>CM065297.1:52076517-53416438 GCA_032871835.1 Dipteronia dyeriana
TAAAATTGAAGTCTTAAATAAAGATAGAATAAGTTAATATTGCTCATTCATACCCTAGACAATATTAATGGAGAAATTGTATCCTTATGAAGAATATCAGTAATCGCCAAGAGCTCATAGACCGCCTATAGCTCTCTAAGTTACCTTATTTACTCATATGACAACATTTTAAACCTGGATATTTTGACTTGTTCTAAAGCCATATTTCAATAGACACTATTGAAAACTTAACATTAAGTTTTTATATCCAATACCTCAAAACATCCATATAATGATATTCTACTCTCATTTAATAAATGGTGCCACGATGTCCAAATCTATAAACGAAGTCCTCTATCAATTAACAAATGAATACCACCGAACTATCGAGGATAGACTATGCTATATAATCGTACTCATCGATAGCTCAAATGATAACACTTGCAATCATAAGTCCATCATTTATCTCAGGATTGAGAAAGATTCTCCGATTGCCTTCAAGTGAAATTTTTTATCCATTGACGGTTATGGATAATGTATTTTACTGTGATCCTATTCAATGCACCCAGTGCACTAGATTCTTTTGCCAAAAGACACCACACTTTGATGATTTTAGACACATCATAACACATTTTATCCCGCTCAAATACTAGCAAAAGAATCTATAACTTTGACAAGGTAAAGACGCCTAAACTTTATCTTAAGTTGTGAATATTATTCAAGACTAACTAAAGAATCGTGTCTACCTCATACATATCCAGATGTGCGAACAATTATTCTTTTATCATAGTCTTTTGACCTTATGATTACATACTTTTAACAATTATAATAATTAAACTATAAATGCTATAAGATTTGTTAAACTAGATATCACTTTTATTAGTATGAAAAGATTGTCAAATACATTACTACATTCTAGCTATCGAGCATAATCCCAACAGTTCCACCTAAGCGACTGTCCTCTATCATCTCTTCTTATCGCTTTCTGGGGGTTAGATCTTATCGGACCATTCCCAACCACACTTGGCCAGGCAAAACATGCAATGGTTGCCATCGACTACTTTACCAGGTGGGCAGAAACAAAATCCCTCTCCAAGATAACAGAGAAGAACATGAGAAAATTAATCAAAAAGAACGTGGTCTACAGTTTTAGTACCCGGCAGCCATTATCACAGATCTAGGCAAGCAGTTTGACAACACTCGATTTTGAGATTTTGGTGTAGACTTGGTAATCGATCTCTATTTTGCATCAGTGGCTAACCCCCAGACCAACGGACTGGTCGAGGCCAAAAACAAGACAATCAAGAAGCTCATAAAAAAGAATCTCCAACAGTAGAAGGGAAGTGGACAGATGAGCTTCCTATCGCTACTCAAGAGACCCCCTACTCTTTGACTTTCGGGTAAGAAGGAGTCCTGCCAATCGAACATAAGCTAACTTCCTTTAGAGTTCAACATTTTGAACCAGAAGGTAACGAAGTCAAGTTAAGGGACAACTTGAACCTCCTAGAAGAGAAGCGGGACAAAATGACAGATAGAGAAACCGTCCACTATAGTCGGATCGATCGATACTTCAACAAGAAAGTTAGGAGTCACAACTTCAAGGAAAGGGACTTAGTCCTTAGGAAAGTAACCCAAAACACTCAGAAAATATCTGACGGGGTACATCACCAAACTAGGAAGGCCCCTACCTAGTTTATATGGTAGCCCTTAGCGTGGCTAACAAGATGGAAAATATAGAAGAACATCCTATCGACCATACCTGGAATGCATATCACCTTATGAGATTTTACCCGTAAAGGAATCGGGAACTCGAGTGGCCATCGATCGACACCACTTTTGATAGGAAACACCTGGTACTTGTATTACCTAAAATTTATATCGATAGTCAAATATTCAATAAGGAAGCCTCTTTTTTTCCTTTTACACCTTCCAACTTGACTACATTTTATCGCCATGGTAGTTCGCCATGATCGCCTTAAAATCGAAAAAAGCCATATGGCACTCTCGATGCCTTGGACAGGACCCACCCCTCTCTAGGAAGGGTCTGGTTCATAAAGGCATAGTTACCTACTAGATTAAGGTTACAAAGTTGTAGCCTTGGTTGCCCATTATGTCATCAAGATCAGGACAACCAAATGACCCTTTTGATGCCTTGGTCGGAACCCAATCTCGCCAAGAAGGGTATGGTTCATAAAGGAATAGTTGTCTACCAGACCAAGGTTATGAAGTTGTTGCTCTAGTTGCCCATCGCTTCCTCAAAACAAAGACAGACAAATGGCCCTCCTACTACAATAGCCGAAACCCAATCTCGCTGGGAAGGGTCTGGTACATTAAAGGCTTGGTTGCCTGCAAGACCAAGGTGGAAGAGTTGTGGCCGAGTTGTATATTGTTTCCTTAAGACTATGATAGCCAAATGGCACTCATGATGCATTGGCCGAACCCAATCTCATCGGGAAGGACCAGGTACCTAAATGGGAAAGTTGCCTACCAGGGCCATTTTCACCTAAGTACCGGGATTTCTCAAATAGGGATGCCAAGTACTTTGATTCGCCTATATTGTTGACTAAGTATCAAAATTCTATATATTTAGGAATGTTCGGTACCCAGATTCACTTATATATGTACATGTATGTAAAGGTGTTTTTCACGTAAGTACCGAGATTCCAAGAAATGAGAATACTTGACACAATGACTCTCTTGAAAATGATTTTTCCTAAGTACCAGGATTCCCAAAGCAGGAATACCTAGTACCTTGATTCTCCCAATTGAGACAATCAATTATTAGGGACTTTTCTCAGGGAGAATTATCGAGATTCATGACCTAAGTACTAGGAGATCCTGGTACCAGCTATCATTTGCACCTTATATCTATCCTTATCAAATTTTAAGGGTTTTTGTGTTACCAGATTGAAAATTACCCTTAAAGCGTGTGTCAATCCTAACCTAGAATGGGGTGAATAGGTTTTGATCAAGTCAATTACCAATTTATCTTGATTAATCAGTATAAAAAATTCACCCTATAAATAATCAAATAAAATAAAGTGTAAAGTGCGGAAATAAAAAGAACACTTGATATATACGTGGAAACCCTCCGACTAGGAAAAACCACAAGCTATTATGCTAGCCACACACGATAACGTAAATCCACTATATGAAAAATAGGTTACACCCTCAAGTGATACTTAGACTCTAACTCTCGACAACCTCAGGCTATGGACACTACCACTGGATACTCTTGGTTCAATCCCTAGTGATATCCCCTGACACACTACTCTTGGTGTGAGCACCTCCTGCTCTACCCCTAGGGCCTTTTACAGTGGCACTTGACCAATTACTTGCCAACCCACCCTTGGTTGCAAGACTTGAATTGCTTGTGCACTACACATCGGTAGTCACAAGGCTAAATTCTCAAGAAGAGATCAACAACCTATGCGAATGTGTGGAATATTTTAAATGAAAATAATGCTAGGCAAAACACTAAATGCTTATCTTGGAATTTATGAATGTCACTAAATACAATTCCTAGATATCAAAATCAAAATGAATGCTCAAAAGGACTTAACTAGATATAGACATGCAATCCTAAAATCTAGTTATCAAACAAATGCCAATCAAAAAGAGTTGTCATTAAACGTGGAAAGGTCACTAAATGCAATCAATATGACCTAATCAATATCTAAATTCAAAACATAGAGATTTAGCTAGAAGGGTAAAATCGTCATAAATGCCAGTTATCACTAATCACTACTCTCAACCGACAACCAACAAAACAAGCATGTGATAAATGCAAACAAACATAAGAACATGCATTTAATTAACAATAAAAGCTAAACCTAGGCATACATGTCATAAGAATTAAAAGAGGCAATCTAGAACATGTAAAAGTTAGCTAGTCAAGAAACATATGACGACCCATGCTTGGAAGATGAAGAATGATGCCAGATGTGCATGAATGGGAGTTTGGTTGAGTAAAAAAGTGTTCTTGGAGCTCTCTCTCTCTAGGAGTCAATTTCTCTCTCTTGAGAATTTAATTTCAAAGCTCTAGGTCTGATTTGGGAAGAAGATGATATATATATATATATATATATATATATATATATATATATATATATATATATATGAGGTGTAAAAATGAATTGCACATGAAAAGATGATTTATCCTAAATAATGTTTTTCGCTTCATGTTTCACGCCATGGTCATGCGAAAAGTTATCAAGCAAAAATCACTATCAATATTTTCGCTACATGTTTCTTACTAGGCCAAAGTTAACAGTCGAGCGAAATCCGCTCTCAACACTCCACCTTGAAATTGAAGTGGATCAAAATGTGACCAAACAACTTCGAAATATTTCGTATACCATACCATTGGAAAGGTATGGAAGTCTAATATCTTCTTAAATTAATAAAATGTAATTTGGATAACTGTAGAAAAAGTTATGGTCAAATGAGTGACCAAAGGTCAGAAACGGACAGCAACAGAGATGTTCTGTTTTTATGGTCATTTTGGAGATTTTAAAACCAATCCAAATGGTCATGAAATATTATGAATAATATACCGTTGGAAAGGTATGGGTGTCTAGTTTGTACAAAAAAATTTAAAACTCAATTTGAAGCAATATACAAAATGTTAAGGTCACACAACCATACAAAGTTAGTGTTCATAGCCTGAGGTTGTCGAGAGTGAAAGTCTGAGTATTACTTGAGGGTGAAACCTTTTATTTGTATAGTGGATTTATGTGATCTTGTGTGGCTAGCATTATAGCTCGTGTTTTTTCCCAGTTGGAGGCTTATTCTTTATATTTCCTCACATTACACTTGATTTTACTTGATTGTTTGTTGGGTGAATCTTTTATATTAACTAATCAAGAAAATTTGTTAATTGTCTTGGTCAAAACCTATTCACCCCCCTCTAGGTTAGGATAGACACACGCTTTAAAGGTAATTTTCAATTGGTATCAGAGCGGGTTCTTAGACATACTTAGGTGATCCAAGCTCTTGTTTGTGTGTCTTGCATTTGCGTGCATTTTTGTTATTTGCATCTCATTTGCATTCATTCATTCACTTCACCTAAATACCATGTGTGATACTGAAACACTTAGAGTAGGTATTGCTAGAATGACCTCCAAAGGTGAAAGCGAGAAAAGTGATTTAGACGAGGGGATGACTATCAAGGTAGAGAGATTTAAGAGATTCACAAAATCTCGCAAGAAGAGTATGAACTCCAATATAAAGGAGGAGAAAAGGATGAACTCCAAAGTGAAGGAGGTAAACAAGAAGACCTTGCTCAAAAATAGTGATGAGCATGTGCTTAACTTCACGGCCTTGGGTGCTACCTATGTGGAAGAGTTTGGTTAGGTAACAAGTGACCAAGGCAAAGGTCTTGATGAGGGAATTGACTCTATTGAGGAATGTCAAGTGACCCTTCTCAAAGTCTTTAAGCAAAATGAAGAGCTCTCTAAGGAGAATGAGACTTTGATAATGTGGAAGATTTCCTCAGAGGAAAAGATCCGTACCCTTGAAGAAAGCAAGCAAAATTGTCAAATCCAACTTCATCGGTACAAAGAGATCATGGATGAACAAATGGAAGGCATCTACATTCTTATTTCCAAATTGAAGAACATGAAGAAAGTGACCTCCATTGATGACTCCTTGATAAAGGACAAGATTGATTTGTCCAAGTATGAGAAGGAGATTGAAGATTGCCACCAAAGGATGAAGGCAATGAAGGATGAACTTGTCAACAAAGAGAACTCATTGAAAATTGTTAAGAAAAGAGAGATGTGGTGCCTTGAAGAATTAAAAAAGGCCAATGTCAAATAACCTCAAGCTCAAGGTAAAATTAAGGCTTCATCCAAGCAACCTTCAACTCAAGGAAAGTCCACACAAGCCTTGACAACTCAATCAAAGCCTAGGCAATCCAAGAAAGAAGGATAATCCCTTGAGAAGTCAATCACCTCTTCAAACAAGCCAACTATGAGGAAAAAAGGTGATCACAAGAAGCATGACCAACCAAGGAGGCAAGTTCAACCGACTCAACCACCTCGACAAGCAAAACCATAAAAGTGCCACCAATCGGCTTAAGCTTCAAGGAGAAGCAAACCGATGCATAATCAAAGACAACCTCATCAACATGGCGATGCTAGGATAAGAACAAAACACAATGGTATAAATTCTTGCTTTGTACCTACTTGTCATTTTTGTGGTATGATTGGTCACTTAAGACCAAATTGCTTTAAATACATTAAGAGGTGTAGATTAGAGAGCATGAAAGTAAAAAGGTTGAAAAAGATGGCAAGTTTGCATGAACCTAGGGATTCTAGAAAATTGTTTATGACTACTAAAATGAAAAAATGGAACCTAAATGGGTTAGAAACATGAACCCGATTGCCTTAGTACCCATGAGACACCCGTAGATGCAACTAGGTTCTTTGGACTTGGTAAGCCTATAAGGGCTCATATCTCCCATTAACTTGGTTGGAATTGACCCCATTTGGGGAGCTCAAGCAAAGAGAGCGAACTTGCATGATTTGCACTATGCAAAAAGTTAACTGATTTTATGCTCTTTTGATAATTGCTTGAGATTCTATACTTATATATTTCTTTTAATAAGTGTGCACCATTGCTTTGTTTGCACATATATACTTATATATTTCTTTTAATAAGTGTGCACCATTGCTTTGTTTGCAATCCAAATCATATTTATGTTCAAACATGTATTTTTGGACTAGGAGATTTGATTGGGAAGTAAAATTGAATGACCTATAAGTTATCTCCATGACATGTGAACTTGCTTATTATGACATGCTTAAAACGATATGCATGAATTGATTTTGATTGCTTATATGTAAAATATGTGTGAGTGCAAATGAGAAGATTAATCAATAAGGATCTTGTATCCAATGCAATTAATAAGGATTTTATATCCAAATTAGTTTTCTCTCTTTTCTTAATGGTGAAACAGGGCTACTATCATACGGATAATTACCCGAAAAAATCTAATAGGATCTCTTAGTCCAATGTCTTGATTTGCCTTTAAGGATTGATATAGTTACTTTATTTTCAAATTTTTGAATCTATATCTTGTTTGCTTATGACAAAAGGGTACAAATTGGTTTGAATTATTTTGGAAACCCTTTTGATGTTGCTATGCCAAATACCATTTGTTTTGGATTTGAATGCAACATGTCTTGCTTGCAAAGCATCCTTGTCACACATTTTTTTTAAATCAAACTCCTCGAATCTCTCTCGATTACTTATGTTGCATAAAGCTCATTTATATGATTATGCATCGTAATTGTGCTAATAGCTCTCTTTGCTAAAGCAATCCGATAGGGGGAGCTTCTTTACCTGTCTCTTGACAAAATAGGGAGAAGTCTTAAGAGATATAGGGGGAGCATGGTTTATGCTTTATGGGAGATATCATGAGAGAGAGTAATCCATTTAAGGGGTGCATTACACATGCATTTGTTTGTATTGCTTTATTGAGTGCAATTGCTTTTTATATTTGTTCATTTCACATGCATTTGTTCTCGTAAAGTGCTTTCTTGATATTGTTTGCAGTTATGGTGATCTACGGAAGACCTTGAAGACTTAGAATATTAGGTATCTCTTTTTGTAACGTAGAATGGACTCTCATGGACAATAGCTAGATTTGTTTTATTTGTTGGAGGAATTTTGTGAGTGATTGTTTTGTCATGAAATAGCCAAAGGGGGAGATTGTAAGGACCTCTGGTTTTGATTGGCTTATTTCATGCAAACCACATTTGGGGATGTTTCTTTTGTAATGGGTAGCTTACGCTTTTTATGGCAAGCTTACAAGCATCTCCGTGAGCTTTAAGAGGTAGTTCACTTGTGCTTATTTCTTAGTGAAGGGATTTAGCTTCACATACTCACATTTTATATATGCATTTGTATTTACATGCATTTGTTATTGCACACGCACACACTCACATGCATTTGAGGTGTTATGCATTTGTTCTCATTGCTCATGTGTGCATTCCTTCACAATCACACTTGCACTTCATTTATAGATTTAAGTGTGGTTTTGTATTGTATCCGCACTAGCACGATAGTGTGCTTGTTTTAGTACATTGATTGACCATTTGAGAAGGTCTCATTCTTCTCTTGGTTTAGTTATACGGAGTAAGGTGTCTAGTTTCAAAAGAGTGAATTTCAATGATTTAAATGATTTTCAAAACTAACCTTTATATGGTCGTGTGACCATAACATTTTGTACATTGCTTCAAAATAAGTTTTCAAAATTTCTGTACAAACAAGACATCCGAACCTTTCCAACGGTATAATATTCATAATATTTTATGACCGTTTGGATAGTTTTGAAATCTCCAAAGTGACCATAAAAACAGGACATCTCTATTGTTGTCCGTTTCTGACCTTTGGCCATTCATTTGACCATAACTTTTTATATAGTCATCCAAATCACATCTTGTTAATTGTAATAGAAATTAGACTTCCATACCTTTCCAACGGTATAATATACAAAAATTTCGAAGTCGTTTGGTCATTTTTTGATCCTCTTGAATTTCGAGGTGGAGTGCTGAGAGCGGATTTCGCTCGACTGTTCACTTTAGCCTAGTATGAAACATGTAGCAAAAATATTGACAGTGATTTTCCCTTGATAACTTTTCACATGACCATGGTGCAAAACATGTAGCAAAAAACCTGATTTGGGCTAAATCATCTTTTCTTGTGCAGCTCGTTTTTACACCTCATATATATATATATATATATATATATATATATATATTCTTTTTCCCAAATCAGACCTAGAGCTCTAAAATTTAATCCTCAGAAGAGAGAAATTGACTCCTAGAGAGAGAGAGAGAGAGCTCCATGAACACTTAAAGCATGTGTCTATCCTAACCTAGAGGGGGGTGAATAGGTTTAGATCAAGTCAATTACCAATTTTCATGATTAGTCAATATAAAAGATTCACCCAACAAACAATCAAATAAAATCAAGTGTAAAATGCAGAAATATAAAGAACACTTGATATATACATGGAAACCCTCCAACTGGGAAAAATCACGAGCTATTATGCTAGCCACACACAATCATATAAATCCACTATATGATTAAAAGGTTACACCCTCAAGTGATACTCAGACTCTCACTCTCGACAACCTCAGGTTATGGACACTACAACTCGGTACTCTTGGTTCAATCTCTAGTGATATCCCCTAACACACTACTCATAGTGTGAGTACCTCCTACTCTACCCCTCGAGCCTTTTACAATGGCACTTGACCAATTGCTTGCCAACCCACCCTTGGTTGCAAGACTTGAATTGCTTGTGCACTACACAACGGTAGTCACAAAGCTTAATTCTCAAAAAAAGATCAACAACCTATGTTAATTTGTGGAATATTTTAAATTCAAATAATGCTAGGCAAAACACTAAATGCTTATCTTGGAATTTAAGAATGTCACTAAGTACAATTCCTAGATATCAAAGTCTAAATTAATTATCATAAAGACTTAACTAAATATAGATATGCAATCCTAAAATCTAGTTGTCAAACAAATTCCAATTAACAAGAGTTGTCATTAAACATGTCAAGGTCACTAAATGCAATCAATATGACCTAATCAATATCTAAATGTAAAGCTTGGAGATTTAGCTAGAAGGGTAAAATCGTCATAAATGCTAGCTATCACTAATAACTACTCTCAACCAACAACCGACAACACAAGCATGTGATAAATGTAAACAAACATAAGAACATGCATTTAATAAACAATAAAATCTAAACCTAGGCATACATGTCATAAGCAGAAAATAGGCAATCTAGAACATGTAAAAGTTACCTAGTCAAGAAACATATAAAGACTCATGCTTGGAAGATGAAGAATGATACTAGATGTGCACGAATGGGAGTTTGGTTGAGCAAAAAAGTGTTATTGGAGCTCTCTCTCTCTCTCATTTCTCTCACTTGAGGATTTAATTCAGAGCTTTAGGTTTTATTTGGGAAGAAGATGATATATATATATAAGGTGTAAAAACAAGCTGAAAAAGAAAGACGATTTAGTCCAAATCTGGTTCCTCGCTACATGTTTCGCACCATGGTCATGCAAAAAGTTAACAAGCTAAAATCACTGTCAATATTTTCGCTACATGTTTCGCACTAGGCTAAAGTGAACACTCGAGTGAAATCCGCTCATAGCACTCCACCTTGAAATTCAAGCAGATCAATACGTGACCAAACAACTTCAAAACCTTTTGTATAGTATGCCGTTGGAAAGGTATGAAAGTTTACTTTCTACTCCAATTAACAAAATGTGATTTGGATGACTGTTGAAAATGTTATGGTCAAATGAGTGACCAAAGGTCAGAAATGGACAATAGCAGAGATGCCCTGTTTTTACAGTCACTTTGGAGATTTCAAAACAAATCCAAATGGTCATGAAATATAACGAATAATATACCATTTGAAAGGTATAGGTATCTAGTTTGTACAGAAATTTTCAAAACATATTTTGAAGTAATATATAAAATGTTATGGTCACACAACCATACAAAGGTCAGTTTTTAAAATCATTTAAATTATTAAATTTCACTCTTTTGAAACCAGACACCTTACTCTATATAACTAAGCCAAGAGAAGAATGTGAACTTCTCAAATGATCAATCAACGGATTAAAACAAGCACACTATCTTGCAAGTGTGGATACAACACAAAACCATACTTAGATCTATAAATGAAGTGCAAGTGTGATTGTGAAGGAATGCACAAATGAGCAAAGAGAAACAAATGCATAACACATCAAGTACATGTAAGTGTGTGCATATGCAACAACAAATGCATGTAAATACAAATGCATATATAAAATATGAGTGTGTGCAACTAAATCTCTTCACTAAGAAATAAGCACAAGTGAACTACCTCTTGAAGCTCACGGAGATTCTTGTAAGCTTGCCATAAAATGCCTAAGCTACCCATTACGAAAGAAACATCCACCGAATGTGGTTTATCATGAAATAAGCCAATCAAAACCAGAGGCCCTTACACAGATAATTGTTTATTCAGGTATATGCAAGGGACTACATCTTAGATCTAAACTATATCATTGTTAGAGGAATACAAATTCGACTAGAGAATCAGAGTGGAAGTTAATCAGGTATGCATAAAAAGAAGAAGAATGTTTCATTTCTCAAATCAGGGAGCCTATCCCCCAATTACAGGCTACATACATGAAAGAGAAACAAAAAAAAATACATTCAAAGAAGAAAACTCTGAATCATGCAACCTCCTCCTGGTTAACTAAAAATATCTACAAGGTTATACTAAACAACCTAGAGAGGTGGTGAATAGGTTGTCACTCTACATTTTAAAACTTTTTCAAGACGTTTGACAAAGCCTTGGTGAGCATACAAATTAACCTTTAACATGATTGTTATGAGAAAACAATTAACACGTGTATGCTTAATTCACCACCGTAGTCTACAAAACATATAACAAGAAACCATGTATCTTATAAACCAAAATATTCAATGCAAATCAAATTCCATAAGTTGTGCTTTGAATAATACAATGCAGATTCACTAAGTGAAGTTTTACAACTTTAAATGGAGTATCACAAGATACAATTTTCAAACACTTACAAAGATACAACAGACAAATATATAAAAACGAAGAATACTTGTATTTACAATAATGTTCAATATGTACAAGTATTCAATCAAGGAAACTACATACAAATATATCTAAATATACTTACAAAGATATTTACATCTTTGATCAATTGAAGTGCTTGTACATCACATATTAGGACAATCTTGTTTTCACGAATCTCTATGAATAAAGATTGTAAAACAAGATACAAACATGCACATACAAATATATGAGAGGGATAGGAAGAATTAACACATGATATTTTTTATATGGTAAAACCTCTGTAGAGGAAACATCCACGGGTTGAATACAACCATCAGATACTTTTATTATTGGAAAGTAGATAATACATTCCTTAAAAGTGACCAACAAATGACACACTCTATATTAGACTTGACGTCTACCCAATCCTTATTGGTAGATTGTAAATTCATCAAAAGTAATCCACAAATGGTTCACCTTCTATTGGAGTCCACTCTAACCAACACCATTATAAAGTTGAAAATTCCTCAAGAGTGATCAACAAATGACTTACCCTTTATTGGACTCCATCACATCTCAATATCTTGGGTTTACCAAAAAAAAGTCTACTTTCTATCCAAGGCACCCATGCCTCTTGAAAGTCTCTCTTTGCTTGATTATCCAGACCTCATGTCCTAACCAAGACTTCTTGCTTAGCTATCCGGACCGCATGTCCTAGCCAAGACTTCATGCAATTTACAAAGACTTCCTAAATGTGATCAATGAATGTAAAAATGCAAACAAGTACTCAACATAGAATATGATGATCAAACATATCCTATGGGAACTAGACATATGCATGAGATATCATAAAACAAATTTTGTCTAGTTACTAACCATGAAGAATATTCTAGAATCATGTGAAACACCACAAACACATTTAATTTCTAGAATTATTCATATGACTAAAACTTGAATCAAAACATGTACACTAAGCACATGTTCAAGGTTTTAGTAACATACACAAACATATGCTAGAATCATGAGATAATATCAATCAAAGTTCTAGCTAAATCCATGAGCATATTTTAATCAAAAAGTTCAATTAAAAGGCAAAATAGCTCTAAGAACTCAATCCAACTTGTTATTCCAATATACATTCAATTAGAGGAATCTAACACATGTAATGACTATATCTTATCAAAATCAATCAATCAAAGTCTAAAATAGTCCTAGATAGAAAGTTATCATAATACAAAACACAAACATGTGAAAAAATAACTCAACATGTGAGATTCTAATCATGCTCAATCTAGCTTTTATAGAGTTTAGAAATCTAATAAGAGTATACACATTAAACATACATATACAGAATAAGAAAACCCAAGGTAATTGAAAAACTTTGAAGATCAAAACATAAGAAATTTTTAATACCTTGGAAGAAAAAGTGCAGTCCCGTTTTTGATGGAGAACCATCAGAAAAACTTGAATAAATGACCTCAACCTTCTTGAAAATGATAAAGAATTTAAATACAAACAATCTCCAACTTGAATCAATTGAATTGGAATTCAAACGAAAAAGATATGGTGTTTGGGAGATGAGAAAGTTGAGAGAAATTTTTCTGCACTCTAGTTTTTCAATTTTTCTTCTTAATGAAAATGAGAGAGGGAAGAGATATTTAAATCGGAGGTAAAAAGAGAAGTTGAAAGACCAAATTGTCCCCAAGCCTCCTCTCATCCCTAAGATGGCTCTACCTGTTAAAGCATGGGAGATGAAGAGGTAGAGTTCAACCCTCCCATGTTTAAAGGGGTCGAAAGTAGGGTACTTCGTGTTGAGGTAGTTCCGGACGATTATGTTCTTTAAATCTTCTCCGATTCAGTGGAGATATTTCCATTCTCTCATTTAATCCTAACACTGAATTGATTAAGAGCCTCGATCTCGGATCCCCCGATATGGATCGAGCTCCCCCAATCACCACAAACGTCGACCCAGTCGGAGTGCCAGGTGCTGTCCCTTTTTCTTTCACCAGGTACCAGAAGTTTATGGTGTTCTTGGGTTGTACATAGAATTGACCCTTTAGATGAGGAGCATTAGTCATAATCCGAAAGAGGAATTTGATTTCGTCTAGCCCAGTCCTCTGGTAACCTGGTCCATCACGTATTGCTCCATCCACAGCACGATGAATCCTACCAGGTTACTCCAGAACCCTAGCATCAGTTGAAGAGGAATGAGTTGTAGAGCATGAAGCGCCCTGTAAAGAGTAGGGTGAAGAGGTAGGCTAACCCCACACTCGAAGACGATAGTATGAATTAGAAGCTGGCCAGGTGGAGGGGAATCCATGTCATATCCCTAGTACGGTACGGTGAGGGTAATATCATATGGGATCATGAAATCCCTCCTTAAGCGCCTGATCATGTCGGTGATGTAGGTGGAACTAGTCTGGGATACTTCGAAAATCACTTGGATGGAAGAGTACCCCCCCCTCCAGCTAAGATTATCACATCTTCGGTCAGCCTTCCACCTGTTTTGGATATTCCATTCTTGTCCATTGAATCCTCCTCCATATCGACTGAAGTATCAGGGTTATTGCTGAAACCCGATCTGATAGCCACGTTACAGTTTAAGAGCACGATGTTGAGAAACCGAAGCACCTCCACCATCATCACCTTCTTAACAATTTTTCTTCTAACTGTGAGTGAGGCTCACACTGTCAATGGAATTGCCATAAAAAAAAATCCAGGCTATCAGACAACATGGTTTCAGAAGATGAAGATTTAAGGTTGAAGGTTGAAAAAAAAAAGAAAAAAAGCTAGAGTTTCAAGTGATTAGGGTTTTTCTTTTGTTTTTATTTGAAAAAACAAAGGAAGGATGAAGAATACATGAGAAGTTGGGATTTAAATACGTGGAGGAGACGGTTACCAGTAACCGAGACATCATCTAAAAGGCAAGATATTTGGGCAGCGAGAAAGACAATTTGTTAGGTTTTAGATTTGTGTTAGCTTAATTCCAAAACAAAATGCTCTTTGTTTGTATTTCTTAGTTGCTTAGGTGGTTCGTTATTGGATCAAGCATCAAAGAAGGAAAGCAATTTTGCATGCAAAGTTCATCTTCAAGAGGATATGTGCTTACTTTGATGCAAGGTGTCAATATTAAACGCACAAACACACATTGTGTCCCTGCATCATTGTGCCAACTTTATATTACACATTCACACACTTGTTGAAGTATGCACATGCATTAGATTTAAATTGACAATTTTTGAGAAATTGCATGTTCTTGGACTATGTCTAAAAAATAGCATAATTATGTGTTCTTGCATTTATTTGTTTATGTTTTTGTGATATCAAACTTGATTATGTTCTCATATTGTTCTATATTGAGTTCCAGTCATTTTGGTTACTCATTCATAAGTTTTCGAGTTCCGAGTTGGAAGTTACGAAACTTTCCGTATCTTTATCGTACATGGTTTTCGTTCTTGTGTATTAAGTTGAATTCTATATTTTTTGTGAAATTTTTGTTGACGTCCATGTCCATGAGGGAGTTACGGTTCGTAATCTAAAATTGATTCAAATTCGGAGTTAGAAGGCCGGAGAGTGGTAGAAGAACTTGAGAGATGTGTAAAAGGGAGCAAAAGAGAAAAAGGTGGCAATTTGCAATTTGTAACCATGACCGTGTGGGCGCGTGGGCACCACGCCGAAGTCTCTTCTCTGTTCCCGTGGGCTGCAGGCCATTTTCAAATGTCATGAATTAAAAGGGATTTTATTGCATGTATTGCAAGCACATAGTGTTTGGTGTACATGGTTAATCAAATCCACGTGTTGACTTGGCTTGATCTCCTATTGATCTTATGAGAGTTTCCTTTTGTGTGCTCACCACACAGGATAACTCTCTCTTTCTTTACATTCTTTATTTCACCGAAATTTCAATTTTAATTACAGAAATTTTCCTAAATATTTTCTCAACTTCCAAATACCATGACTCTCTCAAATCAACTCCGATTTGAGAGTCAAATGATGTCCAAAATCTTCGTGATCTGATTTCTATTCGTGAGTCATCATTTGTAAGTGAATCATTTTCTTTCTTTTATCTTTTGTGATAAACTTGATGATTCTTCTTATTTGATTTGAGACAAATGATTAAAACGATTTTGATTCCAATTTAAGACTTGTTTAATTGATTTTCAAGGTTTGCTGTTGTGTCAATGATTGAATATCATTTTTGCAAAACTTGAAGAACATGAACTTGAATCTAGAATCTATATGTGCATTTGATCTTGATTGTTGATTTCTATATTTTTGTTACATGATCATGAACTAAAATATCTTGATTGTGATTTCTATTCTCTAAATCTAGATCTTATTTTGTTTATTGTTTGATGAATATGTTAAGAATTTCAAATGTTAACTTGTTCACTTGATTTCAAAGTTAGATTTGTGATTTTCATTGAAAAGCTTATTGCTCTAGCTTTGATTGACATGTTTAGGTTTCTATATTGTGAATGATTTGAATGCCTAATCCAGATTTTCTATCACATGTTCCTAAGAATTAGTTATCTTTGCTTGTGAGCTTGATTTATGCTTATCTAATTCTTCATAGAGTGTGTTTGATCAACTTGCTCTATTTGTTTGTGTTTGCATCATGTTTACATGTTTGCATTTCACTTAGATCATATGCCTTGTAAGAGGTTAGAAGTCTCATATCTGAGAGTGATTCTTCGATTTTGAGTGTGGAAGTCTTGGCTAGAGTTGTGAGGATTCAGATAGCTAAGCGTTGAAGTCTTAGCTCGGATCGGGGTGATCCGGATATCTAATCATGGAAGTCTTGTTTAGAGTCGGGAGGACTTGGATAAACAATCAAGGAATCTTCCTAGAGACGTGAGATCCTGGATAAGAAGTCGGCATAGTAAGTTCAATAGGCCTAAAGGTAAAATATGTGTATATAACTTGGAGAGTGAATCTTGTGTTGATTGCCTCTTGAGTGTGTATTTCCTATTTGTCAGAGTGATTTGCTTTTGCCGGTGGTTAAGGTATCAACCCCACCCGTGGATGTTTCCTCTTCTGAGGTTTTACCACGTAAAAATCTCTTGTGTTGATTTTTACATTTTATTTTCATTGTTGACTTTAACTTGTATTGTTTCATCAATAGCTTAATTGATAACACTTGTTGACTTTAACTTTAACTTTGTACTGTTTCACCTGTTGAATCAATCTACTTATTAATGTTTCTTTGTATGACTGAATTTCTTGTGGAGAAAAATAAGTGCAAGAATTTGAGCAGATATTTGTTCACACACATCCCCCCCCCCCCCCCCCCCCTCTAGGTATATTTTACTCTATAATTGGTTAAGGGAATTTTTAATTGGTATCAGAGCGGGTGTTTATAAGTAATTAGATTGATTCGTGATATAGTTTTATGTTGTTTTGTTTTTGACTCGTGGCAAAAAAAAATCATTTTTTTTGCTTGCCACGAGTGATTCAATGCCGGAAGGTGTGTCTAATGCTAGACCTCCACTCTTGAAGAGTGGTAACTATTCCTTTTGGAAATTAGGATGAAAGCCTACATTAGATCCATCAATGAAAAGGCATGGATGAGTATCAAGGAAGGTTGTGAGATAACTACAAAAAGGCTTGAAGATGGCACTATGATTTTGAAGCCAAGAGCTGAATGGACGGCTATTGAATTTGATAATGCTAAATGGCATCATAGGGCAATGAATGCAATATTTGGTGGTGTAGATAGTACTCGATTTATCTACATCCAAAACCTCGAATCGGCGAAGGAAGAATGGGATACCTTGCAAACTACCAATGAGGGTACGTTGGCAGTTCAAAGGTCTAGAGTACAAATGCTTATCTCTCAATTTGAAAGTTGAAATTTCCTAAGAAGTGTATGTCTATAAACCTAGAGGAGGGGGGTGAATAGGTTTTTATCACTATTGATTACCAACTTTTTCGAATTAAGCAATGTGAATAGATTCACCCCATTAACAAACAAAAAAAGCAAGTAAAAAAACTAAAATAAAAATAGACACACGATATTTACGTGGAAACCCTTAACAAGGAAAAAACCACGGCTATCCTTCTAGCCACATCCGATCCTCAAATCCACTATTGTAATGATGTTTACAACCTAAGTTGACCACCTAGTTGTAGGGGAAAAAAAGGTTCAAAACGCAATGGAAGCGTGAGAAAAAAAATTAGGGTTTGCGTATATAAAAGAAAAGTCTCTTTTAATAGTAAGAACCTTAACCCTAGATTAATTGATATATATAAAAAGTATCGTACGTTTTTTTTCGTGATGATTGAACTAGCGTCAAATTGAATCTGCAAGATCTTCCAATCCAATCACGAACGTGAATCACCTAGAAGTGTGGGCTCCTTTTCTTTAAATTGTATACCTGATGATGGAAACAAAAAAAATCTTCTTCTTTGTTAGTCACAATAATCCTTCAAGAGAAAAACCAAGAACGTCCGGTCACTTTTGAATTATCAATCAATATGATTGAAACTCGTGTGAACCTTGATTCGATGTTGTACACAAAACCCTTTTGATGCAAAGGATACTAGTGTACTATAGAAAACAAAAACGCTCCCTCTTTTCTCTATGCTTAGCCGAATTCTTCACACACTGAGTTGAACAAAGTTTTTTTTTATATATAACAATAAAAAAAACATATAAAAAACAACTTCTCACTCCAAAAATTCATGCTTGGTCGAAATTTACAAGTAGTATATATAGGAGACCAAATCCTCTCTTAAGAAGGATTTACTTGGTGGTTAAGAATTCTTTTCAAAAAAGAATTCTTTTCCAAAAGGAATTCTTTTCTACACCAAGACTCCTAATCCAACTCAATAGTGTATTTGTAACCATATTAAAGACTTCCTAATTTGATTAGATAAATAATTACTTTTATTTATCTACTTATCAAATATAGTCTTTAATATTAATTATACTACCAACAATAGTATAATTTTAGGAGACCATCTCCTACTAGGAAAAAGATTTTGACTTTTAATTAAATAATTAATTAATCAACAAATTAATTAATTTCCATTTAATTAAATAATAAAATAAAAAATAATTTAATTAAGATATTCTAAATAGCCTTGCCGCCAAACACATATATGTATGGGCCATATATTATTTTTCATATTTTATTAAATCCATTCGACCTTAATAAAAAGTCCACATGTGAACTAAACTTATTTTTACAAAAAGAAACAAGTTCACATGCCTTAATACAATTCTAAATGGACCCCTAAATTAGGCCGGTAGAATATATCAAGTGATCCATGCAAGTTCGTGTGGATTGGAGATCTTGGCGGGCTATCTAAATTTAAGCTCCAATAGACACAACCCAATCACAATCAACAAATGATTCACTTAGGTCTAATCTATTTAATTTTAGTTCATTTCACTAAAGAACTAAAATTGACCTCTTAAATAAAGATAGAATAAGTTGATGTTACTCATTCATACCCTAGACAACTTTATTGGAGAAAGTGTATCCTCGTGAAGAATACCAGTAATCGCCAAGAGCTCATAGACCGCCTATAGCTTTACAAGTTACCATATTTACTCATATGACCACATTTTGAACTTGGATATTTTGACTTGTCCAGAAGCCATGTTTCAATAGACACTACTAAAAACTTAACGTTAAGATTTAATATCCAATACCTCAAAACATCCATATGATGATATTCTACTCTCATTTAATAAATGGAGCCACGATATCCATATCTATAAATGAAGTCCTCTATCGATTAACATATGAATACCACCAAACTATCGAGGATAGACTATGTTATATAATCGTACTCAATGATAGCTCAAATGATAACACTTGCAACCATAAGTCCATTATTTATCTCAGGATTGAGATAGACTCTCTGATTGTCTTCAAATGAAAAACTTTTATCTATTGACGGTTCTAGATAAAGTATTTCATTGTGATCCAATTCAATGCACCTAGTGCACTACATTCTTTTGCCCAAAGACACCACACTTTGATGATTTTAGACTCATCATAACACATTTGATCCCACTCAAATGCTAGCAAAAACAAGATAAATGCGCCCAACCTTTATCTTAAGTTGTGAATATTATTCAAGACTAACTAAAGAATTATGTTTACCTCATACATATCTAGATGTATGAACAATTCTTCTTTTCTCATAGTCTTTTGACCTTATGATTATTTACTTTTGACAATTATAATAATTAAACTATAAATGCTATGAGATTTGTTAAATTAGAAATCACTTTATTAATATGAAAAGATTGTCAAATACATTATTATACTCTTGTTATCGAGCATAATCCTGACACTAGTCACACTTTAAGGTTACTAACCCACTACTACTACCCAACGGGCCTTAATAGTGATTATTGATCAACAAGCTTGTCTACTAAATGTTTACCCACAAGCTTAACAACAATGAAGAGACAATGCAACCAAAGTGAATATATAATGATATTCAAAGTGCAAAAATACTAGGTCAAGGAATTTGAGCTTATCTAGGAATGTAAATATGACAATTGAATGCAAATCCTAGATATCAATTCTCTAAATGCAAATGCAAGAAGATTTAGCTAGAAGGGTAAACTTGTCCTAAATGCTAGCTATCACTAATCAATGTTCTCAACCAACAACCAACATCACAAACATATAATAAAAGCTTTTAAACACAAGAACATGCATTCAATTAGCAATAAAAGCTAAAACCTAGGCATACATGACTTAGTAATGAAACAATGAAGTCTAGTACATGTAGAAATTACCTAGTCAAGAAAAAGATGATGCTCCATGCTTAGATGATCCTAGAATGAAACTAGATGATTATGATATGAAGTTTGGTTGAGTAAAAATGAGTGTTTGGGAGTCTTTCTCTCTCTAGAAAAGCTAGGTTTCTTAAGGATGACTTCTTGGACTCCTTGACCAAAATAGGGAAGAAAATCACACACACACACACACACATATATATATGTATATGAGAGAACAGAACAATGTGTGCACGAGAGATGGATTGTCGCCTCGAAGGAATGTCGCTTTATACCAACCGTGACAAAGCACGCGACAACAACTCCTTCAAAGTGTTGCGCATAAGGTGTCGCTTTGGACAACCGTAACAATGCACACGACAACATTGGTCGTGTATAAGGACAATCATGACAAAGCGCATGACAAAACGAGTGACAGAAAACATGCAAGAATGTCGCTCAGGGTGTCGCGTGTACAACCGCTACATATAAGGTGCGACAGTACACGCGACAGTGCTATGTATAACCAGCAAACGCACAATCCAAGCAAGAAAGAGGCAACCAAAATAAACACACATACCAACAACATAATACTAATGCAAAATGATCACAACATGCATGAGAGTGAGTGTGTGCACTATATCTCTTCATTGAAAGTTAAGCAAGTGATATACCTTTAAAGCTTGAGCTTGATCATGAACAAAGATCACCTAAACTACCCTTACAAGATAATCCCCAAATGTGTTGTGTCAATCAAAATAAGCCAATCAAAAAACCGGGGAACTTACAATCTCCCCCTTTGGCTATTTCGTGACAAAACCACCATTTATAAATATCCTCACAAAAACAAAACAAAAGACAAGGGTCAACAAAAAGTTTTTCTGTATTACAAAAAGATGCCTAAACACTAGATCTTCAAATCTTCTATCCCTTTGTAGAATGACCATCCCTACAAAACCATTTAACTACACTTTCCAAGACCAATGTATGTGAGGTGATCAAGGAAGATAAAAATAAAAGCAATTTGCAGACAACAATAACAAGCACCATGCAATAACAAATGCAAATGCTCCCCCTAAAATAGTTAACTCTCCCTCAACAAGTCTCCCCTCATATGCAACTCTCAACTCCCTTAAACCATGCCATTCTTAACTCCCCCAACTGCCCCCTCTAAAAACCACACGACACTACTCCCCCTTTTTGTCACAAAATAGACAAAGGAGGTCTCCTCAATTGGGTCAATCCGAGTAGAGTAGGCCGCTCACTTGACTCGCCCGCCTGTTAAGCAGTTAAGATCTTGCGAATTAGCAAAAAGGCATATTTGCAAGAGACATTTGCATAAACATATACAACAACTTTATGCAATTTAATTAAGTGAGAGAAGAGCAAGGAAGTTTAATTTAAAGAACATGTGTGAAGGTATTTCCTTGGGTAAAAGACATGCAACATCAACTTTAAAAAAAAATTGGTATTTGGCAAAGCAAATATCAAAAGAGGTTCCAAAAGAAGTCAAACCAATTTGCACCCTATTGTCATTTTAGAAGACGATAAGGAAATTAAGCCTTTGAATCACACAAGCAATATTATTAATTCTTAATTGCCAATCAAGACATGGATATAAAATCCTTATTGATTGAATGGATATAAAATCCGTATTGATTGTTGTCTTGTTCAACCATTAAGAAGAGAGACAAAGCTAAATTGGATGAGACATCCTTATTAGTTGAATGGACACAAGGTCCTTATTGAGTTTAGCCTTGTCAATTGCATTCACACACTATTTCACACAATTACTTCATGCATAATGTTTTAGCATGTCAAACTCAAGTGCATATAAACATGGAGATAAATTTCGGGTCAATCAAATGTACTTCCCAATCAAATTTGCTAGTCCAAAAATGCATTTTTGAACATAAATGAGACATGGATTTTAAACAAGGCAAAGACACACTTATTAAATAAAAAGTCATAGCATATGCAACCATGATTACTCAAGCAATCAATTAAAGAGCATAAAATTGAACAATTATTTTTGCTTATTGAAATGCAAGTTAACTCTTTTTGCTTGAGCTCATTAGGCACCATTTCATTAGAGAGATAGTTGAGAGAAAATGCATTGCACTTGAACATGTTGGCACTAATGATCAACTAGCGGATTTTCTCACTAACCCTTGGACTCAACTAGGTTTAAATCACTTAGTAAGTCTATTGGGATTTATCACAATAGAGGGTTAGAGTACCTTTATCAAAATCGTAGTCCACAAGCATTTGCTTCATCCATAGGAGTTGTGTGCAAGCACTCCCAGCTGCTATATACTCATCTTCAGCTGTGGATAAGGAAATGGAGTTTTGCTTCTTGCAAAACTAAGGCACCAAGTTATTTCCTAGGAAGAAGTGATCGCCTGATGTACTATTCATATCATCACAATCACCTGCCCAATCTATATCACTAAAGTCAACTAGACTAGCATTAGTGTCAAAAGAGTACCATATCCCATAGTTGGATAGTTGGATGTCCTATTTACATAATGAATGATTCTCTTCACGGAGGAGAGATAGGACTCCTTGGGGTCTGCTTGGTACCTATCATACATACCAACACTAAAGGCTTTATCGAGCCCTACTTGCAGTTAAGTAAAGTAAGCTACCCATCATGCCACGATATAGGCTTTGATCCGCACTTTTCCCATTATCATCCTTGCTAAGTTTCAATGTGGTACTCATAGGTGTGTCACAATGTTTGGCTTTCTCAAGGCCAAATTTCTTCACTAGGTTCTTGACATATTTTGCTTGGGATATGAAGATCCCATCATCCAATTATTTAATTTGCAAATCTAGAAAGTAATTAAGCTCCCCAACAAGACACATCTCAAATTCATTAGACATGACCTCAACAAAAATTGAACTTTGAATTTGTTTGTGGAACCAAACACAATGTCATCAACATAGATTTGAGCTATGAAAAGCTCATCTTTGTTACCTTTGATGAATAAGGTCTTATCAACAGTACCTTTTGAGTAGCCATTGTCAACAAGATAAAAGGTGAGGTGCTCATACCAAGCCTTTGGAGCTTATTTCAACCCATATAAAGTCTTCTTAAGGTGATAGACATGATTGGGGTGCTATGGATCCACAAACCCCTTGGGTTGTTCAACAAACACTTCCTCTTGCAAAAAGCCATTTAGGAAGGCACTTTTAACGTCCATTTGATGTAATTTAAATTTGTGCACACATGATATGGACAAAAAAAGCCTAATAGACTCAAGATGGGCAACCGGTGCAAAAGTCTCCTCAAAGTCCATACCCTCAATTTGAGAGTATCCTTGTGCTACAAGCCTAGCCTTGTTGCGCACAATGTTTCCATTCTCATCCGACTTGTTCCTAAACACCCACTTGGTGCCTATGACATTAGAATTCCTAGGTCTATGAACTAAGGTCCATGAACTACCAAACCTCTTAATTTTCAAATTGATTCAACTCTTCTTGTATGGCAAGAACCCAAAATTCATCATTCAAGGCTTCATCAATCGTTTTGGGTTCTATTTGAGAGGTGTAACAAGAATAGCTAATTTGAATAGCCATTTGTTGTCTAGTCCTAACACCATAATTAACATCTCCAATGATATTACTTTTACCATGGATTCTCTTAACCCAAGGAACTGGTTCATTAGAGTCCAAAGATGGATCTCTATCAAAAGGTGTATCATTCTCTTCACTATGATCCAACTTCACATCACTTGAAGTCTCACCACACTCCTTTAAAGGTAAATCATGAGACACACTAACCTCCTTATCATGGTTACTCAACTTTGGCATATAATCATCTATGACAACATTGGATGATTCCATGACTCTTCTAGTTTTTAAGTTAAACACTCTATAGGCCTTACTATTTAGAGCATAGCTAATGAAAATCTGTTCATCACTCTTAGCATCAAACTTGCCAAGTTGATCTCGGTCATTAAGAATGTAGCATTTGCTTCTCAATGAATGGAAGTAGCTAACATTTCGCTTCCTACCTTTCAATAATTCATAGGAGGTTTGCCTAGTACCGGGTCTTAAAAACACTCTATTTCCTATATAACAAGTTGTATTCACGGCCTTGGCCCAAAGATTCCTAGGAACATTATTGTTAAGCAACATCACATGAGCCATCTCTTGGAGGACCCTATTCTTTCTCTCTACAACTCCATTTTGTTGAGGAGTTCGTGGAGCTGAAAACTAATGAGAAATGCTGACACTATTATAATAATTTTCAAAACAAGCATTTTGAAATTCTTTGCCATGATCACTTCTAATTCTTTTAATGCTTTTTATGTGAGAATTCTTTTGATTTTAAATTTTAGTGCAAAGCATTTTAAATTTTTTAAAAGTTTCAGATTTTTCTTTAAGAAAATAAGTCCATGTGAATATATAAAAATCATCAACACACACAAAAATGTATCTCTTGCCACCAAGACTCTCAGTTTGCATGGGACCTATAAGATCCATGTGAAGAAGCTCTAATGGCTCTTGGTGGTAAGATACTTACCTTTTTGTGCACACACTTAGTTTGCTTCCATTGTTGACAAGGTCCACACACTCCCCCAATCTTATTCCCAAACTGTAAGGACCTCGGTTTTATGATTGGCTTATTTCATGACAAACCACACCACATTTGGGGATGATTGTGTAATGGGAGCTTAGGTCCTCATTGGCAAGCTTCCAAGCATCTCCATGACTTCAAGAGCAAAAGGTATATTCACTTGACTTTGCCTCTTAAAGAGTTTAGGTACAAACACACCTTATGCATGCTTTTTCGATCTTGCATTTGTGTTGATATTGTTTATATGTGTGCATCTCTTCGTAATCACATTTGCACTTCATTTGAAGATTTAAGTGCGGTATTGTGTTGTATTCGTGCTTGCACAATAGTGTGCTTGTTTTAACGCATTGAGTGACATATGAGAAGGTCTCACTCTTCTCTTGCTTTGGTTATACGAACTAAGGTGTCTAGTTTCAAAATAGTGTATTTCAATGATTTAAATGTATTTCAATGATTTAAATATTTTTCAAAACTGACCTTTGTATGGTCTTATGAGCATATCTTTTTATAAAATGATTCAAAATGAGTTTTAAAATTTTCTGTACAAACTATACACTCATACATTTCCAACGGTATATTATTTATAATATTTCATGACCGTTTGGATTGGTTTTGAAATCTCCAAAGTGACCACAAAAACAGGGCAACTCTGTTGTTGTCCGTTTCTAATGTTGGGTCACTTAAATGACCATACCTTTTTCTAAAGACATCCAAATCATATTTTTTAAATTGTAGTAGAAAGTAGACTTCTATACCTTTCCGACGGTATATTATACAAAATGTTTGGATGTTGTTTGGTCATGTTTTGGGTAGCTCAAAGCTCGAGTTGTTGTGCTGTCAGGAGTGTGTACCGCAGTCTAGACCGCTTTTGGTGCACATGCCTAGCCAGCAACCTAGGCAGTGGTAATATCTAGCCATGCCCTGCTGTCTGGACAGCTACCTAGACACTTGCCTGGCTAGCGGTATGCCCATCGGTCATGAAGGGATTTCGTTTCCCAAGTCTAAAACTACGTCACTTTGTCTAGGGCTTTTACATATATGTTCTCTTCTTCTTTCTTGCCTCTTTAGAGCTCAAAGAATACATTTTTAGAGTGAGAGAGCCTCCATTAGAGTGAGAAAGCTTCAAACTTTGTTTTTAACTCTCCAAACCCAAAACCCATCTCCATCTTGCATCATTCTTCATCGTTTGAGCATGGGTGTTCTTGGTTTCATAACTAGGTAAGTAAGAACTTTATTGAACATCTTTTATTGGTCTTCTTACTCTAGATTAGGTGTTTATTGCATGATTAAATACCTAGACTCTAGTTTATCACATATATTTATGAGTCTTGATAACATGATTAGGTTTGTTTGTTGATAGCTTGAATTTAGGACATATTTGCCCTTCTTGCTAAGTCTTTATGCATTGCATTTAGACATTATTGATAATGACTCATTGATTGCATTTTGTGATTGCATTATAGTCCTTGTCATGCTTAATGACAACTTGTGTTGATATGGCTTTTGTTGATAGCTAGCATTTAGGACATATTTGCCTCTAGCTAATTAGGTCATATTAATTGCATTTTGATGATTTCATTAATGACCATGCCATGCTTAATGACAACATATATTGAAATGGCCTTGTTTGATAACTAGGATATAATGTTGCCTCACTATATCTAGTCAAGTCTTTATAAACATTCATTTAGACATTGATATCTAGGAATTGTACTTAGTGACATTCTTAAATTCCTAGATAAGCATTTAGTGTTTTGCCTAGCATTATTTTCATGTTTGAATATTTCATCATATTCACATAGGTTGTTGAACTCTTCATTAAGTTAAGTCTTGTGGCTTCGGTGTGAAGATGCACAAGTAAGGGAAGCCTTACAACCAAGGGTAGGTTGATAAGCAATTGATCGGGTGCCACAGTAAAAGGCCCAATGGGGTAAAGTAGGAGGCGATCACACCAAGAGTAGTGTATCAGGGGATATCACTAAGGACTAAACCAAGAGTGGTGAGTGGCGGTGTCCATAGCCTGAGATTGTCGAGAGTGAGAGTCCAAGAATCACTTGAGGGTGTAACCTTTGCTCATATAGTGGATTTCAGCAATCGAGTGTGGCACAGTTAACAGCCCATGGTTTTTCCCATTTGGAGGGTGTTTCCACGTATACATCTTGTGTTGTTTATATTTCTGCACTTTACACTTGATATTGTATGTTAGTTTTATTGGGTGAATCTTGAATATTGACTAATCAAGAAAAATTGGTAATTGAATTGATTAAAAACCTATTCACCCCCCCCCCCCCCCCCCCCCCTCCCCTCCCCTCCCCTCCAGGTTATTAGACACACACTTTCTAAGGAAACTTTCAATTTGTATCAGATTCGATGCCTAGATATACTTAGGTGATCCATGCACTGTATGTGTCTTACCTTGTGCATTTTGGTTGTTTGCATTTTGTGTGTTGCATTACATTTTCATCTTCATATCATTTATAACCCAAACACTATGAGTGGTTTTGGGGTGATTAGAGAGGGTTTGTCGGATGTGAGACCACCTTTGCTCAAGGGAGATAATTATTATTCATAGAAGAGAAAGATGGAGTCCTTTCTTTTGGAAATAGATGATAAAGTTTGGATGGTGATTGAAGATGGATACACACCACAATCATGACCATGGAAGATGGAAGTAGTATACCTAAGCCTAAGTCTCAATGGAGTTCCTAAGAGCTTGAAGCATCGAAATGGAACGATGAGGCAATGAGTGCTCTTCTTAGTGCGATGGATGAGAACCACTACAAACTCATCCGAGTCACCAAAAATGCACAAGAAGCTTGGAATATCCTAGAGAAGGCACATGTGGAAACCGAAGTGATTGGAAGGCCATTGGCCTATGAATCTAAATGGAGTCCTAGATCCATATCACCGAATAAGCAAAAAGGCATTGCATTGAAAACCTCCAAGATTATAAAGGAGGATGAAGACCTAGATGAAGACTTGCTCTAATGGTGAAGAGATTCAAGAAATTTGTGAATCTACAAAAGAATGACTCGAAGAAAAAGATTGAGCCAAGACAAGAGAAGCCTACAAGAAAAGGCATTCAATGGGAGATCGAGTTGTTGAGGGAGAGTTAACCCATTTAGAGGGAGCATTGCACATACATTTGTTTATATTGCTTTAATGAATGCAATTGCTTTTTATGTTTGTTCACCTCATATGCACTTGTTCTTGGAAAGTGCTTTCTTGCTATTGTGTGTAGGTATGAAAATCTACGGAGAGATTGAAGACTTTGAAGACTTAGAATATTAGGAATATCTTTTTGTAATGTAGAATGGACTCACTTGGACAATAACTAGATTTTTTTATTGTGTGAGGAATTATTTATGAGTGGTTGTTTTGTCATGAAATAGCCAAAGAGGGAGATTGTAAGAACCTAGGTTTTATGATTGGCTTATTTCATGACAAACCATACCATATTTGGGGATGATTGTGTAATGGGTAGCTTAGGTCCTCATTGGCAAGCTTCTAAGCATCTCCATGACTTCAAGAGCAAAAGGTATATTCACATGACTTTGCCTTTTGAAGAGTTTAGGTGCACACACACACACCTCATGCATGATTTGTTGATCCTGTATTTGTGTTGATATTGTTCATATGTGTGCATCTCTTCATAATCACACTTGCACTTCATTTATAGATTTAAGTGTGGTATTGTATTGTGTTCGCGCTTGCACGATGGTGTACTTGTTTTAGCACGTTTAGTGACCATATGAGAAGGTCTCATTCTTCTCTTACTTTGGTCATATGGAGTAAGGTGTCTAGTTTCAAAATAGTGTATTTCAATGATTTAAATGTTTTTCAAAACTGACCTTTGTATGGTCTTATGACCATATCTATTTATAAAATGATTCAAAATGAGTTTCAAATTTTTTTGTACAAACTAGACAACCATACCTTTTCAACAGTATATTATTTGTAATATTTCATGATCGTTTGGATTGGTTTTGAAATCTCCAAAGTGACCACAAAAACAGGGCAACTCTGTTGTTTTCCATTTCTGACCTTTGGTCACTTAAATGACCATAACTTTTCAACACAAAACAACATCATGTTTTTTAATAGAAAATAAACTTCCATACCTTTCCAACGGTATATTATACGAAACGTTTGGATGTCGTTTGGTCATGTTTTGGGTCACTTAAAGCTCGAGCTGTTTTGCTGTCAGTCGTGTACCACGGTCTAGACCGCTTTTGGTGCACATGCCTAGCCAGCGACCTGGGCAATGGTAATATCCACCCATGCCCTGCTATCTGGACAGCTGCCTAGACACTTGCCTGCTCAGCGGTATGCCCAGCGGTCATGAAGGGATTTCGTTTCCCAAGTCCAAAACGACGTCACTTTGTCTAGGGCTTTTACATATATGTTCTCTTCTACTTTCTTGCCTCTTTAGAGCTCAAAGAATACATTTTCGGACTGAGAGAGCCTCCATTAGAGTGAGAAAGCTTCAAGCTTTATTTTTAACTCTCCAACCCCAAAACCCATCTCCATCTTGCATCATTCTTCATCGTATGAGCATGGGTGTTCTTGGTTTCATGACTAGGTAGGTAAGAACTTCATTGAACATGTTTTATTGTTCTTCGTACTCTAGATTAGGTGTTTATTGCATGATTAAATACCTAGACTTTAGTTTATTACATATATTTATGAGTCTTGATAACATGATTGGGTTTGTTTGCTGATAGCTTGAATTTAGGACGTATTTGCTCTTCTTGCTAAGTCTTTATGCATTGCATTTAGACATTATTGATTAAGACTCATTGATTGCATTGTGTGATTGCATTATAGTCCTTGTCATGCTTAATAACAACTTGTGTTGATATGGCTTTTGTTGATAGCTAGCATTTAGGACATATTTGCCTCTAGCTAATTAGGTCATATTAATTGCATTTTGATGATTGCATTATTGACCATGCCATGCTTAATGACAACATATGTTGAAATGGCCTTATTTGATAACTAGGATATAATGTTACGTAACTATATCTAGTTAAGTCTTTATGAACATTCATTTAGACATTGATATCTAGGAATTGTACTTGGTGACACTCTTAAATTCCAAGATAAGCATTTAGAGTTTTGCCTAGCATTATTTGCATGTTTGAATATTTCATCATATTCACATAGGTTGTTGAACTCTTCATTGAGTCAAGTCTTGTGCCTTCGGTGTGAAGTTGCACAAGCAAGGGAAGCCTTGCAACCAAGGGTGGGTTGACAAGCAATTGATCGGGTGCCATTGTAAAAGGCCCAAGGGGGTAGAGTAGGAGGCGTTCAAGCCAAGAGTAGTGTATTAAGGGATATCATTAGGGACTGAACCATGAATGGCGAGTGGCGGTGTCCATAGCCTGAGGTTGTCGAGAGTGAGAGTTTGATAATCACTTGAGGGTGTAACCTTTGCTCATATAGTGGATTTCAGATATCGAGTGTGGTGTACTTAACAACCTGTGGTTTTTCCCATTTGGAGGGTTTCCACGTATACATCTTGTGTTGTTTATATTGCTGCACTTTACACTTGATGTTGTATATTTGTTTTATTGGGTGAATTTTGAATATTGACTAATCAAGAAAACTTTGTAATTGACTTGATTAAAAACCTATTCAACCCCCCCCCCCCTCCCTCTAGGTTATTAGACACACACTTTCTAAGGGAACTTTCACAAACATATGAAGGTCTCTCACAACATTCAACCTCTCAAGATATTTCAAGTCTTTGAAATTCATATGACCTAACCTTTGATGCCACAATTCAACTTGATCACAACTAGACAAATTACAAGAGGTTTCATTGGAATCAATACAATAACAATAACAATTGTCACTTGATCTCTTTTCTTTCAATAAAACTTGTCCATCTTCTTTTAGAATAGAGCAATCAACTTTGCCAAACATAACCGAAAGCCCTTCATCACTCAAATGTGATATGCTAATGATATTGGCTTGCAATCCATCTACGTAAAGAGCATTGGACAAGGAGGACATACCGGGGACAAATATGTTTCCTTTTCCTAAAACCTTCTTCACCGAAGGAGACAAATCCACCATCCTCCATAACAAGTGTCTTAAAAAAACTTTTGTTTCCGGTCATGTGTCTAGAACACCCACTATCAAGATACCAAGTGTTAGAGGCTTTGGCCTTTAAGGCCACTTGGCCCACATGGCAAAAATACTCATTTTTTCTAGTCCACCTAGTAGTAACAATGTCATTTCTAGGTGTCTTGGGTTCATTGGCTCTAAAATTCCTAGGTGCATGAATTTTGGCTCTTTTAAGCATATTTTTCTCAATCATACTTTCAATACAACACATATTAATATACTTAAAACAATTAGGCCTTATATGGCCCTCAACACCACAATAACGACAAATATGAGTGAAATAAGAATTCATGTCATAGCCTTGTGCAAACATAGAAGGCTTCCTTCTTCATTGAGTTGATCTTTGGTGTAGAGCCAACTATCTTTTTTGTGATTAAGCCAAGATTGCATCCCTTCTTGATTGAGCATGAAAGGTCTTTTGTTGAGATTGGGGAATCACTTGAGGTTGAGGCCTTATTTGATGTATTCTAGCTTGTTATGATTGAGTTTTGACTTCAGCTTTTGTTTGAGCCTTGAATTGAACTTGTTTTGAAGATTCTCCAACTTCAACCCTTTTTTATGGTTGTTATAGGCCTTGGATTCTCTTTAACTCTTCACTCTTGACAAAAGTAGTCTTCTTTAAGGAAGTGGTTTTCATGTCTTCCACATATCCTGAGCCCCTCTTATCACAAGGACTCTTCCCACTTGATAACATTTTGTCAAGTTTCTCGGTTCCGGAGGTCATCTTGGCATTCAATTCTTTTGCCTCTCTAAGCTCCTCCTTCAAGCTTTCTTCCAACTCTCTTCCAATCTTTACTTTCTCACTTAAATGACTCACCTTGGAAGTCAACTCAAGATTCTCGTTTTCAACTTTTGAATCTCATTCTTTTTCTTAAATCTAAAGCTCTCAAAGAACTTCATAAAGTCTACATAGTCCATTTCCTTATCAATTTCAAACCTAGAGTTAGATGAGAAGCTCTCATCACTAGAGTTATCTACTTCTTCTTTATCACTTATAACTCTCGTGCCATTATGAGATGATGTGAATGATATGAAGTTTATAGCTCGATCTTTATCATCAAAAGACTTTTCTTCCTCTTCTAAGTCTTCACTATCACTCCAAGTGGCCGCCATCGCTTTTCCTTTCTTCTTTTTCTTTATATTTGCACATGCCGGAGTAATGTGACCAAAGCCACTACATTCATAGCATTGAATTCCTTTTTTAGAGTCATTCTCTCGTGATCTCTCCATTTTCTTGAAAGGACTCTTCTTCTTTACTTCTTCTCCCTTAGATCCAAATATTTTCTTCTTAAACTTTGTGAACTTCATAAACCTTTTTACCATGAGGGCCATCTCCTCATCTGAATCATCCTCCTCCTTCTCTTCAACATGGAGGTCTTCAATGCAATGTTTTTTTGCTTCTTTTGAGGTGTTGGTGTAGAATTCCACGTAGATTCATAAGCTAGAAGTCTTCTGATCACTTCACTAGGCTTCATATTTTTATAGTCACTATTCTCCTCAAGTGTTGTTACCTTAGACTCAGATCTCTTAGGAAGTGACCTCATAATCTTTTACTTGATTCTTCTAACTGAGTATGGGTCACCTTGTTGATGGCTCTGATTAACATTATCCATCAACTTCACTTGGAAGTCATTAAATCACTCTTCCTCCTCCACTATAATCCTCTCAAATTATGTTTGGAGGACTTGGAGCTTGGAGTCATTGACTACCTCAGTGCCTTCAAGAACCGTTTGAAGAATCTCCTAAGCCTCTGTTGCATTTGTCATCCATGTCACAAAGGATGGCATGCATGGCCTTGTTGTTCCACTTGGATGCCTCAAATTCTTATGTATTCCACTGAGATTTTGGCTTGGGAACTTCATCTACCTCTTCGGTGGTCATTGTTGGAGGAGTATAGCCATCCAAGCACGATCATCTATTTGGCAGAGATAGGATTCCATCTTACCCTTACAAGAAGTATAATTCACCCCATTGAGCAAAAGAGGTCTTGTGCTTGAGGCACCCTTATGACTACTACCATTTCCACTCACAGTGTTTGAGGATAAGGAATGCAATGTTAGGATTATGCTCGATAGCAAAAGTATAATAATGTATTTGACAATTTTTTTCATATTAATAAAGTGATTTCTATTTTAACAAATCTTATAGCATTTATAGTTTAATTATTAAAACTGTCAAAAGTAAATAATCATAAGGTCAAAAGACTATGAGAAAAGAAGAATTGTTCATACATCTAGATATGTATGAGGTAGACATAATTCTTTAGTTAGTATTGAATAACATTCACAACTTAAGATAAAAGGTTGGGCGCCTTTATCTTGTCAAAGTTGTAGATTCTTTTGGTAGCATTTGAGTGGGATCAATGTGTTATAATGAGTCTAAAATCATCAAAGTGTGGTGTCTTTAGACAAAAGAATCTAATGCACTGGGTCCATGGAATAGGATCAAAATGAAATACTTTATCAAGAACCGTCAATGGATAAAAGTTTTCATTTGAAGACAATCAGAGAGTCTATCTCAATCCTGAGATAAATAATACTTATGGTTGCAAGTGTTATCATTTGAGTTATCAATGAGTACGATTATATAGCATAGTCTATCCTTGATAGTTTGGTGGTATTCATTTGTTAATCGATAGAGGACTTCATTTATAGATATGGACATCGTGGCTCCATTTATGAAATGAGAGTAGAATATCATCATATGGATGTTTTGAGGTATTGGATACTAAATCTTCACGTTAACTTTTCAATAGTGTCTATTGAAACATGGCTTCTGGACAAGTCAAAATATCCAAGTTCAAAATGTGGTCATATGAGTAAATATGGTAACTTGGAGAGCTATAGTCGGTCTGTGAGCTCTTGGCGATTACTGGTATTCTTCACGGGGATACACTTTCTCCAATAAGGTTGTCTAGGGTATGAATGAGTAACATCAACTTATTTTATCTTTATTTGAGACTTCAATTTTAGTTCTTTAGTGGAATGAACTAAAATTAAATAGATCGGACCTAAGTGAATCATTAGTTGAATTTGATTGGGTTGTGTCTATTGGAGCTTAAATCTAGATAGCCCGCCAAGATCCCCAATCCACACGAACTTGCATGGATCACTTGATATATTCTACCTGACCAATTTAGAGATCCATCTAGAATTGTATTGAGGCATGTGGACTTATTTCTTTTGTAAAATGGGTCTAGTTCGCATGTGTACTTTTTATAAAGGTCAAATGGATTTAATAAAATAAGAAAATAATATAATGGGCCATATACATTGGTATGGGCGGCAAGGCTATTTAGAATAGCTTAAATTATATTATTTTTATTTTATTATTTAATTAAATGGAAATTAATTAATTTGTTGATTAATTAATTATTTAATTAAAAGTAAAAACCTTTTTTCTAACAGGAGTTGGTCTCCTAAAATTATACTATTGTTGGTAGTATAATTAATATTAAAGACTATATTTGGTAGTAGATAAATAAAAGGAATTATTTATTTAATCAAATTAGGAAGTCTTTAATATTGTTACAAATACACTATTGAGTTGGATTAGGAGTCTTGGTGTAGGATAGAATTCATTTAGGAAAGGATTCTTAACCACCAAGTAAATCTATCTAAGGAAAGAATTCTTAACTCCCAAATAAATCCTTCTTAGGAAAGGATTTGTGATCCTAATAAATATCCAATGAAATTTTGGCCATCCCATATATATATATATATATATATATATATATATATATATATATATAATAGGATATAATTCCTTTTAGATAAGGATTCTTAACTACCAAATAAATCCACCTAAGGAAAGGATTCTTGCAAACAAAGTAAATCCTTCTTATGAGAGGATTTATGATCCTATATATATGTATGTTAATTTCGGCCAGCCTAAGCTTTTCGATGAGACGAATTTCGGCCATTCTAAGCAATTTTCAAGAAGAGAATTTGGCCTAGCAAGAGAGAGTTTTGAGGGAGAAAATTTTGTTTTTTACTCTAGAAAAAATTCGACCAACTCATAGAGATAGTGTGAATTCGACCAAGAAGAGAAAAAAAGGAACATTTTTGTTTTTGATAGTACACTAGTATCCTTTTCATCAAAAGGGTTTTGTGTACAACATCGAATCAAGGTTCACGCGAGTTCCAATTAAATTGATTGATAATTTGAAAGGGACTGGACGTTCTTGGATTTTCTCTTGGAGGATTATTGTGACTAACAAAGAAGAAGATTTTGTTTGTTTCCATCCACAGGTATACAATTTAAAGAAATCGAGCCCACACTCCTAAATGATTCACGTTCGTGATTGGATTAGAAGATTTTACGGATTCAATTCGACGCTAGTTCAATCGTCACGAAAAAAAAGGTACGATACTTTTTATATACATCAATTAATCTAGGGTTAAGGTTCTTGTTATTAAAAGGGTAAATTTTTATTTATATGCAAACCCTAATTTTCTTTTTCTCACGCTTCCGTTGCGTTTTGAACCGTTTTTTCCCTACAAATGGTATCAGAGGCTGGTTGTACCCTTGATTAATTGATGTATGTGTTCCTGAATCTTTTTCTTTTTATTGTATATATGCATGTTTTAGAAAGAGATGGCACTCTAGGTATTCGCATATATATTAACATTGGAATGTATGGATATATATATATATATATATATATATATATATATATATATGTTATATATGTGGTTTGTTATTGCTCAATTTTGGTCATAGAATTTCAATGTAATTTTGTTTTGGGATTGTAACAAAAATGGTGGTATATCATCGCCATAATTTCCTTCTTGGTAGTTGCTAAGTTTTTTTATTTTTGTTGTAATAAAAAAAACTGCAGTATTTTATTATTTAAATTCTTCTATAATACATTCAAGTATCAAAGACTCGAAGGTTTGAAGAATTAGGAGCAACCGGAACAAGTTTGGGACTGTGTGAACCGTAACAATGAACGTGCGTGCGAAGAGCACGCAGCCACGTTTTGTTGTGGCATGGGCTGCGCACGGCAGCCCTATGGAAGCAATGGGCTGTGCACGGCAGCCCTATATGGGTTTGTGGCATACGCATGCCCATGGGAGGTAGCCAAGAGAGTTCGGACGATGAAGGTCGCGTTAAGACTTGTTCACCAAGAAAAGAGTTTTTGTATTCCAATACATATGTAATTTACTTGTTTTTCTAAGATTGACCAAAATTGTAGCTATTTATATTTTCGTAAATATTGTAATGTTTGTCATTGTTTGATAATATGTCATATAGAATAGGAGTGCCACTCATATATCACTTTTGGTATGAACATGCATTGAATGGTTTAAGTATCTAAATTGGCATCTAGATAACTTGGTAAATCATTATTTGGAATTCGATCACACGCCTTAAACAATTGAGTGGGAGAAGGTGTTTTGGAACACCTACGGCCTCCAAGTTTAGTTGAGCTTTATGTTTCGTGAATAACCCCCCAATAGGTATTCATGAATGGAATTTAGTAAGATACTTCTTTACAAGGATAGACTAGACAATTAGCCCAAACGATATCTACTCCCAAATGAGGGATTATATTGAAGGTCGATAACTTGGTATTACACTCATTGTAATTTTATTAATATCCACCCAAGAGTTCTTGTTAATAAAAATTACAAGGCTAAAATTGAAAGTGTCGGTTGTTATGTTAACAATTAAGTGGGGCCTAGTCCAACTAGTAAATGGAACTCTCAAAGGAGGCGTGACATTTATAGGTGTTGGATCATCGTTGAATTTTTACGATTGAATTATTTTATTTTATTCAAGATAAATATTCAAAAGTGCTATATCATGATTGTTTACTTATATAATTTTTGTTATTAAAAAAGAAATCATGACCCCATCCCTAATCAATATCCTAAAAGATAATACTTTAACTGGTGATAATTATGTCACATGGAAAATGAATATTGGGTTGTTGTTGCAAGCTGAAAAGTATAAGTTCATTATGTATATTCCTTAACCACCAAACTAATGAATCTAACTCAAGAAGCAAAGAGATGAGTATCAGTAGTGGAAGTCTTCAGATGAGATGGCTAAATGTACGTTACATTATGGCCATCATCTCCATCGTGTTGCAACGGCAACATGAAGGAATGGAGACTGCTGCCGATATTATGATGTCTCTAGACAAGGATTCATATGGTTGGTAAAGTTGCTACTGTTAAGACCCGTTAGAAGGTTAAGAGATATCAGAAGAAAAATCAACTTGAGCCTTCTTAGAATGATACCAAGAAAGTAACCAAGATCAAAAGAACGTGTTTCTTTTGTGGTGAAAAGGGTCAAAGGAATATACTGGATTAGAATGAATTCAACTTGCATTTAGGTAATAGAGAGTTGGTGTCTACTAGTGTAGTGGGAGATATTAGAATCAATTTTGATTCTTATAGGCATTTAGATTTAATAAACGTTTATTGTGTACCAATATTCAAGAGGAATTTAATTTCGGTCTCTTGTCTAAATAAATTTGGATATTCGGTTACTTTTAATAAAGGTTTTATTATTTGTAAGAATAACAAATTTATTTGCAAAAGTACATTGGAAAATGGTTTATTTTATTTGTATGGAAATATCTCTCACTTGTTAGATAGGGAATCAACGGAACCGAATCATAAAGAGTAAAATTATCAAAAGATGAAACCTACCTGTGGCATTTGCGCCTAGGTCATATTAGCATTTATAGTTTAATTATTAAAATTGTCAAAAGTAAATAATCATAAGGTCAAAAGACTATGAGAAAAGAAGAATTGTTCATACATCTAGATATGTATGAGGTAGACACAGTTCTTTAGTTAGTCTTGAATAACATTCACAACTTAAGATAAAAGGTTGGGCGCCTTTATCTTGTCAAAGTTGTAGATTCTTTTGCTAGCATTTAAGTGGGATCAATGTGTTATGATGAGTCTAAAATCATCAAAGTATGGTGTCTTTGGGCAAAAGAATCTAGTGCACTGGGTGCATTGAATAGGATCAAAATGAAATACTTTATCTAGAACCATCAATGGATAAAAGTTTTCATTTGAAGACAATTGGAGAGTCTATCTCAATCCTGAGATAAATGATGGACTTATGGTTGCAAGTGTTATCATTTGAGCTATCAATGAGTACAATTATATAGCATAGTCTATCCTCGATAGTTTGGTGGTATTCATTTGTTAATCGATAGAGGACTTCGTTTATAAATATGGACATCGTGACTCTATTTATTGAATGAGAGTAGAATACCATCATATGGATGTTTTGAGGTATTGGATATTAAATATTAACATTAAGTTTTCAATAGTGTCTATTGAAACATGGCTTCTAGACAAGTCAAAATATGCAAGTTCAAAATGTGGTCATATGAGTAAATATAAAAACTAGGAGAGCTATAGACGGTCTATGAGCTCTTGGCGATTACTGGTATTCTTCATGAGGATACTCTTTCTCCAATAAGGTTGTCTAGGGTATGAATGAGTAACATCAACTTATTCTATCTTTAATTAAGAGTTCAATTTTAGTTCTTTAGTGGAATGAACTAAAATTAAATTGATTGGACATAAGTGAATCATTTGTTGATTTTTATTGGGTTGTGTCTATTGGAGCTTAAATTTAGATAGCCCGTCAAGATCCCCAATCCACACGAACTTGCATGGATCACTTGATATATTCTACCGGACAAATTTAGGGGTTCATCTAGAACTGTATTAAGGCATGTGAACCTTTTTTTTTTGTAAGAATGGGTCCAGTTCACATGTGGACTTTTTTATTGAGGTCCAATGGATTTAATAAAATAAAAAAAATAATATATGGCCTATATACATGTGTTAGGCGGTAAGGCTATTAAGAATAGCTTAAATTATATTATTTTTATTTTATTATTTAATCAAACAGAAATTAATTTATATGTTGATTAATTAATTATTTAATTAAAAGTCAAAGTCTTTTTCCTAATAGGAGTTGGTCTCCTAAAATTATACTATTGTTGGTAGTATAATTAATATTAAAGACTATATTTGATAAGTAGATAAATAAAATGATATCTAATCAAATTAGGAAGTCTTTAATATGGTTACAAATACACTATTGAGTTGGATTATGAGTCTTGGTGTATGATAGAATTTATTTAGAAAATGATTCTTAACCACCAAGTAAATCTACCTAAGGAAATGATTATTAACTACCAAGTAAATCCTTCTTAGGAAAGGATTTGTGATCCTAGTATATATCCAATGAAATTTCATCCAACCAATATATATATATATATATATATATATATATAATAGGATAGAATTCATTTTAGATAAGGATTCTTAACTACCAAATAAATCCACCTAAGGAAATGATTCTTGACAACCAAGTAAATCCTTATTTGGAGAGGATTTATGATCCTATATATATGCGTATGTTAATTTCGGCCAGCCTAAGTTTTTCAATGAGATGAATTTCGGCCATGCTAGGCAATTTTCAAGAAGATAATTTGGCCTAGCAAGAGAGAATTTTGAGGGAGAAAAATTTGTTTTTTACTCTGGACAAAATTCGACCAACTCATAGAGATAGTGTGAATTTGGCCAAGAAAAGAAAAAGGGCAATGTTTTTGTTTTCGATAGTACACTAGTATCCTTTGCATCAAAAGGGTTTTATGTACAACATCGAATCAAGGTTCACGCGAGTTTCAATTAAATTGATTGATAATTCAAAAGTGACCGGACGTGTTTGGTTTTTATCTTGGAGGATTATTGTGACTAACAATGAAGAAGATTTTGTTTGTTTCCATCCTCAGGTATACAATTTAACGAAAGGAAGCCCACACTCCTAGGTGATTCACGTTCTTGATTGGATTGGAAGATCTTGCGGATTTAATTCGACGCTAGTTCAATCATCAGGAAAAAAAAAGGTACGATACTTTTTATATACATCAATTAATCTAGGGTTACGGTTCTTGTTATTAAAAGAGAAAATTTTTATTTATACGCAAACCCTAAATTTTTTTTTCTCACACTTCCATTGCGTTTTGAACCCGTTTTTTCCCTACATGCAATACAAATACAATCCAACACACAAAATGCAAACAACCAAAAAGCACAAAGCAAGACACACACATAGCACAGATCACCTAAGTATATATATGCACTGGCTCTGATACCATTTGAAATTTCCTAAGAAGCGTTTGTCTATAAACCTAGAGGGGGGAATAGGTTTTTAGCACTATTGATTACCAACTTTTTCGAATTAAGCAATGTTAATATATTCACCCCATTAACAAACATGAAAAGCGAGTAAAAAAGCGGAAATAAAAATAGACACACGATATTTACGTGGAAACCCTTAACAAGGGAAAAACCATGGGTTATCCTTCTAGCCACATCCGATCCTCAAATTCACTATTGTAATGATGTTTACAACCTAAGTTGACCACATAATCACACTTTAAGGTTACTAACCCACCACTACAACCCAACGGGCCTTGATAGTGATTCTTGATCAACAAGCTTGTCTACTAAACTTTTACCCACAATCTTAACAACAATGAAGAGACAATGTAACCTAAGTGAATATATAATGATATTCAAAGTGCAAAAACGCTAGGTCAAGGCATTTGAGCTTATCTAGGAATGTAAATATGACAATTGAATGCAAATCCTATATATCAATTCTCTAAATGCAAATGCAAGAAGATTTAGCTAGAATGATAAAATTGTTCTAAATGCTAGCTATCACTAATCAATGTTCTCAACCAACAACAAACATCACAAACATGTAATAAAATCTTTTAAACACAAGAACATGCATTCAATTAGCAATAAAAGCTAAAACCTAGGCATACATGACTTAGTAATGAAACAATGTAGTCTAGTACATGTAAAAATTACCTAGTCAAGAAAAAGATGATGCTCTATGCTTAGATAATCCTAGAATGAAATTAGATGACCAAGAGATGAAGCTTGGTTGAGTAAATATAAGTGTTTGGGAGTCTTTCTCTCTCTAGAAAAGCTAGGTTGCTTAAGGATGACTTCTTGGACTCCTTGACCAAAATAGGGAAGAAAATAACATATATATATATATATATATATAAATATATTTGTGAGAGAATAAAACACTGTGTGAACGAGAGACAGACTATCGCCTTGAAGGAATGTCACTCTGGACAACCGCGACACAGCTCACGACAACAACTCTTTCAAAGTGTCATGTATAAGGTGTCGCTTTGGACAACCACAACAACAGGTGTCACGTATAAGGTTAATCGTGACAAAATGCACGACACAACGAGCGGTAGAAAACATGCAAGAAAGTAACTCAGGGTGTCGCGTGTACAACCGCTACATATAAGGTGCGACAGTACGCAGGACAGTGCTATGTAAGACCAGCAAACGCGCAATCCAAGCAAGCGGCAACCAAAATAAACACACGTACCAACAACATAAATACTAATGCAAGATGATCACAACATTCATGAGAGTGAGTGTGTGCACTATATATATTCAATGAAAGTTAAGCAAGTGATATACCTTTGAAGCTTGATCTTGGTCATGAACAAAGATCACATAAACTACCCTTATATGATAATCCCCAAATGTGGTTTGTTAATCGAAATAAGCAAATCAAAAAACTGAGGAACATACAAAAGTCTTGATATGAATGAGGATGAGAAGTTAGTAGACGTCCAAACTAGACTCTTGAATATCACTAATCAAAGTCAAACTTTTGGAGAGCTGCATCCACAAGAGAGAATTAATTGAAAAATCTTAAAATCCTTGCCTAAGAGATTTAAATCAAAGGTGACCGCAATTGAAGAAAGCAAGAACGTCGATCTTATGAGGGTTAATGAGCTTCTTAGGTCTCTAAAAGCATATGAGCTTGGGTTCAAGCCAAAGATGATATGGCTAGTATGGTGAGAACATTCAAGAAACTTTTAAAGAACATATGTTCTAAGAGAGAGGAAGTCGATAAAAAGATCACTTCAATAGAAGTGGTGGATTGTAAGGAAATATCTAAGAAAAAGATAATTCAATGTCTTGAATGCAATGGATTGGATTTGTCTCTACCAAACGTGCTAATAAGAAGAACGAGTCTAAGAAAGGCTTAGCAATGGCAGCTACTTGGAGTGATGTGAGTGTGAGTGATGTAGAAGAGGAAAATGAGTCCTCAGAACCCGACCATATATGAAGGAAGGTTTAAGGATATTAGTGAAGACTCCTCAAGTAATGAGGAAAGTGAATACTCTTAAAGTAATGAAGATAGTGAAGTCTCATCCAACCATGAAGAGATCAAAGCTTCTCAAATAATGATGACACAAACTTCAATGACAAGATCCTTCAACTAACAAGTGAAAATGTCAATAAGAATGATGAGAACAACAAATTGAAGTTGATCGATGCCAATTTAGTGGTGATTATCAAAGCTCTTAAAATTATAAGAATATGTCTTTGGAGAAGATAAGCAAGCAAAGTGAAGTCATTAAGGAGCATGGAGAAACCGTTGGAAAGTATTTTTCAATGATGGACGAAAGTGCTCAAGAGCTAGATGATTTAAAAGAAGACTTTACTATGAAGTTGTTTATCATGGAAGGAGAGAATAAGCAAAAAGAGAATAAAGAGCTTAAAGACAAGATCCATATTCTAAAGAATAACTTGAAAAATAGTAATGAAAGACTAGGAATTTTGAAACAAGAAGTTAAGCAAAGAGTTGAATCTCTTGATCGTGCTAAAAGACCTAAAAATGTGCTTAGAGTCAGAATTGGTAAGCATGAAGGTCAAAAGAAGATGCTTAGTGATAAGCTTGATAAGGCAAACAAGATGATAGGTAAGTTGTTATATAGTGCTAGTAAAGTAGAAACTCTCGTTATGATTGGTAAGCATCCTTCTGACAAAAGAGGATTAGGTTATGCAAATAAAAAGGTTACATCTTCATCTAACAATTCTACTTTTGTCAAAGCAAATGGTAAAGTGAATGTAGGTACTCTCTCTAACGATAAAGCCATGGACGCAACTGGAGGTGCCTTAACATCAACAAGAAGCAACAAAGGAAAATCTCAAGAAGGAGCAACAAAGGAAAATCTCAACAAGGTCAAAGACAACAATCATCATTTTCTCATGCATCAAGGAGTGGACATCAAGGAGGTAACAATGTGAGAAGGTACACTACTTCGAATGCTTATTCTAAAGGTAACCCTCTCAAATTTGTACCTATTTGCCATTTTTTTAACATGGTAGGACATATAAGACCTAGATGCTATGAATATATTTGTAAATGCAAATATGAGAATTATTTGTAGATATGTCATTGATGAATGGTTCTAAGCAATCATCCATGTATGGATCTAGGTCTAGACCTAGGAAAACCTTGGAAAGACATGTTGAGAAAAACAAAGTTGACGACTTGCTTGTGAAAACACATGTTGTGCCACGTATTACTATGCATAACAAGGTTGATACTTCTTTGTTTGTCTTATTTGAAAATGTGACTAATAAAGTCAATTTACATGATAGTAAGCCAAATAATAAGTCAAAGCATGTTGTTAATAGTAATGAGAATCATGGTGTTAAGAAAATTTGGATTAGAAAAGACTCAACTAATATTTCTTCTAAACCAAAGACAAAGACAAGAAGAGCTATAGAACATCTCAACCAAAGCATGCACACCCAAAACGTAACTTTTCTAAATTTATTCCAGTTTGCCATTATTGTAATGTTGGTCACATTAGGCCTAGGTGTTATGAATATATTAGACAATTCAAACTAGGGAATGATTTGCATGCTAGTAAGTTGAACAAATCTTCTCTATTGGGATTATGCTCGATAGCAAGAGTGTAATAATGTGATTGACAATCTTTTCATTTTAATAAAGTGATTTCTAGTTTAGCAAATCTTATAGCATTTATAGTTTAATTATTATAATTGTCAAAAATAAATATTCATAAGGTCAAAAGACTATGAGAAAAGAATAATTGTTCATACATCTAGATATGTAAGAGGTAGACATAATTGTTTAGTTAGTCTTGAATAATATTCACAACTTAAGATAAAGGTTGGGCGACTTTATTTTGTTAAAGTTGTAGATTCTTTTGCTAGCATTTGATTGGGATCAAATGTGTTATGATGAGTCTAAAATCATCAAAGTGAGGTGTCTTTGGGCAAAAGAATCTAGTACATTAGGTGCATTGAATAGGATCTCAATGAAATACTTTATCTAGAACCGTCAATGGATAAAAGTTTTCATTTGAAGACAATCGGAGAGTCTATCTCAATCCTGAGATAAATGATGGACTTATGGTTGCAAGTGTTATCATTTGAGCTATCAATGAGTACGATTATATAGCATAGTCTATCCTCGATAGTTTGGTGGTAATCATTTGTTAATCGATAGAGGACTTCATTTATAGATATGGACATCGCGGCTCCATTTATTAAATGAGAGTAGAATACCATCATATGGATGCTTTGAGGTATTGGATATTAAATCTTAACGTTAAGTTTTCAATAGTGTCTATTGAAACATGGCTTCTGGACAAGTCAAAATATCCAAGTTCAAAATGTGGTCCTATGAGTAAATATGGTAACTTGGAGAGCTATAGGCGGTCTATAAGCTCTTGACGATTACTGGTATTCTTAAGGAGGATACACTTTCTCCAATAAGGTTGTTTAGGGTATGAATGAGTAACATCAACTTATTGTATCATTATTTAAGAGTTCAATTTTAGTTCTTTAGTGGAATAAACTAAAATTAAATAGATCGGACTTAAGTGAATCATTTGTTGATTGTGATTGGGTTATGTCTATTGGAGCTTAAATTTAGATAGCCCGTCAAGATCCCCAATTTACACAAACTTGCATGGATCACTTGATATATTCTACCGGACCAATTTATGGGTCCATCTAGAATTGTATTGAGGCATGTGGACTTGTTTCTTTTTGTAAAAATGGGTGTAAATCACGTGTGGACTTTTTTAAAGGTCAAATGGATTTAATAAAATAAGAAAAATAATATATTGGCCCATATATATGTGTTTGGCGGCAAGGCTATTTAGAATAGCTTAATTATATTATTTTTATTTTATTATTTAATTAAATGAAATTAATTAATTTGGTAATTAATTAATTATTTAATTAAAAGTCAAAATCTTTTTCCAAGTAGGAGTTAATCTCCTAAAATTATACTATTGTTGGTAGTATAATTAATATTAAAGGCTATATTTGATAAGTAGATAAATAAAATGAATTGATTATCTAATCAAATTAGAAAGTTTTTAATATGGTTACAAATACACTAATGAGTTGGATTAGGAGTCTTGGTGTAGGAAATAATTTTTTTGGAAAAGGATTCTTTGTCACCAAGTAAATCTACCTAATGGTATAATTCTTCTTTGCAAAGGACTCTTAACAACCATGTAAATCCACCTAAGGAAAGGATTCTTGCCAACCAAGTAAATCCTTCTTTGGAAAGGATTTGTGATCCTATATATATCCCCTTGTGAATTTCGGCTAGCCTTAAGCATTCTATGATGAAAATTTCGGCCATACTAGGTAATTTTCAAGAAAGAATTTGGCCTAGCAAGAGAGAATTTTGAGGGAGAAAAATTTAGTTTTTGTTCTAGATAAAATTCGATCAAGTCATAGATAAAGGGTGTAAAATTCGGCCAAGGAGAAAAGAGAAAAGAGAAAAGAGAAAAAGAGAACGTTTTTGTTTTTATAGTACACTAGTATCCTTTATATCAAAAGGGTTTTGTGTACAAAATCAAATCGGGTTCACGCGAGTTTCAATCAATTAGATTGATAATTCACAAGTGACCGAATGTTCTTGGATTTTTCTCTTGGAGGATAATTGTAACTAACAAAGAAAAAGATTTTGTTTGTTTCCATCATCAGGTATACAATTAAAGAAATGGAGCCCACACTCCTAGGTGATTCACGTTCGTGATTGGATTGGAAGATCTTATGGATTCAATTCGGCGCTTGTTCAATCGTCACGAAAAAAAAGGTACGACACTTTTATATACATCAATTAATCTAGGGTTAAGGTTCTTGTAATTAAAAGGGAAATTTTTTTATTTATACGCAAACCCTAATTTTTATTAAATTTTCTCATGCTTCCACTGCGCGTGGTTTTTCCCTTCACTATGCTATATAATCATACTCATTGATAACTCAAATGATAACATTTACAACCATAAGTCCATCATTTATCTCAGGATTGAGATAGACTCTCTGATTGCCTTCAAATGAAAACTTTTATCCATTGACGGTTCTAGATAAAGTATTTCATTGTGATCCAATTCAATACACCCGGTGCACTACATTCTTTTGCCCAAAGACACCACACTTTAGTGATTTTAGACTCATCATAACACATTTGATCCCACTCAAATGCTAGCAAAAGAATCTACAACTTTGACAAGATAAAAACGCTCAACCTTTATCTTAAGTTTGAATATTATTCAAGACTAACTAAAGAATTGTGTCTACCTCATATATATCTAGATGTATGAACAATTCTTCTTTTCTCATAGTCTTTTGACCTTATGTTTATTTACTTTTGACAATTATAATAATTAAACTATAAATGCTATAAGATTTGTTAAACTAGAAATCACTTTATTAATATGAAAAGATTGTCAAATACATTATTATAATCTTGCTATCGAGCATAATCCCAACAATCTCTGACTTGCTCTATAGCAAATGTGTCATATCTCTTATCCCCATGTTCTCTAGATGCCTATCAAAACTCTTTTGTGGAAGAGTCTTTGTAAAGAGATCCGCTAGATTATCTGCTGACGCGATCTTGGTAATCGTCACATCACCCTATGCACAATTTCCCTCAGAATGTGATACTTTCTTTTAATGTGTTTCCCTCTCTTATGACTTCTTGGTTCTCTCGAATTAGCCACTGTTCCAATATTGTCACAATATATAGTGATCTGCTTATTCGCAACAGGAACCACTTCCAAATCAATCAAGAATTGGCTGAGCTAGACAACCTCTTTAACAGCCTCGCATGTGGCAACATACTCGGCTTCCATGGTGGAATCGGTAACACAAGATTGCTTGATACTCCTCCATATGACTGCCCCTCGTCCAATAGTAAACACGGATCCTGATGATGATCTCCTAGAGTCAGAATCTGACTGAAAATCAAAATCTATATACCCAACGGGAATTAAATCCCCTTCAGAGTACATAAGCATATAATCTCTCATTCTCCTAAGATACGTGAAAATATGCTTGCCAGCCGTCCAGTGATCAAGACCAGGTTTCAATTGAAACCTGCTAACTATGCCCACAACAAAACAAATATCTAATCTAGTACAGAGCATTTCATACATGAGACTTCCAATTGTCGATGCATATGGAACCCTACTCATGAATTGCTCTTCATGCTCATTCTTAGGAACTTGTTCCTTAGAAAGTTTGATTTCATGTCTGAAGGGTAACATACCTTTATTGGAATCTTACATGGAAAACTTGGATAAGATTTTATCTATGTATACAGCTTGGGATAATACAATCATTCTATTCTTTCTATCCCTTATGACTTGGATACCAAGAATATAACTTGCTACTCCTAAGTCCTTCCTATCAAATTGTTTTGCTAACCATTCTTTTATTGATGTCAATACACCTACATCGTTTCCGATAAGTAGTATATCATCAACGTAAAGAACTAGGAAAACCAACTTGTCGCCTTTAATCCTTTTGTATACACAAGGTTTGTCAAGTTTTTAAATAAATCCAAAACTTTTCACGGCTTGATTGAACCTTATGTTCCAGGATCTGGATACTTACTTCAATTCATATATGGATCTTTACAACTTGCATACCCTTTCTTCTTGGCCTTTTTCAATGAATCCTTCTGGTTGCATCATGTAGATGCTTTCGTCAAGACTTTTATTAAGGAAAGCTGTCTTGACGTCCATTTTCCAAATCTCTAGGTCTAGAGTTGCCGAAATGGATAAGAGTATCCTAATGGATTTAAGCATGGCCACAGAAGAGAATGTTTCTTCATAATCGATACCTTCTTTCTGTGTATAACCTTTAGCTACCAATCTAGCTTTAAGGGTTTCCACCTTTCCATCCATTCCTCTTTTTCTCTTGTATACCCAGTTGTACCCGATGGGTTTTATCCCTTTAGGCAAGTCTACAAGAGACCAGACTTTATTTTTGAACATATATTCAATTTCGGATTGCATTACCTTTTGCCAATGGCAACAATCAACATGTTCCATTGCTTCTTTGTACGTATAGGGATCATCGTCGTCCGAAAGATTCTCTACAAATTCTCCTAGATCGATGTATCTCTCGATTTGTCTACTAACCCTCCCACTACGACGAGGAATGGTAGATTGTTGATCTTGTGTTGGTACGAAACTTACAATTGTGCTTGGTAGTGAAACCTCTTATGGAATTGTTTCTCCTGAAAGCTCATTCAGGACAATTCTACTTTAGGCACAAAATTATACATATAGATCTCTTCCAGAAATTTAGCATTTATCGAAACAAATACTTTAATAACTGAAGGACTATAGAAACAATATCCTTTTGTTCCTTTTGGATACCCTACAAGTATGCATGTTTTTGAACGAGACTCTATCGTTTCTGTCTTTCCTTTTAACACGTGCGCAGGATATCCAAATATCCTTAAATGTTGTAAACTAGGGTTTCGCCCGGTGCATAACTCATGCTGTGTTTTAGGAACCGACTTAGATGGTACATCGTTTAGAATATAAATAGCAGTTTGTAACGTATATCCCCAAAAAGAATTATGAAGCGTTGAATAACTCAACATAGACCTAACCATGTCCAAAAGAATTCTATTTCTCCTTTCTGCCACCCCATTTTGTTGAGGTGTACCTGGTGCAGAAAACTGAGAAATTATCCCATTATCAATAAGATATTGCTGAAACTCACCAGATAGATATTCTCTACCACGATCAGACCTCAATATTTTTATGCGTTTCTCAAGCTGATTTTCTACTTCAGCTTTAAATGCTTTGAACATGTCAAAAGCATCCAACTTATGTCTCATGAGATACACATAGCCAAATCTTGAGTGATCGTCCGTGAAAGTGAAGAAGTACTCATATCCACCTCTAGCTTGAATGTTCATAGGTCCACACACATCAGTGTGTATCAATCCTAAACATTCGATGACTCTTGTGACTTTGGTCGTAAACAACCTTTTGGGTCATTTTACCTTCCAAACAAGATTCACAAGTTGGTAGATCATCAACCTTTAAGTCTCTTAGAGGTCCGTCACTAACCATTTTTTTAATTCTATTAAGGTTAATATGACCTAGGCACAAATGCCATAGGTAGGCTTCATCTTTTGATAATTTTACTCTTTTATTATTAGGTTCCATTGATTCCGTGTCTAACAATTGAGAGATATTTCTATGCAAATAGAATAAACCGTTTTCCAATGTACCTTTGTAAATAATTTTGTCATTCTTACTAATAATAAAAGCTTTATTAAAAGTAACCGGATAACAAAATTTATTTAAACAAGAAACTGAAATTAAATTCCTCTTTAATTGAGGTACATAATAAACGTATATTAAATCTAAATGCCTATAAGAATCTAAACTAATTCTAATATCTTCCACTGAACTAGCAAACACCAACGCTCCATTGCCTAAACACAAGTTGAATTCGTTCTCATTAAGCCTTCTCATTTCCTTGAACCCCTGTAAGTAAAAGCAAACATGATTAGTGGCTCAAGAGTCTATGATCCAAGAATCCATAGAATCCGCCAAAAAACATGTTGCAAGATAATTAATATTACCTTCATCCTTCTTTTTCTGAGACTTTGGGCAATTTCTTTTCCAATGTCCCTTTTCACCATAAAGGAAACATTTCCCTTTGATCTTGGTTACTTTCTTTGTCTCCTTCTTAGTAAGTCATAGTTGTTTTTTCTTTTGTTGTTTCTTGACCTTCTTACAGGTCTTAACAGTAGCAACTTTACCTACAATATGAATCTCTTGACCCTTGCCTTTCATAAGGATTTTTTTGGCACTTTGAACATCTTGCATCAGGCCTTGCAATGTGCATTGCTTATTATTCAAGGTGTAGTCCAACTTGAATTGATCAAAGGAATCTGATAGTGAGTTGACAATCATGTCAATTTTCGTCTCACTATCTATCTCAGCACCATTCAGTTCAGCAATGTTGGGATGTGCTATGACTTTAATCATGTGATCTTTCACAGCCTGTCCAGGTTTCATCCTAAGATTCATGAAAGCAGTCACTGCCTCTCTCTTAGTCGTCCTAGACCTCATAGCAAACATATCCTCTAGAGACATCATTATATCGGCAACAGTCTCCATTCCTTCATATTGCTATTGCAACACGTCAGAGATTGTGGCCATAATGTAACATTTACCATCTCATCTAAAGACTCACACTGCTGATACTCATCTCTTTGCTCCTTAACAGATTCATTAGTAGAAGTTGGTGGTTTAGGGGTATACAGAACAAACTTATGTTTTTCAGCTTGCAGCAATAACCCTATTTTCCTTTTCCATGTGACATAATTATCACCGGTTAAAGTATTGTCTTTTAGGATGTCAATTAGTGATTGGGTGTTATGATAAGTCTAAAATAATCAAAATCATCAAAGTGTGGTGTCTTTGGGCAAAAGAATCTAGTGCACTAAGTGCATTGAATAGGATCATAGAGAATTAATTTATCCACAACTATCAGTGGATAAAAGTTTTCACTTGAGGACAATCGGAGAGTCTATCTTAATCCTGAGATAAATGATGGACTTATGGTTGCAAGTGTTATCATTTGAGCTATAATGAGTACGATTATATAGCATAGTCTATCCTCGATAGTTCGGTGGTATTCATTTGTTATCGATAGTGGACTTTATTTATAGATATGGACATCGTGGCTCTATTATTAAATGAGAGTAGAATATCATAATATGGATGTTTTGAGGTATTGGATATTAAATCTTAACATTAAGTTTTCAATAGTGTCTATTGAAACGTGACTTCTGGACAAGTCAAAATATCCAAGTTCAAAATGTGGTCATATGAGTAAATAGGGTAACTTGGAGAGCAATAGGCGGTCTATGAGCTCTTGGCGATTACTGATATTCTTCACGAGGATACACTTTCTCCATTAAGATTGTCTAGGGTATGAGTAAGCAATATTAACTTATTCTATCTTTATTTAAGAGTTCAATTTTAGTTCTTTAGTGGAATGAACTAAAATTAACAAATTGAACCTAAGTGAATCATTTGATTATGATTAGGTTATGTCTATTGAAGCTTAAATTTAGATAGCTCGTCAAGATCCTCAATCCACACAAACTTGCATGAATCACTTGATATACTTTATCGTACCAATTTATGAGTTCATCTAGAATTGTATTAAGGCATGTGGACTTGTTTCTTTTTTAGTAAGAATGGGTCTATTTCTCATGTGGACTTTTTATTAAGGTCCAATAGATTTAATAAAATAGAAAAAACAAATTGGCCCATAGATATTGGCTTGGGCGGTAAGGGACTATTTATTAGTATTATATATTGTTTCTTATTTTATTATTCAATTAAATGGAAATTAATTAATTAATTAATTATTTAATAAAAAGTCAAAATCTTTTTTTCTAGTGGGAGATGGTCTCCTAGAGTCATATTATTATTGGTAATATGATAAGTATCAAATACTATATTTGATAAGTAGATAAATAAAATGAATTTATTTATCTAGTTAAATTAGGAAGTATTTGATCACCATTAAGACTCTAATTGACAATTTGTCAAATTAGGAAGTTTTTGATTTAGTAACAATTTAATTTATATTTAATAATTGGTTATTGAATAAATATAATATTTGAGTTGGATTAGGAGTCTTGGTGTAGAAAAGAATTCTTTTTTGAAAAGAATTCTTTTTTGAAAAGGATTTTTGGTCACCAAGTAAATCCACCTAAGGAAAGGATTCTTGCCCATCAAGTAAATCCTTCTTAGGAGAGAATTTGGTCTCCTATATACACTACATATAAATTTCGACCAAGCCTTAATTCTAAGTGAATTTTTGGTCAAGGCTAGGGTTTTATGAGAGAGAATTTGGCCTAGTGAGAGAATTTTGAGAGCGGAAAAATTAGTTTTTGCTCTAGACAAAATTCTGTCAACTCATAGATATTGTGTATTGAATTCGGCCAAGAAGAAGAGAAAATGGGAATGTTTTTGTTTTCGATTGTACAATAGTATCTTTTACATCAAAAGGGTTTTGTGTACAAAAATCGAATCGTGTTCACGCGAGTTTTAATCAAATAGATTGGTAATTCACAAGTGACCGAACATTCTTGGGTTTTCTCTAGAGGATTATTGTGACTAACAAAAAGAAAGAGATTTTATTTGTTTCCATTCTCAGGTATACAATTTAAAGAAAGGGAGCCCACACTCCTAGGTGATTCACATTCATGATTGGATTGGATTGGAAGATCTTACGGATTCAATGCGGCGCTAGTTCAATCGTCACGAGAAAAAAGTACGATACTTTTATATAAGTCAATTAATCTAAGGTTAAGGTTCTTTCTATTAAAGGAAATTTTTTTAAATATATCAAACCCTAATTTTCACGCTTCCATTGTACGATTTTCCCTACAATATATCCCTCTCTCACTCACTATTTTAAAATTAGGATTTTCTATTAACCGTTAAAGCACCTAAACTCTACAGGATTAAATGACTAACTTTAATCAAGTTATCTAACGAATTAACAAATTAGAAACAAATTCTAATTAACTAATAAATTATTAATGATTTTTAACAATTAAAAATCTAATCTATTAGTGATTAATCTAAGCCTTTGTAAAATATTTACTAAGATCAGATTATTATGTTAGTGCTTATCAAGTTTTAACTATTAAAACCCTAACACTTTATTTGGATAATTTATTATTAGGTTAATAATCAAATTAATCCTAATAAATGACCCTATTAATCTAACTTATAAAACACTTTAATAACTAGATTAATATTAATGAGAATTACCAAGTTTTCTAACCACTAAAAAACTAATCTCATTATTCATAGTCATTTATGTATATTGTCCATTTTAATCACATTAAAAAATACATAAAATATCAAGCTATGATGCATGTATGACATATCAAATATATTTGTGTAGGCACATCTAATTTAAATGATATACGTATACATGACAATGCTTTTATCATCACATAATATAAAGCATACATGGATTGACCGAGTACTGTGGATTATTTAACCTAAAAAATTAGAATCTAAAATTACAAAAAAAAAATAAAAAATCCCCCAAGGCATTCCTTGGTCTTCTTGTAACTTCAGAAGTCTTTCAGTCTCTTCAAGTTACTCTGATTCATCTCATGAATCCGAAACAGGAAATCCGCACGGAACGCACTAGGCAACACTTACCAACCGAATCATGCAAGATGTGAATAGTACCGTATGAACAGTACACATGAACAATGCATATGAACAGTGCCGTGAACAATGTCCGATGAACTGTACCTCAGTGAATAGTGTTAGGTGAACAGTACTGATAACTGCGATAATTGAAGAAATTCTTTCTTCTATGTTCACAAAACAAGAACAATTCAAGTATATAAAATATTACCAATATTTTCTTTCTTTCTTTTTGTTTGCTACACATTGCACGAACATACAATATTTTTCTCTCTTTGATTATTGATTCGCGCACAGACAAAAAAAAAAACAAATTGCATCTTATGTCAAATACCTTATTTTACACTCATATGTGTTTGTCTTTTATTGATTCACGCACACACAAGTTTGCATCCTATGCAAACACGGTACGTGTTCTTATCAAAAATTCAAACACCGCAATTTGCATCAAATGCAAATTGAATAACTGATGGTGTGTGTGTCATGTGCTTCTCTTTCTTGCGTTGATTGTATTTATCTTATCTTAAATATTTAAAACATATATATCATATATATATATATATATATATATATACAACTATCAATTTAAATCTTTTAAGATATCTCATATCTTTAAAGATATTAATCACTTTATTTTGAATTCAAACTCTTTAAATTCAAAATTAAATAACTAATTTAATAAAATTAAAATAATCAAATTATCTTATCTTTAAAAATTAAATATCAATCAACACCCTCCAACTAATGATTGATTACACAATTAAATAATCTAATTATTTAATTAACATAATCATTATAATTCATTAATTAAATAATCTCATTATTCAATTAATTCCCAAATAAATACGTTTCACTTTCGTAACACAATTAATTGGACAATCTAATCAATTAACTGTTACCCTTGTTACCTAAGTCGATCGGGTTAGCAAGGGGACCTAATGGACCCACAATATTTTGAGCTCCAATAATCATCAGAAATAATTAATTAAACTTTTTAATTAATATTTCACGATTATTAACTTCGGTGTTATTCCACTAAAAACCCGAAGCTGCACTCTCTCAACTGTAGACGCTTTTACACAGACCGATACAACTTGGTGTCCATCGATATAGCTATTACACATGGTGTGATCCTCCACAGTAGTTCATAATTAGAGCTAGGTCATAATGTCCGTTATATCCCTCTAATTACATATACCCTTTAAGTACCGTTGATTCTATAATGAACAATAAATCTTATTTCCTCACGGAACTAGAAGAGAGCTCATATTGTCCAAGCACCGAATCAACCCTTAAGGGAACTACCATCTTCTTCCCACAAGAAGGAGTGGATTCCACTATTGTGTACAAACCTTCCTAGCCACAAGCCAAACCGCAACCTCAACATACGGAGTATATTGATCAGGAAATGCATATGACCTCACCCATGGTATATCAAAGACCACAATCTAACCTGAAGAAGTAGATAAGACACTTAGGATTAAGATCACCCACATATAGGCATCAATATTTGATATATACGAATCTCATCAGTAAACGGATATTGGTGTGAGATTCATATAGATCATGACCCAGTCCTATATGATCACATCATACAAGGTGTCTCCATTCCCATATCTCATATGAATGATTCAAGATAGAATCACCTTACATTATGGAATGGACCGCAACTATAGATTAACCGTAAATAAAGTACCCAGCTTTAATTGCTATCTATGGACTCTTTAGATTGCATGTCTCTTACTGTATCCATCCGTATATGACACTCATATACACAGTTCGAGATTACATCCGACAATCTAAGATGTTTATGTATGCACAAGTTATAAAATAAACAACATAACAAGAATGAATTGAACTTTTATTTTATTTATTTCATAAATCCATTTACAAATTACATCTTTAGGGCATAAACCTCAACACTGATAGGTCAATGAGACCCGGTCGGGTTAGGTAACGGGTTGACTAGTGATACATAGAAGAAATTTATTCCAAGACAACCACAACTCAAATACGCAAAGAAAGAATCTCACCCAAATAGGGAACCATGAAGTAAACTCCGATAAGGAAACAAAACTTCCTTAAAGATATTGAAGCCCGAGTTCAATAGGGAATCCAATTAATTAAATGCACAGAGTATACAAAACCGGAAAGAAGATAAAGATGATTCCAACAAGTTAGAGTCATACTAAATCTCATCAACTTTCATTACTTGTACCTAAAAAGTTAAGGTTTTATAAATGTATAAATATATCCTAAAATACCATTACAAAAACAATGTAAAAATTAAACAAAAGCAAGAGTGCAAGAGAGATTGAGTGTGTTATCCATTTTTACATAGAGAAATCTTTCCCTCGTTGTCTCCTACAGTCGTGCATTTTTCCCTCATTGAGTTTTCCACTTAAAATCTTGTGTTTTGTGTGACTAAGTTTTCTCTTTTGCTTTGCAATTCAATTGTTAATTCATAATAACTTCTTGGGCGCGTGGTTGATTTTACATAATCCAAAAATCACCATCAATAGTTACGAAAATGATGGTGGTGGTTTTAGTGGGTGAAATTGGACCACGGGCCCAATTTTAAAGAAAAGCCCAATTAGTTGTCCAAACAAAGGCCCATCCAGTAAGGTCAATAGGATTGACCCAAAGTACAACATCTAACTCGTGGTCAAATCAATTCATAAATGCGTTGATTGTGATTTGATGTTACTAACGTCAGCTTTTAAGGTGGTCTGGTTCAAAATGAATCAAAACGGACTCCGTGATGAACCCCCTCACATAAAGAAGAGGAGCATCAAGCAGATCCAGGCTCACTATATATATGACACCCACTTCCATAGAAATAGGTTCGTATTTTCGAAAAAAGATACTCTGAATTGCTCTCTATCATCCATATCTTTAGTCTCACATATCATTTATTACGGCATTCAACACCGCATTTACCAATGGTCTTTATTCCTAATTAGGTTGACTGTTAAGATCACTATTCCACGATCGACTCAACAACTCACTGTCCCAAAGTCAAGCCATTGTCTTAAGGTGGGTTTCGATCGAACTAGCCCAACAATGAGCTTTATCGACCAAATCCTAGTCAATAGTCAACGATCAAACCAATGAACAAAATAGTTGGCCAAGCAACATAATGATTTATTGTTCAATACCTGACATCGAGTAAACTGGTTTTTTTTTCTAGTCTAATTTATCAAACGATTTCGAACAAATGTTGACCTGAGCGTCGGAGAGCCCTCTAAGGGAAAACCCCATTTGTGGCTCAACACCCTATTTGTTTCTCTCTTAATTCACAGGTTGTCAATGCCCACCTCAACGACTTATGATAATTGTAGATTCGATCGACTACAGTTTGGCGCTCACCGTACGGCCTTGGCAATCATTTGATCATCAAGAAATACAAATTGAATAAACGATGACTGACACGGTAGATTTTGAGGTAAGACTGTCTGCCTCAGCCGCACATATGACAAAAAACGCTACCCGATTGCAGACTCTCGAGAAAGAAAACAAAAAGGTTTGAGCAAAGAACCAAGAGTTACAAGTGATTCTCTATCAAATTGCAATCCCAAGAGACCAGAGAGATGCATGTATGTGTAAAGGGTTTGGATCGAGTTTGACAAGACCAACGCTCTAGTGGTACACAAATTTGATGAACGATTCGATCGTTTCCTTTGCTCAGTTTACTGATACATTTGTCGAACAATTCAGAAAAAGCAGAAAGCTTGAGAAGCAATCAAATGATCTTTTTACCATAACACAGAGACAAGGGGAAAGGCTGCGAGATTATGTCGGTTGATTCAATAAAGAAAAGGTATCAATTCCTAACTGTCCTACAACCGCTATATCTACTTCCAAGAAAGCGCTACAATACGATTCAGATATGTATAAAGAGTTGATGAAATATCCATGTCAAATGATGAAGGATACCAAGACGGGCACAAATAAAGTGGGAAGAAGACGAAGCCAACTATAGGTCGGCTGCCCAGCCTAGAGAATACAGACGTGACCAGCGGTTCCATAGAAGATATAATGATTGAAGAAACAACTGTGAAAAGAAGAGGTCAGATAAAAGGAGGTGACCATACGACAGACTAACAAAAAACGATGGCAGACAGACAATAGTCGTTGAATACACCTTGAGCATCGAGCTAATGGATGTGGTAAACATCCTTCGAGGTATGGGCAGCACCGTGAGGTGGCCACCAAAAATGACTTCGCCACTAGAGCATTGAGATTCGAACAAGTGGTGCAAATTCCAAAAGGATCATAGACATCTCACAGAGGAGGTTTCGAGTGTCGACAATGAAACCAGTTTGATGACACCGATCATAGAATGACTAAAACATGATATTCTTCCAACAGATAAGAATGAAACAAGAAGGGTTCGAGCCAATGCAGCAAAATTCAACATGATCGCAGGTAAACTTTATAAACGATCATTTTCAACTCCTTACCTCTTATGTGTGTTACCTCCGGAGGATCGATTTATACTTAAGGAGTTTCATAAGAGGGTATGCAGAAACCATTCTGGTTCGAAGAGCCTGGCGCATCGAGCGACCATCACAGGTTATTACTAGCTGACCATGAGATCAGATTCGCTCAACCTCGTCAGATGATGCGATAAATGCCAATGACATGCATAGGTGCCTCATCAGCACCCAGAGAAGTTAAGTTCGATAATGTCCCCTTGGCCTTTCATGAAATGGGGGATGGACATTATCGGGAAACTGCCAACCTCGAACAAGGGGGCAAGGCCTACATTGTCGCAATGACGGATTACTTCACTAAATGGGTTGAGGTTGAGGTGTACAAAAACATAAAAGATAACGAGGTAAATGGCTTCATTTGAAAAAAAAATATGTAGGTTCGGAGTGCCAAAGGAGATCGTAACGGATAACGGGTCCAAGTTCTTCTCGTTTGATTTTTAAGATTTTTATGAGGAATGGGAAATAAAGATCCATTCCTCCACACCACGATATCCCAAGTCAATGGCCAGGTCGAGTCAACAAACAAAACTATAATTGTGACATTAAAGAAAAACCTCGAGTAAGCAAAGGGTCTATGGGCTGAGAAACTACCAGAGGTGTTATGGTCGTATAGAACTATAGCTAGAACTTCAATCGGAGCCACCCCTTTTTCCCTCGCATTCAGGGTTGAGGCGGTCCAATCGAGCAGCATGTAGTTTCCTTGAGAGTCGAGCATCTTGATGAAATAGAAAACGGCTCACTAGGTACTGCACCGAGTTTTTTCAAATACAAAAGAGCCAAGTTCATGCAAGTTTGGCTCAAACTGGGAAGGTCCCTATCAGATAAAAAGAGTGGTTGGACGGGGAGCTTATAAAATTCGAGCACAAGATGGTCGTGAAATTCACAACAGTTGGAACGCATTGCACCTTGAAAGGCACTACTTCTAGCATGAACCAAAATGCTCGTTCTCTTTATTTTTAGTATCAACTAACTTTTTATTGAGAGCAATGATGATCGACACAGGGCAATCTAATGCCATATGATCTTCAAAAATTAGAAAAATCCCATAAGCAAAGGTTGCCAACTACAATAAACCCCCATGGGCATTGTACGCACCGTGCTGTGTTAGAAACCTTAATCTGTCATGTAGGGTGAACGGTTTGACGATGTTTTGATCCAAAGAATTGATAGTCTAGTTGACCCAACTATTCGTGAAATCAAGCACTACTCTCCTCAATACATCGAGCAAACTTGTGTTGAGGGGAGAGAAGCTTAGCAATCAGAGATTTTAGTTTCGAAAGAGCTCTAAGTCGAGCTATTGCCAATGTATCTTCGATATTTCATAAAGTTATTCGATATATGTACATCCTAAGTCGAGCTAGGATTAATTTCTGCTCTACCAAAGCTATTACTATACATTTATTTTCGAAAGAGTTCTAAGTCGAGCTATTATCGATGTATTTTCAACATTTCATAAAGTTATTCAATATATGTACATTATAAGTCGAGCTAGGATTAATTTTTGTTCGACCAAAGCTATTACTGTATGTTCGACAGTTGTTTAACATAAATTGTTCGATGTTTACCTATTTTAATTCTTGCAATGCAATTTAAAAAGTCTATGAATCAACAACAAAGTAAAATATCATTCAAATATCAAATATATATTTACAGACTATCGAGAGATGGCAAATTTATTATCTATACCTCTCGATTTTTTACTAAAATAGTAAAGAGAGAATCTAGCAAATCAAATAACTAGCTGCTTAAACTCCATCTTGCTCCACACCGTCATCTGCCTCCTTGACCGAATGGTCAACAAACGTGGTGTCATCTCTTTGCTCCTTAGCCCTCTATAGCTCATGTAACTTCTTCCAGGACTCCCAAACCTCTATATCCCCCTCTAGCTTCCAAGAGTCTGTCTCCCCTTGGAGATATTGATGCATTAGCTTACCTCTAGTTTGGATGACGACTTCATCAGTAACCTTTATCCAGCTTCTTCAACACATTAGTAAGCATTTCATCAGCGTCAGATAGCTTCTTCTTACTTGCCAGCATAGTCGGTCTCAGTCAAGCATTATCTTTTTCAGCTCTGGAGAGCTTTCCAGACAAATCTCTAGCAAATCTTTCTAGATCAGATCTTGCCTTATCAACCTCCCTCTTTAGCTTTGTATTCGAAAAGGATAGAATGGAGATTTTCTTTGATAAGGACTTAACGTTCTTTCTAAGAAAGAGTTAAGATTGAAGAGCCTACAATTTAAAAACGTGTAGTGGTCAATCAAAATGAGTTCAATTCCAACATTGAAATAAAGCTACGTGTAGGAAACCAAACCTAGAAAGCACCAGTGAGTCCCTAGTCGACTACTCGACTTGCCCCTATCTTGGTAAAGTGAGTTTCATCTTTGGGGAAGAGTAGTTGATCAACCCCTTTGAGCTTTAGACCTGGATTAGAGTAGATGAAGATATCAGCAGAAAACCTAGCAGTTACAGAATCGCTCGAAGGCTCATCTGAGCGATGACGTTTTCTCGATTTATCAGCAGCAAGTGTGATAGGTTCAGTTGAGTCAACTGTCTTATCTTTATCGATAGATATAACCTCCGGCTTGGTCACAACCTTGTTTCCTTTATTCTTCTTCATCCTGCTCATCTGCCTCTTTAGAGCTTCTATAGGGGAAATGAATGGCCTCATGTTCAATATCGTCGCTGCGGTGAACGCTCACTAACGGGATTGATAAATTGGATGCCACACAAAATCTCGGACCCACACCTTATCCAAACATATGTGGTTAAATCTTCAAAGTGAAGATAGGGACTACCTGGTTGTTCGAACGTTGTATGTTTCCATAAAGAGCTTGTTCTCAAACTTTCTTCCTGAAGTATAACCTTCAAACTCCTCTCATTGGGATCGATTGAGAGTATCCTTTGGATTCTTAATACGTCGTCCAATCCTTGGGTCGACTTAGCTTTCCCATCTAAACCCACTTAGAAGAGTAAAAGGAAGAGGTATAGGTTAGCTCACACAGGAAAAGAGGAAACATTAGATAAATAAAATGATCGTACTCCTACCAGCACTGCTCCAAGTTGACCTAACACCGTCGACCAAAGCCTCTCAAGCAAAAACGTACCTAGGCTTACAATCTGGATCCCTAGTTGTAAGTTCTGAGATCAAATGACCTCGATTATGTTAAGCCGCTATCATATACCTAACACTGTCTGATTCATGTTCCTTCAACTAGTAGGTGTACAAAAAAAAATTCAAATGTAAATTCCAGGTCCTTTCTCTTGATCAGAACCTGGAGACCTAGCATTGTCCTCCAGCCACTACGTATTAATTGGCTAGGAGTGATGTCGAAAAAATTGACCAATTATCGAGCAAGCAGCGGGATAGGAAATCTGGGACCTATCTTAAAAGGCAACAAGTATAAGCACGTTCACCATTCGATAGACCAGTCTGCCCATTTGAATAGTGTCACTACTCATAACTTCATCGACTTTGGGATCCCGAATTGATACTCTAAGTTCTTTACGTCTTGAGGTGATAACCTCGACCCAGGATTCTCGGTAAGAAACCTTCCCGTTTTGCTCCCAGAGCCGGATGAAGGCTCCATGTTCAACTCGTCAAGTGTTACAAGACGGCCTATGACGATGGTTTGAGGACGATTGATGTCCACCTCACCTACTCCAATCTCTGTATAGGCCCTAGCAAGGTACACCCTATAATGATTATTCGACTCAGTTGATGACTCGGACTGCTCATGAGTGATGTCGCTGGAGTCACCCTGTTAGTCATCAATCATCTTTTTTAGGGAAGGGTTCGAAGATTCATCGCTTCGACTCGACATAACTTCAAATGCTGTCAAAAAAGGATAACCCAACTTTAAGAGATCGAGATACCATATAAGGGGCGAGTCCATCAATAATAAAAACTGTCCTATAATTCATTTGAAAGTTATTGCTCGATCGACCACATGAACCAAACAACCATTTGAATAGATTAATCGGATCATTTAAAACCTAACTGAACATCTTATACACGACAGTTAATCTAAAAACCAATGGCTCGACATTTTTATGAAAATATAAAGGCTCTATTTCCTATTTGAGAATAACAAACTGGTTTTAAAAAAAAAATCCAAGGAATTTTGGATCAAACGTAGAAAAAAAGAAGAAAAACAACACACATTCAAAAGGCCAAAGAACAAGCACTTAAGAGAATTAATAAATGCATCCTAAATGAAATCGATGAGAAAAATAAAACGAAAACATCCAAGAAAATTTATTGAAAATCAACAGCTTTGCCTGGAAAAATGCTCGGAATCTCGTCGGAAACGCTTGAAGAACTGAACAGAAAACTTTTTAATTTTTAAATCTCTCTCTAAAAATTGTTCTTTGTAAAGAATGAAACAAAAGTGAAAGGATCTTAGTTATGTAGAACTCACAGCAGACACGTGTCACTAATCAATATGACTCATCGTTTCAAATGACGTCAACTGAAAGGACATATACTTACCCTATGCGAATTCCTAAAGGTGCCGGTTCAAATTTCAAAAAACCTGGACAAACATGCCCATCAAAAATTCTGCCACATCTGCCCTAAAAAGACTTTTCTTTACTTAGGAAGTTGAGCCTCTATACCCAAGCAAAGTCCAGCCATACTTGTTGTTCGATATACACCATCGACCAAAACTCCAAACGCTCATATATCAACCAAATCTTGTTCGAAACAATCAATAGAACAAGTCAAAGGCACTACCCATTATACGAACATCGTTAAGTTTAATATCGACCAAACGATTATTTCCACTCAGCTCGACATTAATTGACAAATTTGAACCATAGTCAACTCTCTAACTCGAAGACTTCAAGTTTGCAGAGTGGGTGACAAACTGTAGTGAGCAAAAATTGGACCATGAGCCCAATTTTAAAGAAAAGCCCAATTAGTTGTCCAAACAAAGGCCCATCCGATAAGATCATGAGTATTAACTCAAAGTCCAACACCTGACATATGGTCAAATTAATTCATAAATGCGTTGATTCTGATTTGACTTTACTAAGGTCATCTTTTAAGGTGGTCTGGTTCGAAATGAATCAAAACGGGCTCCGTGATTAATGCCCTCACATAAAAAAGAAGAAGAGTGTCGAGCTGATCCAGGTTCACTATATATATGACCCCCACTTCCACATAAAGGGGTCTGGATTTTCGAAAGAAGATACTCTGAACTACACTATATCATCCATATCTTTAGTCTCATATAACATTTATTACGACCTTCATCACCGTATTTATCGGTGGTCATTATTCCTAATCAGATCGACCGCCAAGATCACTATCCCACGGTCCCAGAGTCGAACCATTGTCCCAATGCGGGTTTTGATCGAACTAGCCCAACGAGGAGCTTTATCGACCAAATCCCAGTCAATAGGTAACGATCAAACCGACGAACAATATAGTCGACCAAGCAACATAACAATTTATTGTTTGATACCTAACATCGAGCAAATTGGTTTGTTTTCATTCTAGTCTAAATTATATAACGATTTCGAACAAACACTGACTTGAGCATCGGAGAGTCCCCCAAGGGAAAATCCCCATTTGTGGCTCGACACTTTATTTCTTTATCTCTTAATTCACAGGTTGTCAGTGTTCACTTATACGAATCACGATAATTGTAGATCCGATCGACTACAGTGGTAAAGAAGATGATTTTTTTTTAAGTTTTGATCTCCATCATACATCTCATATGGATGCTATTGTTTTTTAATTTTTATTTTGTTTTTAATTTTTCTAATTTGTATTTATAAATTAATTTTATTTTGTATAATATAAATGTTTTTTTTTATATTTTTTAAGTGTTGACACGTGACAGATTCTTTGTTTAAAGATGAAAATAACCTTCTTTCTATTAACTTTAACCAATGTTTGACTCATAGAGGGACCAAATTGATGGATTTTGGAAAACAGTGGGACAACACCTATGAAAAATGAAAAGACAGTTAAAAACAATCATAACTCGTAATAGAGACCAAAATGATAAGAGTAAGAGCTTGTTTGGTTAGGTTTTTGAAAAACCTTTATCGGTATAAGATCTATTGTAGTAGATATATTATAATTAGATTTTTTTTTAAAAAAAAGAAAATTATAGTCATTTGGTTAGTATATATATATTAAAAAGATATATTTGGAGAAGCACCTTCCTATGAGTTTTTTAACTAGTAAATGTTTAAACTCTACTAGTCTCAACTCAATTTAAAATAGATAATCTCAAAATCCCAACCAAACAACTCTAAAAAAAACTCAAATAGGTGTTTGTAGATCTTTTGGGGCAGTAGAAAACTCAACCAACAGAGTACTAATGGTATGTTAGTAGAGCTTTTAGAGGAGATCTTTTATAGTAGAGCTTCTAACAAAAAAAACTTTTGGTTGTATAAATTACAAAAAATGTGTATTGATAATGTATTTTTAAAAATAGTTTTCGGTTGTGTAAATTATACAAAGGGTGATGATAATGTATTTAATGAAAGAATTGTACGGTGAAATTGGTAGTTGAGACAATTTATATGTTTAAAAAAAGCTCCTTAGAAAACCCTAAAAAACGTTTTTGATCCTTATGTGTGCGTTTGGTACGTGGGACGGGACGGGACGGGACAACTTTCTCTTATCCCACGTTTGGCGCGCTATTAGAATTGGACGAGACGGGACGGGACGGGACGGGACAATGTGAGAAAAAGCCATAAAATCTTGTCCCACCTCAGACCCTCGACCAGGTTTGTCCCATGCATTGGACAAGTGCCAAAAAGATAATTTTGTCGTCAAAACTTCCAAAAATTACAACTATATAAATTAAAACCCCAGATCCTCTCTCCTCTCTCATCTTTTCTCTCTTCTCTTCTATTCTCTCCTCTTCTCTCTTCTCTTTGCTCTCCAACCCGATCGCTATTCTTCTCTCAAAACCGTCGCAACTTGTCACCGACTTGGTTTGCCGGTGCATGCGAACATCGTCGAATCACCGCGATCTTCGTCTCTCTCACGTTACCGCATCACCCGGTCCGAATCTGGTGGTCCAAATATGTGTCCAGGTTTGGTGTTGGTGCACTGTTTCTTGGCTCGCTATTGGTGATGATGATGGTGGTGGTTTGGTGTTTCTTGGCTTGTCATCGCCGCCGTTGTGATTGCCGAGCTCGCAGCAGTAGAAGATGAAGATGAAAAAGATGGTTGGCTTTTGGGTTGGATTTGTTGTATATGGTATTTGTTGAATGGATTTTTGTAGAATTAGAAGAAGATAAGAAGATGAAGACAGATTGAAGTGAAATTTTCAGTTTGTTTAGGCATTTTTTCTAGATCTTTGAGATTTTTTTTTCCAGATCTTATGATCATTTTTGTCTAGATCTTTTTACTTTTGAGCAATTGGAATTGTTTGTCATGGATATTTTTTTTTTGATTTAATAGATATTTGTCATGGCTTTGGAATTGTTTCATGAGATGTTAAATTCCGGAATAAAACCAGATTTTCAACAATGGTGGCTATTTTAGTTTTGTGCTCTCAATCATTGAATTTTGAAGTAGGAAAGCAAATACATGGATTGCTTTTCAGATATGGTTTGAATACTAATGTAAAAATCGAAACATCACTTATTGAAATGTCTTGGTTATCATTTAAATTGAAAATTTTTAGTCTGTCTCAGTAACATAATTTAGTTATGTGGAGTGCTATAATCTCAAATTCTTTTCATAATGGTTGCCCAACAAAGGCACTAGAGTTGTTGTAGGATTATATGTTGGAGTATGGTTTTCCAGATTCTATGAGTTAGTCTTCAAACCTAATAAAATTGTTTATAAACATTAGACATGACAATAAGGGTATTTTGATCATTTGAACCTTTTATCCTGTCCTGTCATATCCTGTCCCAATCGTACCAAACGTAAAACACTACAGTTAACAGTTCTGTCCCAAACATTCTAAACATAATATGGAACAGTTATCCCATCCTTTCCCGTCCCAAACACACCCTAATAAACCATACCAAACCAACACTAATACTAGCACAACTAACTTTTCCATCAAAACGTATGTAACAAGTGTATAATTGAGGTGTCCATCTATGGGCAGAAGACTTAGCATTGCCCCTTACATTTATGTTTCAAAAGTCTAAAACCCTAAAATCTAAATTAAATATAAACTCTCACCAATTGGAGAACAAGAAGTGAAGTCCGGCGAGAAGAAGGCGACGGACGGCAATGGACGGCGACAAACGACGACGGTGACTGACGGCGGCAAGAACAGAGGAGAAGACTCGGCAAGAAGAGAGAAGAAGGTTCGTCTGTTTCCTTTTTGATTTTGAAGTTTTGTTTCACTGTTTGGTCGATGTTTCGTCGATCAAATAGTCTTTTTTTTCTTTTAATGAAATCCTCACAGCCGACGTCGTTTTGGGGGTTTACTTTGACGGAAGCCGCCTACTTCAGCTGACTGCCCTCGAATCACGGCGGCGGACCACCGCCTAACTACTAGTCAGCCCTAGTCGCCGACTTCTGCAAGTCTGCAACATTTCCCTGAGGGTTTGATCGAGTGTCCATGTCTGTGGTTTGCTGCCACAAGGTTCTTTTAGGGTCACCTTCTGGGAAAAAACAATGTCAGAAGTCTCCTTTTCCTCAAAAGAATTTAGGGTTTAGTGCACCCTAGTTTTGAGCACAATTTTCAAATACGCACACGCTTCATGTGCTAGACATATATGCTCAGTCAGTCGAATCAGGAGGGAAACTGAAAACTATTTATGGAAATGTTGGTTATTTGCTAGGTTGTTAAAAAGAATAAAAGGTGCAAAAGGATTCCAAATGCTTCGAATCTTTTAGTTAATTGTTGAATTGGATTTTGAAGTTGACGCATGCTTTGGAAATCAAATTTTTTTTTTCGGGTTTTGTTTTTCCTAAGAGTTAAATTGTTTTTGTGATTTGCTTACAGCTGGAGTGATGGCCAATGATGCTCGACCTACTCGCAAAATCAAGGATGATGAAAACAATACTTCCAAAGGGAGGTACACTAGTGGGAAAGGTTCATCTAGTATGATTCCCAGCTCTGCAAGGAAGTCTGAACGGCTTGAGAAGCGAAATTCAACAATTCCAGTTGAGACAACACCAGTTCAGACAACTCCAGTTCAAAATGAGAAGAAACCTGTGAGAGTTGAGAAGCACACTGTGCCAATCCCAGTTCAGACAACTCCAGTTCAGAATCAGAAGAAACCTGTGAGAGTTGAGAAGCAGACTACGCCAATCCCTTTGAGGAGGTCTGAGAGGAGTAAAAAGCCCTCCTCTTCTAATTCTTCAGAATCAAAGAAGTCTGATAAAAGCTTGAGCTCACCAGACATGATAAGGAAAAAAGAGAAAAAGGAGAAGAGTGTGAAACAATTAAATATGGAAACAAAAGAAGTTGAAGTTAGCAACACAAGGGAGAAACGGGTAAGAAAAAGATTGAGTGGTCGTGCTTATCTTTCAATGTTCAAAGCAACAGGTAATCATTATTGTTTTTCTTCCTTTAATCTTCTTGTATGATGCTCCTTGTTCTTTAGCCATGCTGTTTTGGATTGGAAGGGAATGTTGAGAGCTTGAATGGTAGCGGCATTGAGGCTAATGGCCTTGAAGTTCTTGACGCTTCTGATGGTGGTGAGATGGCTACAAAGATATGTGATAATGCTGAACAGCCACAACTGAAATGCTTTGTGAAAGAAAAATTGCAATCACCAGAGTTGCTAAATTCTACAATGAAGGGAAGAACCCCCAATGATGATACTGGTTTGGAAAGGGATCATGAAGCTATGTCTTTGAAAAGAAAAAGATCTGATTTGAACATGGATTCTCATTCTGATGCTTCTGCTGTGGTCGCAAATATTGAAAGGGATCATGAAGCTATGTCTTTGAAAAGAACAAGAACTGATTTGGACATGGATTCTGATGCTTCTGCTGTGATTGCAAATAAAGATACTTGCATCACACGTGATGATGTCACTTCATCGACATCAAGGTGCAAAAATGAAATTTGTGTCAAAAGATGTGGCTCTTGTTTTAAGATGCAAAGGTACTGGATTGCACAAATGCTTTTCTGTTCATAATTATGCTTGGGTAGTTCATTTTATGCTTCATAATTAATTATGTTATTTCTGCAACTATAGAGGTAATTTGACTACCTGTACTTTCTTTAGTGTATGGGTAGATATCATGAAGTCTAAGAGGTCTGCATTCCAAGTATTGTTTCCACTGTAATCGCATTTTGCCAAGCATGATAAATTCTTTTGTTGGATTGAAATCTGCACAAGTGAGATGATCTGTTTTTGACTTTTTTTTTTCTGATTGCTTATGTCAATTGAGCATCTTCTGTTTCATCATTCTTATATAACTTGTTTGTACTGTGGCCATTCTGGAGGCTTTAAGTTTGTTTTGTTTTAGTTTATTATTACACGTAAATTTTGTTGTGCTTGACTTGGTCATTGTGGTGTTTGGTGCTTAATCTGCACCTATTTTTTTTTTGGTTAAGAAAAATGTAGTTTTATTCTTCATTTGTAGAATGTGATGCCCCTCTATGATGTTTTAGAAAAAATGGGCTTGTTGGGTTATGATGTAATGGTAATGAATACGTAGAATTAGGTGTTAGTAACCGTAAGACCTAAAAGTTTAACCTTAACCTGATACGAAAGGGTCCAACAATAGTATTTAAACTCTCTAACACACTCCCTCACGTGCAAGACCATCGGGCTTGCTACGTGGCACAAGCCCAAACACATACTCGAACTCATAACAAATTCAGAAACAAATACGATTCAATCATGTATGGGGACCCGAACTCAGACTTTTGGGCCAAACCAAGCTCTGATACCAAGAAAGCAAAGAGAATTGTGAGAAATTCTGTACTATTTCTTCAGCAGAAGAATTACAAATATATATACAACTCTTAGAGTGAAACTAAATAGGAAACTACCTAAAAAACCTACAAACTATTGTAGGAAATTTTTAGCTGTCATAATTACCTAATGCAATAAAGGAAAAATAATAATAGTCATTATAGCAAATCTAGTTTCTCAAAAATAGCATGTTGACTAGAAAACTAAATCTGTCATAATTGAAAGACAGCTGAATATTTCTCAACATAGGTTACTTAAGTGATTTGTCTCCTTGAAAGTAGTAACTGAGGGAGAATCGTTGCTACATAGATAGTCTACTTTGTGATCTTTGTAGAAGATATGATGAAAAGTCCAGTTCTCTTAAATGTCCCTTCAAGATTCATCCTGGAATAGTATTTTGTATGAGCATCAGGATGCTTTTTTCTTTCCTAGAATTTGAAGGTTTTAGGTTAAGGATCAAAAGGTCTAGTGAATGTGATTTTTACTTCTTTTTGAATGAATAATGAAACTGTGATTTTAGTCTAACATTCTGTTGAGAGATGTCTGAAAATGGCCATTTTTATCTCTGATTCATGAGGATGGACATGATGTGGTAGAGATTTTCCTGTGGGGTTATGTGATTGTAAAATGTCTGTGCAATTACATAAGAATTTCTAGTTTGTTCTTATCCCTAAATCTTGAATCAATGTAATATTTTAAAAAAAAAATGTTTAGAAATGGCATGGATCTGTTTAAGGTATAGATGGGGCTGTGAGAAAGTTAAGTCATATCTCTGTATTGGAGGCAGTATCCACTATAAATTAGATGTGGAAGGATTAATAGGGATTGACGGATGATTGATCTTGATCTATTGACAACAGATACATCGCGATGATGCAATATGAGAGGCTGAGTTTGATCAGGTTGAAGGTGTCAAAAGGTTTGGCTTGATGATAGAACGGATACGGCTAGGGGGAGTGATACGATTTCGATTTTAAGGGTTTGGACCTAGATTGAGTTGGCTGATGAAAGAGTTTTAGCTTGCCAAGGTAGTTGCATAAATATTTGTTGAGGAGAGTTAATTTTGAAGTCATAAAATCATGGATTGAAGTGGTTTTTATTGGCCAAGGCGGTTTGTGGGTGGGGAAGTGGTTGTATATTATTGATGGTATAATAAATTGAAGGTTCTTAGAAATATTATATGATTTCCAACTTGATTCTTGGGTATGCCTAGGTTTCTTGGAAAAATCTCACCACTGAGAATCTTTTACTTCTTCTTTAACTTTACCAGGTGATTGTTCGTTGCTGTATTTTGCTACAGCTAGGACTGAATTCTCATGAACAGTCTGGACAACTTGATTACTGCCTGGCATTTCCACCCTGTTCTCCCCTTATATATGCATACCTCTCTCACGGATGCTAGAGGCTCCTTACCTAAGACTTGAACCCTCATTTGATCTAAATCTGGATTTAAACCTGCCAAAAAGTCAATTATACTATCCCGTTCCACCATCTCCTGCAGCTTGATAGCATCAGCAGTCAACTCCATTTTTGTTTGTTGATAGTGATCCAATTCTAGCCACAATCCCCTGAATATGTTGTAATATTTTGTCACAGATGAGGAGCCTACCAACAGAAAAAGAAAAAGAAATAAAGCCCAACTGTTAATGGATTTTCTGATTGCTTTTACAATCATAACTGGGTAGCTTAGTCCATACCCCACTTAGCTTGCTCTTGGGGTTCCTTTCACTTATGTTTTTTAAGGGTATGCTCTAGGAGTTTGGTCTCCTGTCCATCAAGTGCAAACTGTATTGTTTTCGTTTTGGTTTCCTGTTGAAATCCCTTTTGCATCTTTTGGCTAGTTTAGTCAAGATGCTAATATGTTTATTCTCTCAATATCTGAAATTTGTTTTTTCTTTAGTATTTATTTTTGTTTTAAATGTTTAATCGGTAGCTTAGAACCATATCCCACTTGTAGTGTGTGGTGCTCTCTTGTGGTTTTTTTACCATTATTTTTCATGAGTATGCTCTAGTAGTCCGCCGTTCATTAAGCCTGTAATCCATCTTTTTTTGTTTTTCTGTTGAAGCCTTTTTTCACTGCATTTGTTTGCTAGCATACCTGAGAGGCCAACTATGTGAAATTTTCACCTTGGTCTTCTTTCGTGTTTCATTTTAATGTTTTCAACTGGTTTGTCTAAGGAATTAACAAAGAAATCCATGACTGTTAAATTAAAGCTGATTAGATTTTTATATTTGTGATGATTGGTGTATTCTATGCTTAGACTTTGGGAAAAAAAGTTCTTTTATTTTTATAATATATTATTGCAGGGCTGACAATGATTCAACAAAGCAGGAATTCTGTTCGTGTCGCCAAAATTTAAAAGAAAATTTGGATAAGGAGGTTGGTTTGCTTCTCCCTCTAAATTCCGTTTCTTTGTGCTTATAATTTTTCTGTATTCAGCTATTGTGTATCTGAGTTCGATTCATCAGTGGAGTTGAATACCTCATTCAAAAATAGTTTTTGATCGAATCTGTAGGAATCAATAGAAAAGGAAAATCTCTCATGATACACCCGATCCGGCTTGGTTATTGATAGAGTGAATAGATCTGCCATTTATTGAAATCTCTCTTCTGATTCAAAATCGTGGTGTAACGTGTATTCCCCCTTGTTCCAGGATGACCGTTTGGTTAATAAGTAGTTCCCCGACGTCTGAAAGAGATAGCCCGGAACACAATCTCCAAAATTATTTTTTGGGGGAAAAAGAGAATAGATTCTCAATTTTTATACTACATATCCTATTTTGACACCAAGAAATGAAACGCTTTTTCAAATTGATAGAGATACAAAAGAGTTTTTAATTCATACAATTCAAATTCGACATTGTGGTGGCCTTTCAATGAAAAAAGGGTCATTCATAAGATGGAATAATATATTTTAGTAGAAAGGAAATTCGACAAATATACTGCACTTGCTTAAGGTAGATTAACAACTAAATCGAGTGGATAAGAAATCAGTTCCTTTCAGTTTAGACTTTGCTATCTATTCTTATGTTTGTTGTGCCTATTTTTTCCCGGTGACTTGCCATTTTATTTGCAGAGAGATGTTACTTCTCTCTGCCAATTTGGCTGCAGATATGTAGTGGTCATCTGTGCTCTTGAGATTCCCTCCTTGAATAACCATAACTCTCATGATAGCCTTTGTATGTAATTATCTTTCAAGTTTATTTGACGAGATGTGGAAAATTGTGAGGCTGAGTGTAGGATTCATATGTTTTTATATTGGATAATATAATCAGTATTTGGTTGCTATGAAAGAGAGGCGATCTAAACAATTTTTATGACCTCATTGATTTAAAGTAGCTCTATCTTATTTTTGATGCTTTTTGAGGAATGTGATCTTTTTAATTCAATCTCAAAGTACAAGTTATACAGTTTCTTATAAAAATAAAAGTAAAAAAAAAAAAAAACAAGAGGAAGAAGAAATGAAGAAAATGAGAGAGCGCTGCTGATGATTGTGCTTCAAAAAAGCTAGTACAATGGATAATAAATGGTGAGAATGACAGATCAAAGGCTTACAAAAGTGATGCAGATGAAATATATATATATATGTATGTATATGTATGTATATATATATATATATATATATATATATATTTATGTACATATATTTGGTGGATCCATGGTTATATTAATTTTTACTTTGAGCAAGACATTGAATGATTTAAGTTGAAGATACTTTAGTTAGTGACTTAAGGCTGATGATTGTTCTTCGATGTAAGGCTCTACATCCTTGGTCGCATATAGTTTGATTTTTCTAAACAAAATATGTTTGAATAATTTATATGATAATACTTAAATTATAATGTAGATTGGTTGTCAACTTTGGTTTCCAATATTTGTCTTCCAATGCAAAAAAGTTGGTTTTATGTTAGTGTGTGTGTGTATATTTATATTTTTATGCTTTTGATATTACCTTTTAGCTATTTGGGCCCTCTTATATTTTTCAATTCATTTTTAAAAGGGCAATTTTGGATTTGAAATTTTAATGCTCCAGTATATATTGTGCTCTCTTAAATTTACTCAGCATATGGAAGTGACATATTATTAGATGAAGGGGTATATGTTTTGAAAGCAGTTGGGAATTTGGGAGGTTCGAGGAATATTGTACTTTCCTATCCAGAAAAGGAGAGGAAAAAATTAGTCTGGTACTCTGTTCCTCTCTATGTTGATAGGTTTTGATGTTCTGATTTTCTCTTTTATTATCTTCCTTAGTTTTGTATTCAATCTTTGTTTTTCTCATTTGAATATTAAAAAATTCTTTTTCCCTTCTGAAATAAGGATCCTAGTTTTCTTCAATGATCTATTTGTTTCTGGTGTGCACTAGTTTATATGTGTGCTTATCAAGTACATGGGCTGTGCAGTAAAAATCTACTTAAAAAAACTTATCTGTATTCTGTAATTGTTTTGCAAGTATCATGGCTTAGTTACTTATCTTTAAATATTGTCATTTGTATAAAACATGTTGCATTAGGATAGAGGGGATCTTGAAGCTGTTGTTACGACACATGTTGCTGCAGAGTCCAAGAAACTTCATTCTCAACAAAAGGAGACTTTTGTAAATTTTCCAGCAAATGGCAGCACAAATATATGTATCATCTGCAAACTTGGTGGACACCTCTTGTGAGTAACTTGTTTTTATTGGCCTATTTATTGTTGCAAGTGCAATTTAGTTAGTCTGTGATGTTATGCATAGGCTTTATTATGCATTAATTGCTGCATTCAGATGCAGTAATAGGTCCGTTATTTGCATTTAAGAAGTGAAATTTTTGCTTCTAAAAAAAAAGAAGTGAAATTTTTGTTGGAGAATGTAACTGTGCAAAATTTATGTAAATTTCAGTATTTATGTTCTTTCCTTTATAACTATGATACTGGTTAGCTGAGAAGAAAAATATTATTAATTTATATCAGTACCAATTTTCTGGTCCTGTCTTGGATTTGCCTGATGTTTTAAACTATAGGATGAGTTAGTTTTTTATTTTTATTGTTTGGATGCCTCTCTTGTATGCCTATTGTATGCGAGGTTTGTGCTCCTTTCGGTGTTGATTTTAGTGATTTAACGATATGGAAGAAAAGAAAATGGCTGCTTTGGAACTTTGTTCTGTTTTGCTTTAATTATTATTGAGTGATTTTTCCTTTTTTTCTTTCGATTCATGCATGCTTTTCCCTATGACTTAATCCATTGCCAGTGCCTGACTTCGATGTTTCTGTTGTTCTTCTATATGTTTTAGAGATTATTTCTAATGATTTTCTTGTGTTATCTCTTGTTGTATTTGTTTCAATTTTTCTTTTTTGGGTTTGCATGGGAGTGGGTCATGACCCTGTATCTTGGGCAAAGCACCAAGAGAAAAAAATTAAGAAATCACAACTTGTCTACTAATACAATTTAAGTACCTATAATTTTACAAAGTAGAAGAGAGAGCAAAAGAAGGGGAAACCAGTAGGCAGAAAACAGCTTCTTCAGAAATCCTATCTTTAGCTCATGGATGCCATGGTTGCAATGCACTGTCATGCAGTCTATTTCTATAAGCAAGTACACAGAATCATGCAACATGGTTATCGTAACATTTTGGGCATTACAACATTCCTTACTTCATAAAATTTCCTTAACCGGCAAACATGTTAACCACTAAGCTAAGATGAATCCAAGGTTATGCCAAATGGTGAGAAAATTAAGCAGACCAGAGGTCTTTATTAACTGGCAATGTGTAGCAAATAATTGACCATTTCTTGACCTCTTTAATGCATGACACCAGCTAATGAAAAATTGTTTCTCTTATCAAAATCCTAGCTATAAGAGTACAAGTGATAGGCAGGGAGCGGAAAAAAAAAAGTCACCTTAGCAGGAATACTAGGATACCTATTCTCATCCATGGCAAACCATTCTCTTCAATCTCTTGTTTATTGCATGGATTGACCCAAATTTGAATGTTTCCTGTTTGTCGTCAGAATTTTGAAAACGAGGGTTCTGAATATGAATCAACGGTTGGTAAAAAGAAGAAATTTTAGTTTCAGCATTGGATATACTTTAATCTGGGTGTCATTCAAATAAAGTTAGTAGATCTTTTTAGGAGGACCCAATGAGCATAGATCGAACCTATCCAATTTTTACAGTGCGATGGTTGGCTGTTCACGGCTAGCTGCACCTACCTTTATTTTAGGTCAATATCAGTAATGCATTCATCCAAATATCCAATGATAAACCTAATCCGAATAAGAGAGCTATGACACAATCAAACCCAAACGAACAAAATGTTGAATAGAATCGTACCGGCCTTTTAACATGCTTTCTCCAAGGGGTCCTTTGTTTTTAATTGGATTGTTTCTTTGTGGAGGTGAAATTCAAATCAAAGGTGTATAAAATTTAAAGATTTGAGAAAGTAAATAAATAAATAAAGTTAAAGAAAATATTTCTTTTTGAAAACTAACCATTAATAATAAACCTCTTTTGTAGGTGTTTTGGACTCCGTTAAATTGATTTTGTTTATTTTTGGGAACAAAATCAAAACTAGCCTTTAAAACATTAGAGATTTATTTTTAACCACGACAAAAATTTAGATATTCATAACCTGAGATCTCATGACTTTTGATCAAATGCCAAATCAAACCCTCTGAATTTGAGCAATTAGCAAACAAAAAAAAACCCTATCATATGCTGACTTTTAATAAAATTTCTTATAATAAAAATTTAAGTATTTGCCAATGTACTTTTTTTTTTATAGTAAGCATAAGCTTTATTCAAAAGAGAAGATAGTACAATAGTGAACCAAAAGCCCACCGAACACAACAAACTAAACAAAAATAAGAATTACCATGAAGCTACAAAAAGATACCGTACGTCTTTCTGGGTATATCCAGATAATAGGTAGGATCATAAACTAAATTATTCTGGAGCTACAAAGATAGTTATTTAATTGTAGCACCGCATAAAAACATTCCTCCTAGAGTAACAGTTGATTAAGAATTTTTAGTTCATAAAAGGTCCTTATTAGGGAAACTTCTCTTTTTTTGATAAGTAACTGGAACGATTTCATTAAGGAAAAAAGAAACAAAGGTGAACAAGATGTCCACAACTCAAAAACCTTTTGTGGACTACAAAACAAGTATAGAGACTTCTTACTACTTAAATAACAGGGAAACTTCTCTCTCTACATAAAGATTTTTATTGTATATTTACAGTATGCAGTCTTCTTACTGTATTTGCATCATTCTTATTTTCTTACCTGTTAATTATCGGCTTGCCTTGAATCTTTGGCCATAAGCATCTTCTGGGAAAGAAATGATTATATTCGTCCTTGTGTAGTTCATCTGGTGAAAGTTACTAATAGTACTATCTGATGTATCAGTAACTGTTCTTTGAAATGGTTTTCCCACTCATATTGAGAGTTGTTTATGAAAGAGGTCTTCTGTGAAGTTATATATTAATTGGGTTTTTCTGTAATATTTCTTCCCCTTTTAAGTTTCATTTTTACATTGTAGTTAATTAGATATATAATCTTACTACTGGTGTTTCTGTGTGTTTGTTTAATGTTTAACTTGAGTTTAAGTGTTTCTAGTATTCTTTACATTGTGTAATTTTTATATCACTATTTCTGTGCTTGTTCTTTTCTCGAGTTTCATTACTTCTAGGATGTTCTCTTACTTTATGTTCAAGTTCAGGTGCTGTGATGGAAAAGGGTGCAAAAGAAGCTGCCATCTTTCTTGTCTAGATCCTCCTCTGGAAGATTCACCTCTTGGGGTTTGGCACTGTATTCAATGCATTAGAAAAAAATTAGAATCAGGTGTACAATCATTGTCGGGAGTAGAGTCAATTTGGGATTCTAGAAAGGTGGATGTACCAGATGAAAGTGGTAAGTGCTATCCTCATTGCGACTTATTTGCTGATACAGCCTTAAATTGTGGTCCTGGCAGTAATGAATTATTTGCTAATTTTTTTTTCATCATGCTCTATCTTGTCTTGATATGGGGATGGTTGTAAAGCTTTTTTTAGATTTATCATTTGGCATGATTGATTCCAGGGTCCCGAAAGCAGAAGCAATATTTTGTTAAATACAAAGGTTTTGCCCATGTTCATAATCGCTGGGTCCCAGAATGTCAGCTGCTTGAAGTTCCATCTCTTGTTTCAAAATTCAACCGGAAAAACCAGGTTTATGTTTCCTTAAATTGATTCCACCTTTAGATTGTGGTAACCGGAAACAAGTTTGATAATTGATTGCTTTGTATTGTAAATAAATTGGTGTTTCCCTTGTAAAAAGTTGATTGTTCTTCAGAGTACGAGGTGGAAGCAAGAGTGGACTGTGCCACATCGATTGCTACAAAGAAGATCTTTAGTATCTCCCAAGCAGCGTGATGAGTCTTTTAGAGAGCATGCTGTTGACAATTTAGACTGCAGTTATGAGTGGCTTGTGAAATGGTGCAGTCTTGGTTATGAGCATGCAACTTGGGAATTGGAGAATGCGCCTTTTATAAATTCTCGAGAAGGCAGGAATCTTATCAGAGATTATGAAGATCGCCGCAAGAGGGCCAAGAGAGCTTCTTGTTCATCCAGTTTGTTAAGCATAGAAAAGGTGCCCATATTACGAGTAAATGCAAAATTTCATTTTGTGTTGGTGAATCACAGATATTTGTCTGTATTTAAAGTTATCAATTCTGTCCTTCAAAGTAAATTTTTATAATTTGTTCAGGAAGCAATTCCTTTTACGTGCTTATATTTGTGACTGAGCAAAATCTGGAAATTTTCAAGTTATTTTATATTTTCCTTTGAATTTGTACTTATAAGTAGTTGGAAAACTAATGCATTTAACCTTTAGCAAGAATTTTGCTTATAAAGAGATCGTTTCCAGTATGTTATCTGACCTTGCAAGTTCAACAGAAAAGGAGTGGCCATATGTGACCCTGTGCATATGTGGTTAAATTATTTTATTTTATTTTTTATGGGAAACAAAAAGGTCAGAATGTGGTTGCATTATGACGTGATATACGAAAGATCTTCTTCAGGTGCTTGGTGTAGGTTTACATGTAATTTAACTGTTAATAGTCATTCATTTCATTTTTATGTTCATATAGCAGTTGCTGTGTTGATTGTAGGATGATAATTTATGTTTCATAATTTCTTTTCCTTGAATTAACCTGACCTGTCGACTTTAAATAACTATCTGCAGACAAATAAGAGAGAAAAGGGTTTTCCAGTCAAGTTGTCACAGTTGTCAGCTAGAAGTTCATCTGTATTTGATGTAGATTTTGTCAACAAGCTTCATGACTATTGGCACAAAGGCCAGAATGCTGTTGTTTTTGATGATCAGGTGAGCTTAACATATCGTAGTGCCATTACGGTCTGTGAATGAATTTAATCTTGATGTTGACCGAAAAAAATGATCCTGTAACCTGATTATTGCATTAATCTATTGATTTGGTAACTAAAAGTGAACAGCTTCTGCTTGTTTATGTCTCCCACTTTCTATGCTATTGCTTTAAGAGTTACTGCCCTGCCTACCAACCCCTGTTTTGGTGTGAATATATTTTGGTGCAATCCTTCAATGATTTGATATTTGGTCATATTCAACGTTTCCCTCCTTTTTATTTTTGTTTGTGCGCTAAAATAAATTTCTACCTCATATAGCAGAATTAAAAAGTTTAAGAATGTTGAATTATTGTGAAATTAATCATCGACACTTTTTGACATTTCCGGAGAGAACAATTATAGAATTCGGGTATTGAATATTTCATGAAATATATGTGATGTAGGACCAAAAGGAAATAGAACCAGAAAAGGGGATTGGAAAACACAGCTATTCAATTCTTTATTCAATTCATCAAGTCTAAATACAATAAGCTCTGAAGGAGTCTATTTATAGCTAACAAAATGATAAAGATAAAAATTAACTTCTGATAAAGATAACTAAAACTTAAAGTAATCTCACAATGAGATAATTATTCTAAACACAATATGATAATTACTAATATAATAATCCTTATCTAATTCCCTATCATTCTCCTCCACTAAGAAGAACTCGACTCTTGACGAGTCAAATTGGTTGCAACCAATGAACAAGAGAATACCACATCTTGTTCCTGTTTGGAGCAGCCAAGTCATCAACCCAAAGTCCATTCTTCGTAGTCATAGTAAAACGAATCGGTTGGGACTGGCGGTGAGGTTCGATGCTCCGGCGATCGGCGGTGATGGCAAGGAGGTTGCGGCCTGTCGGTTTTGAGCAAATCTGCGTTGATGCAGATGGAATTGGAGGTCGGCAAAGAAGGAAAAAGTGTAGGTCGGTGACTTCCGAATCTGATGATGTGGTTGGTGACTGTTGTGGTGGCGACCGGCAGTGGCCGACAGTGGCGTGTGAGTGGTGGCTCGTGGGCTGGTGAACTTCAGGTGTGGGTGGTTTTGGGCGTGTATGTTGTCTGGCTAGGACCGTTAGGTGTTTATGAGTTTGGGGTACAGATTTGTGTGAAAAAAAAAAGAAAAAAAATTATGGAAGCGTATAGGAACGAAAATAGCTCTGATACCAATTGATGTAGGACCAGAAGGAAATAGAACCAGAAAAAGGGGATTGGAAAACACAACAATTCAATTCTTTATTCAATTCATCAAGCCTAAATACAATAAGCTCTGAAGGAGTCTATTTATAGCTAACAAAATGATAAATATAACAACTAACTCCTGATAAAGATAAATAAACCTAAACTAATCTCTCAATGAGATGATTATTCTAAACACAATATGATAATTACTAATATAATAATCCTTATCTAATTCCCCATCAATATGCCCTTCACAAATTTGAAATTTGACAAAATCATATATGGATTTTTTTGTAGTCGATTTTTCCTTGCTAATATGATGATAGCTTTTACCTCAGCTAAATATTGATAAGTTGTTTGGTTTTCATATTTGTGAGTTCTTGTGTTCCTTTTCAAGGATCATACACATATCCTTGCAATGTTACACTGTAAAAAATGTCAATTTTGTCTTTACTGTTCTTTGCAATACTTGTGCCTTGCCTTAATTTGTTTATAATGGATTAGTGCTACTCCCTATCATATAATGTTGCTGAAAATGTATGTGTTTGTATTTCAAATACAATGATTCTGATCAATTCTATGTTTGCAGGAACGAATTGCTAAAGTAATTTCATTTATTGTCTCATTGTTATCGGATTGCTGTCGGCCTTTTCTCATCATCTCAACTTCTGCTGCGCTTCATATATGGGATGATGAATTTTTTCGTTTGGCACCGTCTGCTCATGTTGTGCTTTACAGTGGAACTAGAGAAGTGAGAACAAATATTAGAACCCTAGAATTTTATGAGGGAGGAGGTTGCATAATGTTTCAAGTACTGATAACCACCCCTGAAGTTTTGGTCGAGGTATAATGCTGCAGCATGTCTGATTAATTTAGGTGCTTGTTTTCTGATACATAACATTAAAAATTATCAAGTATGTGTGCTGCATTTTGTGATCCAGTGCAAATTGTTTGCTTGGATTTTTATTTTTCATTTTTCAAAAAGAAAAAGAAAAAGAAAAATGCTATTATCACATAAATAAGTTTGCTTATGTGTGGCCATCATTAGGCATGATTTCTTGACCTTCACTTGGTTTTGCAGGATCTAAATGTGTTCGAAAGCATAGGATGGGAAGCAATAGTAGTTGACGAGTGCCAGCGTTCCAAAATTTTTTCTCATTTTGAACAAATCAAGGTGCTCAGTACTGATATGAGGCTTCTGCTTGTCAGCGGTCAACTGAAGGTTTGATTGTGTTCCTTACTGTAGGGATCATTTTCCACTGGTTGACTTATTTAATGCTTCTGGTTGTTTGCAGGATAGCATAGCTGAGTACCTTAATATGCTGTCTCTGCTCAATTCTCCCGGTAGTGATGACTTAATAATTGATTCAAATGATACTATTGGTGGTTTGAAAGAGAAGTTATTGAAGTATATTGCATATGAAGGCAAATCAGACACTTCTAGGTTTGTGGAATACTGGGTTCCTGTACAGATTTCCAATATGCAGCTTGAGCAGTATTGTGCTACTTTGCTCTCAAACTCTTTGTCACTTTGCTCACCTTTGAAGAGTGATCCTGTTGGAGTCCTCCGAGATATTCTTATTTCTATCCGGAAGGTTAGGTTTATTAATTTTTTTCATCCAATTACATGGTTACATTAAATTGAGATGATGTACTGACTCAAACTTGGTTGTGCAATTTACTGATTGTTTATATTAATTTATTAGAATTTAAATGCTTTGTGGCGTCACATTGTGCAGAACTGGATGCGGACTGTGTTTGTGATGGTCTTGTTCCCATATATTTAGTTCATAATATTAGAATATGGGATGAATAATCCTGAAGTCCTGAGTCTCTTAACTGGGAAATATAATTTCAGTTGCATTCATTCATAAAATTGTGATTGATTTATATTTCAAGTTGTTTAGATAACTTGAATATAAATTGGAACATCATCAGGACACATGCTTTTTTCTCTCAGATTCGATTAAGTGTTAGTTTTTTTTTTAATAAATTGAGTTTGAACTTTGTTAATGTTGTTTTCAGTTATTAATAGTGTTGATTACTTGAGTGTTTTAAGCAATGGCTAGAGGGTAGAAGAACAACTATTACAATTCAATGCGTTTAGTTTTAAATCATGTATTTTTATTCTTTGCAGTGCTGTGATCATCCTTATCTTGTGGATGAGTCCCTTCAAAGTTTGCTTATTAAAGACAAAGAGACTGACTTATTAGATGTAGGAATCAAAGCAAGTGGCAAGCTACAACTTCTCGACTCAATGCTCTCAGAGATGAAGGGTCGAGGCTTAAGAGTCCTTATTCTTTTCCAGGTACATGCTTTAGTGTTTTCATGTTTTCTTTTCTTTTTTTTTTTAATAAAAAAATACCCTTTTTTTTTTATTCTGAATATCTGTTTAGAATTAAGAATTCTAAATTGGTTGAATCTATTCCTTGTATTTTGGTCATATCATTATTGAATATTGATTTCCATTTGCATGGGACGGCTAATCTTTCCTATAAAACCTGAAGCAGAGACTTGGTGACTAACACATCAGTTTCCGTTTGACAGTATCAATTTGTTAATCCAGAGAAATAAATTGTGCAGACTGTGAATCAAATTTTTTGACTGTATGACATTCGAATATTTAATAGAAAATTTTGCTGGAAAAATGGTTGCAAATCATGCATTTTGAAAGGGAATATTTAGAGATTGTAATTTAGTAGAGAATTGACTATAGCAGTACTTCAAATGGAGGACTGACATAATATATATTGTACAAGGCAGGCCATGTTTGTTACAGACTTCCATATAATTTAAGCAGTAGAACAGATTCTTTGTGGGATTCACAATTGTCTGGTGCAACCCTTCAAGAAAGGGGTTATGTATCTAAATTAAGTTTTTTTTTTTTTTTTTTTTTTCAGTTTAGATTTCTCGTACAGTGTCCTCATGTGGTTTTAGAGGTCACAATCTTGAAGCCAACTCATTATTAGTATAGTATTCAATCGACTTTTTCTTTGGGTCTTTAGTTTAGAGATGATTTTTTTTGTAATCCAGCAGAAATAAACTTTTGTCAGTTCTATTTATAGGGGGTATGTCCATTATTTATTTAATATCAAGGAGATCTTAGCATCCCATAGGTTTGTATCAATGTCAAAAACTCCTGAATATCTTTTCAGTGTAGATTAAGAGAATTTAATTACTTAACAGGTATACCAATTTTCTATAGTCTATATAGTGTTTTACATTTGAACTCTAATTTCAAATTATAACAATAATTAAGAGTATTATTGTTTTAAGTTTTGCTAATTGGGCCTGACGCATTCCTTCTAATTTGTTTTATTAAGCTGTTTTTAGTTGTTCGAACTCTTTGCGGGTTATTGAAATATTCATAGTGGCTACTAATTTTATTGAGTTTTCTCCGCTCTCTCTTGGGTGGATTTTGCTTAGCTTTTGGTTATTTTTCAGAGATGTTTGGTCACAGAGTTGTAGTGTAACAATCAGTTTGTGCCATGTCCTGCTTTCCTGACACTTCTTTTACTAATCTGTGAATGTCATGCTTCTCTTTGCGGGTTATTGAAATATTCATAGTGGCTACTAAATACTAATTGTATTGAGTTTTCTTCACTCTCTCTTGGGTGGATTTTGCTTAGCTTTTGGTTATTTTTCAGAGATATTTGGTCACAGAGTTGTAGTGTAACAATCAGTTTGTGCCATGTCCTGCTTTCCTGACACTTCTTTTACTAATCTGTGAATGTCATGCTTTCCTTTGTTTATATTTTACTTTAGTAATACATCACTGATCACCCTAATTACACTGTGTACTTTTGGTCTGTTTAAACGGGAAAGAGTGATTTGCTATTTGGAGGTCTTTGCATGTCAAGAAAGTTTATAAAAGTCCATGAACCACCTCCAAAAAAATACTTTTTCAAGGTCAAAATATGACTTGTCACTATCTACGGTTTGTGCTTATCTTTGAGTGCACTGGCACTATGTATTTTTCTTTGTTATTGTACTGTTCTCATTACTTTTTCTTTTTTTTTGTTTAGCCCACACAGGCAATTAATGGTTCTAAAATGGGGCTTGGAGACATTTTGGATGACTTCATACGTTTGAGATTTGGTCAAGATTCTTATGAACGTATTGATGGGAATGTCCGTTCAAAAGAAAAGCAAGATGCTCTGAACAATTTTAATAAGGATAGTGAGAGATTTGTGTTCTTATTAGAAACCCGTGCTTGTCTTCCCAGCATCATACTGTCTTCTATTGATGCTGTTATTATATTCAGTAGTGATTGGATCCCAGTGAATGACACAAAAGCCTTGCAAAAAATAACACTTGATCCACAGTTTGAAAAGATAAAGATATTTCGTTTATATTCATCTTGTACTGTGGAAGAAAAAGTTCTGATCCTAGCAAGGCAAGATAAGACCCCTGATGGCTATTTGCAGAACTCAAGGCCAAATACTAGTCATCTGCTGCTTATGTGGGGAGCTTTGCATTTATTCAATAGATTGGATGAATTTCATGGTGGCAATACCCCAGCCTCAGGTGCAAATAACTTTTTTGACCAATCATTTTGGAAAGATGTGGTCCAGGAGTTCATATCCATACTTACTCAAACCGGTGAATATAATGATAAAAGTAAGTTCAATATAATTTTGGAAGTCAAACAAAATTTGGGAACTTACAGTACGGACTTTCAATTGTTCGGTGAGTCAGAAATTGAAGTGATGGATGAAGGGCTTGGCCCCATATTCTGGAAAAAACTGTTGGAGGGAAAACATCCATGTTGGAAATATTCTTCTGGTTCATCTCAAAGGAGTCGGAAAAGGGTTCAACATGTTGATGATTTACAAAAGAAGCTCGATGCTGAGGATGATGGAGTTGTAAAGAAGCACAGGAAGGTGACCAACAATAGTGTTCATCCATCATCTCTGAAACCTGGAGTAAATGGAAAAATTGTTTCAAGGGATAAGAAAGGTAAATGGCTGATATCTCTGTTAGTTAACTTTGGGACAATCATCCTATATCATTAAGAGTCTTGTTTTCATAGAGGCCCCATATCTAGCTTTCTAAAAATATTCTCTTATTTCTGCAGGAACTTCAGGAATTCCAGCACATAATGAGACAACCTACTTGAACCATGATTCCACCACACCTTGTTTGGTCAATAATATCTTGGAAGTTCCAAAAGAATTATGTGATTCACAGAAGAGTTTCTATCTTCTTTTGAAGCCAGAGATGGCAAAACTTTTTGAAGTTTTAAAACTCAAAGTATGTCTCACAACCATTCTAAATAATTTAACTTGGCATGTATTGAGATGTGATGCATTGGTTTTTTACCTCGATGGCAAACTTTTTGAAGTTTTAAAACTCAAAGTATGTCTCACAACCATTCTAAATAATTTAACTTGGCATGTATTGACATGTGATGCATTGGTTTTTACCTCGATAACAGATAAAAATGCATTTTATTTGTTAAAATAATATGAAATTGATTACTCTAGTCTTGTACTACATACAGAATGTACGTATAAAAGCAAAGCTGCCCTTTTTAGCAAGTGTCAATATTGTTATATCCGTTACAAGGATCAAAAGAGTAAGATTTGATGGTAGTAGAGTCTGTAAAGAAAAGGTATAAATGATATCCAAATCTGCACTGGAGTACACTGTCCTGATGCTAAGTTTTACCACAGTTTAGATGGACTACACATTGAAAGTTGATTCTTCCCCTATAGACTGTTGAGTTACTTGAAATACCATCTGGGCTGGTGATATGCAAAGCATAACTGACAAATTGAATTTCTCCTTGGGCAATGGTCATCGTTAAGGATAGGATTCTTTTAGATGCTATAAAATTCTGTCAAAGTACCAACCAACAGATCTGGAATGTTTTCTTAATTGTATAGCTTTAATTCTATCAGGTCACATAGTTTTCCATTGATGTTTTAAGAAGTGCATCACCAACTTTCATTTAAATATTTCAAAGCTGACTTTATGGCAAATTAAAAGTAAACTAAATGTCTATTTACAGCTTCAATTCTATCAGGTCACATAGTTTTCCATTGATGTTTTAAGAAGCACATCACCAATTCTCATTTAAATATTTCAAAGCTGACATTGGGTCAAATTAAAAGTAAATGTCTATGATATTGCCAAGTGGACAAGACCTGGGTTTTTGTTTTATCTTGCTCAGTCCCTGTCCTCCTGCATCAACTTGTAGATACTTCGTAGTAATGATTAGGTAGTTTGGATATGGAGTATGTTTCTGTTGTTCAAAACTGGAAAGATAATTGTTTTAGTAGATTTCTTACCATGCTGTTACTGTCTTTCATTTCTTAGAATGGTAGCTTTCTCAGCAAACAATGCTAAATAAGGTTATAAATTTGTTGGCAGAGGTTCATTTTTGTTTTTATTTGTGTGTTGTTATGTATCTTGCTTTTGATAACAGAAAACTGTCAAATCATGAATCATTTATTCAGTGCTCTTGGAAAGCTGGTAGGTAAACTAATTTTATAGTTAAAAATAGAACTTCATCTTATATATTGAAGACATGTTTGTAAAAGATGTTAGAGCTACTTGCAGCACCTGCATTTTATTTCATAGATAAAAGAGATTGTTGCAGTTCTTTCCTGGGTTCATACAAATTGTTGTCTTCCACCACGACCCGTCCTTGAACCTTCAATCTTGAACCACATGTACAGAATTCCAAACCTAAATGTATAATGACTAGTGGGCCGGCCCATGTACATGCAAGTGTCCCTTAACACAGAAAATTTTGCAGTTGTTATCTTCTAGTCTTGATTCTTGATCTTGTTTTGCAGTATTTTCTTTGCTTTGCTTCGTTATCTTTTTTTAGAAGAATATATTCTGCATCTTGTATTGTTTAATATTTATAGAAAAAACACTATTTTGAAAAAGGGAAAAAAAAAAGTTTTTTAGGCTGTTTGGGGGAAAAAATTTCTTTTGGGACTCTTTAAAGACGTGAATTATTTGGTTATTATTATTTCTCCTGCATACAATTTTTCGGCAATCATGCATGTTGTTCGACTAATCTGTATGAATATCTTTGTATCTTGTCTAAAATAATGCACTTGCCGAGGTTTTTTGGGTTAGGGGCCTTGAAAAATTTAGTCCTGTTTGTGTTTGTCGAATCCACCTTTAGTCTCCTGTGTATTAACTAGAATTCTTCTGTGATTAGGTTTGATATATGTTACTGTTGTTGCAGGATGATGCCAAGGATATGGTTGAAAAGTTTTTGGAATATGTCATGAACAATCATCATGTCAATAGAGAACGACCAACTATAGTGCAAGCTTTCCAAATATCTCTGGTGAGAACATTCTTCCTTCCAGCACTTGCTTTCTTTTCATCTTCTTTCTGATAGTATCTTTCTATTCTGAATGCAATATAGTGTTAGTGATATTTTATGTTTGGATGAAGAATTAAAGATGTTTACATGTATGGTTTTTTATGTACTCATTTGGATTTTTTTTTTTTTTTTTTTTTTTTTGTCTTTTGTTTTTTCATTTACTTCCTTTTGTTGAATCATTTCGTCACCTTGGCTAAGTCCATCTGATAGATTGGCATCGAACTTCCATTCATCAATAAAGAAGAACAGATATTATACATCTTACTTGTACATGCTAATTATTTGGAGGGATTCACAATAGTTCCCCAAGCTGGGTCATAGATGGTGGTGCCAAGCTTGTTGCAAAGAGCAAAAATGTCTTTCTCAAAGACTAAAGCTAATATATATATTCTAGTTGATATATGAATCTGACATATAGATGCAATGTCTTATTTACTATAAGCACTTGTTTCTTTATTTCTAATGCTATTGGCTTGCCTTCCATAAATGTCTGATGCTGAGTCTTAGTTTTTGAATGTTATTGATGGTGGCAGTTTCTAATCCATTCTGAGGCAAGGTGTGCCTCAAAGCATGAGCCATTTTTTTTTTTTTTTAATGTAGAATCATTCAATGCACCTATAGAGAAAAGGAAGGCAAAAGATGTAGATCCTTAAATAAAGTAATGATCCACTTCAAGAGAGATGGGGAGGGGAACAAAAGGAGAAATAGTTATTAAATTAAAATTTGAAAGCCTTAGTTCGTGTATTTGATATCTGTTGCAGACTTGCGGGGTAGAATAGGATTATTTCATGAAATTGGATAGGGATCAAATTAGTATTGCCATTTTTTGGTGCAAGATGAGATTGGACTAAAAGTAATCATGTCTTTTAAATCATTTTATGAATTAAAAATATTTTAAATTGTATTTCATAAAAAAATTATCTAAAGTTCTTTTTTTTTTTTGAAAACCTATTTTAAACTAATACATTATTATTTTTTTAAAAATAATACACTTAATTATTTTAAAAAGCATATTTTTTTTTTCAAAAAACATATATTTATATTTAATTTTTTGAATTTATAAATGGAATAAAATAAAGAATGCATCAAGTTTGCTATCTACTCTTTTTGGGTTCTAAGGCTATCCACCAATATATGTATCACTTCTCATAAACATAAAAAATGCAAATTTAACATCAACTAAAATGTTATTTGATATTTTAAAATTTTAAGATTAATAGTCTGCCTATAATATATATGTATAGTTAGTTTGCTACAACAAAAGAAAACTTAATTGGATGCATATAAGAGTTGTTCTGCAATGTGGTCTCCCAAGTTTTTGCATAATGTTGTATCTAATAAAATTGGAAAATTGGTAAATTATATGGGTATAGTTTTGACTATATATATATCGTGTGGAATCCAATGAGTTTGTACCAAGTAAAAAGTGAAAATTTTCACATTTTCTGTAATTTTTCACTTAATAGAACAAACAAAATCATGGAATGAGTATCATTTAGACCCATTCAGTGATAAAGAGGAAAAAACAAAGAAGGCCTAACAACTTGCTTTGTCTGTACAAATTTCAGTGTTGGACTGCAGCTTCCTTGCTGAAGCAGAAAATTGATCACAAAGAGTCCCTTGCACATGCAAAACAGTATTTAAATTTTGGCTGCAATAAAGATGAGGCAGACCTGGTTTATTCAAAGTTACGGTGTCTAAAGGACGTATTTTTAAACGATATAAAGAAGCTTGAGGTGAAATACATGGATAATTTACATGCAAGGTTGTCACAGTCAAAAACTTGTGACCTGCGAAAGGTTAAAATAGAGGTTGAGGACTGGTCAACAGGTAAAGAAGGCTCTGATAATCATCACCATTTTGATCTGGCTCGGAAAGATATCTATAAAAGTATCAAAACAATTAGAAAGAAATGCAGTAAGCAGATGGCAAAGGTTCAGCAGAAGCATCAAGAAAAAAAGGAGGGCATTGGCCGAAAGTATGAAGAAGAAAGAGCCCGGCTTGAGAATAAGAAAAGAACAGAGGCTGCTATTATTCGTATACAGAGTCATGGTAATTCTTCAATGCAAACAGATAAGCTTAAGAAATTAGATAATGAATATACAAAACAATTTGAAGAACTTCTATGTGAGAGAGACTTACAAACTAAAAATGTTGAGGCAATGCTAGAGTTTGAAGTGAACAAGGTGCGTGACAGGGAGGCTAGTTGGATGGATGAAGTTAACTCCTGGTTACAAGGGGAATTATTACATAAGCCAACATTTCATAAATCCAGAGATGGTGTGCAATGCTTGCAGACCAGTGAACAAGTAAATGCTCATGACAATCATGAGAGTGCTGCCCCTGCTTCTAGTCATCTTTCAGAAAGAACGAGTTCCAATATTATGCTGGGGAGAGAGGCAGGAGGGACGGAATCATCAGTCGTTAATGAAACTTTGAATGGTGGAGCACAAGCACGTGGCAATCCTACCAAGAATTTAGCTCTTCCAGTCAGCCATGGTAGTGTAAGTGCTGAATTGGATACTGTAGCTTCTGCAGAGGCATCAGTTTCTAGATCAGAGAGAAGCATCAGAGCTGGCAGCTTAGGTGATGGTCAGGAGCATGGCCTTTTCCCAGTGCACTCATCAGAAGAACAAATTTATGATGGGGTTAGATTAAGTCCCGAGGGAGAGGTTCTAAGGGAAGATACCGAGACTTTAATTCTGAGTGATGGTTTTGAGACTGTTATCCCTGTGAATGCACCATCATCAGAGAAACTAGTTCCTGATAGGGTTGAGAGCATACCTTTATTGGAAGTCCCTGAGACCGGTAGTTCGACTGATAGCCCAGAGACTGTCGTCACTGTTAATTTTCCTGCTTCTGGAGAAAAGATTCCTGATAGAACCGTATTGACTTTGCCTGGTGAGGAGTTTCTGTTGCAGGTGCGTGAGAATGGAGGTTCTGGTGATAATCTGGAGAATGACTCTATCAATCTCTGGTCATCCATAGATCAAATTCCTGACAGTACCACATGCATTCCTGATGCTGAGGCATTTTTGGGAAACCTGCAAGATGGATGTTCTGAACCCACAACATTGACTGTGCCTGATGACGAGGTTCTGTTGCAGGTGCCTGAGATTGTCGGTTCTGGTGATAACCTGGAGAATGACTCTGCCAATCCGTCTTCATCCAGAGAACAAATTCCGGATATCACCACATGCATGCCTGATGATGAGGCTTTATCGGAAAACCTGCGAGATGGATGTTCTGACCCCGTCACATTAACTGGAATGCGAGATGGAGATGTGGCAGCTAGCGGAATGCAAATTGATACCCGACAAGTTGAACCTCTTTTATCTCATTCATTTGATGCTGTAGCATCTGATCAATCTAATCATGGATCACAAGCAACGGAGCCATTAGCACAGCCACAGCTGTTGACATCCATAGTTTCACCATCCGGCCACAATCCCTCTGGTTTGCCGTCAGTTAGTGGAATAGAACATCAGCCAAGCAGTGGACATATTGCCAATCAAATTGCTCAGGCATCAACAGTGATGGTGGAGCACCATGTTGAGCTTTCAGATCTAGCGGTTTCGCAGTCTGTAGCACGTTTTGTACCGAATCCTCCCATTGATATTCCTATTGATGGATTGGGAACAAATACCTGTGACCCAAGGATGGCATCAGTCACTCTTGGATACAGTAATCATACTGTACAAAATGTGCACCCAGGAGCTTCCCAGTTTTCTCTGCCCTTGTACCGTGACCCGCTTCAAAAGGAATTAGACAGATTACGTAAAGAAACAGAAGAATCCGTCAAGACCCATGAAGAAACTGTTAGTTTCCTGCTTACTTAAATGCTCTGGTTGTGAAATTAATCCTTATTTATCGTTCTGTTGATAATTTGTCTTTATTTTGAACAGAAGCTTCGGCTGAAATCTGATTGTGACAGTGAGATAGAGGAGGTTGTCACTCAAATTCGAAGAAAGTATGAGATTAAAATTAAGGAGACAGAGGCAGAATTTCTGACTAAAAAGAGGGAGGTGGATGCAAATCATAATAAAGTTCTTATGAATAAGATCTTGGCTGATGCTTTCCGGTCTAAGTGTACAGATCTGAAACAATCTAATACGGCAGTGCAACAAGGTACATATTGCTTTAACTGTCAATAGAGGAATCATTTAGAAACTTCCTAAATATCTGCTCAACTGATAAATCTTTCATTGAATAGAGGTTACTGGTTTTGTTTTTGGGTCTACTCAAAGTTGTATTCAGAGCATGAAGACTAGTAAAATTTCATTTGTATGGGTTGTTTGGACTGAATAGATTGCCAGCTTGTACTAAATTGCAATCATACTTGATGGTGGTTCCTACAAAGTTGATTCTAATTTTTTCTTGACTTGTGTTACATGATTATTTATTAAAATAAGTATGCATATTTACCTTCACCCAGATTTCGGCACATCTAACAGTTGAACCCACTGTTTTCTTGGCAGAGGTCTATTCCAGTTTCATTCAGCAGATGGCACGACTATCATCGCAGCACCATTTACAAAGGCCTTCTGCTTTGGCTGGTCCTGTTACCTCCGGTACTCCCACAGCTACTCCGCAGACTACTGTTGCACCTGCAGTCAGCCTGCAGACATCTCTTCCTGCAGGCCTGCAATCGGGAGTACAGGTCGTTCACCATTCGTCGGCACTCTTCTCAAGCACTCCGATGAGACCTTCCCAAAGCAGCTCAGTAACTCCTCCTGTTGGCCACCAAGTTGGCAGTGGGCTTTCTGCTCCACCACACTTAAGACCTTTTAGACCTTCTGGTATGGCACCAAGTCATCCGATACCAAATAACCCCCCTGCTACTTCTCCCATGCTTCCCCCGCATCCTACTCAAACCCCGCTACCTGCATACCAATCTCTTACCCAGAATAGGGCTCATCGTGTTAATACTTCAGGAGGTGTTTCATCTCTTCCCAACTCTTCACTGTCGGCTCTGGAGTTACTCATGGATGTCAGCAATAGATCTGGGGCAAATCCAATTCTGCCCACCACTCTGCCTACACAATCAGATTTGCATTCAAGTTTTGGTTCAACGGTTCAACCTGAATCTGGCATGCGTAGTAGTAGGCAGGCTAATCCCGTACAGAACAGCGGTGCCTCTGATGTCGTTTGTTTATCTGATGATGAGTAATGACTAACCCTTCATAAGATAGCTACAGTTTTGTATAGCTCCACAATACAGTTCCTTGAGCTCCAGGATGTCTTGGGACATGGAAATTGTAATATTTTCGGAATTGAAATGTGGATCTGTTCATCTAGGGAATTTGCAGCCGCGGGCTGTGTATATATATGAATGCTTGTAGATATAATTATCCAATGTGAATCTCATTTAATTTTACTTTTGTTGGTCGATTCTCGTTACTGTATTTTCCTTTGCTTGATTAGTTTGATCCCTGAAGTGTTACCACATTCGATATTCTATTTGGTGAAATTGTAATATTTTCGGAATTGAAATGTGGATCTGTTCAAGGGAATTTGCAGCCACGGGCTGTGTATATATATGAATGCTTGTAGATATAATTATCCAATGTGAATCTCATTTAATTTTACTTTTGTTGGTCGATTCTCATTACTGTATTTTCCTTTGCTTGATTAGTTTGATCCCTGAAGTGTTACCACATTCGATATTCTATTTGGTGAAATTTATATTCTCTTAAAAAATAGTTGTTGACGTTGATTTCTGGATTGTATCAGAAAAGCCAATAAGGATAGGATTTCGGCTATCAATTCAAAGAGAAAGAGATTAGAGAAGGTGATCAAGACACGAATTTTACATGGTAAAACTCCGATTGACCGGAGAAATGTCCACGGGTGGTTGAATGATCAGTCGAGTCAAAATCCACTATGAAAATATGATGTTTGCAAGCTCTCAATCTCTCTTTATCCTCTCTGTATATTTCTATTGCTTGCTGTCTATATCTTTTTTGGCGAGATTATGAGTCTATTTATATGTTTATAGAGCCTTAATCTACCTTGTACAAGTAATAGATCTGTGTATTTAATTACAATTATTTATTTGCTTGAGGCTGATTGTCTTCTTTCCTGTTTCGGAGTCTTGTATTAAAATCGAATGAGATTCTAGTAGTGCAGTACAGTACAATTTGGACTTGTTTCCTTATAAGAACGTGGTCTTTTTAAAGAAATAAAGTTGTTGCCTGATTGGGAACCCTTCCTGCTCAGTATTCTGTTCTCTTTAGGATTCCTTCCTGATATGGATATCTTCGTGTATTTAATGACCTAGTCCGTGTGAACTAAGCACTAAGCTTCTTATTCGGTTTTCTTCATATTTATTCCGAGCAAGGATAATACCAGCAGGGCCCGAGTAATATCGTTTGAATCCGAGTGGAAGCTTCATTTAACCAGTCCCGAGTGTCGTTAACTGATCCCGAGTAGGTTTCATTCAACATCTGCTTACTCGGGTTTTCTCTTCTTCGCCACTGTCTTGTAGGATATTTTCTGAATGCCTATTTGGATGTCCACCTGAAAATTTATCCTCTTTGTTTGATGACGTGTTCATCCGATAAAATTTACATATGACAATTGTCATTGTAAAATCATCTATTAATGCTCTTCCTGTTTTTCAACTCAATACTATTCCATAGTCGAACTTGGCAGAGACTTGAGAATTTTTGCTGAGTTTATCTCCTCACCTGGAGGAATTACCTTCTCTCTTGACAAAAGCTGAGTCCCCAACTCTTCCCTCACAAACTTGTACAAAGGATATAACCTGTATGCTTTGATCCTGTTCAATACAGCAGCGTTGTCGCTCAAAAGCGCTTCTAGCACTCTCAACTTCTTTCGTCAAAATAATGGTCTTCAACCGTTCCTCAAACGTGCTTGCCTTCAAAAAGATAGAAGCATTTGCATACTTCAAATCACCATTTTTGTTGTTTGTCAAGGCATGTTCCACAAGGACTTGTCTTCGTTTCAGGTTTTCCTCCAAGTGTTTTAAATCTATAGCTTGGCAAAGTGCAATCAAGTTGAGGACATGAGTTTAAGATATGACTGCTTCGGCTGTTTTTCTTAAAGAAATCAGCCCCAAAGAATTCACATCCTGGTAATGTTGCTCAGCACTTTGGACATGATTTGTCACAGGATTTGCTAAAATTTTTAGCTTAGAACAATAAGCTAGCCATTACTATTTCGGCTCCTTAAAAACCATAATCCAAGCTTGGATTTCTACCACCTGAGAGATTTGAAGGCAAACCATTGTTATAAAAATCGTTAACTAGGTCGGAGAATTGTGTAAACAAGAGATTCCCAATCGAAACAAAAATCAGTCTTTTTTTATCCATAGAAACACCAATTGGTGTACCCTGAAAATTCCCACCATGTAAAGCCTTGTTCCTTGAAACATCAATCAAAGGATTGTCATTCACAGAGTTGAGCTCTCTCTCAATGGACTTCGATGATCGAATCACTTCCACTTGAGGCCCCAACCATTGTGGTGATGTTCGAAGAGGATATCGATCCAGCTTAGGCTTTTGTAGAGGATCCAATTCAAGCTTTTGTAGAGGATCCATTTCATGCAACTTCTTTGCTTCTTTAACATAAGAACTACCCTCCAAAATGTGTTCCATTATAGCTGCAACCTCAATTTGTCCCGGATGGTGTTTCAATTTGTTGAACTAATGAAACTTTTCTAGATACTCTTTTACTTATGGTTATGGAAATTTAGTTTCATTTGGGTTTAGTTGTAACTATTAGTTCCTTTTTAAAATTGCTTGAAATGTATTAGTCTTCCTTTAGTTGATAATGTTATAGTTTTGAGTATGACTGTGTCAGTTTGATAGCATGATTCAAGGTATGGTTGTACCAGTTTATTGTTACACATTGTCAATCGAATGACAGTGTTAGGTGCTACTAAATGATTGAACTTTTGCCCTTGTATTTTGTATATAAACTTTTATACCAGTGTATTATGTATGAACGAATGAATGAAAGATAATTAAAGTTTTTATAGAAAATATTGAATGAATGTTCTGGTTTTCTCCTCTCAACCGAGAGTATGGTTTTCATGTTATTGATGATTTTTGATGGTATGTATGATTGTATAATGGATTGATTGTCTATCAGTAGTATCAGAGCAATGTTCTTGAGAGATTGTGAGGTTTTGTTTTCAGTTTATTGAGTGCTTGTGAGGTCTCAAACACTAGAGTGTGAGTGTTAAATACACATAAGTGCATACATGGCTACTGGATGCAGTGTTGCTATTCTTGTTCCTCGATTTTCTAGGGAACATTATTAGGCCTGGACTGTTAAGATGAGGTCATATTTGAAGTCTTTTGGTCTATGAGAATTTGTAGATCAAGACAAGCAAACTCCACCACTTAGAGTTAATCCACCATAGCTCAAATTAAGCAATACGAGGAGGAGAAGGTGAAGAAGGACAAGGTTGTTACTTGTCTTCATTCAGCATTGGCAAACACTATTTTCACTAGCATCATCACCTAGAAATAACAAAAGAAATATGGGATGAGCTGAAGGAAAGGTACGAAGGCAGTGAAAGAGTCAGAAATGTCAAGATGTTAACTCTCAAAAGAGAGTTTGAAATGTTGAAAATGAAGGAGAGTGAATCTGTTAAAGACTACTCTTCTAAGTTGTCAGAATTATTGAATCAAATGAGTTTATATGGTGAGACAGTGGAGGATTACAAAGTTGTGGAGAAAATGTTGATCAGCTGGCGTAAAAAATTTAAAGCCAAAGTTACAGCTTTAAAAGTCTTGTGACTTAAAGAAGCTGACCATTTCAGAGATGATCAGTAAGCTGCAGGCTCAAGAGCAAAGGTTGTCTATGTGAGAAGTGATGATATAACTGAGGGTGCTTTTCAAGCAAGACACAAAGGGAAGCAGCCCGTTAAAAGGGATCAAAAGAAACAAAATTTTGATAAAAAAGATGGTGATCAAAAGGGGAACGGAAAGCTCAATAAATTCTACAACAAAAGGCAAGTTTCCTCATTGTTCAACTTGCAAAAGAACAAATCACTAGTCTAAAGACTGCTGGTATAAAGGCAAGCCTCAAATTCAGTACAATCATTATAAGAGATGGGGTCACAGAGAGAAGTTCTATAGATAAACGCCAAACCAGATGTAACCACAACCTGCACAGCAAGCCAACTACTCTAATGAGCAACTCCAGGCAGAAGATCATATGTTTATGTCTACTCAAGCATGCTATTCAGCTTCAAAAGATGTTTGGTATGTGGATAATGGATGCCAAAGTCACATGGAAAGGGATTCAAGTCTCTTTACCTCTCTAAACCGGACTAACAGAACTAGAGTGAAACTTGAAAATGGAGATATGGTACAGGCTACAGCCTATAGGAAGAGGTACATTTTCTATACACACTAGTAAAGGTCCAAAATTAATTCATGATATCTTGTTAATACCTGATTTGGACCAGAATTTACTTAGTGTTGCACTGTTATTAAAAACAAGAATGTTTACTTTCATTTAAAGACAATTTCTACACCATACTTGATTCAAATGATGTTGAAATTGTCAAAGTCGAAATGATTGATAATAACTTTTCAGTAAGCTGGAATCATATGAATCACTTAGCCCTTGTGTCAAACTTGATGATTATGTTTTATGGCATAAAAGATATGGTCATTTCAATATGGATGCATCGAAGTATTTACAATCGCATAATATGGTTAGAGACATACAATCAATAAGTCGCAGTTATGATGTATGTAATGCTTGTCAAATGGGAAAAATGTATAGAAAACCTTTTTCATCGGATAAAGTTACAAGGGCAATGAACAAGCTGGAACATGTTCACACTGATTTGTGTGACCCTATGAATGTTTCCTCCTTAAGTGAAAACAAATATTTTATCTTGTTCATTGATGACTTGACTATAATGACATGGGTGTATTTTCTATCAAGTAGAGCTCAAACTTTTAGTGTCTTTAAGAACTTTAGAGCTATGGTGGAGTCTAAGAGTGGCTGCAAGATTAAGAAGCTGTGATCAGACAATGGAAAGGAGTACACTTCAAATGAGTTCAGTGCATTTTGTGAGGGATGGGAATAAAACATCAATTGACAGTAATCTGTACTCCTCAGCAGAATGGTATCTATGAGAGGAAGAATAGAACTGCCATGGAGATGGCTAGATGCTTGATGGAAGAGAAGAAGTTACCAAAAAGGTTCTGAGCAAAAGTTGTGTATATCTCTTGAGCAGACTTCCAACTAAAGTTGTTCATGGGAAAACTCCATTTGAGGTCTGGTCTGGAGTCATGCCTTCTGTTAAGCATCCAAAAACTTTTTGATCAATTTGCTATTCACACGTTGCAAATGCTAAGAGATCCAAATTATATGATAAAGTTGAGATGGAAGTCTTCTTGGGTTATGCAACAGACTCAAAAGGTTACATCGCATTCAATTTGTAGACAAAGAAGATTATCATCAACAGGGATATTCAAGTAGATGAGTGCTTATCGAGATTGATCAAATTCAAAGATATGCAAAACCAATTGATCTGGATGTTGATCCAATTGCAGTTAATGTTCAAAACAAAGCTCAAATTAAAAATGAAAAACCAGTAATTGAATCTGATTCTCCAATGCTGAAGACCAAGTCTTTGGTTGAAATTTATGAAAAATGCAGCTTTACAGTGAATGAGCCTTCCTGCTTTGAAGAATCAACGATGTTGAAAGAATGGAATGATACAATGAAGGAAGAGTTGTCAGTAATCAGCAAAAATGGTACCTGGGAACTCACATCAAGGATTAAGGACAGAAAAGTGATAGGAGTTAAATGGGTTTATAGAACAAAATTGAATCCTGATAGTTCTATTCACAAACATAAAGCTAGACTTGTTGTAAAGGGATATTCACAAATAGCTGGAGTAGATTATGGTGACACATTTGCTCCGGTTGCTAGGCATGAAATAATCAGATTGTTTGTTGCTATTTCAGCTCAGTTTGGATGGAAAATATTTCACTTGGATGTTAAGTCAATTTTTTTGAATGGAATTTTGCAAGAAGAAATTTATGTTGAGTAGCCTGTTGGTTTAATTGTTTCAGGCCATGAAGATAAAGTGTATAGGTTTCATAAAGCCTTGTATGGATTGAAACAGGCTCCAAGAGCTTGGTATAACAGAATTGATACTCATTTTCTGCAAAAATGGTTTCAGAAGGAGTCTGAACAAGTCTACTCTTTATGTCAAGACCTTTGATAGTGGAACGAAGCTTATAGTTTCTTTGTATGTAGATGATCTTCTTGTTACTGGTGATGATCTACATGAAATTGTCAAGTTTAAGTAAAGTATGTTGTAGATCTTTGAGATGACAGATCTTGGCATGATGAATTATTTTTTAGGAATGGAAGTGCATCAATTCCATGATGGAATCTTTCTCTCACAAAGAAAGTATGCAATGGATATGTTAAGGAAGTTCAGAATGGAGAGTTACAATCTAGTAGCAACCCCATTGGCTGTAAATGAGAAGCTTTCAAAGGCAGATGGTGATGAAAAAGTTGATATGACTCAGTATAGGAGTCTGGTGGGCAATCTGCTTTACTTGACAGCAACCAGACCTGACTTTATGTTCCCAGCAAGTTTGCTTTCAAGATTCGTGCATTCACCAAGCTTGACTTATTTTGGTGTTGGCAAAAGAGTCTTGAGGTACCTAAAAGGTACAATTGATTTTGGAATATGGTATGGCAGTGGAAATGGAATACTGGAAGAGTATATTGGCAATGATCGGGCAGACTATGTGGATGATTCCAAGAGCACAACTGGTTACACTTGGAAGTAGTGTGTTTTCATGGAATTCAAAGAAGCAAGAGGTTGTGGCTCAATCCTCAGTAGAAGCTGAGTACATTGCTGCAGCAGGAGCATCAAACCAAGCCAAATGGATCAAAAAAGTGATGACAGATCTGGAGTATGCTAAAGATGAGCCTACTAACCTTTGGTGTGATAATAAGTCAGCAATTTCTATCGCTAAAAATCCTGTCCAACATAGGAGAACTAAGCACATGAATGTGAAGTTTCATGTTATAATAGAGGCTGAAAGAAATGGTGATATTCAACTGTTGCACTGCAGATCAGAGGAGCAGATGGCAGACATACTTACCAAGGCACTTTCCTATGGTCAGTTTAATTTTTTAAGAACAAAGCTTGGAGTCTTTAAGAAAAGTTTCAAGGAGGAGTGTTGGACTAATGAAACTTTTTTAGATACTCTTTAGCTTATGGTTATGGAAATTTAGTTTCAGTCGGGTTTAGTTGTAACTATTTAGTCCCGTTTTTAAATTGCTTGAAATGTATTAGTCTTACTTTAGTTGGTAATGTTATTTTTAAGTATGACTGTGTCAGTTTTATAGCATGGTCCAATGTATGGTTGTGCAAGCTTATTACTGCATATTGTCAATCAAATGACAGTGTTAGATGCGACTAAATGGTTGCACTTTTGCCCCTATATTTTGTATATAAACTTTTATTTCAGTGTATTATATATGGACGAATGAATAAAAGATAATTAAAGTTTTTATAGAAAATATTGAGTGAATGTTCTGGTTTTCTCCTCTCAACTTAGATTATGGTTTTCATGTTATTGATGTTTATTGATGGTATCAGGGGCGAAGCCAAAATTTTGGTTTTGTGGGTGGCCAAGATAAAAATTAATATTGTAGATCACACAATCTCCAAATAATATAAGTAGGAATCCCGTATAAGAAAAAAAATATGAAATCCCGCATCTGATAGATATTAACTAATTAAAACGTAATACGTATATTTTATATATAGAAAATTATTTATAACCAAATCAATATAATTTTCTTTATAATTTTTATTTCAATTACATAATTAAAGAGTATGAGATAACGTCTTTTATTTTGTTGCAAAACCTAGGTTTATTCTTAACGATATGTATAACTGAAAATTATATTTTAATAGTTCATGGCTTATAAAATATAAATTTCGGTAGCTTAATTAAAATATCATTATACTACTGATATATTTAATTCACAATTATTTACTTGTAATTTAATTTTATAATATTCATGTCAAACCAAATTAATTTATATTAATTTTGAACGAAATTTAAATAATAAACTAATAAAATAAATTTATTAAAATCAAATTAATAATTGACATAGCAAAATAAATAATATAGATAGTCTCTAGAAGAGTTCAATATTTACTTAGATTGTATTAGAGAATTTTTAAATATATATATTATATATATAATACATACTAGATTAGATAATGATGTATGAAATAATAGAAAATTAAAATATTAAAATGGACCGGTTTTGTTTCCTATTTTCATGGTCAGTAGAATTATAAAAATAAAAAAATATTAATTAATTTATATTATTAAATAATAAAGGAACAAAATAATATTTTCATCTACTTTATATATATATATTATTAGTTTATATTTTAATTTAGATGTAATAGTTTTTTTTTATTGATTGGGGGCCATGGCCCCTATAGACCCCTCCTTACATCCGTCCCCAGATAGTATATATGTACGGTTGTTTAATGGATTGATTGTCTATCACAATTTATGTATCAAATGATCTGTAAAGTCTGGTTTTCCTAGCATAACTTGAGCGAAGATTGCGGGCAAAACTTGTGATAAAATGGTCAAGATATTAGCATAAAAAAGTACTATAGCAGCCAAACCAGCCCCAACTCCTGTTCCATTAACAAGTGCAAGACCCTCCAGTTGCAACTCAAAGAAACCATTTTCAATTCCTGCAAGCTTAAAGGCTTCAGTACCATTGAGGGTCTGTCCAGACACCTGAAGGTCCAATGGCCGGTCAAGAACCCTGCAAAGTAGGAGAAGGGGACCAAATCTTATGAAGCAGTGATGGTGCCACGCAAAGGCAAGCAATGAGCCAATGAGTGATGGCAATGTGTGTGACGATTAATTCTGTTCCATTGCCAATGATTCCAGCATTCAAGAATCTGTATCAACAATGTTCAATTTATTAACATTGGTTATAGTTTGTGAGTTGGTTGTTTGTTTATAACTTTAAATAGGAAGGGTACGTAAAAAAAGGTGTTGGGTGGGAAGTTCACCCAAAAGCAGCAAATACTAAGACATCTGCAACCAGAAGCATTGAAAGAAAAATAATTACTTCACACACATGCATGCAAATCCACAAATAAACTGTTATTAAGGTTGCATTTGTTCCTACCGGCTCATTAAATCTAGAAAATTCATCATGCTTGACTGCTTGTGTTGCAGCAAAGTAACATTATATTTTTGGTAACAAACCACTAACTCCTCAAACCATATATAAATAGCAGGAATATATATATTAATTGTACCTTTTTTCATGCAAACGCAGCACGTGTTTGTTGACTATTGACCTGACTTAAGTGGAAACTTTGGAATTAAGGGAAAACTGTAGTCTGTGTTATTCGATGATATTCCCCTCCGGTTTGCGTTTTTCCGTAAATTCCTCGACCTCGACCGTTAACTTCTATTACCCCAAGAAATAAAGAGATACATTTAAACTTGAAAATTTATTAATTAATTGAGATATTATTTAATTGAATATCGTGTTATTATTTATAAAGAATAGGAATATCATCATTTAAGTCTTTATTTATTTTATTAATTATCATATTTTTAAACGTTTTTATCATATTAATCATTATAGCTCATTGTTTTTTCAAAATTCATTACTTTAATCTATTTTGCCAAATAACTAACAATAAACTATAACATAATATGTAAAAATATAATTCTACCATTTATTGTTATCTTTTAAATTTTTTCTTTTAGCTCCTCCAGTTTCAATGACAGCCGGTCAATCCTTGAAAAAAATTAAAATGCCTTCATCAAGGTTGAAGAAGGTTAAAAGCAACAAACTTTAGTCAGCTGAGCTACTGTAGCTCATTGTTAAAAGTTTGTTGATTTAAATGTAGTGGTTTTCATGTTAGTACGCACTGATATACTTATATCCGTGCGTTGTATATGAACCACTAATTATAGAGATGTTTTGATAAGTGCATACACTTTGAGTCAAAATATGCAAATATAATGGTCCACATCCAACGCACTGACGAATATATATCAGTGCACACTGACTTGAAAATTTCTGGATTTAAATGTTTTTTTTTATATATATATATATATAGTTATATAATTTGTTTAAACTTATTTAAATCTATTTATATAATTTAAAATAAACTCATATATACATATATAATTTAAAATAAACTCATATTTAATAATAATATATAAAAATATATTTATGAAATGAAAAAGAAAATAACAATACATAAGGAAACCATGAAAATCCAAAAAAATCAAAGCCCATAATTTTTCTTCTTTTTTTGGAGTTTGTTCCTTTTCAAAAAATATATTATTTCAATTTGTTAAAAAAACCTAGAAAATCAAAGCTCATAAATTGAAAGGGAAAAAAAATCAACAAAAAAAATTAAAAAATAAAGTAAAATAAAATCATATTTATATAATTTAAAATAAACTCATATATAATAATAATCTATAAAAAAAATCTATTTATGAAAATGAAAATTAAATAACAAAATAAAAGGAAATAAGAAAAAAAAATAAAAAAGAATTTTATTTATTTATTTTTTTGTTTGTTGATTTTTTCCCTTTTCAATTTATGGGCTATGATTTTCTGGTTTTTTTTTATCAAATTGAAATTAAATATTTTTTGAAAAGGAAAAAAATATAAAAAATAGAAAAAAACTACGAGATTTGTTTTTTTGGATTTTCTGGGTTTCTTTTTGTTTTGATATTTTCTTTTACATTTTAATAAATATGTTTTTATTTATTATTATTAAATATGAATTAATTTTAAAGTCTATAAATAGATATATATATATATATATATATATATATATATATATATATATATATATATATATATATATATATATATATACATTTAAATCCACAAAATCGTTAACATTGAGCTAGAGTGGCTCAGCTGGTTAGAGCTTGTTGCGTCAAATCTTAAGGTTGAACGTTCAATCCTTGATGGAGACATTAGTTGTTTGGTCAAATGGACTAAAGTGATGTATTTAAACAAGAAACTAAAGTGACTAATATGATAAAGAAGTTTAAAAATGTGACAATTCGTGAAAACGTAGGGACTTAAGTGGTAAGATCCCTAAGGAATATAAAGTTGAAAATGATATTTTTGTACAGGAGCCTTTCTCATGCAAAAGGCACTCAAAACAACATTCAGATTGCATAATTTTCTCTTGCAATACGAGAACACTACACTAGAGCTTCTTAATGTCATAAGAAAAGTTAGAGATAAAGTCCTAGGAGACATCAATTTCGAAAGGAAACAAGTAATATTGGAGTCATATTTTACAAATGCCTCATAATTGAGTTATATATATATATATATATATATATATAAAATTTTAGGAGAGAAAATAAAAAATAACCACAACTATTATAAAAATTTTATTTTTAACCACATACGAAAATTTATTTGTTAATAGTCAGTTTTTTTTTAAAAATTTAGTGTATATCCATAAATTACGAAAATACCCCCAGATTTGATTTTTTCTTTAAAAGTGAAAGAAAACTTGAAATCATGACTAAAATCTGGAACCAAACTTGAAATCACGGCTAGGAACTTGAAACTTGAAATCTTGTTTAAAAAAATTAAATTTTGAAACTTGAAACTTGACTAAATTGAAAGTTCAAACTTGAAATGTTCTGGGTTTTTAAGTTCTTCGTTTTCAAATTTTGAAACTTGAAATGTTGCCTAAATTGAAATGTTGAAACTTGAAATGTTGAAAATTGAAATGTTGACTAAATTGAAATGTTCAAACTTGAAATGTTATGGGTTTCTAATATTTCGTTTTCTTTCCTTTTTTTTAGCAGATCTAATCGCCGGCGTAGGGGGAGCTCGACGGTGTTGCTGGACGGTCGTGAAGCCCAGGCGACGGCACTCCGGCAAGCAGTCGATGACATGTGAGAGAGAAAGGAAAGGACAGAGAGATAGTTGCGGGGAGAGAGAGGAGGCCGGCGACGGCGAACCGGCCTTCGCAAGGATGCCGACGACGGTTCATTGGTGAGAGAGAGAGGAAAAGAGAGAGAGAAATCGGGGAGAGAGAGGAAAGGAGAGAGAAAAAAAAGAGAGAAGAGAGAGAAAATGGTTAGGGATGGTTTTTATATGGGGGCATTTAAGTAATTTCTCAAAAAAGTGGCTACTAACAAATAAATTTTCGTATGTTGTTAAAAACAAATATTTTATAATAATTGTGGTTATTTTTAGTAATTTCCACTAATTTAAATGTATAAGGAGATTATTAATTTATATATCAATCAGGACCTACGTATTAATTTAAATGTATTATCTTATAAATTTAACGAATTATTAATTTACAATACTGGTTCCAAGTTGGCACCAACCAAAAATATTATTTATTTGAGGTTATTAATTTAACGATATTGTACGGTATTTAAGAATTTTTTGGAATAGATTTTATTTATGACTTTTGACGGTAAAGAATATAAGTTAATATATATATAATATAAAACTAGAAATTAAAAAAAAATAAGGAAAATATAAAAACAGCAAACAAAAAGATATGTTTTTTTTATTTAAAAAAAATGAAAGGTATGGATCTGCGTCATTCCAAACTAGCTGCTTCCCTCGCCGCTTCAAACATCACCAACACCTCCAAGATCAAACATCACTACCAAAAACAGACATTGGTTCCCCTGGTGTTAATCACATTGCATTAATGGTATTTTTGTCATTTCGTTTATTAGTACAATAGCACATCTATCAAGTACATGTTTTGTCAAGCCCCAAAATTAGTTTAATTGTGAAATTTAAGGAAGAAAAACAGAAAAAGCAAACCATCAGGCCTAAATGAACCTTTGACCAATTTTTTTTCTTTCTCTAACCTCGAACCAGATTCCCTCTCCAGTTCTCTCAAACCTCTTTGTATATGCAAACATTTTTGACTTGTGGCTTAACTAGGTTTTCGATGAATTTATTTGAAAGCGAAGCTTTGATGGAGTTTCAACGAAGTGGAGATGAATTTGGTTTGAATTTGGTCAAAGACCACTCCTTCTCCTTGTAACCTACTTATAGATGTAGTGGATGGTGAGTATAAATGGTGGTGGAGAGACATCCATAGAGGAAGACCTCCATGGATGCTCTTGGAAGCTATTCTCTCTATTTTTGGATGAAGGAAAATGAAGATGATAAAGAGTGGTATGTGTTTTTATAGTGAAGGGAGGTTAGAGCACGAAATGGTAGTGAAAGGATGAAACTACCTCTTGATTTTTGGCTAAACGACTTCTAGGTGCTGATCGACGGTTGGATTCGGTGGCCATGGTACCCATCATTCCAAACCTCTGAAATCTTCTGAAGTTTCTAGTCGTAAAATGATTGCCAAAATGGCGGTTTTGGTGGCGGTCGAATTCAATTTCTACTCTGCACACTAGTTACTCAAACAAGAATAACGTCCTCTAAAAAATCCGGAATCGTAATCCTTAAAATGTTTTAGAAACTAGGCTTTCGAGGATTTCTGAATATATATATGGATCTCAATGTGTTTCAATCTGAGGAGGGAGTTATGGCTCCCGCAAGGCGGACATTCTGCACAAGCCTATACAGTTTTAGCTCGTTTATTATCTTTTAAGCTCTTTTTTCCTCCCAAACTTATCTTTAAGCTCAAAACCTTGAAATAGTGAAAATGTACCTGCACAAGACTCAACAAACACATTATATACAAAAATATACTTGAAAACGAGAACAAACGATAGGAAATGGGGACTTTAAATGTGTATAGAAATAGTCCGATCAAATACCCTCAAACCTATCTTTTGTTCGTCCTCGAACAAAACAGAAAATAGAAAAATAAACAAACAAAACCTATAAGACTAAAATAAATAAAAACTAATCTAGTCCACTTCCATAGGAAACACGATGACACTTAGCATGTGCCACAAGCCTTTAAACCTATAGGCGGCCCTAATATGAGGAGTTATAGTCTCATGAGGTTTACAGCTACGACACCCACAAACATAAACTCTAAAAGGAAATGGTTGAGATGTAATCCACACATACCAACAAAGACTACATGCATGCTAGAATCTCAAATTATACAATATAAATCAATATATCATGCAATGCATTTATGCCAATTCTTAGGATGCTTTCGATTTACAAAACAACTACGCTCGAATATCCAAGATAAAATTCATCTTGACTTTAATCCTCGCTAGATTTCAGTAATATATTTTCACACATAAACTAGACGACCAGTCTCTAGTAAACATATGCTAATGAGTTTAGGTACATTAGATCAAATATGCACATTTTCTGAAAATGGATCTCATGAAAGGAATTGAAATTCCATAAATGTGGAAAGAGCATGCATCAACTCATATTTCCAAGATAGACTTCCTAAGAGATCAAATTTACTTTCCCTAATTGTATTGGGGCCAAGTTGATTTGGTAGTGTATGGGATGAAGGATATGGTAGGAGTTGAAATGATAAAGTTACTAACCATGTCAAGGTGTTTATATATTCTAACACTTTGGTTAGCTCTAATACACATGAAGATCATAATTTGAGCATCTAGGCTATAAACTTTACATTGAACATTTGTGTTACATTTGTATTCATTTGTGAGTAACTTTACATTTGAAGAATTGAAGGCTTAAGTGTTTATATTTCACACTATTTCTTTTGAAAGTCTTTGCCTTTGCACAATTTATATACATATGCCTAAGTTTGTGCCTTACACAATTTAGAGCTACATAGCTTCTCCTAAGCTATACACCTCAACTGATTAATAACAAGGGTATGGCTTGTGTTTGGGTTATGTAGGTGTATGGAGGTTTAGTGTTTGACCTCAATTTTAACCGATGAAAGTGCACATCAAGTGTTTAGGCTATTTTAGTAGTTATGCATGACACTAGCCCAAAATCATTTCTAAAAGTCCATCTAGCAAGGGAATACAAGTCTTAAACAAGCATTCCACATGATGACGTTCTTTGGCATTCAATGAAAAAGAGTTAATGTATAATGAGATCACTAAAAATTAAGTATAAAATTAAAGAGTGTAAAGATGTAGAAACAAAACCCATAGATTTTTTCAATTTAGGCATAGTTTAGCTCACGAGTAGTCTCCACTATTTTCTTAGGCTAAACAAGCATAGAGGTCTCATCCACCTCAACATCAAAAGATTGGAACTATACAAGCAAATTTATAGCGATGCACAAAGCTAAAAGCATACATAATATGTCTCTATCGGCACATGAAGAAAAACAACTCAACAAAAATGGACTCTAATTCAAAAAAGTTTCAAAATTGACCGATTTGTACAGAGATTTGAAAATTTTCTAACATGTAACAAAAACAAATATAAACACAAAAGTGTCCACACCCCTAAACCTAAAATCAACATTATCCTCAATGTTACCCAACTCATAAAATATGGACAATGCTTAGCAAGATTCAAGAGATAATAACACAATCATCACAAACACAACAAACATAGCGTTATAGACATTTAAGTTTGCCCAATTCAACAATTAACCATAAGAACCTTATATAAGCGTAAAATTTAGAGGATACCTCTTGTGGTTGCAGCCACATGGCCATTGGTTGCGCTGCCGTTTCACTTGGGGGTTGTTGGGTGCAATCGACACATTTTCATAGTTCTTATGAGTTATGTGGTCCATCCGACCTGAAAATATTCTTTCCTTGCACAAGCACAAATCAAACAACATTAAATGCATATGTTATAAACAAAAAAATATTAATAAAAAAATCCTAAACGCAAACATAAATATCCGTAAAGATATTAAATCTAAATATTCACAAAACCTAAGCTAAAACAAGAAATCATCAACGAATAGGTACCTCCCTAGCAGCGGTGTAATTTGATACTCGTCGTGTGTGTATACCAAAATATTTATATTTTAAGCTCAACCTCGCTAGTGCAATAAACTAGTATAGCAACAAGCAAAGGTATCGTTCTGCATGTAGGTATGTCCACCAACTGTTTCGGGTTTTAGTGTTTATTGAAAACATGAAAATAGAACGCGGAAAGGTGAGAATGGTACGTGTAGTGTTGTTGTTGTGTGTGTGTGTGCGCCAAACAAAGAAAAAGAAAAGAATGAAAATAAAAACAAACAAAAGAGTACTAATGATAGAAATTTAACCGGGTGTTTACCTTTCTAAATTTAACTACACCAAAACTAAGTTAATCTACTTTTCAAGGCAAACACCCTAAGTTATGAAAATAAATGTGGCTTAGAGAGATGCATGAGGCTGATCACACAAGGTACATAAGTTCACCATACATAAGTGCACACAAGTGGGTTGTTAGACATTAAGCATGTCTGATTCATGTTAAGGGTTCTTTCTTCCCTCAATCCGATTTATATCCATTCATTGAGCTAACGGTTGGAGAGTGTGTTGAGAGCCTCTCAAACACTAAACCACAACAACATATGTGAACCAATTCTACAAACCATGCAAAATTGATCCCCAATATTAACTTGGCAATGTAAAATTGAAATGTTAAGTCTAATGAATGTGGAAAGAGTAATTGTATCTTCAACCATAACTCACCTAGAGCCCTTAGAGTGAGAAATAGCTAAAGACCAATTCATAATAAGTTCAATGAACAAAAACCTCTTCTAATGTGGCAATTAATAAGTTTCATCCATTCTTCCTAGCTATTTAGCTCAGACAATACCCGGAACGACCCTTCTAAAGGCATAACTCTAACTCTAATTCACTCAAACCCATCCAAACATGTTAATTTCAACCTTTTAACAACATACATACACAAATGAGATATTTGATTACAATTACTCCTATAATAAAGTTAATCTACTCCTAATACCATCCATGAACACAAATAAATTTCCAATCTCCATACACAAGCATATCAAGATAAGAGATATATTCAATAAATACAAGAATGAATCAAAACTCAAATCTAATTTATAAACAACTAACACACATATTGATCACAAATTGGATTTACAAATATTCCCAAATAGGGATTGCACATCTTGCAAAACAGGAAAATACAAAGAGATGAGACAAAAGAGATAAACCAAAGTGGAGAGCCTCTCCAAAAAGGGCTAGACTCCACTGATGATGCTTGGTTTGAATTTGGTCAAAGACCACTCCTTCTCCTTGTAACCTACTTATAGATATGGTGGGTGATGGGTAGAAATGGCAGTAAAGAGACATCCACGGAGGAAAACCTGCATGGATGCTCTAGGAAGCTACTCTCTCTCTTTTTGGATGAAGAAAAATGAAGATGATGAAGTGTGGTCTATGTATTTATAGTGAATGGAGGTTAGGGAATGAAATGGTAGTGAAAGAACAAAACTACCCCTTGATTTTGGGCTAAAAATGACTTCCGGGTGCCTATCGGAGGTTAGATTCGGTGGCCATGGTACCCGACTTTCCAAACCACCAAAATCTTTTGAATTTTCTGGTCGTAAAATGGTAGCCAAACCGGCGGTTTAAAGACCTGCCGAATTCAATTTCTACTATGCACACTAGTTACACAAACAGGTATAATGTCCTTTAGAATGTTTGGAATCATAATCCATAAAATGTTCTGGAAACTAGACTTTCAGGACTTTCTGAATATATGTGGATATCATTGTGTTTCGATTTGATGAGGTAATTATGGCTCCCGTAAGTCAGACATTCAGCACAAGCCCATACAGTTTTAGCCCATTTATTCTCTTTTAAGCTCATTTTGCCTCCCAAACTTGTATTTAAGCTCAAAACCTTGAAATAGGGAATATGTACTTACACAAGACTCAACAAACACATTATATACAAAATACACTAAAAGACAAAAACAAATGATAAGAATTAGGGACCTCAAATAGGCATAGAAATAGTCAGATCAATAACGAACTTTATGACCTGGCTTTAATTATGAACTACTCTTGAGGATCATACCATATGTATTAGCTATATCTATGGACACTGAGATTTCAGTTTCCGTAATACATCTACGGTTTCAAGAGTGCAGCGTCGGATTTTTAGTGGAGTAACTCCTAGGTTAATAATCACTGAATATTAATTGAAGTGTTCAATTAATATTTCTAAGTATTATTGGAAATTGATTCGATTAAAAACTATTCACCCCCTCATAGGTTAATTAGACACACATTGTAATTAATTTCAATTAAACCTCGACAACTTTCCTTACTTATACACAAGAAATTAGGGTTCTATTGAGATATAAATAGACCCTAATATCACCACTTAAAGAGGGTGTGAAACGAAGAGTAAAAATACATGAGCATAAATAGAGGTTAAGTGTGTAAACAAAACACTCATAGTGAAGATTCTTTCCTCGCCATCTTCGGCAAACATGGTTTTTTCCTTCTTGGGTTTTCCATGTAAAACTTTGTATTTTCATGCTTGATTTCTTTTCTTGCTTTATAGTTCGATTGTTGATTTGCATCAACTTGTTAGATGGGTGATTAATTTTACGTAATCCATAAATCACCGTCAACAATTGGTGCTAGAAAGAGGCGGTGAAGCTAGATACCACTAATTTCCAAAACTCTAGTGAGACGATGGCCAACAATGTTGATGGGAGCGGTTCTAAGAATAATTAAAGCCTACTAGGCAATGGAATAACTAACTCTATTCTAGGTGTCACAGGGCCAACGGATGTGGCCACGACTACTTGGAACCAATCAATTGCCGTTTCCAGTCTCCAATGATCTCCACCGATAATAGGGGAAATAACCTAGTGGTTCTATGAGTCACTGTAACAACAAATAGTTGACACAGCCAGCCATGGAGTGGCCCTGACCACTGCAAATCTAATCCCCCTAAGGTCTATGCACACCGGAGGATCTACCAGGCAGAATGTGCTCTGTAATAATCGATCCAATCCTTGATGCATAACTAGAAATGGGTCAAAGTTTAGCAGATTGCCCAGAGATTATGTCAGAAAGACGCACTAAGAGTACCAGGAGTGCGAAGGTGAAGATATTCCTCGGAATACGTATGATCGTTACTGGCCAAACGAGATCATGACCAACCCAATAGACAAGCTGATATGTCTATTTTATATATGTTTTTCTTCCTTATTTCCAATGTATAAAGCTTGTCTCTCGAGTAATTTAGGTTATTTTTTTTATTGAGCATGTGTTGGTCATTTTCCTTAAAGATGAGGTGTTTGGTGATATTTGTAAGGAATAGAGCTTAACGAGAAGATACTGGGCAAATCTGTCAACCATCACTGTGTTAGTCATTGTCCGTGCAGTGCTTCAACCATAGCATAGTCAGCGGTGCAATCCAGGCGTGTAAATTTTTCCCTACGGTTACCGCTTTCAATTACCAGTCTACGTCGTTTTCCAAACCGTGCAAAAGCCCAGAGATCACACCGATGTTGATATCGCGGCTTGTGCATGTGTCCGTGCCATGATACAGGGAGCGGTCGTGCGCATTCCTTGTTTTCTAGGGGGTTCCGAAACCCTATTTGGTGGAGGACCTATATATATATAAATTTATTATTCTTTTTCTACAAAATGACACGCACACACATTCTAGCCTTTTCAACGATTATTCTCTTTCACAAACATCTTACACAATTCTCTCATCATCTTTATACATTGAAGATTCGAAGACTAAGAAGATTTCAACTGAAGACTTGTAGTACTCAATGGATTCTATCTTTCTTTCTCTTGACTTTTTATTTTCATGATGTGTAACTAATTCCATAACTAGGGAATCAATGTGAACCTCTATGAATGCTCTTTGTTCGAATTGACTGTATTTTATTTAATTCAGGTTTTGATTCATTCAATTCATCTTATGTCTTAATTCTTTATTCTTGTTAATGCATGATCATAAGTTGGCATGATTTTAGGGTTTCGGTAATTTAATAATTGAGGTTGTTGTATTGATCTATACGTAATCATAATTAATATTCAATTGAATGGATACAATCGATCTTAGCATTGATCTATGCAAGTAGGTTTTGGTTCTTTGTTCTTGCACTTAATGGGTTCTCGATTGTAGTTTGCACCATTGATCTATGGGTAAATTATTACTGAGAACACTTGATTTATCCCAAGATCATATGGTAACAATCATACTAAAGATAAGAACAAATCCTTAACTTGATTAATATCTTTTTCAAGTCAAGTCCAAACATTGAGTATACATAATTGAGGAGCATTGTTGACCTAGTTCTTTCTTTCCATTGATCACAACCAATTATTTTAAACTGCTTTATTAGATTAATTTAATTTAATTTAATTCAATCATCAACAATATTCTGGTTAGTTTTAGTTTAGAGTAAATTAATATTAGTTTTCAATTAATAGTTAACTTTTCCTCTTGGGAACGATCTCTACTTGCCGATGTGCCTATCTTCACAATTCGTGCACTTATGAGTATTGTTTTTATAACTACGATTTCAAGCAATCAAGTTTTTGGCACCGTTGCCGTAGACTAGTTGAATTTATTGGTTAATTCTAGTTTTAGTTTTAGCTAATAGATTTAGTTAGGTAGGTAGTCAAGTCATTAATTTTTAGATTTCTAGTTTTTATTTTTATTTTATTTTATTTTTGTAGTTTACGGTTTGTTTGTCCTTTGTTACAGGTTTCAATGGTGAATGCAAGGTAGAAGGTCATTGCAAGGAGAATTACTACTGTTAATGACAACATTGATCGTATTGGACAAAATGTTATGGCAGTCGATGGAAATCACAACATCCAACAGGTTCCGGATCCACCAGCTGTACCTATCAAAACCATGAAGGATTACAGCAAGCCCATTATTGATAATCATCCTTTGTGCATTACACTAGATTAGGTAGCAAGGAACTATGAGCTGAAATTTTTTCACTAAAAATTGCTGTCTGCTTTCCCTTGGCTACCAAATTAAGATGCGATTAAATTCCTCAGAGATTTCTATGCAGTAACTTAAGCTTTTCCAAATAGTTAAGTGACAGAAAACCAGCTGCGTATGAGGTGTATTCCACAAGCTCAAAAGGAAAAGGCAAAGACATGGCTCTTGACTTTGCCTCTAGCGTCACTGATAAAATAGGAGGAGGAGGTAAAGAAGCTTACTTACCAGTTCTATTCTCCCCAATAAGCAAGTGAAATCAGTTCCAAGATTACTAATTTCTTTCAAAGGGACCAAAAGACATTCTATGATGCTTGAGAGTGTTACAAGATTCTTCTTTTTGATTGTCCTCAACATGGATATCAAATTTACCAACTTTGTCATTGGTTTTATGATAGACTAAATGTCGGCTTAACAGTTTTGGTTAATAATGCATGTGGAGGATCCATGACTGACAAGACTCTAGAAGAGTTGCAATCAATCTTCGAAAAACTCGCCAAAAATTCTAGATAGAAGAGTTCTAGGAGAAGGAAGAGGATATATGAACTAGATTCTAATTTTGGGAACTTATTGCAAATGTCACAAATGTAAAAGTCTATCGAGTTACTGGTCAATGATGTGGGACAACTGAGAGAAAAAAGACACCAGGGATATAATTAACTAGGGTATGGTATGGAAGCTTGTCAAGCAAGAGGTCCTAGACCTAGTGATAAGAAAGAAGTGCAAGCCATGAATAATTTCAATCCTAGACCTCAGAATGATCCTTTTTCAAATACTTACAATCTAGAGTGGAGAAATCATCCAAACTTCTCTTGGACCAACAATCAAAGCACTGGGAACTAATAAAAAACAACAACTATAGCTAGAGACAATATAATTCTGGTGCTTAGTAGAATCATGTATCCCAACCCATGAACCTGTCATTGGAAGATAATATGAAGAAATTTATATTAAGAATGGACCAGAGAATGAGGCAGTAAGAAAAATAGTTGCAAGACTCCTAACAAGATCATCTTGTGAGATTTCAAAATATTGATGCTTCAGAGGAAGATGGAAACATAAATTAAGCAACCGGCTGAAGCTAAGCAAATGAATGAATCAGGAAAATTTCCAAGCAATACTAAGCAAGAAAAGTCCATGACAGTTCTCCAGAATTGTAAGGTATTAGTCAATGATAGATCTGTTGAACTTTCTAATAAATCTTTTGATGTTTCAGGTCCTTCAAAAGAGAACATGGCACTTGAAAAAGAGGAAGAGGTAGTGGTGGAAAAATCGAAGAAATTACCACTTCTACACAAATCTCCTAATCCATATTTTCCCCCAGTTTCATTCCTAAGAAGATTACAAAATAGCAAGTTGGATAAATCATACAAGGATATTTATGACATTCTATCAAAGGTAAATGTCAACTTGCCTATCTTGGAGATGATCCAGAAGATGCCAACCTATGTAAAAAATTTCAAGAGTCTTTCATGATCAGAAGTGCCAATGCAGTATTTAGAAAATTACTACCACTAAAACTCCAAGATCCAGGAAGTTTCTGCATCCATATTATGATTGGAGATACCACCATGGAGAGAGCAATGTTAGATCTAGGAGCCAAAATCAATCTTATGCCATATAACATCTACGAGCAATTAGGGTTGAATGACCTAAAGAAGAAGACCATATCACTTTTGTTGGCAGTTGGTTCAACTAGATACCCAAGAGGATATGTTAAAGATGTATTTGTTGGGATTATGCTCGATAGCAAGAGTATAATAATGTATTTGACAATCTTTTGATATTAATAAAATGATTTCTAGTTTAACTAATCTTATAGCATTTATAGTTTAATTATTATAATTATCAAAAGTAAATAATCATAAGGTCAACAGACTATGAGAAAAGAAGAATTGTTTATACATATAGATATGTATGAGGTAGACACAATTCTTTAGTTAGTCTTGAATAATATTCACAATTTAATATAAAGGTTGTGAGCCTTTATCTTGTCAAAGATGTAGATTCTTTTGCTAGCATTTGAGTGGGATCAAATGTGTTATGATGAGTCTAAAATCATAAAAGTGTGGTGTCTTTGGGTAAAAGAATCTAGTGCACTGGGTGCATTGAATTGGATAAAGTGAAATACTTTATCTAGAACCGTCAATGAATAAAAGTTTTCACTTGAAGACAATCGGATAGTCTGTCTCAATCCTGAGATAAATGATGGACTTATGGTTGCATGTGTTATCATTTGAGCTATCAATGAGTACGATTATATAGCATATTCTATCCCCGATAGTTTGATGGTATTCATTTGTTAATCGATAGAGGACTTCATTTATAGATATGGACATCGTGGCTCCATTTATTAAATGAGAGTAGAATATCATCATATGGATGTTTTGAGTTTTGAATATTAAATCTTAACGTTAAGTTTTCAATAGTGTCTATTGAAACATGGCTTCTGGACAATCAAAATATCCAAGTTCAAAATGTGGTCAAATGAGTAAATATGGTAACTTGGAGAGCTATAGGCGGTCTACGAGCTCTTGGCGATTACCGATTTTCTTCATGAGGATACACTTTCTCCAATAAGGTTATCTAGGGTATGAATGAGAAATATTAACTTATCCTATCTTTATTTAAGAGTTCAATTTTAGTTTTTTAGTGGAATGAACTAAAATTAATAGATCGGACCTAAGTGAATCATTTGTTAATTGTGATTGGGTTGTGTCTATTGGAGCTTAAATTAAGATAGCTTGCCAAGATCTCCAATCCACACGAACTTGTATGGATCACTTGATATAATCTACCAGAAAAATTTAGGGGTCTATCTAGAATTGTATTAAGGCATGTGGACTTGTTTCTTTTTGTAAGAATGGGTGTAGTTTACATGTGGACTTTTTATTAAGGTCAAATAAATTTAATAAAATAAGAAAAATAATATATTGGCCCATGTATATGTGTTGGGCGGCAAGGCTATATAAAATAGCTTAATATATTGTTTTTTATTTTATTATTTAATTAAATGGAAATTAATTAATTTGGTAATTAATTAATTATTTAATTAAAAATCAAAATTTTTTTCCTAGTAGGAGATGATCTCCTAATATTATACTTTTATTGGTTGTATAACTAATATTAAAGACTATATTTGATAAGTAGATAAATAAAAGGAATTATTTATCTAGTCAAATTAGGAAATCTTTAATATGGTCACAAATACACTAATGAGTTGGATTATGAGTCTTGGTGTAGGAAATAATTCATTTTGGAATAGGATTCTTGGTCACTAAGTAAATCCACCTAAGGATAGGATTCTTGCCCACCAAGTAAATCTTTCTTTGGAAAGGATTTGTATGCCTATTTATACTACCTCTAAATTTCGGCCAAGAAGAGATTTGAAGCTCCAAATTTTGTGCAAGCCAAAGAAAATTTAGAGAGAGGAAAAATTCGACCATTAGATAATTCTAAGAAGAAAAATTCTACCAAGCCCTAATTTTTCTAAAAGAATTTTCGGACACCATAGAATTTTGAGTATTGAGAATTCGGTTCTTGCTCTAGATAAATTCATCAAACTCTAAAGATTGGTGTGTGAAAATTCGGCAAAGAGGAAAAGGAAAAAAGAACGTTTTGTATTCGATAGTACACTAGTAGCCTTTACATTAAAAGGTTTTGTGTACAACATCGAATCTAGGTTCACACGAGTTTCAATCAAATTGCTTGATAATTCACAAGTGACCTAACATTCTTTGTTTTTCTCTTGGAGGATTATTGTGACTAACAAAGAGAAAGATTTTGTTTGTTTCTATCCTGAGGTATATGATCGTACGATAATTATACCTATTTGAGATCCCCATTACCTATCATTTGTTCTCGTTTTCGAGCGTATTTTTGTATATAATGTGTTTGTTGAGCTTTGTGTAGGTACATATTCCCTACATATGATATTTGAGCTTAAATGACAGTTAGGAAGCCAAATTTTGGGGTCCATATCTCCCTCCTCAAAGTGAATAGGGTTTCGTACTGCCTATTTTTAGAAATCACCAGACGTCTTCTTTCTAGCAGTTTTTACGGATCGTAATTCTAGGTTTTCTAGAGGGAGATATGCGTGTTTTCGTAACGGGGCGTAAGGCTGGAAACATGACAACGGCCGAGAGCTTCATGCAGAACACCCAACTTTCGAGGATCATGTCTCCCTCCTCATATTGAATAACATTAAAATATATAAATACTTAGAAATCCCCAGAAGTCTTCTTTCCAACGGTTTTTACGGATCACAATTCCGGGTTTTCTAGAGAGAGGTATACGCGTTTTCGTAATGTTGCGCGAAACTAAAAACTGGTGTCGCGACCGCGACACTAAGTAGTGAAAATCACTGTTGCCTGGTGTGTCGTCTTGCAATACCTCGACACACCTGATTCCAGACCGCGACATGTCAGTTTTAGGCCATTTTCAAAGGAGCAAATGTGTCCTTTTGCACCTCAATTCGTCCCTAAACTTTCCATAACTACAAATACATCATTTTTTCCTCTTCTCTAGACACAAACAAAGACAAGAGAGCCATTATTTTCTTCATCTTCTTCACATATCAAGAGAGAGAGAAGCTTCCAAATCTCCCACGGAGGTCCTCCTCCATGTGAAGCTCACCACCACCCATTTCTACACATCCTCCACCACTTTTGAGAGTTGATTGCAAGGAGATAGGAGTGGTCTATGACCAATTTTGAGCTAGGGATTCATGGAGCACTTGGAGGGATTTCTTCAAGGGTTGTCTCCTTTGAACTCATTCTCTTTGTATTTCATGTTTTCTTGATTGTGTAATACCCACTTGAGAATATTTGTAAACCGAATTTGTGCTCAATATATGTTGGTTGATTTTATATTAATTTGAGTTTTGATTTGGTCATGCTGTTATTGATTAATCTCTTATCTTGATATGCTTGTGTTTGGAGATTGGAAATCGATATGTGTTCATGGATGGGATTAGGAGTAGATTAACATAATTGTAGGAGTAGTTGTAATCAAATATCCCATTTGTGTGTGTATGTCTTTGGAAGGTCGAAATTAACTTGTATGGATGGGTTTGAGTGTTTGTGGGTTTTTGGTTGTGCCTAGGAGGACCAATCCGGGTATAATCTTAACCAGTTAGCTTTAAAGAATTAATGAAACTTGTTATATGCAAGACCTTGCTAGAGTAGGTTTTAGTTTATGTTCATATGCTTAATGGTAGGGACTTAAGGCATAATTACTTCACCGAGACCTTGAGGAGTGATCCGTGTCTCGAATCCCTTAGTTGAGATTACAAGCACAATTACTTCACCGAGACCTTGGGGAGTGATTTGAGTTTGTAAGTCTCTCAATTGAGAGAATAAGCCCTTAGCTTTAATTGAATGTCCTTAATTGAGGGGGACTGTGCATTCATGAGATTGGAGAATGCCGTAGTCATTCAGTGGTAAGGACATCTCGGATTGACACCCGAGAAGATTCGGTGTTCAATTCCCGGTTACGGATGGTCTATTTTCTATCCATTTTGTATTCTTTCCTTGTATCTTTATTTGGATGTCCTTAATGCTTAACAACCACTATTTGTGCACTTATGTATGGTGAGCTTTATGAACCTTGTGTGATCATTCTCATGCATCTCTCCTATCCACCCTTTTATTATTTGTCACTTTAATCACCATTCTCACCCCTCCATATTCCTTTGTGTTTATTTGCATTCTTTTTAGATTCATTTCCTTTGCACACACCTGTAATATGCTTACACTTCACACACACCACTTTCACCCTTGCCATGTTCTTATTTACATTGCTTTCAATAAACATTAGAACGTGAAACGGTCGACGGAAGACACCTCCATATGGACGATACCTTCACTTACCGCTTTACTAGTTTTCAAAACTTTAGAGCACATTGCGTAGGACTTTTTATAAATATTCTATTGATAATTACAATTTGGTAATGACACAAAAAGCGAGTATCAAAATGGCACCGCTGCCGGGGAGGTGCCTATTCATTGATTGTTTTTTGTTCTAGCTTAAGTTATTTAGATATTTAGATTTAATTGTTTTACGAATATATATGTATGCGGTTAGGATTTTTCTTTTTATTATTTTCTTTTTATTATGCGTTTAATGCTATTGAGTTGTGGTCTTCTAGGAAAGGAAATTTTCAGGTCGGATGGACCATACAACTCTTGGAAAATCGTAAGAGTGCACTTATCGCACCCAACAAGCCCCAAGTGAAGCGGTAGCGCCACAAAGGCCACGTGGTTTCAACCACAAGAGGTATCCTCTAATTTTTGTGCCTAATTGGAGTGCTTATGGTTAGTTGTTGATTTGGGACAGAAAATGCCCTTGTGCTTAATATCTTAAACGCTATGTTTGTTGTGTTTGTGATTATTGTGTTCTTATCTCCGAATCTTTTTAAACATTGTCCATATTTTATGAGTTGAGCAACATTGAGGACAATGTTGAGTTTAGGTTTGGGGTGTGGATACTTTCATTTTTTTTTTGCTTTTGTTATGTTTAGAAAATTTTCAAATCCCTGCACATACCGGTAAATTTTAATTTTAATTTTAATTTTTTTTGTAAATAGTGTCTGGTTTTGTTGAGTTGTTATTCTTTGTGTGCTGGTAGAGACATATCAAGTATGCGTTTAACTCCATGCATCGCTTTAAATATGCTTGTACAGTGCCAATCTTTTGATGTTGAGGTGGAGAAGACCTCTATACTTGTTTGGCATGGGAAAATTGTGGAGACTACCCTTGTGAGATTTTGTGACTTATTAACGTTCATTTTTTAGGGTGTATTTTGTTTCTACTCTTAAACACTTTTCTTGTTCTTCAAATGTTTATATTGATCTTTATAGTTTTAGCATTGGATGTTAAAGAACAATCTCTTAAGATATCACATGTGTGTTTGCTTTGCTTTTGTGTTGGTTGATCCTTGAGAAGTGATGCTAGGCAATGTGTGCTTAAACTACTAAAAGGCCTAAACACTTACTCTTACCCTATTTGTGTGCCCCATAAGCCAATTTGAAGCCAAAAACATGAGCCATTTTTTTAATTACCCACACTTCCAAAGAATCAAGCTACTATATATAATGAAACCTTACCTAATTAGCTTGAGACCATTTGGTGATGATGATGGTATTGAGTTTTTGGGGTGTATTGTAATTACTATTATAGTTGGGAAGAAACCAATCAGTTTCTTAGGTTAGATTGTAAATGCAATTGTATTAAGGCTGAATGTAAAGATTAAATGTATATATTTGTATTGTCATTTGAAGAAATGAATGGTAGAAGAAAAAAAAAAGAGAGAAAAAATTGAATATCTACTCAAAAGAAAAAGGAGTAGGAAAAAAAAAGTGTTAGAACAACAAAAGGTAGCCTATATGTAGACCACAAAGTATGTATTTTAGACTATGTTATTGCATTGTAGATGGTTAGCAAAGTCCACGATAAATACATCCGAGGATTATGTTATTACATTGTAGATGGTCAGTAAAATCCTTGTGTTGGTTTCAGATGTTTGTTTTCACTTTCCAATTCTTTCTTAGCCTACACCCATGGCCCTATTACAACCAATGAAAGACCTAGCGGATCTCTTGGTAATGCTTGCTTGAGAGTGAAGTTGCTTGTGCTCTATCTTTGTTCTTAATGTTTGATTCGTTCATGAGATCTTGTGCACTTATATGTGCATCTTTCAATTTATGATTATGCGAATACATTTTGATTCCCTATACCTAAACTCCATTTCACATATGTTGATGAGTGTTATCGCCTAGGTTTTGAGTGAAAATATATGACTGAAATCCGGAGAGGATTTCAGTCGAGGCGAATTTTATCTTGGGTATTCGAGTGTAGTTGTTTTATAAACCGAAAGCATCCAAAGTATTGGCATACTTGAATTGTGTGGTGCATTGTGATTAATTGATGTATTTGAGATTCTAGCATACACGTGTTGTCTTTGCTTGGCATGTTTGGATTGCAACTCAACCATTTTCTTGTAGAGTATACGTTTGTGGGTGTCGTAGCTGTAAATGCTCAGGAGACTATACTCCTCCTACTAGGGCCGCCTAGAGGTTCAAAAGGATTGTGGCATACGCTAAATGTCACCGTGTTCTCTACTAAAGTGGCTTTTCATTTATTTTTATTATTATATGTGTTGTTTATGTGTTTTACATTTTTAGTTTTGCTCGAGAACGAGCAAAATATAGGTTTGGGGGTATTGGATCAGACGATAATTATACCTATTTGAGGTCCCCATTACCTATCATTTGTTCTCGTTTTCGAGTGTATTTTTGTATATAATGTGTTTGTTGAGCTTTGTGTAGGTACATATTCCCTACATATGATATTTGAGAAGCTAAATTTCGGGGTCCATATATCCCTCCTCAAAGTGAACTGGGTTTCATACCACCTATTTTTAGAAAGCCCCAGAAGTCTTCTTTCTAGCAGTTTTTACAGATCTCAATTCCGGGTTTTCTAGAGGGAGATATGCATGTTTTCGTAACGGTGCGTAGGGCTGAAAACACGACATCGGCTGAGAGCTTCATGCAGAACACCCAACTTTTGGGGATCATATCTCCCTCCTCAGATTGAATCACGTTCAGATATTCATATATTTAGAAATCCCTAGAAGTCTTCTTTCCAGCGGTTTTTACGGATCGCAATTCCGGGTTTTCTAGAGGGAAATATGTGCGTTTTCGTAACGGTGTGCGAGGCTGAAAACTGGTGTCGCGACCGCGACACTAAGTCGCAAAAATCACTGTCGCCTGGTGTGTCGTCTTGCAAGACCGCAACACACCTGATTCCAGACCGCAACATGTCGGTTTTAGGCCATTTTCAGAGGAGCAAATGTGTTTTTTTGCACCTCAATTCATCCCCAAACTTTCCCTAACTATAAATACATTATTTTTTCCTCTTCTCTAGACACAAACAAAGAGAAGAGAGCCATTATTTTCTTCATCTTCTTCACATATCAAGAGAGAGAGAAGCTTCCAAATCTCCCACGGAGGTCCTCCTCCATGTGAAGCTCACCACCACCCATTTCTACACATTCTCCACCACTTTTGAGAGTTGATTGCAAGGAGATAGGAGTGGTCTATGACCAATTTCGAGCTAGGGATTCATGGAGCACTTGGAGGGATTTCTTCAAGAGTTGTCTCCTTTAAACTCATTCTCTTTGTATTTCATGTTTTCTTGATTGTGTAATCCCCACTTGGGAATATTTGTAAACCGAATTTGTGCACAATATATGTTGGTTGATTTTATATTCATTTGAGTTTTGATTTGTTCACGCTATTATCGATTAATCTCTAATCTTGATATGCTTGTGTATGGAGATTGGAAATTTATATGTGTTCATGGATGGGATTAGGAGTAGGTTAATATAATTTTAGGAGTAGTTGTAATCAGATATCCCATTTGTGTGTGTATGTCTTTGGAAGATCGAAATTAATTTGTATGGATGGGTTTAAGTGTTTGTGGGTTTTTGGTTGTGCCTAGAAGGACCAATCCAGATATAATCTTAACCAGTTAGCTTTAAAGAATTAATGAAACTTGTTCTATGCAAGACCTTGCTAGAGTAGGTTTTAGTTTATGTTCATATGCTTAATGGTAGGGACTTAAGGCATAATTACTTCACCGAGACCTTTGGGAGTGATTCGTGTCTCGAATCCCTTAGTTGAGATTACAAGCACAATTACTTCATCGAGACCTTGGGGAGTGATTTGAGTTTGTAAGTCTCTCAATTGAGAGAATAAGCCCTTAGCTTGTGGATGTTCTTAATTGAGGGGGACTGTGCATTCATGAGATTGGAGAATGCCGTAGTCATCCAGTGGTAAGGACATCTCGGATTGACACCCCAGAAGACCCGATGTTCGATTCCCGGTTACGGATGAGGGGTCTCCTTTCTATCCATTTTGTATTCTTTCCTTGTATCAGTATTTGGATGTCCTTAATGCTTAACAACAACTATTTGTGCACTTATGTATGGTGAGATTTATGAACCTTGTGTGATCATTCTCATGCATATATCCCATTCACCCTTTTATTATTTGTCACTTTAATCCCTCCATATTCCTTTGTGTTTATTTGCATTCTTTTTAGATTCATTTCCTTTGCACACACCTGCAATATGCTTACACTTCACACACACCACTCTCACCCTTGCCATGTTCTTATTTACATTGCTTTCAATAAACACTAGAACGTGAAACGGTCGATGGATGACACCTCCCTATGGACGATACCTTCGCTTACTGCTTTACTAGTTTTCAAAACTTTAGAGCACGTTGCGTAGGACTTTTTATAAATATTCTTTTGATAATTGCAATTTGGTAATGACACAAAAAGCAAGTATCAGTATACAATTTTAAGAAAGAGATCCCACACTCCTAGGTAATTCATGTTCTCGATTGGATTGGAAGATCATGCGGATTCAATTCGGCGCTAGTTCAATCATCGTTATTATAAAGGGAAAATTTTCTTTTATACCAAACCCTAATTTTATTTTTTCACGCTTCCGTTGTCGATTTTCCCTACAGTATTGGTCCAGGTAGACAATCTCATTATTCCTGCTGATTTTGTAGTACTTGACATGGATGAAAGAGCCAAGGAAAGAGGTAGCAAATCAATTCTACTGGGAAAACCTTTCATGGAGACTACAATTTTTTTAATCGATGTATAAAATGGAAAACTCACAATGACTGTATTAGATGAGACTGTGGAGTTCAAAGTTTTTGAATCATTAAAATTACAAGAGCCAGCCGATGATTGCTATTCGGTCAATTGTTGCTCGGTTGAGGTGGTTAATTATGCAATTTAAGATGAGCTATCAAACAAAAGCCTTAACGAGTTACTTGATTAGGTGAAAGATGTGTTTGAGGATGATGAAGAACGTCAACAAGAAAAGGATATAGAAGAAGAATTCAAGATTGAAGAATTAGGTGCAAAAATAGAAGAAGGGATTAACAAGTTGCTAATTCCATTTACGAGCTATCCCCCTACTTTAGAGCTCAAACAACTCTCTTCTAACCTCAAGGATGCTTTCTTAAGAGAGAATGAGACACTTCTAGTAAATATATCTTCTGACCTAGATGAAGAGAAATAAAAGAAGCTAATCAAGGTGCTTAAGGAACATAAAGCTGCCATCATATGGTCCATAGTGGATATTAAGGAAATAAGCCTACCATATCCATGCATAAAATTTTGTTGGAGGAAGATGCAAAGCCTCCCAAAGAGACTCAACGAACGCTCAATCCAAACTTGTAGGAAGTTGTACGGGAATAGGTTATGAAGCTACTCAAGGTGGGTATCATATACCTAATATCTGATAGTAAATGGGTGAGTCTGGTTCTTGTTGTTCCAAAGAAGTTAAGGATCACGGTGGTAGCTAATAAGAACAATGAGTTGATTCCCATAAGAAAGACAACGGGATGGAGAGTATGCATTGACTACCGCAAGCTTAACACGACAACTAAAAAGTATCACTTTCCTTTGTCGTTCATTGATCAGAGGTTAGAACGTTTGGCGGGACATGCTTACTATTGCTTCTTGGATGGATTTTTAGGCTACAATCAAATTGTCATTGCTCCATAGGACCAAGAAAAGACAACATTCACACGTCTCTTCAGCACCTTTGCATATCGAAGAATGCCTTTCGGGTTGTGCAATGCCCCTGCCACTTTCTAGAGATGCATGATGTCTGCACTGCCCTAACATGTTAGAGAAATTTCGTGAGGTATTTATGGATGATTTTTCTGTTTTTGGTAATTGTTTTAAACATTGCCTTGATAATTAAACTCTCATTTTAAAAAGATGCAAAGAGACTAATTTGACACTTAGTTAGGAGAAAAGTCATTTTATGGTTAAGTCAAGAATAGTTGTAGGGCATGTTATTTATGAAAAAGGTATAGAAGTAGATCGTGCTAAAATTGAAGTAATTGGAAAACTTCCACCTCCTACTTTGGTGTAGGGTGTGAGGAGTTTTCTTAGTCATGCAGATTTTTATCGGCGTTTTATAAATGATTTTTTAAAAATTAGTCATCCCATATGTAACCTGTTGACCAAGGATACTACATTCGAGTTTGATGGTGATTGTTTGCATGCTTTTGAAACTCTAAAATATAATTTGACATCTACTTCTATAATCATGCCCCCGGATTGGTCTCTTCCTTTTGAATTAATGTGTGATGCATCTGACTATATGTGTAGGCGTTGTTTTAGGATAGCGGGTAGATAAATTGTCACATGTTATTTACTACACTAGTCGCACTTTGAATGATGCACAATTAAATCACTCAACCACAGAAAAAGAATGGCTTGATGTTGTTGGTGCCTTATAAAAATTTCAATCATATTTGACAGGGTCTAATGTCATTGTTTATTCTGATCATGTTGCATTAAAGTATTTGCTAACAAAAAAGGATGCAAAATCGAGATTTCTCTGGTGGATCCTTTTGTTGCAAGAATTTGATTTGGAAATCAGGGATAAAATGATATGAACCTCACCGAGAACAGTGAGACCCAAAACCAATATATGGTAATAAGGATCGTTTTTTTCTAAATTCAAGTTTGTAAACAAGAACAATATAGGACTGTGACCCGTTATCTATAATGAGATAAGAACCAACGGTATCAAGAAAGTGAAAGATGCCACACTCAAGAACAATATAGAAAGGTGAGTGATAAGTCAATTTTCGAAACCAAAGAGAAAATTCTCTATATTTTTCATTCATAATCAAGTCTCCCTAAATAATACATCAATTTGTCCCTTATATACTAAAAATATCTAAGACCTAAAAGGGAATAAATACTAGGCAATTAATGCCTTATACTCGGGAAAATAAACGCAAACAAATTTAGGAAATAAATAAAGACTAAAAACTAGCAACTAGTTGATTTGTTCCTTATTTGAAAAGTTGAATCTGGGAAACAAATCAACACTTTATTTGGGGAAAATCAATAAAATAAAAAATATGTTGAAATTGGATTCTCCTCCAACCATACGTCGCCCAAAATATAGGAAATTTGTTAAAATAGGAAATATGCTAGAATTGGAAATCTCTTTCAATCATACGCTGCCCATAATGTAGAAAAAATGTTGAAATATGAAATTTGCTGGAATTAGAAATTGTTGGAACCCCATTCACCGTTTATGCAGCGGAACTAGGTTTTAAAATTTTTATACAGATCATAATCTGTATCTGGGACCAGTGAACTTGGGATCGTAATTATTTTTTGAAACTAATACATACAATATGTACACACAGAAAATTGAAAATGATATAATCAAGAAGAAAATCTTACCAACGTTTGGAGGCTCTTTTACTTTTCGATATGCTCCTGTCTGAACCGCTCGATCTTCCTCGCTATTTCCCGGGACTGATAACCGCGTGTGGGTACGTCACGGTCTCATGAACTTGAATAGAGGATGTAGAGAGAAGGAAGAAGAAACAATTTCTTTTTATTCACTGTGCAACACTTGCACTATATTTGATTTTTGTTGATCAATATCATATCAATTTAAAAAAAAAACAAAATCTCAAAAACCTTTTTATGTATATTATATATATATATATATTAAAAAAAACATTGATGTGCATTTTTGATGTGTAATTTTCAACACACATCCAATTTGCTTTTAATGCAAATTCTTCATTGATCCAAACGTGTACCTAGAATTTGATTCATATACAAAATCTTATTTGCAAGTTTTTGTTTCTCTTTTTAAATACGAACGAATCATTTGCATCACATGCAAATTGAATCACTTATGGTTCGTGTGATTCATCTTTTTTCTTTTTTAATCAAATCTATCTCATATATTTATTATAACTAAAACTTTTAAAGATATTAATCAATTTATATTGAATTCAAACTCTTTAAATTCAAAAGTAAATATTTAATTTAATAAAATAATCAAATTATTTTATCTTTAAAAATTAAATACCAATCAACATCCTCCATTTAGTGATTAATAATATAATAAAATAATCTCATTATTTAATTTATTTAATCACCATTATTCATTAATTAAATAATCTCATTATTCAATTAATTCCTAAATAAATACGCGTCACTTTCGCAACACAATTAATTGGACAATCCAATTAATTAACTGTGACCCTTGTTGTGGAAATCGATTGAGCTAGCAAGGGGACCTAATGGACCCACAGTATTTTGAGCTCTAATAATCCTCAGAATCATTAATTAAACTCTTTAATTAATATTTCTTGATTATTAACTCCTGTGTTATTCCACTAAAAACTCGAAGCTGCACTCTCTCAACTGTAGACGCTTTTACACAGACAGATACAACTTGCTGTCCATTGATATAGCTATTACACATGGTGTGATCCTCCACAATAGTTCATGATTAGAGTTGGGTCATAATGTCCGTTATACCCTTCCAATTACATATATCTTTTAAGTACCATCGATTCTCTAATGGATAATAAATCCTATTTCCTAACGGAATTAGGAGAACGCTCATATTGTCCAAGCCCCGAATCAATCCTTAAGGGAGCTACCATCTACTTCTTACAAGAAGGAGTGAATTCCACTATTGTGTACAAACCTTCATAGCCACAAGCCAAACCGCAATCCCAACATACGGAGCATATTGATCGGGAACTGCATCCGACCTCACCTATTGTATATCAAAGACCACGATTTAACCTTAAGGAGTCGATAAGACACTCAGGATTAAGATCACCCACATATAGCCATCATTGGTTGATATATATGAATCTCATCGGTAAACAGATATTGGTGAGAGATTCATATAGATCATGACCCAGTCCTATATGATCACATCATACAAGGTGCCTCAATTCCCATATCTCATATGAATGATTCAGGATAGAATCATCGTACATTACGGAATGGACAACAGCTATAGATTAACCACAAATAAAATACCCAGCTTTATTTGCTATCTATGGACTCTTTAGATTGCACGTCTCTTACTGTATCCATCTGTATATGACACTCATATACACAATTCGAGATTACATCCGACAATCTTAGATATTAAATATATGCACAAGTTATAAAATAAACAACACAACATGAATGAATTGAACTTTTTCTTTTATTTATTTCATAAATCCATTTACAAATTACATCTTTAAGACATAAACCCCAACAATCTCCCACTTGCACTAAAACATGTGAGGCATGTCTCGTAACCCTAGACCATCTAGGTGACCCAAAAACACTTTAGCCGGTAAGGTCTTTGTAAATGGATCAGCATGATTGTCTTATGAGGCTATCTTTGTGGCGATCACATCTCCTCTCTACATTATCTCTCTAATGAGATGCTACTATCTCTCTATATGCTTCATTCTATTATGGCTTCTTGGTTCTTTGGAATTAGCCCCAACACGACTGTTATCACAATAAAGTGTGATGGGCCTATCCAGATCTGGAACAACTTCAAGATCACTCAAGAATTTAAGGAGCCAAACAACTTCTTTAGTAGCTTCACAAGCGGCTACATATTTGGCTTCCATGGTGGAGCCAGCAATGCAAGATTACTTGATACTTCTCCACACAATGGCTCATATCCTCAACTTCTTGAGGTTTCTTAGGACACTGTTCCTTAGACAAGTGAACTCTATGTTTGGAAGGTAAATTACCTTTCTTAGAATTCTGCATCAAAAACCGCACAAGAATCTTGTCAATATATGATGCCTGAGACAGTGCTATGAGTTTGTTCTTACGATCCCTTATAAGTTGGATCCCTAGAACTTAACTTGCCTTTCCCAAATATTTCATTTGGAATTAGCTAGCCAGCCAACCCTTTACATCAGACAACACTCCCACATCATTCCCAATGAGTAGGATATCATCTATGTATAGGACCAAGAAACTACTTTCTTATCAATGATGCGCTTATAGACACAAGGCTCATTGACGTTCTGCTTGAAGCCATAGGTTTTGATCACATCATCAAACCGAATGTTTCAAGATCTAGATGCTTGCCTAAGTCCATAGATGGACCTTTGCAGCTTGCAAACCTTTTGCACTTGATCTGGAGACACGAATACCTCTGGTTGCATCATATAGATGCTCTCATCAAGATTTCCATTCAAGAATGCATTCTTGATGTCCATTTGCCAAATTTCATAATCGAAATAGGCAGCGATGGATAAGAGAATCCTAATAGACTTAAACATGGCTACGGACGAGAATGTTTCTTCATAATCGAACCCCTCTTTCTGGGTATAACCCTTGGCCACTAGCCTTGCCTTGAAGGTCTCTACCTTCCTATCTACTCCTCTATTTCTTTTATAGATCCACTTACACTCTATGGGTTTTACCCCATCTGGTAAGTTCACAAGATCCCAGACTGAGTTAGAGTACATGGACTCTATCTCGAGATTCATGGTTTTAAGCCATTCCTCTTTATCAAGATCCTCCATTGCATTCTTAAATGTCAATGGATCATCTACACTATCAGCAGAGACAACACCTTGTCCCTAACCTATACCTAAATAGCGTTTAGGTTGTCTCACAACCCTCTCACTACATCTAGGTGGTAGTGTATCCTGATCAGGAACCATCTGACTCTCAGATATTTATGGATCAACAACTCTAGTTGATGAAGCACTAGTCTTACTAGGCTCCAACTCATTCAGTACAATCTCAGAACGAGGTTTATGGTCACTAATATAATTGTCCTCAAGAAACGTTGCATTTGTCGATACAAATACTCTGTTATCTTCGGGACTATAGAAGTTTCCACCTCTGGTATCCTTAGAGTATCCTACAAACAGGCAGACCACAAACTTTGAGTTTGGCTTTCCACTCCTATTCTTCAGAACGTGTGCTGGACACCCCCATATGTGGAAATGTCGTAAACTAGCTTTACGACCATTCCACAACTCTAGGGGAGTCTTAGGAATAGATTTGGATGGCACTACATTCAAAATGTATGCCGCTGTTTGTAACGCATATCCCTTGAAGGAATTTGGTAATGATAAGAAACTAATCATGGATCTTACCATTTCCATCAGGTTTCAATTTCTCCTTTCCACTACACCATTTTTCTGAGATGTACCAGGAGCTGTGAGTTAGAAAACTATCCCATGCTCGACCATGAAGTCTTTAAACTCTTGGTCAAGGTACTCCCCTCCACGATCCGATCGTAATGACTTAATTGTCCTACCTAATTGATTCTCAACTTTAGCACGGAATTCTTTGAACATTTCAAATGTTTCCGACTTCTATTGTATTAGGTAGACGTATCCGTATCTTGAGTAATCATCTATAAAGGTGACATAATACACATAAACACTCCTAGCTTTAACATTCATCGGTCCACAGACGTTTGTATGTATAATCTCTAGCGGTTTTTTAGCTCTAAGCCCTTTTCCCGTAAAAGGTCTCTTAGTCATCTTACCTTTCAGACAAGATTCGCAGATAGGTAAGGTGCCAACCTTTAACTCACTTAAAAGACCACCTTTTACTAGTCTTTCTATCTGGTCAAGGTTGATATGACCAAGCCTTAGATGCCAGAGATACGTGTCATTATCTGGAGAAATCTTATGTTGTTTAGTTTTTTATTTTTCAACCTTGAACATTTCGGTGTTAAGCAGTGTAGTATGTGTTAACGGTCTTAACACATACAAATTGTTTTCATTAATTCCTGAACACATATTCAGATCATTCTTTCCAATAACAACAAACTTATTATTAAAAATGTTAATAGCAAAATTTGGCTAGGGACTGAAGAAGAATTTTCCATTTCCCAGCCTTCCTACAAGGGTCTAAATTTGAGCTTATATGACAGGGTATCAAGGTCCCCGTGGTCGAGCTACCACGTGATCCTATAGGAGCAAGGCGAGGCCGCCCATACCATCTGAGCATCTCGCACATGTTTAGGCTTACCAAATAAAGCCTGACGAGACCGCGTCAAGCTGCTTATACCAGGATAAAAGCCTGAAGCTAGGTCGATGTGAAAGGACCTGGGTCCCCCGACATCAAGGTATCTCGTGACACTCTCCTAGAGATTGTTGCTATCTCTATTTTCACTAGGAGACCTTCAATGTGCCGAACTTGACTTGCAAAGGCCCTCCTGCCTTATCGAGGTATAATCTCGACATGTCTGAGCATAAAAGGAGGAAGCCCGTAAAGCCTCATCGTTACCAAAAGCGCCAAGATCCACTGTAGATCCTGGCATGGTTAAATCAAGTAACAAGAGTAGTACTCAAGTGTACCTCTCCACCCTTCCAGAAGCAAGCCAAGGCCGCCTGTTTATGGTAAACACCTTACCAGGGTTTGCCAGCCAAGTTTCGCTACCCAACGAAAGCCTTGTAAGGTCGAATCAAGCTCCATACAACCAGACTGGTACCTTAAGGTATCTCGCCCTCAGATCGATACCCAAGTACTGGTATACCAGCTTCGGGACCCATCCGGGGTATGCCTCCTCCGTAAGGTAGTAAGAATGATATCAGTAAGGTACCACACCATTATAATGTTGAACCATAGTTCTCCTCCAAGAGAGAGGGTTGACTTTCATGATTACCATTAATGAGGTCAATCGTATTAATAGAGGTAGTCAACCCTATTTAATGAGGTCAACTATACTAATAGAGATAGTCAACCCAATTAATGACATGATCAACGCCATTAATAAGAGAATATTCAACTCTTTAATGGCTACCATTAGTGAAAGAGTCCAAAGAGGAAACAAATACCTTTTCCTCCAAGATATCCTCAACAACCGATTATTGGGGGTCAACTATAATAGAAAATCCCACCTATCAAGGAAGTAAGAGTCCGAAGAGGAAACAATCATATCTTCTCCAAGATATTAGTTACAAGCTGATCAACTACATTATAGGAAGAATCGTATTCAATAAGGAAACGAAGACTAATTGAAGAGTTTTGAACTTGCACGCCAAGGTAGTCACCATGTATAAATATGCCTGTAAAAGGCATATTGAGGAGGTCTGGAATTGATGAAAGAGGATGCTAAATTACATACTCCAAGATAGACTCGATATTCAACATTCGAGGTCATCTGAGATCTGAGATCTGAGAAGATACATGCTTCGTTTAAAGTTCTCTAGATCATCATTGTATGTGTACCCCAACCAGGAAAATACCGGTATCGGTAAACACTCTTTGTTGTAAGCTCCCCGGAGCATATACATTGCACTACTTTGACATCTCTGTAACCTCCTCGGAGCATCGCATGATATATATATACAAGGAAGGGTATTCCTCCTTCCTCTGGATACTGCCTAGGGGTTTTTCAGCATGTGATCACTAGTGATGCTTTTTCCTCCCTTGGTCGATCCACCTCAATCTACATAAGACTTGTGTTTTTTCCTATTATCTACTGTATTACGCATGTGTGTATGCGGGCTAGGTACCGACCCCATTGGTTCTAGCTCTCTAATCTTTCTTACATAAGATCGGGAAACAACAAAGAAGACCTAAGGAACTGAATCTAGATTCCTACCTCGCTGGGCCTAACGCTCTTATCCTCTCATCTACATGCCAAAGTCACACATCAAGATGAAGAGAAACCACCCAGACCCATTCGAAGGGAGTCGAGGAGCTCTCCCTTATCCTCTCTATGGAATAAATCGAGCTCTAAGACACTGGAGCTAGATAAGCCCCTCTTCTTACTTGCTATCGAGGTCGGGGTATTACTGAAAGCAATCGGGCTCCAAAACCAGGTTCTGGGTGCCAGGACGGGCTTCGACCTGGACCTCGACCTCGACCGAGGAACAAGGTCCAGGATCACCCTTTTGCACCAACAAAGGAACCTCGAGCTCCCTAGATCTACTTCATAAGCACAAAGCCTGACAGGCCAGATGGCTTGTCTTTTACCTACTGTTTCATCCTCTTTCATATTCATACAAGATCACCAAGGTACCAACCCAGCTACCACCTCCGTGGTAGTGGTCTCGAGGGTGTTAATCGATATTTTCCACCTAGTGCGAATTTTCGGTTAACACTTTCTGGCGCCGTCTGTGGGAAATTTCCACACCCCTTTTAAAATTCTTTATGTCTCGACATGAGTATCATTATACTATCAAGGTAACAGATTCATTATTCATGGAAAATCTCTTACTATATACGATGTCTTTTCTCCATACATGTCTATATCGCCTATGCGTCACATGTGGTGCTCATTTTATCATTTAACGAGTTTTGTTCACTGTGGAGCAAATATGGTACGTGGAATGCATGGTTGAACCGGCCTACTACACCATCCTAACAAAGCAATGTAGCTCAGTTATGGGTAAAGCCCCTCTATAGTAACTCCGCGCTAGGAAGGCTCATTTACAACAGATCTACTCTGGTACCATTAGAGCACCTCAATAGTAGCTCTGCGTCTAGAGGGATCTTCCACAACAGACATGCCCCGATACCATTATAGCTCCAATGCATCAGAGCCACACATATCTAGCTCTTCTATAGCTGATTTGCTTAAGTACCTCTAAAGGTCCTGTACAATTGAGTTGCATCTTTCCTGCTCTTTTACAGCAGATTCACTCCGCCACTAGTGTATCACCTATCCAGCAGATCCACTGAGCTTCGACCTATTCATACGGATCCCCTTAGGCCTCCGGGTCCTCCCTTTATAAGCTTTTAGGTAGCGGTAGCAGGTCAACTCATGAATCCGAAAAGCAAACTCAGTTGTGTAGCTTTTAGAGCAGCACAGCCAGTAAAAGATTAGTGGTTCCATGCCTCGTGCACCGGGCTAGTCAATGCCCAAATGAGCCACTGAACTCTCAGTTCACTCCAGGAGGGTCCAGAGTGTTCTCTCAGTTGCTGGGGACTTTTAGGATCCCAAGCACGCTTCTGGACCAGTATCGGACCGGTGGCTTCACTCCATGTTTATCGGGCCATTCACCGCCTTAGCAAGCCACCGAAACCCGATCCGATCGAGGAGTTCTCAGAAGCTTCCCACATTTAGTAAGGCCACTTATGTGCCTAAGCAAGCTTCTAGAGCAGTAGCACCGATACAAGACCGGTGGCTTCGCTCTATATGTACCGGGTCATTCATCGCCCTATCAAGCCACCGAAGCCCGATCTGATCGAGGAGAGCCCAGAGGTTTACCACTCTTGGTAAGGCCTCCTACATGCCTAAGCTAACCTCTGGAGTAGCAGCCTCACTGTAAGGCCAAGTGGCTTTTCACTTCTTTTACCGGGTTGGTCAATGCCAAAGTGGGCAACTAAATTCTTTGTTCATTTCAGGAGGGTCCAGCGCTTTCTCTCAGTTGCTGGGGACTTCTAGGATCCCGAGCATGCTTCTGGACCAGTACCAGACCGTTGGCTTTGCTCCATATGTACCGGGCCATTCAATACCCTAACAAGCCACCGAAACCCGATCTGATCAAGGACAGACTAGAGGCTTCCCACATTTTGCGTGGTCCAGAGCCTTCACTCAGTTGCGGGGCTATCCTTGAATCCCAAGTATGCCTCTGGATCGGTACCAGATAGGTAGCCCATCTCTATTTCATATAGGGTCATCCAATGCTCAAATGGTTCCTACTCATTTCGGAGGGGTCCAAAGCTTTCTCTCAGTCGCGGGACACTTATAGGATCTCAAGCATGCCTTTGGACAGTTACTAGGCCTAGTGCCTCCTCTCCACTTGTATGGGGCCATTCATCACCCTAGCGAGGTACCTTGGTCACGATCTACCTCTCTAGTTAGTCTCCTCAACAGTAGCATCTCCTTCTTCCTTAGTCTCATTGCTTGGTTGAAGGACAGGTCATCATTCCTTAACACTGCTACTTCAGAGCTAGCTTCCTCCACCTTGGTTGGATCAACTTCAATCAGCCTTGACCTCCATCTCCTAAGTTGGATCAATCGAGATCTCTCCTAGCTCTCTTACCTCTCCTACCTTGATTACACCAATCTAGACCTCTACTTTGTCAAATTCAGATAGAGAGGTAGGCATACTTGAAGCCCCCCCATGCATCTACAACAGCAGAGGACTTCAAGGTAGTTCTTTCCCCAACACAACTAGACATGAAAGCAGAAATGGGAACCAAGTCCTCCTCATCATCTGTGCATCCATCATCTCAATAAGGTCTGACTTTAGTCGGAACAGACCCAGGTAACTCTCAACTTTCTCTGTGATCTACTCAAGGTATCCATCCTCCAATGATGATGATGATGTCAGAGGGAAGAAGAGCTCGAGCTGCCTAGCAAGCAACACAGAAGCGTCATTCAGCAAATGAAGCACCCACATTGGCTTCCAAGGTAGCCACGCTGCCATGCAGAGTATAAACCACTCCTTCAATAGTTTACCTCCTCTTTCGGATCAATCCTCGCATGGCACGATGCATGGACCTGAGTCTCTCCACATCATATGCATGTTGGATCCGCTTCTGGGTTACCTGTTATTAGCCATGGTTGCCTCAATTATGGTCATGTCTTCATTCAGAACAACTAAGCTCCTCACTACCATGGTTAGCTCCTCCTCCTTTTGGTTTGACGTCCATTAAGAGAGAAGTTTTCTCCATCCAAAACATCTACTTCTGGATCAACCAGGGCTTACCTGCCATATAAACAACCACCTCATCTATGTCTTTATATAAGGGAGAAGCTCCCTCTTCGGATTGATCATCTACTGCACCATGGGATTTCGAGCCTGGGTCTACTTCAGCAACCCAAGACTTGCCAGCTACTATGGGAACATACACAACCATCTCAACAACTTTCTTCTTAATCCCCTCCCTTTTTCCGTCCATCAATGACTCTTAAGTAAAATGGGGGAAGTAGAGCCAACTCTACCTAGAAGATAGTGAAGAAGTAACCATCCTTCTAGGCTTGCACGAGCTTGACCTTAGCAAACACCAGCTTGCTCTCGAAGATTATCATACCAATGGCTCCTCTCCATTTGTACTGGGCCTTCCAATGCCCTAGTGAGCCATCGAGGTAACGATCCGTTTGGGGAGCACCCAAAGGTCCTGATTCGTTCACAGTGGGGTCTCGAGCTCTATTACAATTGTTGAAAACTCTTATCTACCTCAAGCAGACTTCCAAACCGGTTACATCACTTAGGAACTAGAAGCTCAATATTTTCTCAGTACTCAGCGTGAGACCATTTTCCCTAGTTCGCAATAAAAAGCATCTTTTACGGAGAGCAATTCTACTATCTACATTCATAATGCAGATCATCTCAAGAGATTCTGCTCATGAAAAAGCTCCTAGAGCGAGACTAGTTATCAACCGATACCACTATGCATTGATACAACTTCGTATTGGCTCAGTATGAGTTTGTATCTCCTTCGATTTCGGTATCCATAATAGATCTCATATGATCGCCTTGAATAGGAGAGCTAGATAGCCCTCCTAATGCCCTGGACTAGATTACTCCCTCTAGGAGGATCGCTATAGTATTTCGACAGTGATCTCCTTAAGACCAGAGACTGGTCGGGAAAGCCCCCTCACTACCTCTAATGCCTCGGTCGGGCACCACCCCCGCCAATAAGGGTCTGAGTGTAAGAGCATAGTCGCCATCCAGATCTCGAGACCAGGGATTGATCAGGGAAGCCCCCTCATCGCTCCTGATACCTTGGTCTGGTGACCTCCCCCAAGAAGGATCCGAGTGTAAGAGCATTGTTTCCATCCAAATCAAAATACCAGGATATAGCTAGATAGCGCTCCTGATGCCTTGGTCGGGCTACCAGCCCCAAGAAGGGTCTGAGTGTAAGAGCATAATTGCCATCCAGATCAAAATAACAGGATATAGCTAGATAGCGCTCCTGATGCCTTGGTCGAGCTATGACCCCAAGAAGGGCCTGAGTGTAAAACCATAGTTGCCATTCAGATCAAAATACCAGGATATAGCTAGATAGCGCTTTTGATGACTTGGTTGGGCTACGACCTCCAAGAAGGGTTTGAGTGTAAAAGCATAGTTGCCATCCAGATCTCGAGGCCAGGAAATAGCTAGATAGCGCTCTTGATGCCTTAGCCGGGCTACGGCCCCCAATAAGGGTCTAAGTGTAAGAGCATAGTTTCCATCCATATCAAAATACCAGGATATAGCTAGATAGAGTTTATGATGCCTTGGTCGGGCTACGACCCCCAAGAATGGTCTAAGTGTAATAGCATAGTTGCCATCCGGATAAAAAATACCAAGATATAGCTAGATAGCGCTCCTGATGCCTTCGTCGGGCTACGACCTCTAAAAAGAATCTGAGTGTAAGAGCATAGTTGCCATCCAGATCTCGAGACCAGGAAATAGCTAGATAGCACTCCTTGATGCCTTGGTCGGGCTACGACCCCAAGAAGGGTCTAAGTGTAAGGGCATTGTTGCCATCCAGATCTCGAGACCAGTATATAGCTAGATTGCGCTCCGGATGCCTTGGTCATGTGACCTCTCCTATGAAGGATCAGAGCGTAAGAGCATAGTTACCTGCTAGATCACGAGATCAGAATAACCAAAAGGTCATCCTGCTGCCTTGGCTGGGCCAACCTCGCTAGGAAGGATCTAGATGGCATCGATGCATACCAGGATCATTTTGCAAGCATGTCTAAGTATCGCGATTCCTAGAAAAGGAACTCTAGGTACCCATATTAACCACAGAAGCTTCATCCGACATGATCGAGCAATACGGTTTGTGACCTTTCTCACTTACCAAGTTTTACACTGACTAAATCATTGGAAATTCCGTAAAGGGAATATCTCATTCTGTGGTCCGCCATAGCTCATTTATTTTGTAGGAATAAATAGTACACCGGTTAGCTAAGCCAATCACTAGGAATGATACTGATTACCAATAAAAAGGGTCAAGCAAAATTCTTCATGTAGTACAAGATCCAGACTCCTACCCCAAATACTTACCGGTGTTCAAGTCAGAGGAGACTTATGGTAATAGCAAAATTTGGCAAGGGACCAAAAAAGAATTTTCCACTTCCCAGCCTTCCTGCAAGGGTCCTAATTCTGGCTTATATGACAGGGTATCAAGGTTACCGAGGTCGAGCTACCATGCGATCCTACAAGAGCAAGGTGAGGTCGTCCATACCATATGAGCATCTTGCACATGTCCAGGCTTACCAAATAAAGCCCGACGAGACCACGTCAAGCTTCTTATACCAGGATAAAAGCCCAACTCTAGGTCGATGTGAAAGGACCTAGGTCTCCAGACATTACGGTATCTCATGACACTCTCCTAGAGCTTGTTGCTATCTCTACTTTCACTAGAAGACCTTCAAGGTGCCGAACTTGTCTTGCAAAAGCCCTTCTGCCTTGTCGAGGTATAATCTCGACATGTCTGAGCATAAAAGGAAGAAGCCCGTAAAGCCTCATCGTTACCAAAAACGCCAAGATCCACTGTAGATCCTGGCATGGTTAAATCAAGTAACAAGAGCAGTACTCAAGCGTACCTCTCCACCCTTCCAGAAGCAAACCAAGGCCATTTGTTTATGGCGAACACCTTACCAAGGCTTGCCAGCCAAGCTTCGCTACCTCGTCGTATTCCAACGTGGTTAAATCAAGCTCCACCGAAAGCCTTGTAAGGTCGAATCAAGCTCCATACAACAAGACTAGTACCTTAAGGTATCTCGCCCTCAGATAGATACCCAAGTACTGGGATACCAGCTTCGGGACCTATCCGGGGTATGCTTACAATTTCACGTAGGCGATTATGTTATCCCTTTTAGCCTGATAATCCCCAAAAACTTGGTTGACCATGAGTGAAGAGTCGCTCTTGGTATTCAGGTTATCAACCCCTGAGATCTATGGCAGCCTTTATTCCAGCTAGCAGGGCTTCGTACTCCGCCTCACTGTTCGTGGCTTTAAGTTCAAACCTGAAACAATGGCAATACTCAATTCCTTCTAGGTTAATAAGGACTATGCCCGCTCCTCCCTCAGATTGCCTGGAAGCTCCGTTAGTTTAGAGTGTCAATGACTCACAGCCCTTTGGTTAGTTGTCAGATTCTGGAGTCCTCTCAAGGCTTACATCTGATACCATGGGGGTTGCCTGATCTGAAGGTACTGAGAGCTCAGCTATAAAGTCTGCTAGTGCCTGATCTTTTATCGTGGTCCTGGGCTTATACTTTAAATCAAACTGGGTAAGCTCTAGGGTCTATAGAACCAGCCTTCCAGAAACATCCGGTCTTTGTAAAAATTGACGGAGGGGTTGGTCAGACACCACTGCTATTGAATGAACATTGAAGTAAGGAAGAAGTTTCCTTATCGAGGTCACGAAGGTGTAAACGAGCTTCTCCAAAAGAGTAGTTATTTTCAGGCTTGGTTAGAGCGTGGCTCACATAGTAGATAGGTCACTGGATCCTATCCCTTCATTCCTTGACCAAGGCCCCGCTCATGGCTGTTTCTGAAACGGCCAAGTATATTTAGAGCACTTCTCCAGGATTTGGCTTGACCAGCAGTGGAGGGCTTGCTAGGTATCTTTTCAAAGCTTGGAAAGCTTGTTCGCTCTCCTGATCCCAATTCATGTTTCTTCCCTGCTTGATAGCCTTGAAGAATGGTAGGCACTTATCTGTAGACCAAGAGATGAACCTATTGAGCACTGCTACCTGTCCGGTCAAGGCTTAAACCTGTTTAAGAGATGTGGGAGATTCTAGACCCAGGATAGCCATGATTTTTTTTGGGATAACCTCTATGCCTCTCTCATGGACCATGAAGCCCGGAAACTTCCCCGTAGTTACCCCAAAGGCGTATTTGGAAGGGTTCAACCTCATATAGTTTTCCCTTACGATCATGAAGGTCCTATGAAGATCGTCCAGGTAGCCTTCCGAGGTTGAAGATTTAGTGATCATGTCGTCGATGTACACCTCCATCAACCTTCCGATTTTAGGCTTGAACAACAGGTTGACTAACCGCTGGCAAGTAGCTCCAGCATTTTTGAGACCAAAGGGCATCACCTTGTAGCAGTACAGGCCTTGCGAGGTGATGAAACTGGTCTTTTCTTGGTCTGCGGGATGCATCATAATATGATTGTAGCCAGAAAATGCATCCATGAAGCTCAGGAGCTTGTTCCCGGAGGTGGAATCGACCTGCTGGTCAATTATTGGCAGAGGGAAACTGTCCTTCGGACATGCCCGGTAGAGGTTGGTGTAGTCTACACACATGCGCCACTTCCCATTTTCCTTTGTGACCATGACCAAGTTGGCGATCCATTCGGGGTAACGGGCTTCTCGAATGAAGCCTGCCTGGGTTAGTTTATCCACCTCTTCCTAAACAGCCATATTTCTTTCGGTGTTGAAGAGGCACCTTTTCTATTTGACGGGCTTGAAGGTCAGATCCACCGCCAGTCGATATGTAGTTATTGTCATCGGGATCCCCGGTATCTCTGCATAACTCAAAGCGAAAATGTTGTTGAACTCTGTGAGGAGCCTAATCAAACCCTCTTTCATTCCTGGCTCAAGGGTAGCTCCGATCTTGACAACCTTCGAGGGATCGCTTAGTCGTACAGGAATCTCTTCTAACTTATCGAGTGGATGGCCGCTGGCCCATTCGCTTCTCTGTTCTTCCATGTCGGGCACCACGAGTCCTTCTTCGGGGCAATCGGTGGATCTCGCTTCTTCCAGGTTTAGTACAGGGTCTATCCTACCTTGGATAGTCATCACCTGAGTGAGTTGCTTTGCTAGAGCTGTTGGGTTAGCTGACACTGCGTAGCATTTCCTAGCAGATTACTTATCACCTCCAACCTCTTCCACATTGTCTCCTATTGGAAACTTCAGGACATTGTGGTAAATAGAAAGGACCCCTTTCAAGGATGATAGAAATGGCCTCCCTAATATTGTGTTGTAAGCCGATAGGGTGTCTACTACCACGAAGTCGGTCATGATATTTTGCTGGAGAGATGCTGCTCCAATGATCACTAGTAGGATTTTTGATCCTACGGGTGTGATTGAGCCCCCAGTGAACCCATATAATGGAGTAGTGCAACTATTGTAACACCACTGCTTCAAGTTTAGTTTTTCCAAGGTGTATTTGAACGGGACGTCGACGCTCAGATATTTATGGATCAACAACTCTTGTTGATGAAGCACTAGTCTCACCAGGCTCTAACTCATTCAGTACAATCTAAAAACGAGGTTTATGGTCACTAATTTAATTATCCTCAAGAAGCGTTGCATTTGTCAATACAAATACTTTGTTATCTTCGCGACTATAGAAGTGTCCACCTCTGATCTCCTTAGAGTATCCTACAAACAGGCAGACCAAAAACTTTGAGTCTGGCTTTCCACTCATATTCTTTAGTTCGTGCGCTAGACACCCCAATATGTGGAAATGTCGTAAACTAGCTTTACGATCATTCCACAACTCTAAGGGAGTCTTAGGAATAGATTTGGATGACATTACATTCAAAATGTATGCCGCTGTTTGTAACGCATATCCCCAGAATGAATTTGGTAATGATGAGAAACTAATCATGGATCTCACCATTTCCACCAGGGTTCTATTTCTCCTCTCCGCTACACCATTTTTCTGAGGTGTACCAGGAGCTATGAGTTAGGAAACTATCCCATGCTCGACCATAAAGTCTTCAAACTCTTGGTCAAGGTACTCACCTCCACGATTCGATCGTAATGACTTGATTGTCCTACCTAATTGATTCTCAACTTTAGCTCGGAATTCTTGGAACATTTCAAATGTTTCTGACTTCTATTGTATTAGGTAGACGTATCCGTATCTTGAGTAATCATCTATAAAGGTGACATAATACTCATAACCACTCATAGCTTTAACATTCATTGGTCCACAGACATCTGTATGTATAAGCTCTAGCGGTTCTTTAGCTCTAAGCCCTTTTCCCGTAAAAGGTCTCTTAGTCATCTTATCTTTCAGACACGATTCACAGATAGGTAAGGTACCAACCTTTAACTCACTTAAAGGACCACCTTTTACTAGTCTGTCTATCCGGCCAAGGTTGATATGACCAAGCCTTAGATGCCAGAGATAAATGTCATTATATGGAGAAATCTTATGTTGTTTAGTTTTTGGTTTTTCAACCTTAAACATTTCGGTGTTAAGCAGTGTAGTATGTGTTAACGGTCTTAACACATACAAATTGTTTTCATTAATTCCGGAACACATATTCAGATCATTCTTTCCAATAATAACAGACTTATTATTAAAAGTGTTAATAGAAAAATTTAGCTAGGGACCGAAGAAGAATTTTCCACTTCCCAGCCTTCCTGCAAGGGTCCAAATTCAGGCTTATATGACGGGGTATCAAGGTTCCCGAGGTCGAGCTACCACGCGATCCTACAGGAGCAAAGCGAGGCCGCCCATACCATCTGAGCATCTTGCATGTGTCCAGGCTTACCAAATAAAGCCCGACGAGACCGCGTCAAGCTCCTTATACCAGGATAAAAGCCCGAAGCTAAGTCGACGTGAAAGGACCTGGGTCCCCCGACATAGGGGTATCTCGTGACACTCTCCTAGAGCTTGCTACTATCTCTACTTTCACTAGGAGACCTTCAAGGTGCCGAACTTGTCTTGCAAATGCCCTCTTGCCTCATCGAGGTATAATCTCGACATGTCCGAGCATAAATGGAAGAATCCCGTAAAGCCTCATCGTTACCAAAAACGCCAAGATCCACTATAGATCCTAACATGGTTAAATCACGTAACAAGAGCAGTACTCAAGTGTACCTATCCTCTCTTCCAGAAGTAAGCCAAGGCCAACTGTTTTTGACAAACACCTTACCAGGGCTTGCCAGCCAAGCTTCGCTACCCCGTTGTATTCCAGCATGGTCGAATCAAGCTCCATTGAAAGCTTAGTAAGGTCGAATCAAGCTTCATACAACCAGACTGGTACCTTAAGGTATCTCGCCCTTAGATCGATACCCAAGTACTGGGATACCAGCTTCGGGACCCATCCGGGGTATGCCTCCTCCATAAGGTAGGAAGAATGATATCGGTAAGGTACTGTGCCACCAGAATGTTGAACTAGAGTTCTCCTCCAAGAGAGAGAGAGTTGACTTTCATGATTACTATTAATGAGGTCAATCGTATTAATAGAGGTAGTAAGCCCTATTTAATGAGGTCAACCGTATTAATAGTAAGGTAGTCAACCCTATTTATGAGGTCAACTATATTAATAGAGATAGTCAAGCCAATTATTGACATGATCAACGCCATTAATAAGAGAATATTCAACTCTTTAATGGCCACAATTAGTGAAAGAATCCAAAGAAGAAACAAATACCTTTTCCTCCAAGATATCCTCCATAACCGATTATTGGGGGTCAGCTATAACAGAAAATCCCGCCTATCAAGGAAGGAAGAGTCCGAAGAGAAAACAATCATATCTTCTCCAAGTTATTAGCCATAAGCTGATCAACTACCTTAAAGGAAGAATCGTATTCGATAAGGAAACGAAGACTAATTGAAGTGTCCTGGACTTGCACGCCAAGGTAGTCACCAGGTATAAATATGCCTGTAAAAGGCATATTGAGGAGGTCTGGAATCAATGATAGAGGACACTAAAATACATACTCCAAGATAGACTCGATATTCAACATTAGAGGTCATCTGAGATCTGAGAAGACACATGCTTCGTTTAAAGTTCTCTCTAGATCATCATTGTATGTGTACCCCAACTAGGAAAATACCGGTATAGGTAAACACTCATTATTGTAAGCTCCCCGGAGCATATAGGTTGTACTACTTTGACATCTCTATAACCTCCTCGGAGCATCGCATGATATATATAAACAAGGAAGGGTATTCCTCCTTCTTCTAAATACTACCTAGGGGTTTTTCAGCATGTGATCACTCGTGATGCTTTTTCCCCGCTTGGTCAGTCCACCTCCATCTACATAAGACTTGTGTTTTTTCCTATTATCTACTGTATTGCGCAAGTGTGTATGAGGGCTAGGTATCGGCCCCATTGGTTATAGCTCTCTAATCTTTCTAACATAAGATCAGGAAACAACAATGAAGACCTAAGGAACCGAATCTAGATTCCTACCTCGCTGGGCCTAACGCTTTTATCTTCTCATCTACATGCCAAAGTCACATATCAACATGAAAAGAAACCACCCAGACCAGTTCGAAGGGAGTCGAGGAGCTCTCCTGTATCCTCTCTATGGAAGAAATCGAGCTCTCCGACACTGGAGCCAGATAAGCCCCCCTTCTTACTTGCTATCTAGGTCGACGTATTACATGAAGCAATTGGGCTCTAGAACCGGGCTTTGGGTGCCAGGACGGGCTCTGACCCCGACCGAGGAGCAAGGTCCAGGATCACCCCCTTCGCACCAGTAAATGAACCTCGAGCTTCTCAGATCTACTTCATAAGCATGAAGCCCGACGGGCGGGATGGCTTGTCTCATACCTACTGTTTCATTCTCCTTTATATTCATACAAGATCACCAAGGTACCAAAGGTACTAACCCCGGCCACCACCTCCGTGGTAGTGGTCTCGAGGGTGTTAATCAATATTTTCCACCTAGTGCGAATTTTCGGTTAACAAAAAGAAACAGAATATTTTTGTTCTAACAACTTAGAAATGAACAACAAATTCCGTATAAATCTAGGAATATAAAATACATTGTCCACCACTATATAGTTATTACAGAAATGTAATCTAGTTACACCCACTACTCATGCCGAAACGACATCCCTGACCCTATACGTATTGAGAAGCCTTGCTCCTCTAGTTGTGTCCAAGAATCAATCCATTGCAAAGAAGAACAAACATGGTTAGTGGCCCCCGAATCAACTATCCAGGGAGAAGAATCATCTTCCAATAAACACGACTCAAGAACAAGTAAATCATATTTACTTTTCTCGGACTTCTTCTTGTTTTGTGCTTTCTTGGGTTTGGGCTTACCCATTACTTTCCTAGTAAACCTCTTCCTCTTCTTATTATTGGAGGAAGATGGTTCAGTAACATTTGCCTCATCGGTACCCTTGTAGTCCTTAGTTATAGACTCAAAGGTAGTTAGCTCATTGAGCAACTGTGTGAGATTAAACCTTAAATTGTTCATCTCCTAGTTACTCTTAAACTGATCAAAACTCTTCGGAAGAGTAGTCAGTATGATGCTCACTTGACTGGGCTCATCAATAGCCCCACCATTGACTTCTACCGTGTTGAAGTAGGATATCATGCTCAGGACATGTTCCCGAATTGACGTACCTTCCTTCATACGAGCGAGCATAGCGAAACGAACAGCTTCTTGTCACTTTTGCTCGGAATGCTGTCTGAACATAACTTGCAATGACTCCATGATTTCAAATGCTGAAGTCATTGCTTTATGCTTTGTGACAAACACGTCTGTCATAGAAGCCAACAGATATGTTCGGGCCTTCTCATTAGATGAGACCCATCGCTCGTATGCCTCACGAGCATTTCGTGTGGCATTGGCAGCAGGCACTGGAGGACATTCCTCTGTAAGCACAAACTTGAGGTCTTTGGTGACCACTATTGCATTAATGTTAAGTTTCCACTTACTGTAGTTATCACCAGTTAATTTTTCATTTAAGAGAATTTGAAGTAATACAGAAGACATTATTGCTGAAACAAATAAAACATTCATTCAGTCATTTATTTAAAACAAGTGCGAATGCTTTGGCATAAATTTTAACATGATGCATGAACATGTTTAACGAATTAGAACTACCCTAAAAATAGTTACTATACAACGACAATCCAACATACCACAAAGAAGTGCCGCCTTAGGGTCGGTCAAGTCTTTGCATGTTGGATCGAGACATTGTCAATCAAATGATATTCTAGAATAAATCTTATTCCATATCATTCAATCATCGTTTATTCAGTCAGGTTTTTAATTAAAAAACTTAATCAAAACCTTCGTGAGTGTAACCCACCATTTCAAATCTCATGAGCTTAACTCTTGCATTGCAGCGTTAGGGTGGGTCAATCCCGAAATACCCTTAGATATCCTATCCATTAGAAAGTCAACCTTGGTATTGATCTTTGTGGAAACCCTCCTTAGGGAGGACGAAAGCTAAGCGGTCACGAGGCCCCACTCGTATCTCACGGTGTTGAACTAATGATGGAGACCGCGGGATATATACGTCATATATCCCTCTCCCACTCACTATTTTAAAATTCTATTAACCGTTAATGCGCCTAGACTCTAGAGGAGTAAACGACTAACTTTAATCAAGTTGTCTATTGCATTAACTAATTAGAACCAAATTCTAATTAACTAATAAATTATTAATGATTTTTAACAATTAAAAATCTAATATATTAGTGAACAATCTAAGATTCAGTAAACTATTTACTAAGGTCAGATTATTATGATAGTGTTTACCAAGTTTTAACAATTAAAACTTTAACACTTTATTCGGTTCATTTATTATTAGGTAATTAATCATATTAATCCTGAGTATAATAAATGACCCTATTAATTTAACTTATTAAACTCTTTAATAACTAGATTAATATTAATGAGAATTACCAAGTTTTTTTAACCATTAAAAAAAACTTATCACATTTTCATAGCCAATTTATGTATTTACTCATTTTAATCACATTAAAAAAAATACATAAAATACCAGGCTATAATATATGTATGACATATCAAATATATTTGTGTATGCACATCTAATCTAAATGACATACGTATGCATGACAATGCTTTTATCATCACATAATATAAAGCATACATGAATTGACCGAGTACTAAGGATTATTTAACCAAAAAAAATTGGAATCAAAAATTACAAAAATATCCCCCAAGGCATTCCTTGGTCTTCTTGTAATTTCCGAGTCTTCCAGTCTCTTTAGGTCACTCCGATTCATCTCATGAATCCTTCTTTGTGATTTTTCCAGGTCTTCAATATAGGTTACAATTTTTTTTTTACAATACAATAACAATAAAAAGAAATATAAACAAAAAATAAATAATTATAATAATACAACCCATAAACCCTAAATCCACAGTACCATATAATTAACGATCAATCATGTTTTTGTAAATTAAAAAAAAAAATACATACAAAAACAACATACAGTCAATTTAAATCGTGCCTACACAATCATACATACAGGAGCATCGAAAACAATTTCCTGTTTCGAAAATAAAATATGCTCTGATACCAATTGTTGGAACCCCGTTCACCGGTTGCGCAGTAGAACTAGGTTTTAAATTTTTTATACAGATCATAATCTGTATCTGGGACAAGTGAACTTGGGATCGTAATTATTTTTTGAAACTAATACATATTGTTAAAGGTAAATTTGCTCGAGATGAGAAATTCCTGTTAACACCCTCGAGATTACTACCACGAAAGTGGTGGCCGGGGTCAGTACCGTTGGTTCCCGACCTATTTAAGAGGTAGATGAGAGGCTGATCAGTAAATGGGAGCTTTATTATTGATATATTGCTTTAAAGTTCAAATCGCCCTTTTGCATGCTCACAGTCTCTCGAAGGTGTAGGGTGGCGGCAACTCGGTGCATGTCGAATAGTGGAAATGAAGATAGCCGTGTTCGAAATACTTAATTTAGGCTTTCCCCCATGCCTCTATATTTTTTGTACGTATATCTATTCTTGTAGGTTGTTCTCTATTTTTCCTCTTTCTTGTATCTGTCGTTCGTCCTCTTTTTACCATGCTTGGCTTTACATATTTATATCATCCAAGTAGGTTTCGTAAATACTTTACCATGATCCCATGAATCTGTTCCCTCCTTTTCCGGCGGGATTAGTTACTTGAATTTGAATTGTTACGGGATTTGACGATATCGTTGACGGAGATAAGTTTGTTATCTTATTTGAATCAAACTCTTGACGTGCATGTAAATATTATGTGGAGACGATCCTGTGTGCACTTATGCCATAAATCTTCATGGAGGTCACCTTGCCAACTGCCTGTTGCCCCGGAGAGCAAGGTAGATCCCTGCTCTGGCTCTATTCTTAGAAGCTTAAGATGGATTTTCCCTGACCCTTGGGGGCTTGAGGTGCTCTTGTAGACCCTCATGGGAGGTAGCTGGGGTTAATGTAGATTTATGCGTGATTCTTCTATTATGTCAGCAAGGACAGCGGGGTTCTGGAGAGGTTGATAGGCTTCTTTCAAATGTCTCTTGAGCTTGAAGACTTCCCCTAGCATTTACAGGGCGGTTGTAGAGCTCAACCTCAGAGCCGAGATCCCCCGACAGATGGCCTGGAGAAGCCCGGGTTCTAGTACTCTCGTAAGAGGCTCGTCCTGGTTACGCATGGATTGTTTTCTGGTAGTCTTGAAGTTGAGCCGGCCTTCCCTGCTCTGGCAGGGTGGCTTACGACTTTTTTGGGCTTTATGATTGTCGATTATGGGTGGAAAATTTCTTTTTGACCCCTGGCCAAATTTCACTATTAACAGAAGTCCCCTCTGACTTGAACACCGGTGGTAGAGTTAGGGTTTGAGTCAGATTCTTTGTTTAATTGAGAAAGTTTTCCGCCATAAAGATAATTAATGAGGGCCAAATTTTCTCATTAATTACCCAATATTTGAATTTGAAACTGAGTGTTATTCGAAGAAAGACGGCTGCAATACGGCCCTAGGTGATCTTCCCGTGTATATCGCCGACAATCCTCTTTTAAAGCCCGGCCTGACCGTCACTTTCTTCATACTTCCTCAAATCTCAATTTTTCAAATTTCTTTTTCCCTGTTTTCTCCGCCGAATTCCCTGCTTGCCTCTGCTTACTTCCAAGTCTTCCTTACCCATCAATGTCGACTTCCACAGATAGTGTTGATGCCTTGGTTGAGGGCTCCGGAGGCCCTATCCTAGCTCCTCGCAAGCAGGTGCAAGGGATTTCAAGCGATGAGGAATCTTCCCCGCTCTGCCAGTGCCTTTGTTCTAATAGGAACGTCCCTCTCGACTCTAGCTTTTTGAACCAGCCTGACAATCCTCTGAACCTAGTCGACGAAGACTCTGATGTCGGGGAGAAAGTCAAAGCAGTCGAGAGGGTTCAAGTCACAGTGGCGGAGCTTCTTTCAGTGGTACCTTCCTTTCGAACCCAGGGTAATCCCCGACTCTACTGTCGAGCCTCAATCGATCGACCGTCTTCAGGACAAGTATGGTATTCCTGACACTGTTTCCCTAACTGTCCCCCACCGAAATTACGATGTTTTTAGCCAGCCCAAAGGCGTGCTCTCTATCCATGTCGCAACTTTTGAGAGCAGGGTAAGGCTCCCTCTTTACCCCACCCTTCAGTGGGCTCTCAGTGCCCTTGAGCTGGCTCTGCTTCAACTGACTCCCAGCTTCTTGAGGCATCTAGTCGGCTTCCTTGTATTGTGGAGGGAGAAATGTGAGCTGAACAGTGTAACCAGAGAGCCCAGAGTTGAGGACCTCGCCTTCCTTTTCCAGAAAGGTAGCCTTACTGGGGTTCCAGGAGGCCAATTCTATGCCAATGCCAAGAAAAGACTTAACTTTATAATCCCCGGGGCTTCAAAGTAGAACCCTGCTTGGAAAGAGTAATGGGTTCTGGCAGGGGGAGACTGGGAAGCTTTATCTTCGTCGGCAGGCATGAGCTCGAGTTTCCCACCGCCTTTAGTGACAAACCCACATGGGGTCGGGATTCCTTACACATTGAGTCTGAAGCGGTGCTAAAGTCCATCCAGGCCCGGAACAACTTGAATCTGAAGTTTCAAACCGCCAACCCCTTCGATCCCTGCAGGGTAAATAGGTACCTGCGGATATCCGGTGCTTCCCCTCATAAGTATCTCGATCTATCTTGTTTCTTTTATTGGATGGTTCAGTTCTAATGATCTTGATTTCTCTCTCTAACAGTGTTTGTTATTGATCCAGCTTCTCACGTAGCCCGGTAAGCAAGGATCCCTCTTTCTCTTTCTAGACCGTCCCTGGAAGCGATCTCGGTTGTTCCAAAGAAAGGGGGATCAACCACTAAGGCAGTTCCCTGGCTCATTCCTTCCCACTCACCTTCCCAAGTGAAGTCCAATATGGCACTTCTTGCATCTCGGGTGGCAAAGGCTTTAAGTCGAGGAGGGTCTGCCTCCCAAGTCACCGAAAACCTGGCTCTTGCCCCATTACCAATAGTCTCTGCTTAAACCGATGCTTCCCGAGTCACATTATCCCTCTCTAATGATCAGATTGTAACCCAGGCAGTTGATGTTCCCAGGGAGCCCGATACCGATATTCCTGAGGTGGCCCCTTCTCGCCCCCATGAGCAATCGAGCTCGGCGGGTCAGGACGAGGTCTTGAAGTAATTTGTTACATCCTGTCCAGGCGGTGGGATTTTTAGGATGACCGCGATGCCCGTGGACATCATGATTACCAAAGGGTCTGCCCTTCTAGCCGAAGTAATTGTCACTTTCACTTCTTCATTCAACATTTTGATTTGTCATTTTCTAACATGATTTTCCTATGCAGGCTTTAATGTTTTAGGTGGCCATGAAGCATCAGGTAGCCTTCCTCTGTGATAGGGCAGCCAAGGCTGAGGCTGAAGCTGAGCGAGCCATGGGGTTGCTTACGCGGGCTCAGACCCTGGTTCAGGAGATGACCTCCAGCTAACAAGGAATGGAGACGCAGCTAGTTGAGATTCAATGCGACTATGAGAGGTTGAAGCGGTTTTTTGATCTGGAGACTCTCTGGTCGAAGCGGCGGGCTAGCCAGCGGGATTACTGGAAGGGAGAGGCAAAGGCCTTTGATGTTGAGAACAAAACCTTGCAGGCTCAAATTACCTAGCTCCAGGCCAATGTGGAAGCCTCTTTTAATGAGGGGTACTTCTATGCCTCTTATCAGGTTACAGAGGCTCTTCCTCCCCCATTCGATCTCTCAAGCATCGCTTGCTGGGATAGAGAAGAGGTCATGTCGCAAGCTACGGACATGTCTCGCCCCTAAAATGATGGAGCTGGTCCTTCTGGAGAGAGCTAGGAAGCAGTTGGAGGTGCCAGATCTGCCTCCTTCTGTTTTATACTTTCCAGCATCTGGTCCCGGCGAATCCTCGAAGGGGGTTCACAACGAGGAGCTAGAAAGAGGCCTTGCTGATGCCCGAGACCCCCCTATAGTGCTCTCAGAAGTGGAGTTAACAGAAGGAGGGAACGTGCCTGAGTCAGTGGCCAGCCTTCTTGATGCAACTATACTGCCTGAAGTTATGGCGATAATCAATGAAATTATGGAGAAGGATCATGTTGACCCCGAGGCAGCCAGGGCTGATCCCTAGAAGGAGGTGGCATAGGCGGTAGATGCCGCTGACCTGGACGAGCCACGACCGGAGGGGGGAGCAGGGGGCGAGGTTCAATCTGAGGAGGAGAAGGCTGGAGGTCCTCAGGAAAATGAAAAAACTTGAGTTTTCTCCCATGTAATCTATTTTGAAATCCCGAAAAAGGGGTGGGCATCCTATCTTCAACTGTGTTTGCCATTTTATTATTGCTTTTGTAGCCCGGAACCAGGGATTGGGCCCCCCTTGCTTGTTGTAGCCTTGTTGGGGGATAGGCTCCCTTACTTGATAAGAAAATTTTAATCTCAAATCTAACTCTGGCTTGCATGTACTTGCTTGATCTCCCTCTAGGACCAGCTTTCATATTGAAACGAGCTATCTTTGGGGGAAAAACAAGATAATGAAAAAACTGTTGGCATTGAGCCCCCATACTAATGAAACTTCTTGCTCAACTTCTCCAGCTGACAGTACTCTTATTTCCTTGTAGATCTGCTATAGTAAGTGACCACGTATCAAGGAAAAAAATAGTGATCATCAATAATCATAATATTTAGAGATTAAGTAAATCGAGCCCTCCATCCCCGGGCCCCTTTAGAGGGCTATATCCCAAATAGATCATTAAGTAAAGAACTGTTTAGCCCTTTTTTAGGCTCAGGATCAGGAGGGTTTATGCGCTTTCAAGCTTGATTCATTCTTGGGGGAGTGGTGGCCTGAACAAGGAATCAAGAGGGCAATCTAGCTATTTCCTGGTCTTGAGATCTGGATGGCAACTATGCTCTTACACTCAGATCCTTCTTGAGGGTGGTGGCCGGACCAAGGCATCAGGAGGGATATCTAGCTATTTCCTGGTCTCGAGATCTGGATGGCAACTATGCTTTTACACTTAGATCCTTCTTGAGGGTGGTAGCCAGACCAAGTCATCAGGAGCGCTATCTAGCTATACCCTGTTATTTTGATCTGTATGGCAACTATGCTCTTACACTCAGATTCTGCTTGGGGGTGGTAGCCCGACCAAGGCATTAGGAGGGCTATCAAGCTATTTCCTGGTCTCGAGATCTAGATGGCAATTATGCTGTTACACTCTGATCCTTTTAAGGGGTGGTAGCCCGACCAAGGAATTAGGAGGGCTATCTAGCTATATCCTGGTATTTTGATCAGGATGACAGCTATGCTCTCACACTCAGATCCTTCTTGAGGGGGGCAGCCCGACCAAGGCATCATGAGGGCTATCTAGCTATTTTCTGGTCTTAAGATCTGGATGGCAACTATGCTTTTACATTCAGATCCTACATGGGGGTGGTAGCCCGACCATGGCCATAGGAGGGCTATCTAACTATTTCCTGGTCTCGAGATCTTGATGGCAACTATGCTCTTACGCTCAGATCCTTCTTGAGGGTGGTGGCCCTACCAAGGCATCAAGAGGGATATCTAGTTATTTCCTGGTCTCGAGATCAGGATGGCAACTATGCTCTTACACTTAGATCCTTCTTGAGAGTGGTAGCCTGACCAAGGCAACAAGAGCGCTATCTAGCTATATCCTATTATTTTGATCCGGATGGCAACTATGCTCTTACTATCAGATCCTTCACGGGGGTGGTACCCTGATAAAGGCATCATGAGGGCAATCTAGCTATTTCCTGGTCTCGAGAGCTGGATGGCAACTATACTCTTACACTCAGATCCTTTTTAGGGGTTGTAGCCTGACCAAGGCAACAGGAGAGCTATCTAGATATATCCTGGTATTTTTATCAGGATGGCAGCTATGCTTTTACACTCAGATCCTTATTGAGAGTGGCAGCCTGACCAAGGCATCAAGAGGGCTATCTAGCTATTTCCTGGTCTTAAGATCTGGATGGAAACTATGCTCTTACACTCAAATTCTTCTTAGGGGTGGTAGCCCGACCAAGGCATCAGTAGGGCTATCTAGCTATTTCATGGTCTTGAGATCTGGATGGCAACAATGCTCTTACACTAAGATCCTTCTTAAGGGTGGTAGCCTAACCAAGGAATCATGAGGGCTATCTAATTATTTCTTCGGTTTGAGTTCTGGATGGCAACAATGCTGTTACACTTATATCCTTCTTGAGGGTGGTAGCCCGACCAAGGAATCAGGAGGGCTATCTAGTTATTTTTTGGTCTCGAGTTCTGGATGGCAACTACACTCTTACACTCAGATCCTTCTTAGGGGTGGTAGCCCGACAAAGGCATCAAGATGGCTATCTAGCTACTTCCTGGTCTCGAGATCTGGATGGAAACTATGCTTTTACACTTAGATCCTTCTTGGGTGTGGTAGCCCGAATAAGGCATTAGGAGAGCTATCAAGCTATTTCCTGGTCTCGAGATCTTAATGGCAATTTTGCTCTTACACTTAGATCCTTTTAAGGGGTGGTAGCCCGACCAAGGCATTAGGAGGGCTATCTAGCTATATCCTGGTATTTTGATCAGGATGACAACTATGCTCTTACACTCGAATCCTTCTTGAGGGGGGCAGCCCGACCAAGGCATCATGAGGGCTATCTAGCTATTTCCTGGTCTTAAGATCTGGATGACAACTATGCTTTTACATTCAGATCCTATATGGGGGTGGTAGCCCGACCAAGGCGTTAAGAGGGCTATCTATCTATTTCATGGTCTTGAGATCTGGATGGCAACTATGCTCTTACACTCAGATCCTTCTTTAGGGTGGTAGCCCGACCAAGGCATCAGGAGGGCTATGTAGCTATTTCATGGTCTTCAAACCTGGATGGCAATTATCCTCTTACACTCAGATCCTTTTATGGGGTGGTAGACTGACCAAGGCATAATGAAAGCTATCTAGCTATTTCCTGGTTTTAAAATCTGGATGGCAACTATGCTCCTACACTCAAATCCTTTGTGGGGGTGGTAGTCAGACAAGGCATCAAGAGGGCTATCTAGCTATTTTCTGGTCTCGAAATCTTGATGGCAACTATGCTCTTACACTCATATCCTTCTTGGGGGTGGTAGCCTGACCAAGGCATCAAGATGGCTATTTAGCTATTTCCTGGTCTCGAAATCTGGTATATAACTTTGCCATACACTCAGATCCTTATTGAGTGTGGTATCCCGACAAAGGCATCAGGAGTGCTATCTACCAATTTGATGGTCTTAAGACCTAGATGGCAACTATGCCCTTACACTCAGATCCTTCTTGAGGGTGGTAGCCTGACCAAGGCATCATGAGGGCTATCTAGCTATTTCCCGGTCTCGAGATCTGGATGGAAACTATGCTCTTACACTCAAACTCTTTTTGGGGATGGTAGCCAGACCCAGGCATTAGGAGGGCTATCTGGCTATATCGTGGTATTTTGATATGGATGGCAGCTATGCTCTTACACGAAGATCCTTCTTGAGGGTGGTAGCCCGACCAAGGCATCAGGTTGGCTATCTAGCTATTTCCTGGTCTTAAGTTCTGGATGGCAACTATGCTCTTACACTCAGATCCTTCTTAGGGGTGGTAGCCCGACCAAGGCATCAGGAGGGCTATCTAGCTATTTCATGGTCTTGAGACCTAGATGAAAACTATGCTCTTACACTCAGATCCTTCTTGGGGGTGGTAGTCTGACCAAGGCATCAAGATGGCTATTTAGATATTTCCTGTTCTCGAGATCTGGTATACAACTTTGCCATTACACTCAGATCCTTCTTGAGGGTTGTAGTCGGACAAAGGCTTCAAGAGGGCTATCTAGCTATTTCTTGGTCTTAAGATCTGGATGGCAATTATGCTCTTACACTCAAATTCTTATTTGGGGTGGTAGCCCGACAAAGGCATCAGGAGTGCTTTCTAGCTATTTCATGGTCTTGAGACTTGGATGGCAACTATGCTCTTACACTCAGATCCTTCTTGAGGGTGGTAGCCTGACCAAGGCATCATGAGGGATATCTAGCTATTTCCTAGTCGAGATCTGGATAGCAACTATGCTCTTACACTTAGATCCTTTTTGGGGATGGTAGCCTGACCCAGGCATCTGGAGAGCTATCTAGCTATATCGTGGTATTTTGATCAGGATGGCAGCTATGCTCTTACACTCAGATCCTTCTTGAGGGTGGCAGCCCGACCAAGGCATCAAGAGGTCTATCTTGCTATTTCCGGGCCTTAAGATCTGGATGTCAACTATGCTCTTACACTCACATCTTTCTTAGGGTGGTAGCCCGACAAGGCATCAAGAGGGCTATCTAGCTAATTACTTGTCTCGAGATCTGGATGGCAACTATGCTCTTACACACAGATCCTTTTTGTGGGTGGTAACCCGACCAAGGCATTAGGAGGGCTATCTAGCTATATCCTGGTATTTTGATCAGGATGGCTACTATGCTTTTACACTCAGATCCTTCTTGAGGGTGGTAGCCCGACCAAGGCATCAGGAAGGCTATCTAGCTATTTCCTGGTCTTAAGATCTGGATGAAACCTATGCTCTGACACTCAGATCCTTCTTAGTGGTTGTAGCCCGACCAAGGCATCAGGAGGGCTATCTAGCTATTTCATGGTTTTTATATCTGGATGGCAATTATGCTCTTACACTCAGATCCTTCTTTGGGGTGGTGGCCTTACAAAGGCATCATGAGGGCTATCTAGCTATTTCCTAGTTTTGAGATCAGGATTGCAACTATGCTCTTACACTCAGATCCTTCTTGGGTGTGGTCGCCCGACCAAGGCATCAGGAGGGCTATCTAGCTATTTCCTGGTCTCGAGATCTAGATGGAAACTATGCTCTTACACTCAGATCCATCTTGGGGGTGGTAGCCCGACCAAGGTATCAAGATGTTTATCTAGCTATTTCTAGTCTCTAGATCTGGATAACAACAATGCTCTTACACTGAGATCAATCTTCGGGGTGGTAGCCCGAACGAAGCATCATGAGGGATATCTAGCTATTTCCTGGTTTTGAGATCTAGATGGCAACTATGCTCGTACCCTAAGATCCTTCTTGGGGGTGGTAGCCCGACCAAGGCAAAAGAAGGGCTATCTAGCTATTTCATGGTCTTAAGATCTGGATGGCAACTATTCTCTTACACTCAGATCCTTCTTTGGGGTGGTAGCCTTACCAAGGCATTATGAGGGCTATCTAGTTATTTCCTGGTTTGAAGATCTGGATGGAAACTATGCTCTTACACTCAGACCCTTCTTGGAGGTGGCAGCCTGAACAAGGCATCATGAGGGCTATCTATCTATTTCCTGGTTTTGAGATCTGGATGGCAACTATGCTCTTACACTCAGATCCTTCTTGGGGGTGGTAGCCTAACCAAGGCATCAAGATGGCTATTTAGCTAATTCCTGTTCTCGAGATCTGGTATACAACTTTGCCCTTACACTTAGATCCTTCTTGAGGGTGGTAGCCTGATAAAGGCATCAGGAGGGCTATCTAGCTATTTCCTGGTCTTAAGATCTTGATGGAAATTATGCTCTTACACTTAAATCATTCTTGGGGGTGGTAGCCTAAAAAAGGCATCAGGAGTGCTATCTAGCTATTTTATGGTCTTGAGATCTGGATGGCAACTATGCTCTAACCCTTAGATCCCTCTTGAGGGTGGTAGGCTGACCAAGGCATCATGCTGGCTATCTAGCTATTTCTGGTCTCGAGATCAGGATGGTAACTATGCTCTTACACTCAGATCCTTTTTGGGAATGGTAGCCCGACCCAGGCATCTGGAGGGCTATCTAGCTATATCATGGTATTTGGATCAGGATGGCAGCTATGGTCTTACACTAAGATCCTTTTTGGGGATAATAGCCCGACCTTAGCATCAAGAAGGCTATCTAGCTATTTCCTGGTTTTAAGATCTGTATGACAACTATGCTCTTACACTCAGATCCTTCTTGGGGTGGTAGCCCGACCAAGGAATCAGGAGGGCTATCTAGCTATTTCATGGTTTTATGATCTGGATGGTAATTATGCTCTTACACTCATATCCTTCTTTGGGGTGGTAGCCTTACCAAGGCATCATGAGGGCTATATAGTTATTTTCTGGTTTTCAGATCAGGATGGCAACTATGCTCTTACCCTCAGATCCTTCCTGGGTGTGGTAGCCCGACCAGGGCATCAGGAGGGCTATCTAGCTATTTCCTGTTCTCGAGATCTAGATGGCAACTAAGCTCTTACACTTAGATCCTTCTTGGGGGTGGTAGCCCGACCAAGGGATCAAGATGGCTATCTAGCTGTTTCTGGTCTCGAGATTTGGTTAACAACTATACTCTTACACTCAGATCATTCTTGGGGGTGGTATCCCGACCAAGGTATCAGGAGGGCTATCTAGCTATTTTCTGGTCTCGAGATCTGGATGGCAACTATGCTTTTACACTCAGATCCTTCTTGTGGGTGGTAGCCTGACCAAGGCATCAAGATGGCTATCTAGTTATTTCCTTGTCTCGAGATTTGGATGGCAACTTTGCCTTTAGTCTCGAGATCCTTTTTGGGGGTGGTAGCCCGACCAAAGCATCAGGAGGGCTATCTAGATATTTCATGGTCTTAAGATCTGGATGGCATTTATGCTCTTACACACTGATCCTTCTTGGGGGTGGTAGCCCGAACAAGACATTAGGAGGGCTATCTAGCTATTTCATGGTCTTCAGACCTGGATGGCAATTATGCTTTTACACTCAGATCCTTTTAAAGGTAGTAGCATGACCAAGGTATCAAGAGGGCTATCAAGCTATTTCCTGGTTTAAAGATCTGGATGACATTTATGCTCTTACACTCAGATCCTTCTTGGGGAAGGTAGCCCTACCGAGGCATCAGGAGAGCTATCTAGCTATTTCCTCGTCTCAAGATCTGGATGGCAACTATGCTCTTACACTAAAATCCTTCTTAGGGGTGGTAGCCTGACCAAGGCATTAAGAGGGCTATCTAGCTATTTCCTGGTTGTGAGATCTGGATGGCAACCATTCTCTTACACTCAGATCCTTCTTTGGAATGGTAGCTCGACAAAGGCATCAGGAGGGCTATTTAGCTATTTCCTGGTATTTTGATCAGGATGGCTACTATGCTCTTACACTCAGGTCCTTCTTGAAGGATGTAGCCCGACCAAGGCATCAGGAAGGCTATCTAGCTGTTTCCTGGTCTTAAGATCTGGATGACAACTACGCTCTTACACTCGGATCCTTCTTGGGGATTGTAGCCCGACCAAGGGATCAGGAGGGCTATCTAGCTATTTCATGGTTTTTAGATCTGGATGGCAATTATGCTCTTACACTCAGATCCTTCTTTGGGGTGGTAGCCTTACCAAGGCATCATGAGTGCTATCTAGCTATTTCCTGGTTTTGAGATCTAGATGTAAACTATATTCTTACACTCAGATCCTTCTTGAGGGTGGCAGCCCGACCAAGGCATCAAGAGGGCTATCTAGTAATTTCATGGTCTTAAGATCTAGATGTAAACTATGGTCTTACACTCAGATTCTTCTTAAGGGTGGTAGCCCGACCAAGGCATCAGGAGGGCTTTCTAGTTATTTTCTGGTCTTAAGATCCGGATGGCTACTATGCTCTTACACTCAGATCTTTTTTGGGGGTGGTAGCCTGACCAAGGCATCAAGAGGGCTATCAAGCTATATCCTGGTATTTTGTTCAGGATGGCAACTATGCTTTTACTCTCAAATCCTTCTTGAGGGTGGTAGCCCGACCAAGGTATCAGGAAGGCTATCTAGCTATTTCCTGGTCTTAAGATCTGGATGGCAACTATGCTCTTACACTCAGATCCTTCAAAGGGGTTATGGCCCGACCAAGGAATCATGAGGGCCATTTAACTGTTTCATGGTCTTCAGACCTGGATGGCAACTATGCTTTTACACTCAGATCCTTCTTGTTGGTGGTAGCCTGACCAAGGCATCAAGATGGCTATCTAGTTATTTCCTGGTCTCGAGATCTGGATGGCAACTTTGCCTTTAGTCTCGAGATCCTTATTGGGGGTGGTATCCCGGCCAAAACATCAGGAGGGCTATCTAGATATTTCATGGTCTTAAGATCTGGATGGCATTTATGCTCTTACACACTGATCCTTCTTGGGGGTGGTATCCCGAACAAGACATTAGGAGGGATATCTAGCTATTTCATGGTCTTCAGACCTGGATGGAAATTATGCTTTTACACTCAGATCCTTCTAGAGGTAGTAGGATGACCAAGGTATCAAGAGGGCTATCTAGCTAATTCCTGGTTTAAAGATCTGGATGGCAACTATGCTCTTACACTCAGATCCTTCTTGGGGGAGGTAGCCCTACCGAGGCATCAGGAGAGCTATCTAGCTATTTCCTCGTCTCGAGATCTGGATGGCAACTATGCTCTTACACTAAAATCCTTCTTGGGGGTGGTAGCCTGACCAAGGCATCAAGAGGACTATCTAGCTATTTCTTGGTTTTGAGATCTGGATGGCAACTATTCTCTTTCACTCAGATCCTTCTTTGGAGTGGTAGCTCGACAAAGGCATCAGGAGGGCTATTTAGCTATTTCCTGGTATTTTGATCAGGATGGCTACTATGCTCTTACACTCAGATCCTTCTAGAAGGATGTAGCCCGACCAAGGCATCAGGAAATCTATCTAGCTGTTTCCTGGTCTTAAGATCTGGATGACAACTACGCTCTTACACTCAGATCCTTTTTTGGGGTGGTAGCCCGACCAAGGCATCAGGAGGGCTTTCTAGCTATTTCATGGTTTTAAGATCTGGATGGCAATTATGCTCTTACACTCAGATCCTTCTTTGGGGTGGTAGCCTTACCAAGTCATCATGAGGGCTATCTAGCTATTTCCTGGTTTTGAGATCTATATGTAAACTATGTTCTTACACTCAGATCCTTCTTGAGGGTGGCAGCCCGACCAAGGCATCAGGAGGGCTATCTAGCTATTTCCTGGTCTTAAGATCTAGATGTAAACTATGCTCTCACACTCAGATTCTTCTTAGGGGTGGTAGCCCGACCAAGGCATCGAGAGGGCTATCTAGCTATTATCTGGTCTTAAGATCTGGATGGCGACTATGCTCTTACACTCAGATCTTTTTTGGGGGTGGTAGCCTGACCAAGGCATCAAGAGGGCTATCAAGCTATATCCTGGTATTTTGATCAGGATGGCAACTATGCTCTTACACTCAGATCCTTCTCGAGGGTGGTAGCCAGACCAAGGCATCAGGAGGGCTATCTAGCTATTTCCTGGTCTTAAGATCTGGATGGAAACTATACTCTTACACTCAGATCCTTCTAAGGGGTTGTAGCCCGACCAAGGAATCAAGAGGGCCATTTAACTGTTTCATGGTCTTCAGACTTGGATAGCAACTATGCTCTTATACTCGGATCCTTCTTAGGGGTGGTAGCCTGACCAAGGCATCAAGAGGGCTATCTTGCTATTTCCTAGTTTAGAGATCCGGATGGCAACTATGCTCTTACACTCAGATCGTTCTTTGGGGTGGTAGCTCGACCAAGGCATCAAGATGGCTATCTAGCTATTTCCTGGTCTCGAGATCTGGATGGCAACTATGCTCTTACACTTAGATCATTTTTGTGGTTAGTAGCCTGACCAAGGCATCTGGAAGGCTATCTAGCTATATTCTGGTTTTGAGATCTGGATGGCAACTATGATCTTAAACTCGGATCCTTCCTGGGGTGGTAGCCTTACCAAGGCATCAGGTGGGCTATCTAGCTATTTCCTGGTCTCGAGATCTGGATGTCAATTATACTCTTACACTCAGATCCTTCTTGGGGGTGGTAGCCTGACCAAGACATCAAGATGGCTATCTAGCTATTTCCTGGTCTCGAGATCTGGATGGCGACTATACTTTTACACTCAGATCATTTTTGGGGGTGGTAGCCTGACCAAGGTATCAGGAGGGCTATCTAGCTTTATCCTGGTTTTTTCAACAGTATGGAAGCAATGCTCTTACACTCAGATCCTTCTTGAGGGTGGCAGCCCGACCAAGGCATCAGGAGGGCTATCTAGCTATTTCCTGGTCTTAAGATCTAGATGTAAACTATGCTCTTACACTCAGATTCTTCTTAGGGTGGTAGCCCGACCAAGGCATCAGGAGGGCTATCTAGCTATTTTCTGGTCTTAAGATCTGGCTGGCAACTATACTCTTTCACTCAGATCTTTTTTGGGGGTGGTAGCCTGACTAAGGCATCAGGAGGGCTATCAAGCTATATCCTGGTATTTTGTTCAGGATGGCAACTATGCTCTTACACTCAGATCCTTCTTGAGGGTGGTAGCCCGACCAAGGCATCAGGAGGGCTATCTAGCTATTTCCTGGTCTTAAGATCTGGATGGCAACTATACTCTTACACTCAGATCCTTCTAAGGGGTTGTAGCCTGACCAAGGAATCATGATGGCCATTTAACTGTTTCGTGGTTTTCAGAACTGAATGTCAACTATGCTCTTACACTCAGATCCTTCTTGGGGGTGGTAGCCTGACCAAGGCATCAAGAGGGCTATCTAGCTGTTTCCTGGTTTAGAGATCTGGATGGCAATTATGCTCTTACACTCAGATCATTCTTGGGGGTGGTAGCCTGACCAAGTCATCAAAATGGCCATCTAGCTATTTCCTAGTCTCGAGATCTGGATGGCAAATATGCTCTTACACTAAGTTCCTTTTTGTGGTTGGTAGCCCGACCAAAGCATCAAGAGGGCTATCAAGCGATATCCTGGTATTTTGATCAGGATGGCTACTATGGCTCTTACACTCAGATCCTTTTTGAGGGTGTTAGCCCGACCAAGGCATCAGGAAGGCTATCTAGCTTTTTCCTGGTCTTAAGATCTGGATGGCAACTATGCTCTTACACTCCGATCATTCTTGGTTGTGGTAGCCCGACCAAGGCATCATGAGAGGTATCTAGCTATTTCATGGTCTTGAGACCAGGATGGCAACTATGCTCTTACACTCAGAACCTTTTTTGAGGTGGTAGCCTAACCAAGGAATCATGAGGGCTATCTAGCTATCTCCTTGTTTTGAGATCTTGATGGTAACTATGCTCTTAAACTCAGAACCTTCCTGGGGTGGTAGCCTGACCAAGGCATTAGGAGGGCTATACAGCTATTTCCTGGTCTCGAGATCTGGATGGCAACTATGCTCTTACACTCAGATCCTTCTTGGGGGTGGTAGCCCGACCAAGGCATCAAGATGGCTATCTAGCTATTTCCTGGTCTCGAGATCTGGATGGCAACTATACTCTTACACTCATATCCTTTTTTGAGGTGGTAACCCGACCAAGGCATCAGGAGGGCTATCTAGCTATATCCTGGTTTTTTGATCAGGATGACAGCTATGCTCTTACACTTAGATCCTTCTTGAGGGTGGTAGCCCGACTAAGGCATCAGGAAGGCTATCTAGCTATTTCCTGGTCTTAAGATCTGGATGCAAACTATGCTCTTACACTCAGATTCTTCTTAGTGGTGGTAGCCCGACCAAGGCATCAAGAGGGCTATCTAGCTATTTCCTGGTCTCGAGATCTGGATGGCAACTATACTCTTACACTCATATCCTTTTTTGAGGTGGTAACCCGACCAAGGCATCAGGAGGGCTATCTAGCTATATCCTGGTTTTTTGATCAGGATGACAGCTATGCTCTTACACTTAGATCCTTCTTGAGGGTGGTAGCCCGACTAAGGCATCAGGAAGGCTATCTAGCTATTTCCTGGTCTTAAGATCTGGATGCAAACTATGCTCTTACACTCAGATTCTTCTTGGTGGTGGTAGCCCGACCAAGGCATCAAGAGGGCTATCTAGCTATTTCCTCGTCTTAAGATCTGGATGGTAACTATGCTCTTACACTCAGATCCTTTTTGGGGGTAGTAGCCTGACCAAGGCATTAGGAGGGCTATCTAGCTATTTCAATGTCTTTTGACCTGGATGGCAACTACGCTCTTACACTCAGATCCTTCTTGGGGGTGGTAGCCTGACCAAGGCATCAAGAGGGCTATCTAGCTATTTCCTGGTTTAGAGTTCTGGATGGCAACTATGCTCTTACACTCAGATCGTTATTGTGGGTGGTAGCCCGACCAAGGCATCAAGATGGCTATCTAGCTATTTCCTGGTCTCGAGATCTGGATGGCAACTATGCTCTTACACTCAAATCCTTCTTGGGGGTGGTATCCCGACCAAGGCATTAGGAGGGCTATCTAGCTATTTTAATGTCTTTTGACCCTGATGGCAACTATGATCTTATACTTAGATCCTTTTTGGGGGTGGTAGACTGACCAAGGCATCAAGAGGGCTATCTTGCTATTTCCTAGTTTAGAGATCTGGATGTCAACTATGCTCTTACACTCAGATCGTTCTTGGGGGTGGTAGCCCGACCAAGGCATCAAGATGGCTATATAGCTATTTCCTGGTCTCGAGATCTGGATGGCAACTATGCTCTTACACTTAGATCCTTTTTATGGTTAGCAGCCCGACCAAGGCATCTAGAAGGCTATCTAGCTATATCCTGGTATTTTAATCAGGATGGATACTATGGCCCTTACACTCAGATCCTTCTCGAAGGTGGTAGCCTGACCAAGGCATCAAGATGGCTATCTAGCTATTTCCTGGTCTTAAGATCTGGATGGAAACTATGCTCTTACACTCAGATCTTTTTTCGGGGTGGTAGCCTGACCAAGGCATCAGGAGGGCTATCAAGCTATATCCTGGTATTTTGATCAGGATGGAAACTATGCTCTTACATTCAGATCCTTCTTGAGGGTGGTAGCCCGACCAAGGCATCAGGAGGGCTATCTAGCTTTTTCCTGGTCTTAAGATCTGGATGGCATCTATGCTCTTACACTCAGATCCTTCTTTGGGATTGTAGCCAGACCAAGGCATTTTGAGGGATATCTAGCTATCTCATTTTTTGAGATCTGGATGGCAACTATGATCTTAAACTCGGATCCTTCCTGGGGTGGTAGCCTTACCAAGGCATTAGGAGGGCTATCTAGCTATTTTCTGGTCCTAAGATCTGGATGGCAACTATTCTCTTACACTCAGATCTTTTTTCGGGGTGGTAGCCTGACCAAGGCATCAAGAGGGCTATCAAGCTATATCCTGGAATTTTGATCAGGATGACCACTATGCTCTTACACTCACATCCTTCTTGAGGGTGGTAGCCCGACCAAGGCATCAAGAGGGCTATCTAGCTATTTCCTGGTCTTAAGATCTGAATGGCAACTATGCTCTTACACTTTGATCCTTCTAAGGGGTTATAACCTGACCAAGGAATCAAGAGGGCCATTTAACTGTTTCATGGTCTTCAGACCTGGATGGCAACTATGCTCTTACACTCAGATCCTTCATGGGGGTGGTAGCCTGACCAAGGCATCAAGAGGGCTATCTAGCTATTTCCTGGTTTAGAGATCTGGATGGAAATTATGCTCTTACACTCAGATCATTCTTGGAGGTGGTAGCCTGACCAAGTCATCAAGATGGCGATCTAGCTATTTCCTAGTCTCGAGATCTGGATGGCAAATATGCTCTTACACTAAGTTCCTTTTTGTGGTTTATAGCCCGACCAAGGCATCAAGAGGGCTATCTAGCGATATCCTGGTATTTTAATCAGGATGGCTACTATGGCTCTTACACTCAGATCCTTCTTGAAGGTGTTAGCCCGACCAAGGCATCAAGATGGCTATCTAGCTTTTTCATGGTCTTAAGATCTGGATGGCAACTATGCTTTTACACTCCGATCGTTCTTGGTGGTGGTAGCCCGACCAAGGCATCATGAGAGGTATCTAGCTATTTAATGGTCTTGATACCAGGATGGCAACTATGCTCTTACACTCAGAACCTTTTTTGGGGTGGTAGCCTGACCTAGGAATCATCAGGGCAATCTAGCTATTTCCCGGTTTTGAGTTCTGGAAGGTTACTATGCTGTTAAACTCAGTTCCTTCCGTGGGTGGGAGCCTGACCAAGGCATCAGGAGGGATATCCAGCTATTTCCTGGTCTCGAGATCTGGATGGCAACTATACTCTTACACTCATATCCTTTTTTGATGTGGTAACCCGACCAAGGCATCAGGAGGGCTATCTAGCTATATCCTGGTTTTTTGATCAGGATGACATCTATGCTTTTACACTTAGATCCTTCTTGAGGGTGGCAACTCGACCAAGGCATCAGGAGGGCTATCTAGCTATTTCCTGGTCTTAAGATCTGGATGGAAACTATGCTCTTACACTCATATTCTTCTTAGGGGTGGTAGCCCGACCAAGGCATCAGGAGGGCTATCTAGCTATTTCCTGGACTTAAGATCTGGATGGTAACTATGCTCTTACACTCAGATCCTTTTTGGGGGTGGTAGCCTGACCAAGGCATCATGAGGGCTATCTAGCTATATCCTGATATTTTGATCAGGTTGGAAACTATGCTCTTACACTCAGATCCTTCTTGGGGGTTGTAGCCTGACCAAGGCATTAGGAGGGCTATCTAGCTATTTCAATGTCTTTTGACCTGGATAGCAACTATGCTCTTACACTCAGAACCTTCATTGGGGTGGTAGCCTGAACAAGGAATCATGAGGGCTATCTAGCTATTTCCCGGTTTTGAGATCTGGATAGCAACTATGCTCTTACACTCAGATCCTTCTTAGGGGTGGTAGCCCGACCTAGGCATCAAGATGGCTATCTAGATATTTCCTGGTCTCGAGATCTGGAAGGCAACAATACTCTTACACTCATATCCTTTTTTGAGGTGGTAACCCGACCAAGGCATCAGGAGAGCTATCTAGTTATATATACTGGTTTTTTGATCACGATGACAGCTATGCTCTTACACTTAGATCCTTCTTGAGGGTGGCAGCTCGACCAAGGCATCATGAGGGCTATCTAGCTATTTCCTGGTCTAAAGATCTGGATGGAAACTATGCTCTTACACTCAGATTCTTCTTAGGGGTGGTAGACCGACCAAGGCATCAGGAGGGCTATCTAGCTATTTCCTAGTCTTAAGATCTGGATGGTAACCATGCTCTTACACTCAGATCCTTTTTTGGGTTGGTAGCCTGACCAACGCATCAGGAGGGCTATCTAGCTATATCCTGATATTTTGATCAGGATGGCAACTATGCTCTTACACTCAGATCCTTCTTGGGGGTTGTAGCCAGACCAAGGCATTATGAGGGCTATCTAGCTATTTCAATATCTTTTGACCTGGATGGCAACTATGCTCTTACAATCAGATCCTTCTTGGGGGTGGTAGCCTGACCAAGGCAGCAAGAGGGCTATCTAGCTATTTCCTGGTTTAAAGATCTGGATGACAACTATGCTCTTACACTCAGATCGTTCTTGTGGGTGGTAGCCCTACCAAGGCATCAAGATGGCAATCTAGCTATTTCCTGGTCTCGAGATCTGGATGGCAACTATACTCTTACACTCAGATCCTTCTTAGGGGTGGTAGCCTGACCAAGGCATTAGGAGGGCTATCTAGCAATTTTAATGTCTTTTGACCCTGATGGCAACTATGATCTTATACTCAGATCCTTCTTGGGGGTGGTAGCCTTACCAAGGCATCAAGAGGGCTATCTTGCTATTTCCTAGTTTAGAGATCTGAATGGCAACTATGCTCTTACACTCAGACCGTTCTTGGGGGTGGTAGCTTGACCAAGGCATCAAGATGGCTATCTAGCTATTTCCTTTTCTCGAGATCTGGATGGCAACTATGCTCTTACACTTAGATCCTTTTTGTGGTTAGTAGCCCGACAAAGGCATATAGAAGGCTATCTAGCTATATCATGGTATTTTGATCAGGATGGATACTATGGCTCTTACACTCAGATCCTTCTCGAAGGTGGTAGCCTGACCAAGGCATCATGATGGCTATCTAGCTATTTCCTGGCTTTAAGATCTGGATGGAAACTGTGCTATTACACTCAGATTATTCTTTGGGGTGGTAGCCAGACTAAGGCATCATGAGGGCTATCTAGCTATCTCCTGGTTTTGAGATCTGGATGGCAACTTTGATCTTAAACTCGGATCCTTCATGGTGTGGTAGCCTTACCAAGTCATCAGGTGGGCTATCTAGCTATTTCCTGGTCTCGAGATCTGGATGGAAACTATGCTCTTACACTCAGATCCTTCTTGGGGGTGGTATCCTGACCAAGGTATCAAGATGGCTATCTAGCTATTTCCTGGTCTCGAGATCTGGATGGAAACTATACTCTTACACTCAGATCATTTTTAGGGGTGGTAGCCCGACCAAGGTATCAGGAGGGCTATCTAGATTTATCCTGGTTTTTTGATCAGGATGGCAACAATGCTCTTACACTAAGATCCTTCTTTAGGGTGGCAGCCCGACCAAGGCATCAGGAGGGCTATCTAGCTATTTCCTGGTCTTAAGATCTAGATGTAAACTATGCTCTTAAACTTAGATTCTTCTTAAGAGTGGTAGCCTGACCAAGGCATCAGAAAGGCTATCTAGCTATTTTCTGGTCTTAAGATCTGGATGGCAACTATGCTCTTACACTCAGATCTTTTTTGGGGGTGGTAACCTGACCAAGGCATCTGGAGGGCTATTAAGCTATATCCTGGTATTTTGATCAGGATGGCAACTATGCTCTTACTCTCAGATCCTTCTTGAGGGTGGTAGCCCGACCAAGGTATCAGGAAGGCTATCTAGCTATTTCCTGGTCTTAAGATCTGGATGGCAACTATGCTCTTACACTCAGATCCTTCAAAGGGGTTGTAGCCAGACCAAGGAATCATGAGGGCCATTTAACTGTTTCATGGTCTTCAGACCTGGATGGCAACTATGCTCTTACACTCAGATCCTTCTTGGGGTGGTAGCCTGACCAAGGCATCAAGAGGGCTATCTAGCTATTTCCTAGTTTAGAGATCTGGATGGGAACTATGCTCTTACACTCAGATCCTTCTTGGGGGTGGTAGCCTAGATAAGGCATCAAGATGGCCATCTAGCTATTTCCTAGTCTCGAGATCTGGATGGCAAATATGCCCTTACACTAAGTTCCTTTTTGTGGTTGGAAGCCTGACCAAGGCATCAAGAGGGCTATCAAGCGATATCCTGGTATTTTGATCTAGATGGCTACTATGGCTCTTACACTCAGATCCTTCTTGAGGGTGTTAGCCCGACCAAGGCATCAGGAAGGCTATCTAGCTATTTCCTGGTCTCGAGATCTGGATGGCAAATATGCTCTTACACATAGATCCTTCTTTGGGGTGGTAGCCTGACCATGGCTTCAAGATGGCTATCTAGCTATTTCCCGGTCCCGAGATCTGGATGGCAACTATGCTATTACACTTAGATCCTTTTTGGGGGTTGTATCCCGACCAAGGCTTCAGGAGGGCTATCTAGCAATATCCTGGTATTTTGATCAGGATGGCAACAATGCTCTTACACTTAGATCCTTCTAGGAGGTGGTAGCCCGACCAAGGCATCAAGAGGGCTATCTAGCTATTTCCTGGTCTTAGGATCTGGATGGCAACTATGCACTTACACACAGATTCTTCTTGGGGATTGTAGGCCGACCAAGGCATCAGGAGGGCTATCTAGCTATTTCATGGTTTTCAGACCTGGATGGCAACTATGCTCTTACACTCTGATCCTTCTTGGGCGTGGTAGCCTGACCAAGGCATCATGAGGGATATCTAGCTAATTCCTAGTTTTGAGATCAGGATGGCAACTATGCTCTTACACTCAGATTCTTCTTGGGGGTGGTAGCCCGACCAAGGCATCAGGAAGGCTATCTAGCTATTTCCTGGTCTCGTGATCTGGATGGCAACCATGCTCTTACACTCAGATTCTTCTTAGCCCGACCAAGGCATCAGGAGGGCTATCTAACTATATCCAGGTATTTTGATTAGGATGGCTACTATGGATCTTACACTCAGATCCTTCTTGAGGGTGGTGGCCCGACCAAGGCATCAAGAAGGCTATCTAGCTATTTCCTGGTCTTAAGATCTGGATGGAAACTTTGCTCTTACACTCAGATTCTTCTTGGGGGTGGTAGCCCGACCAAGGCATCAGGAGGGGTATCTAGCTATTTCATGGTCTTGAGACCTGGATGGCAACTATGCTCTTACACTTAGATCCTTCTTTAGGGTGGTAGCCTGAAAAAGGCATCATGAGGGCTATCTAGCTATTTCCTGGTTTTGAGATCTGGATGGCAATTATGCTCTTAAACTCATATCCTTCCAGGGGGTGGTAGCCTGACCAAGGCATCATGAGGGCTATCTAGCTATTTCCTGGTCTTGAGATCTGGATGGCAATTATGCTCTTACACTCAGATCCTTCTAAGGGGTGGTAGCTCGACCAAGGCATCGAGATGGCTATCTAGCTATTTCCTGGTCTCGAGATCTGGATGGCAACTGTACTCTTACACTCAGATCCTTTTTGGGGGTGGTAGCCCGACTAAGGCATCAGGAGGGCTATCTAGCTATATCCTGGTATTTTGATCAGGGTGACAGCTATGCTCTTACACTCAATTCCTTCTTGAGGGTGGCTGCCCGACCAAATCATCAGGAGGGCTATCTATCTATTTCCTGGTCTTAAGATCTGAATGGAAACTATGCTCTTACACTCAGATTCTTCTTAGGGGTGGTAGCCTGACCAAGGCATCAGGTGGGCTATCTAGCTATTTCCTGCTCTTAAGATCTGGATGGAAACTATTCTCTTACACTTAGATCCTTTTTGGGGGTTGTAGCCTGACCAAGGCTTCAAGAGGGCTATCTACCTATATCTTGGTATTTTGATCAGGATGGCAACTATGCTCTTACACTCAGATCCTTCTAAGGGGTTGTAGCCCGACCAAGGAATCATGAGGGCTATTTAACTATTTCATGGTCTTCAGACCTGGAAGGCAACTATGTTCTTACACTCAGATCCTTGTTATAGGTGGTTGCCAGACCAAGGCATCATGAGGGCTATCTAGCTATATATCCTGGTTTTGAGATCTGGATGGAAACTATGCTCTAACACTCAGATCCTTCTTGGGGGTGGTAGCCCGACCAAGGCATCAGGAGGGCTACCTAGCTATTTTCTGGTCTCGAGATCTGGATGGCAACTATGCTCTTACACCAGATCCTTCTTGGGGGTTGTAGCCTGACCAAGGCATCAAGATGGCTATCTATCTATTTCCTGGTCTCGAGATCTGGATGGCAGCTATGCTCTTAAACTCAGATCATTCTTGAGAGTGGTTGCCCGACCAAGGCATCAATAGGGCTATCTAGCTATTTCCTAGTTTAGAGATCTGGATGGGAACTATGCTCTTACACTCAGATCCTTCTTGGGGGTGGTAGCCTAGACAAGGCATCAAGATGGCCATCTAGCTATTTCCTAGTCTCGAGATCTGGATGGCAAATATGCTCTTACACTAAGTTCCTTTTTGTGGTTGGAAGCCCGACCAAGGCATCAAGAGGGCTATCAAGCGATATCCTGGTATTTTGATCTAGATGGCTACTATGGCTCTTACACTCAGATCCTTCTTGAGGGTGTTAGCCCGACCAAGGCATCAGGAAGGCTATCTAGCTATTTCCTGGTCTCGAGATCTGGATGGCAAATATGCTCTTACACTTAGATCCTTCTTTGGGGTGGTAGCCTGACCATGGCTTCAAGATGGCTATCTAGCTATTTCCCGGTCCCGAGATCTGGATGGCAACTATGCTATTACACTTAGATCCTTTTTGGGGGTTGTATCCCGACCAAGGCTTCAGGAGGGCTATCTAGCAATATCCTGGTATTTTGATCAGGATGGCAACAATGCTCTTACACTTAGATCCTTCTAGGAGGTGGTAGCCCGACCAAGGCATCAAGAGGGCTATCTAGCTATTTCCTGGTCTTAGGATCTGGATGGAAACTATGCACTTACACACAGATTCTTCTTGGGAATTGTAGGCCGACCAAGGCATCAGGAGGGCTATCTAGCTATTTCATGGTTTTCAGACCTGGATGGCAACTATGCTCTTACACTCTGATCCTTCTTGGGCGTGGTAGCCTGACCAAGGCATCATGAGGGATATCTAGCTAATTCCTAGTTTTGAGATCAGGATGGCAACTATGCTCTTACACTCAGATTCTTCTTGGGGGTGGTAGCCCGACCAAGGCATCAGGAAGGCTATCTAGCTATTTCCTGGTCTCGTGATCTGGATGGCAACTATGCTCTTACACTCAGATTCTTCTTAGCCCGACCAAGGCATCAGGAGGGCTATCTAACTATATCCAGGTATTTTGATTAGGATGGCTACTATGGATCTTACACTCAGATCCTTCTTGAGGGTGGTGGCCCGACCAAGGCATCAAGAAGGCTTTCTAGCTATTTCCTGGTCTTAAGATCTGGATGGAAACTTTGCTCTTACACTCAGATTCTTCTTGGCGGTGGTAGCCCGACCAAGGCATCAAGAGGGCTATCTAGCTATTTCATGGTCTCGTGATCTGGATGGCAACTATGCTCTTACACTCAGATTCTTCTTAGCCCGACCAAGGCATCAGGAGGGCTATCTAACTATATCCAGGTATTTTGATTAGGATGTCTACTATGGATCTTACACTCAGATCCTTCTTGAGGGTGGTGGCCCGACCAAGGCATCAAGAAGGCTTTCTAGCTATTTCCTGGTCTTAAGATCTGGATGGAAACTTTGCTCTTACACTCAGATTCTTCTTGGGGGTGGTAGCCCGACCAAGGCATCAGGAGGGGTATCTAGCTATTTCATGGTCTTGAGACCTGGATGGCAACTATGCTCTTACACTTAGATCCTTCTTTAGGGTGGTAGCCTGAAAAAGGCATCATGAGGGCTATCTAGCTATTTCCTGGTTTTGAGATCTGGATGGCAATTATGCTCTTAAACTCATATCCTTCCAGGGGGTAGTAGCCTGACCAAGGCATCATGAGGGCTATCTAGCTATTTCCTGGTCTTGAGATCTGGATGGCAACTATGCTCTTACACTCAGATCCTTCTAGGGGGTGGTAGCCCGACCAAGGCATCAAGATGGCTATCTAGCTATTTCCTGGTCTCGAGATCTGGATGGCAACTGTACTCTTACACTCAGATCCTTTTTGGGGGTGGTAGCCCGACTAAGGCATCAGGAGGGCTATCTAGCTATATCCTGGTATTTTGATCAGGGTGACAGCTATGCTCTTACACTCAATTCCTTCTTGAGGGTGGCAGCCCGACCAAATCATCAGGAGGGCTATCTATCTATTTCCTGGTCTTAAGATCTGAATGGAAACTATGCTCTTACACTCAGATTCTTCTTAGGGGTGGTAGCCTGACCAAGGCATCATGTGGGCTATCTAGCTATTTCCTGCTCTTAAGATCTGGATGGAAACTATTCTCTTACACTTAGATCCTTTTTGGGGGTTGTAGCCTGACCAAGGCTTCAAGAGGGCTATCTACCTATATCTTGGTATTTTGATCAGGATGGCAACTATGCTCTTACACTCAGATCCTTCTAAGGGGTTGTAGCCCGACCAAGGAATCATGAGGGCTATTTAACTATTTCATGGTCTTCAGACCTGGAAGGCAACTATGTTCTTACACTCAGATCCTTGTTATAGGTGGTTGCCAGACCAAGGCATCATGAGGGCTATCTAGCTATATATCCTAGTTTTGAGATCTGGATGGAAACTATGCTCTAACACTCAGATCCTTCTTGGGGGTGGTAGCCCGACCACGGCATCAGGAGGGTTACCTAGCTATTTCCTGGTCTCGAGATCTGGATGGCAACTATGCTCTTACACCAGATCCTTCTTGGGGGTGGTAGCCTGACCAAGGCATCAAGATGGCTATCTATCTATTTCCTGGTCTCGAGATCTGGATGGCAACTATGCTCTTAAACTCAGATCATTCTTGAGAGTGGTAGCCCGACCAAGGCATCAATAGGGCTATCTATCTATTTCCTGGTCTTAAGATCTGGATGGCAACTATGCTCTTACAATCACATCCTTCTTGGGGGTGGTAGCCCGACCAAGGCATTAGGTGGGCTATCTAGCTATTTGATGGTCTTGAGACCTGGATTACAACTATGCTTTTACACTCAGACCCTTCTTGGCGGGGGGTAGTGCTAGGTCGAGGCATCACGTTTGGCGAGGGGGCTTCCCTGACTTACCCCTGGTCTTGAGGTGATAATGTAAAACTTTCCATGTAGACCCAAATCATTGTAGGACATAGTTGAAGAAGGAGTAAACAAAAAAGGCAAGCTTTATTGATATTGAGGATAGAGTACATTATTGTCGAAAAAAAAAAGAAACTAGTCGGAGGTCGCCTGCTCCTGAGTCCCCTGTTCAAGTGTAGAATTTCCTTAGGTGATCCGCATTCCAAGTTTTTTCCATGAGTAGGCCATTCATATCCTCGAGCTTGTACCCCCAATTACGGATCACCAACTGTATTAGGTAGGGTCCTTCCCAGTTGGGCCCTAAGACCCCGTCTGACCAATTCCTGGTTTTCAACATTACTTTCCTGAGGACTAGGTCCCCTTCTTTGTAGCTTTGGGCTTTGACCCTCCTGTTGAAGTACCTAGCAATCCTTCTTTGTTAGATCGCTACCTTCTCAGCTATTCGATCTTGCTTATCCTTGAAGGGGTCTAAGCTAGCTCGGAGCTTGCTTTCATTGCTCCCCTGTTCGACTCGTTGGACTCTAAAGGAGGTCAACTTGTGCTCTATAGGTAGGACTGCTTCAACCCAGAAGGCCAGTGAGTAGGGCGTTTCTCTTGTAGTTGTTCTCCTTGTAGTGCGGTAAGCCCAGAGGACCTCGGGAAGCTCCTCTACCCATCTACCTTTCTTCTACTGTAGCTTTTTCTTCAATAATTTCTTAATGGTTTTGTTCGTGCATTCCACCAGACCATTGATCTGAGGGTGGGCTACCGAAGCAAACCGAAGGTCGTTTCCCTAGCCTTCATAAAAATCTCTGAAACGGCCATTATCAAACTATTTTCCGAGGTCGGTTATGATGGTAAGGGGGGTTTTGAACCTGTAAACTACATTAGTCTTGATGAACCTTGTTGTGTTCTCTTTTGATATCTGGTAGAGCCATCTGGCTTTAACCCACCTTATGAAATAGTCAATCGCTATGATAACATGCTTGGCCTGTCACGAAGCTTTCGGAAGCGGTGCAATCAAATCGACTCCCTATATAGCAAAGGGGTATGGTGAGCTAAGGGACGACAAGCGCTCCGGAGGTAGGTGGCTCAAGTTTGCGGTCTTTTGGCATGCCTCGTAGGTTTGTACAAAGTTCTTAGCATCTTGATGGATGGTCGGCCAATTATACCCCATGCGGAGAACCTGATATGCCAAGGCCTCTCCACCAATATGGTTCCCACATTCCCCGGAATGAACCTCTCTCAAAGCCCACTTGGCGTCTTCAGGGTGTAGACATCGGAGCAGGGGAAGGGATTTCCCCCTTTGGTATAAATGCCCATCCATATGCAATACAGGACCAAGAGCCTTTTAACCCTCCTAGCTTGGTTGGGCCCCCCGGAGAGTTGCCCGTTCTGTAGATACCCCACTATTGGATCCATCAAGCACGACTGTCGGTCCAAGGTATAAGCTTCCTTACCTATTGTAATGCTAGGTAGGGGGATTATTTGAAGAGGGACTTCATGAGGTAGGGTCTGGCCACCATATGCAGCTATCTTGGCAAGGACGTCAGCTCGATGATTTAGCTATCGAGGTATCTACTAGATTCTGATTCCCTTAAATCTGCTTTTGAGTTGTTGCACCAATTTTAGGTAAGCGATCATGTTATCCCCTTTAGCCTAATAATCCCCGGAAACTTGGTTGACCACGAGTGAAGAGTCGCTATTGGTATTCAGGTAATCAACCCTGAGCGCTATGGCAGCCTTTATTCCAGCTAGCAGGGCTTCGTACTTTGCCTCATTGTTCGTGGCTTTAAATTCAAACCTGAAACAATTGCAACACTTAGTTCCTCCCTCAGATTCCCCGGAAGCTCCGTCGGTGTAGAGAGTCCATGACTTGCAGCCCTCCGTCTAGTTGTCAGATTCTGGAGTCCTTTCAGGGGTTACATCTGTTACCATAGGGGTTGCCTGATCTGAAGGACTAAGAGCTCGGCTACAAAGTCTGCTAGTGGCTGAACTTTTATCGTGGTCCTAGGCTTATACTTTCAATCAAGCTGGGTAAGCTCTAGGGCCCATAGAACCAACCTTCCAGAAACATCCGGCCTTGGAATGAATTTACAGAGGGGTTGGTCCGTCACCACTACTATTGAATGAGCATGGAAGTAGGGACGAAGTTTTCTTACTGAGATCACCAAGGCGTAAGCGAGCTTCTCCAATATAGTGTAGTTCTTTCGAGCTTGGTTAGAGCATGACTCATATAGTAGATAGGTCGCTGGAACTTATCCCCGCATTCCTTGACCAAGGCCCTGCTCACGACGGTTTCTGAAATGGCCAAGTATATTTGGAGCTCTTCTCCAGGATTTGGCTTGACCAGCAGTGGAGGGCTTGTTAGGTATCTTTCTAAAGCGTGGAAAGCTTGTTCGCTCTACTGATCCCACTTCATGTTTCTTCCCTGCTTGATAGCCTTGAAGAATGGTAGCCACTTATCGGTAGACCGAGAGATGAACCTATTGAGCGATGTTACCTGTCCGGACAAGGCTTGAACCTGTTTAAGAGATGTGGGGGATTCTAGATCCAGAATAGCCATGATTTTTTTTGGGTTAGCCTCTATGCCTCTCTCATGGACCATGAAGCCCATAAACTTCCCCACAGTTACTCCAAAGGCGCACCTGGAAGGCTTCAACCTCATCTAGTTTTCTCTCAGGATTATGAAGGTCCTTCAAAGGTCGTCCAAGTGGTCTCCAGAGGTTAAATATTTGGTGATCATGTCATTGATGTACACCTCCACCGACCTTCCAATTTCGGGCTTGAACAACTAATTGACTAACAGCTGGTAAGTAGCTCCAGCGTTCTTGAGCCCAAAAGGTATCACCTTGTAGAAGTATAAGCCTTGCACGGTTATGAATCTGGTCTTTTCTTGGTTCGCGGGATGCATCTTAATCTGATTGTGTCCATGAAGCTCAGGAGCTTGTTCCCGGAGGTGGAATCGACCAGCTGATCAATTTTTGGCAGAGGGAAACTATCCTTCGGGCATGCCCGGTTGAGATCGGTGTAGTCTACACACACGCGCCGCTTCCCATTTGCCTTTGTGACCATGACCACGACCACGTTGGCGATCCATTCGGGGTAACGGGCTTCTCGAATGAAGCCTGCCTGGGTTAGTTTATCGACCTCTTCTTGGACCGCCACAATTCTTTCGGTATTGAAGTAGTGCCTTTTCTGTTTGATGGGCTTGAAGGTTGGATCCACCTCCAGTCGATGTGTAACTAGTGTCATCGGGATCCTTGACATCTCAGCATGACTCCAAGCAAAAATGTAGTTGAACTCTGTGAGGAGCCTAATCAATCCCTCTTTCATTCCTAGCTCAAGGGTAGCTCCGATCTTGACGACCTTCGAGGGATCGCTTATTCAGACAGGAATTTCTTCTAACTTATCCACTGAATGGCCGCTGGCCCATAATCTTATCTGTTCTTCCATGTCGGACACCACGAGGCCTTCTTCGCGTCAATCAGCGGGACCCTCATCTTCTAGGTTTAGTGCAGGAGTAATCCTACCTTGGGTCGTCGTTACATGGACGAGTTGTTTAGCTAGAGCTGTTGGGTTGGCTGACACTGCGTAGCATTTCCTAGCTGCTTGCGGATCACCCTGAACTTCTCCCACCTTGTCTCCTACCAGGAACTTCAGGACATTGTGGTAATTAGAAAGGACCCCTTTCAAGGATAATAGAAATGGCCTCTCTAATATTGCATTGTAGGCCGATGGGGTGTCCACCACCACGAAGTCGATCATGATATTTTACTGTAGAGGTGTTGCTCCAATGATCACTGGTAGGATTTTTGATTCTATAGGTGTGATTGAGTCCCCAGTGAACCCATATAACAGAGTAGTTCAACTATTGTAACACCACTGCTTCAGGTTTAGCTTTTTCAATGTATCTTTGAACAGGAAGTCGACGCTGCTACATGTGTCGACAAGCACGCGGTGCACCATGAAGTTGGCAATTTGTACTGTGATGACCATGGGGTCATCATGAGGCTGCATGGTGTTATAGACATCTGCTTCGATGAAGATGATCTGTGACAGCTAGGAGGGATTGGTCGGTCTCTAGTCGACCTTGAAGATATCCTGCCCCACGTCAGTATGAGGGATCTTCCTCGCATGGTTTTTCCTGGAACTATTGAAGGTGCTGGCCAGGGTGGTCCCACATTTGATAATATGTATTATCTGAATATGTTGCATCAGGTCCGTCTGCTCTCCCTTCATTTTCTCAGCATGTTCTCGGATCTTTGTTTGCACCTCCCTTCCATTCTGAATGTTCTCCCTGACTTGTTGTAAGAATTCTACTTAGCAAAGCCTCAATCTGGTTCCGCAGGTTGTACCATTCTGAAGTGTTGTGCCCTACGTCCTCATGAAAGTCATAATATTTATAACTATTTCTCTTATCAACCAGGGCTTTCATGGGAGCGGGCTTCTGTAACAAACCCTTGTCTCAAATGGCGAGGCAGACTGTTTCTTGAGATGCATTTAAGGGAGTGTTATGGTCATACCCCCTTTCATCGCGAGCTATAGCGGCCATTTTCCTGAGAGGTGGTAAAGCTTAAGGAGAAACCCGTTTATCTGGATACCTTTCCGATCTGGGTTGAGGAAGAGGGAAGCCGTATGTTGATTTAATAAGGGGTTTTTTCTTTCTTTTCTGAGCTTGCTCGGGTCTGGGAGCTTAATTCTTTTGTCGCTTTACGGCTCTCTTGACATTGATCTGTTCATCAACCTCAATCTGCTCTAGAGCCTGATCATAGGCTTCCTGGTAGGTTTCTGAAGGTTTCTTGGCAAAAGACCGGAATAGTTTTCTCGCCTACAAGTTTCTCCTTATTTTGGCAGGGGTTTTTCTCTCGATGAAGACCCTTATCTGGATGACCTCCTTGTGGAACCGCTCGATATAAGCCCGTAGAGTTTCCCCTCTCTCCTGGATCACGTACTGTAGATGAATCGGGTCCTTCAGTCATGGCTTAACCCTCTGGATTTGTGAGCAGAAATCAGTTGATAATTTGGTGAAGGAATCTATGCTCCCAGCGGGTAGTTTCCTAAACCAAGTCTTAGCATAATCCGTGAGTGTGGTGGGGAACATCCAACAAATAGCGGCCATGGTTGTGTTCTAGACCTCTATTTGTTGAACGAAACTCTCTAAGTTGCTCAGCAGATCTTCAGTCTCAAAGAACCTGTCAGCTGGCATTTTGAACTTAGGCGGGAGCTCTACCTCCAGGATCCTTCTAGTGAAGGGGGTGTTCATTTCACTTAGAGGATCTTTCTTGTCCTCTTTGTACTTCCCTTTCTTCATTAATTAGACCTCTTTATGTAGCTCTGCCAACTGGTCCATTAGTCGCTTGCTTTCGGACTTCCTTGAGTCGATCTCAGATTCCTCGTCATCAGATCCCTCTAATGAACTGGTGACCTCTATCCGGTTCCTTCTTAGAAGGGGGCTTGCTCGGGGGCTTTACTGATTTTCTTCATTTCTACCCTGGTCTTCCCTCCTTGAAGTCTTAAGGTGAAGGAGCTCTTTCCGTCCCCGGGGAAGGACTTCTACTGCGGATTTGACTTGTCGTGGTTGGTAGAGTGGCAGCGCTTCGGGAACATGGGGCATGGGCCCTAGCCTATCCTGGATCGAGGATAGGAGCCCCGTTTTGTTACGAGTTGATTCCCAAGGGGCCGGCCCCAAGCGATCAAAGGCGGGTTACCTAGCCTTGGGCCTGCTTGATTCCATTTAATTGCAGAGACCCGTTTGTTGGATAACGATGCCCTCATCGATTAGTCGAAGGCGGACGTTCTCTACAAAGGCCGCCGCTTGTTGGTCAAGCTCGACCTAGCTTCCCAGAAGGGGATCCAGAGCCCGTACAGTAGCTGGCTGGATGGGAATCTGGCTATGGAGCCATGATTTTTTCCTTTTAATCGGAACCTTTCGTGTCGATGTAGCAGAAGGTTGTCCTGAGGTGCCCTGCTGCCCGTGTGAAGAGCGGAGCTTCTTGATGACTTTGAAATAAAGAACTTTTTGAATGTAAAAAGATGGTGGTGTGAGAGGTTTCCCATAGACGGTGCCAGAAAGTGTTGACTGGAAATTTGATCAAGATGAGAAATTCCAGTTAACACCCTCAAGACCATTACCACGAAAGCGGTGGCTGGGGTCGGTACTGTTGGTTCTCGACCTGTTTAAGAGAAAGACGAGTGGTAATAATGGTAAATGGGAGCTGTATTATTGATATATTGCTTTAATATACAAATAACTCTCTTGTTTGCTCACAATCTCTTAGAGGAGTAGGGCGGTGGCAACTCGGTGCCTGTAGAATAGTGGAGATGAAGGTGACCGTGTTCTGAAATCAGAATTTAGGCCTTACTTCTATATGTATATTTGTTGTTTATGATTTTCTGTATGTCGCTCGATCTATCTTTGTTGTCTCCTTTTTTTCTCTGTCTGTGTTCATCTATAAATATCGTTAAAGTAGGTTTCAATTTCGTAAATACTTTGCCGTGATCCCATGAATCCGTTCCCTCCTTATCGGGCGAGATTTGTCTTTTGAATTTGAATTGTTTCCTGATTCAATTATATGGTTGACGAAGATAAGTTTGTTGCCTTATTTGAATTATAATCTTGACGTGCATGTGAACATTTCGCAGAAACGATTCCTTGTGCACTCGTGCCATGAATCTTCATGGAGGTTATCCTGCCAGCCGTCTATTACCCCGCAGAGCGAGGTAGACCATTGCCCTGGCTCTGTCCTTGGAAGCTTAAGATGGATTTTCCTTGACCCGTGGGAGCCGGAGGTGTTCTTGTAGACCTTCCTGGAAGGTAGCTGGGTTAATGCAGACTTAGACATGATTCCTCATTTATGCCCAGCAAGGACAGCGAGCTTCTGGAGAGGTTGGCGGGCTTATTTCAAATGTCTCTTGAGCTGGGAGACTTCCCCTAGCATTTACGTTGCGATTGTGGAGCTCGACCTCATAGCCGAGGTTCCCAGATAGATGGCCTGGAGAAGCCAGGGTTCCAGTGCTCTTGTAGAGGCTCGTCTTGTCACGCTTGCCTTGTCTTCTGGTAACTTTAAAGTCAAACCGACCTTCCCTGCTCCTGCGGGGTGGCTTTACTGTCTTTTCGGGCTTCATGAGTGTCGATTGTAGGTGGAAAATTTCTCTTTGACCCCTGACAAAATTTCCCTATTAACAGCTACGTTAGCATGCTTGGCTTGACCAGGACCGGTAGGAAGCGGTCCAATCAAGTCGACTCCTCAGATAGCAAAGGGGTATGGCGAGCTAATGGAAGACAACCGCTCCGGAGGCATATGACTCAAGTTTAAGGCCATCTGGCATGCCTCGCAGGCTTACACCAAATTCTTCGCATCTTGATGGATGGTTGGCCAATAATATCTCTTACGGAGAACCTGATATGCCAAAGCCTCCCCACCAAATTGGTTCCCGTATTCCCCGGAATGAACCTCTCAAAGCCCACTTGGCGTCTTCAGGGTGTAGACATCAGAGTAAGGGAAGGGATTTTCCCCTACGGTATAGATGCCCATCCACCATACAATATCGGATCGAGAGCCTTTTGACTATCCTAGCTTGGTCAGCCTCCCTGGGAAGTTTCCCATCCTGTAGATAATCCACTATTGGATCCATCCAACACAGTTGTCGGTCCAAGGTATAAGCTTCCTTACCTGTCATATGCTAGGTAGGGGGATCACTTGAAGAGGGACTCCGTGAGGTAAGGTCAGGCCACCATAAGCAGCTATCTTAGCAAGTATGTCAGCTCAACGATTCAGTTGTCGAAGTATCTGCTCGATTTTGAATCCCTTAAATCTTCTCTTGAGTTGTTGAACCAATTTCAGGTAAGTGATCATATTATCCCCTTTCGCCTGATAATCTAGAGACTTGGTTGACCACGAGCGAAAAGTCGCTCTTAACATTCAGGTTATCAACCCCAAGTTCTGTGGCTGCCCTTATTCCGGCTAGAAGGGCTTCGTACTCCGCCTCATTGTTCCTAACTTTAAATTCAAATCTGAAACAGTGGCAGCTCTCAGTTCCAGTCAATGAGGACTATGCCCGCTCTTCCCCTAGCTTGCCCGGAAGCTCTATCAGTGTAGAGGGTCCACGAATCGCAACCTTTCTGCTAATTGTCAGATTCTGGAATCCTCTCAAGTATTGAGAGCTCTACTATAAAGTCTGCTAGTGCCTGAGCTTTTATTGCGGTACCAGGCTTATACCTTAAATCAAACTGGGTAAGCTCTAGGGCCCAAAGATCCAGCCTTCCGGACACATCCGCCCTTTGTAAGAATTGAAGAAGGGGTTGGTCCGTCACCACTACTATTGAATGAGCATGGAAGTAGGGACGAAGCTTCCTTGCCGAGGTCACCAAGGCGTAAGCGAGCTTCTCAAACAGAGTATAGTTCTTTTCGGGCTTGGTTAGAGCGTGACTTATATAGTAAATAGGTCGCTGGACCTTATCCCCGCATTCCTTGACCAAGGCCCCGCTTACGGTTGTTTCTGAAACGGCCAAGTATATTTGAAGCTCTTCTACAGGACTTGGCTTAACTAGCAGTGGAGGGCTTGATAGGTATTTTTTCAAAGCTTGAAAATATTTTTCGCTCTCCTGATCCCATTTCATGTTTCTTCCCTGCTTGATGGCTTTAAAGAATGGTAGACACTTATCGGTAGACCGAGAGATGAGCCTATTGAGCGCTGCTACTTGTCCGATCAAGGCTTGAACCTATTTAGTAGATGTGGGGGATTCTAGATCCAAGACAACCATGATCTTTTTCGGGTTAGCCTCTATGCCTCTCTCATGAACCATGAAGCCCAGAAATTTTCCCGCAATTACCCCAAAGGCGTATTTGGAAGGGTTCAACCTCATATGGTTCTCCCTTAGGATCATGAAGGTTCTACGAAGGTCATCCAGGTGGCGTTACGAGGTTGAAGACTTGGTGATCATGTTTTCGATATACACCTCCATTGACCTTCTGATTTTGGGCTTGAACAACCGATTGACTAGCCACTAATAAGTAGCTCCAGCATTATTGAGCCCGAAAGGCATCATCTTATAGCAGTACAAGCCTTACGCTGTGATGAAACTAGTCTTTTCCTGGTCCGCGAGGTGCATTATAATCTGAATGTACCCTGAAAATGCATCCACGAAGCTCAAGAGCTTGTTTCCAGAGGTAGAATCGACCAGCTGATCAATTTTTAGTAGAGGGAAGATGTTCTTCGGGCATGCCCTATTGAGGTCGGTGTAATATACACACATGCACCATTTTCCATTTGCCTTTGTGACCATGACCACGTTGGCAATTCACTCGGGATAATGTGCTTCTCGAATGAAGCCTGTCCGGATCTGTTTGTCCACCTCTTCCTGAACCGTAACATTTTTTTCGGTGTTAAAGTGGCACCTTTTTTGTTTAATGGGTTTGAAGGTAGGATCCACTGCCAATCGATGAGCAGCTAATGTCATCGGGATCCCTGGTATCTCAGCATGACTCCAAGAAAAAATGTCGTTGAACTCTGTAAGGAGCCTGATCAAGCCCTTTTTCATTCCCGGTTCAAAGGTGGCTTCTATTTTGTTGACCTTCGAAGGATAGCCTACTCGGACAAGAATCTCTTCTAACTTATCCACTGGATGGCCGCTGACCCATTCCCTTCTTTGTTCCTCCATGTCGGGCATTATGAGGTCATCTTCAGGGTTATTGGTGGACCCTACATCTCCTAGGGTTAGTGCAAGGGTTGCCCTGTCTTGGATCGTTGTCACCTGGGCGAGTTGTTTTGCTTGACCTGCTGGGTTGACCGATACTGTGTAGCATCTCCTGGCTTCTTGCTTATAACGCCGAACTTTCCCCACCTTGTCTTCTATTGGGAACTTCAGGACATTATGGTAAATAGAAATTACCCCTTTCAAGAATGATAGAAATGGCCTCCTTAATATTGCATTGTAGGCCAATAAGGTATCCACCACCACGAAGTCGGTCATGATATTCTCCTGGAGAAGTGTAGCTCCAATGATCACTGGTAGGATTTTTGATCCCACGGGTGTGATTGAGTCCCTAGTGAACCCATATAACAGGGTAGTGCAGCTATTGTAACACCTCGTTTCAAGTTTAGCTTGTCCAAGGTATCTTTAAACAGGTTGTCAACACTGTTACCTGTGTCAACTAGCACACGGTGTACCATGCAGTTTGTAATATGTACGATAATCACCATGGTGTCATCATGAGGCTGCACAATGTTGTAGACGTCCGCTTCGGTGAAAATGATTTATGACAGCTGGGAAGGGTTGGTTGGTCTCTGGTTGACCTTAAAGATATCCCACCCCTCGTCAGTACGAGGGACTTTCCTCGCATGGTTTTTCCTTGAAATGTTGGAGGTACCGGCCAGAGTAGGCCACCCGCTAATAAGAAAGTATTATCTGAATCTGTTGCATGCAGGTTCGCCTGCTCCCCATTCTTTTTCACGGCATGCTCTCGGATCTTGGCTTGCATCTCCCTTCCAGTCTGAATGTTCTCCCTGACTTGCTGTAAGAATTTCAACAGCCATCCTCCCCTTATCAAAGCCTCGATCTGGTTCCGCAGGTTGTAGCATTCTGATGTGTTGTGCCCCACGTCCTCGTGAAAGTCAAAATATTTATAGCAATTTCTCTTATCGACCGAGGCTTTCATAGGAGCGGGCTTCTGTAACAAACCCTTATCCCGAATGGCAAGATAGACTGTTTCACGGGATGCATTTAAAGAAGTGTAATGATCGTACCCCCTCTCATAGCAAGCTATTAGGGCCATTGTCCTGGGTGGTGGTGGTGGTGGTGGTGAAGCTTGAGGAGGAGTTTGCTTATCTGGATACCTTTTCGATCTCGATTGAGAAAAGGGGAAGCAATATGTTGATTTATTGGGGGGTTTGTTCTGGTTTTTCTGAGCTTGCTCATGTCTGGGAGCTTCCTTCTTTTGTCGCTTTACGACTCTCATGTCGTCGTGTTCCATCTTGACATTGAGCTGTTCATCAACCTCAATCTGCTCTAGAGCTCGATCATAGGCTTCTTGGTAGGTTTCCCGAGGTCTTTTAGCAAAAGGCCGGAAAAGTTTTCCCTCCCACAGGTTCCTTGTGAAGTTGGTGAGGGTTTCTTTCTTGGTGAAGACCCCCATCTGGATGACTTCCTTGTGGAAACGCTCGACATAATCCCAGAGGGTTTCCCCTCTGTCCTGGATCACGTACTGTAGGTGGATAGGGTCCTTCAACCAGGGCTTAACTCCATGGAATTGTTAGCAGAAATCGATTGATAGCTTGGTGAAGGAATCCACACTACCAGCAGATAGTTTCCTAAACCAGGTTTTCACGTAATCTATAAGTGTAGTGGGGAACATTCGACACATAGCGGCTCTGGTCGTGTTCTGGACTTCAATCTGTTAAACGAAGCTCCCTAAGTGGCTCAGGGGATCCTCAGTCCCAGAGAATCTGTTAGTTGGCATTTTGAACTTGGGCGGGAGCTCCACCTCCAGGATACATCTGGTGAAGAGAGCATTCTTTTCACTTAGAGGATCTTTCTTGTCCTCCATGTTCTTTCCCTTCTTCATCAATAGCATCTTCCTCTGAAGCTCTACCAACTGGTCTTTTAGACGTTTGCTTTCGAATTTCCTTGAGTTGATCTCAGTTTCCTCACCATCAGATCCTTTTGACGAACTGGTGACCTCTACTCAGTCCCTTCTTTAGAGGTGGTCTGCTCGGTGGTTTTACTGACTTTCTTCTTCCCTACCCCGGGCTTCCCCCATTGAAGTCGTTAGGTGGAAAAGCTCTCCTAGTTCTAGGGAAAGGATGTCCGTCGCGGATTTGACTTGCCTTGGTTGGTAGCGTGGTAGCTCTTTGGGAATGCGAGGCATGGGCCCTAACCTATCCCGGATCGAGGTTAGGGGTCATGTTCCATTACGAACAAGTTCCTGAGGAGTAGGTCCTAGGCGATCAAAGACGGGTTGCCTAGCCCTGGGCCTGCTTGACTCCCCTCGATTGCAAGGGTTTGCTTGCTGGATAGTAATGCCTTCCGCGAGTAGTCGAAGGCGGAAATTTTCTACGAAGACCGCAACTTGTTGGTCAAGCTCGACTTGATTTCCTAGAGGGGGATTCAGAGCTCTTCGGGACCTTTCGTGTTGACGCAGCAGAAGGTTGTCCCGATGCTCCCGACTGTCCTTGTGATGAGCGGAGCCTCATGATTCCTGTAAAATATCAAACTTTTGAATATAAAGATGGTAGTGGGTTCGTTTCCCACGGACGGCACCAGAAAGTGTTAACGGGGAATTTGCTCAGGATGAGAAATTCCTATTAACACCTTCAAGACCACTACCACAAAAGTGGTGGCCGGGGTCGGTACCGTTGATACCTGACCTGTTTAGTGGTGAACGAGAGGCTGAACCGAGATAACATAAATTGGAGCTCATATTATTGATTACTTGCTTCGATACACAGATCAATCTCTCATATGCTCATAGTCTCTCTAGGATCTAGGAAGGTGGCAACTTTGTGCTTGTCGAATAGTTGAAACAAAGGCGGCCATGTTCTAAATACAGAATTTAGGCCTTCCCCTCTTCTTTTCTTTTGTTTTCTTTTCTTTTCTTCTATCTCTCGTCCATTTTTCTTCTTCGCATCACTTGGCCCTACTTATATATGTTCCAAGTAGGTTTGAAATTGTTGATATCCCGCCACGATTCTACGAATCCGTTTCCTCCTTATCGGACGAGATCCTTTATTTAAAAGTTGTTGACCTCGATTAAATAGCGGAAACAATGATATTGTTAACAAAAATGAGTTTGTTTATGTTAATAGCAAAATTTTGGCTAGGGACCAAAGAAGAATTTTCCACTTCCCAACCTTCCCATAACAGTCCAAATTCGGGCTTATATGACGAGGTATCAAGGTCCCCAAGGTCGAGCTACCATGCGATCCTACAGGAGCAAGGCGAGGCCGGCCATAAAATCAAAGCATCTCGCACGCGTCCAGGCTTACCAAATAAAGCCCGACGAGACCGCGTCAAGCTCCTTATGCCAGGATAAAGCCCGAAGCTAGGTCGACGTGAAAGGACCTGGGTCCGTCGACATCAAGGTATCTCGTGATACTCTCTTAGAGCTTGCTACTATCTCTACTTTCACTAAGAAACCTTCAAGGTGCCGAACTTTTCTAGCAAAGGCCTTCCTGCCTCGTCGAGGTATAATCTCGACGTGTCCAAGCATTAAAGGAAGGAGCCCGTAAAGCCTAATCATCACCAAAATGAGCCAAGATCCACTGTAGATCCTGGCATGGTTAAATCAAGTAGCAAGAGCAGTACTCGAGCGTACCTCTCCACCTTTCCAAACGCGAGCCAAGGTCGCCTGTTTATGGCAAACACCTTACCAGGGCCTGCTAGACAAGCCCGCTACCTTGCTAGGAAGCCTGCATAATTAGGTCAAGCTTCATGATGAAGCTCGGCGTAGCTAAACCAAGCTCCCATCTACATGGTTGGATCCCCATGGGATATTTCGGCCCTAAAATGATTAGCACAAGTTACATGGGAAGACAAGCATCTAGCTCTGTGACAATAATGAGGTCCCTTAGGGACCCCGCCAGTGTACTGGATCCTAAGGTACCTCGCTCTAAAGGAATATTAAATGTCACCCCGGGTAACCTCCATGAAGTACCTCTCCAAAGTGATAAGCAGAACTAGAGCTATCATCTTGGCAACGTAGGAAGAGAGGATTCACTTCCATGACATTTAAAGTACCATTAATGAGGTCAACCGTATTAATGGAGGCAGTCAACCTAATTAATGACATGATCAACACCATTAATAAAGAGAATATTAAACTCTTTAATGGCCGTCATTAGTGAAAGAGTCCAAAGAGGAAACAAATACCTTTACTCCAAGATATCCTCCACAACCTATTCTTTGGGGTCAACTATAACAGAGAATCCCGCTTATCAAGGAAAGAAGAGTCCGAAGAGGAAACAAACACATCCCCTCTGAGATATTAGCCACGATCTGATCAACTACATTAAAGGAAGAATCATACTCAATAAGGAAAGGAAGATTGAAGAATCCTGGACTTGCACGCCAAGGTAGTCACCATTTATAAATATTCCTGTAAAAGGTATAGAAATGGGTCTCCGATCAATGACAAAAGAAATACATTCTTCGTTTAAAGATCTATCGACATCATCAATATATGTATTACCCTTACCTAGAATATACTGGTATCGGTCTACATTCGACCACCATTGTAAACTCTTCGGAGCAACTACGTTGCATTACTTCACCATTCTTGTAAGCTCCCCGGAGGATTCTCTGATATATACATAAGGAAGGGTATTTCTCCTTCCTCTGGATACTACCTTGGGTTTTTTCAGCATGTGATCATACGTGATGCTTTTTTCCCCTTGGTCAGTCCATCTCCCTCTACAAAAGACTTGTGTATTTCCTATTATCTATTGTGTTACACATGTGTGTATGTGGGCAAGGAACCGACCTCATTGGACCTAGCTCTCTAATCTTTCTTACATGAGATCGGGAAACAACAAAGAAGACATAAGGAAACAAAGCTAGATTCTGACCCTACTGGACCTAGTGCTCTTAACCTTTCAACTATACGCCAAAGTCGCACATCAAGATGAGGAGAAACCACCCAGACCAGCTTGAAGGAGGTCGATGAGCTCTCCCGTATTATCTCTATGGCAGAAATTGAACTCTCCGACACTGGAGCTAGATAAGCCCCCCTACTTACTTGCTATCAAGATCGAGGAATTACAGGAAGAAATCGGGCTCCAGAACCGGGCTCCGGGTACCATGACGGGCTTCGACCCCGAAGAGGACCGGGACAAGGACAAGGACCAGGACCAGGACCAGGACCAGGACCAAGATAAACCCCTTCATACCAGTAAAGAAACCTCGAGCTCCCTCGTTTCCTACCTACCATAAAGCTCGATGGAAAGGATGACTCATCTCCTACCTACTACGAAGCTCGGTAGGTGGGATGACTCTTCTCCTACCTACCATGAAGCTCGACGGAAAGGATGACTCGTCTCCCACCTACTACGAAGCCCAGCATGTGGGATGACTACTCACCTACCTATCACGAAGCCCGACGAGTGAGATGACTCCTCTCCTACCTACAACTCCATACTCAATATTCATACAAGATCAGGTCAGGTATCAACGATACCAACCCCGGCTACCATCTCCGTGGTAGTGGTCTCGAGGGTGTTAACAGGGATTTCTCATCTTAAACAAATTTCCCGTTAACACTTTCTGGCGCCGTCTGTGGAAAATTTCCACACACTTTTTAAAAGCCTCTATGTCTTTACATGACTATCATTATACTATCGAGGTAACAGATTCATTATTCATGTATATCATTTACTATATAAGATGTCTTTTCTCTATACTTGTCTGCATTGCCTATGTATCGCATGTGGTGCTCATTTTATCATTTAACGAGTTTCGTTCATTGTAGAGCAAACATGGTACATGGGATTCCTGGTGGAACCGGTTCATTATGCTGCTCCTATGAAGTGAACCTGCTCAGATAATCATGGAGCTCCAATACAGTAGCTCCCCGCTTGAAGATCTCTTATACAGCTGAACCATTCTGATACATCGAGAGCTCATCTACTGTAGAAATGCACCTCTCCTGCTTTTCTACAGCAAATTCGCTCCACCACCAATGTATCACTTATCCAGCAGATCCACTGGACTTCTACCTGTTCATGCGGATCCTCTCATACCTCAGGTCTGCCCTTCGTAAGCTCCTAGGTAGAGGTAGCCGGTCGACCCATGAATCTAAGAAGACAACTTAGGTGTGTAGCTTCTAGAGCAGCATGACCAGTAGAAGATTAGCTGTTCCGTGCCTCATGCACCGGGCCAGTCAATGTCCAAGTGAGACACTGAACTCTCTATTCATTCCAGCGGGGTTCAGAGCCCTCTCTCAGTTATTGGGGACTTCTAGGATCCTGAGCATGCATCTGGACCAGTACCTACAGTGGTTTCGCTCCATGTTTACTGGACCATTTGCCGCCCTAGCAAGCCACAGAAGCCCGATCCGAACGAGGAGCTCTCAGAAGCTTCCCACATTTGGTAAAGCCATCTACGTTCCTAAGCAAGCTTCTAGAGCGGTAGCATCACTACAAGATCGATGGCTTCACTCTATACGTACCGGGTCATTCATCGCCCTAACAAGCCATCGAAGCCCGATCTGATCGAGGAGAGCCCAGAAGTTTCCCACTCTTGGTAAGGCCTCCTACATGCCTAAGCCAACCTCTGGAGCAGCAACCTCACTGTAAGGCGAATTGGCTCCTCGCTTCTTATACAGGGCCGATCAACGCCCAATTGAGCCACTGAGCTTCTGTTTCGTTCTAGCATGGTCCAGAGTTTTCTCTCAGCTGTTGCGGGCTCATTAAAATCCCAAGTATGCCTCTGGACCTGTACCAGACAGGGTGCCTATCTCCATTGATACAGGGTCATCCATTGCTCAAGTGAGTCACCACTCATCCCGGAGGGGTCCAAAGTCTTTTCTCATTCGTAGGAAACTTCTAGAATCCCGAACATGGCTCCAGACAGTTACTAGGCCGGTGTCTTCTCTACACTTGTATGGGGCCATTCATCTCCTTAGCGAGCTACCTTGGTCCCGATCTACCTCTCTGGGCCAGCTTCCACCACCTTGGTTAGATCAACTTCAGTCCACCTTGACCTTCATCTCCTCAGTTGGATCAATCGAGATCTCTTCTACTTCTCTTACCTCTCCTACCTTGGTAACACCAATCTGGACCTCTACTTTGACAGATTCAGATAGAGAGGTAGGCAGACTTGAACCCCCCCAAGCATTTATAGCAGCAGAGGACTTAAAGGTAGTTTCTACTTCAACACAATACGTGACATGAAAGTAGAAATGGGAACCAAGTCCTTCTCATCATTTGTGCATCCATCATATTAATAATTTACGGCTTCAGTCAAAGCGGAACCAGGTAACTTTCCACTTTCTCTGTGATCTATTCAAGGTATTTATCCTCCAATGATGATCAGGTCAGAAGGAAGAAGAGCTCGCGCTGCATATCAAGCAACACAGAAGCGTCCTTCAGCTAATGAAGCACCCACCTTGGCTCCCAAGGTAGCCACGCTGCCATGCAGAGTATAAACCACTCCCACCATGTGGTCGTGGGTTGAAGAAGTAACCATCCTCCATGGCTGCCACGAGCTCGACCTTAGCAAACACCAGCTTGCTCACAGAGATTATCATACCGATGGCTTCTTTCCATTTATACCGGGCCTTCCAATGCCTTTGTCTGCCATCGAGGTCCTGATCCGTTTAGGGAGCACTCAAATGTTCTGATTCAATCACAGTGGGGTCTCGAGCTCGATTACGATTGTGGAAGACTCTTATCTACCCCAAGTGGAATTCCAAACCATTTACATCACTTAGGGACTAGAAGCTCAATATTTTCTCAATACTCCAGTGTGAAGAGCGATGGCATTAGCATCATCTCAAGAGATTATACTTGTTACAGAACTCCTAGAGCGAGACTGGTTATCAACCGATACCACCATGCATTGATACAATTTGGTATTAGCTCATCGTGAGTTTGCATCTCTTTTGATTTCGGTATCCGTAGTAGATCTCATGTAATCACCATCACCAGAAGAGCTACACCGCAGTCCTAATGCCCTGGATCGGATAAAATCCGTCTAGGAGGATCGCCATCACATTAGAGCTCCGTAACCCTCCTGATGCTCCGGACTGGATAAATTCCTCCATAAGGAACACCATGGTATTTCAAAAATGATCACCTCGAAGGGTCTGAGTGTAAGAGCATAGTTGCCATCCTAATCTCGAGACCAGAGATTGATCAGGGAAGTCCCCTTATCACCCCTGATGCCTTGGTCGGGTGACCTCACCCTAGAAGAATCCGAGTGAAATAGCATAGTTACCATCTGGATCAAAATGCAAGGATATAGCTAGATAGCACCCCTGACGCCTGTGTCGGGTTACGACCCCCAAGAAGAGTCTGAGTATAAGAGCATAGTTGCCATCCGGATCAAAATACCAGGATATAGCTAGATATCGCTCCTAATGCCTTTATCGGGCTACTACCCCCAATAAGGGTCTGAGTGTAAGAGCATTGTTGCCATCCAGATCACGATACCAAGATATAGCTAGATAGCGCTCCTGATGCCTTGGTCGAGCTACGACCCCCAAGAAAGATCTGAGTGTAAGAGCATAGTTTCCATCCAGATCAATAAACCAGGATATAGCTAGATAGCGCTCATGATGCCTTGGTCGAGTTACGACAACCAAGAAGGATCCGAGTGTAAGAGCATAGTTGCCATCCAGATCAAAATACCAGGATATAGCTAGATAGAGCTCCTGATGCCTTGGTCGGTCTACGACCTCCAAGAAGGATCCGAGTGTCATAGCAAAGTTGCAATCCAGATCAAAATACCAGAATATAGCTGGATAGCGCTCTTGATGCCTTGGCCAGGCTACGACTCCCAAGAAGGATCCGAGTGTAAGAGCATAGTTGCCATCCAGATCAATATATCAAGATATAGCTAGATAGCGCTCCTGATGCCTTGGTCGGGTTACGACCCTCAAGAAGGATCCGAGTGTAAGAGCATAGTTACCATCCAGATCAAAATACTAGGATATAGCTAGATAGCGATCCTAATGCCTTGGTCGGGCCAACCCTGCTAGGAAGAATCTAGTTGGCATAGATGCCTACTGGGATTATTTAGCTAGCTCATATAAGTACCGTGATTCTTGGAAAAGAAACTCTAGGTACCCATATTAACTGCAGAAGCTTTATCCGACATGAACGAGCAACACGCTCATTTATTTTGCAGGAATGAATAGTACCCCGGTTTTCTAAGCCGAACACTGGGAGCAATTCTGGTTAAAAGTAAGAAATGACAAGTAAAATTCTTCATGTAGTACAAGATCTAGAATCTAACCCCAAATACTTACCGGAGTTCAAGTCAGACGGGACTTCCGTTAATACCAAAATTTGGCTAGGGATCAAAGAAGAATTTTCCACTTCCTAGCTTTCCCACAAGGGTCCAAATTCGGGCTTAAATGAAGGGGTATCAAGGTCCCCGAGGTCAAGCTACCACGCGATCCTACAGGAGTAAGGTAAGGCCGGCCATACCATCTGAGCATCTCGCACGAGTCCAGGCATACCAAATAAAGCCTGATGAGACCGTGTTAACCTTCTTATGCCAGGATAAAGCCCGAAGCTAGGTCGACGTGAAAGGAACTGGGTTCGCCGATATCAAGGTATCTCGTGACACTCTCCTAGAGCTTGCTACTATCTCTACTTTCACTACGAAACCTTCAAGGTGCCGAACTTGTCTTGCAAAGGCCCTTCTACCTCGTCGAGGTATAATCTCGGCCTATTCGAGCATTAAAGGAAAGAGCCCGTAAAGCCTCATCGTCACCCAAAAGTTCCAAGATCCACTGTAGATCCTGGCATGGTTAAATCAAGTAGCAAGAGCAGTACTCGAACAAACCTCTCTACCGCTCCAAAAGCGAGCCAAGATCGCCTGTTTATGGCAAACACCTTACCAGGGCTTGCTAGCCAAGCCCGCTACCCTGCTAGGAAGCCTGTATAATTAGGTCAAGCTCCATGATGAAGCTCGGCGTAACTAAACCAAACTCCAAGCTACAAGGTTTGAACCCTATAGGATTTTTTACCCCTAAATAGGTTAGCACAAGCTCCATGGGAAGACCAACATCTAGCTCCATGACAATCGAGAGGTCCAACGGCGATCCCGCCAGTATACTGGATCTTAGGGTACCTCGCCCTTAAGAAATATCAAATGTCACCTCGGGTAACCTCCATGAAGTACCTCTCCAAAGTGACAAGCAGAACTAGAGCTCTCATCTCAGAAACGTAGAAAGAGAGGATTGACTTCCATGACATTTAAAGTACCATTAATGAGGTCAACCGTATTAATGGAGACAGTCAACCCAATTAATGACATGATCAACACCATTAATAAAGAAAATATTCAACTCTTTAATGGTATTCATTAGTGAAAGAGTCCAAAGAGAAAACAAATACCTTTTCCTTCAAGATATCCTCCACAATCTATTCTTTGGGTTCAACTATAACAGAGAATCCCACTTATCAAGGAAAGAAGAGTCCGAAGAGGAAACAAACACTTCCCTTCCGAGATATTAGCCACGATTTGATCAACTACATTAAAGGAAGAATCGTACTCAATAAGGAAAGAAAGATTGAAGAATCCCGGACCTGCACGCCAAGATAGTCACCATTTATAAATATTCCTATAAAAGGCATACAAAAGGGTCTCCGATCAATGACAGAAGACAAACATGCTTCATTTAAAGATCTCTCGATATCATCAATGTATGTATTACCTTTACCTTGAATATACTGGTATCGGTCTACATTCGACCACCATTGTAAGCTCTTTGGAGCAACTACGTTGCATTGCTTCACCATTCTTGTAAGCTCCCTGGAGCATTCTCTGATATATACATAAGGAAGGGTATTCCTCCTTCCTCCGGATACTACCTTGGGTTTTTTCAGTATGTTATCATTCATGATTTTTTTTCCCCTTGGTCAGTCCATCTTCCTCTACAAAAGACTTGTGTATTTCCTATTATCTATTGTGTTATGCATGTGTGTATGCGGGCTAGGGACCGACCTCATTGGTCCTAGCTTTCTAATCTTTCTTACATGAGATCGGGATCCTCTCATCTGTACGCCAAAGTTTCACATCAAGATGAGGAGAAACCACCCAGACCAGCTTGAAGGAAGTCGATGAGCTCTCCCGCATCATCTTTGTGGCAGAAATCGAGCTCTCTGACACTGGAGCTAGATAAGCCCTCCTCCTTACTTGCTATCTAGATCTGGGAATTACATGAAGGAATCAGGCTCCAGAACTGGGCTCTGGGTACCATGACGGGCTTTTACCCCGACTGATGACCAGGACCAGGACCAGGACTTAGATCAACCTTCTTATACCAGTAAAGAAACCTTGAGCTCCCTCGTTTCCTACCTACCACAAAGCTCGATGGAAAGGATGACTCCTCTCCTACCTACTACGAACCCCGGCAGGTGGGATGACTCCTCTTCTACCTACCACGAAGCTCGGCAGAAAGGATGACTCGTCTCCTACCTGCTATGAAGCCTGGCATGTGGGATGACTCATCGCTTACCTATGGCGAAGCCCGATGAGTGGGATGACTCATCTCCTACCTAACACTCCATAATCGATATTCATACAAGATCAGGTCAGGTATCAACGATACCAACCCCGGCCACAACCTCCGTGGTAGTGGTATGAGATTTCTCATCCTAAACAAATTTCCCATTAACAGTTTCCATTTAGGAATAAAACTCTTGACTGACATGTAAACGGAATTAATGTTGGTTATCACATAGATATGATCTTGTATGTTATCGCGGCATGGCTTTTCATGGAGGTCACCTAGCTAGCTGTCTGTCGTCTCATAGAGCGAGGTACATCCATGCTTCGACTCTGTTCTTAGAAGCTTGGGCTGGATTTTCCCTGATCCTTGGGAGCTTGAGGTGTCCTTATAGACATTCCTGAGAGGTTGCCGGGGTAATGTAGATTTAGCCGTGATTCCTCTTTCATGCCCAGTAGGGACAATGGGCTTCTGTCTAAGACTACTGTTAAGTTTGTCCTCCGAAAGTCTTAACCCAAAAGAAGGCTACTTTACTTGTCTGGCTTCTACCGAATGTCTCTTTAGCTTGAAGACCCCTTTGGCTTTCACAAAGTGGTTGAAGAGCTCGACCTCAAGAACCGAGGTTCCCCGATAGGTGGCCTGGAGAAGTCCGGGTTCCAGTGTTTGTGTGAGGGCTCGTCCTGGTCGTGCATAGCTTGTTTTTTGATAGTTTTGAAGCCGGGCCGACCTTCCCGGTTCTTGCGAGGTAGGTTTATGGTCTATCCGGGCTTCACTAACGTCGATTATGGGCTTTGACTTATGGCGGGTAAGTGGAAAATTTCTCTTTGACCCCTTGCCAAATTTTACTATTAACACATGTAAAGTGTGATACAAACATGCAACCATCACATATACACATTTGATATTATAGTAAGGAAGTCAACTTACATATAAAGTTCTATCCATAGTATTCAAGTAATAAATACAAATATAAGAGAGATATGGATAGAGAACAGTTGACACAAGATATAACGTGGTAAACCTACGAAAAGGAAACATCCACGGGTTAGCAACCACCGGTAAACAAAATCCACTAGTAGATAAGACAAGTACAATCTCTCAAGTGACCCATTTACCTAGAAACCACCCTCCTATCCTACTCATGAAGATATCGCCCTCTTTCTCAACATTCCGAGGCCTCACACCTCTTGTCAAGACTTCCTCGCTCACCCTTCTGGATCCTCAAGACCCTAGGCTAGACTTCCTTGCTCACCCTTCTGGATTATCACGACCCTAGGCAAGACTTCTGTTAATAGCAAAATTTGGCAAGGGACCAAAGAAGAATTTTCCACTTTCCAGCTTTCCCGCAAGAGTCCAAATTCGGGCTTATAACGGGGTATCAAGGTCCCCGAGGTCAAGCTACCACGAGATCCTACAAGAGCAAGGCGAGGCTAGCCATACCATCTGAACATCTAGCACTAGTCCAGGCTTACCAAATAAAACCGCGTCAAGCTCTTTATGCCAGGATAAAGCCCGAAGCTAGGTCGACGTGAAAGGACCTGGGTCCGCCAACATCAAGGTATCTCATGACACTCTCCTAGAGCTTGCTACTATCTCTACTTTCACTACGAAACCTTCAAGGTGCCGAATTTGTCTTGCAAAGGCCCTTCTGCCTCGTCAAGGTAAAATCTCGACCTGTCCGAGCATTAATGGAAGAAGCCCGTAAAGCCTCATTATCACCAAAAAGTGCCAAGATCCACTATAGATCCTGGCACGGTTAAATCAAGTAGCAAGAGCAGTACTCGATCGTACCTCGCCACCCTTTTAGAAGCAAGCCAAGGTTCCCTGTTTATGGTAAACACCTTACCAAGGACTGCTAGCCAAGCTCGCTACCCCGCTAGGAAGCCTACATAATTAGGTCAAGCTTTATGATGAAGACCAGCATCTATCCCTGTGACCATTGATAGGTCATAAGGGGACCCTGCCAGTGTACTGGATCCTAGGGTACCTCGCCCTCAAGAAATATCAAATGTCACCTCGGGTAACCTCCATGAAGAACCTCTCCAAAGTGACAAGCAGAACTAGAGCTCTCATCTCGGCAACATAGGAAGTGAGGATTGACTTCCATGACATTTAAAGTACCATTAATGAGGTCAACCGTATTAATAGAGGCAGTCAACCCAATTAATGACATGATCAACACCATTACTAAAGAGAATATTAAACTCTTTAATGGTCGTCATTAGTGAAAGAGTCCAAAGAGGAAACAAATACCTTTTCCTCCAAGATATCCTCCACAACCTATTCTTTAGGGTCAACTATAACATAGAAGCCCACTTATCAAGGAAAGAAGAGTCCGAAGAGGAAACAAACATATCCCCTCCAAGATATTAGCCACGATCTGATCAATTACATTAAAGGAAAAATCGTACTCAATAAGAAATGGAAAATATAAGAATCCGGGACTTGCACGCCAAGGTAGTCACCATTTATAAATATGCCTGTAAAAGGCATAAAAAGGGGCTCCGATGGATGATTGAAGACAAACATGCTTCGTTTAAAGATCTCTCGACATCATCAATGTATGTGTTACCTTTACCTAGAATATACCGGTATCAGTCTACATTCGACCACCATTGTAAGCTCTTCGGAGCGACTACGTTGTATTATTTCACCATTCTTGTAAGCTCCCCGGATCATTCTCTGAAATATACATAAGGAAGGGTATTCCTCCTTCCTTCGGATACTGCCTTTGGGTTTTTCAGCATCTTATCATTCGTGATGCTTTTTCCCCTTTGGTCAGTCCACCTCCCTCTACTAAAGATTTGTTTTCTCTTACTTATGTCCTGTGTAATGCATGCGTATATGAGTACGAGCTAGTTTCCTACCTCGCTAGACCTAGCGCTTTTATCTTCCCATCTACATGATAAATTCACATGTCAAGATGAGGAGAAACCACCCAGACCATCTTGAAGTTAGTCGATGGGCTCTCTTGTATCATCTCTATGGTGGAAATCGAGCTCTCTGACACTAGAGCTAGATAATCCCCCTTCCTTACTTGCCATCAAGTAAGAGGAATTACAGAAAGGAAACGGGCTCTAGAACCGGGCTCCAGGTACTATGACAGGCTCCGACCCCGACCGAGTACCAGGACCAGGACCAGGACCAAGATTAACCCCTTCACACCAGCAAGAGAACCTCAAGCTCCCCAGATCTACTTTATAAGCACGAAGCCCGACGGGCGGGATGGCTTATCTTCTGCATACGTTTTCATTCTTCTTCATATTCATACAAGATCAGGTCAGGTATCAACGGTACTGACCCCGGCCACCACTTTCACGGTAGTAATCTCGAGGGCGTTAATGGGGATTTCTCATCCTAAACAAATTTCCCGTTAACACTTTCTGGCGCAGTCTGTGTGAAATTTCCACACCCCTTTTGAAAGCCTCTATGTCTCTGCATGAGTATCATTATACTATCGAGGTAACATATTCATTATTCATGAATATTATTTACTATATACAATGTCTTTTCCCCATACTTGTCTACATCGCCTATGTATCGCATGTGGTGCTCATTTTATCATTTAACGAGTTTCGTTTATTGTGGAGCAAATATCGTACGTGGGATTCCTGGTGGAACCAGTTCATTATGCTACTCCTATGAAGTGAACCTGCTCAGATAATCGTGGAGCTCCAATACAGTAACTCCTCGCTTGAAGATCTCCTATATAGCTGAACCATTCTGATACATCGAGAGCTCTTATAAAGTAAAAATGCACCTCTCCTGCTCTTCTACAGCAGATTCGCTCGGCCGCAAGTGTATCACTTATCCAGCTGATCCACTAGGCTTTGACCTGTTCATACGGATCCCGTCATGCCTCCAAGTCTGCCTTTTGTAAGCTCCTAGGTAGAGGTAGTAGGTCGACCCATGAATCTAAGAAGCCAACTCAGCTATGTAGCTTCTAAAGCAGCACGACCAATAGAAGATTAGTGGTTCCATGCTTTATGCACTGGGACTGTCAAAGCCCAAGTGAGCCACTGAACTCTCGATTCATTCCAGCAGGGTCCAGAGCCATCTCTCAGTTGCTGGTGACTTCTGAGATCCCGAGCATGTATCTGGACAAGTACCTCCGGTGGCTTTACTCTATGTTTACCGGGCCATTCCCAGCCCTAGCAAGCCACCGAAGCCTGATCCGATCGAGGAGCTCTCAGAAGTTTCCCACATTTGGTAAGGCAACCTATGTGCCTAAGCAAGCTTTTAGAGCGGTAGCATCGCTACAAGACCGGTGGCTTCGCTCTATATTTACCGGGTCATTCATCACCCTAGCAAGCAACCGAAGCACATTTGATCGAGGAGAGCCCAGAGGTTTCCCACTCTTGGTAAGGCCTCCTACATGCCAAATCTAACCTCTAATGCAGCAGCCTTACTGTACGGCCAAGTGGCTCCTCACTTCTTATACAGGGCCTGTCAACGCCCAAGTGAGCAACTGAACTCTCGATTCATTCCAGCCAGGTCCAGAGCCCTCTCTCAGTTGCAGGGGACTTCTAGGATCCCGAGCATGTATCTGAACCAGTACCTCTGGTGGCTTTGCTCCATGTTTACCGGGCCATTCACCGCCATAGCAAGCAACTGAAGCCTGATCTGATCGAGGAGCTCTCAGAAGCTTCCCACATTTAGTAAGGCCACCTACGTGCCTAAGCAAGCTTCTAGAGGGTTAGCATCCCTACAAGACCGGTGGCTTCGCTCTATACGTATCGGGTCATTCATCACCCTTGCAAGCCACTGAAGCCCGATCTGATCAAGGAGAGCCCAAAGGTTTCCCACTCTTGGTAAGGCCTCCGACATGCCTAAGCTAACCTCTGGAGCAGCAGCCTCAATGTAAGGCCAAGTGGCTCTTCACTTCTCATACAGGGCCAACCATGTTCAATTGAGCCACTGAGCTACTGTTTCGTTCCAGCATGGTCCAGAGTTTTCTCTCAGTCGTTGGGGGCTCATTGAAATCTCAAGTATGCCTCTGGACCGGTACCAGACAGGTTGCCCATCTCCATTGATATAGGGTCATCCATTGCTCAAGTGAGTCACCACTCATCCTTGAGGGATCCAAAGTCTTCTCTCTGTCGCACGAAACTTCTAGAATCCTGAGCATGTCCCAGACAGTTACTAGGGCGGTGTCTCCTCTCCATTTCTATGGGGCCATTCATCACCCTAGCAAGCTACTTTGGTCCCGATCTACCTCTCTAGGCCAGCTTCCACCACCTTGGTTGGATCAACTTCAGTCGGCCTTGACCTTCATCTCCTCAGTTGGATCAATCGAGATCTTTTCTACCTCTCTTACCTTTCCTACTTTGGTAACACCAATCTGGACTTCCACTTTGACAGATTCAGATAGAGAGGTAGGCAGACTTGAAGCCCCCTAAGCATCTACAGTAGTAGAGGACTTCAAGGTAGTTCCTACCTCAACACGACTAGACATTAAAGAAGAAACGGGAACCAAGTCCTTTTTATCATCTGCGCATCCATCATCTCAATAATTTCTAGTTTCAGTCAAAGCGGACCCAGGAAACTCTCAACTTTCTCTGTGATCTATTCAAGGTATCCATCCTCCAATGATGATCAGGTCAGAGGGAAGAAGAGCTCGAGCTGCATAGCAAGCAACACATAAGCGTCCTTCAGTAAATAAAGCACCCACCTTAGCTCCCAAGGTAGCCACGTTGCCATGCAGAGTTTAAACCACTCCCACCATGTGTTCATGGGTTGAAGAAGTAACCATCCTCCATGGCTGGCAAGAGCTCGACCTTAGCAAACACCAGCTTGCTCACGGAGATTATCATACCAATGGCTCCTCTCCTATTGTACTGGGCCTTCTAATGCCCTTATGAGCCATCAAGGTCTCGATCCGTTTAAGGATCACCCAAAGGTCCTGATTCAATCACAGTGGGGTCTCAAGCTCGATTACGATTGTTGAAGACTCTTATCTACCCCCAGCGAACTTCCAAACCATTTACATCACTTAGGGACTAGAATCTCAACATTTTCTCAATACTCCATTGTGAGGAGCGTTGGCCTTAGCATCATCTCAAAAGATTCTACTAGTTAAAGAACTTCTAGAGCGAGACTGGTTATCAACCGATACCACCATGCATTGATACAACTTCGTATTAGCTCGCCATGAGTTTGCATCTCTTTCGATTTTGGTATCCGTAGTAGATCTCATGTGATCACCATCACCAGGAGAGCAACACCGCACTCCTGATACCCTGGACCGGATAAAATCTCTTTAGGACGATCGCTATCACCAGGAGAGCTCCATATCCCTTATAATACCCCAGACTGGATAAATCCCTCCAGGAGAAATACCATGGTATTTCGACAATTATCGCCTCAAGACTAGGGGTAAGCCGTGGAAGCCCCCTCGCTACTCCTGATGCCTCGACCAGGCACCACCCCCGCCAAGAAGGGTCTTAGTGTAAGAGCATAGTTACCGTCCAGACCTCAAGACCAAGAAATAGCTAGATAATGCTCCGGATGTCTTGGTCGGGCTACCACCCCCAAGAAGAATCTGAGTGTAAAAGAATAGTTGCCATCCAGATCTCGAGACCAGGAAATATCTAGATAGCGCTCCTGATGCCTTGATCGGGCTACCACCCCCAAGAAGAATCTGAGTGTCAGAGCATAGTTGCCATCCAGATCTCGAGACCAAGAAATAGCTAGATAGCGCTCCTGATGCTTGGTTTGGCTACCACCTCCAAGAAGAATCTGAATGTAAGAGCATAGTTGCCATCTGGATCAAAATACCAGTATATAGATAGATAGCACTCCCGATGCCTTGGTCGGGGTTATAACCCCCAAGAAGGGTCTGAGTGTAAGAGCATAGTTTCCATCCAGATCTAAATACCCGGATATAGCTAGATAACGCTCCCGATGCCTTGGTTGGGTTACAACCCCAAGAAGGGTCTGAGTGTAAAAGCATAGTTGCCATCCAGATCAAAATACCAGGATATAGCTAGATAGCGCTCGTAATGCCTTGGTCGGGTTACGACCCCCAAGAAGGGTCTGAGTGTAAGAGCATAGTTGCCATCCGGATCAAAATACCAGGATATAGCTAGATAGAGCTCCTGATGCCTTGGTCAGGCTACAACCCCCAAGAAGGTTTGAGTGTAAGAGCATTGTTGCCATCCAGATCACGATACCAGGATATAGCTAGATAGCGCTCCTGATGCCTTGGTTTGACTACCACCTCCAAGAAGAATCTGAATGTAAGAGCATAAATGCCATCCGGATCAAAATACCAGTATATAGATAGATAGCACTCTTGATGCCTTTGTCGGGGTTACAACCCCCAAGAAGGGTCTGAGTGTAAGAGCATAGTTTCAATCCGGATCTAAATACCTGGATATAGCTAGATAACGCTCTCGATGACTTGGTTGGGTTACAACCCCAAGAAGGGTCTGAGTGTAAGAGCATAGTTGCCATCCGGATAAAAATACCAGGATATAGCTAGATAGCGCTCCTAATGCCTTGGTCGGGTTACGACCCCAAGAAGGGTCTGAGTGTAAGAGCATAGTTGCCATCCGGATCAAAATACCATGATATAGCTAGATAGTGCTCCTGATGCCTTTGTCAGGCTACAACCCCCAAGAAGGTTTGAGTGTAAGAGCATTGTTGCCATCCAGATCACAATACCAGGATATAGCTAGATAGCGCTCCTGATGCCTTAGTCGGGCTACGACCCCCATGAAGGATCCGAATGTAAGAGCATAGTTGCCATCCAGATCAATATACCAGGATATAGCTAGATAACGATCTTGATGCCTTTGTCGGGTTATGACCCCTAAAAAGGATCCGAGTGTAAGAGCATAGTTGCCATCCAGATCAAAATACTAGGATATAGCTAGATAGCGCTCTTGATGCCTTGGTCGGGCCAACCCCGTTAGGAAGGATCAAGATGGATAAATGCCTACTGGGATCATTTAGCCAGCTAATCTAAGTACCGTTATTCTTGGAAAAGAAACTCTAGGTACCCAGAGTAACCGCATAAGCTTCATCCGTCATGATAGAGCAACACATTAATTTTTTTTGCAGGAATGAATAATACCCCGGTTCTCTAAGCCGAACACTATGAGCAATTCTAGTTACAAGTAAGAAGCGACAATTAAAATTCTTCATGTAGTACAAGATCAAGACTTCAACCCTAATACTTACCAGTGTTTTAGTCAGAGGGGTCTTCTGTTAATAGAAAACTTTGACTACGGACCAAAGAAGAATTTTCCACTTCCCAGCCTTTCAGTAAGAGTTCAAATTCGGGCTTATATGATGGGGTATCAAGGTCCAGGATGTCGACCTCCCTTAGATCCTACATGAGCAAGGCGAGGTCAGCCATACCGTCTGAGCATCTCATAGGAGTCCAGGCTTACCAAATAAAGCTCGATGAGACCGAGTCAAGCTCCTTATGCCAGGATAGAGCCCAAAGCTAGGTCGATGTGAAAGGACCTGGGTCCGCCGACATCAAGATATCTTATGACAATCTCCTAGAGCTTGCTACAATCTCTACTTTAACTATGAAACCTTCAAGGTGCCGAACTTATCTTGCAAAGGCTCTTCTGCCTCATCGAGGTATAATCTCAACCTGTCCGAGCATTAAAAGAAGGAGCCTGTCACCAAAAAATGCCAAGATCCACTATAGATCCTGGCATGGTTAAATCAAGTAGCAAGAGCAGTACTCGAGCGTACCTCTCCACTCTGCCAAAAGCGAGCCAAGGTCACCTGTTTATGGAAAACACCTTACCAGGGCCTGCTAGCCAAGCCAGTTACCCCGCTAGGAAGCCTGCATAATTAGGTCAAGCTCCATGATGAAGATCAACATCTAGCTCAGTGACAATCGAGAGGTCCCCAGGGGACCCCGCCAGTGTACTGGATCCTAGGGTACCTCGCCCTAAAGAAATATCAAATGTCACCTCGGGTAACCTCCATGAAGTACCTCTCCAAAGCGACAAGCAGAACTAGAGTTCTCATCTCGGCAATGTAGGAAGAGAGGATTGACTTCCATGACATTTAAAGTACCATTAATAAGGTCAACCATATTAATGGAGGCAGTCAACCCAATTAATGACATGATCAACACCATTAATAAAGAGAATATTCAACTCTTTAATGGCCGTCATTAGTGAAAGAGTCCAAAGAGGAAACAGATACCTTTTCCTCCAAGATATCCTCCACAACCTATTCTTTGGGGTCAACTATAACAGAGAATCCAACTTATCAAGGGAAGAAGATTCCGAAGAGGAAACAAACATATCCCCTCCGAGATATTAGCCACGATCTGATCAACTGCATTAAAGGAATAATCGTACTCAATAAGGGAAATTGAAGAATCCGGGTCTTGCACGCCATGGTAGTCACCATTTATAAATATGCCTATAAAAGGCATAGAAACGGGGCTCCGATGAATGACAGAAGACATACATGCTTCATTTAAAGCTCTCTCGACATCATCAATGTATGTGTTACCTTTACCTAGAATATACCGGTATCAGTCTACATTCGACCACCATTGTAAGCTCTCCGGAGTTACTACGTTGTATTACTTCACCATTCTTGTAAGCTCCCTGGTGCATTCTCTGATATATACATAAGGAAGTTTATTCCTCCTTCTTTCGGATACTGCCATGGGGTTTTTCAAAATGTGATCATTCGTGATGCTTTTTCCCCCTTGGTCAGTCCACCTCCCTCTACTAAAGATTTGTTTTCTCTTACTTGTGTCCTGTGTAATGCATTCGTATATGAGTGCGAGCTAGTTTTTTACCTCACTGGACCTAGCAGTCTTGTCTTACCATCTACATGCTAAAGTCGCTTGTCATGATGAGGAGAAACCACCTAGACCAGCTTGAAGGAAGTCGATGGGCTCACCTGTATCATCTCTATGGCGGCAAATCGAGTTGTCTGACACTGGAGCTAGATAATCCCCATTCCTTACTTGCTATCTAGGTCAGGGAATTACAGGAAGGAATTGGGCTCCAGAACCAGGCTCCGGGTACCATGACGGGCTCCGACCCCGACCGAGAACAAGGACCAGTACCAAGATCAACCCCTTTACACCAGCAAGAGAACCTTAAGCTCCCCAGATATACTTCATAAGCACGAAGCCCGGCTGGCGGGATGGCTTGTCTCCTACCTATGTTTTCATCCTTTTTCATATTCGTACAAGATCAGGTCAGGTATCAACGGTACCGACCCTGACCACCACTTTCGCGGTAGTAGTCTCAAGGGCGTTAATGGGGATTTCTCATCCTAAACAATTTTCCCTTTAACAACTTCCTTACTTGACATTCCGAGGTCTCCCACCTCTTGCCAAAACTTCCATGCTCAACAACATAGGTCTCACACCTATTGTCAAGACTTCCTTCTCACAAGGAAATTTGTGATCATGAATGCAAAACGCAAACAAGCACGCAACATAAAATGTTATGATCAACACATCCTATGGAAAATACTAAACGTGAGCATGAATGCACAAAACAAATGTAGTCTAGTCAATCATGCATGTTTAATCCATCTAGATCATGTAAGATATGTTCAACATTAATTACAACCTAGATACATGTATAGATCTAAAACTTGAGTCACAAGATATGTTCAATTAATACATAATTAAGTTTAAATTACATATACCAAAAACATGCTAAAAACATGTGACAAAGTTATTTAGATTAAAGCAAGAGTTCTAGAGCATATTTCCTATTCATAGATTCATCAAAGCATATGAATAGCTCAAAAGAACACAAGCACATGTATATTATAGTGATATTTTGGCCAAAGATAGCCTAATACATGTGAGGAACTATTTTTCACAAAATCAATCAATTAAAGATCATCAAATAGTCCTATAATCAAAGCTAGCACAATACAATTCCAAACATATGAAAACATAGGCAAAATCAAAACCTAACTCAACATGTGATATTTCAATTGAAACTCAATCTAGCTATAAATGAGTTAAAAACTCAAATAAAAATAATCACAAGACCCAAGGCAATTGACCAAGTTTTAAAAGAAAACTTTGAGAGAAAATCAATACCTTAGTTGATTTGGTGCAGTCCCATTTTTGTGAAATTAGACTCCAAAAAACAACAGTAAAACTAACTCAAACCTTCATAGAAAGGATAGAATATGAAAATAAAAATACTCTCAAATTTGAATCACTCAAATCGGAGTTCAAATGAAGAAGTTATGGTGTTTGGAAGGTGAGAAAATTTGGGAGAAAATTCTGCACTCAAATTTTGAATCTCTTCTTAGAATGAAATGTGAGAGGGAAGGGAAATATGAAGGAGAGGGAAAAAGGACATGTGAAATGACCAAAAGGGACAAGAAGAAACCAAGCTTACTTGCTGCCCAAGATGGTGCATGGGCATCTCGGGACCGCAAGCCTTCTTTCCCGAGATGCTCACGATCCATCTCGGGAAGAAGAGCTTGGAGCTGTCTTCTTTTCCTTTGACCTCCCTTCGTGTTCTTCGACCGTTCTCAGGCCTCCGAACTCGGAATTCGAATCCTTTTGCGGATTACAAACCATAACTCTCTCATGGACATGGACATATAAGATACTTAACTCAGAAAATAATAATTTGACTCCATATATGAAGACAAAGACAATATATGCAACATGTGTTGAACCCCGTTCACTGGTCACGCAACGAAAGTAAGGTTTTAAATTTTTTTATACAGATTGTAATATGTATCTGGGACCAGTGAACTTGTGATCGTATTTATTTGCGGAACAAATACATACACTAATTATTACACTTATAAAATATATATGTAAATACAGGAAATTGTAATCAATAATAAAAAAGAAGATTAAAATAACCATACCAACGTTTAGAGGCTCCTTCACTTTTTCGATATGCTCCTGATCTGTACCACTGATCTTCCTTGCTATGTCCCAGGACTGGTAACTACGTGTGTGCGTGTCACGGTCTCAGGAACTTAGAATAGAGTATGCAGGAAAACTAAGAAACTCTTTCTTAATTTTTACTATGCAACACTTGCATTGTTTGCATCTCATGCATGCAATAAAAAAAACAATTTTAACTGCTTCGTCTCTTTTCCTCATGCATTAATATGCAATTTTAATACGTTTGACACACCACCAAAAAAACACCTTTATCTTTTGTCTATATATATATATATATATATATATATATGTATAAAAGCTAAGTTGTGCTGTGCTCAGCACCTTTTTTTTAATATAAATAATATATACCATATATATTGTTCATAGCAAAATTTGGCTAGAGACCAAAGAAGAATTTTCCACTTCCCAGCCTTCCCGCAAGGGTCAAAATTCGGGCTTATATGACGGGGTATCAAGGTCCCCAAGGTCCCCAAGGTCGAGCTACCACGTGATCCTACAGGAGCAAGGCGAGGCCGCCCATACCATCTGGGCATCTCGCACGTGTCTAGGCTTACCAAATAAAGCCCGACGAGACCGCGTCAAACTCCTTAGACCATGATAAAGCCCGAAACTAGGTCGATGTGAAAGGACCTGGGTCCCCCGACATCAAGGTACATCGTGACACTCTCCTAGAGCTTGCTATTATCCCTACTTTCACTTGGAGACCTTCAAGGTGCCAAACTTGTCTTGCAAAGGCCCTCTTGCCTCGTCAAGCTATAATATCGACCTGTCTGAGCGTTGAAGAAAGGAGCCCGTAAAGCCACATCGTCACCAAAAGTGCCAAGATCCACTGTAGATCTTGGCATGGTTAAATCAAGTAGCAAGAGCAGTACTCGAGCGTACCTCTCCACCCTTCCAAAAGCGAGCCAAGATCGTTTGTTTATGGAAAACACCTGACCAGGGCCTGCTAGCCAAGCCCGCAACCCCGTTAGGAAGCCTGCACAATTAGGTCAAGCTCCATAATAAAGCTCAGAGTAGCTAAACCAAGCTCCCAGCTACAAGGTTGGAACCCTATGGGATATTTCACCCCTAAAATTGTTAGCACAATCTCCATGGGAAGACCAACATCTAGCTACGTCGATATGAAAGGACCTGATTCCCCCGACATCAAGGTACCTCGTGACACTCTCCTAGAGCTTGCTACTATGTCTACTTTCACTAGGAGACCTTCAAGGTGCCAAACTTGTCCTGCAAAGGCCCTCATGCCTCGTCGAGCTATAATCTCGACCAGTCCGAGCGTTAAAGGAAAAAGCCCGTATAGCCACATCGTCACCAAAAGTGCCAAGATCCACTGTAGATCTTGGGATTGTTAAATCAAGTAGCAAGAGCAGTACTCGAGCGTACCTCTCCACCCTTCTAGAAGCGAGCCAAGGTTGCCTCTTTATGGCAAACACCTGACTTGGGCCTGCTAGCCAAGCCCACAACCCCGTTAGGAAGCCTGCATAATTAGGTCAAGTTCCATGATAAATCTCGGCGTAGCTAAACCAAGCTCCCAGCTACAAGGTTGGAACCCTATAGGATATTTTGCCCCTAAAATGGTTAGCACAAGCTCCATGGGAAGATCAGCATCTAGCTACGTAATAATCGAGAGGTCCCCGGGGGACCCTGCCAGTGTACTGGATCTTTGGGTACCTCTCCCTCAAAGAATATCAAATGTCACCACAGGTAACCTCCATGAAGTACCTCTCCAAAGTAACATGCAGATCTAGAGCTCTTTTTTCGGCAACGTAGGAAGAGAGGATTGACTTCCATGACATTTAAAGTACCATTAATGTGGTCAACCACATTAATGGAAGCAGTCAACCCAGTTAATGACATGATCAACACCATTAATAAGAGAATATTCAACTCTTTAATGGCCACCATTAGTGAAAGAATCCTAAGAGGAAACAAATGCCTTTACCTCCAAGATATCCTCCATATTTGATTCTTTGGGGTCAACTATAACTTAAAATCCCGCCTATTAAGGAAGGAAAAGTCCGAAGAGGAAGCAATCACATCCTCTCAAAGATATTAGCCACGATCCAATCAACTACATTAAAAGAAGAATCGTACTCAAGAAGGAAGTGAAGATTGAAGAATCCTGGACTTGCACGCAAAGAAAGTCACCATTTATAAATATGCCTGTAAAAGGCATAGAAAAGGTCTGGGATCAATGACAGAAGACAGACATGCTTCATTTAAAGATCTCTCGACATCATTAATGTATTGTATTACCTTTACCTAGAATATACCTGTATCGATCTACATTCGACCACCATTGTAAGCTCTCCGGAGCAATTACGTTGTATTACTTCACCATTCTTGTTAGATCCCGGAGCATTCTCTGATATATACATAAGGAAGGGTATTCCACCTTCCTCCGGATATTGCCTTGGGGTTTTTTCAGCATGTGATCATTCGTGATGGTTTTTCCCCCTTGGTCAGTCCATCTCCCTCTACAAAAGACTTGTGTATTTCCTATTATCTACAGTGTTACGCATGTATGTATGCGGGCTAGGAACCGACCTCATTGGTCATAGCTCTCCAATCTTTCTTGCATGAGATCGGGAAACAACAACGAAGACCTAAGGAAATGAAGCTAGATCACTACCCCGCTGGACCTAACGCTCTTATCCTCTCATCTATACGCCAAAGTCGCACGTTAAGATGAGGAGAAACCTCCCAGATCATCTTGAAGGAAGTCGATGAGCTCTCTCGCATCATCTCTAAGGTAGAAATCTAGCTCTCCGACACTGGAGCTAGATAAACCCCCCTCATTACTTGCTATCTAGATCAGGGAATTACAGGAAGGAATCAGGCTTCAGGTCCGGGCTCCAGGTGTCATGACAGGCTCTGACCCCAACCGAGGACTAGGACCAGGACCAGGACCAGGACCAGGACCAAGGTCAACCCCTTCATACCAGTAAAGAAACCTCGTTTCCTAAAGCCTGGTAGGTGGGATGACTCCTCTTCTACCTATCACGAAGCCCGACGGGCTGGATGACCAGTCTCCTCAAGCTCCCCACATCTACTACATAAGCACGAAGCCCGCCCGGCGGGACGTTTTTTCTCCTACCTACGATTTAATCCTCCACCATATTCATACAAGATCAGGTCAAGTATCAACGGTACCGACCCCGGCAACCACTTTCACGGTAGTGGTCTCGAGGGTGTTAATGGGGATTTCTCATCCTAAACAAATTTCCTGTTAACACTTTCTGGCACCGCCTGTGCGATGTTTCCACACCCTCTTTTGAAAGCCTCTATGTCTCTACTTGATTATCATTATACTATCGAGGTAACAGATTCATTATTCATGGAATATCATTTACTATATACGATGTCTTTTCTCCATACTTTTCTACATCGCCTATGCATCGCATGTGGTGCTCATTTTATCATACAACAAGTTTCGTTCATTGTGGAGTAATTATGGTACATCGGATTCCTGGTGGAACCAGTTCAGTATGCCACTTCTATGAAGAGAACCTGCTCAGATAATCGTGGAGCTTTAATACAGTAGCTCCCCGCTTGAAGATCTCCTATATAGATGAACCATTCTGATACATCGAGAGATTCTATACAATAGAACTGCACCTCTCCTGCTTTTCTACAGAAGATTCGCTCCGCCACCAATATTTTACTTATCCAGCAGATCCACTAGGCTTCGACGTGTTCATACAGATCCTCTCATGCCTCCAGGTCCGCCCTTCGTAAGCTCCTAGATAAAGGTCATAGGTCGACCCATAAATCTAAAAAGCCTACTCAGTTATGTAGCTTCTAGAGCAGCACTACCAGTGGAAAACCGGTGGCTTCGCTCTATATGTACCGGGCCATTCACAGCCTTAGCAAGCCACCAAAGCCCAATATGATAGAGGAGAGCCTGGAGGTTTCCCACTCCTGGTAAGGCCTCTTACATGCCTAATTTAACCTCTGGAGCAGCAGCCTAACTGTAAGGCCAAGTGGCTCCTCACCTCATGCATAGGGTATGTCAACGTCTAAGTGAGCCACTGAACTCTCGATTCATTCCAGCAGGGTCCAGAGCCCTCTCTCAGTGGCTGGGGACTTCTAGGATCCTCGAGCATGCATCTGGACCAGTACCTCTGGAGGCTTCGCTCCATGTTTACCGGGCCATTCACATCCCTAGCAAGCCACCGAAGCCCGATCCGATCGAGAAGGTCTCGGAAGCATCCCACATTTGGTAAGACCACCTATGTGCAAGCTTCTAGAGCATTAGCATCGCTACAAGACCAACAACTTCTCTTTATATTTACCGAGTTATTCATTGCCCTAGCAAGCCACAGAAGCCCGATCTGTCTTGGGTCGTTCAACGCCCAAGTGAGCAACTATGACCCTGATTCATTCCAGTATGGTCCAGAGCCTCATTTCAATTGTAGGGGACTCCAAAGATTCCAAGCATGCTTCTGGACCAGTACCAGACTGGTGGCATCATGTTTATGGGGCAATTAATCGTCCTAGCGGGCTACCTTGGTCTTGATATACCTCTCTGAGCCAGCTTCCACCACCTTGGTTGGATCAATGTCAATCAGCCTTGACCTCCATCTAATGTGTTGGATAAATCAAGATCTCTCTTACCTCTCCTACCTTGGTAACACCAATCTAGACCTCTACTTTGACAGATTCAGATAGAGAGGTAGGCAGACATGAAGCCCCCCATGCATCTACAGCAGTAGAGGAATTCAAGGTAGTTCCTACCTAAACACGACTAGACAAGAAAGTAGAAATGGTAACCAAGTCCTTCTCATCATCTGCGTATCCATCATCTCTATAATTTCCAGCTTTAGTGAAAGCGGACCCAGGTAACTCTCAACTTTCTCTGTGATCGATTCAAGGTATCTATCATCCAATGATGATCAGGTCAGATGTAAGAAGAGCTCGAGCTGTATAGCAAGCAACACAGAAGCGTCCTTCAGCAAAAAAAGTACCCACCTTGGCTCCCAAGGTTGCCACGCTGCCATGCAGAGTTTAAACCACTCCCACCATATGGTCGTGGGTTGAAGAAGTAACAATCCTCCTTGGCTGGCATGAGATCGACCTTAGCAAACACCAGCTTGCTACCGGAGATTATCATACCGATGGTTTCTCTCCATTTGTACTTGGCCTTCCAATGCCCTTATGAGCCATCGAGGTATCGATCCATTTGGGAAGCACCTAAAGGTCCTAATTCAATCACAGTAGGGTCTCGAGCTAAATTACGATTGTCGAAGACTCTCATATACCCCAAACGAACTTCCAAACCATTTACATCACTTAGGGACTAGAAGCTCAATATTTTATCAGTACTCTAGTGAGAGGAGTGATGGCCTTAGCATCATCTCAAGAGATTCTACTCGTTAAAGAACTCCTAGAAAAAGACTGGTTATCAACCGACACCACCATGCATTGATACAACTTCGTATTAGCCCGCTAGGAGTTTGCATCTCTTTCAATTTCGGTATCCAAAGTAGATATCATGTGATCACCATCACCAAGAGAGCTACACCACACTCCTAATGCCCTTGACCGGATAAAACCTCTCCAGGAGGATCGCCAACACCAGGAGAGCTCCATAGCCCTCTTGATGCCCTGGACTAGATAAATCCCACTAGAAGGAACACCATGATATTTCGACAATGATTGCCTCGAGACTAGGAAATAGCTAAGATAGTGCTCTTGATGCCTCGGCCAGGCACCACCCCCAGCCAAGAAAGGTCTGAGTTTAAGAGCATAGTTGCCATCTAGATCTCGAGACCAGGGATTGATCGGGGAAGCCCACTCATCACCCCTGATGCCTTGGTCTGGTGACCTCCACTAAGAAGGATCCGAGTGTAAGAGCATAGTTGCCATCCGGATCAAAATTCCAAGATATAGCTAGATAGCTCTCCTGATGCCTTGGTCGGGCTTCGACCCCCAAGAAGGATCTGAGTGTATGAGCATAGTTGCCATCAGGATCAAAATTCGAGTATGTAGCTAGATAGCGCTCTTGATGCCTTGGTCAGGCTACGACCCCCTAGAAGGTTCTGAATGTAAGAGCATAGTTGCCATCCAGATCAAAATTCTAGGATATAGCTAGATAGCGCTCCTGATGCCTTAGTCGGGCTTCGACCCTCAAGAAGGATTCGAGTGTAAGAGCATAGTTGCCATCCAGATCAAAATTCCAGGATATAGCTAGATAGCGCTCCTGATGCCTTGGTCGACCCCCAAGAAGGGTCTATGTGTAAGAGCATAGTTGCCATCCAGATTGAAATACCAAGGCATAGCTAGATAGCGCTCCTGATGCCTTGGTCAGGCTACGACCCCTTAGAAGGTTCTGAGTGTAAGAGCATAGTTGTCATCCAGATCAAAAGACCAGAAAATAGCTAGATAGCGCTCCTGAATGCCTTGGTCGGGCTACAACCCCCAAGAAGTGTCTGAGTGTAAAAGCATAGTTGCTATCCGGATAAAAAGACCAGAAAATAGCTAGATAGCGCTCCTGATGCCTTGATCAGGCTACGACCCGTAAGAAGGGTCTGAGTGTAATATCATTGTTGCCATCCGGAGCAAAAGACCAGTAAATAGCTAGATAGCGCTCTTGATGCCTTGGTCGGGCTACGACCCCCAAGAAGGGTCTAAGTGTAAGAGCATAGTTGCCATCCAGATTAAAATACCGGGAAATAGCTAGATAGCGTTCCTGATGCCTTGGCCAGGCCAACCCCGTTTGGAAGGATCTAGATGGCATAGATGTCTACTAGAATCATTTTGCCAGCTCATCTAAGTACCATGAATCCTGGAAAAGGAATTCTAGGTACCCATGTTTACCATAGAAGCTTCTTCCGACATAATCGAGCAATACGCTCATTTATTTTGCAGGAATGAATAGTACCCCGGTTCTCTAAGCCCGAGAGCAATTCTAGCTACAAGTAAGAAGCGACAAGCAAAATTCTTCATGTAGTACAAGATTCAGGCTCCAACCCTAAATACTTACCGGTGTTCAAGTCAGAGGGGACTTCTGTTAATAGCAAACTTTGGCTAGGGACCAAAGAAGAATTTTCCACTTCCCAGCATTCCCGCAAGGGTCTAAATTCGGGCTTGTATGATGGGGTATCAAGGTCCCTGAGGTCGAACTACCACCAATCCTACAAGAGCAAGGTGAGGCCTTCCATACCATATGGGCGTCTCACACTTGTCCAGGCTTACCAAATAAAGCCCGACGAGACCACGTCAGGCTCCTTATACCAGGATAAAGCCGGAAACTAGGTCGATGTGAAAGGACCTGAGTCCCCCGACATTAAGGTACCTCGTGACACTCTTCTAGAGCTTGCTACTATGTCTACTTTTACTTGTAGACCTTCAAGGTGCCAAACTTGTCTTGCAAAGGCCCTCCTGCCTCGTCGAGCTATAATCTCGACCAGTCCGAGCGTTAAAGGAAGAAGCCCGTAAAGCCACATCGTCACCAAAAGTGCCAAGATCCACTGTAGATCTTGGGATTGTTAAATCAAGTAGCAAGAGTAGTACTCGAGCGTACCTCTACACCCTTCTAGAAGCGAGCCAAGGTTGCCTCTTTATGGAAAACACCTTACTTGGGCCTGCTAGCCAAGCCCACAACCCCGTTAGGAAGCCTGCATAATTAGGTTAAGCTCCATGATAAAGCTCGGCGTAGCTAAACCAAGCTCCCAGCTACAAGGTTGGAACCCTATGGGATATTTTGCCCCTAAAATGGTTAGCACAAGCTTCATGGGAAGATCAGCATCTAGCTACGTAACAATCGATAGGTCCCCGGAGGACCCTGCCAGTGTATTGGATCTTTGGGTACCTCTGTCTCAAAGAATATCAAATGTTACCACAGGTAACCTCCATGAAGTACCTCTCTAAAGTAACATGCAGAACTAGAGCTCTTCTCTTAGCAACGTAGGAAGAGAGGATTAACTTCCATGACATTTAAAGTACCATTAATGAGGTCAACCACATTAATGGAGGCAGTCAACCCAGTTAATGGCATGATCAACACCATTAATAAGAGAATATTCAACTCTTTAATGGCCACCATTAGTGAAAGAATCCTAAGAGGAAACAAATGCCTTTACCTCCAAGATATCCTCCATATTTGATTCTTTGGGGTCAACTATAACTTAAAATCCCGCCTATTAAGGAAGGAAAAGTCCGAAGAGGAAGAAATCACATCCTCTCCAAGATATTAGCCACTATCCGAGCAACTACATTAGAAGAAGAATCGTACTTAAGAAGGAAGGGAAGATTGAAGAATCCTATACTTGCACGCCAAGAAAGTCACCATTTATAAATATGCCTGTAAAAGACATAGAAAAGGTCTGGGATCAATGACAGAAGACAGACATGCTTCGTTTAAAGATCTCTCAACATCATTAATGTATTGTATTACCTTTACCTAGAATATACCGGTATCGATCTACATTCGACCACCATTGTAAGCTCTCCGGAGCAATTACGTTGTATTACTTCACCATTCTAGTAAGATCCCGGAGCATTCTCTGATATATACATAAGAAAGGATATTCCACTTTCCTCCGGATACTGCCTTGGGGTTTTTCAGCATGTGATCATTCGTGATGCTTTTTCCCCCTTGGTCAGTCCATCTCCCTCTACAAAAGACTTGTGTATTTCTTATTATCTACAGTGTTACGCATGTATGTATGCGGGCCAGGAACCGACCTCATTGGTTCCAGCTCTCTAAATTTCTTATATGAGATCGGGAAACAACAATGAAGACCTAAGGAAACGAAGCTAGATTCCTACCCCGCTAGACCTAGCGCTCTTATCCACTCATCTATAAGCCAAAGTCGCACGTCAAGATGAGGAGAAGCCACCCAGACCAGCTTGAAGGAAGTCGATGAGCTATCCCGCATCATCTCTGTGGCAGAAATCGAGCTCTCCGACACTGTAGCTAGATTAGCCTCCCTCATTACTTGCTATCTAGATCGGAGAATTACAGGAAGGAATCGAGCTTCAGGACAGGGCTCCGGTTACCATGACAGGCTCCGACACCGACTGAGGATCAGGACCAGGACCATGTCCAGGACCAAGATCAACCACTTCATACCAGTCAAGAAACCTTGAGCTCCCTCGTTTCTTACCTACCATAAAGCTAGACGGAAAGGATAACTCCTCTCCTACCTACTATATAGCCCGACAGGTGGGATGACTCCTCTCCTACCTACCACGAAGCCCGACTGGCGGGATGGCTTGTCTCTTCAAGCTCCCCAGATCTACTACATAAGCACGAAGCCCGACGGGCGGGTCGCTTTGTCTCCTACCTACGATTTCATCCTCCACCATATTCATACAAGATCAGGTTAGGTATCAACGATACCGACCCCGGCCACCACTTTCACGGTAGTGGTCTCGAGGGCGTTAATGGGGATTTCTCATCTTAAACAAATTTCCCGTTAACATATATAATATTTAAATTTAAAAATAAATGATCAAATCAAAATTGATTTTAAAAAAATTTCAAATAAAAAATATCTCATATCTTGTATTTGATTTTATTTTAAAAATGTTGATAGGAAATTTGCTCGAGATGAGAAATTCCTGTTAACACCCTCGAGACCACTACCACAAAAGTGGTGGCCTAGGTCTGTACTGTTGGTTCCCGACCTAGTTAAAAAATAGATGAGAGGCTGAAAATGTAATAACAGTAAATGGGAGTTTTATTATTGATATATTGCTTTAAGATACAAATAGCTCTCTTGTTTGCTCACAGTCTCTCGGAGGTGTAGGGTGGTGGCAACTCGGTGCCTGTCGAATAGTGGAGATGAAGGTGACCATTTTCTGAATCTAGAATTTAAGCCTTCCCCTCTTTTTTTATCTTATATGTTGTTGCCTTTTTGTATATGTCGTTCTCTATTTTATTGTGTCTCCTCTGTCAATCCTTGGCTTCACCTATTTATATCGTCCAAGTAGGTTTTTAATCCGTAAATACGTTACCGTGATCCCATGAATCTGTTCCCTCCTTATCGGGCGGTATTCGTTATTTGAATTTGAATTTGAATTGTTACGGGATTTGATGATATCGTTGACGGAGATAAGTTTAATCCCTTATTTGAATCAAACTCTTGACGTGCATGTAAATATTATGTGGAGACGATCCTGTGTTCACTCGTGCCGTCTAATTTTCATAGAGGTCACCCTGCCAGCTACCTGTTGCCCCGTAGAGTGAGGTAGATCCCTGCTCTAGTTCTATTCTTAGAAGCTTAAGATGGATTTTCTCTGACCCTTAGGGGCTTTAGGTGCTCTTGTAGACCCTCTTGGTATGTAGCTGGGGTAGTGTAGATTTAGGCGTGATTCTTCCTTTATGTCCAGCAAGGACAGCGGGCTTTTTTCGAAGTTCTCTTGAGCTTAGAGACTTCCCCTGGCATTTATGGGGCAGTTATGGAGCTCGATCTCAGAGCCGAGGTTCCCCGATAGATGGCCTGGAGAAGCCCAGCTTGCAGTACTCTTTTGGGGACTCGTCCTGGTCGTACCTGGCTTGTCTTCAGGTAGTTTTGAAGCCGAACCGACCTTCCTTGCTCCTACGGGGTGGCTTTACGGTCTTTTCGAGCTTCATGATTATCGATTGTGGTTGGAAAATTTCTCTTTGACCCTTGGCCAAATTTCACTATTAATAGAAGTCCCCTCCGACTTGAACACCGGTGGTAGAATTGGGGTAGGAGTCAAATTCCTTGTTTAATTGAGAAAGTTTTTCTCCATAATGATAATCAATGAGAGCGAAATTTTCTCATCAATTACCTAACATTTTGAATTTTAAACTGAGTGTTATTCGAAGAAAAACGGCTGCAATACGGCTCTAGGTGATCTTTCCGAGGATATCGCTAATAAACCTCTATTTAAGCCTGGCCTGATCGTCACTTTCTTCATACTTCCTCAAATCTTCAAACTTTCAAATTTCTTTTTCCCTGTTTTCTCTGCCGAAATCTTCCGCTTGCTTTCTCACCTCTCTTTCCCATCAATGTTGACTTCCACAGATAGTGTTGATGCCTTGGTGGGGGGCTCGAAGGCCTTAACCTAGCTTCTCTTAAGCGGGTGCGAGGGATTTCAAGCGACGAGGAATCTTCCCCACTCCGTCAGCGCCGTCATTCTAACAGGAACGTTCCTATTGGTTCTGGCTTTTTGAAACAGCTTGACAATCCTCTGAACTCAGTCGATGAAGACTCTGATGTCGGGGAGAGATTAGATGCGGTCGGGGGGGCTCAAGTCACAGTGGCGGAGTTTTCTTCAGTGGTAGCCCTTCCTTTCGAAACCACGGTCATCCCTGACTCCACTGTCGACCCTCAGTCGATTGGCCGTCTTCGGGACAAGTATGGTTTTCCTGACACAGTTTCCCTAACTCTCCCATACCAGAATTATGATGTTTTTAGCCCGCCCCAAGGGGTGCTCCTTATCCACGTTGAAGCTTTTGAGAACGGGGTGAGGCTCCCTCTTCACCCCACCCTTTGGCGGGCTCTCAATGCCCTTCAGCTGGCTCCTCTTTAACTAACGCCCAGCTTCTGGAGGTATCTAGTCGGCTTCTTGGTATTGTAGAGGGAGCAATGCGAGCTTAGCAGCATAACCAAGGAGCTCAAGGCAGAGAAGCTCGCCTTCCTTTTTCCAGATAGATAGCCTGGCTGGGGTCCCGTGAGGCCAATTTTATGCCAAGGCCAAGAATAGGCTTAACTTTATCATCCCCAGGGCTTAAAAGAAGAACCCCGCTTAGAAAGAAGAATGGGTACTGGTGGGGAGAGACTGAGGGAGCTCTGTCTTCGTCGCCGGGCATGAGCTTAAGGTTCCCACCGCCTTTAGTGATAAACCCACCTGGGGTCGGGATTCCTTACCCGATGAGTATGAGGCCATGCTGAAGACTATCCTGGCTCGGAACTACCTGCATCTAAAGTTTCCAACCGCTGACCCTTTTGATCCCCGCAGGGTAAACATGTACCTGCTAATATCTGGTGCTACCCCTCGTAAGTATCTCGATCTATCTTGTTGTTTTTTTTTATTGGATGGTTCAGTTATGATGATCTTGATTTCTTTCTCTAACAGTGTTTGTTGTTGCTCCAGCTTCTCACAAAGCCCAAAGAGCGAGGATCCCTCCTCCTCCTTTTACATAATCTTGAGGAGCTCTCTCAGATGTTTTGATAAATGGGGGTCAATCACTAAGGTAGCTGCCATGTTCGTTGCTTCCCTCTCTCCATCCCAGGTGAAGTCCAAGATGGCTCTTCTTGCGTCTCAGGCTTCAAAGGCTCTAAATTGAGAAAGGTCTGCCTCCTAAGTCGTCAATAAGTCCATTCTTGTCCCCTCACTTGTAGTCACTGCTCCAAATGATGCTCCCCGAGTCACATTACCCCTTTCTATAGACCCGGTTGTATCCCGGGACGTCGAGGTTCCTAGGGAGCCCGATACCGATATTCCTGAGGTTACCCCTTCTCGTCCCTACCAACAATCGAGCTAGGCGGGTCAGGATGAGGTCCTGAAGCAATTTGTTGGATGAACGCGATGCCCGTGGACATCATGATCAAGAAAGGGTTAGCTATTCTAGCCGAGGTAGTTGTCGCTTTTACTTCATCATTCAGCTGCTTGACTTGTCATTTTCTAACATTATTTTCTTTTTTAGACTTTCAAGTTTCAGGTGGCCATGGGGCATCAGGTAGCCTTCCTCCATGATTGGGCAACCAAGGCTGAGGCTGAAGCTGAGTGAGCCATAGGATTGCTTGCTCGGGCTCGGACCTTTGTCCAGAAGATAACCTCCAGCCATCAAGGAATGAAGACGTAGCTAGCTGAGCTTCAATGCGACCATGACAGCTTGAAGCGGGCTTTTGATCAGGAGACTCTTAGGTCGAAGGGGCAGGCTAGCTAGCGGAATGACTGGAGGGGAGAGGCGAAGGCCCTGGATGTTGAGAACCAAACTTTGCAGGCTCAAATTACCCAACTCCAGGCTGTTGTGGAAGCCTCTTTTAGCGAGGGGTACTTATATGCCTCATACCAGGTTCCAGAGGCTTTTTCTCCCCAATTCGATCTCTCCAGCATCACTGGCTGGGATAGATCAGAGGTCATGTCACGGGCTGCGAAGATGTCTCACCCAGAAACTGATGGAGCTGGCCCTTCTGGAGAGGGAACTGGGAAGCAGTTAGAGGTGCCAGATCTGCCTCTTCCTGTTCCAGCCTTTCCAGTATCTGGTCTCGGTGACTCCTCGAAGGGGGTTCACAAAGAAAAGCTTGAATGAGGCCTTGCTGAAGCCCGAGATCCTCCTACAGTGTTCTCAATAATGGAGTCAACAGAAGGCTGAAATGTGCCTAAGTCGGTGACCAGCCTTCTTGATGCAGCTATATCATCTGAAGTTATGGCGGTGATTGATGAAATCGTGAAGGAGGATCCTATTGACCCCGAGGAAGCCAAGGCTGATCCCTAGAAGGAAATAGAGGAAGCAGTAGATGCGGGTGATCAGGATGAGCTGCGACTAGAGAGAGGAGCAAGAGGCGAGGTCCATTCTGTTGAGGAGGAAGCTAAAGGCTCTTAGGAAGATGAAGAAGCTTGAGTTCACTGCCATGTGATCTATTTTGAATGACCGAAAAAGGGGGTGGGCATACCATCTTCAACTGTGTTTACCATTTTATCATTGCTTTATAGCCCGGAACCAGGGATTGGGCCCCCATTGCTTGTTGTAGCCTAGTTGGGGGATAAAATTTTAATCTCAGATCTAACTCTGGCTTGCATGTACTTGCTTGATCGTTCAGCTTTTATAACGAAATGAGCTATCTTTGGGGGGAAAATAAGATAAGAAAAAAGGATGTTGGCATTGAGCCCCTATACTAATGAAACTCCTAGCTCAACTTTTTCAGTTGACAGTCCCCTTATTTCATTGTAATTCTGCTGTAGTAAGTGACCACGTATCAAGGAAAAAATAGTGAAATAACAGGAGCATTTAGAGTTAAGGTGAATCGAGCCCTCTATCCCTGAGCTCCTTTGGGGGGCTGTAGCCTGAGTAGAACATTAAGTAAATATCTATTTAGCCCCCTTCTTAGGCTCGAGATCAGGAAGGCTTCTGCGCTTTCAAGCTTGATACCTTCTTAGGGAAAACGGTAGCCTGACAAAGGTATCAAGATGGCTATCTAGCTATTTCCTGGTCTCAAGATCTAGATGGCAACTATGCTCTTACACTCAGATCGTTCTTGGTGGTGGTAGCCTGACCAAGGCATCAGGAGGGCTATCTAGCTATTTCCTAGTCTCGAGATCTGGATGGCAACTATGCTCTTACACTTAGATCCTTCTTGGGGGTGGTAGCCCGACCAAGGCATCATGAGGGCTATCTAGCTATTTCCTAGTCTTGAGACCTGGATGGCAACGATGCTCTTACACTCAGATCCTTCTTGGGGGTGGTAGCTCGACCAAGGCATCAAGAGGGCTATCGAGCTATTTCCTGGACTTGAGATTTTGATGGCAACTATGCTCTTATACTCAGACCCTTCTTGGCGGGGGGTAGTGCCCGGCCGGGGCTTCACGAGTAGTGAGGGAGCTTCCTCGGCTTACCTCTGGTCTTGAGGCGATAATGTCGAAACTTTTCATGTAGACCCAAATCATTGTAGGACATAGTCGAAGAAGGAGTAAACAAGTAAGCAGTCTTTATTGATATGGAGGGCGGAGTACATTATTTTAGGAAAAGAAATAAAAGAAACTAGTCAGAGGTTGCCTGCTCCTGAGTCCCCTGTTCAAGGGTAGAATTTCCTTAGGTGATCCGTATTCCAAGTATGGTCGATGAGTCGACCATCTATATCCTCGAGCTTGTACGCCCCATTACGGATCACCATTTTTATAATGTAGGGTCCTTCCCAGTTGCGCCCTAGGACCCCGTCTGACCTGTTCCTGGTGTTTAACATCACTTTTCTAAGGACTATATCCCCTTCTTTGAAGCTTCGGGCTTTAACCCTCTTGTTGATGTACTTGGCAATCATGCCTTGGTAGATTTCTACCTTCTCGGCTATTCGATCTTGCTTTTCTTCCAAGAGGTCCAAGCTAGCTAGGAGCCTGCTTTCATTGCTCTCTGGTTCGAATCGTTGGACTCTAAAGAAGGTCAACTTGTGCTCTATAGGGAGTACTGCTTCAACCCCAAAGGCCAGCGAGTAGGGCGTTTCACCTGGTAGCTGTTCACCTTGTAGTACGGAAAGCCCAGAGGACCCCGGGAAGCTCCTTTACCTATTTACTTTTCTTCTTATTTCCATGTCGAGCATCACTAGTCCATCTTCGGGGCAATCGATGGATCCCGCGTCTTTCAGGTTTAGTGCAAGGGCTATCCCAACTTGGATAGTCGTCACCTGTGCGAGTTGATTTGCTAGAGCTGCTAGGTTAGCTGATACTGCGTAGCATTTCCTAGCTGCTTACTGATCACCCTGAACCTCTCCCACTTTATCTCCTACCGGGAATTTCAAGACATTGTGGTAAATAGAAAGGACCCTTTCAAAGATGACAGAAATGGCCTCCCTAAAATTGCATTGTAGGCCAACAGGGTATCCACCACTACGAAGTCAGTAATGATGCTTTGCTGGAGAGGTGCGGCCCCAATAACCACTGGTAGGATTTTTGATCCCACAGGTGTGATGGAGTCCCCAGTGAACCCGTATAATGGAGTAGTGCAACTATTGTAACACCACTGCTTCAAGTTTAGCTTTTCCAATGTGTCTTTGAACAGGATATCGATGCTGCTACCTGTGTCGACGAGCATGCGGTGCACCATGAAGTTGGCAATTTGTACTGTGATGACCATGAGGTCATCATGTGGCTGCACGGTGTTATAGACATCTGCTTCGGTGAAGATGATCAGTGACAGCTGGGAGGGGTTGGTCAGTCTCTGGTCGACCTTGAAGATATCTCGCCCCTAGTCTGTACTCAGGACCTAACTCGCATGGTTTTTCCTAGAATTGTTAGAGGTGCCAGCCAGAATGGGACCCCTGCTGATAGTATGTATTACATGAATCTGTTGCATCAGGTCCACCTGTTCTCCTTTACTTTTCTCAGCATGTTCTCGGATTTTGGATTGTACCTCCCTTCCAGTCTGAATGTTCTCCATGACTTGTTGTAAGAACTCTATCAAGCATCCTCCCCTTATCAAAGCCTCAATCTAGTTCCGCAGGTTATAGCATTCTGAAGTGTTATGCCCTACGTCCTCGTAAAAGTCACAATATTTTTAACTATTTCATTTATCGTCCGGGCTTTCATGGGAGCGGGCTTCTGTAACAAACCCTTGTCCTGAATGGTGAGATAGACTATTTCAAGGGAGTGTAATGGTCATACCCCCTCTCATCGCGGGCTATAAGGGCCACTGTCCTGGGAGGTGGTAAAGATTGAAGAGAAGCTCGTCTATCGAGATACCTTTCCAATTTGGGCTGAGGAATTGGGAAGCCATATGTTGATTTGTCAGGGGTTTGCTTTGGCTTTTCTGAGCTTGCTCGGGTCTGGCATCTTCCTTCTTTTGTTGCTTTTAGGCTCTCATGTCATCATGCTGCATCTTGACCTTAAGCTGTTCGTCGACCTCAATCTGTTCCAGAGCTTGATCATAGGCTTCCAGGTAAGTTTTTGGAGGTCTCTTGGCAAAAAACCGGAATAGTTTTCCCACCAACAAGTTTCTTCGAAAGTTGGCGAGGGTTTCTCTTTCGGTAAAGACCCCCATCTGGATGACTTCCTTGTGGAAACGCTCGATATAAGCCCGGAGAGTTTCCCCTCTCTTCAGGATCACATATTGTAGATGAATAGGGTTCTTTAGTCGGGGTTTAACTCCCTGGAATTATGAGCAGAAATCGGTTGATAATTTTGGTGAAGGAATCCACGCTCCCAGCGGGTGGTTTCCTAAACCAGGTCTTAGCATAACCTGTGAGTGTAGTGGGGAACATTCGACACATAGCGGCCCTGGTTGTGTTCTGGACCTCCACATGTTGAACGAAGCTCTCTAAGTGGCTCAGAGGATCTTCAGTCTCGGAGAACCTGTCAGTTGGCATTTTGAACTTAGGCGGGAGCTCTACCTCCAGGATCCTTCTAGTGAAGGGGGTGTTCATTTCACTTAGATGATCTTTCTTGTCCTCTTTGTACTTCCCTTTCCTCATCAATTAGACCACTTTCTGTAGCTCTGCCAACTGGTCCATTAGTCGCTTGCTTTCGGACTTCCTTGAGTCGATCTCAGATCCCTCACCATCAGATCCCTTTGATGTACTAGCAACCTCTACCCCGGTTCCTTCTTCAGAGGGGACTCACTCTGGGGCTTTGCTAACTTTCTTCTTCTCTACCCCGGGCTTCCCTCATTGTAGTCGTTGGGTGGAGGAGCTCTTCCCGTCCCAGGGGAAGGACATCTACCTCGGATCTGACTTATCTTGGTTGGTGGTGTGGCAACACTTCGGGAACATGAGGCATTGGCCCTAGCCTATCCCAGATCGAGGTCGGGATCCCCATTATGTTACGAGTTGATTCCCTAGGGGCAGGTCCCAGCCGATCAAAGGCGGGTTGCCTAGCCCCAGGCCTGCTTGACTGCTTCTGATTGCGAAGACCCGTTTGTTGGATAGCGATACCCTCAGTGAGTAGTAGAAGGCGGACGTTATTTATAAAGGCCGCCGCTTGTTAGTCAAACTCGACCTGGCTTCCAAGAGGGGGATCCAGAGCCCGCACAGTAGTTGGCTGGGTAGGAATCTGGCTATGGAGCCATTATTTTCTCTCTTTCCTCATGACTTTTCGTGTCAATGTAGCAGAAGGTTTCAACGAGGTGCCCTGCTGCCCTTGTGAAGAGCGAAGCCTCTTGATGACTTTGACATAACAAACTTTTTGAATGTAAAAAGATGGTGGTATGAGATGTTTCCCACAGACGGTGCCAGAAAGTGTTGACGGAAAATTTGCTCGAGATGAGAAATTCCTATTAAAACCCTTAAGACCACTACCACGAAAGAGGTGGCCGGGGTCCATACCGTTGGTTCCCGACCTAGTTAAGAGATAGACGAGAGGCTGAAAATGTAATAACAGTAAATGGGAGCTTTATTATTGATATATTGCTTTAACATACAAATTGATCTCTTGTTTGCTCACAGTCTCTCGGAGGTGTAGGGTGGTGGCAACTCGGTGCCTGTCGAATAGTGGAGATGAAGGTGACCGTGTTCTTAATCCAAAATTTAAGCCTTCCCCTATTCTTTTTATCTTATATGTTGTTGCCTTTTTGTATATGTCATTCTCTGTTTTACTGTGTCTTCTTCTGTCTCTCCTTGGCTTCACCTATTTATATCGTCCAAGTAGGTTTTTAATCAGCAAATACGTTACCGTGATCCCATGAATCCGTTCCCTCCATATCGGGCGGGATTCATTATTTGAATTTGAATTGTTATGGGATTTGATGATATCGTTGACAGATATAAGTTTAATCCCTTATTTGAATCAAACTTCTGATGTGCATGTGAATATTATGTGGAGACGATCCTGTGTGCACTCATGCCGTGAATCTTCATGGTGGTCACCCTGCCAGCTGCCTGTTGCCCTGTAGAGCGAGGTAGATCCCTGCTCTGGCTCACCGTAGTTTGTATATGATATTCATCTTGATCTTCTTTTGATCTTCTGTTTCAACTACTCTTTATATAAGATGTTTTATATCTATTAGAAGAAGTCTAAAATTTGAGTTTTTAAAAAAGTAATATTTCTTTTTTAGCTTTTTAAAAACATTTATTTGGGGTCTTATAATCTTATTTTCTTTTCTAAAGTCAGATGGGGTTTTATTATAATAATGAACAATTTAAAATTATAGAAATTTGAATGGTAAATGATGAAATGGTTGAATAACTATGTGGGTGAAAGTGCGTGAAAGTTTCAAAAACGTGTGTGTCTATAACCTAAAGGGGGGGGGGGGGGGGGGGGTGAATAGGTTTTAATCGAATCAATTACCAATTTTTCGATTTATCAATATTAACACAAATTACCCCAATGAAACAAACATACTACATCAAGTATAAAGTGCGGAAATATAAATAACACTTGATGTTTACGTGGAAACCCTCCAAATGGGAAAAACCATGGGCTGATTTGTGTGCCACACTAGATCCTCAAATCCACTTTTGAATGAAAGTTTACAACCCAGGTTGACCTCCCGTCACACCCTCCAGTTACTAACCCTTTCACTCTACCCAACAGGCCTTAACAGTGATTCTTGATCTATTTGCTTGTGCCCTAACAACTTAGTCACAAGACTTAACCTCAATGAAGAGTCAAACACAACCTAAGTGAATATGATAAAATATTCAAACATGCAAGTAATGCTAGGCAACACTAAATGCTTATCTAGGAATTTAAGAATGTCACTAAGAACAATTCCTAGATATCAATGTCTAAATGAATGTTCATAAGACTTAACTAGATATAATTATGCAACAATATATCCTAGTTATCAAACAAAAGAGCCAATCAACACATGTTGTCATAAAACATGGCAAGGACTATAATGCAATCACAATATGCAATCAATAAGTCCTAAACAATATCTAAATGCAAAGCATAAAGATTTAGCTAGAAAAGCAAAATGGTCACAAACCCTAGCGATCATAAAATAAAAATCTCAACCAACAATCAACAACCCAAGCATGTTATAAATGCAATTAAACTCAATAACATACATTTAATGAACAATAATTGCTAAACCTATGAATACATGTCATAAGAATGGAACAAGAAATTCTAAGGCATGTAGAGATTACCTAGTCAATGACAAACAAGAGAAACCATGCTTGGAAGATGCTAGATGATGTTAGATGCTCATGGATTGAAGGTTGGATGAGCCAAGATGAGTTCTTGGAAGCTCTATCTCTTTAGGAGTTACTTTCCTACTCAAAGATATGATTTTTGTCTAATAGGAAGCAAGGAAGAAGAAGAGACATTATATAAAGAAGCCCTACACGAAATGGTATCGTTTTGGACAAGGGGCAACTGATCCCTGACATGACCGCTGTGCGTACCGTGGCCTAAGCAAGTGTCCAGACCGCGGTAACCCGAGAGATGCATTGCCTGGGAATCTTCGATGTCTGGATCGTGTTACAAGCAGTTTTCCAGACCTCGATAGAGCCAGCGATGCAACACTGGGAAACTTTGCTTGGGAGACCGATGTGCATGCAACTTGCATAGGCTGCGGTAGCAATAGCGAGCAACGTCTGGAGAACACCGTTGTGCATACCACGACGGAGGCAATGCACATGGAGCAGTCCTGGCGGCGATCAAGGGGAAAATGCTCTTCTACGGGTAAACTAAATGCAACAAACACCCAAGCAAGATATACGGCAAAGAGACACACAATTAAGGCAATTTAGCATTCATGCAAGTTGATCCAAGACATGCATGAGAGTGTGTGTGTTCACTAAAAACTCTTCAGAAAAGGTTAAGCCAGTGTTTTACCTTCTGAAGCTTGAGCTGGGTCTTGAGCAATGATGGCCTAAACTACCATTATAAATTAATCCCCAAATGTGGTTGTCAACGAAATAAGCGTATCAAAAACCGAGGAACTTACAGTGCGGGTTCAAAAAATAAATAGCACTTTTTAGTGGTGGCATTTCAAAATTGTCACTGCTTTAATAACTTATGTTTAAAAGGTACCAATTATGATGAACGGATAAAAATACTCTCAATAGTTGTTCCACATCAAATTTCTTTCATTCATTTTTACTGTGACAGAATTGTGAAGTAGAGAGATAAAGTTTCGTTGAAACCCATATAATTATTTGAACAACGACGGAGTGGTGCTACGCAGATGTAATCAGGGGTCGAGCTCCCTGACCCCTGAGGGCTTGAGCTCCCTGACCCCTGAGGGCTTGAGATGCTCTTGTAGACCCTCCTGAGAAGTAGCTGGGGTAGTGTAGATTTAGGCGTGATTCTTCCTTTATGTCCAGCAAGGACAACGGGCTTCTAGAGATATTAACGGGCTTCTTTCGAAGTTCTCTTGAGCTTGGAGACTTCCCCTAGCATTTACGGGGCGGTTATAGAGCTCGAACTCAGAGCTAAGGTTCCTTGATAGATTGCCTGGAGAAGCCCGGCTTCCAGTACTCTTGTGGGGCTCATCCCGGTCGCTTCTGACTTGTCTTCTGGTAGCTTTAAAGCCGAACCAGCCTTCCCTGCTCCTGCTAGGTGGCTTTACGGTCTTTTCGGGCTTCATGATTGTCGATTATGGGTGGAAAATTTCTCTTTGACCCTTGGCCCAATTTCACTATTAACAAAAAATTTAATTTAATAAAGTAAAATAATCATATTATTTTAATTTATTTAAAAATAAATATCAACATACACCCTCTATTTAGTGATTAATAACATAATTAAATAATTTTATTATTTAATTTTGTTGGCGGGAAATTTGCTCGAAATGAGAAATTCCTGTTAACACCCTTGAGACCACTACAACGAAAGTGGTGGTCGGAGTCGGTACAGTTGGTTCCCGACCTGTTAAGAGATAGACGAGAGGTTGGATTGTAATAACAGTAAATGAGAGCTTTTATTATTGATATATTCCTTTAAAATACAAATCACTCTCTTATATGCTCACAGTCTCTCTAAGATGTAGGGTGGTGGCAACTGTGTGCCTGTCGAATAGTGGAAACGAAGGTAGCCGTGTTCTGAATACAGAATTTAGGTCTTCCCCTCTTCTTTTCTTTCTCTCTTCTCTCTGTTGCTATTTGACTTTTTCTGTGTATGTGTGAGTATCTGTCCTCTCCAGCGTATCCTTCTTGGCCCTATTTATATATGGTCCAAGTCGGTTTAAATTTGCTGATATCCCGCTACGATACTTCGAACCCGTTTCCTCCTTATCGAGCGGGATCTTTTATTCAAAAATTGTTGACCTCGAGTAAATAGCGGAAAGAAATTAACGTGAATGAGTTTGTTTCCTCTTTGGAATCAAACTCTTGTCTCGCACGTATACGGGATTAATGATGGTTATTTCCTAGATATGATCTTGTATGTTATCGTGACATGTTTGTTCATGGAGGTCGCCCAACTAGCTGCCTGTTGCCCTATAGAGCGACGTAGATCTCTGCTCCGACTTTGTTCTTAGAAGCTTGTGATGGATTTTTCCCGACCCTTAGGGCCTTGAGGTGTCCTTGTAGACATTCCGGGGAGGTAGTCAGGGTAGTGTAGATTTAGGCATGATTCTTCCTTTTTGTCTAGCAAGGACAGCGGGCTTCTGGAGAGGTTGGCAGGCTTCTCTCGAATGTCTCTAAAAGCTTGGAGGCTTCTCCTAGCATTCACGGGGTTCCCCGATAGATGGCCTGGAGAAGCCCGGGTTCCAGTAATCTTATGGGGGCTTATCCTGGTCGCTTCTGGCTTGTTTTCTAGTAGTTTTGAAGCAGAGCCGGCCTTCCTTGCCCCTGGCCAAATTTAACTATTAACAGAAATCCCCTCTGACTTGAACACCGGTGGTAGAGTTGGGGCTGGAGTCAGATTCCTTGTTTAATTGAGAAAGTTTTCTGCCGTAAAGATAATTAATGAGAGCAAAATCTTCTCATTTATTACCCAATATTTGAATTTGAAACAGTGTGTTATTCAAAGAAAGACGGCTACAATACGGCTACAGGTGATCTTCCTGAGGATATCGCCGATAATCCTCTATTTAAACCCGGCCTTACCGATACTTTCTTCATACTTTCTCATATCACAAAATTTTAAATTTCTTATTTCCTGCTTTCTCTGTCGATTTTCCTCCATCTTCCCTTGCCTTCAAATCTTTCTTACCCATTAATGTCGACTTCCTTAGACAGCATTGGCACCTTGGTTGAGGGCACCGGAGGCCCTAACCTAGCTCCTCGTAAGTGGGTACGAGGAATTTCGATCGATGAGGAATCTTCCTTGCTCAGCCAGCGCCGTCGTTCTAGCAGGAATGTCTCTATCGGCTCTGGTTTCTCAAACCAACCTGACAGTCCTCTTAACCTAATTGATGAAGATTCTGATGTCGGGGAGAGAGTCGACACAGTCGGGAGGGCTCAAGTCACAGTGGCAGAGCTTCCTTCAGTGGTGACCCTTCTTTTCGAACCCGGGGTCATCCTTGACTCCATTGTCGACCCTCAGTCGATTAGCCATCTTCTGGACAAATACGGTATTCCTGACATCGTTTCCCTCACCGTCCCCCATAGGAACTATGATGTTTTTAGTTTGCCTAAAGGCGTACTCCTTATCCACGTCGCATCTTTTGAGAGCGGGGTGAGGCTCATTCTTCACCCTACCCTTCGGTGGGCTCTCAATGCCCTTCAGCTGGCTCCGCTTCAACTGACGCCTGGCTTCTGGAGGCATCTAGTCGGCTTCCTTGTATTATAGAGGGAGCAATGGAAGATGAGAAACGTAACCAGGGAGCCCGGGGCTAAGGATCTCGACTTTCTTTTCCAGATAGGTAGCCTGGCTGGGGTTTCACGAGGCCAATTATATGCCAATGCCAAGAATACGCTTAACTTTATCATCCTTGGGGCTTCAAAGAAGGACCTTGCTTGGAAAGAGGAGTGGGTAATGGCAGGGGAGACTAGGGGAGCCCCTTATTCGTCGGCGGGCATGAGCTCGAGGTTCCCACCACTTTTAGCGACAAACCCTTGTGGGGTCAGGTTTCCTTGCCCGCTGACTCTGAAGCCGTGCTAAAAACCATCCTGGCCCAAAATTACTTAAATTTGAATTTTCTAACTGCTGACCCCTTCAACCCCTGCAGGGTGAAAAGGTACCAGCAGATCTCCGATGCTACTCTTCATAAGTATCTTGCTCTATCCTGTCTTTAAATTGTTGGATGGTTTAGTTCTAATGATCTTGATACACCCTCTTTTTTAACAGTGTTTGTTGTTACTCCAGCTTCTCGCGAAGGTCGGCAAGCTAGGATTCCTCCTTCTCCTTTTAGATCATCCCCAGGAGTTCTCTCGGCTGTTCCAAAGAAGGGGGGTCAACCATTAAGGTAGCTGCTCTTCTCGTTCCATTGCCCTCACCTTCCCAGGTGAAGTCCAAGATGGCTCTTCTTGAATCTCGGGCGGCAAAGGCTCTAGGCCGAGGAGGGTCTGCTTCCCAAGTCACAAATAAGTCCATTCCTGCTCCCTCACCAGTAGCCTCTGCTTCAACCGATGCTCCCCGAGTCATATCATCCCTCTTTGTTGATCCAGATGTATCCCGGGCAGTCGAGGTTCCCACGGAGCCCGATACCGATATTCTTAAGGTCTCCCCTTCTTGCCCCAACCAACAATCGAGCTCGAAGGGTTGGGACGAGGTCCTGAAGCAATTCATTGCATTCTGTTCAGGCGGTGGGATTTCTAGGATGACCTCAATGCCCGTGGATATCATGATTACCAAAGGGTCAGCCCTTCTAGCCGAGGTAATCGTCATTTTTTCTTCCTTATTCAGCAACTTGATTTATCATTTTCTAACATGAATTTTCTTTACAGGCTTTCAAGTTTTAGGTGACCATGGGGCATCAGGTGGCCTTCCTCCATGATCGAGCAGCCAAGGCTGAGGCTAAGGATGAGTAAGCCATGGAGTTGCCTGTGCGGGATCAAACCCTGGTCCAGGAGATAACCTCCAGCCAACAAGGAATGGAGACATAGCTAGCTGAGCTTCAGTGCGGCCATGAGAGGTTGAAGTGGGCTTTTGATCAGGAAGCTCTCCTGTTGAAGCAACGTGCTAGCAAGCGGGATGACTGGAAGAGAGAGGCGAAGGCTCTGGATGTCGAGAACTAAATTTTACAGGCTCAAATTACCCAGCTTCAGGCCGAGGTGGAAGCCTATTTTAATGAGGGGTACTTCTATGCCTCCTATCAAGTTGTAAAAGCCCTTCCTCCCCCATTTGATCTCTTCAGCATCGCCGGTTGGGATAGAGAATGTCATGTCACAGGTTACGGAGATGTCTCGTCCTGAAAATGATGAAGCTGATCTTTATGGGAAGGGAGCTGGGAAGCTGTTGGAGGTGCCAGATCTGCCTACTCCTGTTCCAGCCTTCCCAGCATCTGGTCTAGGTGAGTCCTCGAGTGGGGTCCAAATAGAGGAGCCAGAAAGAGGTCTTGCTGAAGCCCGAGACCCCCTAGTTATGCTCTCATGAGTGGAGTCAACAGAAGGCGAGAACATGTCTGAGTCAGTGGCTAGCCTTCTTGATGTAGCCATACAACATGAAGTTATGGCGATGATCAACAAAATTGTGGAGGAGGATCCTGTTGACCTCGAAGCAGCCGAGGCAGATCCCTAGGAGGAGGTGAAGGTGGTAGATGCAGTTGATCAGGATGAGCTACAATCGGAAAAGGGAGCAAGGGGCGTGGTTCATTCTGTTGAGGAGGAGGCTGAAATCCATTAGGAAGATAAAGAAGTTTGAATTCTCTCTTTTGTGATTCATTTTGAATGCCAAGAAAGGAGGGTGGGCATCCCATCTTTAAACGTGTTTGACCCTTTATTTTTTTTAATTTTGTAGCCCAGAATAAGGGGTTGGGCTCCTTGCCTGATGTAGCCTTATTGGGGAATAGGCTTCTTCGTACATTAATAAATTCCAACTTTAGATCTAGCTTATTTCTCGACTTGCATGTATTTCCTGGATCTCTCTCTAGGTCCGGCGTTCACAGCACATTGACTTATCTCGGGAGAAATAACAAGATAAGAAAAATGTTTAAGCGTGAAAACAGACATTTAACGATGGGCTTTCTGACCATCAAACCTCGCAGCTCAACTTCCTTAGTCGATAGTCTCCTTGTTTGATTGTAGGCATGTTGCAGTGAGTGACCACATATCAAGTGGGGCTAGTAACCAGAACTAACTGGTATATTTAGAGTAAATCGAGCCCTTTATCCCCGATCCCTTTTAGGATGTTGTAGCCCGACCAAGGCATCAAGAGGGCCATCTAGCTATTTCCAGGTCTTGAGATCTTTATGGCAACTATGCCTTTACACTCAGATCCTTCTTGGGGGTGGTAGCCTGACCAAGGCATTAGGAGGGCTATCTAGCTATTTCCTGGTCTCGAGATCTGGATGGCAACTATGCTCTTACACTCAGATCCTTCTTGGGGGTGGTAGTCCGACCAAGGCATCAGAAGGGCTATCTAGCTATTTCCTGGTCTTGAGATCTGGATGGCAACTATGCCCTTTCACTCAGATCCTTCTTGGGGGTGGTAGCCCGACCGAGGCATCATGTGGGCTATTTAGCTATTTCATGGTCTCGAGACCTGGATGGCAACTATGCTCTTACACTCAGATACTTCTTAGGGGTTGTAGCCTGACCAAGGCATCGGGAGGGCTATCTAGCTATGTCCTGGTCTCGAGATCTGGATGGCAACTATGCTCTTACACTCAGATCCTTCTTGAGGGTGGTAGCCAGACAAAGGCATCAGGAGGGCTATCTAGCTATTTCCTGGTCTCGAGATCTTGATGGCAACTATGATCTTACACTCAGACCCTTCTTGGCGGGGGGTAGTGCCTGGCCATGGCATCATGAGTGGGAGAGGGGCTTCCCCGGCTTACCCGGCTTACCCGGCTTACCCCTGGTCTTGAGGTGATAATGTCGAACTTTCCATGTAGACCTAAATCATTGTAGGACATAGTTAAAGAAGGAGTAAACAATAAAAGCAGGCTTTATTGATATGTAGGGTGAAGTACATTATTGTTTAAAAAAAAAAACTAGTCGGAGATAGCCTGCTTCTGAGTCCCTTGGTCAATGGTAGAATTTCCTTAGGTGATCTGCATTCCAAGTATGGTCGATGAGTCGACCATTCATATCCTCTAGCTTGTACGCCCTATTATGGATCACCATCTTTATTAGGTATGGTCCTTCCCAATTGAGCCCTAGGACCCCGTCTGATTTCTTCCTTCCTGGTGTTTAACATTACTTCCCTGAGGACTAAATCCCCTTATTTGAAGCTTTAGGCTTTAACCCTCCTGCTGAAGTACCTGGCAATTCTACTTTAGTAGATTGCTACCTTCTCGGCTATTCTATATTGTTTTTCCTCCAGGAGGTCCAAGCTAACTCAGAGCTTACTTTCATTGCCTCCAGGTTCGAACCGTTGGACTCTAAAGGAGGTCAACTTATGCTCTATTGGTAGGACTGCTTCAACCTCGAATGCCAGTGAGTAGGGCATTTCCCAGGTAGCTGTTCTCCTTGTAGTGCGGTAAGCCTAGAGGACCTCGAGAAGCTCCTCTACCCATCTGCCTATCTTCTGCTGTAGCATTTTCTTCAACAACTTCTTAATGGTTTTGTTTGTGGATTCCACCAAACCTTTGGTCTGAGGGTGGGCTACTAAAGCAAACCGAAGGTCGATTCTTAAGCCTTCATAGAAATCTCTGAATTGGCCATTATCGAACTGTTTTCTGAGGTTAGTTATGATTGCAAGGGGAGTTCCGAACCTACAAACTAGATTGGTCTTGATGAACCTTGTTGTGTTTTCTTCTAATATCTGAGAGAGAGGTCTGTCTTCAACCCATCTTGTGAAATAGTCAATCTCTACGATAGCGTGATTGGCCTGTCATGGAGCTGTAGGAAGCGGTCCAATCAAATAGACTCCCCACATAGCAAAAGGGTATGGCGAGCTAAGGGATGACAAGCGCTCCGAAGGGAGGTAACTCAAGTTTGCGGCCTTCTAGCATGCCTCGCAGGTTTACAACAAGTTCTTAGCATCTTGATGGATTGCCGGCCAATAATACCCCATACGGAGAACCAAATATGCCAAAGCCTCTCCACCAATATGGTTCCCTCATTCCCCGGAATGAACCTCTCTTAAAGCCCACTTGGCATCTTTAGGGTGTAGACATCGGAGCAGGGGAAAGGGATTTTCTCTTTCGGTATAAATGCCCATCCACCATACAATACCGAACCGAGAGCCTTTTAACCCTCCTAGCTTGGTCGGGCTCCCCAGGAAGTTTCCCATCCTGTAGATACTCCATTATTGGATCCATCCAGCACGGCTGTCGGTCCAAGGTATAAGCTTCCTTACCTGTCATAATGCTAGGTAGGGGGATTATTTGAAGAGAGACTCCGTGAGGTAGGGTCTGGCCACCATATGCAGCTATCTTGGCAAGGATGTCAGCCCGATGATTTAGTTGTCGAGGTATCTGCTCGATTCTGAATCCCCTAAATCTGGTCTTGAGTTGTTGAACCAATTTTAAGTGAGCGATCATATTATCCCCCTTTGCCTTATAATCCCCGGAGACTTGATTGACCACGAGTGAAGAACCTCTCCAAAGTTACATGCAGAACTAGAGCTCTCATCTCGGCAACGTAGGAATAGAGGATTGACTTCCATGACATTTAAAGTACCGTTAATGAGGTTAACCGCATTAATGGAGGCATTCAACCCAATTAATGACATGATCAACACCATTCATAAGAGAATATTCAACTCTTTAATGGCCATCATTAGTGAAAGAGTCCAAAGAGGAAACAAATACCTTTTCCTCCGAGATATCCTCCACAACCGATTATTGGGGGTCAACTATAAACAGAAAATCCTGCCTATCAAGGAAGGAAGAGTCCAAAGAGGAAACAATCATATCTTCTCTTAGATAATAGCTACAAGCTGATCAACTACATTAAAGGAAGGATCGTATTCGATAAGGAAACGAAGACTGATTGAAGAGTCCTGGACTTGCACGCCAAGGTAGTCACCATGTATAAATTTGCCTGTAAAAGGTATAATGATGGGGCTCCGTTCAATGACTGAAGACAGACATGCTTCTTTTAAAGATCTCTTGACCTCATCAATGTATGTATTACCTTTACCTAGAATATACCAGTATCGGTCTACATTCAACCACTATTGTAAGCTCACCGGAGCGACTACGTTGTATTACTTCTCCATTCTTGTAAGCTCACCGGAGTATTCTCTGATATATACATAAGGAATGGTATTCCTCCTTCCTCTGGATACTGCCTTGGGGTTTTTCAGCATGTGATCATTCATGATGCTTTTTCCCCCTTGGTCAGTCCATCTTCCTCTACAAAAGACTTGTGTATTTCCTATTATCTACTGTGTTACGCATGTGTGTATGCGGGCTAGGAACCGACCTCATTGGTCCTAGATCTCTAATATTTCTTACATGAGATCGGGGAAACAACAACGAAGACCTAAGGAAACGAAGCTAGATTCCTACCCCGCTGGACATAGCGCTCTTATCCACTCATCTATACGCCAAAGTCGTATGTCAAGTTAAGGAGAAACCACCCAGACCAGCTTGAAAGAAGTCTATGAGCTCTCCCGTATCATCTCTGTGGCAGAAATCGAGCTCTCTGACACTGGAGCTAGATAAGCCCCCCTCCTTACTTGCTATCTAGATCGGGGAATTACAGGAAGGAATCGGGCTCTAAAACCGGGCTCTGGGTACCAAGAGGGCCTTCAACCCCGACCGAGGACTAGGACCAGAACCAAGATCAACCCCTTCATACCAGTAAAGAAACATCGAGCTCCCTCGTTTCCTACCTACCACAAAGCTCGACGGAAAGGATGACTCCTCTCCTACCTACTACGAAGCCGGCTGGTAGGATGACTCCTCTTCTACCTACCATGAAGCTCGACGGAAAGGATGACTCGTCTCCTACCAACAACGAAGCCCAGCAGGTGGGTTGACTCCTCGCCTACCTAACGTGAAGCCCGACGAGTGGGATGACTCCTCTCCTACCTACCACTCCATACTCAATATTCATATGAGATCAGGTCAGGTATCAACGATACCAACCGGCCACCATCTCTGTGGTAGTTGTCTCGAGGGTGTTAACAGGGATTTCTCATCCTAAACCAATTTCCCGCTAACAATTACTAAGCTTGTTAAAAAATGTAAATTAATTAAAATTAATACTGGGGCTAAGGGATCCACTGTTGGTAATTCGAATATGATCCAATTATTAATATTTAGTCCAGATTAAAGGGATGGTATTTCACTCCACTGACCACTCTCTGATAGGTGTGGGTAAAAGTACTCACTGTACAAGACAACATCTGTCTGTCTATAGTGAGTTAAAACTCTATAAATATTAGAGGAGTTAAACCACTCTCTGATAGATATGGGTAAAAGAACTCACTGTGCTAGACAATATCTGTCTATCTACAGTGAGTCAAAAACTCCACAAAAATAAGTGGGGAGAACCCACTCTCTGATAAATATGGGTAAAAGTACCCACTGTGCTAGACAATATCTGTCTATCTACACTGAGTAAAAACTCCACAAAGATCAGAGGGGAGAAAGCAAAAAAATAATAAACTTACCATAATTTGATCATATTTTCCATACCAACAGTATCACTTTTGGCCCCAGCTATATAAAATTAGCTAGACATAATTTAACTACAAAACAACTATTTTATTTAAACTGAGAATTTGAGAACAAAAGAGAGAGTACTTCACAAATCTAATATCAGATTTAGATTCAGAACTTGAAAATTAGGGGGGAGAGGCCCCCTATTTATACAAAATACGGATGAAAATTGACCATCAAATGAATTTAGAATAGAGCGTCCAGATTTCGCCACGTCATCAGTGAACATTGACAGTGAACAGTAACGCATCCATGAAGTGAATAGTGAACAGTGAACAGTGAACAGTAAACACATCCATGAAGTGAAGAGTGAATAGTGCTTCTAGAATATGATTCTATACAGCCGCGAGTATGGTGCACTCGCAGTTTGGGCCAATAGGAATGTGCCACATCATCAGGAACAGTGAAAGTCAATTGTGAACAGTGAAAGTCAACTGTGAACAGTGAATAGTCTAAATTACAAAAATACCCTTCGTGGTCTTCCTAAGGTTATTTGACGTTCTAAACTTGAAAACGATGTTTGTTTTCCCATCTGACTTCTCAATGATTCTGAATTGATCGAATTACCTCTGAAATACAAAGAAAAATACATTGATTACTACACAACACATTAATTTAAGCGAACGAATGAAATTATGTCTAAATTGGGGAATTAATCATATTGGAAGTGTAAAATGATGATATTATCCCTTAGTAAACATACATTTTTCAGTGTTAATCACACCCCCCAACCAACTTATTGCTAGTCCGTAGCAATTAAAGCAAAAACAGTAAAAACTCAAATTCAAATCTCTAAACTACCAAATAGACAAACTCTCCCATACCTCTTTTTCTCACCCTTTGACCACCAGTTATCAATTGAGTTATCAATCAAACTTTCTTGTGCTCAATAAAGATCAACACAATAACTATGAGATTCAATTGAAATCAAACAACATTTTCATTCCATCTTTAATCCATGTAGCGAGCTTTAGGCAAATGACTCCCAAACCAGTTGGCTTTAGGGCATTAAGTAACAAAACACTCATACAGGCTTAATTACTCAGACTGCAGAAGTTTTTTTTTTAATACAATTCCCTTAAGCTTTCTCTTTAACCCGTGTAACGAGATTTTGGTCAATGACTCTCAAACTAGTTGTTCTTAGGGCATTCGGTGCTAAAGCACCCCTCAGACTTAATTGCTCGAGTTAAAGAGACTACGAAACTGCACTTTATTCTTATCCAAACTTCACTGTTTTGTGCGAACACTCTATCCTTACTAAGGCATGAGGTCGGCTACTAAGCAAGAGTTTTGGTCACAACACACAAAATTATTATTATTATTGTTAACGAGAAATTTGTTTAGGATGAGAAATCCCCATTAACACCCTCGAGACCACTACCACGGAGGTGGTGGCTGGGGTTGGTATCGTTGATACCTGACCTGATTTTTTATGAATATAAAGGAGGATAAAACTTGAGGTAGCAGACAAGCCATCCAGCCCGTCGGGCTTCGTGCTTATGAAGTAGATCTGGGGAGCTCGAGGAGACAAGTCATCCCACCTGTAGGGCTTCGTGCTTATGAAGTAGATCTAGGGAGCTTGAGGTTCTCTTACTGGTGTGAAGGGGTTGATCTTGGTCACGGTCCTGGTTCTGGTCCACGATCTTAGTCAGAGCCCGTCATGGTGCGTGGAGCCCGGTTTTGGAGCCTGATTCCTTCCTGTAATTCCCCGACCTAGATAGCAAGTAAGGAGGGGGCTTATCTAGATCCAGTGTTAGAGAGCTTGATTTCTGCCAAAGAGATGATGCAGGAAATCCCATCAACTTCCTTCTAGCTGGTCTGGGTGGTTTCTCCGCATCTTGATATGCAACTTTAGCATGTAGATGGGAAGATAAGAGCGTTAGGCCCAGCGAGGTAAGGACACAATTAAGATAAACACAAATCTTTGTAGAGGGAGATGGACTGACCAAGGAGGAAAAAGCATCACGAGTGATCACATGATGAAAAACCCCAAGGCAGTATCCGGAGGAAGGAGGAATACCCTTCCTTATGTATATATCAAAGAATGCTCCGGGGAGATTACAATGATGGTGAAGTAATACAACGTAGTTGCTCTGGAGAGCTTACAATGGTGGTCTAATGTAGACCTATATTTTCCCGGTCGGGGTACACATATTATGATGATGTAGGGAGAACTTTTAATGAAGCATGTGTCTTCTGTTCTCGATCAGAGCCCGTCGCCATATGCCTTTTACAGGCATATTAATACATGATGACCACCTTGGCATGCAAGTCCGGGACTCTTCAATTAGTCTTTGTTTCCTTATTGAATACGATCCTTCCTTTAATATAGTTTATTAGCTTGTAGCTATTATCTCCAAGAAGATATGATTGTTTCCTCTTCGGACTCTTCCTTCCTTGATAGGCAGGATTTTTTGTTTATAGTTGACCCCCAATAATCGGTTGTAGAGGATATCTTGGAGGAAAAGGTATTTGTTTCTTCTTTGGACTCTTTCACTAATGATGGCCATTAAAGAGTTGAATATTCTCTTAATAATGGTGTTGATCATGTCATTAACTAGGTTGACTGCCTCTAGTAATGTGGTTGACCCCATTAATGGTACTTTAAATGTCATGGAAGTCAATCCTCTCTTCCTACGTAGCCGAGATGAGAGCTCTAGTTCTTCATGTCACTTTGGAGAAGTACTTCATGGAGGTTACCTGAGGTGACATTTGATATTCCTTGTGGGCGGGGTACCCTAGGATCTAGTACAATGGCAGTGTCCCCCGGGGACCTCTCGATTGTCACGGAGCTAGATGTTGGTCTTCCTATGGAGCTTGTGTTAACCATTTTAGAGGCAAAATATTCCATTAGGTTCCAACCTTGTAGTTGGGAGCTTGGTTCAGAAATGCCGAGCTTTATCATGGAGCTTGACCTAATTACGCCGGCTTCCTAGCTGGGTATCTGGCTTGGCTAGCAGGCCCTGGTAAGGTGTTTGCCATTAACAGGCGACCTTGGCTCACTTCTGGAAGGGTGGAGAGGTACACTCGAGTACTGCTCTTGCTACTTGATTTAACCATACTAGGATCTACAGCGGATCTTGGCGCTTTTGGTGACAACGGGGCTTTACAAGCTTCTTTTTTTTATGCTCGGATAGGTCGAGATTATACTTCGATGAGGCAGGAGTGCCTTTTCTAGACAAGTTCTGTACCTTAAAGGTCTCCTAGTGAAAGTAAAGATAGTAGCAAGCACTAGGAGAGTGTCACGAGATACCTTGATGTCAGGGGACCCAAGTCCTTTCACGTCGACCTAGCTTCGGGCTTTATCCCGGTATAAAGAGCTTGACGCGGTCTCGTCTGGCTTTATTTGGTAAGCCTGGAAACTTGCGAGATGCTTAGATGGTATGGGCGGCCTTGTCTTGCTCCTGTAGGATCGCTTGGTAGCTCAACCTCGGGGACCTTGATACCCAGTCATACAAGCCTAAATTTGGACCCTTGCGGGATGGCTGGGAAGTGGAAAATTCTTCTTTGGTGTCTAGCCAAATTTTGCTATTAAAAGAAGTCCCCTCTGACTTGAACACCGGTAAGTATTTAGGGTTAGAGTCTATATCTTGTACTACATGACGAATTTTGCTTGACTTTTTTTATTGGTAACTAGTATCGTTCCTACTGATTGGCTTTAGAGAACCGGGGTACCATTCATTCCTGCAAAATAAATGAGCATATTGCTCGATCATGTTGGATGAAGCTTTTGTGGTTAATATGGGTACCTAGAGTTCCTTTTCCAGGAATCAGGGTACTTAGATGAGCTGGCAAAATGATTATGGTTGGCATCTATGCCATCTAGATCCTTCCTAGAAGGGTTGGCCTGGCAAAGGCAGCAGGATGACCTTTTGGTTGTTCTGATCTCGTGATCTAGCAGGTAACTATGCTCCTACGCTCAGATCCTTCTGGGAGGTCATAGCCGACCAAGGCATCAGGAGCGTTGTCTAGCTATATCCAGGTATCGAGATTTGGATGGCAATAATGTTCTTATACTCAGATCCTTCTTGGTGGTTGCAGCCCGACCAAGGCATCAATAGTGCTATCTAGCTATATCCTGGTATTTCAATCTGGATGGCAACAATACTTTTACACTCGGATCTTTCTAGGGGGTTGTAGCCCGACTAGGGCATCAGAAGCGCTATCTAGCTATATCCTGGTATTTCGATCCGGATGGCAACTATGCTCTTACACTCGGATCTTTCTTGGGGGTCGTAGCCCGACCAAGGCATCAGGAGTGCTATCTAACTATATCCTGGAATTTTGATCCGGATGGCAACTATACTCTTACACTCAGACCCTTATTAGGGGTCGTATCCTAACCAAGGCATCAGGAGCACTATCTAGCTATCTCTTGGTATTTCGATCCGGATGGCAACTATGCTCTTACACTCGGATCCTTCGAGGGTCGTAGCCAGACCAAGGCATCAGGAGCGCTATCTAGCTATATCCTAGTATTTTGATCCGGATAGCAACTATACTCTTACACTCGGATCCTCTTGGGGCAGGTCACCCGACTAAGGCATCAGGGGTAATGACGGGGCTTCCCCGATCAATCCCTGGTCTCGAGATCTGGATGGCAACTATGCTCTTACACTCAGACCTTTCTTAGCAAGGGTGGTGCCCGGTCGAGGCATCATGAGGGCTATCAAGCTATTTCCTGGTCTCGAAGCGATCATTGTCGAATTACCATGGCGATCCTCCTTGAGGGATTAATCCAGCCCGGGGCATTAAGAGGGCTATCTATCTCTCCTAGTCAAGGTGATCCTTCAGAGGGATTCGATCCGGTCCAGGGCATCAGGAGTGCGGTGTAGCTCTCCTGGTAATGGCGATCCTCCTGGAAGGATTTATTACGGATACCGAAGTCGAAAGAGATGCAAACTCATGGCAAGCTTATACGAAGTTGTATCGATGCATGGTGGTATCAGTAGATAACCAATCTCGCTCTAAGAGTTTTTTTAACGAGTACAATCTGTTTAGATGATCTGCATTATGAGTGTAGATAGTAGAATGGCTCTCCGTAAAAGATGATTTTTATTGCAAACTAGAGGAAATTGTCTCACGCTAGGGTCATCGCCCCTCTACTGGAGTACTGAGAAAATATTGAGCTTCTAGTCCCCAAGTTATTTAACCGATTGGAAGTCCGTTTGGGGTAGATAAGAGTCTTCAACAATCATAATGGAGCTCGAGACCCCTCTGTGAACGAATCAAGACCTTTGGTTGCTCCCCGAACGGATCGAGACCTCGATGGCTCACTAGGGCATTGGAAGGCCCCGTACAAATGGAGAGGAGCCATCGATATGATAATTCCCCAGAGCAAACTAGTGTTTGCTAAGGTCGAGCTCGTGCCAACCAAGGAGGATGGTTACTTCTTCAACCCACGACCACATGGTAGGAGTGGTTTAAACTCTGTATGGTAGCGTGGCTACCTTAGAAGCCAATGTGGGTGCTTTATTTGCTGAAGGACGCTTCTGTGTGGCTTGCTAGGCAGCTCGAAATCTTCTTCCCTCTGACATGATCATCATTGGAGGATGGATAACTTGAATATATCACAGAGAAGGTTGAGATTTACCTGGGTCCGCTCTAACTGAAGCCACAAATTATTAAGATGATGGATGCGCAAATGATGAGGAGGACTTGGTTCCCATTTCTGCTTTCATGTCTAGTCATGTTAAGGTACGAACTACCTTGAAGTCCTATACTGCTGTAGATGCATGGGGGGCTTCAAGTTTGCCTACCTTTCTATCTGAATCTGTCTAAGTAGAGGTCCAGATTGGTGTTACCAAGGTAGGAGAGGTAAGAGAGGTAGGAGAGATCTCGATTGATCCAACTGATGAGTTGCAGGTCAAGGCTGATTGAAGTTATTCCAACCAAGGTGGTTGAAGTTGGCTCTAAAGTAGCAGTGTTAAGGGATGATTACCCATCCTTCAACCAAACAAAAAGACTAAGGAGGAAGGAGCTGCTACTGTTGATGAGACTAACTAGAGAGGTACATCGGGACCAAGGTAGCTCGCTAGGGCGATGAATGGCCCCATACAAGTGGAGAGGAGACACCGGCCTAGTAACTGTGTGGAGACATGCTTAGGCTTCTACAAGTTTCCCACGATGTAGAGAAGACTTTGGACCCCTCCGGGATAAGTGGTGACTCACTTGAGCATTGGATAACCCTATATGATCGAAGATGGGCTACCTGTCTGGTACCGGTCCAGAGGCATACTTGGGATTTCAAGGAGCCTCCAACAACTGAGTGAAGGCTCTGAACCACCTAAATATGGGAAGCCTCTAGGTTACCCTCGATCAGATCGAGCTTCGGTGGCTTGCTAGGACCGTGAATGGCCCTGTAAACATGGAGCGAAGCCACCGGTATGGTACTGGTCCAGAAGAATGTTTGGGATCCTAAAAGTACCCAGTAACTTAGAGAAAGCTCCTGACCCTGCCGGAATGAACAAGTAGCTCAGTGGCTCACTTTGACGTTGACCTGCCCTGTATAAGAAGTGAGGAACCACTTGACCTTACAGTGAGGCTGCTACTCCAAAGGTTTGCTTAGGCATGTAGGAGGCCTTACCAAGAGTGGGAAACCTCTGGGCTCTCCTCGATCAGATCGGGCTTCGGTGGCTTGATAGGGCGATGAATTACCCTGTACATATAGAGCAAACCCACCAGTATGGTACTGGTCCAGAAGCATGCTTGGGATCTTTGAAGTCCCCAGCAATTTGAAAAGAGGCTCTAGACCATGCTGGAATAGATCGGGATCATAGTGGCTCACTTGGGCGTTAACCGACCCTGTACAAGAAGTGAGGTGCCACTTGGCCTTACAATGAAGCTGGTACTCCAGAGGTTTGCTTAGGCATGTAGGAGGCCTTACCAAGAGTGGGAAACCTCTGGGCTTTCCTCGATCAGATCGGGCTTCGGTGGCTTGCTAGGGCGATGAATGACCCAGTACATATAGAGCAAAGCCACCGGTCTGGTACTAGTCCAGAAGCATGCTTGGGATCTTTGAAGTCCCCAGCAATTTGAAAAGAGGCTCTAGACCATGCTGGAATAGATCGGGATCATAGTGGCTCACTTGGGCGTTAACCGACCCTGTACAAGAAGTGAGGTGCCACTTGGCCTTACAATGAAGCTGGTACTCCAGAGGTTTGCTTAGGCATGTAGGAGGCCTTACCAAGAGTGGGAAACCTCTGGGATTTCCTCGATCAGATCGGGCTTCGGTGGCTTGCTAGGGCGATGAATGACCCAGTACATATAGAGCAAAGCCACTGGTCTGGTACTAGTCCAGAAGCATGCTTGGGATCTTTGGAGTCCCTTGCAATTTGAAAGGAGGCTATGGACCATGCTGGAATGGATCGAGGTCGTAGTGGCTCACTTGGGCGTTGACCGACCCTGTATAAGAAGTGAGGCGCCACTTGGCCTTACAATGAGGCTGCTACTCCAGAGGTTTGCTTAGGCATGTAGGAGGCCTTACCAAGAGTGGGAAACCTCTGGGCTTTCCTAGATCAGATCGGGCTTCGGTAGCTTGCTAGGGCGATGAATGACCCGGTATATATAGATCAAAGCCACCGGTCTGGTATTAGTCCAGAAGCATGCTTGGGATCTTTGGAGTCCCCAGTAATTTGAAAAGAGGCTCTGGACCATGCTGGAATGGATCGGAGTCGTGTTGCTCTAGAAGCTACACAACTGAGTTGGCTTTTTAGATTCATGGGTCGACCTGCTACCTCTACCTAGGAGCTTATGAAGGGCATACCTAGAGGCATGAGGGGATCCGTATGACTAGGTCGAAGCCAGTGGATCTGCTAGATAAGTGATACACTGGTGGCGGAGCAAATCTGTTGTAGAAGAGCAAGAGAGGAGCAGTTATACTATATAGGAGCTCTCGATGTATCAGAATGGTTCAGCTATATAGGAGATCTTCAAGCGGGGAGCTATTGTATTGGAGCTTCATGATTATCTGAGCAGGTTCTTTTCATAGGAGTAGCATAATGAATTGGTTCCACCAGGAATCCCACGTACCATATTTGCTCCACAATGAACGAAACTCGTTAAATGATAAAATGAGCACCACATGCGATGCAGAGGCGATATAGACAAGTATGGAGAAAAGACATCGTATATAGTAAATGATATTCCATTAATAATGAATCTGTTACCTCGATAGTATAATGATATCATGTAGAGACATAGAGGCTTTCAAAAGGGGTGTGAAAACTTCCCACAGACGGTGCCAGAAAGTGTTAACGGGAAATTTGTTTAGGATGAGAAATCCCCGTTAACACCCACGAGACCATTACCACGGAGGTAGTGGCCAGGGTTGGTATCTTTGACCTGACTTGATCTTGTATGAATATGAAGGAGGATGAAACAAGAGGTAAGAGACAAGCCATCCCGCCTGTTGGGCTTCGTGCATATGAAGTAGATCTTGGGAGCTTGAGGTTATCATGCTGGTATGAGAGGGTTAATCTTGGTCCTGGTCCAGGTCCTGTTCCTGGTCCTAGTTCTGGTCCTAGATCAGGATCGGAGCCCGTCATGGTACCAGGTGCCCGGTTCTAAAGCCCTATTCCTTCCTGTAATTCCCCGACCTAGATAGCAAGTAAGAAATGGGCTTATCTATATCCTCAACAAATTTCCCGTTAACACTTTCTGGCGCCGTCTGTTGGAAGTTTCCATACCTCTTTTGAAAGCCTCTATGTCTCTACATGAGTATCATTATACTATCGAGGTAACAGATTCATTATTCATGGAATATCATTTACTATATACGATGTCTTTTCTCCATACTTGTCTATATCGCCTATGGATTGCATGTGGTCATTTTATCATTTAACGAGTTTCGTTCATTGTGGAGCAAATATGGTACGTGGGATTCCTGGTGGAACCAGTTCATTATGCTACTCCTATGAAATGAACCTGCTCAGATAATCATGGAGCTCCAATAGAGTAGCTCCCCGCTTGAAGATCTCTTATATAACTGAACCATTTGGATACATCGAGAGCTCCTATACAGTAGAACTGCACCTCTTCCGCTCTTATACAGTAGATTCACTCCGCCACCAGTGTATCACTTATCCAGCAGATCCACTAGGCTTCGACCTGTTCATACGGATCCCCTCATGCCTCCAGGTCCTTCCTTCATAAGCTTCTAGGTAGAGGTAGCTGGTCGACCCATGAATCTAAGAAGCCAACTCTGTTGCGTAGCTTATGAAGCAGCAGCCTCACTGTAATACCAAGTGGCTCCTCACTTCTTATACAGGGCCTGTCAACGACTAAGTGAGCCATTGAACTCTCGATTCATTCCAGCAGGGTCCAGAGCTCTCTTTCAGTTGCAGGGGAATTCTAGGATCCCGAGCATGCATTTGGACCAGTACCTCCGGTTGCTTCGCTTTATGTTTACCAGGTCATTCACCGCCCTAGCAAGCCACCGAAGCCCGATCCTATCGAGGAGGTCTTAGAAGCTTCCCATTTTTGGTAAGGCCACCAACTTGCCTAAGCAAGCTTCTAGAGCGGTAGCTTGCTGCAAGACTGGTGGATTCACTCTATATGTACTGGGTCATTCATCGCCCTAACAAGTCACCGAATCCCGATCTGATCAAGGGGAGCCCAGAGGTTTCCCACTCTTGGTAAGGCCTCATACATGCCTAAGAAAACATAAGGAGCAGCAGCAGCCTCACTGTATGGCCAAGTGGCTCCTCACTTCTTATACAGGGCCAGTCAACTCCCAAGTGAGCCACTGAACTCTCGATTCATTCCAGTAGGGTCCAGAGCCCTCTCTCAGTTGTTGGGACTTCTAGGATCCAGAGCATGCATCAAGACTTGTACCTCCGGTGGCTTCTCTCCATGTTTATCGGACCATTCACCACCCTAGCAGCCACCAAAGCCCGATCCGATCGAGGAGGTCTTAGAAGCTTCCCACATTTGGTAAGGTAACCTACGTGCATAAGCAATCTTCTAGAGCGGTAGCATCGCTACAAGACTGGTGGCTTCGCTCTATATGTACTGGGTCATTCATCGCCCTAGCAAGCCACCGAAGCCCGATCTGATCGAGGAGAGCCCAGAGTTTTTCCGCTCTACGTAAGGCCTCCTACATGCCTAAGCAAATCTCTGGAGCAGCAGCCTCATTGTAAGGCCAAGTGGCTCCTCACTTCTTATACAGGGCCTTTCAACGCCTAAGTGAGCCAATAAACTCTCGATTCAATCCAGCCGGGTCTAGGGCCCTCTTTCAATTACTGGGACTTCTAGGATCCCAAGCATGCATCTGGACCAGTACCTCCGATGGCTTCACTCTAAGTTTACCGGGCCATTTACCGCCCCAGCAAGACACTGAAGCTCGATCCTATCGAGGAGGTCTCAGAAGCTTCCCATATTTGGTAAGGCCACCTACGTGCCTACGTAAGCTTCTAGAGTGGTAGCATCGCTACAAGATTGGTGGCTTCGCTCTATATGTACCGGGTCATTCATCGCCTTAACAAGCCACCAAAGCCCCATCTGATCGAGGAGAGCCCAGAGGTTTCCCACTCTTGGTAAGGCCTCATACATGCCTAAGCACCCCTCCGGAGCAGTAGCCTCACTGTAAGACCAAGTGCGTCCTCACTTCTTATACCGGGCAGGTCAATGCCAAAGTGAGCCACTATATTCTCGTTTTATTCTAGAAAGGTCTAGTGCCTCATTTCAATTGCAGGTGGCTCCTTGAAATTCTAATTACGCCTCTGGACTGGTACCAGACAGATAGCCCATCTCCATTCACATATGGTCATCCAAGGCTTAAGTAAGTCACCAATCATCCCAGAGGGGTCCAAAGTCTTTGTTCAGTCGCGGGAAACTTCTAGAATCCCTAGCATGTCTCCAAACAGTTACTAGGCCAGTGTCTCCTCTTCACTTGTATGGGGCCATTCATCGCCCCAACGAGCTACCTTGGTCCTGATCTACCTCTCTGGTTAGTTTCCTTAACAGTAGCAGCTCATTCCTCCTTAGTCTCATTGCTTGGTTGAAGAACGGGTCATTATCCCTTAACACTGCTACTTTAGAGCCAGCTTGCACCACCTTGTTCGGATTAACTTTAATCAGCCCTGACCTCCATCTCCTCTGTTGGATCAATCGAGATCTCTCATACCTCTCTTACCTCTCCCACCTTGGTAACACCAATCTGGACCTCTACTTCGACAGATTCAGATAGAGAGGTAGGCAGACTTGAAGCCCCCCATGCATCTACAACAACAGAGGACTTCAAGGTAGTTCCTACCCCAACTCGACTAGACTTGAAAGCAGAAATAGGAACCAAGTCCTCCTCATCATCTGCGCATCCACCATCTCAATAAGGTCCAACTTCAGTCGGAGCGGACCAAGGTAACTCTCAACTTTCTCTGTGATCTACTCAAGGTATCCATCCTCCAATGATGATCATGTCAGAATGATGAAGAGCTCGAGCTACCTAGCAAGCAACATAGAAGCGTCCTTCAACAAATGAAGCACCCACCTTAGCACCCAAGGTAGCCACGTTGCCATGCAGAGTTTAAACCACTCCCTTAAGAGTTTACCTCCTCCTTCGGAGCAATCCATGCATGACACGACGAATGGACCTGAGTCTCTCCATATCATATACATGTTGGATCCACTCCTGGGTTACCTACACATTAGCTATGGTTACCTCAATTCTGGTCATGTATTCATTCAGAACAACTGCGCCCCTCACTACCGTGGTCAGCTCCTCCTCCTTTTGGTTTGACGTCCCCTAGGAGTAAAGTTTTCTCCATCCGAAACATCTACTTCTAGATCAACCGTGGCTCACCTGCCATATAAATAACCACCTCAGTTGTGGCCTTTATTTGAAGGAGAAGCTCCCTCTTCGGATTGATCATCTACTGCACCATGGGATTTCAAGTCGGGTCTGCTTTAGTAACTCAAGACTTGCCAGCTATGATGGGAACATACACAACCATCTCAGCAACTTTCCTCTTAATCCTCTCCCTTTTCCGTCCTTCAATGACTCTTAAGTCAAATGGGGGAAGTAGAGCCAACTCTATCTGGAAGGTTGTCAAGAAGTCACCATCCTCTTTGGCTGGCAGGAGCTCGACCTTAGCAAACACCAGCTTGCTGTCTAAGATTATCATACCGATGGCTCCTCTCCATTTGTACTGGGCCTTCCAATGCCCTAGTGAGCCATCGAGGTCTCGATCAATTCGGGGAGCACCCAAAGGTCTCGATTAGTTCAAAATTGAGTCCCGAGCTCCATTACGATTGTTGAAAGCTCTTATCTACCCCAAGCGTGCTTTCGAAACAGTTACATCACTTGAAGACTTGAAGCTCGTTATTCTATCCAGTAACCATATGGAAGGGGCAGTGACCCCAACGTGGGGCGATCTCTCCCAGTGATTGGTTTATAATAAAAACGTCTTTTACGGAAAGTCAGTCTACAATCTGCACCCATAACACAGATCATCTCAAGAGATTCAACTCGTGAAAAGGCTCATAGAGCGAGTTTGGTTATCAACCGATACCACCATGCATTGATACAACTCTGTATCGGCTTACCATGAGTTTGCATCTCCTACGATTTTGAACTCCATCATAGTTCTTCTATGATCACCATTCGCTCATGATCGAGATACCTTAGACAGGATCAAATCCCTCCAGGAGGATCGCCATCATCGGGAGAGCTCCATAGCCCTCCTGATGCACTGGACTGGATAAATAACTCTAGGAGGAACGCCATGGTATTTCGACAATGATCGCCTCGAGACCAGGAAACAGCTAGATAGCGCTCATGATGCCTCGGACTGGCACCACCCCCAGCTCAGAAAGGTCTGAGTGTAAGAGCATAGTTGCCATCCAGATCTAAAGACTAGGGATTGATCGGGGAAGCCCCGTCATCACCCCTGATGCCTTGGTCGGGTGATCTCCCCCAAGAAGGATCCGAGTATAAGTGCATAGTTACCATCCGGATCAAAATACCAGGATATAGCTAGATAGCCCTTCTGATGCCTTGGACCGGATTAATATCTCCAGGAGGAACGCCATGGTATTTCGATAATGATAACCTCGAGACTAAGACAGCTCGCTAGCATTCCTGATGAATTAGTCGGGCTACCACGCCCAAGAGGGATCTAAGTAAAAGTGCATAGTTGCCATCCGGATCCCAAGAACAGGGTAGCTAGCATTCATGATGCCTTGGTTGGGTGACCTCCCCTAAGAAGGATCTGAGCATAAGCGCATAGTTGCTTGCTAGATCACGAGATCATAACAAACAAAAAGATCATCCTGCTACCTTGGCTTGGCCAACCCCGTAAGAAAGGATCTAGATGGCACAGATGTCTATCGGGATCATTTCGCCAGCTCGTCTAAAAACCTCGATTCCTGGAAAAGGAATTCTAGGCACCCATGTTAATCACAGAAGCTTCATCCGACATGATCGAGCAATACGCTCATTTATTTTACAGGAATGAATAGTACCCAGGTTCTCTAAGCCTGGGAGCAATTCTGGCTATAAGTAAAAAGCGACAAGCAAAATTATTCATGTAGTACAAGATTCAGACTCCAACCCTAAATACTTACCGGTGTTCAAGTCAGAGGGGACTTCTGTTAATAGCAAAATTTAGTTAAGGACCAAAGAAGAATTTTCCACTTTCCAGCCTTCCCGTAAGGGTCCAAATTTAGGCTTGTATGACAGGGTATCAAGGTCCCAGAGGTCGAGCTACCATGCGATCCTACAGGAGCAAGGTGAGACCACCTTTACCATCTAGGTATCTCGCACGTGTCTAGGCTTACCAAATAAAGCCCGAAGAGACCGCTTCAAGCTCCTTATACCAGGATAAAGACCGAAACTAGGTCTACGTGAAGGACCTGGGTCCCCCGACATCAAGGTACCTAGTGACACTCTCCTAGAGCTTGCTACTATCTCTACTTTCACTAGGAGACCTTCAAGGTGCCAAACTTGTCTTACAAAGGCCTTTCTGCCTCCTCGAGGTATAATCTCAACCTGTCCGAGCGTTAAAGGAAGGAGCCCGTAAAGCCTCATCGTCACCAAAAGTGCCAAGATCCACTGTAGATCTTGGCATGGTTCAATCAAGTAGCAAGAGCAGTACTCGAGCGTACCTATCCACCCTTCCAGAAGCGAGCCAAGGTCGCCTGTTTATGGTAAACACCTGACCTGGGCCTGCTAGCCAAGCCCACAACCCCGCTAGAAAGCCTGCACAATTAGGTCAAGCTCCATGATAAAGCTCGGCGTAGATAAACCAAGCTCCCAACTATAAGGTTGGAACCCTATGGGATATTTAGCCCATAAAATGGTTAGCACGAGCTCCATGGGAAGACCAGCAACTAGCTACGTAACAATCGAGAGGTCCCCGAGGGACCTCTCCAGTATACTGGATCCTAGGGTACCTCTCCCTAAAAAAATATCAAATGTCACCACAGGTAACCTCCATGAAGTACCTCTCCCTCAAAGAATATTAAATGTCACCACATGTAACCTCAACGAAGTACCTCTCCAAAGTAACATGCAGAACTAGAGCTCTCCTCTCGGCAACGTAGGAAGAGAGGATTGACTTCCATGACATTTAAAGTACCATTAATGAGGTCAACCACATTAATGGAGGCAGTCAACCCAGTTAATGACATGATCAACACCATTAATATGAGAATATTCAACTCTTTAATGGCCACCATTAGTGAAATAATCCTAAAAGGAAACAAATGCCTTTACCTCCAAGATATCCTCCACATACGATTCTTTGGGGTCAACTATAACAGAAAATCCCGCCTATTAAGGAAGGAAGTGTCCGAAGAGGAAACAATCACATCCCCTCTGAGATATTAGCCACGATCCGATCAATTACATTAAAGGAAGAATCGTACTCAAGAAGGAGGGGGAGATTGAAGAATCCTGGACTTGCACGCCAAGGTAGTCACCATTTATAAATATGCCTATAAAAGGCATAGGATGGATTGGGAAGAAAAAGAGAGAAGACAGACATGTTACATTTAAAGATCTCTCAACATCATCAATGTTTGTATTACCTTTACCTAGAATATACCAGTATCGGTGTACATTTGACCACCATTGTAAGCTCTCCAGAGCAACTACGTTGTATTACTTCACCATACTTGTAAGCTCCCCGGAGCATTCTTTCATATATACATAAGGAAGGGTATTCCCCCTTCCTCCGGATACTGCCTTGGGGTTTTTCAGCATGTGATCATTCATGATGCTTTTTCCTCATTGGTCAGTCCACCTCCCTCTACAAAAGATTTGTGTTTCTCTTACTTGTGTCCTGTGTAATGCATGCGTATAGGAGTGCGAGCTAGATTCCTACCTCGCTGGACCTGGCGCTCTTATCCTCCTATCTACATGCTAAATTGACATATCAAGATAAAGAGAAACCACCCAGACCAGCTTAAAGAAAGTCGATGGGCTCTCCTGTATCATCTCTATAGAAGAAATCGAGCTCTCTGACACTGAAGCTAGATAAGCCCCCTCCTTACAAGCTATCTAGGTCGGGGAATTATAGGAAGGAATCGGGCTCCAGAACCGGGCTCCAGGTACCATGATAGGCTTCTACCCCGATCGAGAACCAGGACCAGGACAAGGCCAAGATCAACCCCTTCACATCAGCAAGGGAACCTCAAGCTCCCCAGACCTACTTCATAAGCATGAAGCCCGATGGGCGAGATGGCTTGTCTCCTACCTACGTTTTCATCCTCCTTCATATTCATACAAGATGAGGTCAGGTATCAACGATACCAACCCAGGCAACCACTTTCTCAGTAGTGGTCTCGAGGGTGTTAATAGGGATTTCTCATCCTTAACAAATTTCCCGTTAACAACTAAATATCGTAAATTCTCAACGTACTGCACATAATCAAGTGTCAATGTGCGTGTGTGTCTAGAATAGTTCAAAAATTTGCTCAAGATGACTTAATGAACAAAAGGATTAGTCGACGATATCACAATGGAGAGTTTATAAATTTGAATAGTCAGAAGAGAGGAAAAAAATGCATCAGAACTACAAATATGCGTCTTAGAAGTATCTGAAAGATCTCCTTACTCGGGCCATCTTTATAGAAAAAAAAAGTCAGAAGTTAGTTTTGAAAAAAAAAAACAAAAACAAAAATTATTGAATCAACTATCCCCTCCCCCCCAACCAGAACGAGACATTATCCCAAATGTCTTTAGAAAGAAGTAAGGTTTAGAAGATATCACCTGAAAAACTTGAAAGACAACAAAATCCTGCAAAACAACAAAAGAAATACAAAATATAGGAAAATAAAATGCATAAAAACCATGGGACAATCACAAACTGAGATTCAGATCAATTCTACGTTTCTTGTTCTCTTCATCATTGGATCAATCAATTTTGGAGGTTGAAGGATCTGGCTCATAATTGAAAGCTTGTAACTGGTCAATCAGCATATGAGGACTTGAAGCAGAGATAAAGATAATAAAAAGATAACAAAAACAAAAGGATATTTACTGGTAGTTGTGATTGTGGCTCACATCTTCCTCTGGTTTTATGTCCAGAAACGGCTTCAACGCCCTCTATGGGTCAGGGATATGCTTCCCGTCCAATTTTCTTATAAATTGGCAAACAGGGTCTTTTAAAGTCAGATTCCCAAGACTATATTGTGCATGTTCTTTTTGAAATTGTGGCCATAATCGGTCAATTGCCATTTGCACATATCCACTAGGATGTGCATCAAGAGTCGTTAGGATATTATCCAGTGACTCCCTACGGAAACCATGCCTAATGAATAAAATTTTATCTTCCCGATTATTAGACACCATTCCTAAAGAACGACAACGTGTGTTGTAAGTTGTACGTGCACATTTGTGACAAGTAACCCCTAACTTTTTAGCTCTTAATTTTTTTGTAAGGTTACTTCTTCCAAAACCAGGCATGTAAGATATCAATGAATCAGAAAACTTACCTGCTAGACGTACCATAGCTTCGATCAACTAGCGAATTTCAACAGGAATGTTGTTTATCATCAGTAAGCGTAATCTTTCGAAACGTGCTTTGTAAATCATTTTCAGAGCATTTTGGGGCAACGATGGAAAATATTTTCGCAGGTTTGTGAAAATTTCTTCCATGCCTTGTTTAGGGGATTAGTTATTTGGGAAACTGAATTAAACCGACTTGAATTGTCACGGAGTACCGTTATCCGTAACTTAACCGGGGTTATATAGCAAAACACACCAAGCAAAAATTGAACCTAGAAATTAATCCTGCAAAAAATCCAAACATAAAAGCAAACAAAAACAAAAATAATAATTGCAAAAACAAATAAAGTCAAAAGCAAAAGATTTGTTTACTCACCTTTGTAACAAGGGTCAGAAAGGATGGTAGAGTCTTTTTGAAAATCTGTATTTTCTAAGAATGGTTTCACACGTTGTCCATTTACTTTAAACACATTACCATTCCTAGGATTCTCAATGTCAAGGGCACCATATGGATACACGTGTTTCAAAACAAATGGACCACTCCATTTTGATTTCAATTTACCAGGAAATAAATGAAGTCGAGAATTATAAAACAAAACCTTTTGACCCACTTCAAATGATCTTCTTAAAATTCGTCTGTCATGAAAGGTTTTAGATTTTTGTTTAAGAATTTTTGCATTTTCATATGTATCATTTCTTAATTCTTCAAGTTCATTTAATTGTAACTTGCGCAATTCACCAGCATCATTTAGGTTAGAATTGAAAGCTTTAATGGCCCAATATGATTTTTTTCTCAAGTTCAACAGGTAAGTGACAAGGTTTTCCATAAACTAAACGATAAGGAGACATACCCAAAGATGTTTTGAATGCAGTGCGGTAAGCCTAAAGTGCATCATTTAGTCTAAGAGACCAATCTTTTCGATCAGGGTTCACCGTTTTTTGCAAGATATGTTTTATCTCCCTATTTGCTAACTCAACTTGACCACTTGTTTGAGGGTGGTATGGTGTGGCAATTTTGTGTGTGACTCCATATTTCTTCATTAAAGTCTCAAAAGTTTTGTAACAAAAGTGTTTGCCTCCATCACTGATAATGGCTCGAGGGATTCCAAATCGACTCAAAAGATTTTCCTTTAAAAACTTAATCACTGTTTTGTGATCATTATTTCGGCAAGGAATTGCCTCAACCCATTTTGACAAGGAATTGCCTCAACCCATTTTGACACATAATCAATGGCAACTAAAATGTACAAAAATCCAAACGAAAGTGAAAATGGACCCATAAAATCAATCCCCCAACAATCAAATATTTCAATGACAAGAATGGGGTTTAAAGGCATCATGTTTCGCTTGGAAATGGATCCTAACTTTTGACATTTTTCACAGGTTTTACAGAATGCATGTGCATCTTTAAACAAGGTGGGCCAATAAAATCCACACTGTAAGATTTTTACAGCCGTTTTCTTTGATGAAAAATGACCACCACATGCTTCAGAATGACAAAATTCAATGACACTACTTACTTCATTGCCTAGAATACACCGTCGAACAATTTGATCAGGACAATACTTGAATAAGTACAGGTCATCTCAGTAAAAACGTTTTACCTCGGTCAAAAATTTCTTTCTGTCCTGTGCATTCCAATCGAGTGGCATCATTCCTGTTGCAAGATAATTAACAATGTCAGCATACCAAGGCAAGGTTGTGATAGAGAATAAAAGATCATCAGGAAAAGAATCATTGATGGGTGCTTTTTCTTCTGGCTCGTAATCTTTCTGTTCCAATTCTTCAAAATATGAAGTGTCTCCTTCTTATTTGACAATCTGCAAACAATCATCAAGATGTGAATGCATGCTTGACTCAGGTGAATTGATCAAACAACTTTCAGATGAGTTAAAAGAATCCTTTTGAACATGATCTTTAACAATGGTTTCAATAATGTCTACATCTTCATCTTCATCTTCATTTTCATCATTAAATGGTTCATTAGACATGTTGAAAACATTAAGCTTAATTTCCCTATTTCCAAAAGACTTGCTCATTATTCTATTCCTGCAATTAATCAAGGCATTAGCAGTAACTAAAAATGGTCGACCCAATATAACAGGAATTGATTTGTGCTCATTAACAACAGGTTGTGTTTCAAAGACAATAAAATCTACTGGGTAGATAAATTTATCGACTTGTACTAACACATCTTCCACTATTCCTTTTGGTATTTTAATTGACCTATCAACAAGACAAAGTGTGGTTGAAGTCAGCTTTAACTCACCAAGTTTAAGTCGCTAATAAACTGAGTCTCGGAGCAAATTTACATTAGCACCTAGGTCAAGTAAAGCATGCTCAATTTTACAGTTACCAATTGTGCAGGAAATAGTGGGACAACTTGGATCTTTAAATTTCAAAACATTTTTATTGGAAAGAATGGAACTTACCTGTTCAGCCATAAAGGCTTTATTTCTTACCTGATGCTTCCTTTTCATAGTTCACAGATCCTTCAAAAATTTGGCATAAGAAGGTACCCGTTTGATGGCATCCAACAAAGGGATACTGATCTTTATCTGTTTGAAAATTTCAAAAATCTCTAGGGAATGCTTCGATTTCTTTGAATTTTTAAGAGCATGAGGATATGGAAGTGTAGGTGGGGATTCAATTATTTCTTCATCAACAGTGGTTTCATCAACCCCTTCCTTACCCTTGGAAAGTGACTCATCATCATTTTTACCATATTCAAGAATAGGTTTTTCGATGACCTTACCACTACGAAGAGTGATAATTGACTTGACTTGATCTGGGCATTTGTTATTATAATAGGAACTTGACTGACTCTTGGGATTTGGTTGTGGTTGAGATGGAAACTTACCTTTTTTTTGTGCAGTTTGGCTGTTAATGGATTCTTACTTCTCAATGAATGAGTGTAAAGTGTCTTCAAGGTTTTTCCTAGATGGTGGGACATAAGGGGCATAACCTTGAGGGTTTTGGAAATTCTGGCGTGTTTGTGGATGTGATGGACTTGGTGGTTATGAAGACTGGGCTTGATGGTTGTTCCTCCAACTAAAGTTTGGATGATTTCTCCAACCAGGATTGTAGGTTTGTGAACATAGGTTGGAATTTGGCTTGTTGAAAGCGTGCAAAGCATTGGCTTGTTCATAAAGGCAATCTTTTATGGCTGGCAAAGTTAGGCAACTATAAGTGATATGATCATCAGAATCACATACATGGCATGCAATTTCTTGTACAAATTTTACATGTTCACTCTTTTTATTTTCTAAAGCTTCAACTTTCCTAGCTAGGGATGAAAATCTAGCTTGAAGGTCATGGTCTTCCCTAAGATTGTAAATGCCTCCACTAGATGGAGATGGTTGTGGTTTTCTCACGGACTCATAGGAACCAATGGTGTCCCAATTTTGAGCACTTTCAGCGATGTGGTCAAGATAGTCAAGTGCTTCTTCGGGTTTTTTATCACTGAACTCCCCATTGCACACCATTTCAATTACTCGTCTACTTTGGGGTGTGATTCCCTCATAGAATTGTGACACTATCCTCCATGTTTCAAAACCGTGATGCGAACAGACATTTAACAACTCTTTGTACCTATCCCAACATTGGTAAAGTGTTTACCCAGGTTTTCGGGCAAAAGAAGTGGTTTGCCTCCTAAGAGAGTTTGTTATATGAGGTGGGAAAAATTTCTTTAGGAACTGTTGTTACATATCATTCCAAGTTTGGATTGATCCTGACCTAAGGTTTTGTAACCAAGTTTTAGTTTTATCTTTTAGGGAAAAAGGGAAAAATTTAAGCTTGATTATACCATGCTAACATTTTGGTAAGTGCAAGTGTTACAGACTTCCTCAAACTCCCTAAGATGCAAATATTGGTTTTCAGATTCAAGACCGTGAAAATTGGATAAAAGTTGAATGATTCCCAGCTTAAAATTAAAGTGTGTTGCATTTGGTGGGAAAGCTATGCATGAAGGTGATCCAGTACGTGTGGGATTCATGTAGTCTCTAAGAGTTCTAGGTGGATTTGGGCTAATGTGTTGGTCAAGGTCAACATAAGGCGGATGGTTGTTGTGTTGAGATATGTTGTCAAGGGTGTCTAAAAGGTTCTCAGCTTGGTTTCTAGCTGGATGTCTAAGTGGGTTTTCAGCCATGTTGTTGGTGAATGTGGGTGATTGTGATCTCATAATTAATCTACCACTAGATGTTCGAGACCAACATCTCATGCAAATTTAATGAGGGTTGATGGAGATGAAATACACAAAAATGAATAAATAAGAGAAAAAAAGATAAAAATAACAAGATGCAAAATTCTAGGGGTGTAAATGCAAATATACACAAGTGTTGGGGCAAAAGTGTAAATAATTATAAATATAGGGACTAAAGTGAAAATGAAATAATTACAAGGACTTATATGTAAAAATGAAAAATAAAATGACCTATATTCAAATGCAAAATAGATCTAAGCTAAAAAGCAAACAAAAAGTTAGAGGACTAAAATGCAAAAATGTGATTAAAGATAACAAGTGTTTTTTTTTGTAAGTGGATGAAGTTTATGATTGAGATGAGTGATGAAAAATTAATACAAAACAAGAACAAAGAAGATAGAAAAAAAATAGCAAAACTAAAATAAAATTAAAAAGAAATTACTTCTACAAAGAAAAGGTGGACTTACCTCCCAGGCAGCTGCTCCAAAAACTTGACACTTCCTAAAGAAGTGTTCCTACTCCCAAGTATAAGAGTATCATAGTAATAAATTAACCGGTAAGACCGGGTCGAACCACAGGGAGGTTGTTCACTTGTCCTTGTAGAATTAATTATTTAGATTAATTATTAAGCTTGTTATAAAATGAAAATCAATTAAAATTAATATTGGGGCTAAGGGATCCACTGTTGGTAATTCGAATATGATCCAATTATTAATATCTAGTCCAGATTAATGAGATGGTATTCCACTCCACTGACCACTCTCTGATAGGTGTGGGTAAAAGTACTCACTGTGCAAGACAACATCTGTCTGTCTACGGTGAGTAAAAACTCCACAAATATTAGAGGGGATAAACCACTCTCTGATAGATATGGGTAAAAATACTCACTGTGTTAGACAATATCTGTCTATCTACGGTGAGTCAAAAACTCCACAAAGATCAGAGGGGAGAACCCACTCTCTGATAAATATGGGTAAAAGTACCCATTGTGCTAGACAATATTTGTCTATCTACACTGAGTAAAAAACTCCATAAAAATCAGAGGGGAGAAAGCATAAAAATAATAAATTTACCATAATTTGATCATATTTTCCATACCAACAGTATCACCATTGGCCCCAACTATATAAAATTAGCCAAACATAATTTAACTAGAAAATAGCTATTTTATTTAAACTGAGAATTTGAGAACAAAAGAGAGAGAATTTCACAAATCTAATATCAGATTTGGATTCAGAACATGAAAATTAAGGGGGAGAGACCCTTATATAGACAAAATAGGGATAAAAAATGACCATCAGATGAATTTAGAATGTAGCGTCCAGATTTCACCACGTCATCAGTGAACAGTGACAGTGAATAGTAAAGCATCCGTGAAGTGAACAGTAAACACATCCGTTAAGTGAATAGTGAACAGTGCACCGGCTTCTAGAATATGATTCTCTACAGCCGCGTGTATGGTGCACTCGCAGTTTAAGCCAAAAATAATGTGCCACGTCATTAGGAACAGCGAAAGTCAACTCTGAACAGTGAGAGTCAACTGTGAACAGTGAAAGTCAACTGCGAACAGTGAATATTCTAAATTATGAAAATACCCTTCATGGTCTTCCTCAGGTTTTTTGACGTTCTAACCCTGAAAACAATGTTTTTTTTTTGCCATCTATCTTCTCCATGATTCTGAATTGATTGAATTACCTCTGAAATACAAAGAAAAATACATTGATTACTACACAACACATTTATTTAAGCGAACGAACGAAATTATGTCTAAATTGGAGAATTAATCATATTGGAAGTGTAAAATGATGATATTTATCCCTTAGTAAACATACACTTTTCAGTGTTAATCACCAACTGACAGATTCTCTGGGACTGAGGATCCCAAGAGCCAATTAGAGAGCTTCGTTCAACAAATGGAGGTCCAGAACACGACCAGGGCCGCTATGTGTCGAATGTTCCCCACTACACTCACGGATTACGCAAAAACCTGGTTTAGGAAACTACCTGCTGGAAGTGTGGATTCCTTCACCAAGCTATCAACCGATTTCTGCTCACAATTCCAGGGAGTTAAGCCCCGGTTGAAGAACATAATTCACCTACAGTATGTGATCTAGGAGAGAGGGGAAACCCTTCGGGCTTATGTCGAGCGTTTCCACAAGAAAGTCATCCAGATAGGGGTCTTCACTGAGAAAGAAACCCTCGCCAAGTTCAGAAGGAACCTTTGGGGAGGAAAAATTTTCCTATCTTTTGCCAAGAAACCTCCGGAAACTTACTAAGAAGCCTATGATCAGGCTCTAGAGCAGATTGAGGTCGACGAACAGCTCAAGGTCAAGATGGAACATGACGACATGAGAGCTGTAAAGCAACAAAAAAAGGAAGCTTCCAGACCCGAGCAAGCTTAAAGGAACCTAAACAAACCCCCTAATAAATCAACATACGACTTCCCCCTTTCTCAACCCAGATTGAAAAGATACCCAGATAAACGAACTCCTCCTCAAGCTTTACCACCTCCTAGGACAGTGGCCCATATAGCTCACAATGAGAGGGGGTACAATCATTACACTCCCTTGAATTCAACCCGTGAAACAGTCTATCTCGCCATTCGGGACAAGGGTTTGTTACAGAAGCCTGCTCATATGAAAGCCCTGGTTGATAAGAGAAATCGCTATAAATATTGTGACTTTCATGAGGACGTGGGGCACAACACTTTAGAATGCTACAACCTGCGGAACCATATTTAGGCTTTGATAAGAGGAGGATACCTGGTGGAATTCTTACAGCAAGTTAGAGAGAACATTCAGACAGGAAGGGAGGTGCAAACCGAGATCTTAGAACATGCCAAGAAAAGGAAGAGGGAGTAGGCAGACCTGATTCAACAGGTGAAGATAATACATACTATCAGCGGGGGGCCTACTCTGGCAGGAATCTTCAACAGTTTCAGGAAAAACAATGGGAGGAAAGTCGCTCGTATGGACTAGGGGCGGGATATCTTTAAGGTGGACCATAGACCAACCAACCCCGCCCAGCTATCACAAATCATTTTCACCGAAGCAGACATCTACAACACCGTACAACCTTATGACGACCCCATGGTGATCACGATACAGATTGCAAACTGCATGGTACACCGTGTGCTCATCGACACAGGTATCAGGGTTGACGTCCTGTTTAAAGATACCTTGGAAAAGCTAAACTTGAAACATTGGTGTTACAATAGATGCAATACTCCGTTATATGCGTTCACTGGGACTCAATCACACCTATGGGATCAAAAATCTTACCAGTGATCATTGGAGCCACACCTCTCCAACAGAAAATCATGACTGACTTCGTGGTGGTGGATACCTCATCGACCTACAATGCAATATTAGGGAGGCCATTTCTATCATCCTTGAAAGGGGTTCTTTCTATTTAACACAGCGTCCTGAAGTTCCCAGTAGGAGATAAGGTGGAGGAAGTTGGGGGTGATCAGCAAACAGCCAGGAGATGCTACGCAGTATCGGCCAACCCTATAGCTCTAACAAAATAACTTGCCCAGGTGACAACGATCCAAGACAGGGCAAACCCTACACTAGGCCTCGGAGATACAGGGTCCACCGACCACATGCAGGAACAAAGAAAGGAATGAGTCAGTGGCCATCCAGTGGATAAGTTAGAAGAGATTCCTGTCCGAATAGGCCATCCCTTGAAGTTCATCAAAATTGGAGCCACCATTGAGCCATGAATGAAAGAGGGCTTGATCAGGCTCCTCACAGAGTTCAACGACATTTTTGCTTGGAGTCATGCTGAGATGCCAGGGATCCCGATGACATTTGCTGCTCAACGATTGGTAGTGGATCCGACCTTCAAACTATTAAAAAAAAGGTGCCACTTTAACACCGAAATAAATGTTACGGTTCAGGAAGAGGTGGACAAACTGACCCAGGCGGGCTTCATTTGAGAAGCACGTTATCCCGAGTGGATTGCCAACGTGGTCATGGTCACAAAGGTAAATGGAAAGTGGCGTATGTGTGTGGATTACACCGACCTCAACCGGGCATGTCTGAAGGACAGCTTCCCTCTACCAAAAATTGATCAGCTGGTCGATTCTACCTCCAGAAACATGCTCTTGAGCTTCATGGGCACATTTTTAGGGTACAATTAGATTATGATGCACCCCCGTGGACCAGGAAAAGACCAGCTTCATCACAGCGCAAGGCTTGTACTGCTATAAGGTGATGCCTTTCGAGCTCAAGAACGCTGGAGCTACTTATCAATAGCTAGTCAATCGGTTGTTCAAGCCCGAAATCGGGAAGTCAATAGAGGTGTATATCGACAACATGATCACCAAGTCTTCAACCTCGGAAGGCCACCTGGATTACCTTCGTAGAACCTTCATGATCCTAAGGGAGAACCAGCTGAGGTTAAACCTTTCCAAATGTGCCTTTGGGGTAACTGCGGGGAAGTTTCTAGACTTTATGGTTCATGAGAGAGGCATAGAGGCTAACCCGGAAAGATCATGGCTATCCTGGATCTAGAATCTCCCACATCACTTAAACCGGTTCAAGCATTGACCAGACAGGTAGCAGCGCTCAACAGGTTCATCTCTCGGTCAACCGATAAGTATATACCATACTTCAAAGCCATCAAGCAAGGAAGAAACATGAAATGGGATCAGGAGAGCAAAAAAGCTTTTCAAGGTTTGAAAAAATACCTATCAAGCCCTCCATTACTGGTTAAGCCAAGTCTTGGAGAAGAGCATCAAATATACTTGGTCGTTTCGGAACTCGTCATAAGTGAGACCTTAGTCAAGGAATACGGGGATAGGGTCCAGCGACCTATTTACTATGTGAGTCACACTCTACTCAAGCCCGAAAAGAACTATAAACGGTTAAAGAAGCTTGCTTATGCCTTAGTGACCTCAGTAAGGAAACTTCGTCCCTACTTTATGCTCATTCAATAGCAATAGTGATGAACCAACCCCTCCGTCAATTCTTACAAAGGCTAGATGTTTCTGGAAGGCTGGTTTTATGGGACCTAGAGCTTACCTAGTTTATTTAAGGTACAAGCCTAGGACCACAATACAATTTCAGGCACTAGCAGACTTTGTAGTAGAGCTCTCCATACCTTCAGGACAAGCAACCCCCAAGGTAGTAGATGTAACCCCCGAGAGGTTTCTAGAATCTGACAATAGGCCAGAATGATGTGAGGCGTGGATCCTCTACACTGATGGAGCTTCCTGGCAAGTCAGGGGAGGAGCGGGCATAGTCCTAATCGGTCTAGAAGGAACTGAGTGCTGCCACTATTTCAGGTTTGAATTTAAAGTCACTAACAATGAGGCAGACTACGAAACCCTTCTAGCCGGAATAAAGGCAGATATAGAGCTGAGGGTTGATTATCTGAATGTCAAGAGCGACTCTTCGCTTGTGGTCAACCAAGTCTCCGGAGATTATCAGGCAATGGGGATAATATGATTGCTTACCTAAAATTGGTTCAACAACTCAAGAGCAGATTTAAGGGATTCAAAATTGAGCAGATACCTCGACAACTGAATCATTGAGCTGACTTACTTGCCAAGATAGCTGCATATGGAGCCCAGACTTTACCCCACAGAGTCCCTCTTCAAGTGATCCCCCAAACCCAGCATAATGACAGGTAACGAAGCTTATACCTTGGATCGACAACCGTGCTGGATGAACCCGATAGTGGATTACCTACAGGAGGGGAAACTTTCTGGGGAGCCCGATCAAGCTAGGAAAGTCAAAAAGCTCTCGGTCCAATATTGTTTGGTGGATGGGCATCTATACCAGAAGGGAAGATCCTTCCCCTGCTCCGATGTCTTCACCCAAAAGACGCCAAATGGGCTTTAAGAGAGGTTCATTCAGGGGAATGCGGGAACCATATTGCTGGAGAGGCTTTGGCATATCAGGTTCTCCGCATGGGATATTATTGGCCAACCATCCACCAAGACGCGAAGAGCTTGGTGCAAGCCTGCGAGGCATGCCAGAAGGTCACAAATTTGAGTCACCTCCCTCCAGAGCGATTGCTGTCCCTTAGCTCGCCATACCCCTTTGCTATGTTGGGAGTCGACTTGATTGGACCGCTTCCTACCTCTCCGGGTCAGGCCAATCATGCTATCGTAGCAACTGACTATTTTGTAAGATGGGTCGAAGTCGGACAGCTCTCCCAGATATCAGAAGAAAACACGATAAGGTTTATCAAGACTAATGTAGTTTACAGGTTCGGAAGCCCTCTTATCATTATAGCTGACCTCGAAAAACAGTTCGATATGGTCGATTCAAAGATTTTTACGAAGGCTTGGAAATCGAACTTCGGTTTGCTTCGGTAGCCCACCCCCAGACCAACGGTCTGGTGGAATCCACGAACAAAACCATTAAGATATTGTTGAAGAAAAAACTACAGCAGAAGAAAGGCAGATGGGCAGAAGAGCTTCCCGAGGTCTTCTGGGTTTACCGTACTATAAAGAGAACAACTACCGGGGAAATGCCCTACTCGTTAGCCTTCGGGGTTGAAGCATTCCTACCTATCGAGCACAAATTGACCTCCTTTAAAGTCCATCATTACAAACCAATGAGCAATAAAAGTAACCTCCTAGCTAGCTTAGACCACCTGGAAGAAAAACAAGATCGAATAACCGAGAAGGTAGCAATCTACCAAAGCAGGATTGCCAGGTACTTTAATAGGAGGGTCAAAGCCTAAAACTTCAAAGAAAGGGACCTAGTTCTCAAGAAAGTAACGCTGAATATCAGGAACAGGTCAGATGGGGTCCTAGGGTCCAATTGGGAAGGACCATACCTAATAAAGATGGTGATCCGTAATGGGGCATACATGCTCGAGGATATGAATGGTCGACTTATCGATCATACTTGGAATGCAGATAACTTAAGAAGATTCTACCCTTGAACAGTGGACTCACGAGTAGGCAGCCTCCGCTTAGTTTCTTTTTATCTCAGACAATAATGTACTCTGTCCTTCATATCAATAAAGCCTGCTTTTCTTATTTTCTCCATCTTCAACTATGTTTTACAATGATTTGGGTCTACATGGAAAATTCGATATTATCACCCCAAGACCAAGGGTAGGCCGGGAAAGCCCCCTTGCCACTCCTGATGCCTCGTCGGGCACTACCCCCAGCCAAAAAGGGTATGAGTGTAAGAGCATAGTTGCCATCCAGATCTCGAGACCAGGAAATAGCTAGATAGCCCTCCTGATACCTTGGTCGGGCTACCACCCCCTAGAAGAGTCTGAGTTTAGAAGCATAGTTGTCATCCAGATCTCAAGACTAGAAAATAGCTAGATAGCCATCCTGATACCTTGGTCGGGCTACCACCCCCAAGAAGGGTCTGAGTGTAAGAGCATAGTTGTCATCCAGATCTCAAGACCAGGAAATAGCTAGATAGCCCTCATGTTGCCTTGGTCGGGCTACCACCCCCAAGAAAAGTCTGAGTGTTAGAGAATAGTTGTCATCCAGATTTCAAGACCAGGAAATAGCTAGATAGCCCTCCTGATTCCTTGGTCGGGCTAGCGCCCCTAAGATAAGTCTGAGTGCAAGAGCATAGTTGCCATCCAGATTCCAAGACTAGGAAATAGCTAGATAAGCCCTCCTGATGCCTTGGTCGGGCTACCACCACCAACAAGGATTCAAGTTTAAGAGCGCGGAAACCCTCTGATCCCTAGCCTAAGAGAGGGCTAAACAGTTTTTTTACTTGATGCCTCCCTCGGGCTACAACCCCCTGAAGGATCTCAAGGATGGAGGGCTCGATTCACTTAAACTATAAATACCCTAGTTATTACTGGTTACTAATTTTCCTTGTACGCGTGATTACTCACTATAATAGATCTACGATCAAACAAGGGACTATTGACTAAAGACGTTAAGTTATAAGTCTTGGTAGTCAGAAAGCCCGAGCTAGCTGTTTGCTTTCATGTTTAAGCAATGTTCTTATCTTGTTATTCTTCTAAAGCTAAATCGATTTGCAACAGAGGCTGAACCTATAGGTATATCAAAAAAGAAGCTAGTACATGTAAGTCAAAATGTGAACCAAATCTTAAGTTAAGCTTTATTAATAAATGGGGGAGCCTATTCCCCAGTAAGGCTACAGCAAACAGGGAGCCTAACCCTTGATTTTGGGCTATAAAAATAAAAAATGAAATGATGAATGATTAAGCACGGGTAAAGACTGGATGCCCACCCCCTTTTCCGGGAATTCAAAACAAACTACAAGAAATAGAATTCAAACTGCTGCGTCCTCCCGATGCCCTTCAGCCTCCTCTTCCACCGAATGAACCTCGCCCCCTATTCCCCTTTCCATTGGTGGCTAATTCTGGTTAGCTGCTTCTACCGCCTCTGCCACCTCCTTATATGGATGCTCCTCGACTGCATGTCGCTCAGCGGGGTCCTCTTCCACAACTTCATAGATCACTATCATAACCTCGAGCGGTATAGCTGCATCATGAAGATGGGCCACTGACTTAGGCATAATTTTGCCCACCGTTGTCTCCTCTCCTGAAAGCATCTTGGAAGGATCTTGGGTTTCGGTAAGGCCTCCTTCTAGCTAAATGGGTTAGACCATACTTGAGGATTCGCCAGGACCTGACGCTGGGAAGGTCGAAATAGGAGGAGGAAGATCTGGTACTTCAAACCGATTCCTAGCCTCCTTCCTAGTAGAAGGGCTTGCTTCATCATTTCTGGGTGAGACATCTCTGCAGCATGAGACATAACCTCTTCCCTGTCAAAGCTTGTGATGCTGGAAATATCAAATGAGAGGGGGAGGGTTTCCATAACCTAAAAGGAGGCATAGAAATACTCTTCCACCTCAGCCTGGAGCTTGGTAACTAGAGCCTGCAGAGCTTGGTAACTAGAGCCTGCAGAGCTTGGTTCTTTACATCCAACGCCTGAGTCTCTCTCTTCCAGTCATCCCGCTGGCTGGCTTATCGCTTCGACCGAAGAGTTTCCTGATCAATGGTCCGTTTCAACCTCTCGTGGTCGTACTGGAGCTCAACAAGTTATGTTTCCAGCCCCCTCTAGCTAGTGGTCATCTCTTAGACCAGGGTTTGAGCTCGCGCCAGCAACTCTATGGCTCGCTCAGCCTCAGCCTCAGCCTTAGCTGCCCGGTCAGAAAGAGAAGCCATCTGATGTCCCATGGCTAGTTGAAACTTGAAGGCCTACAAAGGGAACTCATGTTAGGAAATGATAAATCAAGCCACTGAATGAGTAAGTAATAGCAACGATTACCTCGGCTAGGAGGGCAGACGCTTTAGTAGTCATGACGTCCACGGGCATTGAGGTCATCCTAGAAAGCCCACCACCTAGACACGATGTAAGGAATTGCTTTAGGACCTTGTCCTGACTCGCCTAGCTCGACTATTGGTGGGGGCGAGAGGGGGCGATCTCAGGAGTATCGGCATCTGGATCCCTAGGAACCTGAACTACCTGGGAGGTGACTAGATCAGTAGAAGGAGATGATATGACCCGGGAAGCATCAGTTGAAGCAGGAACCATTGGTGAGGGGGCAGAAGTGGAATTATTAGTGGCTTGGAAAGCATGCCCTCCTCGGTTTAGAGCTTTTGCTGCCCGAGACACAAGAGTAGCCATCTTGGACTTCACATGGAAAGGCGATGGAGTAGGAAATAGCGAGGTAGCAGCCCTAATTGTTGACCCCCACTTCTTCGAAGCAGACGAGAAAGCTCTCGGGGACGGTCTGGAAGGAGAAGGAGAGGTCCGAGCTTGCCGGGCTTCGTGAGAAGTTGGAGCAACAACAAACACTGTTAAAAAATAGGTTAAGACTATCAGAACCAAACCATTTAACAACCTAAAAGCATGATAGAGCAAGATACTTACGAGGAGTAGCATTAGAGATCCGTAGGTACTTATTCACCTTGCGAGGAAACTTTAAATTCAAATAATTTCTTGCCAGGATGATCTTCAACACATCCTCAGACTCAGCGGGTAAGGAGTCTCGATCCCAGGAGGGTTTGTCACTGAAAGCGGTCGGGATTGCAAGTTCATGCCCACCGATGAAAACAGAGCTCTCCTAGTCTCTCCCTGCTAGAATCCACTCTTCTTTCAAAGAGGGGTCTTTCCTTGAAGCCCTATGGATGAGAAAATTGAATTTGTTCTTGGCTTTGGCGTAAGATTGACCTCGAGGGACCCCGATCAGGCTCTCTATCTGGAAAAGGAAAGCAAGCTCCTCTGCCCCGGGCTCTCTAGTTATGTTGCTCATCTCGTACTGCTCCCTCCATAGCATGAGGAAGCTGACTAGGTGCCTTCAAAAGCCGGGCGTTAGTTTGAGAGGAGCCAATTAAAGAGCGTTGAGAGCCCGCCGAAGAGTAGGATGAAGAGGGAGCCTCACCCCACTTTCGCAGGCAGGGACATGAATGAGAGGTACGCCTTTGGGCAGGCTGAAGATGTCATAATTTCTATGGGGGACTATGAGAGAGACGGTGTCAAGGATGCCGTATTTATCCCGAAGGTGACTAATCGACTGAGGATCAACGGTGGAATCCGAAATGACCCTGGGTTCAAAAGGAAGGGTCGTCATTGAAGGAAGCTCTACCACATTAACCAGAACCTTTCTAACAGCGTCGACCCTCTTCTCAGCATCAGAATCCTCGTCAACTAAGTTTAGAGTGTTGTCGAGTTGGTTCGAGAAGCCGGAGCCAATAGAGATGTTCCTGCTAGAACGACGGTGCTGGCAGACCGGAGAGGAGTCCTCGTCACTTGAAATTCCTCACACCTATTTTTGAGGAACCAGGTAAGAGCCTCCAGTGCCCTCGACCAAGGCATCGATACTATTGAGGAATTTAAAATTGATGGGTGAGGAGAATTTGAAAGTAAGCGAAAGACAAGGGGAAATAATTTGAGGGTAGCAAGAAAGAAGGAATTTGAAAATTTGAAAATTAAAAAATTGTGAAGGAAGTGATGGTAAGGCCGAGTTTAAATAGAAGTTAAGGGTAATGATGTTGCCGATATCCTTGGGAAGATCACCTAGGGTCACGGAGAGAGCCGTTTTGCAGCCGTTCTTTCCTCGAAGAGAACTCTAGTTCAAATTCAATATTGGGTAATTAATGAGAACATTTCGCTCTCATTGATTATTTTTATAACGGGAAATTTTCACAATCAAATATGGAATCTGACTCCAACCCAAACTCTACCTCCAGTGTTCAAGTCAGAGGGGACTTCTGTTAATAGTAAAATTTGGTCGGGGGTTAAAGAGAAATTTTCCACTGACCCGCCACAAGTCAAATCCCATAGTCGACGTCCATGAAGCCCAGATAGACCATAAAGATACCTCGCAGGAGTAGGGAAGGCTGGCCTGGCTTCAAAACTATCAGAAAAAAAGCTAGTCACTACCAGGACAAGCCTCTGCATGAACACTGGAACCTAGGCTTCTCCAGGCCACCTATCGGGGAACCTAGGTTCCTGAGGTCGAGCTCCTCATCCACCTCGTAAAGGCCAGGGGGTATCCAAGCTCAAGAGACATTCGAGAGAAGCCCGACAAGCAAAGTAGGCTTCCTCCAAGTTAAGACTTTCAGAGGACAAGCTTAACAGTAGTCTTAGACAGAAGCCCGCCAACCTCTCTAGAAGCCCTCTGTCCCTGTTGGGCATGAAAGAGGAATCACGTCTAAATTTACACTACCTCGGCTACCTTATAGGAATGTCTACAAGAATACCTCAAGCTCCCAAGTACCAGGGAAAATCCATCCCGAGCTTCTAAAAACAGAGTCGAAGCATGGATCTACCTCACTCTATGAGATGACAGGTAGCTAGCTCGGTGACCTCCATGAAAAGCCATGCCGCGATAACATACAAGATCATATCTTTAATTTCGTTTACGTGTGAGTCAAGAGTTTGATTCCTACAAGGAAACAAACTCATTTTTGTTAACAAGATCATCTTCTCCGCTATTTACTCGGGGTCAACAACTTTTAAATAAAGGATCACGCCCAATAAAGAGTAAAGGGATTTGTAGGATCGTGGCGGTATATCAGCGAATTCAAACCTACTTGGACCAGATATAAATAGGGCCAAGCATGACATACAAAAGATATATAAAAAAAGAGAAGTAGAGGTGGATGAAAAACAGAGGAAGAACGATAGATAGAAGAAAAGAAAAGAATAAAGGAAGGCCTAAATTCTATGTTCAGAACACGGCCACCTCCGTTTCCACTATTCGACAAGCACGAAGTTACCACCTTCTTAAATCTTAGAGAGACTGTGAGCATATGAGAGAGTAATCTGTATATCAAAGCAAGTAATCAATAATAAAAGCTCCCATTTGTATCCTTGCAATCCAGCCTCTTGTTTACCTCTAAAAATAGATCAGATATCAACGGTACCGACCCCGGCCACCACTTCTGTGGTAGTGGTCTCGAGGGTGTTAGTAGGAATTTGTCATCCTGAGTAAATTTCCCGTTAACATATATAAATATATATGTTAACGGGGAATTTTCTCGGGATGAGAAATTCCTACTAACACCCTTGAGACCACTATATATGTTAACGGGAAATTTACTCAGGATGAGAAATTCCTACTAACACCCTCGAGACCACTACCACGGAAGCGGTGGCCAGGGTCGGTACCGTTGATACGTGACCTGTTGAGAGCTAAACGAGAGGCTAGATCGTAAGAACAGTAAATGAGAGCTTTTATTATTAACACTTGCTTTAAAATACAAATCACTCTCTTATATGCTCGCAGTCTTTCTAAGATGTAGGTTGGTGGCAACTTGGTGCATGTCGAATAATGGAAACAAAGGTGGTCGTGTTCCAAAATATAGAATCTAGGCCTTCCCCTTTTCTCTTCTTTCTCTTTTCTCTCTATTTCTATGTATGTTTTTCTGTCTGTCATTGGCTATCGTGCTTGGCTCTAATTATATATGGTCCAAGTTGGCTTGAATTTGCTGATATCCCGCCACGATCGTTTGAATCCGTTTCCTCCTTATCGAGCGGGATCCTACATTTAAAATTTATTGACCCCGAATAAATTAACGTGAATGAGTTTGTTTCCTTTTTGGAATCAAACTCTTAGTTCGCACGTATACAGGATTAATGATGGTTATTTTCTATATATTATCTTGTATGTTATCGCGGTATGGTTTTTCATGGAGGTCACCCATCCAGCTGCTTGTTGCCCCTTAGAGCGAGGTAGATCCATGCTCCGACTCTATTCGTAGAAGCTTGAGATGGATTTTTCCCTGACTCTTAGGGGCTCAAGGTGTACCTGTAGACATTCCTGGGAGATAGCCGAGGTAGTGTAGATATAAGCGTGATTCTTCCTTTATGTCCAGCAAGGACAGCGGGCTTCTAGAGAGGTTGGCGGGCTTCTCTCGAATGTCTCTTGAGCTTGGAGACTTCTCCTAGCATTCACGGGGCAGTTGAGGAGCTTGACCTCAAAGCCAGGGGTTCCCTAATAGGTGGCCTGAAGAAGCCCGGGATCCAGTATTCGTGTAAGGGCTCATCCTTGTTGCACCTAACTCGTTTTTTGCTAGTTGTGTAGCCAAGCCGGTCTTCCTTGCTCCCGCGAGGTGGTTTTATTGTCTATCCAGGCTTTCATGTTTGTCGATTATTGGTTTTGACTTGTGTCGGGGAAGTGGAAAATTTCTCTTTGACCCCTAGCCAAATTTCACTATTAACAGAAGTCCCCTCTGACTTGAACACTGGTGGTAGAGTTGGGGTTGGAGTGAGATTCCTTGTTTAATTGAGAAAGTTTTCCGCTATAAAGATAATTAATGAGAGCGAAATCTTCTCATTAATCACCTTATATTTGAATTTGAATTTGAAACAGTGTTATTCGAAGAAAGACGGCTGCAATACGGCTCTAGATGATCTTCCCGAGGATATCATCAACATCATTATCATTAATCCTCTATTTAAACCCGGCCTTACCGTCACTTTCTTCATACTTTTGAGATTTCTTCTTTCCTGCTTTCCCTGCCGATTTCCCTTTATCTTCCGCTAACTTTCAAGTCCTTCTTACCCATTAATGTCGACTTCCTCAGACAGTATTATTGCCTTGATTGAGGGTACCGAAGGCCCTAACCTAGTTCCTCATAAACGGGTGCAAGGAATTTTGAGTGATGAGGAATCTTCTCTGGTCCGCCATCGCCGTCGCTCTAGCAGGAACATCTCTATTGGCTCCGGCTCTCGAACCAGGCGGACAACCCTCTAAACCTAGTTGACGAGGATTCTGATGTCGAGGAGAGAGTCGACACAGTCGAGAAGGTTCAGGTTACCGTGGCAGAGCTTTCTTCAGCCGTTCCTTTCGAACCCAGGGTCATCCCTGATTCCACTGTTGACCCTAAGTCGATTAGCCATCTTCAGGATAAGTACGGCATTCCTGACACTATTTCTCTCACCTTCCTCTAAAGGAATTATGACATTTTTAGCCCTCCAAAAGGTGTACTTCCTATTGACGTTGCAGCTTTCGAGAGTGGGGTGAGGCTCCCTCTTCACCCTACCCTTCGACAGGCTCTCAATGCCCTTCAGTTGGCTCGGCTTAAACTGACGCCTGGCTTCTGGAGGCATCTAGTCGGCTTTCTTGTGTTATGGAGGGAGCAATGTGAGATGAGCGATGTAACTAGGGAACCCGGGGCTGAGGAGCTCGCCTTCCTTTTCCAGATAGGTAGCCTGGCTGGGGTTCCTCGAGGCTAATTCTATGCCAAGGCTAAGAACAAGTTTAATTTTATCATCCCCAGGGCTTCAAAGAAAGACCCCGCTTGGAAAGAGGAGTGGGTACTGGCGGGGGGAGACTGGGAGCTCTGTATTGGTCGGGGGGCATGAGCTCGAGGTTCCCACTGCTTTTAGTGATAAACTCTCATGGGATCGGGATTTCTTGCCCGCTGAGTCAGAAGCCGTACTGAAGACAATCATGGCCCAAAAGTACTTAAATTTAAAGTTTCCAACTGCTGACCCCTTCGATCCCTATAGGGTGAACAAGTACCTGCGGATCTCCGATGCTACAACTCGTAAGTATCTTGCTCTATCCTGTTTTTAAATTGTTGGACGGTTAAGTTCTGATGATCTTGACCCCCCCCCCCCCTTTTTAACAGTGTTTGTTGTTGGTCCAGCTTCTCGCAAAGCTTGGCAAGAAAAGACCCCACTTCCTCCTTCTAGATCATCCCCGGGAGAGATCTCTCTCTGTCGCTTCAAAGAAAAGGGGGCCAACCGTTAAGGCTGCTACCTTGCTTACTTCTGCCCCAACGCCTTCTCAGGTGAAGTCTAAGATGGCTATCCTTGCATCTCGGGTGGCAAAGGCTATAAACCGAGGAGGGCCCACTTCCCAAGCCGCTGATAAGTCCACTATTGCCCCCTCAATAGTAGTTTTTGCTTTAAACGATGCTCCTCCAGTCACATTATCCCTTTCTACTGATCCGATTGTATCACAGGCAGTCCAGGTTCCTAAAGAGGCCCAGACCGATACTTCTGAGGTCGCCCATTCTCGTCCCCACCAGCAATCGAGCTTTCTATGATGACCTCGATGGGTCAGGATGAGGTCCTAAAGCAATTCATTGAATCCTGTCCAGGCAACGGGCTTTCTAGGATGATCTCGATGCCCGTGGATATCATGATTACCAAAGGGTCTGCCCATCTAACTGAGGTAATTGTTGTTTTTACTTCTTCATTCAATAGCATGATTTATCATTTTCTAACATGAATTTCCTTTACAGGCCTTCAAGTTTCAGGTAGCCATAGAACATCAGGTGGCCTCCTTCTGTGATCGGGCAGCCAAGGTTGAGGCTGAAGCTGAACGAGCTATGGGGTTGCTTGCGCTGGCTCAAACCCTAGTCCGGAAGATGACCTCCAGCCAACAGGGAATGGAAACATAGTTAGCTGAGCTCCAATGCGATCATGAGAGGTTGAAATGGGCTTTTGATTAAGAAACTCTCCGGTCAAAGTGACGAGCTAGCCAACGGAATGACTGGAAGGGAGAGGCGAAGGCTTTGGATGTCGAGAACCAAGCTTTGCAGGCTCAAATTACCCAGCTCCAGGCCGAGGTGGAAGCCTCTTTTATTGATGGGTACTTTTATGCCTCCTATCAGGTTGTAGTAGCCCTTCCTCCCCCATTTGATCTCTCAAGCTTCTCTGACTGGGATAGGGAAGAGGTTATGTCATGGGCTGCAGAGATGTCTCGTCCCGAAAATGATAGAGCTGGTCCATTTAGGAAGGGAGCTGGGAAGCGGTTGGAGGTGCCAGACCTGCCTCCTCCTTTTCCAAACTACCCAGCATCTTGTCCTGGCGAATCCTCAAGGGGGGTCCAAAGCCAGGAGCTAGAAAAAGGCCTTGCTGAAGCCCGAGATCCCTCCATAATACTATCAGGAGTGGAGTCAACAGAAGGCGGGATTATGCTTGAGTCAGTGGCCAGCCTTCTTGATGCAGCCATACCGCCTGAAGTTATGGTGGTGATCAAAGAAATCGTAGAGGAGGATCCTGTTGACCCCAAATCAGTCGAAAAGGATCCCTATGAGGAGGTGGCAGAGACGGTAGATGCAGCTGACCAAGACGAGCTACGACCGAAGAGGGGAGCAAAGGGCGATGTTCACTCTGTAGAAGAGAAGGCGGGAAGTCCTTAGGAAGACGAAGAAGTTTGAGTTCTCTCCCATGTAATTCATTTTGAATGCCTAAAAATGGGGGTGGGCATCCCATCTTTAATTATGTTTGACCTTTTGTCATTTTATTCTTTTTTTTATAGCCCGGAATCAGGGATTGGGCTCCCTGCTTGCTGTAGCATTGTTAGGGAATATGCTCCCCCACTTAATAATAAAGCTTTAATTTTTGATCTAACTCTCACTCCGACTAACATGTACTTACTTGATATCCTCTAGATCCAGCATTTATAGCGAAACGAACTATCTTGGAGGAACAACAAGATAAGAAGCGTGAAAATGGATAGTTAGGGTCGGGCTTCCTGACCACCGAATCTCCCAGCTCAATTTCCATAGTCGATAATCCCTTTGTTTGATTGTAGGCCGGTTATAGTGAGTGACCACGTATCAATGAGGGTTAGTTAACCAGAACTAACTGGTATATTTAGAGTAAATTGAGCTCTCTATCCCTGAACTCTTTTAGGGGGTTGCAGCCCAAGCAAGGCAATAAGTAAAAAACTGTCTAGTCTCCCTTTTTAAGCTAGGGATCGGGAAGGCTTTTGTGCTCATCAATTTGAATCTTTCCTGGGGGTGGTAGCCCGACCAAGGCATCAGGAGGGCTATCTAGCTATTTTCTGGTCTCGAGATCTGGATGGCAACTATGCTCTTACACTCAGATCCTTCTTGGGGGCGGTAGCCCGACCAAGGCATCAGGATGGCTATCTAGCTATTTCCTGGTTTCGAGATCTGGATGGCAACTATGCTCTTACACTCAAATCCTTCTTGAGGGTGTTAGCCCAACCAAGGCATCAGGAGGGCGATATAGCTATTTCCTTGTCTCAAGATCTTGATGGCAACTATGCTCTTACACTCAGATCCTTTTAGGGGGTGGTAGCCCGACCAAGGCATCAGGAGGGCTATCTAGCTATTTCCTAGTCTCGAGATCTGATGGTAACTATGCTCTTACACACAGATTCTTCTTTGGGGTGGTTACAGTGTCATCAAATATGGACATTTAAGTTCGGCCTCACAAGGGCGCAAGTCACAGAGACTAGCACATTGGAAAGCAAGGAATCAATCCATAGGGAGGTGGGATTCACCGATCATCTCTAGTTCTAGCTATTATTACAACACTCCAAGTGGACTCGTGCGTTGCGTGTGCGGAAAAGTGAATAATAATATAACTAAATAACTTATATAAATGATATATACAATGATAGATAGAATGGAGATATGCATGAAATGTGGTTACACTAGAGAAACAACTCAACCGTGACAATCCTCCTAATTACATTCTAGACTCACCTAATCCTCAAATTTGCAAGTATACATAGGCTCGTATCCTCTTAATTAATCTTTAATCTCTCTCGATGTCTTAGAGATAGTATCCATATATACCCAAAATCTCTCTCGAGCAATCCGGACAATATATATGAACTCATTAAGATCGTGAAATACAAATCGAACCCTATACGCTAACCTAGTGGTTCTAGCACTTTCTAGTCAAGAATAGTGAATGTTTTCTTAAGTATTGTCAAATGCGTCTCCTCTCGGTACATAGCATCTAACCATAGATAAATTACAAAGTGATCAATTAAGCAAAGGCTTTAAGCACTCAAAACATCCATATAACAACACAAGCACAAGAAAAATATCGGTGGTCTTTACTTCTATGTCAAAGATTCGGTATAGCCAACTCCCTAGGATTGCTAAACATGGGAAACAAGTTTACCTAACAACTAAATGCAACAATGTGATTGTTATATCATTAAGAACATTCAATTTAGGTTAAAGGTTCATCCTCTTGATTAGGGAATTTTCCCACAATCAATTCATCACTGAATCATGTCACGTGGATGGATAATCGTGTCTTAATACAAAGACCCATTAAGAACAAGGATATGAACCAAGGTCAATTTAGCAACTAAAACTCTGAACTGAAACCTTTTCTACTATTTGGGGCTAAAATCCATATTACTCAAATTATTCAGTACATGGAATTTCCAGTCATCCATCAATCAATCAACAATCATGGGTATCTAATTTCTACTCTAAATTACAACTACTCCTAAACCCAATCATGGACACATATTGATTTCTAACAATTCATACACATACATATCATATTAAGAGCATAAAAACACATATAATAAATAGCAAAACAAAACCCAAATGAATTTAAGAAAAATCAATACATTTATTACACAAGTGTAGGTTTACAATATCCTCAAATTGGTGAAATACATCAAAGAATACAAGAAATACAAAGAAATGAGTAAATAAAAGCAAACCCTTGAAGACAAGTCCTCCAAAGATGCTCCTAGCCTTCCTAGCTCAAATTTGGCTTCTAATTCCTTTGTAATCTACTCTAAGATGGATGGAGGAAGTGTATAGTTGTGAGGTGGAGGTGTATGGTGAGCTCCCATGGAGTAAAAACCTTTAAGGTAGCAAGAGGTGAAAGAAAATGGAAGAAAAAAGAAAGAGGCGTGAGGAGGGGAAAAGAGGGGAAGAGAGGTCCCGAGAATGAGGAGAAAAGGGGGTATTTATAGTGTGGGAGTTTAGAGCAAGACTTTTGGTTGAAAAGACAAGAATACCCCTCTGAAAATGGCTGAAAATTGCATTTCTGTCAAAATGTGCGGTACAATGTGCTGTACGCATCAACACCGCGAAGTGCACATCACTTTTTGGAGGTTGCTGCCCTTCTACGCGGTACAAAACGCGGTTTGCAAATTGGTCTCGCGAGGTTGCGTACCGCACCTCTGCGCACCATTACGAAAATGGTCATAACTTTCTCTACAAACCTCAAAATTGTGATCTGTAAAGTGTGTTGAAAAGAAGACCTCCGTGGTTTTCCGAAACGTTGTTATGGGTGACGTAATTCGATCGGAGGAGAGAGATATGACCTTCCAAATTTGGGTGTCTGCATAAGCTATTCCAAATTCTGCCCTTTGAACTCCCAAACTCTTCAACTAAGCTCAAATACCTTCCGTAGAGAACATGTACCTACACAAGGCTCAAAAACACATCAAATACCAAAATATACTCGACAACAAGAACAAAAGCGAGGTAATGGGAACAAAAGCGAGGTAATGGGGTGAGCTTGGTCTTGAGGTGATAATGTCAAATTTTCCATGTAGACCCAAATCATTGTAGGACATAATTGAAGAAGGAGTAAGCAAGGAAAGCAGACTTTACTGATATAGAGGATGGAGTACATTATTGTCGAAGAAAAAAAAACTAGTCAGAGGCCGCCTGCTCCTAAGTCCCCTGTTCAAGGGTAGAATTTCCTTAGGTGATCCGCATTCCAAGTATGGTCGATGAGTCGGCCATTTATCTCCTCAAGCTTGTACGCCCCATTAAGGATCACCGTCTTTATTAGGTATGGTCATTCCCAGTTGGGCCCTAGGACCCCGTCTGACCTCTTCTTTGAATTCAACGTTACTTTTCCTGAGGACTAAATCCCCTTCATTGAAGCTTCGGGCTTTAACCCTCCTGTTTAAGTACCTAGCAATTCTGCTTTGGTAGATTGCTACCTTCTCGGCTATTTGATCTTGTTTTTCCTCTAGGAGGTCCAAGCTAGCTCGGAGCTTACTTTCATTGCTCCCTGGTTTGAAATGTTGGACTCTAAAGGAGGTCAACTTGTGCTCTATAGGTAGGACTGCTTCAACCCCTGATGGCCAGCAAGTAGGGCGGTTCCCAGGTAGCTATTCTCTTTGTAGTGCAGTAAGCCCAAAAGACCTCTGGAAGCTCCTTTACCCATCTGCCTTTCTTCAGCTATAACTTTTTCTTTAACAACTTCTTAATGGTTTTGTTCGTGGATTCCATCAGACCATTGGTCTGAGGGTGGGCTACTGAAGCAAATCGAAGGTCGATTCCTAAGCCTTTGTAGAAATCTCTGAATCAGCCATTATCGAACTATTTTTGGAGCTCAGTTATGATGGCAAGGGGGTTTCGAACCTACACATTACAATAGTCTTGATTAACCTTGTTGTGTTTTCTTCTGATATCTGGGAGAGTGGTCCGGCTTCAACCCATCTTGTGAAATAGTCAATCGGTACGATAGCATGTTTGGCCTGTCTCGGAGCTGTAGAAAGTGGTCCAATCAAATCAACTCCCCACATAGCAAAGGGGTATGGCGAGCTAAGGGATGACAAGCACTCTGGAGGGAGGCGACTTAAGTTTACGGCCTTCTGGCATGCCTCGTAGGTTTGTTCAAAGTTCTTCCCTTCTTGATGGATGGTCGGCTAATAATACCCCATGCGGAGAACCTGATATGCCAAAGCCTTTCCCGTATTTCCCAGAATGAACCTCTCTCATAGCCCACTTCGCTTCTTCAGGATGTAGACATTGGAGCAGGGAAAGGGATTTTCTCCTTCGGTATAAATGCCCATCCACCATACAATACCGGACCGAGAGCCTTTTAACCCTCCTAGCTTGGTCGGGCTCCCCAGAAGTTTCCCATCCTTTAGATACTCCACTATTGGATCCATCCAGCACAGCTGTCGGTCCAAGGTATAAGCTTCCTTACCTATCATAATGCTAGGTAGAGGGATTATTTGAAGAGGGACTCCGTGACGTAGGGTCTAACCACCATATGTAGCTATCTTGGCAAGGACGTCAACCATATGTTTTAGTTGTCGAGGTATCTGCTCGATTCTGAATCCCTTAAATCTGGTCTTGAGTTGTTGAACCAATTTTAAGTAAGCGATCATATTGTCCCCCTTTGCCTGATAATCCCCAAAGACTTGATTGACCACAAGTGAAGAGTCGATCTTGATATTCAGGTAATCAACCCCGAGTTCTATGGCAGCCTTTATTCCAGCTAGAAGGGCTTCGTACTCCATCTCATTCTTCGTGGCTTTAAATTCAAACCTAAAATAGTGGCAGCACTCAGTTCCTTCTGGGTCGATGAGGACTATGCCCGCTCCTCCCCTAGATTGCCCAGAAGCTTCGTCAGTGTAGAGAGTCTATGACTCGTAGCCCTCCGGCTAGTTGTCACATTCTGGAATCCTCTCAAGGGTTACATCTGTTACTGTGGGGGTCACCCGGCCTAAAGGTATTGAGAGCTCAGCTATAAAGTCTGCTAGTACCTGAGCTTTTATCACGGTCATATGCTTATACTTTAAATCAAATTGGGTAAGCTCTAAGGCCCATAGAACCAGCCTTCCAGAAACATCCAGTCTTTGTAAGAATTGACGGAGGGGTTGGTCTGTCACCACTGCTATTAAATAAGCATGGAAGTAGGGATAAAGTTTCCTTACCATGGTCACCAAGGCGTAAGCGAGCTTCTTCAATGGAGTATAGTTCTTCTCGGGCTTGGTTAGAGCGTGACTCAAATAGTAAATAGATTGCTAGATCTTATCCCCGCATTCCTTGACCAAAGCCCCGCTCATAGCGGTTTATGAAACGACCAAGTATATTTGGAGCTCTTCTCCACGATTTGGCTTGACCAGCAGTAGAGGGCTTGTTAGGTATCTTTTCAAAGCTTGGAAAGCTTGTTCACTTTCATGATCCCATTTCATGTTTCTTCCCTGCTTGATAGCTTTGAAGAATGGTAGGCACTTATCCGTAGACCGAGAGATGAACCTATTGAGAGTTGCTACCTGTCCAGTCAAGGCTTGAACCTGTTTAAGAGATGTGGGGGATTCCAGATCCAGGATAGCCATGATCTTTTTCGGGTTAGCCTCTATGCCTCTCTCATGGACCATGAAGCCCATAAACTTCCCCACAGTTTCCCCAAAGGCGTATTTGGAAGAGTTCAACCTCATTTGGTTTTCCCTTAGGATCATAAAGGTCCGACGAAGGTCGTCCAAGTGGCCTCCTGAGGTTAAAGATTTAGTGATCATGTCGTCAATGTACACCACCATCGGCCTTCCGATTTTGGGCTTGAAAAATCGATTGACTAACCGCTAGTAAGTAGCTCCAGCATTTTTTAGCCCGAAAGACATCACCTTGTAGCAGAACAGGCCTTGCGCGGTAATGAAACTGGTCTTCTCCTTGTCTGCGGGATGTATTATAATCTGATTGTAGCCGAAAAACACATCTATGAAGCTTATGAGCTTGTTTCCAGAGGTGGTATCGACCAACTGATCAATTTTTGGCAGAGGGAAACTGTCCTTCGGGCATGCCCAGTTGAGGTCGGTATAGTCTACACACATGTGCCACTTCCCGTTTGCCTTTGTGACCATGACCACGTTGGCCATCCACTCGGTGTAACGGGCTTCTCAAATGAAGCCTGCCTGGGTTAGTTTATCCACCTCTTACTGAACCGCCATATTTCTTTCGGTGTTGAAGTGGCACCTTTTCTGTTTACTAGGTTTAAAGGTCGGATCTACCGCCAGTCAATGTCCAGCTAATGTCATTGGGATCCCCGGTATCTCAGCATGACTCCAAGGAAAAATGTCATTGAACTTTGTGAGGAGCCTAATCAAACCCTCTTTAGTTCCTGGCTCAAGGGTCGCTCTGATCTTGACTACCTTCGAGGGGTCGCTTATTCGAATAGGAATCTCTCCCAACTTATCCACTGGATGGCCGCTGGCCCATTCCCTTCTCTAATCTTAAATGTCGGGTAAAAGAAGGCCTTCTTCAAAGAAATTGGTGGAACCCGCATCTTTCAAGTTTAGTGCAAGGGTTATCCTACCTTGGATCATCGTTACCTGGGTGAGTTGTTTTGCTAGAGCCTTGGGGTTGGCCGACATTGCATAGCATTTCCTAGCTGATTGCTGATCACCCCGAACTTTCCCTACCTTGTCTCCTACCGGGAATGTCAGGTCATTATGGTAAATAGAAAGAACCCCTTTCGTAGGATGATAGAAATTGCCTTCCTAATATTGCATTGTAGGCTGATGGGGTATCCACCACACGAAGTCGGTCATGACATTTTGCTGGAGAGATGCGGCTCCAATGATCACTGGTAGGTTTTTTGATCCTACAGGTGTGATTGAGTCCCCAGTGAACCAATATAATGGAGTAGTGCAACTATTGTAACACCACTGCTTCAAGTTTAGCTTTTCCAAGGTATCTTTGAACAGGTCGACCTTGAAAATATCCCGCCCCTCGTCCGTACGAAGGACCTTCCTCGCATGGTTTTTCCTGGATTTGTTGGACGTATAGGCCAGAGTGGCCTCCAACGGATAGTATGTATTATCTGAATCTGTTATATCAGGTCCGACAGATCTCTCTTCCTTTTCTCAGCATGTTCTCGGATCTCGGCTTGCACCTCTCTTCTAGTCTGAATGTTCTCTTTGACTTGTTGTAACAATTCTATCAAGCATCCTCCCCTTATCAAAGCCTCAATCTGTTCTGCAGGTTGTAGCATTCCGAAGTGTTGTGCCCTACGTCCACGTGAAAGTCATAATATTTATAACGATTTCTCTTATCGACCGGGGCATTCATGGGAGCGGGCTTCTGTAAAAAACCCTTGTCCCAAATGGCGAGGTAGACTGTTTCTCGTGATGCATTTAAGGGGGTGTAATGATCGTACCATCTCTCATCGCGAGTTATAGGAGCCACTGCCCTGGGAGGTGGTAAAGCTTGAGGAGGAGATTGCTTATCTGGATACCTTTCTGATCTAGGTTGAAAGAGGGGGAAGTGGTATGTTGATTTATTAAGGTGTTTGCTCTGGTTTTTCTGAGCTTGCTCGGGTCTGGGAGCTTCCTTCTTTTGTCACTTTACGGCTTTCATGTCATCATGTTCCATCTTGACCTTAAGCTGTTCGTTGACCTCAATCTGCTCTAGAGCCAGATCATAAGCTTCCTAGTAGGTTTCCAGAGGTCTTTTAGCGAAAGACCGAAAAAGCTTTCCCGCCCATAGGTTCTTTCTAAAGTTGGTGAGGGTTTTATTCTCGGTGAAGACCCCCATCTGGATGACTTCCTTATGGAAACACTCGATATAAGCCTGGAGGGTTTCCCCTCTCTCCTGGATCACGTACTGTAGATGGATCGGGTCCTTCAATCGGGGCTTAACTCTCTAGAATTATGAGCAGAAATCGGTTGATAACTTGGTGAAGGAATCCATGCTATCGGCAGGTAGTTTCCTAAACCAGGTTTTAGCGTTATTCGTGAGTGTAGTGGGGAACATTCGACACATGGCGGCCCTGGTTGTGTTCTGGACCTCCATCTGTTGAACGAAGCTCTCTAAATTGCTCGGGATCTTAAGTCCCGAAGAACCTGTCAGTTGGCATTTTGAACTTAGGCGGGAGCTCTGCCTCTCGGATCCTTCTGGTGAAGGGGGCATTCATTTCACTTAGAGGATCTTTCTTGTCCTCCTTGTATTTTCCCTTCTTCATCCATTGGACCTCCATCTGAAGTTCTACCAACTGGTCCTTTACATGTTTGCTTACGGATTTCCTTGAGTTGATATCTGATTCCTCACCATCGGATCCCTCCAACGAACTGGCGACCTCTACCCGGTTCCTTCATGGAGAGGGGGGTCTGTTCGGGGGCTTTGCTGACTTTCTTCTTCTCTACCTTGGGATTCTCTCCTTGAAGTCGTTGGGTGGAGAAACTCTTTCCCCTCTCGGGGAAGGATGTCCGCTTCGGATTTGAATTGCCATGGTTTGTAGCGTGGCAGTGTTTCGGGAACGTGGGAATTGGGCCTTTGCCTATCCTGGATCGAGGTTGGGAGCCCTGCTATATTACGAGCTTATTCCTAAGGGGCAGGTCCCACGTGATCGAAGTCGGGTTGCCTAACCCCAGGCCTTCTTGACTCCCCTTGATTACAGTGACCTGCTTGATGGATAGCGATATCCTCAACGAGTAGTCGAAGGTAGGCGTTTTCTACGAAGGCCGCTGATTGTTGGTCAAGGTCGACCTGACTTCCCAGAGGGGGATCCAGAGCCTGTACAGTAGCTGGCTAGGGGGAACCTGGCTCTGGATCCCAGATTTTCTCCCTTTCCTCAGGTATTTTCGTGTCGATGTAGCAGAAGGTTGTCCCAATATGCCCTACTGCCCCTGTGAGGAGCAGAGCCTCTTGATTACTTTGAAATAACAAACTTTTCGAATGAAAAAAGATAGTGGTGTGAGATGTTTCCCACAGACGCTGCCAGAAAGTGTTAACGAGAAATTTGCTCGGGATGAGAAATTCCTACTAACACACTCGAGACAACTACCATGAAAGAGGTGGCCAGGGTCGGTACCATTGATACCTGACCTGTTGAGAGGTAAACGAGAGGCTGGATCATAGTAACAGTAAATGAGAGCTTTTATTATTGATAATTGCGTTACAATACAAATCAATCTCTTATATGCTCGCAGTCTCTCTAAGATGTAGGGTGGTGGCAACTGGGTGCCTGTCGAATAGTGGAAACAAAGGTGGTCGTGTTCTGAAATACAAAATTTAGGCCTTCCCCTTTTCTCTTCTTTCTCTCTTCTCTCTTCTCTCTGTTTCTATGTATGTTTTTCTGTCTGTCACTAGCTATCGTGCTTGGCTCTATTTATACATGGTCCAAGTTGGTTTGAATTTGCTGATATCCCGCCACGATCCTTTGAATCCGTTTCCTCCTTATCGGGCGGGATCCTACATTTAAAAGTGGTTGACCCCGAATAAATAGCGGAAACAATTAACGTGAATGAGTTTGTTTCCTTATCGGAATCAAACTCTTGGTTCGAACGTATACGGGATTATTGATGGTTATCTTCTAGATATGATCTTGTATGTTATCGTGGCATGGTTTTTCATGAAGGTCACCCATCCAGTTGCATTTTGCTCCGTAGAGCGCGGTAGATCCCTGCTCTGATTCTGCTCTTAGAAGCTTGAGACGGATTTTTCCCTGACCCTTAGGGGCTCGAGGTGTTTCTGTAGACATTCCTAGGAGGTAGCCGGGATAGTGTAGATATAGGCGTGATTCTTCCTTTATGTACAGCAAGGACAACTGGCTTCTGGAGAGGTTGGTGGGCTTCTCTCGAATGTCTCTTGAGCTTGGAGACTTCTCCTGGCATTCACAGGGTGGTTGATGAGATCAGCCTCAAAGCCGGAGTTCCCTGATTGGTTGGCTGGAGAAGCCTGGGATCCAGTATTCGTGCGGGGGCTCGTCCTGGTAGCGCCTAGCTCGTTTTCTGCTAGTTGTGAAGCCGATCCGGCCTTCCCTGCTCATGTGGGGTGGCTTTATGGTCTATCCGGGCTTTCATGATTGTAAATTATGGGTTTTGACTTGTGGCGGGGAAGTCAAAAATTTCTCTTTGACCCCTCGCCAAATTTCAATATTAATATATGTATATAATAATATATATATATATATATATATATTATATTATATACATATATTAACATATAATGTATATTATATATATATATATATATATTATATAATAATGTTAACGGGAAATTTGGTCGGGGTTGGTATCGTTGATACCTTACATGATCTTGTATGAATATGAAAGAGGATGAAACATGAGGTATGAGACAAGCCATCCCGCCCGTCGGGCTTCGTGCTTATGAAGTAGATCTGGGGAGCTTGAGGTTCTCTTGCTGGTGTGAAGGGGTTGATCTTGGTCCTGGTCCTGGTCCTTGTCCTAGTCCTCGGTCGGGGTCGGAGCCTATCATGGTACCTAGAGCCCGGTTCTGGAGCTCGATTCCTTCCTGTAATTCCTCTACCTAGATAGCAAGTTAGAAGGGGGCTTATCTAGCACCAGTGTCGGAGAGCTCGATTTCTGCCATAGAGATGATGCAGGAGAGCCCATCGACTTTCTTCAAGCTGGTCTGGGTGGTTTCTCCTATCTTGATATGCGACTTTAGCATGTAGATGGGAAGATAAGAGCGCTAGGTCCAGCGAGGTAGGAATCTAGCTCACACTCATACGCATGCATTACACAGGACACAAGTAAGAGAAACACAAATCTTTTGTAGAGGGAGGTGGACTGACCAATGGGAAAAAAGCATCACGAATGATCACATGCTGAAAAACCCCAATGCAGTATCCGGAGGAAGGGGGAATACCCTTCCTTATGTATATATCAAAGAATGTTTCGGGGAGCTTACAAGAATATGGTGTAGTAATATAACGTAGTCGCTCCGTAGAGCTTACAATGGTGGTCGAATGTAGACCGATACCGGTATATTCTAGGTAAAGGTAACACATATATTGATGATGTCGAGAGATCTCTAAACGAAGCATGTATCTACTGTCATTGATCAGAGACCGTTACTATATGCCTTTTACAGGCATATTTATACATGATGACCACATTAGCGTGCAAGTCCGGGACTCTTCAATTAGTCTTTGTTTCCTTTTCGAATACGATCCTTCATTTAATGTAGTTGATCGGCTTGTAGCTATTATCTCAGAGAAGATATGATTGTTTCCTCTTCGGACTCTTCCTACCTAGATAGGCAGGATTTTTTGTTTATAGTTGACCCCCAATAATCGGTTGTGGAGGATATCTTGGAGGAAAAGGTATTTGTTTCCTCTTTGACTCTTTCACTAATGATGGCCATTAAAGAGTTTGTTAATAGGGAAATCTGGCTAGGAGTCAAAGAGAAATTTTCCACCATCAATCGACAATCATGAAGCCCCGTAAAACCGTTAAGCCACCCTGCAGGAGCAGAGAAGGCCAGTTAGGCTTCAAAGTTACCAAAAGACAAGCCAGACACAACCAGGATAAGACCCCACAAAAGTACTGCAGCCTGGGCTTATCCAGGCCATCTATCGGGTAACCACGGCTCAAAGGTCAAGCTCCACAACCGCCCCGTAAGTGCTGGGGAAGTCTCCAAGCTCAAGGGACATTCGAAAGAAGCCCACCAAACCTCACCAGAAGCTCACTGTCCTTGCTGGGCATAAGGGAAGAATCATGCATGGATCTACACTACCCCAGCTACCTCTCGGAGAGGTCTACAAGAGCATCTCCAGCCCCCACAGGTCAGGAAAAATCCATCTTAAGCTTCTAAGAACAGAGCCAAAGCATGGATCCACCTCGCTCTACGGGGCAACGGCCAGCTGGTAGGTAGACCTCCACAAAGATCGATGGCACGAGTGCACACATGATCATCTCCACATGATATCTACATGCACGTCAAGAGTTTAAATTCAAATAAGGGAACAAACTTATTTTCGTCAACGATATCATCGAATCCAGAAACAATTCAAATTTAAATAACAAATCCCGTCCAATAAGGAAGGAACGGATTCATGAGATTACAGTAGAGTATTCGCAAACTAAAAACCTACTTGGAGGATATATATATGTGAAGCCAAGCATGGTAAAAGGAGAAGAAAAAAGAGCGAACGACAGAGATAGAAAATCATAAACAATAGATATACACATAGAAGGAGGGCCTAAATTCTGATTTCAGAACACAGTCACCTTCATCTCCACTATTCAACAGGCATCGACTTGCCACCACCATACATCTCCGAGAGATTGTGAGCAAATAAGAGAGTTATTTGTATCTTAAAGCGATATATTAATAATAGAGCTCCCATTTACTGTTATTACCACCCGTCTATCTCTTAAACAAGTCGAGAACCAACCGTACTTACCCCGGCCACCACGTTCATGGTAGTGGTCTTGAGGGTGTTAACAAAAATTTCTCATCTCTACTAAATTCCCGTCAACACTTTATGGCACCGTCTGTAGGAAACCTCTCACACCACCATCTTTTTACATTAAAAAAGTTCTTTATTTCAAAGTCATCATGAAGCTCCGCTCCTCACAAAGGCAGCAGAGCACCTCAGGATAACCTTCTGCTACATCGACACGAAAGATTCCGAGGAAAAGGAAAAAATCCTGGCTCCACAGCCAGATTCCCATCCAGCCAGCTACTGTGCGGGCTCTGGATCCCCCTCTGGGAAGCCAGGTTGAGCTTGACCAACAAGCAGCGGCCTTTGTAGAGAATGTCCGCCTTTGACTACTCACTAAGGGTATCGCTATCCAACAAACGGGTCTCTGTAATCAAGGGGAGTCAAGTAGGACCAAGGCTAGGCCACCCGCATTTGATCGCTTGTGGCCTGCCCCTCGGGAATCAACTCGTATAAGAGCTGGGCTCCTGACCTCGATCCGGGATAGGCTAGGGCCCATGCCCCATGTTCCTGAAGCGCTGCCATGCTACCAACCACGACAAGTCAGATCGACGGTAGACACCTCCACCCAACGACTACAAGGAGGGAAACCCGGGGTAGAGAAGAAGAAAGTCAGCCATATCTCCGAGCAAGCCCCCTCTAAAAAAGGAATCGAGTAGAGGTCACAAGTTCATCAGAGGGATCTGATGGTAAGGAATCCGAGATCGACTTAAGGAAGTCTGAAAGCAAACGACTAAGGGACTAGTTAGCAGAGCTATAAAAAGAGGTCCAATTGATAAAGAAAGGGAAGTACAATGAGGACAAGAAAGATCCTCTAAGTGAAATGAACGCCCCTTTCACCAAAAAGATCCGGGAGGCAGAGTTCCTACCTAAGTTCAAAAAGCCAGCTGACAGGTTCTCCGGAACTGAAGATCCGTTGAGCCACTTAGAGAGCTTTGTTTAACAGATAGAGGTCCAGAACAAAACCTGGGCCGCTATGTGTCGGATGTTCCCCACTACACTCATAGATTTTGCTAAGATCTGGTTTAGGAAACTACCCGCCGGGAGAGTAGATTCCTTCACCAAATTATCAACTTACTTCTGCTCACAGTTCCAGGGGTTTAGCCTCGGCTGAAGGACCCGATTCATCTATAATACGTGATCCAGGAGAGAGGGGAAACTCTCCGCGCTTATATCGAGCGGTTCCACAAGGAATTCATCCTGATGGGGTCTTCACCGAGAGAGAAACCCTCACCAACTTCTAAAGAAACTAGGGGCAGGAAAACTATTCCGGTCTTTTGCCAAGAGACCTCCGGAAACCTACCAGAAAGTCTATGATCGGGCTCTGGAACAGATCGAGGTAGACAAACAGCTCAAGGTCAAGATGGAGCATGATGACATGAGAGCCGAAAAGCGACAAGAGAAGGAATCTCCCAGACCTGAGCAGATCAAAAGAGCCGGAACAAACCTCCTAATAAATCAACATATGATTTCCCTCTTCCTTAGCCCAGATCAGAAATGTATCAAGATAAACGGGCTCCTCCTTAAGCTTTACCACCTCCCAGGATAGTGGCCTCTATAGCCTGCGATGAGAGGGGGTACGACTGTTACACTTCTCTTGAATGCATCTCGAGAAACAGTCTACCTCGCCATCCGGAATAATGGTTTGTTACTGAAGCCCGCTCCTATGAAAGCCCCAGTCGAGAAAAGAAATCGTTACAAATATTACGACTTTCACGAGGATGTAGGGCACAACACTTCAGAATGCTACAACCTGCGGAACCAGATTGAGGCTTTGATCAGAGGAGGATGCTTGATAGAGTTCTTACAACAAGTCAGGGAGAACATTCAAACTGGAAGAGAGGTGCAAGCCGAGATCCGGTAACATACTGAGAAGGGGAAGGGGGAGCAGGCAGACCTGATGCAACAAATTCAGGTAATACACATTATCTGTGGAGGTCCCACTCTGGCCGGCACCTCTAACAATTCCAGGAAAATTCATGCGAGGAAGGTCCCTCGTACGGACGAGGGGCGGGATATCTTCAAGGTTTACTAGAGACCAACCAACCCCTCCTAGCTTTCACATATCATCTTCACCGAAGCAGATGACTATAACACCGTGCAGCCACATAATGACCCCGTGGTCATCACAGTACAAATTGCCAACTTCATGGTGCACCGCGTGCTCGTCGACACAGGTAGCAACGTCAACGTTCTGTTCAAAGATACTTTGGAGAAACTAAACTTGAAGCAATGGTGCTACAACAGTTGTACTACTCCATTATTCGGTTTCACTGGGGATTCCATCACACCCGTAGGATCAAAAATCCTACTAGTGATCATCAGAGCCACACCTCTTTATCAAAACATCATGACCGACTTCGTGGTTATGGATACCCCGTCGGTCTACAACGTAATATTAGGGAGGCCATTCCTATCATCCTTGAAGGGGGTCCTATCTATTTACCACAATGTCCTGAAGTTCCCGGTAGGAGATAAGGTGGGAGAGGTTCGGGGTGATCAACAAGCAACTAGGAAATGATACGCAGTGTCGGCTAACCCAATAGCTCCAGCTAAACAGCTTGCCCAAGTAACGACTATCCAAGGCGGGATAACCCCGACACTAAACCTGGAAGACGCGGGCTCCACCGATTGTCCCGAAGAAGGCCTTGTGGTGCCTGACATGGAAAAACAGAGAAGAAAATGGGCCAACGGCCACCCGGTCGACCAGTTAGAGGAGATTCCTGTTCGACTAACCGATCCCTCGGATGTCGTCAAGATCAGATCTACCCTTGAGCCAGGAATGAAAGAGGGCTTGATTAGGCTCTTCATGGAGTTCAACGACATTTTTTCCTGGAGTCATACGGAGATGCTGGGGATCCCAATGACATTAGCTGCACATTGGCTGGCGGTGGATCCTACCTTCAAGTCTGTCAAACAGAAAAGGCACCACTTCAACAATGAAAGAAATATGGCGGTTCAAGAAGAGGTAGATAAACTCACCCAGACAGACTTCATTCTAGAAGCCCGCTATCCCGAATGGCTAGCCAACCCGGTTATGGTCACGAAGGCAAATGGGAAGTGGCGTATGTGCGTGGAATACACCGACCTTAACCGGCAATGTCTGAATGACAGTTTTCCTCTGTCAAAAATTGATCAGTTGGTCGATTCCATCTCTGGGAAAAAGCTCCTGAGCTTCATGGACGTGTTTTTCGGCTACAATCAGATAATGATGCATCCTGCGGACCAAGAAAAGACCAGCTTCATCACCGGGCAAGGTCTATACTACTACAAGGTGATGCCTTTCAGGCTCAAAAATGCTGGAGCTACTTACTAGTGGTTAGTCAACTGTTTGTTCAAGCCCGAAATTACAATTTCTATAGAGGTATATATTAACGATATGATCACTAAATCTTCGAACTCGGAAGGCCACATGGACGACCTTCGAAGGACCTTCATGATCCTAAGTGAAAACCAGATGAGGTTGAATCCTTCCAAGTGCGTATTTAGTGTAACTGCGGGGAAGTTTCTGTGCTTCATGGTTCATGAGAGAGGCATAGAGGCTAACCTAGAAAAAATCACGGTTATCCTGGATCTAGAATCCCCGCATCTCTTAAAATGATTCAAGCCATGACCAGTCAGGTAGCAGCTCTCAACAGGTTCATTTCCTGGTCTACCGATAAGTGCCTACCATTCTTCAAAGCTATCAAGCAGGGAAGAAACATGAAGCGGGATCAGGAGAGCGAACAAACTTTCCAAGCTTTGAAAAGATACCTAACGAGCCCTTCACTGCTGGTCAAGACAAATCCTGGAGAAGAACTCCAAATATACTTGGACATTTTAGAAACCGCTAAAAGTGGGGCCTTGGTCAAGGAATGTGGGGATAGGATCCAGCGACCTATCTGCTATGTGAGTCGCGCTCTAACCAAGCCCGAAAAAAACTATACTTTGCTAGAGAAGCTTGCTTATGCATTGGTGACTTCGGTAAGGAAACTCCGTCCTTACTTTCATGCTTATTCAATATCAGTGGAAACAGACCAACCCTCTGCCAGTTCTTGCAAAGGTTGGATGTTTCAAGAAGGCTAGTTCTATAAGCCCCAGAGCTTACCCAGTTCGATTTAAAGTATAAGCCTAGGACCACGATAAAATCTCAAGCACTAGCGGACTTTGTAGCAGAGCTTTCAGTACCTTCAGATCAGGCAAACCCTGCGGTACCAGATGTCACCCTTGAGAGGATTCTAGAATCTGACAACTGGTCGAAGGGCTGCGAGTCATGGACTCTCTACACAAACGGAACTTTCGGGCAGTCTGGGGGTGGAGCAGGCATAGTCCTCATCGACCCAGAAGGAACTGAGTGCTGCCATTATTTCAGGTTCGAATTAAAAGCCATGAACAATGAAGTGGAAGATGAAGCTCTGGTAGCTGGGATAAAAGCTTCCATAGAGCTCGGGATTGATTACCTAAGTTTCAAGAGCGACTCTTCACTCGTGGTCAACCAGGTTTCCGGGGATTATCAAGCCAAAGGGGATAACATGATCGCTTACCTGAAACTGGTGCAACAACTCAGGACCAAATTTAGGGGATTCAGAATCGAGCAGATACCTCGACAGCTAAATCATCTGGCTAACGTCCTAGCCAAGATAGTTGCCTATGGTGGCCAAACCCTACCACACGGAGTCCCTCTTCAAGTAATCCCCCTACCTAGCATTATGACTTGTAATAAAGCTTATACCCTGGACCGACAGCCATGCTGGATGGATCCAATTACAGAATATCTACAGGACGAAAAACTCCCAGGGAGCCCGACCAAGCTAGGAGGGTTAAAAGGATCTCGATCCGATATTTCATGATGGATGGACATTTATACCAAAGGGGGAAATCCCTTCCCCTGCTCCGATGTCTTCACCCAGAAGATGCCTAGTGGGCTTTGAGAGAGGTTCATTCCGAGGAATGCGAGAACAATATTGGTGGAGAGGCCTTGGCATATCAGGTTCTCCGCATGGGGTATTAGTGGCCAACCATCCATCAAGATGCTAAGAACTTGTTGCAAACCTGCAAGGTGTGTCATAAGGCCGCAAACTTGAGTCACCTCCCTCTAGAGCGTTTGTCGTCCCGTAGCTTGCCATACCCCTTTGCTATGTGGGGGGTTGATTTGATTGGACCGCTTCCTACAGCTCGGGGATAGGTCAAGCATTCTGTCGTAGCAATTGACTATTTCACAATATGGGTTGAAGCTGGACCACTCTCCAGATATCGGAAGAAAACATAACAAGGTTCATCAAGACCAATGTAGTTTGCTCGTTTGGAACCCCTCTGGTCATCATAACCGACCTCGGAAAATAGTTCAACAATGCCCGATTCAGATTTCTGTCAAGGTTTCAGAATCGACCTTCGGTTTGCTTTGGTAGCCCACCCTCAGACCAATGGTCTAGTGGAATCCACGAACAAAACCATCAAGAAGTTGTTGAAGAAAAAACTACATCAAAAGAAAGGCAGATAAGTAGAGGAGCTTCCCGAGGTCCTCTAGGCTTACCGCACTACAAGGAGAACAGCTACCATGGAAATGCCCTACTTGCTGGCCTTTGGGGTTGAAGTATTCCTACCTATAGAGCACAAGTTGACCTCCTTTAAAGTTCAACGGTTTGAACTGGGAAACAATGAAAGTAAGCTCCGAGCTAGTTTGGACCTTCTAGAGGAAAAGCAAGATTGAATATCTGAAAAGCTAGCAATCTACCAAGGCAGAATTGCCAGCTACTTCAACAAAAGGGTTAAAACCCAAAGCTTCAAAGAAAGGGATCTGGTCCTCTGGAAAGTGACGTTGAACGCCAAGAAGAGGTCAGACGGGGTCCTAGGGCCCAGCTGGCAAGGACCCTACCTAATAAAGATAGTGATCCGTAATGGGGCATACAAGCTTGAGGATATGGATGGCCGACTCATCGACCATACTTGGAATGCGGATTACCTAAGGAAATTCTACCCTTGAACAGGGGACTCAATAGCAGGCAACCTCCGACTAGCTTCTTTTATTTTTTCTTCTGACAGTATTGTACTCCATCTTCCATATCAATAAAGCTTGCCTTTTTCTGTTTACTCTTTCTTCAACTATTTGGGTCTACATGGAAAGTTTCGACATTATCTCCTCAAGACCAGGGGGTAAGCCGGGGATGCCCCCTCGCTACTCCCGATGCCTCGGTCGGGCACCACCCTTCTCCAATAAGGGTCTGATTGTAGGAGCATAGTTACCATCCAGATCTCGAGACCAGGAAATAGATAGATAGCTCTTCTGATGCCTTGGTCGGGCTACCACCCCAAAAAGAATCTGAGTGTAAGAGCATAGTTGCCATCCAGATCTCGAGACCGGGAAATAGCTAGATAGCGCTCCTGATGCCTCGGCCGTGCACCACCCCCCGCCAAGAAGGGTCTGAGTGTAAGAGCATAGTTGTCGTCCAGATCTCGAGACGAGAAAATATCTAGATAGCGCTTCTGATGCCTTGGTCGGGCTACCACCCTCAAGAAGGATCTGAGTGTAAGAGCATAGTTGCCATCCAGACCAGGAAATAGCTAGATAGCGCTCTTGATGCCTTGGTCGGGCTATCACCCACAAGAAGGAATCGAGCTTAAAAACCCGAAAGCCTTTTGATCCCGAGCCTAATAAGGAACTAAACAGCTATCTACTTAATGTTCTACTCTGTCTACAACCTCCTAAAGGGTCTCGGGGATGGAGGACTCAATTTACTTAAACTCTAAGTGCTCCTGTTATGTCACTAGCTTTTCTTGATACAGGGTTACTTACTACAGCAGACCCATAATCCAACAAGGAGACTGTCATCTGAAGAAGTTGAGCTAGAAGTTTCATTAGTATGGGGGCTCGATGCCAATATTCTTTTTTCTTATCTTATACTTTCCAAAAAATAGCTCGCTTTGATATAAAGCTGGACGATCAAGCAAGTGCATGGAAGCCAGAGTTAGATCCGAGATTAAAATTTTATTATCAAGTAAGGGAGCCTATCCCCCAACAAGGATACAACAAGTAAGGGAGGCCCAATCCCTGGTTCTGGGCTACAAAAAATAAATAATAAAGATCAAACTCAGTTGAAGATGAGATGCCCACCCCCTTTTCCAGGCATTCAAAATAAATCACATGGAAGTGAACTCAAGCTCTTTCATCTTTCTGATAGGCCTTTAGCTTTCTCTTCCACAGAATGGATCTCGCCCCCTCATCCCCTCTCCAGTCGCGGCTCATCCTGATCAGCTGCATCTACCGCTTCTACCACTTCCTCTCATGGATCAGCCCCGACTGCCTCAAGGTCAACAGGATCATTCTCTACGATTTCATCGATCACCGCCATAACTTTAGGTGGTATAGCTACACCAAGAAGGCTGGTCACCGAGTTAGGCACGTTCCTACCTTCTGTTGACTCTATTCCTGAGAGCACTCTGGGGGAATCTCTGGCTTCAGCAAGGCCTCCTTCCAGCTCCTCGTTGTGAACCCCGTTCTAGGATTCGTCGGGACCAGATACAAGAAAGGCTGGAATAGAAGGAGGCAGATCTGGCACTTCCTACTTCTTTCTAGCTCCCTCCCCAGAAAGGGCCAGCTCCATCAGTTTTAGGGTGAGACATCTCCGCAGCCCGTAACATGACCTCTACTCTATCCTTGTCGGCAATGCTAGATAGATCAAATGGAGAAGGGAAAGCCTCTGCAACCTGATAGGAGGCATAGAAATACCAAGGAGGCTTCCACTTCGGCTTGGTGTTGGGGTAATTCGAGCCTGCAAGGTTTGGTTCACAGCATTTATGGCATTCGCCTCTCCCCTCCAGTCATCTCGTTGGCTAGTCCACCGTTTTGACCAAATAGTCTCCTGATCAAAAGCCCGCTTCAGCCTCTCATGATAGCATTAAAACTCAGCTAGCTGCGTCTCCATTCCCTATTGGCTGGAGGTCATCTCTTGGTCCAGGGTCTGAGCCCGCGCAAGCAACCTCATAGCTCTTTCAGCTTCAGCCTTAGCCTTGGCTGCCCCGATCACGGAGGAAGGCTACCTGATTCCCCATGGCCTCCTGAAACTTGAAAGCCTATAAAGGAAAATCATGTTAGAAAATGACAAGTTAAGCAGCTCAATGAAGAAGTAAAAGAGACAATTACCTCGGCTAAAAAGGTGAACCTTTTGGTGATTAAGATGTCCACTAGCAACGCGGTCATCCTAGAAAGCCCACCGTCTGGACAAGATGCGACAAATTGCTTCAATACCTCGTCCTGACCATCTGAGCTCGATTGCTGGTAGGGGCGAGAAGGGGCGACCTAAGAATTATCAGTATCAGGCTCCCTAGGAACCTCGACTACCCGGGATACAACTGGATCTGTAGAGAGAGGTAGCAGGACCATGAGCAGTTCATCGACCTTAATCTGTTCCAGAGCTTGATCATAGGCTTCTTCATAGGTTTCTTGAGGTCTATTGGCAAAAGACCGAATCATTTTTCCCACCCACAAGTTTCTTCTGAAGTTGGCGAGGGTTTCTCTCTCGGTGAAGACCCCCATCTGGATGACTTTCTTGTGGAAACGCTTGACATAAGCCCGGAGGGTTTCCCCTCTCTCCTGGATCATGTATTGTAGATAAATCAGATCCTTCAGTCGGGGCTTAACTCCCTGGATTTATAAGCAGAAATCGGTTGATAACGTGGTTAAGGAATCCACGCTCCCAGTGGGTAGTTTCCTAAACCAGGTTTTAGCATAATCCGTGAGTGTAGTAGGGGAAATTCGACACGTAATGGCCCTGGTTATGTTCTGGACCTCCATCTGTTGAACGAAGCTCTCTAAGTGGCTCAGAGGATCTTCAGTCCTTAAAAACCTGTCGGTTGGCTTTTTGAACTTAGGCGGGAGCTCTGTCTCCCGGATCCTCCTGGTAAAAGGAGCATTCATTTCACTTAGAGGATCTTTCTTGTCCTCCTTGTACTTTCCCTTCGTCATCAATTGGACCTTTTTCTGAAGCTCTGCCAACTGGCCCTTAGATGCTTACTTTCGAATTTCCTTAAGTCGATCTCGGATTCCTCACCATAGGATCCCTCTAACGAACAAGCGACCTCTACCCGGTTCCTTCCGGGGGGGTCTACTCGGGGGCTTTGCTGACTTTCTTCCTCTCTACCCCGGGCTTCTCTAATTGAAGTCATTAGGTGGAGAAGCTCTTCCCGTTCCCTGGCAATGATATCTACCACAGATTTGACTTGCCTTGGTTGGTACCATGGCAGTGCTTCGGGAAGATGGGTCATGGGCCCTAGCCTATCCTGGATCTAGGTTGGGAGCCTCACTTTATTACGAGTTGATTCCCGAAGGGCAGGTCCCAGGCGATCGAAGGTGGGTTGCCTAGGCCCAAGTCTGCTTGACTCCCCCTGATTGCAGAGACCAGCTTGTTGGATAGTGATACCCTAAGCGAGTAGTCAAAGGCGGAGGTTTTCTACAAAGGTCGCCGCTTGTTGGTCAAGCTCGACCTGACTTCCCAGAGGGGGATCCAGAGCCCGCACAGTGGTCGGCTGGGTGGGAACCGAGCTTTGGAGCCCGTATTTTCTCCCTATTCCTCGGGACCTTTCGTGTCGATGTAGCAGAAGGTTGTCCCGACGTGCTCTGCTGCTTTAGTGAGGAGCGGAACCTCATGATTACTATGAAATAACAAACTTTTCGAATGTAAATAGATGGTGGTGTGAGAGGTTTCCCACAGACGGCGCAAGAAAGTGTTGACGGGAAATTTGCTCAGGATGAGAAATTCCTATTAACACCCTCGAGATTACTTCCGCGAAAGTGGTGGCTAGGGTCGGTACCGTTGGTTCCCGACCTGTTAAGAGTTAGATGAGAGGCTGGATCGTAATAACAGCAAATGGGAGCTTTTATTATTGATATATTTCTTTAAAATACAAATCGCTCTCCTATATGCTCACGGTCTCTCTAAGATGGGGGGTGGCAACTTTGTGCCTGTCAAATAGTGGAAACGAAGGTGGCAGTGTTCTGAATACAGAATTTAGGCCTTCCCCTCTTCTTTTCTTTCTCTCTTCTCTCTGTTGCTATATATGTTTCTTTATCTCCGTTTGTTCTCTTATTTCATCAATCTTTGTATATCTTTTTTTCTACCATGCTTAGCCTCACATATATATATCGTCCAAGTAGGTTTTTTGTTCGTAAATATTTTACCGTGATCCCATGAATCCTTTCCCTCCTTATCAGGCGGAATTTCCTTTTTTGAATTTGAATTTTTACTGGATTCGATGATATCGTTGACAGAGATAAGTTTGGTCCCTTTTTTGAATCAAACTCTTGACGTGCATGTAAATATTACGTGGAGACGTTCCTGTATGTACTCGTGCCATGAATTTTTATGGCGGTCACCCTACCAGCTGCCTGTTACCCAGTAGAACGAGGTAGATCCCTGCTCTGACTCTATTCTTAAAAGCTTAAGATGGATCTTCCCTGAACCTTGGGGGCTTGAGGTGCTCTTGTAGACATTTCTAGGAGGTAGCGGGGGTAGTGCAGATTTAGGCGTGATTCTTCCTTTATGTCCAGTAAGGACATCGGGCTTCTAGAGAATGTCTCTTGAGGTTGAAGACTTCCCCTGGCATTCACGGGGCGGTTGTGGAGCTCGATTTCAGAGCCGAGGTTCCTCGATAGATGGCCTGGAGAAGCCTGGGTTCCAGTACTCTGTGCTTGGCTTGTTTTCTGGTAGTTTTGAAGCCGAGCCGGCCTTCCGTACTCCTACGGGGTGGCTTTACGGTCTTTCCGGACTTCATGATTGTCGATTATGGGTGAAAAATTTCTTTTTGACCCCTAGCCAAATTTCACTATTAACAAATAGTAATAACAATAATAATAATAATGTTTATTATATCATATATGTATATTATTATATATTATATATTATTATTATAATACATAATAATATTATTACCTATAAAATAATATATATATATATATATATATATATCTTTTATATATAACAATAATAATAATAACAATAATATTTATTATTTCTGTTAATAGTGAAATATGGCCAAGGGTCAAAGAAGAACTTTTCACCCATAATCGACAATCATGAAACCCGGAAAGACCGTAAAGCCACCCCACAGGAGCAGGGAAGGCCTGTTCTGCTTCAAAGCTACCAGAAGACAAGCCTGGCGCGACTAGGACGAGCCCCAACAAGAGTACTAGAACCCGGGCTTCTCTAGGAAATCTATCGGGAAACCTCGGTTCTGAGGTCGAGCTCCACAACCTCCCCATGAATACCAGGGGAAGTCTCCAAGCTCAAGAGACATTCGAAAGGAGCCCACCAACCTCTCCAGAAGCCCGTTGTCCTTGCTGGACATAAAGAAAGAATCACACCTAAATCTACACTATCCCAGCTACCTCTAGGAGGGTCTACAAGAGCACCTCAAGCCCCCAAGGGTCAGGGAAAATCCATCTTAAGCTTCTAAGAACAGAGCCAGAGCAGGGATCTACCTCGCTCTACAGGGCAACAGGCAGCTGGCAGGGTGACGTCCATGGAGATTCATGGCACGAGTGCACACAGGATTGTCTCCACGTAATATTTACATGCACGTCAAGAGTTTGATTCAAATAAGGGAAAAACTTATCTCCGTCAATGATATAATCAAATCCCGTAACAATTCAAATTCAAATAACGAATCCCGCCTGAAAAGAGGGAATGGATTCATGGGATCACGGTAAAGTATTTATGAATTAAAAACCTACTTGGACGATATAAATATGTGAAGCCAAGCATGGTAGAAAAAAGACGAACGACAGATACAAAAATACAACAACATATAAGATAGAAAGAAGTGGGGAAGACCTAGATTCTGGATTCAGAACACGGTCAATTTCATCTTCGCTATTCGACATGCACCGAGTTGCCACCACCCAACACCTTCGAGAGACTGTGAGCATACAAGAGAGCGATTTGTACTTTAAAGCAATATATCAATAGTAAAGCTCCCATTTACTTATCAGCATCTCGTCTACCTCTTAAACAGGTCAGGAACCAACGGTACCGACCCCGGCCACCACTTTCGTGGTAGTGGTCTCGAGGGTGTTAACCGAAATTTCTCATCTCGAGCAAATTTCCCGTCAACAATATCTGTTAATAGAAAATTTTATCTAGGGACCAAAGAAGAATTTTCCACTTCCCAACCTTTCCGCAAGGGTCCAAATTCGAGATTATATTACTGGGTATCAAGGTCCACGAGGTCGAGCTACCACACGATCCTACAGAAGCAAGGCGAGGCCGCCCATACCATCTGAGAGTCTCGCACTTGTCCAAGCTTACCAAATAAAGCCTGACGAGACCACGTCAAGCTCCTTATACCAGGATAAAGTCCGAAGCTAGGTCAACATGAAAGGACTTGGGTCTCTCGATATCAAGGTATCTCGTGACACTCTCCTAAAGCTTGCTACTATCTCTACTTTCACTAGAAAACCTTCAAGGTGCCACACTTGTCTTGTAAAGGCCCTCTTGCCTCGTCGAGGTATAATCTCGACCTGTCCGAGCATAAAAGGAAGAAGCCCGTAAAGCCCCATCGTCACCAAAAGCGCCAAGATCCACCGTAGATCATGGCATGGTTAAATCAAGTAGCAAGAGCATTACTCGAGTGTACCTCTCCACCCTTCCAGAAGCAAGCCAAGGTCACCTGTTTATCGTGAACACCTTACCAGGGCTTGCCAGCCAAGCTTCAGTACCTCTTCGGATTCCGGCGCGGTCAAATCGAGCTCCACCGAAAGCCTTGTATGGTCGAATCAAGCTCCATACAACCAGTTTTGTACCTTAAGGTATCTCACCTTAAGATCGATACCCAAGTACTGGGATACCAGCTTCTTCTCCGTAAGGTAGGAAGAATAATATAAGTAAGGTACCGCGCCACCAAAATATTGAACAAGAGTTCTCCTCCAAGAGAGAGGGTTGACTTTCATGATTACCATTAATGAGGTCAATCACATTAATAGAGGCAGTCAACCCAATTAATGACATGATCAACACCATAAATTAAGAGAATATTCAACTCTTTAATGACCATCATTAGTGAAAGAGTCCAAAAAGGAAATAAATACCTTTTCCTCCAAGATATCCTCCACAACCGATTATTGGCGGTCAACTGTAACAGAAAATCCCGCCTATCAAGGAAGGAAGAGTCTGAAGAGGAAACAATCATATCTTCTCCAAGATAATAGCTACAAGCCAATCAACTACATTAAAGGAACAATCGTATTCGATAAGGAAACAAAGACTAATTGAAGAGTCCTGGACTTGAACGCCAAAGTAGTCACCATGTATAAATATGCCTGTAAAAGGCATAGGGTAGGCCTCCGATCAATGACAGAAGACAGATTGCTTCGTTTAAAGTTATTTATAGATCATCATTGTATATGTACCCCGACCAGGAAAATACCGGTATCGGTAAACACTCATTGTTGTAAGCTTCCCGGAGCATAAACATTGTACTACTTTGACATCTTTGTAACCTCCTCGGAGCATCGCATGATATTCATATACAAGGAAGGGTATTCCTCCTTCCTCTAGATACTGCCTAGAGGTTTTTCGGCATGTGATCACTCGTGATGCTCTTTCCCCCCTTGGTCAGTCCACCTCCATCTACATAAGACTTGTGTTTTTTCCTATTATCTACTATATTACGCATGTGTGTATGCGGGCTAGGTACTGACCCTATTGGTTCTAGCTTTCTAATCTTTCTGACATAAGATCAGAAAACAACAACGAATACCTAAGGAACCGAATCTAGATTCCTACCCCGCTGAATCAAGATGAAAAGAAACAGCCAAAACCAGTTCGAAGGGAGTCGAGGAGCTCTCCCGAATCCTCTCTATGAAAGAAATCGAGCTCTCCGACACTGGAGCTAGATGAGCCCCCCTTCTTACTTGCTATCGAAGTTGGGGTATTACAGGAAGCAATCGGGCTCCAGAACCAGGCTATGGGTACCAAGACGGCTCTGACCTCGACCGAGAAACAAGGTCCATGATCACCCCCTTCATACCAGCAAGAGAACCTCGAGCTCCCCAGATCTACTTCATCAGTATAAAGCTCGACGAGCGGGATGGCTTCTCTCCTACCTACTGTTTCATCCTCCTTCATATTCATACAAGATCAGGTCTGGTATCAACGATACCAACCCCGACCACCACCTCCGTGGTAGTGGTCTCAAGGGTGTTATTAGGGATTTCTCATCCTAAACAAATTTCCCGTTAACACTTTCTGGCACTATCAATGGGAAGTTTCCACACCCCTTTTGAAAGCCTCTGTCTCTACATGAGTATCATTATACTATCGAGGTAACAAATTCATCATTCATGGAATATCATTTACTATATACGATGTTCTTTCTCCATACTTGCCTATATCACCTATGCATCACATGTGCTGCTTATTTTATCATTTAACAAGTTTCACTCATTGTGGAGCAAATATGGTACGTGGGATTCCTAGTGGAACCATTTCATTATGCTACTCCTATGAAGCGAAACTGCTCAGATAATCGTGGAGCTCTAATACAGTAGCTCCCCGCTTGAAGATCTCCTATATGGCTGAACCATTCTGATACATCGAGAACTCCTATATAGTAGAACTGCACCTCTCCTGCTCTTTTGCAGCAGATTCGCTCAGCCATCAGTGTATCACCTATCTAGCAGATCCACTAGGTTTCGACCTGTTCATTCGGATCCCCTCATGCCTCCGGGTCCGCCCTTCGTAAGCTCCTAGGTAGCTGTAGCAGGTCAACTCATGAATCCGAGAAGCCAACCCAGCAGTGTAGCCTTTAGAGCAACATCACCAGTAGAGGCTTAGTGGCTCCTCACTTTATGTATCATGCCGGTCAACGCCTATGTGAGCCACTGAGCTCCTGATTCATTCCAGCAGGGTTTAGAGCTTTCTCTCAATTGGTGGGGACTTCTAGGATCCCAAGCATGCTTCTGGACCAGTACCAGACCGGTGGCTTCGCTCCATTTTTACTGGGCCATTCACCACCCTAGCAAGCCACGAAAGCCCGATACGATCGAGGAGTTCTCAAAAGCTTCCCATATTTGATAAGGCCTCCTACGTGCCTAAGCAAGCTTCTAGAGCAGTAGCACCGCAACAAGACCAGTGGCTTTGCTCCATGTGTACCCGGCCATTCACCGCCCTAGCAAGCCATCAAAGCCCGATCCGATAGAGGAAGTCTCAGAAGCTTCCCACATTTGGTAAGGCCACCTACGTGCCTAAGCAAGCTTCTAGAGCAGTAGCACCGCGACAAGACCGGTAGCTTCACTCTATATGTATCGGGTCATTCATCGCCCAAACAAGCCACCAAAGCCAGTTCTTATAGAGGAGAGCCCAGAGGTTTCCCACTCTTGGTAAGGCCTCCTACCTAAGTTAACCTCTGGAGTAGCAGCCTCAATGTAAGGCTAAGTGGCTCCTCACTTCTTATACAAGGCAGGTCAACGCCTAATTGAGCCACTAAGCTCCTGTTTCGTTCCAGTATGGTCTAGAGCCTCATTTCAATTGTTGAGGACTCCAAAGATCCCAAGCATGCTTCTGGACCTGTACGAGACAGTGGCTTTGCTCTATTTTTACCGGGCCTATCAACGCTCTAGCAAGCCTTTGAAGCCCGATCCGATGGAGAAGGTCTTAGAAGCTTCCCACATTTGGTAAGGCCACCTACGTACCTAAGAAAGCTTCTAAAGCAGTAGCACCGCTACAAGACCGGTGGCTTCGCTCTATATGTACCTGGTCATTCATCTCCCAAGAAAGCCACCAAAGCTCGATCTGATCGAGGAGAGTCTAGAGGTTTCCCACTCTCGGTAAAACCTCCTACCTAAGCTAACCTTTGGAGTTGCAACCTCACTATAAGACCAAGTGGCTCCCCACTTCTTACACCGGGCCGATTAACGCCCAAGTGAGCCATAAAATTCTTGGTTCATTCCAGGAGGGTCCAGATCTTTCTCTTAGTTGCTGGGGACTTCTAGTATCCCAAGCATGCTTCTGGACTTGTACCAGACAGGTGGCTTAGCTCCATGTTTATCGGGCCATTCATCACCCTAGCAATCAACCAAAGCCAGATCTGATCGAGGAGTTATCAAAAGCTTCCCATATTTTGTAAGGCCACCTACGTTCCTAAGCAATCTTCTAGAGCAGTAGCACCGCTACAAGACCAGTGACTTCGCTCTATATGTACTTGGTCGTTCATCGCCCAAGCAAGCCACCGAAGCCTGATCTGATCGAGGAGAGCACATATTTTTCCCACTCTTAGTAAGGCCTCCTACATGCCTAAGCAACCCTCTGGAGTAGCAGCCTCACTGGAAGGCCAAATGGCTCCTAACTTCTTACACCAGGCCGGTCAACGCCCAAGTGAGCAACTAAATTCTTGGTTCATTCCAGGAGGGTCCAGAGCCTTCTCTAAGTTGCTGGGGACTTCTAGGACCCTAAGCATGCTTCTAGACCAGTACCAGATCGGTGGCTTTGCTCCATGCGTACCGAACCATTCACCGTCCTAGCAAGCCAACAAAGCCTGATCTGATTGAGGACAGCCTAGTGGCTTCCCACATTTTACTTTGTCCAGAGTCTTCACTCAGTTATTTGGGGCTCATTGAAATCCCCTGTATGCCTTTGGATCTGTACCAGACAGGTAGCCAAACTCTATTCTTTTAGGGTCATCCAATGCTCAAGTTTCACCACTCAATCCAAAGGGGTCCAAAGTCTTCTCTTAGTCGTGGGAAACTTATAGAATCCCGAGCATGTCTCCAGACAGTTACTAGACCGGTGCCTCCTCTCCACTTGTATGGGGCCATTCATCGCCTTAGCGAGCTACCTTGGTCCCGATCTACCTCTCTGGTTAGTCTCCTCAATAGTAGCAGCTCCTTACTCCTTTGTCTTATTACTTGGTTGAAGGACGGGTCATCATTCCTTAACACTGCTAATTCAGATCCAGCTTCCACCACCTTAGTTGGATCAATTTCAATCAGCCTTGACCTTTATCTCCTTAGTCGGATCAATCGAGATCTCTAATACCTCTCTTACCTCTTCTACCTTGGTAACACCAATCTGGACCTTTACTTTGACAGATTCAGATAGAGAGGTAGGCAGACTTGAAGCCCCCCATGCATCTACAGCAGCAGAGGACTTCAAGGTAGTTCCTACCCTAACATAACTAGACATGAAAGCAGAAACGGGAACTAAGTCCTTCTCATTAGTTGTGCACCAATCATCTCAATAAGGTCCGGCTTCAGTCAGAGAGGACCCAGGTAACTCTCAACTTTCTCTGTGATCTACTCAAGGTATCTATCCTCCAATGAAGATCAGGTCAGAGTTAAGAAGAGCTCAAGATGCCTAGCAAGTAACACAGAAGTGTTCTTCAGCAAATAAAGCACACACCTTGGGGTAGCCACGCTGCCATGCAGAGTTTAAACCATTCCCTCAAGAGTTTACCACCTCTTTCGGAGCAATCCTTGCATGACACGACGTATGGACCTGAGTCTCTCCACATCATGTCCATGTTGGATCCATTCCCGGGTTCCCTGCTTATTAGCCATGGTTGCCTCAATTCTTGTCATTCAGCGCCCTCACTACCGTGGTCAGCTCCTTCTCCTTTTGGTTTGACGTCACCTAAGAGAGTAGTTTTCTATATCTGAAACATCTACTTCTAGATCAACCGGGGCTCGCCTGTCATATAAACAACCACCTTGGTTGTGGTCTTTATTTAAGGGAGAAGCTCCCTCTTTAGATTGATCATCTACTGCACCATGGGATTTTGAGCCCGGGTCTGCTTCAGCAACCCAAGACTTGCCAGCTACGATAAGAACATGCACAACCATCTCAGCAGCTTTCTTCTTAATCCCCTCCCTTTTCTGTCCATCAATGACTCTTAAGTCAAAGTGGGGAAGTAAAGCCAGCTCTACCTGGAAGGTTGTGAATAAGTAACCATCCTCCTTGGCTTGCATGAGATCGACCTTAGCAAACACAAGCTTTCTCTTAAAGATTATCATACCGATGGCTCATCTCCAATTGTACTGGGCCTTCCAATGCTCTAGTGAGCCATCGGGTCTCGATCCGTTCGGGGAGCACCCAAAGGTCTTGATTGGTTCATAGTGGGGTCTCGAGCTCCATTACGATTGTTGAAGACTCTCATCTACCCCAAGCAGACTTCCAGACCGGTTACATCACTTGGGGACTAGAAGCTCAATATTTTGTCAATACTCCAGTTAGAGGGGCAATGACCCTAGCGTGAGACAATTTCCTCTAGTTCGCAATAAGAAATGTCTTTTGCGGAGAGCCATTCTACTATCTACACTCATAATGCAGATCATCTCAAGAGATTCTACTAGTTAAAAAACTCCTAGAGTGAGACTAGTTATCAACCGATACCACCATGCATTGATACAACTTCGTATTAACTCGCCATGAGTTTGCATCTCTTTCGATTTCGGTTTCTGTAGTAGATCTCATATGATCACCATCACCAGGAGAGCTACACTGCACTCCCGATGCTCTAGACCGAATTAAATCCTTCCAGGAGGATCGCCATTACCATGAGAGCTCTTGATGCCCTGGATCAAATCGAATCCCTCTAGGAGGATCACCTTGACTAGGAGAGATAGATAGCCCTCCTAATGCCCTGGACTGTATTAATCTCTCTAGGAGGATCGCAATAGTATTTCGATAATGATCTCCTCATGACCAAAGATTCGTTGGGGAAGCCCCTTCACTACCTCTGATGCCTCGGTCGGGCACCACCCCCCTTCAAAGAAGGGTCTGAGTGTAAGAGCATAAATGCCATCCAGATCGCGAGACCAAGTATTGATCGGGGAGGCCCCCTAATCACCCCAGATGCCTTGGTCGGGTTACCTCCCCCAAGAAGGATCCGAGTGTAAGAGCATAGTTGCCATCCGGATCAAAATACTAGGATATAGCTAGATAGCACTTCTGATGCCTTGGTCGGGCTACGACCCCCAAGAAGGGTCTGAGTGTAAGAACATAGTTGTCATCCAGATCAAAATACCAAGATATAGCCAGATAGCGCTCCTGATGCCTTAGTCGGGCTACGACCCCCAAGAAGGGTCTGAGTGTAAGAGCATAGTTGCCATCTATATCAAAATACCAGGATACAGCTAGATAGCGCTCCTGATGCCTTGGTCGGGCTACGACCCCCAAGAAGGGTCTGAGTGTAAGAGCATAGTTGCCATCTGGATAAAAAAACCAGGATATAGCTAGATAACGCTCCTGATGCCTTGGTCAGGCTGTGCCCCCCAGAAGAATCTGAGTGTAAAAGCATAGTTGCCATCTAGATCTCGAGACCAGAATATTGCTAGATAGCCCTCCTAGTGCCTTGGACTGGATCAATCCTTCCAAGTGGAACGCCATGGTATTTCGACAATGATCGCCTCCAGACCAGGAAATAGCTAGATAGCGCTCTAAATGCCTTGGTCGGGCTATGACCCTCAAGAAGGGTCTGAGTGTAAGAGCATAATTGCCAACCAGATCAAAATACTAGGATATAGCTAGATAGCGCTCCTAATGCCTTGGTCGGGCTACGACCCCCAAGAAGGGTCTGAGTGTAAAAGCATAGTTGCCGTTCGGATCAAAATACCAGGATATAGCTAGATAACGCTTATAATGCTTTGGTTGGTCTACGACCTCCAAGAAGGGTCTAAGTGTAAGAGCATAGTTGCCATCCGGATCAAAATACCAGGATATAGCTAGATAGCGCTCCTAATGCCTTGGTAGAGCTACGACCCCCAAGAAGAATCTGAGTATAAGTGCATTGTTGCCATCTGGATCCCAAGACATGGGTAGCTAGCATTCTTAATGCCTTGGTCGGGTGACTTCTCCCAAGATGGATTTAAGCGTAAGAGCATAGTTGCCTGCTAGATCATGAGAGTTCAACAACCAAAAGGTCATCTTGTTGCCATGGCCGTGCCAACCCCGTCAGGAATGGTCTGGGTGGCATAGTTGCCTACCAATTCCAGGAACAGAAATTTCAGGCTCTCAGATTAGTCACTAGACCTTCATTCGACTTGATCAAGCAATACGGTTTGTGACCTTTCTCACTTACCAAATTTTACACTAACTAGAGCGTCAGAAATTCCACAAAGGGAATATCCCTTATGTGGTCCGCCATCGCTAATTTATTTTACAGGTATGCAGAATGCATCTATGTTTCGCCCATGTAAAGACTTGGTGAGAAAATGGCATTAGTTTCCTACCAGGATCTTCTTCGCCAAATGTACCAAGACTCATAAAATAGGAATGACTAGTACCCCGGTTAGCTAAGCCAAGCACTGTGAGCGATTCTGGTTACAAGTAAGAAGTGACAAGCAAAATTCTTCATGTAGTACAAGATTCAGACTCCAACCCCAAATAATTACCAGTGTTCAAGTCAGAGGGGACTTTTGTTAATATCAAAATTTAGCTACGGACCAAAGAAGAATTTTCCACTTCCCAGCCTTCCAGTAAGGGGGTCCAAATTCGGGCTTATATGACGGGGTATCAAGGTCCCCGAGGTCGAGCTACCATGCGATCCTACAGGAGCAAGGTGAGGCTGCCCATACCATTTGAGCGTCTCGCACGTGTCCAAGCTTACCAAATAAAGCTTGACGAGACCGCGTCAAGCTTTTTATACCAGGATAAAGCCCGAAGCTAGGTTGATGTGAAAGGACCTGGGTCCTCCGACATCAAGGTACCTCATGACACTCTCCTAGAGCTTGCTACTATCTCTACTTTCACTAGGAAACCTTCAAGGTAATGAACTTGTCTTGCAAAGGCCCTCCTGCCTCGTTGAGGTATAATCTCAACTTGTCCGAGCATAAAAGGAAGAAGCCCGTAAAGCCCCATCGTCATTAAAAGTGCCAAGATCCACTGTAGATCCTAGCATGGTTAAATCAAGTAGCAAGAGCAGTACTCGAGCGTACCTCTCCACCCTTCTGAAAGCAAGCCAAGGTCGCCTGTTTATGGTGAACACCTTACTAGGGCTTGCCAGCCAAGCTTCACTACCCTGTTGGATTCCAGTGCGGTCAAATCGAGCTCCACCGAAATCCTTGTAAGGTCGAATCATGCTCCATAAAACCAGATTGGTACCTTAAGGTATCTCACCCTCAGATCGATACCTAAGTACAGGTATACCAACTTCGAGACCCATCCAGGGTATGCCTCCTCCGTAAGGTAGGAGGAATAATATCAGTAAGGTACCGCGCCACCAGAATATTGAACCAGAGTTCTCCTACAAGAGAGAGGGTTGACTTTCATGATTACCATTTGTTAATAGCAAAATTTGGCTAGGGACCAAAGAAGAATTTTTCACTTCCCAACCTTCCCGCAAGGGTCCAAATTTGGGCTTATATGACTGGGCATCAAGTTCACCCAGGTCGAGCTACCACGCAATCCTACAGAAGCATGGCGAGGCTGCCCTTACCATCTGAGCATCTCGCACGTTTCTAGGCTTACCAAATAAAGCCAGACGAGACCACGTCAAGCTCCTTACACCAGGATAAAGCCCGAAGCTAGCTCGACGTGAAAGGACATGGGTCCCCCCAACACTAAGGTATCTCGTGACACTCTTCTAGATCTTGCTATTATCTCTACTTTTGCTAGGAGACCTTTAAGGTGCCAAACTTATCTTGCAAAGGCCCTCATGCCTCATCAAGGTATAATTTCGACCTGTTCGAGCATTAAAGGAAGGAGCCCGTAAAGCCTCATCGTCACCAAAAGTGCCAAGATCCACTGTAGATCCTGGCATGGTTAAATCAAGTAGTAAGACAAGTACTCGAGCGTACCTCTCCCCCCTTCCAGAAGCTAGCCAAGGTCGCCTGTTTATGGCAAACACCTTACCAGGGCCTGCCAGTCAAGCCCGCTATCCCGCTAGGAAGCCTAAATAATTAGGTCAAGCTCCATGATAAAGCTCGGCGTAGCTAAACCAAGCTCTCAACTACAAGGTTGGAACCCTATGGGATATTTCACCCCTAACATGATTAGCACAAGCTCCATGGAAAGACCAGCATCTAGCTCCGTGGCAATCGAGATATCCCCGAGGGACACCGCCAGCGTACTGGATCCTAGGGTACCTCGCCAGCGTACTAGATCCTAGGGTACCTCGCCCTCAAGGAATATCAAATGTTACCTCTGGTAACCTTCATGAAGTACCTCTCCAAAGTGACATACAGAACTAGAGCTCTCCTCTTGGCAACGTAGGAAGAGAGGATTGACTTCCATGACATTTAAAGTACCATTAATGATGTCAACCGCATTAATGGAGGTAGTCAACCCAGTTAATGACATGATCAACACCATTAATAAGAGAATATTCAACTCTTTAATGGCCATCATTAGTGAAAGAGTCCAAAAGGAAACAAATACCTTTTCCTCCAAGATATCCTCCACAACCGATTGTTGGGGGTCAACTATAACAGAAAATCCAGTCTATCAAGGAAGGAAGAGTCCGACGAGGAAACAATCATATCTTTCCTGAGATAATAGCTACAAGCCGATCAACTACATTAAATGAAGGATCGTGTTCGATAAGGAAACAAAGACTAATCGAAGAATCCCGGACTTGCACGCCAAGGTGGTCATCATGTATAAATATGGCTGTAAAAGGAATATTGTATCCGGTTCCAATCAAGGACAGATGATACATGCTTCGTTTAGAGATCTCTCGACATCATCAATGTATGTGTTACCTTTACCTAGAATATACCTCTATCGGTCTACATCCGACTACCATTGTAAGCTCTCCGGAGCGACTTCGTTGTATTACTTCACCATTCTTATAATCTCCCCGGAGCATTCTTTGATATATTAATAAGGAAGGGTATTCCTCCTTCCTCCGGATACTGCCTCTGGGTTTTTCAGCATCTGATCATTCGTGATGCTTTTTCCCCCTTGGTCAGTCAACCTCCCTCTATAAAAGATTTGTGTTTCTCATACTTGTGTCCTGTGTAATGCATGTGTATATGAGTGCAAGCTAGATTCCTACCTTGTTGGACCTAGCGTTCTTATCCTCCTATCTACATGCTAAATTCGCACATCAAGATGAGGAGAAACCACCCAAACCTGCTTAAAGGAAGTCAATGAGCTCTTCTGCATCATCTTTATGATAGAAATCGTGCTTTCCGACACTGGAGCTAGATAAGCCCCCTCCTTACTTGCTATCTAGGTCAGGGAAATACAAGAAGGAATCGGGCTCTAGAACTGGGCTCGGGGTACCATGACCGGCTCCAAATCTAACCGAGGACCAGGAACAGGACCAGGACCAGGACCAGGACCAGGACGAGGACCAGGACCAGGACCAGGACCAAGATCAACCCCTTCATACCAGTAAGGGAACCTCGAGCTTTCTCGTCTCCTACCTACTACGAAGTTCAACGAGTGGGATGACACCTCTTCTACCTACCACTCCATACTCTATATTCATATAAGATCAGGTCAGGTATTAAGGATACCAACCCCGGCCACCACCTCCGTGGTACTGGTCTCGAGGGTGTTAATAGGGATTTCTCATCCTAAACAAATTTCCCGTTAACACATTCTGGCATCGTCTATGGGAAGTTTCAACACCCCTTTTGAAAGCCTCTTTGTCTCTACATGGGTATCATTATACTATCGAGGTAACAGATTCATCATTCATGGAATATCATTTACTATATACGATGTCCTTTGTCCATACTTATCTATATCGCCTATGCACCGCATGTGGTGCTCATTTTATCATTTAACGAGTTTCGTTCATTGTTGAGCAAATATGGTATGCGGGATTCCTAATGGAACCAGTTCATTATGCTACTCCTACGAAGCGAACATGTTCAGATAATCATTGAGCTCCAATACAGTAACTCCCCGCCTGAAGATCTTCTATATAGCTGAACTATTCTAATACATCGAGATCTCCTATACAGTAGAAATGCACCTCTCCTGTTCTTCTACAGCAGATTCGCTCCGCCACTAGTGTATCACTAATCCAGTAGATCCACTGGGCTTTGACCTGTTCATAAATATCCCCTAATGCCTCCAGGTCCGCCCTTCGAAAGCTCCTAGGTAGCTGTAGCAGGTCAACTCATGAATCCGAGAAGCCAACTCAGCTGTGTTTCCTTTAGAGCAACATCACCAGTAGAGGCTTAGTGGCTCCTCACATCGTGTACCGGGCCGGTCAATGCCCTAATGAGCCACTGAGCTCATGATTCATCCCAGCAAGGTCCAGAGCACTCTCTTAATTGCTGGGGACTTCTAGGATCTCTAGCATGCTTCTGGACCAGTACCAGACCGGTGGCTTCACTCCATGATACCGGGCTATTCAACGCCCTAGCAAGCCACCAAAGCCAGATCCGATCGATGAGGTCTCAGAAGCGTCCCATATTTGGTAAAGCCACCTACGTGCCTAAGCAAGCTTCTAGAGCGGTAGTATCGCTACAAGACCAGTGGCTTTGCTTTATATGTGCCAGGTCATTCATCGCCCTAGCAAGCCACCGAAGCCCGATCCGATTGAGGAGGTCTTAGAAGCTTCCCACATTTGGTAAGGCCACCTACGTGCCTAAGCAAGCTTCTAGAGCAGTAGCATCGCTACAAGACCGATGGTTTCACTCTATATGTATCGGGTCATTCATCGCCTTAGCAAGCCACCGAAGCCTAATCTGAACGAGGAGAGCCCAGAGGTTTCCCACTCTTGGTGAGGCCTCCTACATGCCTAAGGAAACTTCAGGAGTAGCAGCCTCACTGTAAGGCCAAGTAGCTCATCACTTCTTATACAGGGTCGGTCAATGCCCAATTGAGCCATCGAGCTTCTGTTTTGTTCCAGCATGGTCCAGAGCCTAATTTTAAATGTAGGGGACTCCAAAGATCCCAATCATGCTTCTAGACCAGTACCAGATCGTTGGCTTCGCTCCAGGTTTACCTGGCCATTCACCGCCCTAGCAAGCCACCGTAGCCCGATCTGATCAAGGAGAGCCCAGAGGTTTCCCACTTTTGGTAAGGCCTTCTACATATCTAAGCTAACCTCTAGAGTAGCAGCCTCACTGTAAGGCCAAGTGGGTCCTCACTTCTTATACCGAGCCGGTCAACGCCCAAGTGAGCCACTAAAATCTTGGTTCATTCAAAGAGGGTCCAGAGCTTTCTCTCAGTTGTTGGCGGCTCCTTGAAATCCCAAGTATGCCTCTGGACCGGTACCAGACAGGTAGCCCATCTCCATTAATTTATGGTCATCCAATGCTCAAGTGAGTCACCACTCATCCCAGAGGTCCAAAGTCTTCTCTCCATCGCGGGAAACTTCTAGAATCCCGAGCATGTCACCAGAAAGTTACTAGGCCGGTGTCTCCACTCCACTTGTATAGGGCCATCCATCTCCCTAACGAACTACCTTAGTTCCGATCTACCTCACTGAGCAAGCTTCCACCACCTTAATTTGATCAACTTCAATCAACCTTGACCCCCAACTCCTCAGTTGAATCAATCGAGATCTCTCCTATCTGTCTTACCTCTCCCACATTGGTAACACCAATTTGAAGCTCTACTTTGACAGATTTAGATAGAGAGGTAGGCAGACTTAAAGCCCCTCATGCATCTACAGCAGCAGAAGACTTGAAGGTAGTTCCTACCTAAACAAGACTAGACATGAAAGCAGAAATGGGAACCAAGTCCTCCTCATCATCTGTGCATCTATCATCTCAATAATTTCTTGCTTTAGTCAGAGCGGACCCAGGTAACTCTTAAATTTCTCTATGATCTATTCAAGGTATCCATCCTCAAATGATGATCAGGTCAGAGGGAAGTAGAGCTCGAGCTGCCTAGTAAGCAACACAGAAGCGTCATTCAGTAAATGAAGCACCCACCTTGGCTCCCAAGGTAGCCACGCTATCATACAGAGTTGAAACCACTCCCACAATGTGGTCGTGGGTTAAAGAAGTAACCATCCTCCTTGGCAGGCATGAGCTCGACCTTAGCAAACACTAGCTTGCTCTCGAAGATTATCATACCAATGGCTCCTCTCCATTTGTACTTGGCCTTCCAATGCCCTAGTAAGCCATCGAGGTCTCGATCCGTTCAGGGAGCACTCAAAGGTCCGTATTCATTCATAGTGGAATCTAGAGCTCGATTACGATAGTTGAAGACTCTCATCTACCCAAAACAGACTTCTAAACCGGTTACACTCATAATTCAGATCATCTCAAGAGATTCTACTCGTTAAAAAACTCCTAGAGCGAGATTGGTTATCAACCGATACCACCATGCATTGATACAACTTCATATTAGCTCACCATAAGTTTGCATCTCTTTCGATTTCGGTATCCATAGTAGATCTCATGTGATCACCAGGAGAGTTACATTGCACTCCCGATGCCCTAGACAGAATCAGATCCTTCCAGGAGGATCTCCATTACAAGGAGAGCTACACTGCACTCTTGATGCCCTAGACCGGATAGAATCCCTCCAGGAGGATCACCTTGACTAGGAGAGATAGATAGCCCTCCTAATTCCCCGGACTGGATTAATCCCTCCAGGAGGATCGCCATAATATTTCGATAGTGACTAAAGACTGGTCAGGGAAGCCCCCTCCCTACCTCTGATGCCTCGACCAGGTACCACCCCCCGCCAAGAAGGGTCTGAGTGTAAGAGTATAGTTGCCATCCAGATCTCAAGACCAGGGATTGATCAATGAAGCCCCCTCATCACCCCTGATGCCTTGGTTGGGTGACCTCTCCCAAGAAGGATCTGAGTGTAAGAGCATAGTTGCCATCCGGATGAAAAATACCAGGAAATAGCTAGATAGTGCTCCTGATGCCTTGGTCAGGCTACGACCCCCAAGAAGGGTCTGAGTCTAAGAGCATAGTTGCCATCCGGATCAAAATACCAGGAAATAGCTAGATAGTGCTCCTGATGCCTTTGTCGGGCTTCGACCCCAAGAAGGGTTTGAGTTTAAAAGCATAGTTTCCATCTGAATCAAAATACCACGATATAGATAGATAGTTCTTCTGATGCCTTGGTCGGGCTACGACCCCAAGAATGGTCTGAGTGTAAGAGCATAGTTGCCATCCGATCAAAATACCAGGATATAGCTAGATAGTGCTCCTGATGCCTTGGTCGGGCTACGATCCCAAGAATGGTCTGAGTGTAAGAGCATAGTTGCCATCCGGATCAAAATACCAGGATATAGCTAGATAACACTCCTGATTCCTTGGTCAGACTATGACCCCCAAGAAGGGTCTGAGTGTAAGAGCATAGTTGCCATCCTGATCAAAATACCAGGATATAGCTAGATAGTACTCATGATGCCTTGGTCGTGCTACGACCTCTAAGAAGGGTCTGAGTGTAAGAGCATAGTTGCCGTCAAGATCAGAAGACCAGGAAATAGCTAGATAGCGCTCATGATGCCTTGGTCTGGCTTAGACCCACAAGAAGGATTTGAGAGTAGGAGTATAGTGACCTGCTAGATCAGGAGATCAGAACAACCAAAAGGTCATCCTACTGTCTTGGCTAAGCCAACCCCGTTAGGAAGGATCTAGATGGCATAGATGCCTACCAGAATCATTTCGCCAACTCATCTAAGTACAGTGATTCCCGAAAAAGGAACTCTAGGTGCCCATATTAACAACAGAAGCTTCATCCAACATGATCGAGCAATACGCTCATTTATTTTACAGGAATGAATAGTACCCCGGTTCTCTAAGCCAATCACTGGGAACGATACTGGTTACCAATAAAAAGGGGCAAGCTAAATTCTTCATGTAGTACAAGATCTAGACTCCTACCCCAAATACTTACCGGTGTTCAAGTAAGAGGGGACTTCTGTTAATAGCAAAATTTGGCTAGGGACAAAAGAAGAATTTTCCACTTCCCAGCCTTCCCGTAAGGGTCCAAATTCGGGCTTATATGACGGGGTATCAAGGTCCCTGAGGTCGAGCTACCACGCAATCCTACAGGAGCAAGGTGAGGCTGCCCATAAAATCTTAGCATCTCACACGTGTCCAGGCTTACCAAATAAAGCCCGACGAGACCACGTCAAGCTCTTACACCAGGATAAAGCCCGAAGCTAGGTCGACATGAAAGGACCTTAGTCCCCCGACATCAAGGTATCTCGTGACACTCACATAGAGCTTGATACTATCTCTACTTTCACTAGAAGACCTTCAAGGTACTGAACTTGTCTTGCAAAGGCCCTCTTGCCTCGTCGAGGTATAATCTTGAACTGTCTGAGCATTAAAGGAAGGAGCCAGTAAAGCTTTATCGTCACCAAAAGCGCCAAGATCCACTGTAAATCCTGGCATGGTTAAATCAAGTAACAAGAGCAGTACTCGAGCGTACCTCTTCTCCTTTCTAGAAGCGAGTCAAGGTCGCCTGTTTATGGCAAACACCTTACCAGGGCCTGCTAGCCAAGCCCGCTACCCTGCTAGGAAGCCTGCATAATTAGGTCAAGCTCCTTGATAAAGCTCGGCGTAGCTAAACCAAGCTCCCAACTATAAGGTTGGATCCCTCTGGGATATTTTACCCCTAAAATGGTTAGCACAAGCTCCATAGGAAGACCAGCATCTAGCTCCATGACAATCGAGAGATCCCGACCCCGCCAGTGTACTGGAACCTAGGGTACCTCGCCCTCAAGGAATATCAAATGTTACCTCGGGTGACCTCCATAAAGTATCTCTCCAAAGTGACATGCAGAACTAGAGCTCTCCCCTCAGCAACGTAGGAAGAGATGACTGACTTCCATTAAATTTATAGTACCATTAACGAGGTCAACCACATTAACGGAGGCCGTCAACCTAGTTAATAACATGATCAACACCATTAATAAGAGAATATTCAATTCTTTAATGGCCATCATTAGTGAAAGAGTCCAAATAGGAAACAAATATCTTTTCCTCCAAGATATCCTCCACAAACGATTATTTGGGGTCAACTATAACAGAAAATCCCGCCTATCAAGGAAGGAAGAGTCCGTATAGGAAATAATCATATCTTATCCGAGATAATAGCTACAAGCTGATCAACAACATTAAAGGAATGATCGTGTTCGATAAGGAAACAAAGACTAATCGAAGAGTCCCGGACTTGCACGCCATGGTGGTCATCATGTATAAATATGCTAGTAAAAAGGCATATTGTATCAGGCTCCAATCAAGGACAGATGATACATAATTAGTTTAGAGATCTCTCGACATCATCAATGTATGTGTTACCTTTACCTATAATATACCGGTATCGGTCTACATTCGACCACCATTGTAAGCTCTCCGGAGTAACTTCGTTGTATTACTTCACCATTCTTGTACGATCCCCGGAGCATTCTTTGACATATACATAAGGAAGGATATTCCTCATTCCTCTGGATACTGCCTCGGGGTTTTCTAGCATGTGATCATTCGTGATGCTTTTTCCCCCTTTGTCAGTCCACCTCCCTCTACAAAAGATTTATGTTTCTCTTACTTGTGTCCCGTGTAATGCATGTGTATATGAGTGCAAGCTTGATTCCTACCTTGTTGGCCCTAGCGTTCTTATCCTCCCATCTACATGCTAAAGTTGCACATCAAGATGAGGAGAAACCACCCAGACCAGCTTGAAGAAAGTCGATGAGCTCTCCCGCATCATCTCTATGGTAGAAATCGACCTCTCCGACACTGGAGCTAGATATGCTCCCTCCTTACTTGCTATCTAGGTCAAGGAATTACAGGAAGGAATCAGGCTCTAGAACCAGGCTCCTGGTACCATGACGGGCTCCAACCCCGATTGAGGACCAGGACCAGGACCAGGACCAGGACCAAGACCAGGATCAACCCCTTCATACCAGTAAGGGAACCTCAAGCTCCCTCATCTCCTACCTACTATGAAGTTCGATGAGTGGGATGACACCTCTCCTACCTACCACTCCATACTTCATATTCATATATGATCAGGTCAGGTATCAACGATAACAACCCCGGCCACCACCTCTATGGTAGTGGTCTTGAGGATGTTAATTACGATTTCGAATCCAAAATAAATTTCCCGCAAACACCATTATTGAAGGGAAATTTGCACTGAATGAGAAATTCCTGTTAACACCCTCGAGACCACTACTACAAAAGTGGTGGCCAGGGTCAGTACTGTTGGTTCCCGACCTGTTTAGAGATAGATGAGAGGCTGGATCGTAGTGACGGTAAATGGGAGCTTTTATTATTGATATATTGCTTTAAGATACAAATCACTCTCTTGTTTGCTCACAGTTTCTCGAAGGTGTAGGGTGGTGGCAACTCTGCGCCTGTTGAATAATGGAAATGAAGGTAGCCGTGTTTTGAATACAGAATTTAGGCTTCCTCCCCTATTCTATATTTTTTGTACGTATCTCTGTTGTTGTATTTTTGTATCTGTTGTTGTCTATATCTATCTCTGTTGTAATCTATATCTTTCTCTATTGTTATCTATTGTCTACCATGCTTGGCCTCACATATATATCGTCCAAGTAGGTTTTAGTTCGCAAATACTTTACCTTGATCCCATGAATCTGTTCCCTCCTTATCGGGCGAGATTCGTCATTTGAATTTGAATTTGAATTGTTACTTGATTCGATGATATCGTTGATGGAGATAAGTTTGTTCCCTTATTTGAATCAAACTCTTAACGTGCATGTAAATATTACGTGGAGACGATCCTGTGTGCATTCGTGCTATGAATCTTCATGAAGGTCACCCTGCCAGCTGCCTGTTGCATTGTTGAGCGAGGTAGATCCCTGCTCTGGCTCTTTTCTTAGAGGCTTAAGATGGATTTTCCCTGACCCTTGGGGGCTTCAGGTGCTCTTGTAGACCTTCCTGGTAGGTAGCTGAGGTAGTGTAGATTTAGGGGTTATTCTTCCTTTATGTCCAGCAAGGACAACTGGCTTCTGGAGAGGTTGGCAGGCTTCTTTCGAATGTCTATTGAGCTTGGAGACTTCTGTTGGCATTCACAGAGCGGTTGTGGAGCTTGACCTCAGAGCTAAGGTTCTCTGATAGATGGCCTGAAGAAGCCTAGGTTTCTGTACTCTCGTGAGGGCTCGTCTTGGTCACGCTTGGATTATTTTCTCTTAGTTTTGAACCGGCCTTCCCTGCTCCGGTGGGGTGGCTTTACTGTCTTTTCGGGCTTTATGATTGTCGATTATAGGTGGAAAATTTTCTTTGACCCTTGGCCAAATTACACTATTAACAGAAGTCCCCTTTGACTTGAACACTGGTGGTAGAGTTGGGGTTGGAGTCAGATTCCTTGTTTAATTGAGAAAGTTTTTCACCATAAAGATAATTAATGAGAGCAAAATCTTCTCATTAATTACCCAATATTTGAATTTGAAATTATGTGTCATTCGAAGAAAGACGGTTGCACTACGGCTCCAGGTGATCTTCCCGAGGATATCACCGATACTTCTCTATTTAAACCCGGCCTTACTGTCACTTTCTTCATACTTTCTCAAATTTCAAATTTTCAAATTTCTTATTCCCTGCTTTCTCTGCCTCTATCTTCCGCTTGCTTTAACACCTCTCTTAGCCATTAATGGCGACTTCCACATATTGTGTTGATGCCTTGGTTGAGGGCACTGGAGGCTCTAACCTAGCTCCTAGTAAGCGGGTGAGAGGAATTTCGAGCGATGAGGAATCTTCCCCGCTCCGCCAGCACCGTCGTTCTAGCAGGAACGTCTCTATCGGCTCTGGCTTTTTGAACCAGCCTAACAATCCTCTGAACCTAGTCGACGAAGACTCTGATTTCAGGGAGAGAGTCGATATGGTTAGGAGGGTTCAAGTCACAGTGGCAGAGCTTTCTTCAGTGGTAACCCTTCCTTTCGAACCTAGGGTCATCCCTGACTCCACTATCGACCCTCAGTCGATTGGCCATCTTCGGTACAAGTACGGTATTCCTGACACACCGTTTCCCTCACTGTCCCCCACCGGAATTATGACTTGTTTAGCCCAGCCAAAGGCGTACTCCCTATCCACGTCGCAGCTTTTGAGAGCGGGGTGAGGCTCTCTCTTTACCCTACCCTTCAGCTGGCTCTGTTTCAACTGACACCTGGCTTCTGGAGGCATCTAGTCATCTTTCTTGTATTATGGAGGGAGCAATGTGAGATGAGTAGCGAAACTGGGGAACCGGGCTAAGGAGCTCGCCTTTCTTTTTCATATAGACAGCCTGGTTGGGGTTCCACGAGGCCAAGTCTATGCCAAGGCCAAGAATAGGCTCAACTTTATCATTCTGGGAGCTTCAAAGAAGAACCCCTCTTGGAAAGAAGAATGGGTACTGCCAGCGGGAGACTGGGGGAGCTCCATCTTCATCGGCTGGCATGATCTCGAGGTTTCCACCGCCTTTAGTGACAAACCCACGTGGGTTCAGGATTCCTTGGCCGCTGAGTCTGAAGCCATGCTGAAGACCATCCTTGCTCAGAATTACTTAAATCTGAAGTTTCCTACCACTGACCCCTTCGATCCCACAGGGTACACAAGTACCTGCGGATATCCGGTGCAACTCCTAGTAAGTATCTCGATCTATCTTGTCTTTAAATTGTTGGATGGTTCAGTTTTGATGATCTGGATCCCCGTTTTTTTAATAGTGTTTGTTATTGCTCCAGCTTCTTAGGAAGCCCGGTAAGCTAGGGGGGGTCAACCACTAAGGTAACTGCCGATCTCGTTCTTTCCCCCTCACATTCCAAGTGAAGTCCATGATGGCTCTTCTCGCATCTCGGGCGGTAAAGGCTCTAAACAGTGGAGGGTCTGCCTTCCAAGTCGTCAATAAGTCCATTCCTACCCCCTCAACAGTAGTCCCTGCTTCAACTGATGCTCCCCGAGTAACATTATCCCTCTCTGCTGATCCGATTGTATCCTGGGCAGTCGAGGTTCCAAGGGAGCCCGATACCGATATATTTCTGAGGTCGCCCTTTATTGTCCCCACCAGCAATAGAGCTCGGCAGGTCAGGACGAGGTCCTGAAGCAATTTGTTGCATCCTGTCTAGGCGGCGGGCTTTCTTGGATGACCGAGATGCCTGTGGACATCATGATCACCAAAGGGTCCGCCCTTCTAGCCGAGGAAATCCTCGCTTTTACTTCTTCATTCAGCAGCTTGATTTGTCATTTTTCTAACATGATTTTCCTTTACAGGCTTTCAAGTTTCAAGTGGCCATGGGGCATCAAGTAGCTTTCCTCCATGATCGGGCAGCCAAAGCTTAGGCTGAAGCTGAGCGAGCCATTAAGTCACTTGCGCGGGCTCAAACCCTAGTCTAGGAGATAACCTCCAGCCAACATGGAATGGAAACACAGCTAGGTAAGGTTCAGTGCGACCATGAGAGGTTGAAGCGGGATTTTGATCAGGAAACTCTCCGGTTGAAATGGCAAGCTAGCCAGCGGGATGACTGGAAAAGAGAGGTGAAGGCTCTGGATGTTGAGAACCAGACTTTGCAGGCTCAAATTACCCAGCTCCAGGCCGAGGTGGAAGCCTCTTTTAACGAGGAGTACTTCTATGCCTCATATCAGGTTGCAGAGGCTCTTCCTCCCCCATTCGATCTCCAACATCGCTGGCTTGGATAGAGTAAAGGTCATGTCACAGTCTACGGAGATGTCTAACCCCAAAAATGATAGAGCTGGTCCTTCTTGAGAGATACTTGGGAAGCGGTTGGATGTGCCAGTTCTGCCTCCTTTTGTTTCAGCCTTCCCGGTATCTGGTCCGGGTGAATTGCCAAACAAAGGAGCTAGAAAGAGGCCTTGCTGAAGCCCTAGACCCCTCTACAGTGCCCTCTGTAGTGGAGTCAACGGAAGGCGGGAATATGCCTGAGTCAGTGGTTAGCCTTCTTGATGTAGCCATACCACCTGAAGTTATGGTGGTGATTAACAAAATCATGGAGGAGGATCCTGTTGAACCTGAAGCAGTCGAGGTGGATCCTTATGAGGAGGTGGAGGTGGAGGAGGTTGATGCTGCTGGTCAGGAAAAGTTGCTACCGAAGAAGGAGCAGGGGGTGAGGTTCATTCTGTGGAGGAGGAGGCTGGAGGTTCTCAAGAAGACAGAAAAGCTTGAGTTCTCTCCCATGTAATCTATTTTGAATGCTTGGAAAAGGGGGTGGGCATCCCATCTTGAACTGTGTTTGATCTTTTGATATTTTGTTCTTTTTTTGTAGCCCTGAATCAGGGGTTGGGCTCCCTGCCTGATGTAGCCTTACCAGGGAATAGACTCCCCCACTTAATAATAAAGTTTCAAATTTTGATCTACCTCTCTTTCCTGCTTGCATGTACTTACTTGATCTCTTTCTAGGTCAATCATTTATAGCGAAACAAACTATCTTTGCGGAACAACAGGATAAGGAAATTGTTTAACCGTGAAAATTGGCAGCTAGCGTTAGGCTTTCTAAACACCGAGTTTTACAGCTCTATTTCCTTACTCGATAGTCCCCTTGTTGGATTGTAGACCTGTTATAGTGAGTGACCACGTATCAAGGAAAAAATAGCTTTTGTAGATCGCTACCTTCTCAGCTATTCGATCTTGCTTCTCCTCTAGGAGGTCCAACCTAGCTCAGAGCTTGCTTTTCATTGCTCCCTGGTTCGAATCGTTGGACTCTAAAGGAGGTCAACTTTTGCTCTATAGGTAGGACTGCTTCAACCCCGAAGGCCAGCGAGTAGGGTGTTTCCTCGGTAGTTGTTCTTATTGTAGTGCGGTAACCCCAGAGGACCTCGGGAAGCTCCTCTACCCATCCACTTTTATTCGTTCTTCCATGTCGTGCATCATGAGTCCTTCTTCAGGGCAATCAGTGGATCCCGCTTCTTCCAGGTTTAGTGTAGAGGCTATCCCACTTTGGATAGTCGTCACCTGGGGGAATTGCTTTGCTAGAGCTGCTGGGTTAGCTGACACTGCTTACCATTTCCTAGCTGCTTGCTGATCACCCAGAACCTCTCCCACATTGTCTCCTACCAGGAACTTCAAGACATTATGGTAAATAGAAAGAACCCCTTTCAAGGATGACATAAATGGCCTTTCTAATATTGCATTGTAGGCCGATGGGGTATCCAACACTACAAAGTCGGTCATGATGTTTTACTGGAGAGGTGAGGCTCCAATGACCACTGGTAGGATTTTTGATCCCACGGGTGTGATGGAGTCTCTAGTGAACCCGTATAATGGAGTAGTGCAACTATTGTAGCACCACTAGTTTAAGTTTAGCTGGTAGGCTTCCTGGTAGGCTTCCTGGTAGGCTTCCTGGTGGGTTTCCAGAGGTCTCTTGGCAATAGACCAGAATAGTTTTCTAGCCCACAAGTTTCTTCTGAAGTTGGCGAGGGACCCCCATCTGGATGACTTCATTGTGAATACGCTCGACATAAGCTCGGAGGGTTTCCCCTCTCTCCTGGATCACATATTGTAGATGGATCGGGTCCTTCAGTCGGGGCTTAACTCCCTGGAATTATGAGCTGAAATAGGTTGATAACTTGGTGAAGGCATCCACGCTTCCGGTGGGTAACTTCCTTAACTAGGTTTTAGCATAATCCACGAGTGTAGTGGGGAACATTCAACACATAGCGGCCCTGGTTGTGTTCTTGATCTCCATTTGTTGAACGAAGCTCTCTAAAAGGCTCAGAGGATCTTCAGTCTCGGAGAACCTGTCAGTTGGCATTTTGAACTTAGGTGGGAGCTCTGCCCCCTGGATCCTTCTGGCGAAAGGAGAATTCATTTCACTTAGAGGATCTTTCTTGTCCTCCTTGTACTTTCTCTTATTCATCAATTGGACCTCTTTCTGAAGCTCTGCCAACTGGTCCTTTAGACGCTTGCTTTCGGATTTCCTTGAGTCGATCTTGGATTCCTAGCCATCAGATCCCTCTGACAAACTGGCGACCTCTCTACCAGGTTCCTTCTTCGGGGGGGAGGGGGGGTCTGCTCGAGGGCATTGCTGACTTTCTTCATCTCTACCCCGGGCTTCTCTCCTTGAAGTCGTTGGGTGTAGAAGCTCTTCCCCTTCTTGGGGAAGGATATTTTGTTAGGTTTTAGTTTGTGTTGGCATTAATTCCATATCAAAATGATGTTTACCTTGTAATGACTTAGTTGTTTAGGTTCATGATGATTCAAGCTTCAAGGAAGAAGAAACAACAAGTCAAAGCAAGTTCTAAGTCTTTAAAGAGAAAGGATGAAATTTGGTTCTACAAAGGTATACTAAGACCTTATCTTTCTCATATAAGGCTTAGACACACACACACATATCATACATTTGTGTCCCTACATCATTGTGCACCTTTATAGGCACAAACATACAATTCATTCATATGTGTCCCTGCATCATTGTGCACCATGTATAACACATTCACACACTTGGAGATGAATGCTCATGCATTGGTTTGGAAATAACATGTTTTGGAATATGCATGATTGGAAATTATCTCTATTTAGTTTGCATTCTAGTGTGAATTGTGTTTGTGTGTGTATATGTTTGTATAACATGGATATTGAACTTGGATTTAGTCTTAAATCATTCTTGATTAAGTTTCGGTCATTTCGGTTACTCATACTATTGATTTCAAGTTCAAAGTCAAAAGATACTACACTTTCAACTCATGTTTCATACATTGTCTTTGTCTTCGTATATCGAGTCGAATTATTATTTTCTGGGTTGAGTATCTTATATTTCCATGTCTGTGTGAAAGTTACGGTTCATAATCCGCAAACGTATTCGAATTCTGAGTTCGGAGGCTGGAGAACGGTAGAAGAACACGAGGGAAGCATGAGGGGAATGCACCATGACCAAAAGGCCATGGAGGTGTGCATGCCCGAGATGGCGCGTGGCCATCTCGGCTGCACAACCTTGCTGCACCGAGATGCCCACACACCATCTCGGGGGAGCACTTCTAAATAGGGCTATTTTGGTCTTTCTTGCTTTCTTCTTTCCCACTCCTTTATATTCTATCTCCCTCTCACACTTCATTCTAAGAAGAAATTCAAATCAAGTGTGCAGAATTTTCTCTCTAAATTTTCTCTCCTTCCAAACACCATAACGTTTTCATTTGAACTCTGATTTGAGTGATTCAAAGTTGAGAGTGTTCATCTATTCACCCGCCATCTTTTCTATGAAGGTTTGAGTTTATGTTGCTGCTTTTTTTGGTGTCTAATCATACAAAAACGGTACTGCATGTAGATCAACTAAGGTATTGATTTTCTCTCTAAGTTTTCTTTTAAAACTTGGTCAATTGCCTTGGGTTTTCTTCTTCTACATATATTTGTATATTGTGAGTTTTTTTATTTGTGTTTTGAACACTTTCAAAGCTAGATTAAATTTCAATTGAAATCATACATGTTGAGTTAGGTTTTGATTTTGCTTATGTTATCACATGTTTGGGATTGTATTGTGCTAGCTTTGATTCTAGGACTATTTTGTGATCTTTAATTGATTGATTTTGAGAAAAATAGTTCCTCACATTTATTAGGCTCTCTTGGCCGAAATTCTCACATAATACATGTGCTTATGTTCTTTTGAGCTATTCATGTGATTTGTTGAATCTAAGATTAGGAATATACTATAGAACTTTTGCTTAGATCTATTTGACATTGTCATATGATTTTAGCATGTTTTAGGTTTTTGTGATTTAAACTTGATCTTGTGATTTGATGATCATATCTTGTGATTCAAGGTTTAGATATATGCATGAATCTAGTTTGTGATTAATGTTGAACATATTTTACATGATCTAGATTGACTACTCATGCAGGATTAACTAGACTATATATGATTTGTGCATTCATGCTCATGTCTAGTATTTTCCATAGGATGTGTTGATCATAGCATTCTATGTTGTGTGCCTGTTTGCGTTTTGTATTCATGATCACCTAGGTGCCTTATAAGAAGAAAGTCTTGAAAATAGGTGTGAGACCTATGGTGTTGAGCAAGAAGTCTTGGCAAGAGGTGTAAAGCCTCGGATTTTCGAGCAAGGAAGTCTTTGCTAGAGATGTGAAGCCTTGGATAGTCGAGCAAGAAGTCTTGCCTAGAGTTGGGAGATCTCGGATAGGTGAGCAAGGAAGTCTTGACTAGAGTCGGGAAGACTTAGATAGTTGAGTAAGAAGTCTTGCCTTGGGTTATGAAGATCCAGATAAGGTGAGCAAGGAAGTCTTGACGAGAGGTGTGAAGCCTCGGATTGTTGAGCATAGGGCGGCAACTTCTAGAGTAGGATAGGAGGGTAGTTTCTAGATGAAGAGGTCACTTGAGTGATTGTATTTGTCTTATCTACTAGTGGATTTTGTTTGCTAGTGGCTGCTTGCCCGTGGATGTTTGCTCTTCGGAGGTTTACCACGTTATATCTTGTGTCAACTTTTCTTTATCCCTATCTCTCTAATATTTGTACTGTGGATAGAACTCTTTATGTATGTTGACTTCCTCTTTACATTATTGATTGTGTATATGTAACAATTACTTGCTTGTATCACACTTTAATTGTGTTTATATATTGATTAATTGTCTTTAATTAATATATATATTGTGATACAAGAAATCTAGAGGGACAAACTTTTGTTTGTTTCTAAGGGAGTTGAAAAAGGTGTCTAACCTATTCACCCCCCCTCTAGGTTAGCTTTGAGCATTTAACCGTGATTGTATTTCCATATCTGCTGTGGATTTGACTTGTCTTGGTTGGTAGCATGGCATCGCTTCGGGAACATAGGTCATGGGCCCTAGCCTATCTCGGATCAAGGTTGGGAGCCCCGTTCTATTACGAGCTGATTCCATAGGGGCAGGTCCCAGGCGATTAAAGAAGGGATACCTATCCCCAGGCCTGCTTGATCCCCCTGATTACAGAGACCCGTTTGTTGGACAGCGATACCCTCAGCGAGTAGTCGAAGGTGGACATTTTCCACAAAGGCCGCCGCTTGTTGGTCTAGCTTAACCTAGCTTCCCAGAGGGGGATCCAGAGCCCGCACAGTGGCTGGCTGAGTGGGAACCTGGCTATGAAGCTCAGATTTTCTCCCTTTCCTCAGGGCCTTTCGTGTCGATGTAGCAGAAGGTTGTCCCGACGTGCCCTGCTGCCCTTGCGAGGAGCGGAGCCTCATGGTTACTATGAAATAACAAACTTTTTGAATGTAAAAAGATGGTGGTGTGAGAGGTTCCCCACAGACGACGGCAGAAACTGTTGACGGGAAATTTGTTCGGGATGAGAAATTCCTATTAACACCCTCGAGACCACTACCGCAAAAGTGGTGGCCTGGGTCGGTACCGTTTCTTTCCGGCCTGTTTAGAGATAGATGAGAGATTGGATCGTAGTGACGGTAAATGGGAGCTTTTATTATTGATATATTGCTTTAAGAAACAAATCACTCTATTGTTTGCTTATAGTCTCTCGAAGGTGTAGGGTGGTGGCAACTCCGTGTCTGTCGATTAGTGGAAATGAAGGTAGCCGTGTTCTGAATACAGAATTTAGGCTTTCCCCCATTTTCTATATTTTTTGTATGTATCTCTGTTGTTTTATTTTTGTATCTGTTGTTGTCTATATCTATCTCTATTGTTATCTATATCCTTCTCTATTGTTATCTATCGTCTACCATGCCTGGCCTCACATATATATATCGTCCAAGTAGGTTTTAGTTCGCAAATACTTTACCGTGATCCCATGAATCCGTTCCCTCCTTATCAGGCGGGATTCGTCATTTGAATTTGAATTGTTATTGGATTCGATGACATCGTTGACGGAGATAAGTTTGGTCCCTTATTTGAATCAAACTCTTGATGTGCATGTAAATATTACGCGGAGACGATCCTGTGTGCACTTGTGCCATGAATCTTCATGGAAGTCAACCTGCCAGCTGCCTGTTGTCTCGTAGAGCGAGGTAGATCCCTGCTCAGGCTCTGTTCTTAGAGGATTAAGATGGATTTTCCCTGACCCTTGGAGACTTGAGGTTCTCTTGTAGACCTTCCTTGGAGGTAGCTGGGGTAGTGTAGATTTAGGCGTGATTCTTTCTTTATGTCCAGCAAGGACAGCGGGCTTCTGGAGAGATTTTTAGGGCTTTTTTCGATTGTCTCTTGAGCTTGGAGACTTCCCTTGGCATTCACGGGGAGATTGTGGAGCTCGACCTCAAAGCTGAGGTTCCCCGATAGATGGTCTGGAGAAGCCCGGGTTCCAGTACTCTCGTGGGGGCTCGTCTTGGTCGCGTCTGGCTTGTTTTCTGGTGGTTTTGAAGCCTAGCTGGCCTTCCCTGCTCCCACGGGGTGGCTTTACAGTCTTTCTAGGCTTCATGATTGTCGATTATGGGTGGAAAATTTCTCTTCGACCCTTAGCCAAATTTCACTATTAACAACCATTAATGTGGTCAATCGTATTAATAGAGGTAGTCAACCCAATTAATGACATGCTCAACACCATTATTAAAGAGAATATTCAACTCTTTAATGGTCAACATTAGTGAAAGAGTCCAAAGAGGAAACAAATACCTTTTCCTCCAAGATATCCTCCATAACCGATTATTGGGGGTCAACTATAACAGAAAATCCCGCCTATCAAGGAAGGGAGAGTCCGAAGAGGAAACAATCATATCTTCTCCAAGATAATAGCTACAAGCAAATCAACTACATTAAAGGAAGAATCGTATTCTATAAGGAAACAAAGACTAATTGAAGAGTCCTGGACTTGCACGCCAATGTTGTCACCATGTATAAATATGCCTGTAAAGGCATAGTGAAGGCCTCCGATCGATGACAGAAGACAGATTGCTTCGTTTTAAGTTCTTTTTAAAGTTCTCTATAGATCATCATTGTATGTGTACCCCGACTAGGAAAATACCGGTATCGGTAAACACTCATTGTAGTAAGCTTCCCGGAGCATATACGTTGTACTACTTTGACATCTTTGTAACCTTCTCAGAGCATCGCATGATATATATATACAAGGAAGGGTATTCCTCCTTTCTCTGGATACTGCTTAGGGGTTTTTCAGCATGTGATCACTCGTGATGCTTTTTCCCGTCTTGGTCAGTCCACCTCCATCTACATAAGACTTGTGTTTTTTTCCTATTATCTACTATATTACGCATGTGTGTATGCGGGCTAGGTACCGACCTCATTGGTCCTAGCTCTCTAATCTTTCTTACATTAGATCGGGAAACAACAATGAAGACCTAAGGAACCGAATCTAGATTCCTACCCCGCTGGACCTAACTCTCACATCCTCTCATCTACACGCCAAAGTCCCACATCAAGATGAAAAGAAACCGCCCAGACCAGTTCGAAGGGAGTCCAGGAGCTCTCCCGTATCCTCTCTATGGAAAAAATTGAACTCTTCGACACTGGAGCTAGATGACCCCCCCGTCTTACTTGCTATCGAGGTCAGGGTATTACAGGAAGCAATCGGGCTCCAGAACTTGGCTCTGGGTACCAGGACAGGCTCTTACCCCGACAGAGGAACAAGGTCCAGGATCACCCTATTCGCACCATCATGGGAACCTCGAGCTCCCCAGATCTACTTCATAAGCACGAAGCTCGACTAGTGGGATGACTTCTCTCCTACCTACAGTTTCATCCTCTTTCATATTCATACAAGATCAGGTCAGGTATCAACGATACCAACCCCGGCCACCACCTCCGTGGTAGTGGTCTCGAGGGTGTTAATTGGGATTTCTCATCCTTGACAAATTTACCGTTAACAATATCATATATATTATATTTGTTTACTAACACCCTCGAGACCACTACCACGAAAGTGGTAGCCGGGGTCGGTACCGTTGATACCTGACCTGTTAAGAGGTAAACAAGAGGCTGGATCGTAGTAACAGTAAATGAGAGCTTTTATTATTGATACATGCTTTAAAATACAAATCACTCTCTTATATGCTCGCACTCTCTCTAAGATCAAGGATGGTGGCAACTCTGTGCTTGTCGAATAGTGGAAACAAAAGGTTACCGTTTTCTGAATACAGAATTTAGGCCTTCCCCTTTTCTTTTCTTTTTTTTTCCTCTTCTCTTTGCTTCAATGTATGTTATTCTGTATATCTCTGTATGTATCCTGCTTGGCCCTATTTATATATGATCCAAGTTGGTTTGAATTGACTGATATCCTGCCTCGATTTTTTGAATCTGTTTCCTCCTTATCAGGCGGGATCCTTCATTTAAAAGTGGTTGACCCCGAGTAAATAGCGGAAACAGTTAAAGTGAATGAGTTTGTTTCCTTTTTGGAATCAAAATCTTGGCTCGCACGTATATGGGATTAATGATGGTTATCTCTTAGATATGATCTTGTATGTTATCGCGACATGGTTCTTTATAGGGAGGTAACCCAGCTAGCTGCCTGTTGCCCCGTTGAGCGAGGTAGATCCCTGCTCTGACTCTGTTCTTAGAAGCTTGAGATGGATTTTCCTTGACCCTAAAGGGCTAGTGTAGATTTAGGCATGATTCTTCTTTTATGTCCAGTAAGGACTGTGGGCTTCTTGAGAGGTTTACGGGCTTCTCTCGAATGTCTCTTGAGCTTGGAGACTTCTCCTGGCATTCATGATGCGGTTGAGAAGCTCGACCTAAAAGTCGGGGTTCCCCGGTAGGTGGCCTACTGAAGCCCAGGCTCCAGTATTCGTGTGGGGGCTCATCCTTGTCACGCCTAGCTTGTTTTTTATTAGTTGTGAAACCGAGCCGGGCTTTCCTGCTCCTGCGTGGTGGCTTTATGGTCTATCCGGGCTTCATGAACATCCATTATGGGTTTCGACTCGTGGCGGGAAAGTGAAAAATTTCTCTTTGACCCCTGGCCAAAATTTTACTATTAACAGAAGTCCCCTCTAACTTGAACACCGGTGGTAGAGTTGGGGTTGGAGTCAGATTCCTTGTTTAATTGAGAAAAAATTCTGTTACAAAAATAATTAATGAGAGCGAAATCTTCTCATTATTTACCCAATATTTGAATTTTAAACAGTGTTTCATTCGAAGGAAGACGGCTGCAATACGGCTCTTGGTGATCTTCCCGAGGATATCACCGATATCATTACCCTTAATCCTCTATTTAAACCCGGCCTTGCTGTCATTTTCTTCACACTATCTCAAATCTCAAATTTTCAGATTTCTTATTTCCTGCTTTTCTCTACCGATTTCCCTCGTTCTTCCGCTTACTTTCAAGTTCTACTTATCCAATAATGTCGACTTCCTCAGATAGTATTTACGCCTTGGTTGAGGGCACCGGAGGCCCTAACCTAGTTCCTTATAAACGGGTGTAAGGAATTTTGAGCGATGAGGAATCTTCCCCAGTCCACCAGTGCCGTCATTCTAGCAGGAACATCTCTATTGTCTCCGGCTTCTCGAACCATCCCTTCAACCCTCTAAATCTAGTTGATGAGGATTCTGATGTCGGGGAGAGAGCTGACGCTGTTGGAAAGGTTCAGGTTACAGTGGCGAAGCTTCCTCCAGCGACGACCCCTCTTTTCGAACTCTGGGTCATCCATGATTCCATTGTCAACCCACAGTCGATTAGCCACCTTCGAGACAAATACTGTATTCCTGACACCGTTTCCCTCACTGTCCCTCACAGGAATTATGACGTTTTTAGCCCGCCCAAAGACGTATTTCCTATCCATGTAGCAGCTTTTGAGAGCGGGGTGAGGCTCCCTCTTCACCCTACCCTTCGGCGAGCTCTTAATGCCCTTCAGCTGGCTCCGCTACAATTGACGCCCAACTTCTGGAGGTATATATTCAGCTTCCTTGTGTTATGGAGGGAGTTATACGAGATGAGCAATGTAACTAGGGAGCCTAGGGCTGAGGAACTCGCCTTTCTTTTCCAGATGGTAGCCTGGATGGGATTCCTCGAGGCTAATTCTATGCCAAGGCCAAGAACAAGTTTAATTTTAGCATCCCCGAGGCTTCAAAGAAAGACCTCGCCTGGAAAGAGAAGTGGGTACTGGTGGGGGGAGATTGGGGGAGCTCTGTATTCATCGGCTGGCATAAGCTCGAGGTCCCCACTGCTTTCTGTGACAAACCCTCGTGGGATCGAGACTCCTTGCCTGCTGAGTCTGAAGTGGTGTTGAAGACCATCCTGGCCAGAATTATCTTAATTTAAAGTTTCCAACTGCTGACCCCTTCGAACCCCGTAGGGTGAAAAAGTACCTGCAAATCTCTGATGCTACTCCTTGTAAGTATCTGGCTTTATCAAGCTTTTGGATTGTTTGATGGTTTAGTTCTGATGATCTTAACCCCTTTCTTAACAGTGTTTGTTTTTGCTCCGGCTTCCCACGAAGCCCGGTAAGAAAGGACCCCTCTTTTTCCTTCCAGATCATTCCTAGGAGCTCTCTCTGTCGCTTCGAAGAAGGGGGGGTCAACCATTATGGCTACTACCTTGCTTACTTATGCTCCAACGTCTTCTCAAGTGAAGTCTAAGATGGCTATCTTTGCATCTCGGGCGACAAAGGCTCTAAAATGAGGAGGGCCCGCTTCACAAGCCGCTGATAAGTCCACTTTTGCCCCTTCACCAGTAGTTTCTGCTTCAAACGATGCTTCCCCAGTCATATTATCCCTTTCTACAGATCTGGCTGTATCCCGAGCAATCCAGGTTCCCAGGGAGCTCGAAGCCGATACTCTTGAGGTTGCCCCTTCTCGCCCCTACTAGCAATCGAGCTCGGCGGGTCAAGACGAGGTTCTGAAGCAATTCGTTGCATCCTATCCAGGTGGCAGGCTTTCTAGGATGACCTTGATGGCCGTGGATATCATGATTATCAAAGGGTCCGCCCTTCTAGCCGAGGTAATCATCGCTTTTACTTCCTCATTCAGCAACTTGATTTATCATTTTCTAACATGAATTTCCTTTGTACGCCTTCAAGTTTCAGGTAGCCATGGGATATCAGGTGGCTTCCCTCCACAATTTGGCAGCCAAGGTTAAGGTTAAGGTTAAGGTTAAGGCTGAGGCTGAGCGAGCAATAGGGTTGCTTGCGCGGGCTCAAGCCCTGGTCTGGGAGATGACCTCTAGCCAACAAGGAATGGAAACAAAGCTAGCTGAGCTCCAGTGCGACCATGAGAGGTTGAAACGAGCTTTTGATCAAGAAACTCTCCGGTCGAAGAGACGAGCTAGCCAGCGGAATGACTGGAAGGGAGAAGAGAAGGCTCTGGATGTCGAGAACCAAGCTTTGCAAGCTCAAATTACCCAGCTCCAGGCCGAGGTGGAAGCCTTTTTTAATAAGGGGTACTTCTATGCCTCGAATCAGGTTGTAGTAGCCCTTCCTCCCCCATTTGATCTCTCCAGCATCACTGGCTGGGATAGAGAAGAGGTTATGTCGACGAGCTGCAGAGATGTCTCATCCTAAAACTGATTTAGCTTGTCCTTCTGGGGAGGAAGCTGGGAAGCGGTTGGAAGTGCCAGATCTGCCTCCTCCAATTCCAACCTCCCCGACGTCTGGACCTAGCGAATCCTTGAGGGGGGTCCTTTCCTAGGAGCTAGAAGGAAGCTTTTCTGAAGCCCGAGATCCCCTCACAATGTGCTCAAAAGTGGAGTCGACAGAAGGCGGGATTATGTCTGAGTTAGTTGCTAGCCTTTTTGTTGCAGCCATACCGCCTAAGGTTATGGCGGTGATAAATAAAGTTAAGGAGGAGGATCTTGTTGATCCCTAAGCAGCCGGGTAAGATCTCTAGGGGAAGGTGGTGGAGGCAGTAGGTGCCACTGATCAGGATGAGCTACTACCGGAAAGGGGAGCATGGGTGAGGTTCACTCTGTAGAAGAGGAGGTAGGAGGTCCTCAAGAAGACGAAAGAGTTTGAGTTCTCTCCCATGTAATTCATTTTGAATGCCCGGAAAAAGGGTAGGCATCCCATCTTTAACCATGTTTGACCTTTTGTTATTTTATTCTTTTTTTTTATAGCCCGAAATCAGGGGTTGGGTTCCCTGCTTGCTGTAGCCTTGTTAGGGAATAGGCTCTTCCACTTAAAAATAAAGCTTTAATTTTAGATATAACTCTCTCTCCAACTTAAATGTACTTACTTGATCTCCTCTAGGTCCAACATTTATAGCGAAACGAACTAAATTTGGGGAACAACAAGATAAGAAAACTGTTTAAGCTTGAAAATGGACAGAAAGCGTCAGGCTTCCTGACCACAGAATCTCGCAGCTCAACTTCTTTAGTCGATAGTCCTCTTATTTGATTATAGGCCTGTTATAGTGGGTAACTACGTATCAAAGAGGGCTAGTAACCAAAACTAACTAGTATATTTAGAATAAATCGAGCCCTTTATCCCTGAACCCTTTTAGGGGGTTGTAGCCCAAGCGAGGCATCAAATAAAGAATTGTGTAGTCCCCCTTTTTAAGCTAAGGATCAGGAAGGCTTCCGTGTTCTTAAATTCGAGTCTTTTCTGGGGGTGGTAGCCCGACCAAGGCCTTAGGAGGGCCATCTAGCTATTTCCTAGTCTCGAGATCTGGATGGCAACTAAACTCTTACACTGAGGGTGGTAGCCCGACCAAGGCATCAGGAGGGCTATTTAGCTATTTCCTGGTCTCGAGATCTGGATGGCAACTATGCTCTTACACTCAGACCCTTCTAAGCGGGGGGTAGTGCCAGGCCTAGGCATCAGAAGTGGCGGGGGGGCTTCCCCGGCTAACCCCTGGTCTTGAGGTGATGATGTTGAATTTTCCATGTAGACCCAAATCATTGTAGGACATAGTTGAAGAATGAGTAAACAAGAAAAGCAGGCTTTATTGATATGATGGATGGAGTACTTTATTGTCGGAGAAAAAAAAAAGAAACTAGTCGAGGCCACTTACTCATGAGTCCTCTGTTCAAGGATAGATTTCATTAGGTGATTTGCATTCCATGTATGGTCGATGAGTTAGCCATTCATATCCTCGAGCTTGTATGCCCTATTACTGATCACCATCTTTATTAGGTATGGTCCTTCCCAGTTGGGCTCTAGAACCCTATCTAACCTCTTTCTAGTATTCAACGTTACCTTTTTGAGAACTAGGTCTCCTTATTTAAAGTTTCAAGTTTTAATCCTCTTGTTGAAGTACCTGGCAATCCTACTTTGGTAGATTGCTACCTTATCGGCTATTCGATCTTGTTTTTCCTCCAGGAGGTCCAAGCTAGCTCGGAGCTTACTTTCATTACTCCTTGGTTCGAAATGTTTGACTCTAAAGAAGGTCAACTTGTGCTCGATAGGTACGACTGCTTCAACCCCGAAGGCCAACGATGGTATCTGTTCTCCTTGTAGTGTGGTAAGCCCAGAGGACCTCGGGAAGCTCTTCTGCCCATTTCCCTTTCTTCTGTAGTAACTTTTTCTTCAACAACTTCTTAATGGTTTTGTTCGTGGATTCCACCAGACCATTGGTCTGATGGTGGGCTACTGTGGCAAACTGAAGGTCGATTCCCAAGCCTTCGTAGAAATCTATAAATTGACCATTACCGAACTATTTTTCGAGGTCAGCTATGATAGCAAGGGGGGTTCTGAAACTACACATTACATTAGTCTTGATGAACCTTGTTGTGTTTTCTTTTGATATCTGGGAGAGTGGTCCGCCTTCAACCTATCTTGAGAAATAGTCAATCGCTACGATAGCGTGCTGGAGTAAGTGGTCCAATCAAATCGAATCCCCACATAGCAAAGGGGTATGGCGAGCTAAGGGATGACAAGCGCTCCAAAGGGAGGTGACTCAAGTTTACTACCTTCAGGCATGCCTCGCAGGTTTGAACCAAGTTCTTCGCATCTTGATGGATGGTCGGCCAATAATACCCCATGCGGAGAACCTGATATGCCAAAGCCTCTCCACCAATATGGTTTCCGCATTCCCAGAATGAACCTCTCTCAAAGCCCACTTGGAGTCTTTAGGGTTTAGACATTTGAGCAAGGAAGGGATTTTCCCCTTCGGTATAAATACCCATCCGCCATACAATACCGGACCGAGAGCCTTTTGACTCTCTTAGCTTAGTCGGGCTCCTCGGGGTGTTTCCCATCATGTAGATACTCCACTATTGGATCCATCTAGCATGGTTGTCGGTCCAAGGTATAAGCTTTCTTACCTGTCATAATGCTAGGTAGAGGGATTACTTGAAAAGGAACTCCGTGAGGTAGAGTCTGGCCACCATATGCAGCTATCTTCGCAAGGACGTCAGCCTGATGATTTAGCAGTCGAGGTATCTGCTCGATTCTGAATCCCTTAAATCTACTCTAGTGTTGTTGAACCAATTTCAGGTAAGCGATCATATTATCCCCTTTTGCCTGATAATCCCCGGAGACTTGGTTGACCACGAGTGAAGAGTCACTCTTGATATTCAGGTAATCAACCCCGAGTTCTATGGCTTCCTTTATTCCAGCTAGAAGGGCTTCGTACTCCGCCTCATTGTTCGTGGCTTTAAATTCAAACCTGAAACAGTGGCAACACTCAGTTCCTTCTGGGTCGATAAGGACTATGCCCTGCTCCACCCCTAGATTGTCCAGAAGCTCTGTCAGTGTAGAGAGTCTACTACTCGTAGCCTTTCGACAAGTTGTCATATTCTGGAATCCTCTCAAGGGTTACATCAGTTGCCGTGGGGGTTGCCTGGCCTGAAGGTATTGAGAGCTTGGCTACAAAGTCTGCTAGTGCCTGAGCTTTTATCGCGGTCCTAGGCTTGTACTTTAAATCAAACTAGGTAAGCTCTAAGGCCCATAGAACCAGCCTTCAAGAAAAATCCGGCCTTTGTAAGAATTGACGGAGGGGGTTGGTCTGTCACCACTGCTTTTGAATAAGCATGGAAGTAGGGATGAATTTTCCTTGTCGAGGTTACCAAGGCGAAGCGAGCTTCTTCAATAGAGTATAGTTCTTCTCGGGATTGGTTAGAGCGTGACTCACATTGTAAATAGGTCGTTGGATCCTATCCCGCATTCCTTGACAAAAGCCCGCTCACGGCGGTTTCTAAAACGGCCAAGTATATTTGGAGCTCTTCTCCAGGATTTGGCTTGACCAGCAGTGGAGGGCTTGTTAGGTATCTTTTCAAAGCTTGAAAAGCTTGTTCGCTCTCCTGATCCCATTTCATGTTTCTTCCCTGCTTGATAGCTTTGAAGAATGGTAGGCACTTATCGATGGACCGAGAGACGAACCTATAGAGCCCTGCTAACTGTCCTGTCTTGGCTTTAACCTGTTTAAGAGATATGGGGGATTCTAGATCCAGGATAGCCATGATCTTTTCCGGGTTAGCCTCTATGCCTCTCTCATGGACCATGAAGCCCATAAACTTCCCCGTAGTTACCCCAAATGTGCATTTGGAAAGGTTCAACCTCATCTGGTTTTCCCTTAGGATCATGAAGGTTCTACGAAGGTCGTCCAGGTGGCCTTCCGAGGTTGAAGATTCAGTGATCATGTCGACGATGTATACCTCAATCGACCTTCCGATTTCGGGCTTGAACAACCAATTGACAAACAGTTGGTAAGTAGCTCCAGCGTTTTTGAGCCCAAAAGGCATCACCTTGTAGCAGTATAGGCCTTGCACAGTGATAAAACTGGTCTTTTCCTGGTCTGTAGGATGCATCATAATCTGATTGTAGCTGGAAAATACGTCCATAAAACTCAAGATCTTATTCTCGGAGGTGGAATCGACCAGCTGATCAATTTTTGGAAGAGGGAAACTGTCCTTCAGGCATGCCCGGTTAAGGTCGGTGTAGTCTACACACATGCGCCACTTCCCATTTGCCTTTGTGACCGTGACCACGTTAGGGATCCACTCGGGGTAACGGGCTTCTCGAATGAAGCCTGCTTGGGTTAGTTTATCCACCTCTTCCTGAACCGCCACATTTCTTTTGGTGTTGAAGTGGTACCTTTTCTGTTTAATGGATTTGAAGGTCGGATCCACCGCCAGTCGATGTGCAACTAATGTCATCGGGATCCCCGGTATCTCAGCATGACTCCAAGCAAAAATGTCGTTGAACTCTGTAAGGAGCCTAATCAAACCCTCTTTCATTCCTGGCTCAAGGGTAGCTCTAATCTTGACAACGTTTGAGGGATCGCTTATTCGGACAGGAATCTCTTCTAACTTATCTACTGGATGGTTGCTGGCCCATTCCTTCTCTGTTCTTCCATATCGAGCAGCATGAGGCCTTCTTCGGGGCAATCAGTGGAACCCGTATCTTCCAGATTTAGTGCATGGATTATCCTACCTTGGATCATCGTCACCTAGGCGAGTTATTTTGCTAGAGCTGCTGGGTTGGCCGACACTGCGTAGCATCTTCTAGCTGCTTGCTGATCACCCCGAACTTCCTCCACCTTGTCTATTATCTGAAAATTCAGGACGTTGTGGTAAATAGAAAGGACCCCTTTCAAGGATGATAGAAATGGCCTCCCTTATATTGCATTGTAGGTCGATGGGGTATCTACCATAACGAAGTCGGTCATGATATTTTGCTGGAGAGGTGCCGCTCTAATGGTCACTGGTAGGATTTTTGATCCTACGAGTGTGATTGAGTCCCTAGTGAACCCATATAATAGAGTAGTGCAACTATCGTAACACCACTGTTTCAAGTTTAGCTTTTCCAAGGTATCTTTGAAAAGGATATCGACGCTGCTACCTATATCGACGAGCACACGTTGCACCATGAAGTTGGCAATTTGCACTGTGATGACCATAGGGTCATCATGAGGCTGAACGGTGTTATAGAAATCTGCTTCGGTGAAAATGATCTGTGACAGCTAGGAGGGGTTGGTCAGTCTCTGGTGACCTTGAAGATATCCCGCCCCTTTTCCCTATGAGGGAACTTCCTCGCATGGTTTTTCCAGGAACTGTTGGAGGTACCGGCCATAGTGGGCCCCTCACTGATAGTATGTATTATCTGAATTTATTGCATCTGGTCCGCCTGCTCTCCCTCTTTTTTCTCAGCATGTTCTCGGATCTCGGCTTGCAACTCCCTTCCAGTCTGAATGATCTCTCTGACTTGTTGTAAGAATTCTATCAAGCATCCTCCTCTTTTCAAAGCCTCAATCTGGTTCCGCAGGTTATAGCATTCTGAAGTGTTATGCCCTGCGTTGTCGTGAAAGTCACAATATTTATTACGATTTCTCTTTTCAACCAGGCTTTCCATGGGAGCAGGCTTCTGTAACAAACCCTTGTCTCGAATGGCGAGGTAGACCGTTTCTCGGGATGAATTTAAGTATGTGTAATGATCAAACCCTTTCTCATCGGGAGCTATTGAGGCCACTGTCCTGGGAGGTGGTGAAGCTTGAAAAGAAGCTTGAAAAGAAGCTTGCTTATCTAGATACCTTTATAATCTGGGTTGAAAGAGGGGGGAGTGGTATGTTGATTTGTTGGGGGGGTTTGTTCTGGTTTTTCTAAGCTTGCTTGGGTTTGGGAGCTTCCTTCTTTTGTTGCTTTACGGCTCTCATGTCGTCGTGTTCCATCTTGACCTTCAGCTGTTTGTCAACCTCAATCTGCTCTAGAGCCCAATCATTAGCTTCTTGGTAGGTTTCTAGAGGTCTCTTAGCGAAAGACCGGAAAAGTTTTCCTGCCCACAGTTTCCTTCTAAAGTTTGTGAGGGCTTCTTTCTTGGTGAAGACTGATGACTTCCTTATGGAAACACTCGACATAAGCCCTGAGGGTTTCCCCTCTCTCCTGAATCATGTATTGTAGATGGATCGGGTCCTTCAATCAGCGCTTAACTCCCTGGAATTGTGAGCAGAAATCGGTTGATAACTTGGTTAAGGAATCCACGCTACGAACAGGTAGTTTCCTAAACCAGGTTTTAGCGTAATCCGTGAGTGTAGTGGGGAACATTTGACACATAGCGGCCCTGGTTGTGTTCTGGACCTCCATCTGTTGAAGAAAGCTCTCTAAGTGGCTTAGGGAATCTTCAGTCCCGGAGAACCTGTCAGTTTGCATTTTGAACTTAGGTGGGAGCTCTGCCTGCCGGACCTTTCTGGTGAAGGGGGCATTCATTTCACTTAGAGGATCTTTCTTGTCCTCCATGTATTTTCCCTTCATCATCAATTGGACCTCCTTCTGAAGTTCTACCAATTGGTCATTTAAAAGTTTGCTTTTGGATTTCCTTAAGTTGATCTCGGATTCCTCACCATCGGATCCCTCTAATGAACTGGCGACCTCTACTGGTTTCCTTCTTCGGAGGGGGTCTACTCGGGGGCTTTGTTGACCTTCTTCTTCTTTACCCTGGCTTTTCTCCTTGAAGTTGTTGGGTGGAGAAACTCTTCTCGCTCTTTGGGAAGGATGTCCGCTGTGGATTTGACGTGCCTTGGTTGGTAGTGTGGCAGCATTTTGGGAACGTGGGGCATGGGCCCTAGCCTATCCAGTATCGAGATTGGGAGCCCCGTTCAATTACGAGTTGATTCCCGTAGGGCAGATCCCAGGCGATCGAAGGTGGGTTACCTAACCCCAGGCCTGCTTGCCCCCCCTGATTGCAGAGACCTGCTTGTTGGATAGCGATACCCTCAGCGAGTAGTCGAAGGCAGACATTTTCTACGAAAGCCGCCGCTTGTTGGTCAAGCTTGACCTGACATCCCAGAGGGGGATCCAGAGCCCTCACAGTAGCTGGCTGGGTGGGAACCTGGCTTTGGATCCCGAATTTTCTCCTTTTCCTCAGGACCTTTCTTGTCGACGTAGCAGAAGGTTTTTCCGATGTGCCCTGCTACCCTTGTGAGGAGCGGAGCCTCATGATTATTATGAAATAACAAACTTTTCGAATGTACATAGATGGTGGTGTGAGAGTTTCCCATAGACGGCGCCAGAAAGTGTTAACGGGAAATTTGCTCAGGTTAAGAAATTCCTACTTACCCCCCGAGACCACTACCATGAAAGTGGTGGCCGGGGTCGGTACTGTTGATGCCTGACCTATTGAGAGGTAAACAAGAGGCTGGATCGTAGTAACAGTAAATGAGAGCTTTTATTATTGATACTTGCTTTAAAATACAAATCACTCTCTTATATGCTCGCAGTCTCTCTAAGAACTTGGATTGTGGAACTCTGTGCCCGTCGAATAGTGGAAACAAAAGGTGGTCGTGTTCTAAATACAGAATTTAGGCCTTCCTCTTTTCTTTTCTTTTCTTTTTCTTTTCTCTCTGCTTCTATGTATGTTATTCTCTATATCTCTGTATGTATCCTGCTTGGCCCAATTTATATATGGTCCAAGTTGGTTTGAATTTGCTGATATCCCGCCTCAATCCTTTGAATCCGTTTCCTCCTTATCGGGTGGGATCCTTCATTTAAAAGTGGTTGACCCCGAGTAAGTAGCGGAAACAATTAACGTGAATGAGTTTGTTTCCTTTTTGGAATCAAACTCTTGGCTCGCACGTATACGGGATTAATGATGGTTATCTCCTAGATATTATCATGTATGTTATCGCGGCATGGTTCTTCATGGAGGTCACCCAGCTAGCTGCCTGTTGCCTCGTAGAGCAAGGTAGATCCCTACTCCGAATATGTTCTTAGAAGGTTGAGATGCATTTTCCCTAACCTTTAGGGGCTCGAGGTGTTCCTGTATACATTCCTAGGAGGTAGCCGGGGTAGTGTAGATTTAGGTGTGATTCTTCCTTTATGTCTAGCAAGGACAGCGGGCTTCTCTCGAATGTCTCTTGAGCTTGGAGACTTCTCCTAGCATTCACGGGGCGGTTGAGGAGCTCGACCTCAAAGTCAGGGTTCCCCGGTAGATGGCCTACTGAAGCCCGGGCTCCAGTATTCGTGTGGGGGCTTGTCCAGGTCACGCCTAGTTTATTTTCTGTTAGTTGTGAAACTGAGCCAGCCTTCCATGCTCCTGCGGGGTGGCTTTATGGTCTATCCGGGTGTCATGAACGTCGATTATGGGTTTCGGCTCATTGCGGGAAAGTGAAAAATTTCTCTTTGACTCCTGGCCAAATTTTACTATTAACAATATTATATTTTATTATTAAATATAATAAAATATTAATATTATTATTTATATAACAGTATTATTACCTATATAATAATATATATATATATAAATCTTTTTTATATAATAATAATAGTAATAATAATAATAATAATAATAAAGTTTATTATATCATATATATATATATATATTACATTAAATAATATTGTTGACACGAAATTTGCTCGAGATGAGAAATTCCTGTTAACACTCTCGAGACCACTACTACGAAAGTGGTGGCCAAGGTCGGTATCGTTGGTTCCCGACCTAGTTAAGAGATAGACGAGTGGCTGGAATGTAATAACAGTAAGAGGGAACTTTATTATTGATTTATTTAAGATACAAATAGCTCTCTAGTTTGCTCACAGTCTCTCGGAGGTGTAGGTTGGTGGCAACTCGGTGCCTGTCGAATAGTGGAGATGAAGGTGATTGTGTTCTGAATCCAGAATTTATGCCCTCATTCTATGTGTATATCTGTTGCTTATTCTTTTTGTCTATGTCGTTCTCTGTTTTTTTTGTCTATCCCTGTCTCTCCTTGGCTTCACCTATTTATATCATCCAAGTAAGTTTTTAATCCGCAAATACGTTACCGTGATCCCATGAATCCGTTCCCTCCTCATCGGGCGGGATTCGTTATTTGAATTTGAATTGTTACGGGATTTGATGATATCGTTGACGGAGATAAGTTTAATCCCTTATTTGAATCAAACTCTTGACGTGCATGTAAATATTATTTGGAGACGATCTTTTGTGCACTCGTGCCATGAATCTTCATGGAGGTCACCCTGCCAGCTGCCTGTTGCTCCGTAGAACGAGGTAGATCCCTGCTCTGGCTCTGTTCTTAGAAGTTTAAGATGGATTTTCCCTGATCATTGGGGGCTTGAGGTGCTCTTGTAGACCCTCCTGGGAGGTAGATGGGGTAGTGTAGATTTAAGCGTGATTCTTCCTTTATGTCCAGCAAGGACAGCAGGCTTCTTGAAAGGTTGGCGGGCTTCTTTCGAAGTTCTCTTGAGCTTTAAGACTGCCCCTGGAATTTACGAGGCGGTTATGGAGCTCGAATTCAGATCTGAAGTTCCCTGATAGATGGCCTAGGGAAGCCTGGCTTTCAGCACTCTTGTGGATGCTCGTCCCGATGGCGCCTGGCTTGTCTTCTGGTAGCTTTGAAGCCGAACCGGCCTTCCCTGCACTTACGGGGTGGCTTTCCTGTCTTTTTGGGCTTCATGATTGTTGATTATGGGTGGAAAATTTCTCTTTGACCCCTGGCCAAATTTCATTATTAACAGAAGTCCCCTCTGACTTGAACACCGGTGGTAGAGTTGGGATTGGAGTCAGATTCCTTGTTTAATTGAGAATTTTTTTGCCATAAAGATAAATAAATGGGAGCGAAATTTTCTCATTAATTACCCAACATTTTGAATTTCAAACTGAGTGTTTATTCGAAGAAAAACGGTTGCAATACGGTTCCAGGTGATCTTCCCAAGGATATCGCCAATAAACCTCTATTTAAGCCCAGCATGACCAGCACTTTCTTCATACTTCCTCAAATCTTCAAACTTTCAAATTTCTTCTTCCCTATTTTCTCTACCGAAATCTTTTGCTTGCTTTCTCACCTCTATTTCCCATCAATGTCGCCTTCCACAGATTGATGCCTTAGTGGAGGGCTCCGGGGGACCTAACCTAGCTCTTCTTAAGCGGGTGCGAGGGATTTCAAGCGACGAGGAATCTTCCCCACTCCGCCAGCACCGACGTTCTAATAGGAACGTTTCTATCGGTTTCAGGTTTTTTGAACCAGTCCGACAATCCTCTGAACTTAGTCAATCAAGACTCTGATGTCGGGGAGAGATTAGATGAGGTCAGGAGGGCTCAAGTCATAGTGGAGGAGCTTCTTTCAGTGGTAGCCATTCCTTTTGAACCAGGGTCATCCCTGACTCCACTGTAGACCCTCAGTCGATTGGCCGTCTTCGGGACAAGTATGGTATTCTTGACACTGTGTCCCTAACTGTTCCCCACCAGAATTATGATGTTTTTAGTCCGCCCAAAGGCGTGCTCCCTATCCATGTCGCAGCTTTTGAGAGTGGGGTGAAGCTCCATTTTCACCCCACCCTTCGGCGGGCTCTCAATGCCCTTCAGCTAAGTCTGCTTTTACTGACACCCGGCTTTTGAAGGTATCTGGTCGGTTTCCAGGTATTGTAGAGCAAGCAATGTGAGCTGAGCAGCGTAACCAGGGAGCCCGGGGTTGAGGAGCTTGCCTTTTTTTCCAGATAGGTAGCCTGGCTGGGTCCCACGAGGCCAATTCTATGCCAAGGCCAAGAATAGGCTCAACTTTATCATACCCGGGGATTCAAAGAAAGACCCCGCTTGGAAAGAAGAATAGGTACTAGCGGGGGGAGACTGGGGGAGCTCCATTTTCATCGGCGGGCATGAGCTTGAGGTTCCCACCGCCTTTAGTGACAAACCCACCTAGGGTCGGGATTCCTTACCTGATGAGTCTGAAGCCGTGCTGAAGACCATCCTTGCTCGGAACTACTTGAATCTAAAGTTTCCAACCATCGAACCCTTTGATCCTTGCAGGGTAAACAGGTACCTGCGAATATCCGGTGATACCCCTCATAAGTTTCTCGATCTATCTTGTTGTTTTTTTTCTTTTTTTTATTACATGGTTTAATTCTTATGATCTTGATTTCTTTTCTCTAACAGTGTTTGTTGTTGCTCCAGCTTTTTGTGAAGCATGACAAGTTGGGATACCTCCTTCTCCTTCCAGATCATCCCCGGGAGCTCTCTCGGCTGTTATAAAAGGGGGGGGGGGGGTCAATCACTAAGGTAGCTGCCCCGTTAGTTCGTTCCCCTTCTCTTTCTCAGGTAAAGTCCAAGATGGCTCTTATTGCATCTCGGGCTGCGAAGGCTCTAAACCGAGGAGGGTCTGCCTCCCAAGTCATCAATAAATCCATTCCTGGCCCCTCACCTATAGTCATTGCTCCAAGCGATGCTCCCCGAGTCACATTACCCTCTCTGCAGATCAAGTTGTATTCCGGGCAGTCGAGGTTCCCAAGGAGCCAGATACCGATATTCCTGAGGTCGCCCCTTCTCGCCCGTACCAGAAATCAAGCTCGGTCGGTCAAGATGACGTTTTGAAGCAATTTGTCGCATCCTGTCCAGGCGGCGGGCTTTCTAGGATGACCTCGATGCCCGTGGACATCATGATCACTAAAGGGTCCGCCCTTCTAGCCGAGGTAATTGTCAATTTTACTTTTTCATTCAGTTGCTTAACTTGTCATTTTCTAACATGATTTTCCTTTACAGGCTTTCAAGTTTCAGGTGGCCATGGGGCATTAGGTAGCCTTCCTCTGTGATCGAGAATCCAAGGCTAAGGCTGAAGCTGAGCGAGCCATGGGATTGTTTGCACGGGCTCAGACCCTAGTCCAAGAGATGGCCTCCAGCTAACAAGGAATGGAGACGCAGCTAGTTGAGCTTCAATGCGATCATGAGAGGCTGAAGCTGGCTTTTGATCAGGAGACTCACCGATTGAAGCGGCGGGCTAGCCAGCGGGATGACAGGAAGGGAGAGGCGAATGCCCTAGATGTTGAGAACCAAACCTTACAGGCTCAAATTACCCAGCTCCAAGCCGAAATGGAAGCCTCTTTTAGCTAGGGGTACTTCTATGCCTCCTATCAGGTTGTTGAGGCTCTTTCTCCCCCATTCAATCTCTTCAGCATCGCTGGTTAGGATAGAGAAAAGGTCATGTCACGGGTTACGGAGATGTCACACTCCGAAACTGTTAGAGCTTGTCCTTTCGGAAAGGGAGCTGAGAAGCAGTTTGAGGTGCCAGATCTGCCTCCTCCTGTTCCTGCCTTTCCAGTATCTGGTCGGGGTGAATCCATAAAGGGGTTCACAATGAAAAGCTAGAAGGAGGCCTTGCTGAAGCCCGAGACCCCAGCAGTGCTCTCAGGAATGGAGTCAACAGAAGGCAGGATCGTGCCTGAGTGGGTGACTAGCCTTCTTGATGCAGTTATACCACCTGAAGTTATGGCGATGATCATTGAAATCGTGGAAGAGGATCTTGTCGACCCCGAGGCAGCCGGGGCTGATCCCTTGGAGGAGGTGGCGGAGGCGGTAGATGCAGTTGACCAGGAATAGCCACGACCGGAGAGGGGAGCAGAGGATGAGGTTCATTCTGTGGAGGAGGAGGCTGGAGGTCCTCAAGAAGACGAAGAAGCTTGAGTTCTCTCTCATGCAATCTATTTTGAATGCCCAGAAAAGGGGGTGGGCATCCCATCTTCAACTGTGTTTGATCTTTTATTATTTTTCTTTTGTAGCCCGGAACTAGGGATTGGGCCCCCCTTGCTTGTTGTAGCCTTGTTGGGGTATAGGCTCTCTTACTTGATAATAAAATGTTAATCTCAAATCTAACTCTGGATTGCATGTACTTGCTTGATCGTCCAGCTTTTATATCGAAACGAGCTACCTTTTGGGAAAAAATAAGAAGAGAAAAAAAGTTATTAGCATTGAGCCCCCATACTAATGAAACTCCTAGCTCAACTTCTTCAGCTGACAGCCCCCTTGTTTGATTGTGGGTCTGCTGTAGTAAGTAACCCTATATCAAGGAGAGCTAGTGAAATAACAGGAGCATTTACAGTTTAAGTAAATCGAGCCATCCATCCCCGATCTCCTTTGGGGGGGAGGGCTTTAGCCCCCTTCTTAGGCTTAAAATCAGGAGGGCTTCCGTGGTTTTAAGCTTGATTCCTTCTTGGGGGGAACGGTATCCCGACCAAGGCATCAGGAGGGCTATCTGGTTATTTCCTGGTCTTGAGATCTGGATGGCAACTATGCTCTTACACTCAGATCCTTCTTGGGGGTGGTAGCCCGACCAAGGCATCAAAAGGGCTATCTAGCTATTTCCTGGTCTCGAGATCTGGATGACAACTATGCTCTTACACTCAGATCCTTCATGGCGGGGGGTGATGCCCGGCCGAGGCATTAGGAGTAGCGAGGGGGCTTCCCCGGCTTACCCCTGGTCTTGAGGCGATAATGTTGAAACTTTCCATGTAGACCCAAATCATTGTAGGACATAGTTGAAGATGGAGTAAACAGGAAAAGACAAGCTTTATTGATATGGAAGATGGATTACAATACTGTTAGAAGTAAAAATAAAAGAAGCTAGTCGGAGGTTGCCTGCTCCTGAGTCCCCTGTTCAAGGGTAGAATTTCTTTAGGCGATCCACATTCCAATTAAGGTCGAAAAGTCGGCCATCCATATCCTCGAGCTTGTACGTCCTATTACAGATCACCATCTTTATTAGGTAGGGTCCTTCCTAGTTGGGCCCTAGGACCCCGTCTAACCTCTTCCTAGTGTTTAACATCACTTTCCTGATGATCAAATCCTTTTTTTTTGAAGCTTTGGACCCTCTTGTTGAAGTACCTGGCAATCCTGCCTTGGTAGATTGCTACCTTTTCAGCTATTCGATCTTGTTTTTCCTCCAATAGGTCTAAACTAGCTCGGAGCTTGCTTTCATTGCTCTCCGGTTCAAATCATTGGACTCTAAAGAGATCAACTTGTGCTCTATAGGTAGGACTGCTTTAACCCTTAAGGACAGCGAGTAGGGCATTTCCCCAGTAGCTGTTCTTCTTGTAGTACGGTAAGCCCAGAGGACCTCAGGAAGCTCCTCTACCCATCTGCCTTTCTTTTGTTATAGCTTTTTCTTCAATAACTTCTTAATGGTTTTGTTCGTGGATTCCACCAAACCATTGGTCTGAGGGTGCGCTACCGAAGCAAATCGAAGGTCGATTCCCAAACCTTGGTAGAAATCTCTGAATCGGCCATTGTCGAACTGTTTTTTGAGGACGGTTATGATGACAAGAGGGGTTTCGAACCTGTAAACTACATTGGTCATGATGAACCTTGTTATGTTCTCTTCCGATATCTGGGACAATGGTCCGGTTTCAACCCATCTTGTAAAGATATCAATCGCTACGATAGCGCACTTGGCCTATCCTGGAGCTGTAGGAACCGGTCCAATAAAATCGACTCCCTACATAGCAAAGGGGTATGGTGAGCTAAGGGATGACAAACGATCCGGAGGGAGGTGACTCAAGTTTGCGGCCTTCTAGCATGACTCACAGGTTTGCACCAAGTTTTTAGCATCTTGATGGATGGTCGACCAGTAATACCCCATGCGGAGAACTTGATATGCCAAGGCCTCTCCACCAATATGGTTCCCGCATTCCCCGGAATGAACCTCTCTCAAAGCCCACTTGGCATCTTCAGGGTGTAGACATCGGAGCAGGGGAAGGGATTTCCCCCTTCGGTATAAATGTCCATCCACTATACAATACCGGACCGAGAGCCTTTTAACCCTTCTAGCTTGGTCGGGCTCCTAGAGGAGTTTCCCTTCCCGTAGATATTCTGCTATTGGATCCATCTTGCATGGCTTTCAGTCCAGGGTATAAGCTTCCTTACCAGTCATGATGCTAGGTAGAGGGATTACTTGAAGAGGGACTCCTTGAGGTAGGGTCTTGCCACCATTGGCAGCTATCTTGGCTAGGATGTCAGCCCGATGATTCAGTTATCGAGGTATCTGCTCGATTCTGAATCCCCTAAATCCGGTCTTGAGTTGTTGCACCTTTTTCAGGTAAGCGATCATGTTATCCCCTTTGGCCTGATAATCCCTAAAAACTTGGTTGACCATGAGTGGAGAGTCGCTCTTGATATTCAGGTAATCAACCCCAAGCTCTATGGCAGCTTTTATCCCAACTAGCAGGGCTTCGTATTCTGCTTTATTGTTCGTGGCTTTAAATTCGAACCTGAAACAATGGCAGGACTCAGTTCCTTCTGGGTGGATGAGGAATATGCCCGCCCGTTCCCTGAACTAGCTGAAAGATCCGTCTGTGTAGAGAGTCCATTACTCGCAGCCCTCTGGCCAGTTGCCAGAATCTGGAGTCCTCTCAAGGGTGACATCTGTTACCGCTGGGGTTGCTTGATCTGAAAGTTCTGAAAGCTCGGCTACAAAGTTCGCTATTGCTTGAGCTTTTATCATGGTCCTAGGCTTATACTTTAAATCAAACTGGGTAAGCTCTAGGGCCTATAGAACCACCTTCCAGAAACATCCGGCCTTTGTAAGAACTGACGGAGGGGTTGGTCTGTCACCACTGCTACTGAATGAGCTTGGAAGTAAGGACAGAGCTTCCTTACCGAGGTCACCAAGGCATAAGCGAGCTTCTCCAGCAAAGTATAGTTCTTTTCAGGTTTTGTTAGAGCGTGACTCACATAGTAGATAGGTCGATGGATCCTATCCCCATATTCCTTGACAAAGGCCCCGCTCACAGCGGTTTCTGAAACGGCCAAGTATATTTGGAGCTCTTCTCCAGAATTTGGCTTGACCAGCAGTTTTGGGCTTGTTAGGTATCTTTTCAAAGCTTGGAAAGCCTGTTCGCTCTCCTGATCCCATTTCATGTTTCTTTTATGCTTGATAGCTTTGAAGAATGGTAGGCACTTATCGGCAGACCGGGAGATGAACCTGTTGAGCGCTGCTACCTATCCGGTCAAGGCTTGAACCTGTTTAAGAGATGTAGGGGATTCCAGATCCAGGATAGCCTTGATTTTGTCCGGGTTAGCCTCTATGCCTCTCTCATGGACCATGAAGCCCAGAAACTTCCCCGCAGTTACACCAAATGCACATTTGGAAAGGTTCAACCTCATCTGATTTCTCTTAGGATCATGAAAGTCCTCGAAGGTCGTCTAGGTGGTCTTCTGAGGTCGAAGATTTAGTAATCATATCGTCGATATACACCTCCATCGACCTTCCAATTTCAGGCTTAAACAAACGGTTGACTACCCGCAAGTAAGTAGCTCTAGCATTTTTAAGCTCGAAAGGCATCACCTTGTAGCACTATAGGCCTTGCGCGGTGATGAAGCAGGTCTTTTCTTGGTCCGCGGGATGCATCATAATCTGATTATATCCAGAAAATGTGTCCATGAAGCTAAAGAGCTTGTTCCCGGAGGTGGAATCGACCAATTGATCAATTTTTGGCAGAGGGAAACTGTCATTCGGGCATGCTCGGTTGAGGTCAGTGTAGTCCATGCACTTGCGTAACTTCCCATTCGCCTTCGTGACCATGACCACATTGGCGATCCATTCAGGGTAGCGTGCTTCTCGAATGAAACCTGCCTGGGTGACTATATCCACCTCTTTTTGAACCACCACATTTCTTTCAGTGTTGAAGTGGCACCTTTTATTTTTAACAGGCTTGAAGGTCGGATCCACCGTTAGTCGATGTGCAGCTAATGTCATCTGAATTCTCAACATCTCTGCATGACTTCAGGCGAAACTATCACTGAATTCTGTGAGGAGCCTAATCAAGCCCTCTTTTTCATTCCTGGCTCAAGGGTAGCTCTGATCTTGATGACCTTCGAGGGATCGCTTAGTCGAACTGGAATTTCCTCTAACTTATCGACCAGATGGCCGCTGGCCAATTCCCTTCTCTATTTTTCCAAGTCGGGCACTATAAGGCCTTCTTCGGGATAATTGGTGGAGCCCGTGTCTTCCATGTTTAGTACCGGGGTTATCCCACCTTGGATAGTCGTTACTTGGGTGAGCTGTTTAGCTAGAGCTGCTGGGTTAGATGACACTGCGTAGCATTTCATAGCTGCTTGCTGATCACCCCGAACCTCTCTTATCTTGTCTCTTACCGGGAACTTCGTGGTAAACAGAAAAGACCCCTTTCAGTGATGATAGGAATGGAATCCCTAATATTACATTATAGGCCGATGGGGTATCCACCACCATGAAGTCGGTCATGATGTTTTGCTGGAGAGGTCTTGCTCGGATAATCACTATTAGGATTTTTGATCCTACGGGTGTGATGGAGTCCCTAGTAAACCCATATAATGGAGTAGTACAATTGTTGTAGCACCATTGCTTCAAGTTTAGTTTTTCTAAAGTGTCTTTGAACAGAACGTTGACGACGCTACCTGTGTTTACGAGCACGAGGTGCACCATGGAGTTGGCAATTTGGATTGTGATGACCATGGGGTCATCATGTGGTTACACGGTGTTATAGACATCTGCTTTAGTGAAGATGATCTGTGATAGCTGGGAGGGGTAGGTCAGTCTCTGGTCTACCATGAAGATATCCCGCCCCTCGTCCGTACGAGTGACCTTCCTCTTATGGTTTTTACTGGAATTGTTGGAGGTGCCTGCCGGAGTTGGATCCCCGCTGATAGTGTGTATTACCTAAATTTGTTGCATCAGGTCCGCATACTCTCCCTTTCTCTTCTCAGCATGTTCCCGGATCTCGGCTTGTACCTCCCTTCCAGTCTGAATGTTCTTCCTGACTTGTTGTAAGAACTCCATCAAGCATCCTCCCCTTATCAAAGCCTCAATCTTGTTCCGCAGGTTGTAGCATTCTGAAGTATTGTGCCCTACGTCCTCGTGAAAGTCGCAATATTTGTAACGATTTCTTTTATTGACCAGAGCTTTCATAGGAGCGGGCTTCTGTAACAAACCCTTATCCCAAATGGCAAGGTAGACTGTTTCTCGGGATGTATTTAAAGGAGTGTAATGGTCGTACCCCCTCTCATCACGGGTTATAGGGGCCACTGTCCTGGAATATGGTAAAGTTTGAGGAGGAGCTCGTTTATCCGGATACCTTTCTGATCTGGGTTGAGGAAGAGGGAAGTAGTATGTTGATTTACTATAGGGTTTGTTCTGGCTTTTCTGAGCCTGCTCAGGTCTGGGAGCTTCCTTCTTTTGTCCCTTTTCGGCACTCATGTCGTCATGCTCCATCTTGACCTTGAGCTGTTCGTCGACCTCTATATGTTCCAAAGCCCGATCATAGGCTTCCTTGTAGGTTACAGGAGGTCTCTTGTCAAATAACTGAAACAATTTTCCCCCTAAAGTTTCTTCTGAAGTTGGCGAGGGTTTCTCTCTCGGTGAAGACCTCTATCTGGATGACTTCGTTGTGGAAACGCTCAATAGAAGCCAAGAGATTTTCCCTTCTCTCCTGGATCACGTATTGTAGATGGATTGGGTCCTTCAGTCGGGGCTTAACTTCCTGGAATTGTGAGCATAAATCGGTTGATAACTTGGTGAAGGAATCCACGCTCCCAATTGGTAGTTTCCTAAACCAGATCTTCGCATAATCCGTGAGTGTAGTGGGGAACATCCGACACATAGCGGCCCTAGTTGTGTTCTGAACCTCCATCTGTTGAACGAAGCTCTCTAAGTGGCTCAGGGGATCTTCGATCCAGGAGAACCTATTAGCTGGCATTTTGAACTTAAGCGGGAGCTCTTCAACCCAGATCCTTCTGGTGAAGGGAGCGTTCATTTCACTTAGAGGATCTTTCTTGTCCTCTTTGTACTTCCCCTTCTTCATCAATTGGACATCTTTTTATAGCTCTGCCAACAGGTCCCTTAGTCGCTTGCTTTCAGATTTCCTTGAGTCGATCTCGGAACCCTCACAATCAGATCCCTTTGATAAATTGGCGACCTCTACCTTATTCCTTCTTCGGAGGTGGCTCACTCAGGGGCTTTGCTGACTTTCTTCTTCTCTACCCCGGGCTTTCCCTCTTGTAGTCTTTGGGTAGCGGAGTTCTTCCCATCCCCGGGGTAGGACATCTGCAGTAGATCTAACTTGTCTTGGTTCGTAGCGTGGCAGCGCTTCGGGAACATGGGGCATGGGCCCTAGCCTATCCCGGATCGAGATCGGGAGCCCCGTTCTGTAACGAGTTGATTCCCAAGGGGCAGGTCCAGGCGATCAAAGGTGGGTTTCCAAGCCCCTGGCCTGCTTGACTCCCCTTGATTGCAGAGACCTGTTTGTTGGATAACGATACCCTCAGTGAGTAGTCGAAGGCGAACGTTCTCTACAAAGGTCGCCGCTTGTTGGTCAAGCTCGACCTGGCTTCCCAGAGGGGGATCCAGAGCCGGCACAGTAGCTGGCTAGGTGGGAATCTGGCTATGAAGCCTGGATTTTCTCCCTTTCCTAGGGACCTTTCGTGTCGATGTAGCAGAAGGTTGACCTGAGGTGCCCTGTTACCCTTGTGAAGAGCGGAGCCTCATGATGACTTTGAAATAACGAACTTTTTGAATGTAAAAAGATGGTGGTGTGAGAGCTTTCCCACAGACGGCGCCAGAAAGTGTTGACCGGAAATTTGCTTGAGATGAGAAATTTCTATTAACACCCTCAAGACCATTACCATGAAAGTGGTGGCCTGGGTCGGTACCATTGGTTCCCGACCTAATTAAGAGATAGACGAGTGGCTGGAATGTAATAACAGTAAGAGGGAACTTTATTATTGATTTATTTAAGATACAAATAGGTCTCTAGTTTGCTCACAGCCTCTCAGAGGTGTAGGTTGGTGGAAACTCGGTGCTTGTCGAATAATGAAGATAAAGGTGACCGATTCTGAATCCAGAATTTAGGCCATCCTTCTATGTGTATATCTCTTGCTTATTCTTTTTGTCTATGTCGTTCTCTGTTTTTTTTTTGTGTCTGTCCCTGTCTCTCCTTTGCTTCACCTATTTATATCGTCCAAGTAAGTTTGTAATCCGTAAATACGTTACAGTGATCCCGTGAATCCATTCCCTTCTTATCGGGAGGGATTCGTTATTTGAATTTGAATTGTTATGGGATTTGATGATATCGTTGACGGAGATAAATTTAATCCCTTATTTGAATCGAACTCTTGACGTGCATGTAAATATTACGTGGAGACGATCCTGTGTGCACTCGTGCCATGAATCTTCATGGAGGTCACCCTGCCAACTGCCTATTGCCCCGTCGAGTGAGGTAGATCCCTGCTCTGGCTCTGTTCTTAAAAGCTTAAGATAGATTTTCCTAGATCCTTTGGGGTTTGAGGTGCTCTTGTAGACCCTCTTAGGAGGTAGCTGGATTAGTGTAGATTTAGGCGTGATTCTTCCTTTATGTCCAGCAAGGACAGCAAGCTTCTAGAGAGGTTGGCAGGCTTATTTCGAAGTTCTCTTGAGCTTGGAGACTTCCCCTAGCATTTACGGGGCGGTTATGGAGCTAGAACTCAGAGCTGAAGTTACCTGATGGATGGCCTGGAGAAGCCCGACTTCCAGTACTCTTGTGGGGGCTCGTCCAGATCGTGCCTGGCTTGTCTTCTGGTAGCTTTGAAGCCGAATCGGCCTTCTCTGCTCCAATGGGTGGCTTAACTGTCTTTCCGGGATTCATGATTGTCGATTATGGGTGGAAAATTTCTCTTTGACCCCTGGCCAAATTTCACTATTAACAAATATATATCAATATCATATTTTCTATATTCACTAATATTTAATATTATATATCATATATATATATATATATATATATATTGTTCACGGGAAATTTGTTTAGGATTAGAAATCTTTATGAACACCCTCAAGACCGCTACCGCGAAAGTGGTGGCCGAGGTCGGTATCATTGATACCTGACCTGATTTTGTATGAATATGAAGGAAGATGAAACAGTAGGTAGGAGACAAGCCATCCCGCACCATCGGGCTTCGTGCTTATGAAGTAGATATGTGGAGCTCGAGGTTCCCTTGCTGATGCAAAGGGGGTGATCCTGGACCTTGTTCCTTGGTCTGGGTCGGAGCCCGTCATTGTACACTGAGCCTGGTTATGGAACCTGATTGCTTCCTGTAATACCCCGACCTAGATAGCAAGTAAGAACGGGAGCTTATCTAGCTCCAGTGTCGGAGAGCTCGATTTCTTCCATATAGAGGATACGAGAGAGCTCCTCGACTCTCTTCGAACTATTCTGGGTGGTTTCTCTTCGTTTTTATGTGCGACTTTGGCATGTAGATGAAAGGATAAGAGCGTTAGGTCCAACTAGGTAGGAATCTAGATTCGGTTCCTTAGGTCTTCGTTGTCGTTTCCCAATCTCATGTAAGAAAGATTAGAGAGCTAAGACCAATGTGGTCTGTACCTATCCCGCATACACACACACATGATACAGTAGATAATATAAAAAACACAAGTCTTTTGTAGAGAAAGGTGGACAGACCAAGGGGGAAAAAGCATCATGAGTGATCACATGCTGTAAGGCAGTATCCAATGGAAGGATGAATACCCTTCCTTATGTGTATATCACAGATGCTCCGGAGAGCATACAACAGTGATCGAGTGTGAACCGATACAAGTATATTCCTGGTAAAGGTACACGTACAATAATGATCTTAAGAGAACTTTAAACAAAGCATATGTCTTCTGACATATCAGATCCCTTAATATGCCTTTTACAAGTATATTTATACATGGTGACTACCTTGGCGTGCAAGTCTGGGACTCTTCCTTCCTTGATAGGTGGGAATTTCTGTTATAGTTGACCCCCAATAATCGGTTGTGGAGGATATCTTGGAGGAAAAGGTATTTGTTTCCTCTTTGGATTCTTTTACTAATGGTGGCCATTAAAGAGTTGAATTATCTCTTTATTAATGGTGTTGATCATGTCATTAATAGGGTTGACTGCCTCTATTAATATAGTTGACCTCATTAATAGGGTTGACTACCTCCATTAATACAGTTGACCTCATTAAATAGGGTTGATTACCTCTATTAATACGATTGACCTCATTAATGGTAATCATGAAAGTCAACCCTCTCTCTTAGAGGAGAACTCGGGTTCAATATTCTAGTGGTGCAGTACCTTACTGATATTATTCTTCCTACCTTACGGAGGAGGCATACCCCGGATGGGTCTTAAAGCTGGTATCCCAGTACTTGGGTATCGATCTGTTGGCGAGATACCTTAAAGGTACCAATCTGGTTGTATGGAGCTTGATTGGACCTTACAAGGCTTTCGGTGGAGCTCGATTTGATCGCGCTGGAGTTCGACAGGGTAGTGAAGCTTGGCTGGCAAGCCCCGATAAGGTGTTTACCATAAACAGGAGACCTTGGCTTGCTTCTGGAAAGGGTGGATAGGTACACTCGAGTACTGCTCTTGCTACTTGATTTAACCATGCCAGGATCTACAGTGGATCTTGACGCTTTTGGTGACGACGGGGCTTTCCGGGCTTATTCCTTTTATGCTCAGACAGGTCGAGACTATACCTAGACGAGGCAGGAGGGCCTTCGCAAGACAAGTTCGGCACCTTGAAGGTCTCCTACTGAAAGTAGAGATAGTAGCAAGATCTAAGAGAGTGTCACGAGATACCTTGATGTCAGGGGACCCAGGTCCTTTCATGTCGACCTAGCTTCGGAATTTATCCTCGTATAAGGAGCTTGAAACGGTGTCGTCAGGCTTTATTTGGTAAGCCTAGACACGTGCGAGATGTTTAGATTTTATGGGCGGTCTCGCCTTGCTCCTGTAGGATCGCGTGGTAGCTAGGCCTCGGGGATCTTGATATCCCGTCATATAAGCCCGAATTCGGACCCTTAAGGGAAGGTTGGGAAGTGGAAAATTCTTCTTTGGTCCCTAGCCAAATTTTGCAATTAACAGAAGTCCCCTTTGACTTGAATACCGGTAAGTATTTGGGGTTGGAGTCTGAATCTTGTACTCACAGTGCTTGGCTTAGCTAACTAGGGTACTAGTCATTCCTGTTTTAGGAGTCTTGGTACATTTGGTGAAGAAGATCCTAGTACGCAACTAAGGCCACTTTCTTACCAGGTCTTTATACATGGGCGAAACATAGGTGCATTCGGCGTACCTGTAAAATAACTAAGCGATGGCGGACCAAAGAAGGGATATTCTTTTTGTGAAATTTTCGACGCTCTAGTCAGTGTAAAAATTGCTAAGTGAGAAAGGTCACAAACCGTATTGCTTGATCATGTCGAATGAAGCTCTAGTGTCTAATCTGAGAGCTTTAAATTTCTGTTCCTGAAATTGGTAGGCAACTTTGCCACCCATACCTTTCTTGAGGGGTTGGCACGGCCATGGCAACAGGATGACCTTTTGGTTGTTCAAGTCTCGTGATCTAGCAGGTTACTATGTTCTTACGCTCAGATCCTTCTTGGGGGAGGTCAGCCTAACAAAAGCATCAGGAGTGCTATCTAGCTATTTCCTAGTCTCGAGGAGATCAATGTCAAAATACCATGGCGTTCCTCCTGGAGGGATTAATCCGTTCCTGGGCATCATGAGGGCTATCTAGCAATATCCTGGTATTTTGATCTGGATGGCAACTATGCTCTTACACTTAGACCCTTCTTGGGGGTCGTAGCCCGACCAAGGCATCAAGAGCGCTATCTAGCTATATCCTAGTATTTTGATCCAGATGGCAACTATACTCTTACACTCAGACCCTTCTTATTTTGATCCAGATGGCAACTATACTCTTACACTCAGACCCTTCTTAGGGGTCGTAGCCCGATCAAGGCATTAGAAGTGCTTCGTAGCTATATCCTGGTGTTTTGATCTAGATGGAAACTATGCTCTTACACTCAGACCCTTCTAGTGGGTCGCAGCCAGACCAAGGCATTAGGAGCGCTATCTAGTTATATCCTGGTATTTTGATATGGATGGCAACTATGCTCTTACACCCAGATCCTTCTTGGGTTTATAGCCCGACAAAGGCATCAAGAGCGCTATCTAGCTATATCCTGGTATTTTGATCCGGATGGCAAATATGCTCTTACACTCAGACTCTTCTTGTGGGTCGTAACCTGACCAAGGCATCATGAGCGCTATCTAGCTTTATCATAGTATTTTGTTCCAGATGGCAACTATTCTCTTACACTCGGATCCTTTTTGGGGGAGGTCACCCGACCAAGGCATCAGGGGTGATGAGGGGGCTTCCCCGATCAATCCCTGGTCTCGAGATCTGGATGGTAACTATACGCTTACACTCAGACCTGGCAGGGGGTGGTGCCCGGCCAAGGCATCAGGGTAGTGAGGCGGCTTTCCCGACCAGTCTCTGGTCATGAGGAGATCACTGTCAAAATATTATGCCAATCCTCCTGGAAGGATTAATCTAGTCCAGGGCATTGGAAGATCTATCTATCTCTCCTAGTCAAGGTGATCCTCCTTGAGGGATTCGATTTTGTAGAGGGCATCAGGAGTGCTGTGTAGCTCTCCTGGTAATGGCGATCCTTCTGGATGGATTCGATTCGGTCTAATGCATCGGGAGTGCGGTGTAGCTCTCCTGGTGATGGTGATCACATGAGATCTATTACGGATACCGAAGTCGAAAGAGATACAAACTCATGGCGAGCTGATAAGAAGTTGTATCAATGCATGGTGGTATTGGTTGATAACCAATCTCACTCTAGGAGTTTTGTAATGAGTAGAAGCACTTGAGATGATCTGCATTATGAGTGTAGATAGTAGAAATGGCTCTTCACAAAAGACGTTTTTTATTGTGAACTAGAGGAAATTGTCTCACGCTACCCCTCTCACTGGAGTAGTGAGAAAATATTGAGATTCTAGTCCCCAAGTGATGTAACCGGTTTGAAAGTCTGCTTGGGGTAGATGAGAGTCTTCAACAATCGTAATGAAGCTCGAAACCCCACTGTGAACGAATCAGGACCTTTGGGTGCTTCCCAAACGGATCGAGACCTCGATGGCTCACTAGGGCATTGAAAGGCCCAGCACAAATAGAGAAGAGCCATCGGTATGATAATCTTCAAGAGCAAGCTGGTGTTTGCTAAGATCGAGCTCCCGCAAGCCAAGGAGAATGGTTACTTCTTCAAAACCTTCCAGGTAGAGTAGGCTCTACTTTCCCCATTTTACTTAAGAGTTATTGATAGACGAAAAAGGGAAGGGATTAAGAAGAAAGCTGCTGAGATGGTTGAGCATGTTCCCATCGTAGCTGGCAAGTCTTGGGTTACTGAAGCAAACCCGGCTCGAAATCCTATAGTGCAGTAGATGATCAATCCGAAGAGGGACCTTCTCCTTCAAATATAAGCCACAGCTGAGGTGGTTGTTTATATGGCAGGTGAGCCCCGGTTGATCCAGAAGTAAATGTTTCGGATTGAGAAAACTTCTCTCTTAGGGGACGTCAAACAAAAAAGATGAGGAGTTGACCATGGTAGTAAGGGGCGTAGTTGTTCTGAATGAATACATGACCAGAATTGAGGCAACCATGGCTAATGTGTAGGTAACTTGGGAGTGGATCCAACATGCATATGATGTGGAGAGACTCAAGTCCATGAGTCATGTCATGCGAGGATTGTTTCGAAAGAGGAGGTAAACTCTTGGGGAGTGGTTTAAACTCTATATGGCAGCGTGGCTACCTTGGGAGCCAATATGGGTGCTTCATTTGCTAAATGACGCTTCTATGTTTCTTGCTAGGCAGCTCGAGCTCTTCTTCCCTCTAACCTGATCATCATTGGAGTATGGATACCTTGAGTAGATTACAGAGAAAGTTGAGAGTTACCAGAGTCCGCTCTGATATAAGCTAGAAAATATTGAGATGATGGATGTGCAGATGATGAGAAGGACTTAGTTCCCATTTCTACTTTCATGTCTAGTAGTGTTGAGGTAGGAACTACCTTGAAGTCCTCTACTACTGTAGATGCATGGGGGGCTTCAAGTCTACCTACCTTTCTATCTAAATCTGTCAAAGTAGAGGTCCACATTGGTGTTACTAAGGTAGGAGAGGTAAGAGAGGTAAGAGAGATCTCGATTGATCCAACTGAGGAGATAGAGGTCAAGGCTGATTGAAGTTGATCTAACTAAGGTGGTGGAAGCTAGCTCAGAGAGGTAGATCGGGACCAAGGTAGCTCGCTAGGGCGATGAATGGCCTCATACTAGTGGAGAGGAGGCACCGACCTAGGAACTGTCCAGAGACATGCTTGAGATTCTAAAAGTTTCCCACAACCGAGAGAAGGCTTTGGACCCCTCTGGAATGAGTGGGAACCATGGTGACTAACTTAAGCATTAGACGACCCAATATAAATGGAGAGGGGCAATCTGTCTGGTACTGGTCAAGAGGCATGCTTGGAAACCACGAAGTCCCCAGCAACTGAGTGAAAGCTCTGGACCCTTCTGTAATGAACCAAGAATTGAGTGGCTCACTTGGGCGTTGATCGACCCGGTGTAAGAAGTGAGGAGACACTTGGCCTTATAGTGAGGCTGCTACTCCAAAAGTTTGCTTAGGCATGTAGGAGGCCTTACTAAGAGTGGGAAACCTTTGGGATCTCCTTGATCAGATCGAGCTTTGGTAGCTTGCTAGGGCGGTGAATGGCCCGGCAAACATGAAGCCACTGTCTGGTACTGATCTAGAAGAATGCTTGGGATCCTAGAAGTCCCCAGCAACTGAGAGAAAGCTCTGGACCCTCCTGGAATGAACCAAGAATTTTTGGCTCACTTGGGTGTTGACCGATCCGGTGTAAGAAGTGATGAGCCATTTGGCCTTACAGTGAGGCTGCTACTCGAGGCGTTTGCTTAGGCATGTAGAAGGCCTTACCAAGAGTGGGAAACCTCTGGGCTTTCCTCGATCAGTTTGGACTTCGGTGGCGTGCTAGGGCGCTGAATGACCCGGTCCATATAGAGCAAAGCCACCGGTCTTGTAGCGGTGCTACTGCTCTAGAAGCTTGCTTAGGCACGTAGGAGGCCTTATCAAATGTGGGAAGCTTCTGAGGACTCCTCGATCGGATCGGGCTTAGGTGGCTTGCTAGGGCTGTGAATGGCCAGGTAAACATGGAGAGAAGCCACCAGTCTGGTACGTGTCCAGAAGCATGCTTGGGATCCTTGAAGTCCCCAGCAACTGAGAGAAAGCTCTGGACCCTCCTGTAATGAACCAAGAATTTAGTGGCTCACTTGGGCGTTGACCGGCCTGGTGTAAGAAGTGAGGAGACAGTTGGCCTTACAGTGAGGCTGCTACTCCAGAGGTTAGCTTAGGCATGTAGGAGGCCTTACCAAGAGTGGGAAACCGTTGGGCTCTCCTTGATCCGATCGGGCTTCGGTGGCTTGCTTAAGCGTTGAATGACCCGGTACATATAGAGCAAAGCCACCGGTCTTATAGCGGTGCTATTGCTCTAGAAGCTTGCTTAGGCACATAGATGGCCTTACCAAATGTGGGAAGCTTCTGAGACCTCCTCGGTCGGATCTAGCTTCGATGGCTTGCTAGGGTGGTGAATGGCCTGATAAACATGGAGCTAAGCCACCGGTCTGGTACTGGTCCAGAAGCATGCTTGGGATCCTAAAAGTCCCCAGCAACTGATAAAAAGCTCTGGACCCTCCTGGAGTGAACCGTGAGTTCAGTTGCTCACTTGGGCGTTGACTGGCCAGGTGCACGAGGCATGGATTCACTAATCTTCAACTTGTCGTGCTGCTCTAGAAGCTACACAGCTTAGTTGGCTTCTTAGATTTATTAGTCGACCTGCTACTGCTACCTAGGAGCTTCTGAAGGGTGGATACAGTGACATGAAGGGTCTCGTATGACCAGGTCCAAGTCCCATGGGATCTACTGGATTATAGGTCTACCAGTAGCAGAGCAAATCTTCTGTAAAGAAGCGGGAGAGGTACAGTTCGACTGTATAAGAGCTCTCGATGTATCAGAATGGTTCAGCTATATAGGATATCTTCAAGCGGGGAGCTACTGTATTGGAGCTCCATGATTATCTGAGCAGGTTCACTTCATAGGAGTAGCATAATGATTTGGTTACACCAGGAATCCCACGTACCATACTTGCTCCACAATGAACGAAACTCGTTAAATGATAAAATGAGCACCATATGTGATGCATAGGCGATATAGACAAGTATGGAGAAAGAACATCGTATATAGTAAATGATAAAACACGAATAATGAATCTGTTACCTCAAAAGTATAATAATACTCATGTTGAGACATTGAAGCTTTCAAAAGGGGTGTGGAAATTTCCCATAGACGGTGCCAGAAAGTGTTAACAGGAAATTTGTTTAAGATGAGAAATCCCTATTAACACCCTCGAGACCACTACCACGGAGGTGGTGGCCGGGGTTGGTATCGTTGATACCTGACCTGATCTTGTATGAATATGAAGGCAAATGAAACAGTAGGTAGGAGACAAGCCATCCCGCCCGTCGGTCTTCATGCATAAGAAGTAGATTTGGGGAGCTCGAGGTTCCCTTACTGGTGCGAAGGGGGTGATCCTGGACCTTGGTCCTCGGTCAGGGTCGGAGCCCGTCCTGGTACCTTGAACCTGGTTCTGGAGCCCGATTGCTTCATGTAATACCCCAACCTCGATAGCAAGTAAGAAGGGGGGCTCATCTAGCTCCAAGGTCGGAGAGCTCAATTTCTTCCATAAAGAGGATACAGGAGAGCTCATCGACTTCTTTCGAACTGGTCTGGGCGGTTTCTTTTCATTTTGATGTGCGAATTTGGCGTGTAAATGAGAGGATATGAGCGTTAGGTCCAGCGAGGTAGGAATCTAGATTCGGTTCCATATGTCTTCGTTGTTGTTTCCAGATCTCATGTAAGAAATATTAGAGAGCTAGGACCAATAGGGTCGGTACCTAGCCCGCATACACACATGCGCAATATAGTAGATAATAGGAAAAACACAAGTTTTATGTAGATGGAGGTGGACTGACCAAGGGGGGAAAAAGCATCACGAGTGATCACATGATGAAAAACCCCTAGGCAGTATCCAGAGGAAGGAGGAATACCCTTCCTTGTATATATATATCATGCGATGCTCCGAGGAGGTTACAAAGATGTCAAAGTAGTACAACGTATATGCTCCGGGGAGCTTACAACAATGAGTGTTTACCGATACCGGTATTTTCCTGATCGGGGTACACATACAATGATGATCTATAGAGAACTTTAAACGAAGCAATATTTCTTCTGTCATCGATCAGTGCCTTATCACTATGCCTTTTACAGGCATATTTATACATGGTGACTACCTTGGCGTGCAAGTCCAGGACAGTTAAATTAGTATTTGTTTCCTTATCGAATACGATTCTTCCTTTAAGGTATTTGATTAGCTTGTAGCTATTATCTTGGAGAAGATATGATTATTTCCTCTTCAGACTCTTCCTTCCATGATAGGCGGGATTTTCTGTTATAGTTGACCCCTAATAATCGGTTGTGGAGGATATCTTGGAGGAAAAGGTATTTGTTTTCTCTTTGGACTCTTTCACTTATGATGACCATTAAAGAGTTGAATATTCTCTTTATTAATGGTGTTGATCATGTCATTAATTGGGTTGACTGCCTCTATTAATATACTTGACCTCATTAATAGGGTTGACTACCTCCATTAATACAGTCGACCTCATTAAATAGGGCTGACTACCTCTATTAATAAGATTGACCTCATTAATGGTAATCATGAAAGCCAACCCTCTCTCTTGGAGGAGAACTCTGGTTCAATATTTTGGCAGCGCGGTACCTTACTGATATTATTCTTCCTACCTTACAGAGGAGGCATACCCCGGATGGGTCTTGAAGCTGGTATCCAGTACTTGGGTATCGATCTGAGGGCGAGATACCTTAAGGTACCAATCTTGTTGTATGGAGCTTGATTTGATCTTACAAGGCTTTCAGTGGAGCTTGATTTGACCGTACTGGAATCCGACGGGTAGTGAAGCTTGGCTGGCAAGCCCTGGTAAGGTGTTCGCCATAAACAGGCAACCTTGGCTTGCTTCTGGAAGGGTGGAGAGGTACGCTTGAGTACTGCTCTTGCTACTTGATTTAACCATGCCAGGATCTACAGTGGATCTAGGCGCTTTTGGTGACGAAAGGGCTTTACGGGCTTCTTTAATTTTTGCTCGGACAGGTCGAGACTATACCTCGACGAGGTAAGAGGGTCTTTGCAAGACAAGTTCGGCACTTTAAAGGTCTCCTAGTGAAAGTAGAGATAGTAGCAAACTTTATGAGAGTGTCATGAGATACCTTGATGTCGGGGGATCCAGGTCCTTTCACATCGACCTAGCTTCGGGCATTATCCTTGTATAAGGAGCTTGACTCGGTCTCGTCAGGCTTTATTTGGTAAGCCTGGACACGTTAGAGATGCTCATATGGTACGGACGGCCTCACCATGCTCCTGTAGGATCGCTTGGTAGCTCGACCTCGGGGACCTTGATACCCCATCATATAAGCTCGAATTTAGACCCTTGCGGGAAGGCTGGGAAGTGGAAAATTCTTCTTTGGTCACTAGCTAAATTTTGCTATTAACAGAAGTCCCCTCTTACTTGAACACCGTTAAGTATTTGGGGTTGGAGTCTGAATCTTGTACTACATAAATAATTTTGCTTGTCGCTTCTTACTTGTAACCAGAATCGCTCACAGTGCTTGGCTTAGCTAACCGGGGTACTAGTCATTCCTGTTTTAGGAGTCTTGGTACATTTGGCGAAGAAGATCCTGGTAGGCAACTAAGACCACTTTCTCACTAGGTCTTTATACATAGGCGAAACATAGGTGCATTCGGCGTACCTGTAAAATAAATGAACGATGGTGGACCACAAAAGGTGTTAATAGTCAAATTTGTCCAGGGGTCAAAAAGAAATTTTCCACCCATAATCGACAATCATGAAGCCTGGAAAGACCGTAAAGCTACCCCGCAGGAGCAGGGTAGGCCGGCTTCGCTTCAAAACTACCATAAAAAAAGTCATGTGCGACCAGGAAGAGCCACCATAAAATTACTGGAAGCTGAGCTTCTCCAGGCCATCAATCGAGGAACCTAGGCTCTAAGGTCGAGCTCTACAACCGCCCCGTGAATGCCAGGGGAAGTCTCTAAGCTTATGAAACATTCGAAAGAAGCCCGCCAACCTCTCCAGAAGCACACTGTCCTTGCTGGACATAAAAGAAGAATAATGCCTAAATCTACACAACCCCGGCTACCTCCCAAGAATGTCTACAAGAGCACCTCAAGCCCCTAAAGGTCAGGGAAAATCCATCTTAAGCTTCTAAGAGCAGTGTTAGAGCATGGATCTACTTCGCTCTACGGGGCAACAAGCAACTGGCAGGGTGACCTCCATGAAAATTCATGGCACGAGTGCAAACAGAATCATCTCCATGTAATATTTACATGCACGTCAAGAGTTTGATTAAAAAAAGGGAACAAACTTATCTGTCAACGATATCATCGAATCCAATAACAATTGAAATTCAAATGACGAATCCCGTCCGATAAGAAGGGAACATATTCATAGGATCACGGTAAAATATTTGCGAACTAAAAACCTACTTGGATTATATATATATATATATATATATATATATATATATATATATGAGGCCAAGCATGGTAGAGATATATACAAAAAATACATATAAAAATGATATACAACAGAGAGAAGAGAAAAAGAAAAGAAGGGAGGAAAGCCTAAATTCTGTATTCAGAACACGGCTACCTTCATTTCCACTATTCGACAGGCACTGAGTTGCCACCACCCTACACATTCGAGAGACTGCGAGCATATAAGAGACCGATTTGTATTTTAAAGAAATATATCAATAATAAAAGCTCTCATTTACTGTCATTACGATCTAGCCTCTCGTCTATCTCTTAACAGGTCGGGAACAAACGGTACCAACCCCGGCCACCACTTTCGTGGTAGTGGACTCGAGGGTGTTAACAGGAATTTCTCATGCCGAGCAAATTTCCCGTCAACACTTTCTGGCGCCGTCTGTGGGAAACCTTTCACACTACCATCTTTTTACATTCAAAAAGTTTGTTATTTCATAGTAATCATGAGGCTCCGCTCCTCGCAAGGGCAGCAGGGCACGTCGGGACAACCTTCTACTATATCGACACGAAAGGTCCCAAAGAAATGGAGAAAATTCGGGCTCCGTAACCAGGTTCCCACCTAGCCAGCCACTGTGTGGGCTTTGGATCCCCCTCTAGGAAGCCAGGTCGAGCTTGACCAACAAGCGATGACCTTTGTAGAAAACATCCACCTTCGACTACTCGCTGAGGGTATCACTATCCAACAAATGGGTGTCTGCAATTAGGAAGAGTCAAGCAGGTCCGGGGCTAGGCAACCCGCCTTTGATCGCCTGGGATCTACCCCTCGGGAATCAGCTAGTAATAAAACGGGGCTCCCAACCTCAATTCAGGATAGGCTAGGGCCCATGCCCCATGATCTCGAAGTGCTGCCACGCTACCTACAAAGTCAAGTCAAATCCGCGGCAGATATCCTTCCTCTGGAATGGGAAGAACTTCTCTACCCAACGACTTCAAGGAGAGAAGCCTGGGGTGCAGAAGCAGAAAGTTAGCAAAGCCCTCGAGCAGACCCCCCTACCTCCAAAAAAGGAACCGGGTAGAGGTCACTAGTTTGTCAGAGGGATCCGATGGTGTGGAATCTAAGATCAACTTAAGGAAATCCAAAAGCAAGCATCTAAGGGACAGGTTGGCAGAGCTTCAGAAAGTGGTCCAATTGATGAAGAAGGGAAAGTACAAGGAGGACAAGAATGCTCATTTCACTAGAAGGATCCGGGAGGATGAGCTCTCGCCTAAGTTCATAATGCCCGCTAACAAATTATCTGGGACTGAAGATCCTCTGAGCCACCTAGAGAACTCAACAAATGAATTTCGTTCAACAAATGAATTTCTAGAGCACAACCAAGGCCGCTATGTGTCGAATGTTCCCCACTACACTCACGGATTATGCTAAAACCTGGTTTTGGAAACTACCCGCTGGAAGCGTGGATTCCTTCACCAAGTTATCATCCGATTTCTGCTAACAATTCCAGGGAGTTAAGCCCCGACTGAAGGACTCGATCCATCTACAATACGTGATCTAGGAGAGAGGGGTAACCCTCGGGGCTTATGTCAAGCATTTCCACAAGGAAGTCATCTAGATGGGGGTCTTCACCAAGAGGGAAACCTTTGCCAACTTCAGAAGAAACTTGTGGGCTGGAAAACTGTTTCGGTCTTTTGCCAAGAGACCTCCTGAAACCTACCAGGAAGCCTATGATCGGGCTCTGGAAGAGATTGAGGTCGACGAATAGCTCAAGGTCAAGATGGAGCATGGCGACATGAGAGCCGTAAAGCTACAAAAGAATGAAGCCCTCAGACCTGAGCAGGCTATGAAAAGCCAGAACAAACCCGCGAATAGATCAGTATATGGCTTCCCTCTTTCTCAGCCCAGATCAAAAAGGTATCTAGATAAACGGGTTCCTCATCAAGCTTTACCACCTCCAATGACAGTGGCTCCTATAGCTCACGATGTGAGGGGGCATGACTATTACACTCCCTTAAATGCATCCCGAGAAAAAGTCTACCTCGCCATTCGGGACAAGAGCTTGTTACAGAATCCCGCTCCTATGAAAGCCGTGGTCGATAAGAGAAATCATTATAAATATTGCGACTTTCACGAGGACGTAGGGCACAACACTTCAGAATGCTACAACCTGCGGAACCAGATTGAGGCTTTGATAAGGGGAGGATGCTTGATAGAATTCTTACAACAAGTCAGGGAGAACATTCAAACTTGAGGGGAGATGCAAGCCGAGATTCGAGAACATGCTGAGAAAAAGAAGGGAGAACAGACGGACCTGATGTAACAGATTCAGATAATATATACTATCAGCGGGGGTCCCACTCTGGCTAACACCTTCAACAGGTCCAGGAAAAACTATGCGAGGAAGGTCCCTCATACGGGAGAGGGGCGGGATATCTTCAAGGTAGATTAGAGATCGACCAATCCCTCCCAACTGTCACAGATCATCATCACTGAGACAGATGTCTATAACACCGTGCAGCCTCATGATGACCCCACGGTCATCACGGTACAAATTGCCAACTTTATGGTTCACCGCTTGCTCGTCGACATGGGTAGCAGCGTCGACGTTCTGTTCAAAGACGCCTTGGAAAAACTAAACTTGAAGTAGTGGTTCTACAATAGTTGCACTACTCCATTATATGGGTTCACTGAGGACTCCATCACACCCGTACAGTCAAAAATCCTACCAGTGATCATTGGAGCCGTACCTCTTCAGTAAAATATCATGACCGACTTCGTGGTGGTAGACACCCCATCGACCTACAATGCAATATTAGGGAGGCCATTTCTGTCATCCTTGAAAAGGGTCATTTCTATTTACCACAATGTCCTGAAGTTCCCTGTAAGAGATAAGGTGGGGGAAGTTCGGGGTGATCAGCAAGCAGCTAGGAAATGCTACGCAGTGTCAGCTAACCCAACAGATCTAGCTAAACAACTCGCCCAAGTGACGACGATCTAAGGTAAGATTACTCTTGCACTAAACCTAGAAGATGCGGGTTCAACCGATTGTCCTGAAAAAGGCCTTGTGGTACCCGACATGGAAGAACAAAGAAAGGAATGAGCCAACGGCCATCTAGTCGATAAGTTAGAAGAGATTCATGTCCGACTAAGCGATCCTTTGAAGGTCGTCAAGCTAGGAGCTACCCTTGAGCCAGGAATGAGAGAGGGCTTGATTTGGCTCCTCACAGAGTTCAACGACATTTTTACCTGTAGTCATGCGGAGATACAAGGGATCCAGATGACATTAGCTGCATATCGACGGGCGGTGGATCTGACCTTCAAGCCCGTCAAACAGAAAAGACACCACTTCAACACCAAAATGAATGTGGCGGTTTAGGAAGAGGTGGATAAACTAACCCAGACAGGATTTATTCGAGAAGCCCGTTACCCCGAATGGATCTCCAACGTGGTTATGGTCACAAAGGCAAATAGGAAGTGGTGCATATGTGTAGACTACACCGACCTCAACCAGGCATGCCCGAAGGACAGTTTCCCTGTGCCAAAAATTGACCAGCTGGTCAATTCCACCTCCGGGAACAAGCTTCTGAGTTTCATGGACGCATTTTTTTAGCTACAATCAGATTATGATGCATCCCGAGGACCAAGAAAAGACCAGCTTTATCACCGCGCAAGGCCTGTACTGCTACAAGGTGATGCCCTTAGGGCTCAAAAACACTGGAGCTACTTACCAGCGGTTAGTCAACCGATTGTTCAAGCCCGAAATCGAAAGGTCGATGGAGGTTTATATCGACGACATGATCACTAAATCTTCAACCTCGGAAGGCCACCTGGACGATCTTCGAAGGACCTTCATGATCCTGAGGGAAAACCAAATGAGGTTGAACACTTCCAAGTGCACCTTTAGGGTAACTGCTGGTAAGTTTCTAGGCTTCATTTTCCATGAGAGAGGCATAGAGGCTAACCTGTAAAAAAACATGGCCATCCTAGATCTAGAATCCCCCACATCTCTTAAACAGGTTCAAACCTTGACCGGGCACGTAGTAACGCTCAACAGGTTCATCTATCGGTCTACCGATAAGTGCCTACCATTCTTCAAGGCTATCTAGCAGGGAAGAAACATGAAGTGGTATCAGGAGAGCGAACAAGCTTTCCAAGCTTTGAAAAGATACCTCACAAGCCCTCCACTACTGGTCAAGCCAAATCTGGAGAAGATTTCCAAATATACTTGGCCATTTCATAAACCGCAGTGAGCGGGGCCTTGATCAAGGAATGCGGGGATAAGATCCAACGACCTATCTACTATGTGAGTCATGCTCTAACCAAGCCCGAAAAGAACTACACTCTATTGGAGAAGCTCGCTTACGCCTTGGTGACCTTGGAAAGTAAACTTCATACCTACTTCCGTGCTCATTCAATAGCAATGGTGACGGACCAACCCCTCCGTCAATTGTTTCAAAGGTCGGATGTTTCTGGAAGTTGGTTCTATGGGCGCTAGAGCTTACCTAGTTTTATTTAAAGTATAAGCCTAAGACCGCGATAAAAGCTCAGGCACTAGTAGACTTTGTAGCCGAGCTCTCAGTACCTTCAGATCAGACAACCCCCACGATATTAGATGTAATTCTTGAGAGGACTCCAGAATTAGACAACTAGCTGGAGGGCTGCAAGTCATGGACTCTCTACACTGACAAAGATTCTGGGAAATCTAGGGGAGGATCGGGCATAGTCCTCATCGACTCAGAAGGAACTGAGTGCTGCCATTGTTTACAGTTTGAACTTAAAGCCACAAACAATGAGGCGGAGTACGAAGCTCTGCTAGCTAGAATAAAGGCTGCCAAAGAGCTCGGGGTTGAATACCTGAATATCAAGAGTGACTCTTCACTCGTGGTCAACCAAGTTTCCAGGGATTATCATGCTAAATGGGATAACATGATCGCTTACCTAAAATTGGTGCAACAACTCAAAAGTAGATTTAAAGGATTCAGAATCGAGCAGATACCTCGACAACTAAATCATTAGGCTGACATCCTTACCAAGATAGCTGTTTCTACCTCACGGAGTCCCTCTTCAAGAATCCCTCTACCTAGCATTATGACAGATAAGGAAGCTTATACCCTTGATCGACAGCCATGCTTGATGGATCCAATAGTTGAGTATCTATAGGATGGAAAACTCCCCGTGGAGCTTGACCAAGCTCTGAGGGTTAAAAGGCTCTCGGTCTGGTATTGCATGGTGGATAGGCATTTATACAGAAGGAGGAAATCCCTTCCCCTGCTCAGATGTCTACACCCTGAAGACACCAAATGGGCTTTGAGCGAGGTTCATTCTGGGGAATGCAGAACCATATTGGTGGAGAGGCCTTGGCATATCAGGTTCTCCGTATGGGGTATTATTGGCCGACCATCCATCAAGATGCTAAGAACTTGGTACAAACCTGCCAGGCATGCCACAATGCCGTAAACTTGAGTCACCTCCCTCCGAAGCACTTGTCTTCCCTTAGCTCGCCATACCCCTTTCCTATGTGGGGAGTCGATTTGATTGGACCGCTTCCTACAGCTTCGGGATAGGCCAAGCACACTATCTTGGCGATTGACTATTTTACAAGGTGGGTTGAAGCCAGACCGCTCTCCCAGATATCAGAAGAGAACACAACAAGGTTCATCAAGACCAATGTAGTTTGCAGGTTCAGAACCCGCTTGCCATCATAACCGACCTGGAAAAACAGTTCGATAATGGACGATTAAGAGATTTTTACGAAGACTTGGGAATCGACCTTCGTTTTGCTTCAGTAGCCCATCCTCTGACCAATGGTTTGGTGGAATCCACGATTAAAACCATTAAGAAGTTGTTGACAAAAAAGCTACAGCAGAAGAAAGGCAGATGGGTAGAGGAGCTTTCCGAGGTCCTCTGGGCTTACCGCACCCAAAGAAGAACAACTACCTGGGAAACGCCCTACTCGCTGGCCTTTGGTGTTGAAGCAGTTCTTCCTATATAGCAAAAGTTTACCTCCTTTAGAGTCCAACGATTCGAACCAGGGAGCAATAAAACAAGCTTCGAGCTAGCTTGGACCTTCTAGAGGAGGAGCAAGATCGAATAGCTGAGAAGGTAGCGATCTACCAAAGTAGGATTGCCAAGTACTTCAACGGGAGGGTTAAAGCCCGAACCTTCAAATAAGGGGACCAAGTTCTCAGGAAAGTAATGTTGAACACCAGAAAGAGGTCAGACGGAGTCCTAGGGTCAAACTGGGAAGGACCATACCTAATAAAGATGGTGATCCGAAATGGGGCGTATAAGCTCGAAGATATGAATGGCCGACTCATCAATCATACTTGGAATGCGGATCACCTAAGGAAATTCTACCCTTGAACAGAGGACTCAGGAGTAGGCGACCTCCGACTAGTTTCTTTTTTTTCCGACAATAATGTACTCCATCCTCCATATCAATAAAGCTTGCTTTCCTTGTTTACTCCCTATCTAGATATGTCCTACAATGATTTGGGTCTACATGGAAAGTTTGACAATATCGCCTCAAGGCCAGGGGTAAGCCGGTGAAGCCCCCTCGCCGCTCCTAATGCCTCAACCAGGCACTAACCCCCGCTAAGAAGGGTCAGAGTGTAAGAGCATAGTTTCCATCCAGATCTCGAGACCAGGAAATAGCTAGATAGCCATTCTGAAGCCTTGGTCGGGCTTCAACCCCCAAGAAGGATCTGAGTGTAAGAGTATAGTTGCCATCCAGATATCAAGATTAGGAAATAGCTAGATAGCCCTCCTGATGCCTTGGTAGGGCTACCACCCTCAAGAAGGATCTGAGTATAAGAACATAGTTGCCATCCAGATCTTAAGACCAGGAAATAGCTAGATAGCCCTCCTGATGCCTTGGTTGGGATACCACCCCTAAGAGGGATCTAAGTGTAAGAGCATAGTTGTCATCCAGATCTCGAGACCAGGAAATAACTAGATAGCCCTCTTGATGCCTTAGTCGGGCTACCACTCCCCCCAAGAAGGAATCGAGCTTGAAAGCACGGAAGCCCTCCTGATCTCGAGCCTAAGAAGGGGCTAAACAGTTCTTTACATAATGTTCTACTCGGGCTACAGCCCCCCAAAGGGGCTCTGGGAGGGAGGGCTCAATTTACTTAAACTCTAAATATTCTGGTTATTGCTGTTCACTATTTTTTCTTGATACGTAGTCATTCATTATAACAGGCCGAGAATCCAACAAGAGGACAATCGACAAAGGAAATTGAGCTGCAAAACTCGGTGGTCAGGAAGCCCTACGCTAACTGCCCATTTTCACGATTAAACAGTTTCCTTATTCTGTTGTTCCCCAAGATATTTTGTTTCGCTATAAATGCTGGACCTAGAGGGAGATTAAATTAAGTACATGCAAGCCAGAAAGAGAGATAGATCTAAAATTGAAACTATATTATTAAGTGGGGGAGCCTATTGCCCAACAAGGCTACAGCAAACAAGGAGCCCAATCCCCGATTCGGGGCTACAAAAAGAAAGAATATAATGACAAAAGATCAAACACAGCTGAAGATGGGATGCCCACCCCTTTTCCGGGCATTCAAAATAGATTACATGGGATAGAATTCAAACTTCTTCATTTTCCTGATGGTTTTCTACCTCCTTCTCCATAGAATGAACTTCGCCCCTTGCTCCCCTGTCTGGTCGTAGCTCGTCCTGATCAGCTACATCACTCGCCTCCACCTCATCATGGGGATCTGCCTCATCTTCTTTGGGGTCAACAGGATCCTCCTCCACGATTTTGTTGATCATCGTCATAACTTCAGGTGGTATGGCTGCATCAAGAAGGCTAGCCATTTACTCAGGCATGTTCCCGCCTTATGTTGACTCCACTCATGAGGGCACTGTATGGGGGTCTTGGGCTTTAGCAGGGCCTCTTTTTAGCTCCTCTATTTGGCCCCTCTTCAAAGATTCGCCAGGACCAGATACAGGGAAGACTGGAACAGGAAAAGGCAGATCTGACTCCTCAAACCGCTTTCTAGCTATCTCCCCAGAAGGATAAGCTCAATCATTTTCAGGGCTAGACATCTCTGTGGCCCGTGACATGACCTCTTCTCTATCCCAGCCGGTGATGCTGGAGAGATCGAATGGGGGAAGAAGGGCCTCTGCAACCTAATAGGAGGCGTAGAAGTACCCCTTATTAAAAGAGGCTTTCACCTTAGCATGGAACTGGGTAATATGAGCCGGCAAAGTCTGGTTCTCGACATCCAGAGCCTTCGCCTCTCCCTTCCAGTCATCCCACTGGCGAGCCCGCCGTTTCGACAGATAGTTTGCTAATCGAAAGCCCACTTCAACCTCTCATGGTCGAATTGAAGCTCAGCTAGCTGTGTTTCCATTCCCTGTTGGCTAGAGGTCATCTCCTGGACCAGGGTTTAAGCCCGCGCAAGCAACCCCATGGCTCGCTCAAGTTCAGCCTCAACTTTGGCTGGCCGATCACAGAGGAAGGCTACTTTATGCCCTATGGCCACCTGAAACTTGAAAGCCTGCAAAGAAAAATCATGTTAGAAAATGACAAATCAAGCAGCTGAATGAAGAAGTAATAGCGACGATTACCACGGCTAGAAGGGCAGACCCTTTGGTGATCATGATGTCCACAGGCATCGCGATCATCCTAGAAAGCCTGCTGCCTAGACAGGACGCAACAATTTGCTTCTGGACCTTGTTCTGACCCGCCGAGCTTGATTGTTGGTAGAGGCGAGAAAGGGCGACCTTAGGAATATCAGCATCGAGCTCCCTGGGAACCTTGATAGCCCGGGATACAACTAGATCAGCAGAGAGGGATAATGTGACTCAGAGAGCATCGGTTGAAGCATGGACTACTGGTCAGGGGGCAAGAATTGACTTATTGACGACTTGGGAGGCAGGCTTTCCTCGCCTTAGAGCCTTTGTTGCCCAAGATGCAAGAAGAGCCATCTTGGACTTCACCTGGGAAGGTGAGGGCGAAGGAACGAGCGGGGCAGCTACCTTAGTGGTTGACCCCCTTTCTTCGGAACAGCAGAGAGAGCTCCTAGGGATAATCTGGAAAGAAGAGGAGGGATCCCAACTTGCCGGGCTTCGCAAGAAGCTGGAGCAACAACAAACACTGTTAAAAAAAAGGATCAAGATCATCAGAACTGAACCATCCAACAATTTAAAGACATGATAGATCGAGATACTTTCGAGGAGTAGCATCGGATATCCGCAGGTACTTGTTTACCCTGCAGGGATCGAAGAGGTCAGCGGTTGGAAACTTCAGATTTAAGTAATTCCGAGCCAAGATGGTTTTCAGCAAGCCTTCAGACTCAGCAGGGAAGGAATCACAACCCCATGTGGGTTTGTCACTAAAGGATGTGGGAACCTTGAGCTCATGCCCACCGACGAAGACGGAGCTCCCTAGTCTTCCCCCACCAGTACCAATTCTTCTTTCCAAGCGGGGTCCTTCTTTGAAGCCCCGGGAATGACAAAGTTGAGCCTATTCTTGGCCTTGGCAGAGAATTGGCCTCGTGGAACCCCAGCCAGGCTACCTATCTAGAAAAGAAAGGCGAGCTCCTCAGCCCCAGACTCCCTGGTTACGTTGCTCATCTTGCATTACTCCCTCCATAATACAAGGAAGCTGACTAGATGCCTCTAGTAGCATGGCGTCAGTTGAAGCGGAGCCAACTGAAGGGCATTGAGAGCCTACTGAAGGGTAGTGTGAAGAGAGAGCCTCACCCTGCTCTCAAAAGCTACGACGTGGATAGGGTGTATGCCTTTGGGAAGGCTAAAAACATCGTAATTCCGGTGGGGATATTGAGGGAAACGGTGTCAGGAATACCATACTTATCCTGAAAACCACCAATCGATAAAGGGTCGACGGTGGAATCAGGGATGACCATAGGTTTGAAAGGAAGGGTCACCACTGAAGGAAGCTCTACCACTATGACCTGAGCCCTCTTGAATGCGTCGACTCTCTCCCCGACATCAGAGTCTTCATCGACTAGGTTCAAAGGATTGTCAGGTTGGTTCGAAAAGCCAAAGCCGATAGAGACGTTCCTGTAAGAACGACTGTGCTGGTGGAGCGGGAAAGATTCTTCATCGCTCGAAATTCCTCTTACTCGCTTACAAAGAGCTAGGTTAGGGCCTTCGGTGCCCTCAACCAAGGCATCAACACTATCTATGGAAGTCAACATTAATGGGTAAGAGAGGTGTGAAAGCAAGCGGAAGATAGAGGCTGAGAAAGCAGAGAAGAAGAAATTTGAAAATTTGAGATTTGAGAAAGTATGAAGAAAGTGACGGTAAGGCCGGGTTTAAATAGAGGAGTATCGGCGATATCCTCGGGAAGATCACCTGGAGCCGTGTTATAGCCGTCTTTCTTCGAATAACACATAGTTTCAAATTCAAATATTGGGTAATTAATGAGAAGATTACTCTCTTATTAATTATCTTTATGGCGAAAAACTTTCTCAATTAAACAAGGAATCTGACTCCAACCCCAACTCTACCACCGGTGTTCAAGTCAGAGGGGACTTATGTTAATAGTGAAATTTGGCCAGTGGTCAAAGAGAAATTTTCCACCCATAATCGACAATCATGAAGGCTGGAAAGACAGTAAAGCTACTCCGCAGGAGCAGAGAAGGCCGGCTCCGCTTCAAAACTACCAGAAAACAAGTCAGGCGCGACCAGGATGAGCCCCAATAAGAGTATTGGAACCCGTGCTTCTCCCACCCTGTGAATGTCAGGGAAGTATCCAAGCTCAAGAAACATTCGAAATAAGCCCGTCAACCTCTCCAGAAGCCCGCTGTCCTTGCTGGACATAAAGGAAGAATCACGCCTAAATATACACTACCCTGGCTACCTCCCATCAATGTCTACAAAAGCACCTCAAGCCCCCAAGGGTCAGGGAAAATCCATCTTAAGCTTCTAAAAACAGAGTCATAGCAGGGATCTACCTCTCTCTACGGGGCAACAGGCAACAGGCAACAGGCAGCTGGCAGGGTGACCTCAATGAAAATTCATGGCACGAGTGCACACAGGATCGTCTCCACGTAATATTTCCATGAACGTCAAGAGTTTGATTCAAAAAAGAGAATAAACTTATCTCCGTCAACGATATCATCAAATCCAGTAACAATTCAAATTCAAATGACGAATCCCACCCGATAAGGAGGTAACGGATTCATAGGATCACAGTTGCTAATAGTGAAATTTGGCCAGGGGTCAAAGAAAGATTTTCCACCCATAATCGACAATCATGAAGCTCGGAAAGACCGTAAAGCCACCCAGTATGAGCGGGGAAGGCCGGTTCGGCTTTAAAGCTACCAGAAGATAATCCAGGCGCGACAGGGACCTCGACTCTGAGTTCGAGCTTCATAATCTCCCCATAAATGCTAGGGGAAGTCTCCAAGCTCAAGAGAACTTTGAAAGAAGCCCGCTGTCCTTGCTGAACAGAAAGGAAGAATCACGCCGAAAATCTACACTACCCTAGCTACCTCCCATGAGGGTCTACAAGAGCACCTCAAACCCCCAATGGTCAGGGAAAATCCATCTTAAGCTTCTAAGTACAGAACCAGAACAGGGATCTACCTCGCTCTACGGGGAAACAGGCAGCTGGCAAGGTGACCTCTATGAAGAGCTTGATTCAAATAAGGGATTAAACTTATCTTCGTCAACGATATCATCCAATTCCGTAACAATTCAAATTCAAATTCAAATTCAAATTCAAATTCAACTAATGAATCCCGCTCGATAAGGAGGGAACAGATTCATGGGATCACGGCAACGTATTTGCGGATTAAAACCTACTTGGATGATATAAATAGGTAAAGCCAAGGAGAGACAAAATATACACAGTAAAAAAGAGAACGACATATACAAAAAGGCAACAACATATAAGATAAAAATAAGAGGGGAGGGCCTAAATTCTGAATTCAGAACACGGTCACCTTTATCTCCACTATTTGACAGACAACGAATTGCCACCATCCTACACCTCCGAGTGACTGTAAGCAAACAAGAAAGCTATTTGTATCTTAAAGCAATATATCAATAATAAAGCTCTCATTTACTGTTATTACGTTTTCAGCCTCTCGTCTATCTCTTAACTAGGTCGAGAACCAACGGCACCGACCCCAGCCACCACTTTCAAGGTAGTAGTCTCGATAGTGTTAACAGGAATTTCTTATCTCGAGCAAATTTCCTGTCAACACTTTCTGGCGCCGTCTGTGGGAAACCTCTCACACCACCATCTTTTTACATTCAAAAAGTTTGTTATTTCAAAGTCATCATGAGGCTCTGCTCTTCACAAGGCAGCAGGGCATCTCGGGGTAACCTTCTGCAACATCGACATGAAAGGTCCCGAGAAAAGGGAGAAAATCCGGGCTCCATAGCCAGATTCCCACCCAGCCAGCTACTGTGCGGGCGCTGGATCCCCCTCCGGGAAGCCAGGTCGAGCTTGACTAACAAGCGGCGGCCTTCGTAGAGAACCTCTGCCTTTGACTACTCGCTGAGGGTATCGCTATCCAACAAGCGGGTCTCTGCAATCAGGGGGAGTCAAGCAGGCCAAGGGTTAGGCAACCCGTATTTGATTGCCTGGGACCTGCCCCTAACAGAGCGGGGCTCCCGACCTCTATCCAGGATAGGCAAGGGCCCATGCCCTATGTTCCCGAAGCGCTGCCACGTCTTTAACCAAGACAAGTCAGATCCGCGGCAGATGTCCTTCCCCGGAGACGGGAAGAGCTTATCCACCCAAAGACTACAAGGAGGGAAGCCCGGGGTAGAGAAGAAGAAAGTCAACAAAGCCCCCGACCGATCCCCCTAGCGAGCCCCCGAGCGAGCCCCCGAGCGAGCCCCCTTCGAAGCAGGAACCGGGTAGAGGTCGCCAGTTCATTAGAGGGATCTGATGGTGAGGGATCCAAGATTGACTCATGGAAATCCAAAATCAAGCGACTAAGGGACCACTTGGCAGAGCTACAGAAAGAGGTCCAATTGATGAAAAAGGGGAAGTACAATGAGGACAAGAAATATCCTCTAAGTGAAATGAACGCCCCTTTCACCAGATGGATCTGAGAGGCAAAGCTCCCACCTTAGTTCAAAATGCCAGCTGATCGGTTCTTTGGGACTGAAGATCCTCTGAGCCACTTAGAGAGCTCCGTTCAACAGATGGAAGTCCAGAACACAACCAGGGCCGTTATGTGTTGAATGTTCCCCACTACACTCATTGATTATGCTAAGACCTGGTTTAGGAAACTACCCACTGGGAGCGTGGATTCCTTCACCAAATTATCAACCGATTTTTACTCACAATTCCAGGGAGTTAAACCCCGACTGAAGAACCCGATTCATCTACAATACGTGATCCAGGAGAGAGGGGAAACTCTCATGGCTTATGTCGAGCGGTTCCATAAGGAAGTCATCCTGATGGGAGTCTTCACCGAGAGAGAAACCCTCGCCAACTTTAGAAGAAACTTGTGGGTGTGAAAACTATTCTAGTCTTTTGCCAAGAGACCTCCGGAAACCTACCAGGAAACCTATGATAGGGCTCTGGAACAGATTGAGGTCGACGAACTGCTCAAGGTCAAGATGAAGCATGACAACATGAGAGCCAAAAAGCTACAAAAGATGGAAGCTCCCAGACCCGAGCAAGCTCAAAAAAGCCAAAGCAAACCTCCTAACATATCAAAATACCACTTCCCCCTTCCTCAGCCCAGATTGGAAAGGTATCTAGATAGACGAGCTTCTCCTCAAGCTTTACCACCTCTCAGGACAGTGGCCCCTATAGCCTGCGATGAGAGGGGGTATGATAATTACACTCTCTTAAATGCATCCCGAGAAATAGACTACCTCACCATTCGGGACAAGGGTTTGTTACAGAAGCCTGCTCCTATGAAAGCCCCGATTTGTAAACGAAATCGTTATAAATACTGCGACTTTCACGAGAACGTAGGGCACAACACTTTAGAATGCTATAACCTGCGGAACCAGATTAAGGCTTTGATAAGGGGAGGATGCTTGATAGAGTTATTACAACAAGTCAGGGAAAACTTTCAGACTGGAAGGGAGGTACAAGCTGAGATCCGAGAACATGCTGAGAAAAGGAAGGGAGAACAGGCAGACCTGATGCAACAGATTCAGGTAATACATACTATTGATAGGGGGTCCCACTCTGGCTGGCACCTCTAACAATTCCAAGAAAAACCATACGAGGAAGGTCCCTCGTATGGATGAGGGGTGGAATATCTTTAAGGTCGACCAGAGACCGACCAACCCCTCCCTGCTGTCACAGACCATCTTCACCTAAGCAGATGTTTTTAACATCGTCGAGCCTAATGATGACCCAATGGTCATCACAGTTCAAATTGCCAACTTCATGATGCACCGCGTGCTCGTCGACACAGGTAGCAGCGTCAACGTTCTTTTCAAAGACACTTTGGAAAAACTAAACTTGAAGCAATAGTGCTATAACATATGTACTACTCTATTATATGGGTTCACTGGGGACTCCATCACACCCGTATGATCAAAAATCCTACCGGTGATCATCAGAGCCGCACCTTTCCAGTAAATATCATGACCGACTTTATAGTGGTGGACACCCTATCAGTCTACAATGAAATATTAGGGAGGCCATTCCTATCTTCCTTGAAAGGGGTCCTCTCTATTTACCACAATGTTCTGAAGTTCCCATTAAGAGACAAGATGGGAAAAGTTCGAGGTGATCAGCAAGCAGCTAGGAAATACTACGCAGTGTCAGCCAAACCAGCTGCTCTAGCTAAACAACTCACCCAAGTGACTACTATCCAAGGTGGCATAACTCCAGCACTAAACCTGGGAGACGAGGGTTTCACCGATTATCAAGAAGAAGGCCTTGTGGTGCCTGACATGTAAGAACAGAGAAGGGAATGGGCCAGCGGTAATCCAGTCGATAAGTTTGAGGAGATTCCTGTTCGACTAAGCGATCCCTCGAAGGTCGTCAAGATCAGAGCTACCCTTGAGCCAGGAATTAAAGAGGGCTTGATTATGCTTCTTACGGAATTCAATGATATTTTCGCCTAGAGTCATGCAGAGATATCGGGGATCCCGATGACATTAGCTGCACATCGACTGGTGGTTGATTCGACCTTCAAGCCCGTCAAATAGAAAAGCCACCGCCTCTTCAACACTGAAAGAAATGTGACGGTTCAAGAAGAGATGGATAAACTCACCCAGGCAGGCTTCATTCGAGAAGCCCACTACCCTGAATGGCTCGCCAACATGGTCATGGTCACAAAGGCGAATGGGAAGTAGCGTATGTGCATGGACTACACCGACCTCAACCGGGCATGCCCAAATGACAGTTTCCCTCTGCCAAAATTTGATCAGTTGGTCGATTCCACCTCCGGGAACAAGCTCCTGAGCTTCATGGATGCATTTTCTGGCTATAATCAGATTATGATGCATTCCGCGGACCATGAAAAGACAAGCTTCATCACCTCGCAAGGCCTGTACTGCTACAAGGTGATGCCCTTCAGGCTTAAAAATGCGGGAGCTACTTACCAACGGTTAGTTAACCGTTTGTTCAAGCCCGAAATTGGAAGGTCAATAGAGGTGTACATCGACGACATGTTTACTAAATCTTTAACCTCGGAAGGCCACCTGGATGACCTTCGTAGGACCTTCATGATCCTAAGGGAAAACCAGATGAGGTTGAACTCTTCCAAATGCGCATTTGGGGTAACTGCGGGGAAGTTTCTGGGCTTCATGGTCCATGAGAGAGGCATAGAGGCTAACTCAGAAAAAATCATAGCTATCCTGGATCTAGAATCCCCCGTATCTCTTAAACAGGTTCAAGCCTAGACCGGTCAGGTAGCAGTGCTTAACAGGTTCATCTCCCGGTCTACCGATAAGTGCCTTACATTCTTCAAAGCTATCAAACAGGGAAGAAACATGTTGTGGGATCAGGAGAGCGAACAGGCTTTCCAAGCTTTGAAAAGATACTTATCAAGCCTTTCACTACTGGTCAAGCCAAATCCAGAGAAGAGCTCCAAATATACTTGGGCGTTTCAGAAACAGCTGTGAGTGAGGCCTTGATCAAGGAATGCCGGAATAGGATCTATCGACTTATCTACTATGTGAGTCGGTAAATAAACTTCGTCCTTACTTCAATGCTCATTCAATAGCAGTGGTGACGGACAAACCCCTCCGTCAGTTCTTGCAAAGGCTGTATGTTTCGGGAGGCTGGTTCTATGGGCCCTAGAGCTTACCTAGTTGGATCTAAAGTATAAGCCTAGGACCGTGAAGCACTAGCTAACTTTGTAGCCGATCTTTCAGTTCCTTCAGATCAGGCAACCCCTGCGGTAGCAGATGTCACATTGGAGAGGATTCTAGAATCTGACAACTGGCCGGAGGGCTACGAGTTATGGACTCTCTATACTAACGGAGCTTCCAAGCAGTCCGGGGTAGGAGCGGGTATAGTCCTAATAGACCCAGAAGGAACTGAGTGCTGCCATTTTTTCAGGTTCATATTTAAAGCCACGGACAATGAAGCGGAATACGAAGCCCTGCTAGCTGGGATAAAAGCTGCCATAGAGCTCGGGGTTGATTACCTGAATATCAAGAGAGACTCCTCACTCGTGGTCAACCAAGTTTCCGGGGATTCTCAAGCCAAAGAGGATAACATGATCGCTTACCTGAAATTGGTGCAACAACTCATCACCTGATTTAGGGGATTCAGAATTAAGCAGATACCTCGACAGCTGAATCATCGGGCTGATGTCCTAGCCAAGATAGCTGCCTATGGTGGCCAGACCCTACCTCATGGAGTCCTTCTTCAAGCAATCCCTTTACCTAGCATTATGACTGGTAAGGAAGCTTATACCCTTGACCGACAGCCATGCTGGATGGATCCAATAGCAGAATATCTATAGGATGGGAAACTCCCCGGAGAGCTTGACAAAGCTAGAAGGGTTAAAAGGCTCTCGGTCCTGTATTTTATGGTGGATGGACATTTATATCGAAGGGGAAAATCCCTTCCCCTTCTCCGATGTCTACACTCTGAAGATGCCAAGTGGGCTTTGAGAGAGGTCCATTCAGGGGAATGCAGGAACCATATTGGTAGAGAGGCCTTGGCATTTCAGGTTCTCCGCATGGGGTATTATTTTTTGACCATCTATCAAGATGCTAAGAACTTGGTACAAACCTGCAAGGCATGCCAGAAGGCCGACAACTTAAATCACCTCCCTCCAGAGCGTTTGTCGTCCCTTAGCTCACCTTACCCTTTTGCTATGTGGGGAGTCGATTTAATTGGACCGCTTTCTACAGCTCTGGGACAGGCCAAGCATGCTATCGTAGCAATTGACTACTTCACAAGATGGTTTGAAGCCGGACCGCTCTCCTAGATATCAGAAGAGAACATAACAACGTTCATCAAGACTAATGTAGTCTGCAGGTTTGGAACCCCTCTTGTCATCATAACTGACCTAAAAAAATAGTTCTATAATGGTCGATTCAGAGATTTCTGCAAAGGTTTGGGAATCGACCTTCGGTTTACTTTGGTATCCCACCCTCAGACTAATGGTTTGGTGGAATCCACGAACAAAACCATCAAGAGTTGTTGAAGAAAAAGTTGCAACAAAAGAAAGGCAGATGGGTAGAGGAGCTTCTCGAGGTCCTCTGGGCTTTCCGCACTACAATGAGAACAACTACCGGGGAAACGCCTTACTCGCTAGCCTTCGGGGTTGAATTAGTCCTACCTATAGAGCACAAGTTGACGTCTTTTAGAGTCCAACGTTTCGAACTGGGGAGCAATGAAAGCAAGCTCCAAGCTAGCTTGGACCTCTAGGAAGAAAAGCAATATCGAATAGCTGAGAAGGTAGCAATCTACCAAGGCAGGATTGCCAGGTACCTTAAAAAGAGGGTTAAAGCCCGAAGCTTTAAAGAAGGGGATCTAGTCCTTAGAGAAAAGTGATGTTGAATACCAGGAAGATGTCAGACGGGGTTCTAGGGCCCAACTGAGAAGGACCCTACATAATAAAAATGGTGATCGTAATAGGGCGTACAAGCTCAAGGATATGGATGGCCGACTCATCGACCATACTTAGAATGCGGATCACCTAAGGAAATTCTACACTTGAACAGGGGACTCAGGAGTAGGCAACCTCCGACTAGTTTCTTTTATTTCTTTTCCGACAATAATGTACTCTACCCTCCAAATCAATAAAGCCTGCTTTCTTGTTTACTCATTCTTCTACTATGTCCTACAATGATTTGGGTCTACATAGAAAGTTTTGAAATTATCGCCTCAAGACCAGTGGTAAGCCAGAGAATCCCCCTCGCTACTCCTGATGCCTCGGCCGGGCACTACCCTCCGCCAAGAAGGGTCTGAGTATAAGAGCATAGTTGCCATTAAGATCTCAAGACCAGAAAATATCTAGATAGCCCTCCTGATGCCTTGGTCGGGCTACCACCCTAAAGAAGGATCTGAGTGTAAGAGCATAGTTGCCATCCAAATCTCAAGACTAGGAAATAGCTAGATAGCGCTCCTAATGCCTTGGTTGGGCTACCACCCCCAAGAAGGATCTGAGTGTAAGAGCATAGTTGCAATCCAGGTCTCAAGACCAGGAAGTAGCTATATAGCCCTCCTGATGCCTTGGTCGGGCTACCACCCCCAAGAAGGACATGAGTGTAAGAGTATAGTTGCCATCCAGATCTCGAGACCAGAAAATAGCTAGATAGCCCTCATGATGCCTTGGTCAAGCTACCACCCCCAAGAAGGATCTGAGTGTAAGAGAATAGTTGCCTTCCAGATCTTAAGACTAGGAAATAGCTAGATAGTGCTTTTGATGTCTTGGTCGGGCTACCACCCCCAAGAAGGATCTGACTTTAAGAGCATAGTTTCCATCCAGATATCCGGACCAGAAAAAAGCTAGATAGCTCTCCTGATGCCTTGGTCGGGCTGCCACCCCCCAAGAAGGATCTGAGTGTAAGAGCATAGTTGCCATATAGATCTCAAGACTAGGAAATAGCTAGATAGCCCTCATGATGCCTTGGTCGGGCTACCTTTCCCCCTAAGAAGGAATAGAGCTTGAAAGCGCGAAAGCCCTCCTTATCCCGAGCTTAATAAGGGGGCTTAACAGGTCTTTACTTAATGTTCTACTCGGGCTACAGCCCCCCAAGGGAGCTTAGGGATGGAGGACTCGATTTACTTAAACTTTAAATGCTTCTGTTATTTCACTATTTTTTCCTTGATACATGGTCACTTACTACAGCAGACCTACAACGAAATAAGTGGACTGTCAACTGAAGAAGTTGAGCCAGGAGTTTCTATAGTATGGGGGCTCAATGCCAACAAAGTTTTTTCTTATCTTATTTTCCCCCCAAAGATATCTCGTTTTGATATAAAAGTTGAACGATCAAGCAAGTACATGCAAGCCAGAGTTAGATCTTAGATTAATTTTTTTTATCAAGTAAGGAAGCCTATCCCCCAACTAGGCTACAACAAACAAGGGGGGGCCAATCCCTAGTTTCGGGCTACAAAAGCAATGATAAAATAGTAAACACAGTTGAAGATGGGATGCCCAACCCCTTTTCCGGGCGTTCAAAATAGATCACACGGTAGAGAACTCAAGCTTCTTCGTCTTTCTAAGGGCCTTCAGCTTCCTCCTCCACAGAATGGACCTCGCCCCTTGCTTCCTTCTCCAGTCGTAGTTCATCTCTATCAGCTGTATCTACCGCTTCCGCCACTTCTTCCTAGGGATCAGCCCCGAATGTCTCGGGGTCAACAGGATCCTCCTCCACGATTTCATCAAGAAGGCTGGTCACAAACTTAGGCACGTTCCCCCTTTCGGTTGACTCCATTCCTGAGAGTACTGTGGAGGATCTCGGGCTTCAGTAAGGCCTTATTCTATCTCCTCGTTGTGAACCCCCTTCGAGGATTCGCCAGGAACAGATAAAGGAAAGGCTGGATTATGAGGAGGCAGATCTGGTACCTTTAACTGCTTCCCAGCTCCCTCTCCAGAAGGGCCAGCTTCATCAGTTTAGGGGTGAGACATCTCCGCAGCCCGTGACATGACCTCTGCTCTATCCCAGTCGGTAATGCTGGACAGATCGAATGGGGGAGAAAGAGCCTCTGCAACCTGGTAGGAGGCATAGAAGTACCCCTCGCTAAAAGAGGCTTCCACCTCGGCCTGGAGTTAGGTAATTTGAGCCTGCAAAGTTTGGTTCTCAACATCTAGGGCCTTCACTTCTTCCTTCCATTCATCCAGCTGGCTAGCCCGTCGCTTCGACCGGAGAGTCTCTGGATCAAAAGCCCGCTTCAACCTCTCATGGTCGCATTGAAGCTCAGCTAACTACATCTCCATTCATTGTTGTCTGGAGGTCATCTCCTGGACCAGGGTCTGAGCCCGCGTAAGCAATCCCATGGCTCGCCCAGCTTCAATCTCAACCTTGGCTGCCCGATCACGGAGGAAGGCTACTTGATGCCCCACGGCCACCTAAAATTTGAAAGCCTGAAAACGAAAATCATGTTAGAAAATGACAAGTCAAGCAACTGAATGAAGAAGTAAAATTGACAATTACCTCGGCTAGAAAGGTGGACCCTTTGGTGATCATGATGTCCACGGGCATCGTGGTCATCCAAGAAAGCCCGTCTCCCGGACAGGATGTGGAAAATGGCTTCAAGACCTCATCTTGACCGACCGAGGTTGATTACTGGTGGGGATAAGAAGGGAAAACCTCAGTAATATCGGTATGCGGTTCCCTAGGTACCTCAACTACCCGGGATACAACCGGATCTGTAGAGAGGGGTAATTTGACTCAGGGAGCATCGTTTGGAGCAGTGGCAACAGATGAGGGGGCAAGAATGGACTAATTGACGACTTGGGTGGCAGACCCTCCTCGATTTAGAGACTTCGCAGCCCGAGACGCAAGTAGAGCCATCTTGGACTTCACCTGGGAAGGAAATGGGAAACAACGAACTGGGTAGCTACCTTAGTGATTGACCCCCCCCTGTTTATAGAAAAATCTGAGAGAGCTTCCAGAGATGATCTAGAAGAAGGAAAAGGGATCCCCGTACTTAAGGCTTCGTAAGAAGCTGAAGCAACAACAAACACTGTTAGAGAAAGAAATCAAGATCATCAGAACTGAACCATCCAATAAATAAAAAAAACAACAACAAGGCTGGTTGACAAACTTCGGGCGGTATAGCTACATCAAGAAGGCCGGTCACAAACTTAGGCATGTTCCCCCTTTTTCTTGAGATGATCTGTGTTATGAGTGTAGATAGTAGAATGGCTCTCCGTAAAAGATATTTTTTATTGCAAATTAGAGGAAATATTGAGCTTCTAGTCCCTAAGTGATGTAACCGGTTTAGAAGTCCGCTTGGGGTAGATAAGAGTCTTCAACAATCGTAATAGAGCTCGAGACCCCACTATGAACGAATCAGGACCTTTGGGTGCTCCCCGAATGGATCGAGATTTCGATGGCTCACAAAGGCATTGGAAAGCCCAGTACAAATAGAGAGGAGCCATCGGTATGATAATCTTCGAGAGCAAGCTGGTGTTTACTAAGGTCGAGCTCATGCAAGCCAAGGAGGATAATTACTTCTTCACAACCTTCCAGGTAGAGCTGGCTCTACTTCCCCCCTTTAACTTAAGAGTCATTGATGGACGAAAAAAGGAGGGGATTAAGAAGAAAGCTGTTGAGATGGTTGTGCATATTCCCATCGTAGCTGGCAAGTCTTGGAATACTAAAGCAGACCCGGACTCAAAATCCTATGGTGCAGTAGATGATCAATCCGAAGAGGGAGCTTCTCTCTTAAATAAAGACCACAGCTGAAGTGGTTGTTTATATGGTAGGTGAGTCCCGGTTGATCCAGAAGTAGATGTTTCGGATGGAGAAAACTACTCTCTTAGATGACGTCAAACCAAAATGAAGAGGAGCTGACCACGGTCGATGAAACTAACCTGGGATGTAGACCGGGACCATGGTAGCTCGCTAGGGTAATGAATGGTCGGGTACAAATGGAGTGGAGCTACCAGTCTAGTACTAGATACAACGAGGCTCCAAGACTTGCAGTGATGCTGTTATTGCTCCAGAGGCATACTCAAGCACGTAAGAGGCCTTACTAAATATGGGAAGCCTCTAGGCTTATCTCAAATGAACCAAGATTTCGGTGGCTTGCTAGGGTGCTGAATGGCCTGGTATGAATGGAGTGGAGCTACCCGTCTGATGCTATTAAAGAGCAGGTTGTTGCTGCTAAAGTCGAGCTTGAGCAGACTAATGAGGAGATGATCAAGACAATGAGGGGAGCGCTTGTCTTAAGCAAAGCCATGACCAGAGCTGAGGTAATCACAACTAAGATGCAGTGTTCATATGATATAGAGAGACTCGAATCTGTGCTCTGTGCTATGTATTACCGCTCTGAAGGAGATTATAAAGAGAACTGGGAGTTTATTGGATCCACTCTCACGGAAGCCAGTCCATCTCGAGCCACAAGGTGCACTGATGATGAGGAGGACATGTTGTCCATCTCCATATTCATGCCAGGCCATAGTAAAGTAGAAACTATCTCAAAGTCCACAAGGCAGGAGAGGTAAGAGAGGTAGGAGAGATCTCGATTGATCCAACTGAGGAGATGGAGGTCAAGACTGATTGAAGTTGATCCAAATAATATGGTGGAAGTTGGCTCTGAAGTAGCAGTGTTAAGGGATGATAACCCATCCTTTAACCAATCAATGAGACTAAGGAGGAAGAAGATGCTACTGTTGAGGAGACTAACCAGAGAGGTAGATCAGGACCAAGGTAGCTCGCTAGGGCGATGAATGGCCTTATACAAGTGGAATAAAGGCACCGACCTAGTAACTGTCCAGAGACATGATTGAGATCCTAGAAGTTTCCCAGGACTGAGAGAAGGCTTAGGACCCCTCCAGAATTAGTAGGAACCGTGGTGACCCACTTAAACATTGGACAACTCAATATAACTTAAGAAGGGAAACCTGTCTGGTACTGGTCCAAAGGCAAACTTGGGATCCAAGGAGCACCTAAAATATAGGAAGCCTCTAGGTTATCCTCAATCAGATAAGGCTTCGGTGGCTTGCTAGGATGGTGAATGGTCCGGTACACATAGAGCAAAGCCACCTGTCTGGTACTGGTCCAGAAACATGCTTGGAATCCTAGAAGTCCCTAGCAATTAAAAGAAAGCTCTAGACTCTTCTGGAATCAACCAAGAATTTAGTGGCTCACTTGGGCTTTGACCGACCCGGTGTAAGAAGTGAGGAGCCACTTAGCCTTACAGTGTGGCTGCTACTCCAGAGGTTTGCTTAAGCATGTAGGAGACCTTACAAAGAGTGGAAAACCTCTGGGCTCTCCTCGATCAGATTAAGCTTCGGTGGCTTGCTAGGGAGGTGAATGGCCCGGTACATAGAGAGCAAAGCCACCGGTCTTATAGCTGTGCTACTACTCTATAAGCTTGTTTAGGCAAGAAGAAGGCCTTACCAAATATGGAAAGCTTCTGAGAACTCTTCGATCAGATCAGGCTTCAGTGGCTTCCTAGGACGGTAAATTGCCTGGTAAACATGGAGCGAAGCCAACAGTCTAGTACTGGTCCAGATACATGCTTGGGATCCTAGAAGTCTTAAGTAACTGAGAGAAAGCTCTAGATCCTCCAAGAATGAACCAAGAATTTAGTGGTTTATTTGGGCTTTGACTGGCCCGATGTAAGAAGTGAGGAGCCACTTATCCTTACTGTGAGGCTACTACTCCAAAGGTTTGCTTAGGCATGTAGGAGGCCTTACCAATAGTGGGAAACCTCTGGGCTCTCCTAAATCAGAATAGGCTTCGGTGGCTTGCTAGGGCGGTGAATGGGTCAGTACATATAAAGCAAAGCCACTGATCTTGTAGCGGTGCTACTGCTCTAGAAGCTTGCATAGGCATGTAAGAGGCCTTACCAAATATGGGAAGCTTTTGAGAACTCCTCGATCGGATCGGGCTTCGATGGCTTGCTAGGGCAGTGAATGGCCCGGTAAAGGTGGAGCGAAGCCACCAGTCTGGTACTTGTCCAAAAGCATGCTTAGGATCCTAGAAGTCTCCAGTAACTAAGAGAAATATCTGGATCCTCCTGGAATGAACTAATAATTTACTGGCTCTCTTGGGCGTTGACCAGCCCGGTGTAAGAAGTAAGGAGCCATCTGGCCTTACAGTGAGGTTGCTACTCTAGAGGTTTACTTAGGCATGTAGGAGTCCTTACCAAGAGTGGGAAACCTTAGGGCTCTCCTCGATCAGATATGGCTTCAGTGGCATGCTAGGGTAGTGAATGGCCCGGTACGTATAGAGCAAAGCCACCGGTCTTGTAGTTTTGCTATTGCTCAAGAAGCTTGCTTAGACACGTAAAAGACCAATCTAAATGTGGGAAGCTTCTGAGAGCTCCTCGTTCAGATCAGGCTTCAGTGTCTTGCTAGGACAGTGAATTGCCTGGTAAACATGGAGCGAAGCCAACGGTCTGGTACTGGTCCAGATACATGCTTGGGATAATAGAAGTCTCCAGTAACTGAGAGAAAGCTCTGGATCCTAATAGAATGAACCAAGAATTTAGTGGTTTACTTGGGCATTGATCGGCCTGATGTAAGAAGTGAGGAGCCACTTAGCCTTACTGTGAGGCTACTACTCCAGAGGTTTGCTTAGGCATGTAGGAGGCCTTACCAAGAGTGGGAAACCTCTTGGCTCTCCTAAATCAGAATGGGTTTCGGTGGCTTGCTAGGACGGTGAATGGCTCAGTACATATAAAGCAAAGCCGATGACCAGAGACTGGTGCTACTGCTCTAGAAGCTTGCTTAGGCATGTAAGAGGCCTTACAAAATATATTAAGCTTTTGAGAACTTCTCGATCGGATCGGGCTTCGGTGGCTTGCTAGGGCAGTGAATGGCCCGGTAAAGATGGAGCGAAGCCACCAGTCAGGTACTTGTCCAAAAGCATGCTTGGGATCCTAGAAGTCTTCAGTAACTAAGAGAAATCTCTGGATCCTCCTGGAATAAACTAATAATTTACTGGCTCTCTCGGGCAGCCCGGTGTAAAAAGTAAGGAGCCATTTGGCCTTACAGTGAGGTTGCTACTCTAGAGGTTTACTTAGGCATGTAGGAGGCCTTACCAAGAGTGGGAAACCTCTGGGCTCTCCTCGATCAGATTGGGCTTCAGTGGCATGCTAGGGCAGTGAATGGCCCGATACGTATAGAGCAAAGCCACCGGTCTTGTAGCTTTGCTACTGCTCTAGAAGCTTGCTTAGACACGTAAAAGGCCATTCCAAATGTGGGAAGCTTTTGAGAACTCCTCGATCAGATTAGGCTTCAGTGGCTTGCTAGGACGGTGAATTGCCTGGTAAACATAGAGCGAAGCCAATGGTCTGGTACTGGTCTAGATGCATGCTTGGGATCTTAGAAGTCTCCAGTAACTGAGAGAAAGCTCTGGATCCTCCTTGAATGAACCAAGAATATAATGGTTTACTTGGGCATTGATTGGCCTGATGTAAGAAGTGAGGAGCCACTTAGCCATACTGTGAGACTACTACTCTATAGGTTTGCTTAGGCATGTAGGAGGCCTTACCAAGAGTGGGAAACCTCTGGGCTCTCCTAAATCAGAATGGGCTTCGGTGGCTTGCTAGGGCAGTGAATGGCTCAGTACATATAAATCAAAGCCACAGATCTTGTAGCTGTGCTACTGCTCTAGAAGCTTGCTTAGGCATGTAAGAGGCCTTACCAAATATGGGAAGCTTCTGATAACTCCTCGATCGGATCGTGCTTCGGTGGTTTGCTAGGGCAGTGAATGGCCCGGTAAAGATGTAGTGAAGCCACCAGTCTGGTACTTGTCCAAAAGCATGCTTGGGATCCTAGAAGTCTCCAATAACTAAGAGAAATCTCTGGATCCTCCTGGAATGAACTAATAATTTACTGGTTCTCGTGGGCGTTAACCAGCCCTATGTAAGAAGTTAGGAGCCATCTGGCCTTATAGTGAGGTTGCTTCTCTAGAGGTTTACTTTGACATGTTGGAGGCCTTACCAAGAGTGGGAAACCTCAGGGCTCTACTCGATCAGATCAGGCTCCAGTAGCATGCAAGGGCAGTGAATGGCCCGGTAGGTATAGAGCAAAGCCACCGGTCATTTAGCTTTGCTACTACTCTAGAAGCTTGCTTAGACACGTAAAAGGCCAATCCAAATGTGGGTAGCTTCTTAGAACTTCTCGATTGTATCAAGCTTCAAGGGCTTTCTAGGGCGGTACTGGTCTGGTACTGGTCCAGGAGCATGTTTGGGATCCTAGAAATCTCCAGCAACTTAGAGAAAGCTCTGGACCGTCCTTAAATAAACCAAGAATTAAGTGGCTCTCTTTGGTGTTGACCGCCCGGGTGTAAGAAGTGAGGAGCCACTTGGCCTTACAGTGAGGCTTCAACTGAAGAGGTTTGCTTAGGCATGTTGAAGGCCGTACCAAGAGTGGGAAACCTCTGGGCTCTCCTCGATCATATCGGGCTTCAATGACGTGCTAGGGCGGTGAATGGCCTGGTACATATAAAGCAAAGTCACCGGTCATGTAGCGGTGCTACTGCTCTAGAAGCTTGCTTAGGCACGTAGGAGATCTTAATAAATGTGGGAAGCTTTTGAGAACTCCTCGATTGGATCGAGCTTTGGTGGCTTGCTAGGGCGGTGAATGGCCCATTAAACATGGAGTGAAGCCACCGATCTAGTACTGGCCCAGGAGCATGCTTGGTATCCTAGAAGTCCCTTGCAACTGAGAGAAAGCTCTGGACCCTCCTGGAATGAACCAAAAATTTTATGGCTCACTTCGGCGTTGACCTGCCCGGTGTAAGAAGTGAGGAGACACTCGGCCTTACAGTGAGGCTGCTACTCTAGAGGTTTGCTTAAGCATGTATGAGGACTTACCAAGAGTGGGAAACCTCTGGGCTCTCCTCGATCAGATCTGACTTCGGTGGCTTGCTATAGCGGTTAATAGCCCGGTACATATAGAGCAAAGCCACCGGTCTTGTAGCAGTGCTACAACTCTAAAATATTTCTTAGGCGTGTAGGAGGTCTAACTAAATGTGGGAAGCTTCTGAGAACTCCTCAATTGGATCAGGCTTCGGTGATTTGCTAAGGCAGTGAAGAGCCCAGTAAATATGGAGTGAAGCCACCAGTCTGGTACTTATCCAAAAGCATGCTTGGGATCCTAGAAGTCTCCAGTAACTAAGAGAAAGCTCTGGATCCTCTTAGAACGAACCAAGAATTTAGTGGCACTCTTAGGCGTTGACCGGCCCTGTGTAAGAAGTAAGGAGCCACTTGGCCTTACAGTGAGGCTGCTACTCTAGAGGTTTACTTAGGCATGTTGAAGGCAGTACCAAGAGTGGGAAACCTCTGGGCTATCCTTGATCAGATCGGGCTTCAGTGGCGTGCTAGGGAGGTAAATACCCCGGTACATATAAAGCAACATCATCGGTCATGTAGCGGTGCTACTGATATGGAAGCTTGCTTAGGCACATAGAAGGTCTTAATAAATGTGGGAAGCTTTTGAGAACTCCTTAATCGGATCGGGCTTCATTGGCTTGCTTGGGCGGTGAATGGACCGTTAAACATGGAACGAAGCCCCCGATCTGGTACTGGTCTTGGAGCATGCTGGGGATCCTGGAACTCCCCAGCAATTGAGAGAAAGCTCTGGACCCTCTTGGAATATACCAAGAATTTAATGGCTCACTTCGCATTGACCGGCCATGTGTAAGAAGTGCGGAGACACTTGGGCTTACTATGAGGCTACTACTCCAGAGGTTTGCTTAGGCATGTATGAGAACTTACCAAGAGTGGGAAACCTCTGGGCTCTACTTGATCAGATCGGGCTTCGATGGCTTGCTAGGGCGGTGAATGGCCCGGTACATATAGAGCGAAGCCACAGGTCTTGAAGCGGTGCTACTACTCTAAAAGCTTTCTTTGGCACGTGGGAAGCCTTACCAAATGTTGGAAGCTGCTGAGAACTCCTCGATCGGATCGATCTTCGGTGGCTTGCTAGGGCACTGAATGGCCCGATAAAGATGGATCAAAGCCACTAGTCTGGTGCTTGTCCAAAAGCATGCTTGGGATCCTAGAAGTCTCCAGTAACTAAGAGAAAGCTCTGGATCCTTCAGGAATAAAGTAAGAATTTAGTGGCTCTCTTGGGCGATGACCGGCCCGGTATAAGAAGTAAGGAGCCACTTGGCCGTACAGTGAGGCTGCTACTCTAGAGGTTTGCTTAGGCATGTAGGAGGCCTTCCCAAGAGTGGGAAACCTTAGGGCTCTCCTCTATTAGATCGGGCTTCAGTGGCATGCTAGGGCAGTGAATGGCCCGTCACGTTTAGAGCAAAACCACTGGTCTTGTAGCGGTGCTACTGCTCTAGAAGCTTGCTTCAACACGTAAAAGGCCTTACCAAATATGGGAATCTTCTGAGAACTCCTCGATCGGATAGGGCATCAGTGGCTTTCTAGGGCAGTGAATTGCTCATTAAACATGAAGCAAAGCCACCGGTCTGGTATTGATCCAGAGCATGCTTGGGATACTAGAAGTCTCCAGCAACTGAGAGAAAGCATCGGACCCTCATCGAATGAACAAAGAATTTAATGGCTCTCTTTGGCATTGACCACCTCGGTGTAAGAAGTGAAGAGCCACTTAGCCTTACAGTGAGGCTTCTACTCAAGAGGTTTTCTTAGGCATGTTGAAGGCCCTAAAAGGAGTGGGAAACCTCTGGGCTCTCCTCGATCGGATCTAGATTCAGTAGCGTGCTGGGGCGGTGAATGGCCTGGTACATATAGAGTAAAGTCACCGGTCATGTAGAACCTTGCTTAGGCACATATGAGGTCTTAGTAAATGTGCGAAGCTTTTGAGAACGACTCGATCGGATCAGGCTTCGGTGGCTTGCTAGGGCGTTGAATGGCCCGTTAAACATGGAGAAAAGCCACCAGTCTGGTACTGGTCCAAGAGCATGCTTGGGATCCTAGCAGTCCCCAGCAACAGAGAGAAAGCTCTAGACTCTCCTGGAATGAACCAAGAATTTAGTGGCTCACTTGGACGTTGACTGGCCCGGTGTAAGAAGTGAGGAGCCACTTGGCCTTACAGTGAGGCTGCTACTCTAAAGGTTTGCTTAGGCATATATGAGGCCTTACCAAGAGTGGGAAACCTCTGGGCTCTCCTCAATCAGATTGGGATTTGGTGGCTTGCTAGAGCGGTGAGTGGCCCGGTACATATAGAGCAAAGCCACCGGTCTTGTAGCGGTGCTACTACACTAGAAGCTTGCTTAGGCAAGTAAGAGGCATTTCCAAATGTCTGAAGCTTTTGAGAACTCCTCGATCGGATCTGAATGGAATGGCTAGCTAGGGCAGTGAATGGCCCGGTAAAGATGAAGGGAAGCCACTTGTCCGGTACTTGTCCAAAAGCATGCTTGGGATCCTAGAAGTCTCCTGTAACTAAGAGAAAGCTCTGGATCCTCCTGAATTGAAACAAGAATTTAGTGGCTCTCTTGGGCGTTGATTGGCCTGGTGTAAGAAGTAAGGAGCGACTTTGCCTTACAGTAAGGCTCCTACTCTAGAGGTTTGCTTAGGCATGTTGAAGGATGTACCAAGAGTGGGAAACCTCTGGGCTCTCCTTGATCAGATCTGGTTTCAGTGGCTTGCTATGGTGGTGAATGGAATGGTAAATATGGAGCAAAGTCACCTGTCATGTAGTGGTGCTACTGCTATATAAGCTTGCTTAGGCACGTATGAGGTCTTAATAAATGTGGGAAGCTTTTGAGAACTCCTCTATCGGATCAGGCTTTGGTGGCTTGCTGTGGCGGTGAATGTCCCGTTAAACATGGAATAAAGCCACTGGTCAGGTACTCGTCCAGGAGCATGCTTGGGATCCTAGTAGTCCCCAACAACTAAGAGAAAGCTCTGGACCCTCCTGGAATGAAACAAGAATTTATTGGCTCACTTGGGCGTTGACCGGCCCGGTGTACGAAGTGAGGAGCCACTTGGCCTAACAGTGAGGCTGCTACTCCAGAGTTTTGCTTAGGCATGTCGGAAGTCTTACCAAGAGTGGGAAACCGCTGGGTTCTCCTCGATTAGATCGTGCTTTGGTAGCTTGCTAGGGAGATGAATGATCTGGTTTATATAGAGCAAAGCCACTGGTCTTGTAGTGGTGCTACTACTCTAGAAGCTTGCTTAGGCACGTAAGTGGCCTTACCAACCGTGGGAAGCATTTGAGAACTTCTCAATCGAATCGAGCTTCGGTGGCTTGCTAGGGAGGTGAATGGCCTGGAAAACTTAGAGCGAAGACACCGGTCTGGTACTGGTCTAGAAGCATGATTGGGATCCTGGAAGTCCCCAGCAAGTGAGAGAAAGCTCTGGACCCTCTAGAATAAACCAAGAATTTAGTGGCACACTTGGGCGTTGACCGACCCGGTGTAAGAAGTGAGGAGCCACTTGGCCTTATAGTGAGACTGCTACTCCAGAGGTTTTCTTAGGCATGTAGGAGGCCTTACCAAGAGTGGGAAACCTCTGGGCTCTCTTCAATCAGATAGGGCTTTGGTGGCTTGCAAAGGGCAGTGAATGGCCCGGTACATATAGAGCAAAGCCATTGGGTAGCGGTGTTACTGCTATAGAACCTTGCTTAGGCACGTAGGAGGCCGTATAAAATGTGTGAAGCTTTCGAGAACTCCTCGATGGATCGTGATTGCTAGGGCGGTGAATGGCCCGGTAAAAATGGAGCGAAGCCCATGGTCTGGTACTGGTCCAGAAGCATGCTTGGGATCCTAGAAGTCCCCAGCAACAGAGAGAAAAATCTGGACCTTTCTGGAATGAACCAAGATTTTAGTGGCTCACTTGGACGTTGACTGGCCCGGCTTAAGAAGTGAGGAGCCAATTGGCCTTACACTGAGGCTGTTATTCCAGAGGTTAGCTTAGACATGTAAGGGGCCTTACCAAGAGTGGGAAACCTCTGTGCTCACCTCGATCAGATTGGGCTTCGGTGGCTTGCTACGGCGGTGTATGGCCCGGTACATATAGAGCGAAGCCACCGATCTTGTAGCTGTGCTACTACTCTAGAAGATTTCTTAGGCACGTAGGAGGCCTTACCAAATGTGGGAAGCTTCTGAGATCTCCTCGATCGGATAGGGTTTTGGTGGCTTGCTAGGGCGGTGAATGGCGCGGTAAATATGGAGCGAAGCCACTGGTCTGGTACTGGTCCTGAAGCATGCTTGGGATTCTAGAAGTCTCATGCAATTGAGATGAAGCCTTTGACCCTCCTAGAATTAACAAGAATTTAGTGGCTCACTTGGGTGTTGACTGGCCCGGTGTAAAAAGTTAGGAGCCACTTGGCCTTACAGTGAGGCTGTTACTCTAGAGGTTTGCTTAGGCCTGTAGATGGCCTTACCAAGAGTGGGAAACCTCTGGGCTCTCCTCGATCAGATCGGGCCTCGGTGACTTGCTAAGGCGGTGAATGGCCCTGTACATATAGAGCAAGGCCACCAATCTTTTAGCGTTGCTACTGCTCTAGAAGTTTGCTTAGGAATGTTGGAGGCCTTACCAAATGTACGAAGCTTCCTTGAACTCCTCGATCGAATCGGGCTTCAGTTGCTTACTAGGGCGGTGAATGGCCCGACTAACATTAAGCGAAGCCACCGGTCTGGTACTGATCCAAAAGCATGCTTGAGATTTTAGAAGTCCCCATCTACTAAGAGAAAGCTCTAGACCTTACTGGAATGAGACAAGAATTTAGTGGCTCACTTGGGCGTTGATCGCCCCGGTGTAATAAGTGAGGAGCCACTTGGCCTTATAGTGAGGCTGCTACTTTTGAGGTTTGCTTAGGCATGTAGAAGGCCTTACCAAGAGTGGGAAACCTCTGGGCTCTCCTCGATCAGATCGGGCTTCGGTTGCTTGCTAAAGCGGTGAATGGCTCGGTACATATAAAGCAAAGCCACTGGTCTTGTAGCTGTATTACTGCTATAGAAGCTTGCTTAGGCACGTAGGAGGCTGTACCAAATGTTTGAAGGTTTTAAGAACTTCTCAATGGATCGTGTTTGCTAGGGCAGTGAATGGCCCAGTAAAAATAGAGCAAAGGCACTAGTTTGGTACTGGTCCAGAAGCATGCTTGGGATTCTAAAAGACTCCAACAAATGAGAGAAAGATCTGGACCCTCCTGGAGTGAACCTAGAATTTAGTGGCTCACTTAGGCGTTGACCATCCCGGTGTTAGAAGTGAGGAGCCATCTGCCCTTACAGTCAGGCTTCTACTCCAGAGATTTTCTTAGGCATGTAGGCTCTCCTCTATCAGATCGAGCTTTGGTAGCTTACTAGGGAGATGAATGGCCCGGTACTACTCTAAAAGCTTGCTTAGGCACGTTGGAGGCCTTACCAACTGTGGGAAGCTTATGAGAACTCCTCGATCGGATCTGGCTTCGGTGGTGTGCTAGGGCGGTGAATTGCCTGGTAAACTTGGAGCGAAGCCACTAATCTGGTCCTGGTCCAGAAGAATGCTTGGGATCCTAGAAGTCCCAGTAAGTGAGGGAAAGCTCTAGACCCTCCTGGAATGAACCAAGAATTTAGTGGCACACTTGGGCGTTGACCGACCTGGTGTAAGAAGTGAGGAGCCAATTGGCCTTACAGTAAGGCTGCTACTTTAGAGGTTTGCTTAGGCATGTAGGAGGCCTTACCAAGAGTGGGAAACCTCTGGGCTTTCCTTGATCAGATAGGGCCTCGGTGACTTGCTAGGGCGATGAATGGCCCGGTACATATAGAGCAAAGCCACCGATATTGTAGCGGTGCTACTGCTCTAGAAGCTTGCTTAGGCACGTTTGAGGCCTTACCTAATGTGCGAAGCTTCCGGGAACTCCTGGATCGAATAGGGCTTCAGTGGCTTGCAAAGGCGGTGAATGGGCTGACTAACATGGAGCGAAGCCACCGGTCTGGTACTTGTCTAGAAGCATGCTTGAGATTCTAGAAGTCCCCAGCTACTAAGAAAAAGCTCTGGACCCTACCGGAATGAACCAAGAATTTAGTGGCTCATTTGGGCGTTGACCGCCCTGGTGTAAAAAATGAGGAGCCACTTGACCTTATAGTGAGGCTGCTACTCTTGAGGTTTGCTCAGGCATGTAGGAGGCCTTACCAAAATTAGTCTTGATGAACCTTGTTCTGCTTTTTCTGATATCGGGGAGAGTGGTCTGGCTTCAACCCATCTTGTGAAATAGTCAATCGCTACAATAACGTGTTTGGCCTGTGCCGGAGCTGTAGGAAGTGGTCCAATCAAATCGACTCCCCACATAGCAAAGATGTATGGCGAGCTAAGGGATGACAAATGCTCCAGAGGGAGGTGACTCAAGTTTACGGCCTTCTAGCATGCTTCACATGTTTGCACCAAGTTCTTCTCATCTTGATGGATGGTCATCCAATAATACCCTATCCGGAGAACCTTATATGCCAAAGCCTCTGCACCAATATGGTTCCCGCATTCCCAAGAATGAACCTCTCTCAAAGCCCATCTAGTGTCTTTAGGGTGTAGACATCGGAGCAGGGGAAGGGATTTTCCCCTTCGGTATAAATACCCATCCACCATACAATACCGTATCGAGAGCCTTTTGACTCATCTAGCATGGTCAGGCTCCCCAGGGAGTTTCCCATCCGGTAGATACTCCACTATTGGATCCATCCAGCATGGCTGTCAGTCTAAGGTATAAGCTTCCTTACCTGTCATAATGCTAGGTAGGGGGGTTACTTGAAAAGGGACTCCTTGAGGCAGGGTATGGCCACTATATACAGCTATCTTGGCAAGGACGTCGGCTCGATGATTTAGCTGTCGAGGTATCTGCTCGATTATGAATCCCTTAAATCATCTCTTAAGTTATTGAACCAATTTCAGGTAAACGATCATATCATCCCCTTTTGCTTGATAATCCCTAGAGACTTGGTTGACCACGAGTGAATAGTCACTCTTGATATTCAGGTAATCAACCACGAGTTCTATGGCTGTCTTTATTCCTGCTAGAAGGGCTTCGTGCTCTGCCTCATTGTTCGTGGATTTAAATTCAAACCTGAAATAGTGGCAGCACTTAGTTCCTTCTGGGTTGATAAGGACTATGCCTGCTCTACCCCCAGATTGCCCGGAAGCTCCATTAGTGTAGAGAGTCCATGACTCGCAAACTTCTGGCCAGTTGTCAGATTCTCGAATCCTCTCAAGGGTTACACCTGTTGCCGTGGAAGTTGCCTGGCCTAAAGGTAATGAGAGCTCGACTATAAATTCTGCTAGTGCTTGAGCTTTTATCGCGGTTGTAGGCTTATACTTTAAATCAAACTGGGTAAGCTCTAGGGTCAATAGAACCAGCCTTCCAGAAACATCCAGCCTTTGTTAGAATTGACGGAGGGGTTGGTCCATCACCACTGCTATTGAATAAGCATGGAAGTAGGGACGAAGTTTCCTTACTGAGGTCACAAAGGCGTAAGCGATCTTCTCCAATAGAGTATAGTTCTTCTCAAGCTTGGTTAGAGCGTGACTCACATAGTCAATAGGTCGTTGGATCTTATCCCCGCATTCCTTGACCAAAGCCCTGCTCACGACGGTTTCTGAAACGGTCAAGTATTTTTGGAGCTTTTCTCCAAGATTTGGCTTGAACAGCAAAGTAGGGCTTGTTAGGTATCTTTTCAAAGCTTGAAGAGCTTGTTCGCTCTCTTGATCCCATTTCATGTTTCTCCCCTTCTTGATAGCTTTGAAGAATGGTAGGCACTTATTGGTAGACCGAGAGATGAACCTATTGAGCGCTGCTATCTGTCCGGTCAAGGCTTGAACTTGTTTAAGAGATGTGGGGGATTCTAGATCCAGGATAGCCATGATCTTTTTCGGGTTAGCCCCTCTCCCATAGACCATGAAGCCCAGAAACTTCCCTGCAGTTACCCCTAAGGCGCATTTGGAAGGGTTCAATCTCAACTGGTTTTCCCTTAAGATCATGAAGGTCCTATGAAAGTCGTCCAGGTTGCCTCCTGAGGTTAAATATTTAGTGATCATGTCGTCGATGTACACCTCTATTGACCTTCCGATTTTGGGCTTAAACAATCGATTGACTAAGCGCTGGTAAATAGCTCCAGCATTTTTGAGCCCGAAAGGCATCACCTTATAGTGGTACAGGCCTTGCACGGTGATGAAACTAGTCTTCTCCCTGTCCGCGGGATTAATCATAATCTGATTGTAGCCAGAAAAAGCATCCATGAAGCTTAGAAGCTTGTTCCCGGAGGTGAAATCTAATAGCTGATCAATTTTTGACAGAGGGAAATTGTCCTTCAGGCATGCCCGGTTGAGGTCGGTGTAGTCTACACACATGCACTACTTCACATTTGCCTTTGTGACCATGACCACATTGGTGATCCACTCGGGGTAACGGGCTTCTCGAATGAAGCCTACCTTTGTTAGTTTATCCACCTCTTCCTGAACCGCCATAATTCTTTCGGTGTTGAAGTGGTGCCTTTTATATTTAATGGGTTTAAAGGTCGGATCCACCTCTAGTCGATGTGCAGCTAATGTCATCGGGATCCCCGATATCTCACCATGACTCTAAGCAAAAATGTCGTTGAACTCTGTGAAAAGCCTATTCAAACCCTCTTTCATTTATGGCTTAAGGGTAGCTCCGATCTTGACGACCTTCTAGGGATCGCCTATTCGGACGGGAATCTCTTCTAACTTATCCACTGGATAGCCGATGGCTCATTCATTTCTCTTTTGTTCCATGTCGAGCACCACGAGGCTCTCTTCGGGGTAATCGGTGGAACCCGCGTCTTCTAGGTTTAGTGCAGAGGTTATCCTACCTTAGATCGTCGTCACCTGGGCGAGTTGTTTTGCTAGAGCTACTGGGTTGGCCGACACTGCGTAGTAGCTCCTAGCGGCTTGCTGATCACCCCAAACTTCCCCCACCTTGTCTCCTACCGAGAACTTCAAGACGTTGTGGTAAATAGAAAGTGCCCTTTCCAAGGATGATAGAAATGGCCTCCCTAATATTTCAATGTAGGCCGATGGGGTATCCACCACCACGAAGTCCGTAATGACATTTTGCTGGAGAGGTGCGGCTCCAGTGATCACTGGTAGGATTTTTGATCCTAAGAGTGTGATTAAGTCCCAAGTGAACCCATATAATGGAGTAGTGCAACTATTGTAACACCACTGTTTCAAGTCTAGCTTTTCCAAGGTTTCTTTGAACAGGACGTCGATGCTGTTACCTGTGTCGATGAGCACACGGTGCACCATGAAGTTGGCATTTGGTACCGTGATTACCATAGAGTCATCATGAGGTTGCACCATGTTATAGACATCTGCTTCGGTGAAAATGATCCGTGACAGCTGGGAAAGGTTGGTCGATCTCAGGCGGACCTTGAAGATATCCCGCCCCTCGTCCGTACGAGGGACCTTCCTCACATGGTTTTTCCTAGAACTGTTGGAGGTGCAGGCGGAAGTGGGCCCCCCACTGATAGTATGTATTATCTAAATCTGCTGTATCAGGTCGGCCTGCTCTCCCTTCCTTTTCTCAGCATGTTATCGGGTCTCGGCTTGCACTTCCCTTCCAGTCTGAATGTTCTCCATGATTTATTGTAATAATTCTATCAAGCATCCTCCCCTTATCAAAGCCTCAATCTGGTTCTGCAGGTTGTAGCATTCCGAAGTGTTGTGCCCTACGTCCTCGTGAAAGTTACAATATTTATAACGATTTCTCTTATCGATCGGGGCTTTCATGGGAGTGGGCTTCTGTAACAAACCCTTGTCCAGAATGGCGAGGTAGACTGTTTCTCGAGATGCATTTAAGTAAGTGTAATGGTCGTACCCTCCCTCATCGTGAGCTATATGATCCACTGTCCTAAGAGGTGGTAAAACTTGAGGAGGAGCTCGCTTATCTGGATACATTTCTGATCTGGGTTGAAAGAGGGGGAAGCGGTATGTTGATTTATTAGGGTGTTTGTTCTGGCTTTTCTAAGCTTGCTCGGGTCTGGGAGCTTCCTTTTTTTGTCACTTTACGGCTCTCATGTCATCATGTTCCATCTTGACCTTGAGCTGTTCGTCGACCTCAATCTACTCTAAAGCCTGATCATAAGCTTCTTGGTAGGTTTCTGGAGGTCTCTTAGCGAAAGACCAGAAAATCTTTCCCGCCCACAGGTTCCTTCTGAAGTTGGCGAGGGTTTCTTTCTCAGTGAAGACCCCCATCTGGATGACTTCCTTGTGGAAACGCTCAACATAAGAGCAGAGGGTTTCCCCTCTTTCCTGGATAACCTATTGGAGATGGACCGGGTCCTTCAATCTGGGCTTAACTCCCCGAAATTGTGAGTAAAAATCGGTTGATAACTTGGTGAAGGAATCCATGCTACCGGTAGGTAGTTTCCTAAACCAGGTTTTAGCATAATCCATGAGTTTAGTGGGGAACATTCGACACATAGCGGCCCTGGCTGTGTTCCGGACCTATATTTGTTGAAAAAAGCTCTATAAATGGCTCAGGGATTTTCAGTCACGGAGAACCTGTCAGTTGGCATTTTGAACTTAGGGGGGAGCTCTGCCTCTCGGATCCTTCTAGTGAAGGAGGCATTCATTTCACTTAGAGGATCTTTCTTTTCCTCCTTGTATTTTTCCTTCTTCATCAATTGGCCCTCCTTCTGAAGTTCTGCTAACTGGTCTTTTAGACGATTGTTTTTGAATTTTTTTGAGTTGATCTTGGATCCCTCTGACAAATTGGCGACCTCTACCAGGTTCCTTCTTCAGATGGGGTTCGCTCGAGGGCTTTGCTTACTTTCTTCATCTCTACCCCGGGCTTCTCTCCTTAAGTCATTGGGAGGAGAAACTATTCCGCTCTCGGGGAAGAATGTCCGCTGCGGATTTGACTTGCCTTGATTAGTAGCGTGGCAGCGTTTCAGGAACGTGGGGCATGTGCTCTAGCCTATCCCGGATCGAGGTTGGGAGTTCAGTTGTATTACGAGCTGATTCCCGAGGGGCAGGTCCTAGGCTATCGAAGGCGGATTGGTTAACCCTCGGCCTGCTTGACTATCCCTGGTTGTAGAGACCCACTTGTTTGATAACGACACCCTCAGCGAGTACTCAAAGGCGAACATTTTCTATGATGGCCGCCGCTTGTTGGTCAAGCTTGACCTGACTTCCCAGAGGGAGATCCAGAGCCCGTACAGTAGCTGGCTAAGTGGGAACCTGGCTATAAAGCTCTAATTTTCTCCCTTTCCTCGGGACCTTTCGTGTCGACGTAGCAAAAGGTTATCCCGACGTGCCCTATTGCCCCTGTGAGAAGCGGAGCCTCATGATTATTATGAAATAACAAACTTTTCAAATGTACAAAGATGTTGGTGTGAAAGTTTCCCATAGACGGCGCCAGAAAGTGTTAACGGGAAATTTGCTCAGGATGAGAAATTCTTACTAACACCCTCGAGACAGCTACCATGAAAGTGGTGGTTGGGGGTCAGTACCGTGATACCTGACCTGTTGAGAGGTAAACAAGAGGCTGGATCATAGTAACAGTAAATAAGAGCTTTTATTATTGATACTTGCTTTAAAATTCAAATCATTCTCTTATATGCTCGCAGTCTCTCTAAGATCTAGGATGGTGGCAACTCTGTGTCTGTCGAATAGTGGAAGCAAAGGTGGTCGTGTTCTGAATACAGAATTTAGGCCTTCCCCTTTTCTTTTCTTTTCTTTTCTTTTTCTTTTTCTCTTCTCTCTGCTTCTATGTACGTTTTTCTATATCTCCTCTATGTATCCTGCTTGGCCCTATTTATATATTGTACAAGCTGGTTTGAATTTGCTGATATCCCGCATTGATCCCTTGAATCCGTTTCCTCCTTAACGGGCAGAATCCTTCATTTAAAAGTGGTTGACCGTGAGTAAATAACGGAAAAAATTAACGTGAATGAGTTTGTTTCCTTTTTGGAACCAAACTCTTGGCTCGCACATATATGGGATTAATGATGGTTATCTCCTAGATATGATCTTGTATGTTATCGCGGCATGGTTCTTCATGGAGGTCACCCATCTAGCTGCCTGTTGCCCCGTAAAGCGAGGTAGTACCCTGCTCCGACTCTGTTCTTAGAAGCTTGAGATGGATTTTCCCTTATCCTTAGGGGATCGAGGTGTTCCTGTAGACATTCCTGGGAGGTAGGTAGTGTAGATTTAGGCATGATTCTTCCTTTATGTCTAGCCAGGACAGTGGGCTTCTAAAGAGGTTGGCGGGCTTCTCTCGAATGTCTCTTGAGCTTGGATACTTCTCCTGGCATTCACGGGGTGGTTGAGGAGCTCGACCTCAAAGCCAGGGTTCCTCGGTAGGTGGCCAACTGAAGCCCAGGCTCCAGTATTCGTGTAGGGGCTCGTCCTGGTCACGCCTAGCTTGTTTTTTGTTAGTTGTGAAACAGAGTCGGCCTTCTCTGCTCCTGCGGGGTGGCTTATGGTCTATCCACGCTTCATAAACGTCGATTATGGGTTTCGACTCGTGGCGGGAAAGTGGAAAATTTATCTTTCACCCTTGGCCAAATTTCACGTAGACGTAGCTTCGAGCTTTATCCTGGTATAAGGAGCTTAATGACGGTCTCGTTAGGCTTTATTTGGTAAGCCTGGACACGTACGAGATGCTCAGATGGTATGGGCGACCTCGCCCTGCTTCTGTAGGATCGCGTGGTAGCTAAACCTTAGGGACCTTGATACCCCACCATATAAGCCGAATTTGGACCCTTGCGGGAAGTGGAAAATTCTTCTTTGGTCCCTAGCCAAATTTTGCTATTAACAAAGACATTACCAGAATTGAGGCAACCATGGCTAATGTCCAGGTAACTCGGGAGTGGATCCAACATGCATATGATGTGGAGAGACTTGGGTCCATGTATCGTTCCATGCGAGGATTGCTCCGAAAGAGGAAGTAAACTCTTGATGGAGTGGTTTAAACTCTGCATGACAGCGTGGCTACCTTGGAAGCTAAGGTGGGTGCTTCATTTGCTGAATGATGCTTTTGTGTTGCTTGCTAGACAGCTCGAGCTCTTCTTCCCTCTGACCTGATCATCATTGGAGGATGGATACCTTAAGTAGATCACATAAAAAGCTGCGAGTTACCTGGGTCTGCTCCGATGGAAGCCGGACCTTATTGAGATGATGGATGCGCAGATGATGAAGAGGACTTGGTTCCCATTTCTGCTTTCATGGTAGGAACTACCTTGAAGTCCTCTGCTGTTGTAGGTGCATTGGGGGCTCCAAGCCCACCTACCTCTCCAACAGAATCATCCAAAGTAAAGGTCCAGTTTGATCTTTCTAGGGAAATGGTGGTCTGAAATGGTCTGGCAGATGTGGGTTGCTACAGAGGTTATGGATATAGGTGAAGCTTTAAACCTACGTATCTATCCGTCTGAATCTGTCAAGGCGGTAAGGATCTAGATCGCTCTTACCTAGGAATGGAAGGTCCATACTGAAGCCATAGTTAAGGAAGAGGCCCCGATCAATCCAGCTGAAGAGGTAAGGGACCGAGTTGATTTAGGCTAACACGAATAAGGCGGTGGAGTTGGCTCCGAGGTAGCACTGCTAGGGGATGGTTGTTCTTCCTCTACCCAAGCAGTAGGACCGGGGAGGAAGTAGCTGCCACTGTCGATGAAACTAACCTAGGATGTGGATCGAGACCACGGTTGCTCGCTAAGGCATAGTTCGATACAAATGGGGAGGAGCCGCCAGCCTGGTACTACGTATGAGGAAGCTCTGGGCCTTGCAGTATAGAGGCTTACTCAGTCAAGTAGGAGGCCTTACAGATTGTGGGAAACCTCTAGGCTCATCTCGAATGAACCAGGACTCTGATGACTTGCTAGGGTGTTGAATGGCCCGATACAAATGGAGAGGAAACATCGACCTGGTACTAGATACCAGGAGGCTCTAGAACTCACAACGGTTCCGCTGCTGCTCTAGAGGCTTGCTAAGGCACGTAGAAGGCCTCACTGAATATAGGAAGCCTCTGGGCTCATCTCGAATGTTTGTAATCGGGACTCTGGTGGCTTGCTAGGGCGTTGAATGACCCAACATGAATGGAGCAGATCCAACGGTATGATGCCCTTTAGGAGCAGCTTGATGCTTCTAAGGTCGAGCTTGAGTAGACCAAGGGGATGATGATCAAGATAATGAGGGGAGCGATCATCCTGACCAGAGTTGAGGCAATCGCTGATAAGATGCAGGTAGATAGAGAGCGGATACAGTTTGTATATGATATAGAACGACTCGAATCCATGCTCTGTGTCGTGTAAGGATTGCTCTGAAAAAGATCATGGAGAAAGCTGAGAGTTTATTAGGTCCACTCTCAGTGAAGCCGATCCATCTCGAGCCACAGGGTGCACTGAAGATGAGGAGGACATGGTGCCCATCTCCATATTCATGCGAGACAGTACTAGGGTAGAACCTATCTCAAAGTCCCCTGCTACAAGGTAGGGGATGCATGAGAGGCTTCAAGTTTGCCTACCTCTCTATCTGAATCTGTCTTAGTAGAGGTCCAGATTGGTGTTACCAAGGTAAGAGAGGTAAGAGAGGAAAGAGAGATCTCGATTGATCCAACTGAGGAGATGGAAGTCAATGCTGATTGAAGTTGATCCAACCAAGGTGGTAGAAGCTAGCTCTGAAGTAGCAGTGTTAATGGTTGATGACCCATCATTCAACCAAGCAATGAGACTAAGGAGGAAGAAGTTGCTACTATTGAGAAGACTAACCAGAGAGGTAGATCGGGACCAAGGTAGCTCGCTAGGGTGATGAATGGCCCAATACAAGTGGAGAGGAGGCACCGACCTAGTAACTGTCTGGAGACATGCTCAGGATTCAAGAAGTTTCCCGTGATTGAGAGAATACTTTGGACCCCTCCGGGATGAGTGGTGACTCACTTGAGCATTGGATGACCCTATATGAATGGAGATGGGCTAATTGTCTGGTACGGGTCCAAAGGATTACTTAGAATTCAAGGAGCCCCAGCAACTGAGCAAAGGCTTTGGACCACGTAAAATATGGGAAGCCTCTAGGCTGTCTTTGATCAGATCGGGCTTCGGTGGCTTGCTAAAGCGGTGAATGGCCTAGTACACATGGAGCAAAGATTCCGGTCTGGTATTGGTCCAGAAGCATGAGTGGGATCCAAGAAGTCCCCAACAATTGAGAGAAAGCTCTGGACCCTTCTGGAATGAACCAAGAATTTAGTGGCTCACTTGGGCTTGGACCGGCTTGATAGAAGAAGTGAGGAGCCACTTGGCTTTACAGTGAGGCTGCTACTCCAGAGGTTTGCTTAGGCACGTAGGAGGCCTTACCAAAATATGGGAAACCTCTGGGCTCTCCTTGACCGGATCAGGCTTCGGTGGCATGCTAGGGCATTGAATGGCCTGGAAAACATAGAGTGACGCCACCGGTCTGGTACTGGTCCAGAAGCATGCTTGGGATCCAAAAAGTCCCCAGCAACTGAGAGAAAGCTCTAGACCCTCTTGGAGTGAACCGAGAGTTCAGTGGCTCGGGCATTGACTGGCCCGGTGCATGAGGAGTGGAACCACTAATCTTCTACTGGCCGTGCTGCTCTAAAAGCTACACAGCTGAGTTGGCTGCTTAGATTCATGAGTCGACCTGCTACCGCTACCTAGGAGCTTCTTAGGGTGGATGTGGTGACATGAAGGGTCCCGTATGACCAAGTCCAAGTCCCACTGATCTATTTGATAAGAGGTCTACCGGTAGCAGAGCGAATATTCAGTAAAGAAGCAAGAGAGGTGCAGTTCTACTGTATAGGAGCTCTTGATGCATCAAAATGATTCAGCTATATAGGAGATCTTCAAGTGGGGAGCTACTGTATTGGAGCTCCATGAATATCTGAGCAGGTTTGCTTTATAGTAGTAGCATAATGAACTGGTTCCACCAGGAATTCCACGTACCATATTTGCTCCACAATGAACGAAACTCGTTAAATGATAAAATGAGAACCACATGAGATGCATAGGAGATATGGACAAGTATGGAGAAAGGACATCATATATAGTAAATGATATTCCATGAATAATGAATCTGTTACCTCGAAAGTATAATGATACTAATGTAGAAACATAGAGGCTTTCAATGGAAACTTCCCACACACTCGTTAGAAAGTGTTAACCGGAAGTTTGTTTAGGATGAGAAATCCCAATTAACACCCACAAGACCACTACCATGAAAGTGGTGGTCGGGGTCGGTATCGTTGATACCTGACCTGATCTTGTATGAATATGAAGAAGAATGAAACAGTAGGTAGGAGACAAACCATCCCTCCCGTCGGGCTTCGTGCTTATAAAGTAGATCTGGGAAGCTCGAGGTTCCCTTACTGATGCAAAGAGGTGATCCTGAACCTTGTTCTTCGGTTGAGGTCGAGGCCCGTCCTAGTGCCCAGAGCCTGGTTCTGGAGCCTGATTGCTTCCTATAATACCTTGACCTCGATAGCAAGTAAGAAGGGGGGCTTATCTAGCTCTAGTGTCGGAGAGCTCGATTTCTTCCATTGAGAAGATACGAGGGAGCACCTCGACTCCCTTCAAACTGGTATGGCTGGTTTCTCTTCATCTTGATGTGCGACTTTGACATGTCTATTAGAGGATAAGAGCGTTAGGTCTAGTGAGGTAGGAATCTAGATTCGGTTCCTTAGGTCTTCGTTGTCGTTTTCCAATCTCGTGTAAGAAACATTAGAGAGCTAGGACCAATGGGGTAAGTACCTAGCCAGCATACGCACACGTATAATAAAGTAAAAAACACAAGTCTTTTGTAGTGAGAGGTGGACTGACCAAGGGGGAAAAAGTATCACGAATGATCACATGCTGAAAAAGCACAAGGCAGTATCCAATGGAAGGAGGAATACCCTTCCTTATGTATATATCACAGATGCTCCGGGGAAATTACAACAATGGAGAAATAATACCACCAATGTTCTCCAGAGAGCTTACAACAATGATCGAGTGTTAACCGATACAAGTATATACCTGGTAAAGGTACACGTACAATGACGATCTAGAGAGAACTTTAAACGAAACATGTGTCTTCTGAGATATCAGATCCCTCAATATGCCTTTTACAGGCATATTTATACATGGTGACTAACTTGGCGTGCAAGTTCGGGACTCTTCCTTCCTTGATAGGCGGGATTTTCTGTTATAATTGACCCCCAATAATCGGTTGTAGAAGATATCTTGGAGGAAAAGGTATTTGTTTCCTCATTGGACTCTTTCACTAATGGTGGCCATTAAAGAGTTGAATATTCTCTTATTAATGGCGTTGATCATATCATTAATTGGGTTAACTACCTCTATTAATATAGTTGACCTCATTAATAGGGTTGACAAACTCCATTAATACGGTTGACCTCATTAAATAGGGCTGACTACCTCTATTAATACGATTGACCTCATTAACGGTAATCATGAAAGTTAACCCTCTCTCTTGGAGGAGAACTCTGGTTCAATATTCGGGTGGCGTGATACATTACTGATATTATTCTTTCTACCTTACGGATGAGGCGTACCTCGGATGGGTCCTGAAGCTGGTATCCCAGTACTTGGGTATCGATCTGAGGGTGAGATACCTTAAGGTACCAGTCTGGTTGTATGGAGCTTTATTCGACCTTACAAGGCTTTCGGTGGAACTCGATTTAACCACCTTGGAATCCGACATGGTAGCGAAGCTTAGCTGGCAAGCCCTGATAAGGTGTTCACCATAAATAGGCGGCCTTGGCTTGCTTCTCGAAGGGTGGAGAGGTACACTCGAGTACTACTCTTGCTACTTGATTTAACCGTGCCAGGATCTACAGTGGATCTTTGGGCTTTTGGTGAAGATGAGGCTTTACGGGCTTCTTCGTTTTATGCTCGGACAAGTTGAGATTATACCTCGATGAGATAGGAGGGCCTTTGCAAGATAAGTTAGGCACCTTGAAGGTCTTCTAGAGAAAGTAGAGATAATAGCAAGCTCTAAGAGAGTGTCACAAGATACATTAAAGGTGGGGGACCCAGGTCCTTTCACATCGACCTAGCTTTGGACTTTTATCCTATTATATGGAGCTTGACGCGGTCTCGTCAGGCTTTGTTTGGTAAGCCTGGACACGTGCAAGATTCTCAATTGGTTTGGACGGCCTAGCTTTGCTTCTGTAGGATCGTGTGGTAGCTCAACCTCGGGGACCTTGATACCCCGTCATATAAGCCCGAATTTGGAGCATTGTAGGAAGGCTGGGAAGTGGAAAATTATTCTTTGGTCCCTAGCTAAATTTTTCTATTAACAGAAGTCCCTCTCTGACTTGAACACCGGTAAGTATTTGGGGTTGGAGTCTGAATCTTGTACTACATGAAGAATTTTGCTTGACCCTTTTTATTGGTAACCAGTATCATTCCCAGTGATTGGCTTAGCGAACCAGGGTACTATTCATTCCTACAAAATAAACGAGCTATGGCAGACTACAAAAAGGGATATTTCCTTTACGGATTTTTCGATGCTTTAGTCAGTGTAAAACTTGGTAAGTGAGAAAGGTCACAAACCGTATTGCTCGATCATGTTGGATGAAGCTTCTGTGGTTAATATGGGTACCTAAAGTTCTTTTTCCAGGAATCATGGTAGTTAGACGAGCTGGCGAAATGATCCTGTTAGGCATCTATGCCTTCTAGATCCTTCCTAACGGGGTTGGCCCGACCAAGGCAGCAGGATGACTTATTGGTTGTTCTGATCTCGTGATCTAGCAGGTAACTATGCTCTTATGCTCAGATCCTTCATAGGGGAGGTCAACCGACCAAGGCATCCGGAGTGCTATCTAGCTATATCCTGGTCTCGATATCTGGATGGCAACAATGCTCTTACACTCAGACCATTCTTGGGGGTCGTAGCCTGACCAAGGTATCAGGAGTGCTATCTAGCTATTTCTTTGTCTTGAGATCTGGATGGCAACTATACTCTTACACTCAGACCCTTCTAGGGGGTCGTAGCCCGACCAAGACATCAGGAGCATTATCTAGCTATTTCATGGTATTTTGATGTGGATGGCAACTATGCTTTTACACTTATACCCTTCTTGTGGGTCGTAGCCCGACCAAGGCATCAGAAGCGTTATCTAGCTATTTCTCGGTCTCGAGATCTGGATGGAAACTATGATCTTACACTCAGACCCTTCTTGGGGGTCGTAGCCCGGCCAAGGCATTAGAAGCGCTATCGAGCTATATCTTGGTATTCTGGATGGCAACTATGATCTTACACTCAGTCCCTTCTTAGCGGTCGTAGCCCGACCAAGGCATCAAGAGCGCTATCTAGGCTTTATCCTGGTATTTGATCCAGATGGCAACTGTGTTCTTACACTCAGACCCTTCATGTGGGTCGTAGCCCGACCAAGGCATCAGGAATGCTATCTAGCCATATCCTGGTATTTTGATCCGGATGGCAACTTTGCTTTTACACTCAGACCCTTCTTGGGGGTCGTAGCCCGACTAAGGCATCATGAGCGCTATCTAGCTATATCCTGGTATTTTGATCCGGATGGCAACTATGCTATTACACTCAGACTCTTCTTAGGGGGCCGTAGCCTGATCAAGGCATCAGGAGCGCTATCTAGCTATATCCTGGTATTTTGATCCAGATGGCAACTATGCTCTTACAGTCGGATCCTTTTTGGGGGAGGTCACCCGACCAAGGCATCAGGGGTAATGAGGGGGCTTTCCGATCAATCCCTGGTCTCAAGATCTGGATGGCAACTATGCTCTTACACTCTGATATTTTCTTGGCGTGGGGTGGTGCCCAGCCGAGGCATCAGAGGTAAAGAGGGGGCTTCCCCGATCAGTCTCTGGTCATGAGGAGATCACTGTCGAAACACTATGGCGATCCTCTTGAAGGGATTAATCCAGTCTAGGGCATTAGGATAGCTATCTAGCTCTCCTAGTCAAGGTGATCCTATTGGAGAGATTCGATCCTGTCCAGGGCATCAGGAGTACGGTGTAGCTCTCCTGGTAACGGTGATCACATTAGATCTACTACGGATACTGAAATCGAAAGAGAAGCAAACTCATGGCGAGCTAATACGAAGTTGTATCAATGCATGGTGGTATCGGTTGATAACCAGTCTTGCTCTATGAGTTTTTTATAAGTACAATCTTTTAAGATGATCTGCATTATGAGTGTAGATAGTAGAATGGCTCTCCGCAAAAGACATTTTGTTATTATGAACTAGAGGAAATTGTCTCACGCTAGGGTCATTGCCCCTCTCACTGGAGTACTGAGAAAATATTGAGCTTCTAGTCCCCAAGTGATGTAACCAGTTTGGAAGTCCGCTTGGGGTAGATGAGAGTCTTCAACAATTGTAATGGAGCTCAAGACCCCACTGTAAATGGATCAGGACCTTTGGGTGCTCCCCGAATGGATAGAGACCTCGATGGCTCACTAGGGCATTGGAAGGCCCAGTAAAAATGTTGATGAGCAATGGTATGATAATCTTCGAGAGCAAGCTGATGTTTGCTAGATCGAGGTCGTGCAAGCCAAGGAGGATGGTTACTTCTTCACAACCTTCCAGATAGAGCTGGCTCTACTTCCCCCCTTTGACTTAAGAGTCATTGATGGATGGAAAAGGGAGGGAATTAAAGCTGCAGAGTTGGTTATGCATGTTCCCATTATAACTGGAAAGTCTAGAGTTGCGGAAGCAGACCCAGGCTAGAAATCCCATGGTGCAGTAGATGATCAATCCGAAGAGGGAGCTTCTCTCTTAAATATAGACCACAGTTGAGGTGGTTGTTTATATGATAGGTGAGCCCTTATTGATCCAGAAGTAGATGTTTTAGATGTTGAAAACTACTCTCATAGGTGACGTCAAACCAAAAGAAGGATGAGCTGACCACGGTTGATAAAACTAACCTGGGACGTGGATCGGGACCACGGTAGCTCGCTAGGGCAATGAATGGCCTGGTACCAATGGAGTGGAGCTACCGGTCTGGTACTAGATACAAGGAGGCTCCAAGACTTGCAGTGGTGCTTGCTAGGGTGATTAATGGCCCCCAAACAAAGGGAGAGGAGGCACCGACCTATTAACTGTCCAGAGACATGCTTGAGATTCTAGAAGTTTCTTGCTACTGAGAGAAGGCTTTGGACCCCTCCGAAATGAGTAAGAACTTGGTGACTCACTTAAGCATTGGATGACCCAATATAAATGGAGAATGGCAACCTATTAAGTATCGGTCCAGAGGCATACTTGGGATCCAAGGAGCCCTTAGAAACTGAGTGAAGGTTCTGGACCCTGTAAAATATGGTAAGCATATAGGCTGTCCTCGATCAGATTGGACTTTGGTGGCTTGCTAGAACTGTGAATTGCCCGGTACACATAGAGCAAAGCCACTGGTTTGGTACTAGTCCAGAAGCATGCTTGGGATCCTATAAGTCCCTAGCAATTGAGAGAAAGCTCTGGACCCTCTTGGAATGAACCAAGAATTTAGTGGTTCACCTGGACGTTAACCGGCCCGGTGTAAAAAGTGAGGAGCCACTTGGCCTTATAGTGAAGCTGCTACTCCAGAGGTTTGCTTAGGCATGTATGAGGCCTTACCAAGAGTGGGAAACCTCTAGGCTCTCACTGTTTAGATCGGGCTTCTGTGGCTTGCTAAGGCGATGAATGACCCGGTACATATAGAGCAAAGCCACCAATTTTTTAGCGGTGCTACTGCTCTAGAAGATTGCTTAAGCACGTAGGAGGCCTTACCAAATATGGGAAGCTTCTGAGAACTCCTCGATCGGATCTGGGTTCGGTGGCTTGCAAGGGCGGTGAATGGCCAGTTAAATATTGAGCGAAGTCACCGGTCTGGTACTGGTCTAGAAGCATGCTTAGGATCCTAGAAGTCCCTAGTAACTAAGAGAAAGCACTGGACCCTCATGGAATGAACCAAGAATTTAGTGGCTCACTTGGGCATTGACCGGTCTGGTGTAAGAAGTGAAGAGCCACTTGGCCTTACAGTGAGGCTGCTACTCCAGAGGCTTTCTTAGGCATGTAGGAGGCCTTACCATAAGTGGAAAACCTCTGGCCTCTCATCGATCAGATCGGGCTTCAATGGCTTGCTAGGGCGATGAATGACTCGGTATATATAAAGCAAAGCCAAAGGTCTTGTAGCGGTGCTACTGCTCTATAAGCTTGCTTAGGTGTGTAGGAGGCCTTGCCAAATGTGAGAAGCTTCTGAGAACTCCTCGATCGGATCTTGCTTCGGTGGCTAGTTAGGGTAGTGAATGGCCCGGTAAACAAGGAGCGAAGCCACTGGTCTGGTACAGGTTTAGAAACATGCTTGGGATCCGAAAAGTCCCCAACAACTGAGAGAAAGCTCTGGACCCATATGGAATGAAAAAAAAATTTAGAGGCTCACTTGTGTATTGATCGGCCCGGTGTAAGAAGTGAAGAGCCACTTGGCCTTACAGTGAGGCTGCTACTCCAGAGGTTTCCATAGGCATGTAAGAGGCCTTACCATAAGTGGGAAACCTCTGGCCTCTCCTCGATCAGATCAGGCTTCGGTGGCTTGCTAGGGCAATGAATGACTCGGTACATATAGAGCAAAGCCACAGGTCTTGTAGTGGTGCTACTGCTCTATAAGCTTGCTTCGGTGTGTACGAGGCCTTACCAAATGTGGGAAGCTTCTGAGAACTCCTCAATCGGATCAGGCTTTGGCGGCTTGTTAGAGAGGTGAATGGCCCAGTAAACTTTGAGCAAAACCATCGGTCAGGTGCTGATCCAGAAGCATGCTTGGGATCCTAGAAGTCCCAGTAACTAAGAGAAAGCTCTGGACAATGAACCAAGAATTTTGTGGCTTAATTGGGTATTGACCAGCCCGGTGTAAGAAGTGAGGAGCCACTTGGCCTTACAGTGAGGCTGCTACTCTAGAGGTTTGCTTAGGTACTGGGCTCTTCTCAATCAGATCAGGCTTCGGTGGCTTGCTAGAGCGATGAATGACCTGGTACATATAGAGCAAAACCACCGGTTTTGTAGCGATGCTACTTGTCACGGGCCGCAAGCTGTCAAGCCCATGAGCCCAACAAAGGCCATAATTATGCCAAGTTCTTGGAAGATTCTAGAGACTTCTCCACAATTCCAGCATTGGTCAAGCTTCTGGAAGTCTCTAGCAACCCAACCCTCTCTACACCATTCTTGTATTTAGCTAGATAGTTGTAGAATAATCTAGAACCTTGTAAAGGTATGTAAATACATGTAGAGTATTCTAGCTAGGTGTAGAATATTATGGAGACTTAATCTCCTTTATTAGACTAGATTAATCTAGAACATTCCTTAAGGAGGTGGCTCACCTATAAATAGCCAACCCCCCCTCATTTGTAAATCATCCTAGAATTCTTACATTAATACAACTCTTCCTTTGAGAGTATTTGTGAGCATTCTAGTGATCTAGAGCATCGTGGTCTTCCTTCGTAAGTCTCACCGATGCACTGTCTTCGGGCTCCCCATTTCAACCCTCTCTCGACTCTCCTCACTCTAAATCGCTTCCGCATCTTCACACTCGGCAACTTTCATCCAAGAACTTGCCCGAGTGTCCCTCTTACATGGCTTACTTAGCAACGGTCCCATGGAAGTTGCCTAAGTGCCGCACGGGTATGCCTAGATCAAATTCTCACCCCGTGACAAGTGGTATCAGAGCAGGTTGGTTCCAAGCAGCAGGGTTTGGAGCTCGTTACTAGGCAATCACAGCTAGCACGAGTCATGCACTCCGATAGTGAAGTTGTCGCCAAAAAGCAATCACAGCTAGCACGAGTCATGCACTCCGATAGCGAAGTTGCCACCATAGAGCAATCACAGCTAGCACGAGCCACGTTCTCCGATAGCGAAGTTGCCACCATAGAGCAATCACAGCTAGCACGAGCCACGTTTTCAGATAGCGAAGTTGCTCGATTCGAAATCCAATCGCTTGTTCATGGCGACCAACGTTCCACTAACAAGCAAAGAAAGTCCAAGACACTCTTCATCCGGGCGGAATCCCTGCCTGAGCCATGCAGGATGCAGCCCGCCATAAAACTTGAGGTGTCATCTAGTTCTCCCACTTCTCCACAGAACCAGCCAACCGTAGGCGTTCGAAGGAACAAGAAGTGCGCAAGCCATGGGAAGCGATCGAAGGCACCGAGAGAAGGCACCCGAGATGCTGGATCACCTTCGAAACCTGTCCAGCCCACTTGCATCGAGTTAAGGATGCTAGACTCGAATTCGGTCTCTCAAAGGAGGCTTCCCAAGCCGAAGACCTTCCGCATAAATGAACCAACTTATGGCCAACTCCAACATACTCAGCGCCCACGCAACGAGGACTTTGCAAACTTAGGTGGGGGAGGATGTCACGGGCCGCAAGCTGTCAAGCCCAGGAGCCCAACAAAGGCCACAATTATGCCAAGCTCTTGGAAGATTCTAGAGACTTCTCCACAATTCCAGCATTGGTCAAGCTTCTGGAAGTCTCTAGCAACCCAACCCTCTCTACACCATTCTTGTATTAAGCTAGATAGTTGTAGAATAATCTAGAACCTTGTAAAGGCATGTAAATACATGTAAAGTATTATAGCTAGGTGTAGAATATCCTGGAGACTCAATCTCCTTTATTAGACTAGATTAATCTAGAACATTCCCTAAGAAGGTGGCTCACTTATAAATAGCCAACCCCCCCTCATTTGTAAATCATCCTAGAATTCTTACATTAATACAACTCTTCGTTTGAGAGTATTTTTGAGCATTCTAGTGATCCAGAGCATCGTGGTCTTCCTTCGTAAGTCTTACCGATGCACTGTCTTTGGGCTCCCCATTTTAACCCTCTCCCGAATCTCCTCACTCTAAATCGCTTCCGCATCTTCATACTCGGCAACTTTCATCCAAGAACTTGCCCGAGTGTCCCTCTTACAAGGCTTACTTAGCAACGTTCCCACAGAAGTTGCCTAAGTGTCGCACGGGTGTGCCTAGATGAAATTCTCACCCCGTGACATACTGCTCTAGAAGCTTGCTTTGGCACGTAGGAGGCATTACCAAATGTGGAAAGCTTCTGAGAACTCCTCGATCGAATGGGCTTCGGTGGCTTGCTAGGGAGGTGAATTGCCCGGTAAACATGGAGCAAAGCCATCGGTCTAGTACTGGTTTTGAAGCAGGCTTGGGATCCTAGAACTCCCCATAAACTGAGAGAAAGCTCTGGACCCTCCTGGAGTGAACCGAGAGTTCAGTGGCTCACTTAGGCATTGTTGCCAGGTGCACGAGGCATGGAACCACTAATCATCTACTGGTCGTGTTGCTCTAGAAGCTACACAGCTGAGTTGGCTTCTTAGTTTCATGAGTCGACCTGCTACCGCTACCTATGAGCTTCTGAAGGGTGGATATGTTGACATGAAGGGTCCCGTATGACCAGATCCAAGTCCCACAGACCTACTGGATAAGAGGTCTACCGGTAGCAGAGCAAATCTTCTGTAAAAAAGCAGAATAGGTGCAGTTCTACAATATAGGAGCTCTCGATGTATCAGAATGGTTCAGCTATATAGGAGATCTTCAAACGGGGAGCTACTGTATTGAAGCTCTACGATTATCTGAGTAGATTCACTTCATAGGTGTAGCATAATGAATTGGTTTCACCAGAAATCCCACGTACCATATTTGCTCCACAATGAACGGAACTCGTTCAATGATAAAATGAGCACCACATACGATGCATAGGCGATATAGACAAGTATGGAGAAAAGACATCGTATATAGTATATGATATTCCATGAATAATGAATCTGTTACCTCGATAGTATATAGATAATAATTTAGAGACATAGAGGCTTTCAAAAGGGGTGTGGAAACTTCCCACAGACGGCACCGGAAAGTGTTTATGGGAAATTTGTTTAGGATGAGAAATCCCTATTAACACCCTTTAGACCACTAACACGGAGATGGTGGCCGGGGTTGGTATCATTGATACCTGACCTGATCTTCTATGGATATAAAGGAGGATGAAACAATAGGTAGGAGACAAAGCCATCCCGTCCGTCGGGCTTCGTGCTTATGAAGTAGATTTGGGAGCTCGAGGTTCCCTTACTGGTGCGAAGGGGGTGATCTTGGACCTTGTTCCACGGTCGGGGCCAGAGCCTGTTCTGGTACCCAGAGCCTGGTTCTGGAGCCCGATTGCTTCCTGTAATACCCCGACCTCGTTAGCAAGTAAGAAGGGGGGCTTATCTAGCTCCAACGTCGGAGAGCTCGATTTCTTCCAAAGAGATGATACTGGAGAGCTCCTCTACTTCCTTCAAACAGGTCTGGGAGGTTTCTCTTCATCTTGATGTGCGAATTTGGCATGTAGATGAGAGGATACAAGCGTTAGGTTCAGCGGGGTAGGAATCTAGATTCGGTTCCTTAGGTCTTCGTTGTTTTTTCCCGATCTCATGTAAGAAATATTAGAGAGCTAGGACCAATTGGGTCTATACCTAGCCCACATACACACATGCGTAATACAGTAGATAATAGGAAAAACACAAGTCTTATGTAGATGGAGGTTGACTGACAAAGAGGGGAAAAAGCCTCACGAGTGATCACATGCTGAAAACCCTAGCAACATCCAGAGGACGAGGGAATACCCTTGGCGAACAAGTCCAGGACTCTTCAATTAGTCTTAGTTTCCTTATCGAATACGATTCTTCCTTTAATATAGCTGATCGGCTTGTAGCTATTGTCTTGGAGAAGATATGATTGATTCCTCTTCAGACTCTTCCTTCCTAGATAGGCTGGATTTTCTGTTATAGTTGACCCCCAATAATCGGTTGTGGAGGATATCTTGGAGGAAAAGGTATTTGTTTCCTCTTTGGACTATTTCACTAATGATGTCCAATAAAGAGTTGAATATTCTCTTATTAATGGTATTAATCATGTCATTAATTGGGCTGACTACCTCTATTAATACGATTGACCTCATTAATGGTAATCATGAAAGTAAACCCTCTCTCTTGGACGAGAACTCTGGTTCAATATTTTAGTGGTGCGATACCTAACTGATATTATTCTTCCTATCATACGGAGGAGGCATACCCCGGATGGGTCTCGAAGCTGGTATCCCAGTACTTGGGTATCGATCTGAGGGTGAGATACCTTAAGGCACCAATCTGGTTGTATGGAGCTTGATTCGACCTTATAAGGCTTTCGAATCCGACGGGGTAGCGAAGCTTGGCTGTCAAGCCCTGGTATGGTGTTCGCCATAAACAGGCGACCTTGGCTTGCTTCTGGAAGGGTGGAGAGGTACGCTCGAGTACTGCTCTTGCTACTTGATTTAACCATTCCAGGATCTACAGTCGATCTTGGCACTGTTTGTGATGATGAGCCTTTACAGGCTTCTTCCTTTTTTGCTCAGAAAGGTCGAGATTATATCTCGACGAGGCAGGAGGGTTTTTTCAAGACAAGTTTGGCACCTTGAAGGTCTCCTAGTGAAAGTAGAGATAGTAGCAAGCTCTAGGAGAGTGTCACCAGATACCTTGATATCGGGGGACCCAGGTCCTTTAACGTCGACCTAGTTTCGGGATTTTATCTTGGTATAAAGAGCTTGACGCTGTCTCATCAGGCTTTATTTGGTAAGCCTGGACACGTGTGAGATGCTCAGATGGTATGGGCAGCTTGACCTCAGGGACTTTGATACCCCGCCATATAAGCCCGAATTTGGACCGTTGTAGGAAGGCTGGGAAATGGAAACAAGTTTTTTGGTCCCTAGCCAAATTTTGCTATTAACAGAAGTCCCCTCTGACTTGAACACCTGTAAGTATTTGGGGTTGGAGTCTTAATCTTGTACTACATGAAGAATTTTGCTTGTCGTTTCTTACTTGTTACAAGAATCACTCACAGTGCTTGGCTTAGCGAACCGGGGTACTAGTCATTCCAGTTTTAGGAGTCATGGTGCATTTGGTGAAGAAGATCCTAGTAGGCAACTAAGGCCACTTTCTCACCAGGTCTTTATACATAGGCGAAACATAGGTGCATTCGGCGTACCTGTAAAAAAAATGAGCGATGGCAGACCACAGAAGGGATATTCCCTTTGTGGAATTTCTAACGCTCTAGTCGGTGTAAAATTTGGTAAGTGAGAAAGGTCACAAGCCGCATTGCTCGATCATGTCGGATAAGCTCTAATGGCTAATCTGAGAGCCTAAAATTTCTGTTCCAGGAATTGGTAGGCAACTATGCCACCCAGACCTTTCCTGACAGGGTTGGACCGGCCATGGCAACCGGATGACCTTTTGGTTATGTTAACGGGAAATTTGCTCAGGATAATAAATTCCTACTAACACCCTCGAGACAACTACAACGAAAGCGGTGGCCGGGGTCGGTACCGTTGGTTCCTGACCTGTTAAAAGATATACAAGAGGCTGGATCGTAATAACAGTAAATGATACAAATAACTCTCTTATACGCTCGCAATCTCTCTAAGATGTCGGGTGGTGGCAACTCTGTGTCTGTCGAATAGTGGAAACGAAGGTGACCGTGTTCTGAATACATAATTTAGGCCTTCCCCTCTTTTTTTATTTCTCTCTTCTCTCTGTTGCTATTTATGTTTTTCTCTATCCTCTCTGGCTATCGTGCTTGGTTCTATTTATACATGGTACAAGATGGTTTGAATTTTATGATATCTCGCCACGATCCTTTGAATCCGTTTCCTCCTTATCGGGCGGGATCCTACATTTATAAGTGGTTGACCCTGAATAAATAGCGGAAACAATTAACGTGAATAAGTTTGTTTCCTCTTTGGAATCAAACTCTTGGTTCGCACGTATACGGGATTTATGATGGTTATCTTCTAGAAATGATCTTGTACGTTATCACGGCATGGTTTTTCATGGAGGTCACCCTGCCAGTTGCCTGTTGCCCCGTAGAGCGAGGTAGATCCTTACTCCGACTCTGTTCTTAGAAGCTTAAGATGGATTTTTTTCTAACCCTTGGGGGCTTGAGGTGCTCTTGTAGACATTCCTGAGAGGTAGCCGGGGTAGTGTAGATTTAGGCGTGATTCTTCCTTTATGTCCAGCAAGAACAACAAGCTTCTCGAGAGGTTGGCGGGCTTCTCTCGAATGTCTCTTGAGCTTGGAAACTTCCCCTGGCATTCGTGGGGCGGTTGTGGAGCTAGACCTCAGAGCCGAGGTTCCCCGATAGAAGGCCTGGAGAAACCCGAGTTCCAGTACTCTTATGGGGCTCGTCCTAGTCGGGCCTAGCTTGTTTTTTCTGGTAGTTTTGAAGCCGAGCCGGTCTTCCCTGGTCCTGCGGGGTGGCTGTATGGTCTTTCCGGGCTTCATGATTGTCGATTATGGGTTTCGACTTGTGGCAGAAAAGTGGAAAATTCCTCTTTGACCCCTGGCCAAATTTCACTATTAACATAAGTCCCCTCTGACTTGAACACCGGTGGTAGAATTGGGGTTGGAGTCAAATTCCTTGTTTGATTGAAAAAGTTTTCCGCCATAAAGATAATTAATGAGCAAAATCTTCTCATTAATTACCCAATATTTGAATTTGAAACAGCATGTTATTTGAAGAAAGACGGATGCAATACGGCTCCAGATGATCTTCCAGAGGATATCGCTGATAATCCTCTATTTAAACCCGGCCTTACAGTCACTTTCTTCATACTTTCTCAAATCTCAAAATTTTCAAATTTCTTCTTTCCTGCTTTCTCTGCCGATTTCCCTCTATCTTCCACTTGCTTTCAAATCTTCCTTACCCATTAATGTCGACTTCCTCAGACAGTATTGACGCCTTGGTTGAGGGCACCGGAGGCCCTAACCTAGCTCCTCATAAACATGTGCGAGGAATTTCGAGTGATGAGGAATCTTTCCCGTTTCGCTAGCGCCGTCGTTTTAGCAGGAACGTCTTTATCGACTCTGGCTTCTCGAACCAGCCTGACAATCCTCTTAACCTAGTAGATGAAGATTCTGATGTCGGGGAGAGAGTCGACACAGTTGGGAGGGCTCAGGTCACAACGGCGGAGCTTCCTTCAGTGGTGATCCTTCCTTTCGAACCTAGGGTCATCCCTGACTCCACCGTCAACCCTCAGTCGATTAGCTGTCTTCGGGACAAATACAGTATTCCTGACACCGTTTCCTTTACTGTCCCCGACAGGAACTATGACATTTTAAGCCCACCCAAAGGTGTACTCCCTATCCATATTGCAGCGTTTGAGAGCAGGGTGAGGCTCCCTCTCCACTCTACCCTTCGGCGAGCTCTTAATGCCCTTCAGCTAGCTCTGCTCCTATTGACGCCCGGCTTTTGGAGGCATCTTGTCGGCTTCCTTATGTTATGGTTCGAGCAATGCAAGATGAACGGTGTAACTAGGGAACCTAACGCTGAGGAACTTGCCTTCTTTTTCCAGATAAGTAGCCTGGTTGAGGTTCCTCGAGGCAAATTCTACGCCAAGGCCAAGAACAAGTTTAATTTTATCATCCCCGGAGCTTCAAAGAAAGACCCCGCTTAGAAAGAGGAATGGGTATTGGCGGGGGGAGACTGGGGGAGCTCTGTATTCATGGGCGGGCATTAGCTCGAGGTTCCCACCGTCTTTAGCGACAAACCCTCATGGTGTCGGGATTCCTTGTCCGCTGAGTCTGAAGCCGTACTGAAGACCATCTTGGCCCGAAATTACTTAAATTTGAAGTTTCCAACCGCTGACCCCTTCGATCCCCTCAGGGTGAACAAGTACCTGTGGATCTCCGATGCTACTCCTTGTAAGTATCTCTCTCTATCTTGTTTTTAAATTGTTGAATGGTTCAGTTTTGATGATCTTGACCCCCCTCTTTTTTTAACAGTGTTTGTTGTTGCTCCAGCTTCTCGCGAAGCCTGTCAAGAAAAGTCCTCTCTTCCTCCTTCCAGATCATCCCTGAGAGCTCTTTCTACCGCTTTGAAGATGGGGGGGTCAACCCTTAAGGCTGCTACCTTGCTTACTTTTTCTCCAACGCCTTCTCCGGTGAAGTCTAAGATGGTTATCCTTGTGTCTCTGGCAGCAAAGGCACTAAACCGAGGTGGGCCCACTTCCAAAGCCGATAATAAGTCCACTATTGCTCCCTCACAAGTAATCTTTGCATCAAACGATGCTTCACCAGTCACATTATCCCTTTATACTGATCCGGCATTATTCCAGGCAGTCCAGGTTTCCAGGGAGCCCGAAGTTACCCCATAGGTCGCCCCTTCTCGCCCTTACCAGCAATAAAGCTCGGTGGGTCAGAACGAGGTCCTGAAGCAATTCCTTGCATTCTGTCCAAGCGGCAGACTTTCTAGGATGACCTGAATGCCCGTGGATATCATGATTACTAAGGGTCTGCCCTTCTAGCCGAGGTAATCGTCGCTCTTACTTCTTCATTCAGTAGCTTGATTTGTCATTTTCTAACATGAATTTCCTTTGTAGGCCTTCAAGTTTCATGTAGCCATGGGACATCAGGTAGCCTTCCTCCGTAATCGGACAGCCAAGGCTGAGGCTGAAGTTGAGCAAGCCATAGGGTTGCTTACGTAGGCTCAAACCCTAGTCCATAGAGATGACCTCCAGCCAACAGGGAATGGAAACACAGTGCGACCATGAGAGGTTGAAGCAGGCTTTTGATCAAGAAACTCTCCGGTCGAAGCGACAAGCTAGCCAGCGGGATGACTAGAAGGGAGAGGTGAAGGCTCTAGATGTCGAGAACCAAGCTTTACAGGCTCGAATTACCCAGCTCCAGGCCAAGGTGGAAGCTTCTTTTAACGAGGGGTACTTCTATGCCTCCTATCAGGTTGCAGTAGCCTTTCCTCCCCCATTTGATCTCTCCAGTATCGTCGGCTTGGGTAGATAAGAGGTCATGTCACGGGCTGCAGAGATGTCTCGCCCTGAAAATGATGGAGCTGGTCATTCCGGAGAGGGAGCTGAGAAGCGATTGGAAGTGCCAAATCTGCATTCTCATGTTCCAACCTTCCCAGCATCTGGTCCTGGCGAATCCTCAAGGGAGGTCCAAACCGAGAAGCTAGAAGGAGGCCTTATTGAAGCCCGAGATCATCTCACAATGCTCTTATGAGTGGAGTTAACTGAAGGCGGGATTATGCTTGAGTCAGTGGCTAGTCTTCTTGATACAGCCATGCCACCTGAAGTTATGGTGGTGATCAATGAAATTGTGGAGGAGGATCCTATTGAATCTGAAGCAGCCAAGGCGGATCCCTAGAAGGAGGTGGCGGAGGCGGTAGATGCAGCTGACCAGGATGGGCTATGATCGGAGAGAGGAGCAAGGGGCGAGGTTCACTCTATAGAATAGAAGGCAGGAGGTCCTTAGGAAGACGAAGAAGTTTGAGTCCTCTCCTATGTAATTCATTTTGAATGCCCGGAAAAGGGGGTCGGCATCCCATCTTTAGCCGTGTCTGACCTTTTGTCATTTGATTCTCTTTTTTGTAGCCCAGAATCAGGGATAGGGCTCCCTGCTGTGTGTAGCCTTATTGGGGAATAGACTCCCCCACTTAAAAATAAAGCATCAATTTTAAATCTAACTCTCATTCCAACTTGCATATACTTACTTGATCTACTCTAGGTCCATCATTTATAGCGAAATGAACTATCTTGGGGGAACAACAAGATAAGAAAACTGTATTAGTGCGAAAACGGACAGTTAACATCGGGCTTCCTAACTACCGAATCTCGCAGCTCAACTTCCTTAGTCGATAGTCCCCTTGTTTGATTGTAGGCCTGCTATAATAAGTGACCACGTATCAAGGAGGGTTAGTTAACCAGAACTAACTGGTATATTTAGAGTAAATCGAGCCCTCTATCCCTGAATCCTTCTAACGGGTTGCAGCCAAAGCGAGTCATTAAATAAGGAACTGTTTGGTCTCCCTTTTTAAGCTAGGGATCGGAAAGGCTTCTGTGTTCTTCAATTCAATTATTTTTGGGGGTCGTAGCCCGACCAAGGCATCAAGAGGGCTATCTAGCTATTTCCTGGTCTCGAGATCTGGATGGCAACTATGCTTTTAAACTCAGATCCTTCTTGGGGTGGTAGCCCGACCAAGGCATCAGGAGGGCTATTTAGCTATTTTCTGGTCTTGAGATCTGGATGGCAACCATGCTCTTACACTCAGATCCTTTTTGGGGTTGGTAGCCTAACCAAGGCATCATGAGGGCTATCTAGCTATTTTTTGGTCTCGAGATCTGGATGGCAAGTATGCTCTTACACTCAGATCCTGTTTAGCAGGGGGTAGTGCTCGGCCGAGGCATCAAGAGTGGCGGGGGGGCTTCCTGAGAACTAGGTCTCTTTCTTTGAAGTTTTAGGCTTTAACCCTCCTGTTGAAGTACCTGGCAATCCTGCTTTGGTAGATTGCTACCTTATAGTCTATTCGATCTTGTTTTTCCTCCAGGAGGCCCAATCTTGCTCGGAGCTTACTTTCGATGCTCCCTGGTTCAAAAATTTTGACTCCAAAAGAGGTCAACTTGTGCTCTATAGGTAGGACTGCTTCAACCCGGAAGGCCAGCGAGTAGGGTGTTTCCCCGTTAGTTGTTCTCCTTGTAGTGCGGTAAGCCTAGAGGACCTGGGGAAGCTCATCTACCCATCTGCCTTTCTTTTGTTATAGCTTTTTCTTTAAAAACTTAGCCTGTCCCGGAGCTGTCAGAAGTGGTCCAATCAAATCGACTCCCGACATTGCAAAGGGATATGGCTAGCTAAGGGACGACAAGCGCTCTGGAAAGAGGTGACTCAAGTTTGCGGCCTTCTGGCATGCCTCGCAGGTTTGCACCAAGTTCTTAGCATCTTGATGGATGGTCAGCCAATAATACCCTATGCGGAGAACATGATATGCCAAGGCCTCTCCACCAATATGGTTCCCGCATTCCCCGGACTGAACCTCTCTCAAGGCCCACTTGGCTTCTTCAGGGTGTAGACATCAGAACAGGGGAAGGAATTTTCCTCTTCGGTATAAATGCCCATCCACCATACAATACTGGACCGAGAGCCTTTTAGCCCTCCTAGCTTGGTCGGCCTCCCCGGGGAGTTTCCCATCCTGTAGATACTCCGTTATTGGATCCATCCAGCATGGTTGTCAGTCCAAGGTATAAGCTTCATTATCTGTCATAATGCTAGGTAGGGGGATTACTTGAAGAGGGACTCCATGAGGTAGGGTCTGGCCACCATATGCAGCTATCTTGGCAAGGACGTCAGCCCGATGATTTAGCTGTCGAGGTATCTGCTCGACTCTGAATCCCTTAAATCCGTTCTTGAGTTGTTGAACCAATTTTAGAGAAGCGATCATATTATTTCCCTTTGCCTGATAATCCCCGGAGACTTGGTTGACCACGAGTGAAGAGTCGCTCTTGATATTCAAGTAATTAACCCCGAGTTCTATGGCTGCCTTTATTCCAGCTAGCAGGGCTTCGTAATCTGCCTCATTGTTTGTGGCTTTAAATTCAAACCTGAAACAGTGCCAGCACTCAGTTCCTTCTAGATCAATGAGGACTATGCCCGCTCCTTCCCCAGACTGCCCTGAAGCTCCGTCAGTATAGAGAATCCACGACTCGCAGCCCTCCGATCAGTTGTAAGATTCTGGAGTCCTCTCATGCTATCGTGGGGTTGCCTGATCTGAAGGTATTGAGAGCTCAGCTACAAAGTCTACTAGTGCCTGAGCTTTTATCGTTGTCCTAGGCTTATACTTTAAATCAAACTGGGTAAGCTTTAGTGCCCATAGAACCAGCCTTCTAGAAACATCCGGTCTTTATAAGAATTGACGGAGGGGTTGGTCTATCACCACTGCTATTGAATGACCATGGAAGTAGGGACGAAGTTTCCTTGCCGAGGTCACCAAGGCGTAAGCGAGCTTCTACAATAGAGTATAGTTCTTTTCGGGCTTGGTTAAAGCGTGACTCACATAGTAGATAGGTCGCTGGATCCTATCCGCGCATTCCTTGACTAAGGCCCTGCTCATGGTGGTTTCTGAAACAACCAAGTATATTTGGAGCTCTTCTCCAGGATTTGGCTTTTCCAGCAATGGAGGGCTTGTTAGGTATCTTTTCAAAGCTTAGAAAGCTTGTTAGCTCTCCTGATCCCATTTCATGTTTCTTCCCTGCTTAATAGCTTTGAAGATTGGTAGGCACTTATCGGTAGACCGAGAGATGAACCTATTGAGCGCTGCTACCTGTTCGTTCAAGGCTTGAACCTGTTTAAGAGATGTGGGGGATTCTAGATCCAGGGTAAACATGATTTTTTCTAGGTTAGCCTCTAAACCTCTCTCTTGGACCATGAAGCCTAGAAAATTCTCCGCAGTTACCCCAAAGGCGTATTTGGAAGGGTTCAACCTCATCTGGTTTTCCCTTAGGATCATGAAGGTCCTACGAAGGTCATCCAGGTGGCCTCCTGAGGTTAAAGATTTAGTGATCATGTCGTCTATGTACACCTCCATCAACCTTCCAATTTTGGGCTTGAACAACCGATTGACTAACTGCTGGTAAAAAGCTCCAGCTTTTTTGAGCTCGAAAGGCATCACCTTGTAGCAGTACAGGCATTGAGCAGTGATGAAACTGGTCTTTTCTTTGTCTGGGGATCCAGATGTCAACAATGCACTTATACTCAGATCTCTCTTGGGCATGGTAGCCCAACAAAAGCATCATGAAGGCTATCTAGCTATTTCCTGGTCTCGAGGCGATCATTGTCGAAATACCATGGCGTTCCTCTTGGAGGGATTGATCTGTTCCAAGGCATGAGGAGGGCTATCTAGCTATATCCTTGTCTCGAGATCTGGAAGGCAATAATGTTCTTACACTCAGACCCTTCTTGGGAGTTGTAGCCTGACCAAGGCATCAGAAGCGCTATCTAGCTATTTCCTGGTCTCGAGATCTAAATGGTAACTATGCTCTTACACTCAGATTCTTCTTAGGGATCCTAGCCTGACCAAGGCATCAGGAGCAATATCTAGCTATATCATGGTATTTTGATCTGGATGACAACTATGCTCTTACACTCAGACTCTTCTTGGGGGTCATAGCCTAACCAGGGCATCAGGAGCGCTAGCTAACTATATCCTGGTATTTTGATCAGGATGGCAACTATGCTCTTACACTCAGACCCTTCTTGTGGGTTATAGTCCGACCAAAGCATCAAGAGCGCTATCTAACTATATCTTGGTATTTTGATCCGGATGGTAACTATGCTCTTACACTCAGACCCTTCTTGGGGGTTGTAGCCAGACCAAGGCATAAAGAGCGCTATCTAGCTATATTCTGGTATTTTGATCTCGATGGCAACTATGCTCTTACACTCAGACCCTTCTTGAGGGTCGTATCCAAACCAAGGCATCAGAAGTGCTATCTAGTTATATCCTAGTATTTTGATCCGGATGGCAACTATGATCTTACGCTCAGACCTTTCTTATGAGTCGCAGCCCGACCAAGGCATCAGGACCACTATCTAGCTATATCTTGGTATTTTGATCCGGATGGCAACTATGCTCTTACAATCAGATCCTTTTTGGGGTCGTAACCCCACCAAGGCATCAGGAGCACTATATAGCTATATTCTGGAATTTTGATCAAGATGGAATTTATGCTCTTACACTCAGACCCTTCTTGTGGGTCGTAGCCTGACCTAGGCATTAGGAGTGCTATCTAGCTGTATCCTGATATTTTGATCCGGATGGCAACTATGCTCTTACAATTGGATCCTTTTTAGGGGAGGTCACCCGACCAAGGCATCAGGGTGATTAGGGGGCTTCCCTGATCAATCCCTAGTCTCGAGATTTGGATGGTAATTATGCTCTTACACTCAGACTCTTTTTGGCGGGGGCTGGTGCCCGTCCCAGGCATCAGAGGTAGTGAGGGGGCTTCCCCCACCAGTCTCTAGGCATGAGGAGATCACTGTCAAAATACTATGGCGATCCTCCTTGAGGGATTAATCCAGTCTAGGGCATTAGGAAGACTATATAGCTCTCCTAGTCAAGGTGATCCTTTGAACGGATTCGATCTGGTCCAGGGCTTCAGGAGAGTGTGTAGCTCTCCTGGTAATGGCAATCCTCCAGGAAGGATTTGATTCTGTCTAGGGCATTGTGAGTGCGGTGGAGCTCTCCTAGTGATGATGATCTCATGAGATCTATTACGGATATCGAAATCAAAAGAGATGCAAACTCTTGGCAAGCTAATACAAAGTTGTATCAATGCATGGTGGAATCGGTTGATAACCAGTCTCGCTCTCGGAGTTTTTTTACTAGTAGAATCTCTTGAGATGGTCTGCATTATGAGTGTAGATAGTATAATGGCTCTCTGTAAAAGACATTTTTTATTGCGAACTACAGGAAATTGTCTCACGCTAAGGTCATCGCCCCTCTCACTAGAGTACTGAGAAAATTTTGAGCTTCTAGTCCCTAAGTGATGTAACCGGTTTGGAAGTCCGCTTGGGGTAGATGGGAGTCTTCAACAATTGTAATGGAGCTCAAGACCCCACTATGAACGAATCAGGACCTTTGAGTGTTCCCCGAATGGATCGAGACCTCGACGGCTCAATAGGGCATTGGAAGGCCTTGGACAAATGGAGAGGAGCCATCAGTATGATAATCTTTGAGAGCAAGCTGGTGTTTGCTAAGGTCTAGCGCGTGCAAGCCAAAAAGGATGGTTACTTCTTTATAACATTCCAGGTAGAACTGGCTCTACTTCCCCCCTTTGACTAAAGAGTCATTGATGGACGGAAAAAAGGGAGGGGATTAAGAAGAAAGCTGCTGAGATGGTTGTGCATGTTCCCATCGTAGCTGGCAAGTTTTGGGTTGCTGAAGCAAACCTGGACTCAAAATCCCATTGTGCAGTAGATGAGCAATCCGAAGAGGGAGCTTCTCTCTTAAATAAAGACCACAGCTGAGGTGGTTGTTTATATGGCAGGTGAGCCTCAGTTGATCCAGAAGTAGATGCTTCTGATGGAGAAAACTACTCTCTTAGGTGACATCAAACCAAAAGGAGGAGGATCTGACCACGGTCGATGAAACTAACCTGGGATGTGGATCAGGACCACGGTAGCTCGCTAGGGCAATGAATGGCCCGGTACAAATGGAGTGGAGCTATCGGTCTAGTACTAGATACAAGGAGGCTCCAAGACGTTCAATGGTGCTACTGCTGCTCAGAGGCATACTTAAACACGTATGAGGTCTTACTGAATATGGGAAGCCTCCAGGCTTATCTCGAATGAACTAGGATTTCAGTGGTTTGCTAAGGCGCTGAATGGCCCGGTATGAATGGAGTAGAGCTACCGGTCTGATGCTATTTAGGAGCAGGTTGTTGCTGCTAAAGTCGAGCTTGAGCAGACCAATGAGGAGATGATCAAGATAATGAAGGGAGCGCTTGTCTTGAGCAAAGCCAATACCAGAGCTCAGGTAATCACAACTAAGATGCAAGTAGACAGAGAGCAGATGCAGTGTGCACATGATATAGAGAGACTCGAATCCATACTCTGTGCCGCGCAAGGACCGCTCTGAAGGAGATCATGGAGAGAGCTGAGAGTTTATTGGGTCCACTCACACTGATGCAGGTCCATCTCGAGCCACAAGGTGCACTGATGATGAGGAGGACATGTTATCCATCTCCATATTCATGCCAGGCCATACTAGGATAGAAACTATCTCAAAGTCCCCGAGGTAGGAGAAGTATGAGAGGTATGAGAGATCTCGATTGATCCAACTGAGGAGATAAAGATCAAGGCTGATTGAAGTTTATCCATCCAAGGTGGTGGAAGCTAGCTCCGAAGTAGCAGTGTTAAGGGATGATGGCCCATCCTTCAACCAAGCAATGAGACTAAGGAGGAATGAGTTGCTACTATTAAAAAGACTAACCGTAGAGGTAGATCTGGACCAAGGCAGCTCGCTAGGGCGATGAATGGCCCTATACAAGTGGAGAAGTGGCACCGACCTAGTATCTATCAAGAGACATGCTTGAGATCTTAGAAGTTTCCCGCGATTGAGAGAATGCTTTGGACCCCTCCGAAACGAGTAAGAATCATGGTGACTCACTTAAGCATTGGATGATCCAATATAAATGGAAAGAGGTAACTTGTCTGGTACCTGTCCAGAGGCATACTTGGGATCCAAGGTGCCCCTAGCAACTGAGTGAAGGCTCTGGACCACATAAAATATAGGAAGCCTCTAGGCTGTCCTCGATCAGATCAGGCTTTGGTGGCTTCCTAAGACAGTGAATGGCCCGGTACACATGGAGTAAAGCCACCGGTCTGGTACTGGTCTAGAAGCATGCTTGGAATTCTAGAAGTCCCCAGCAACTGAGAGAAAGCTTTGGAACCTCCTGGAATGAACCAAGAATTTAGTGGCTCACTTGGACGTTGACCGGCTCAGTGTAAGAATTGACAAGCCACTTGGCCTTACAGTAAGGCTGCTACTCCAGAGGTTTATTTAGGCATGTATGAGGCCTTACCAAGAGTGGGAAACCTCTGGGCTCTCCTCAATTAGATCGGGCTTCCGTGGCTTGCTAGGGCGGTGAATGGGCCGGTACATATAGAGCAAAGCCACCGGTCTTGTAGTGGTGTTGCTGCTCTAGAAGCTTGCTTAGGCACGTAGGAGACCTTACCAAATGTAGAAAGCTTCTGAGAACTCCTCGATCGGATCTGGCTTTGGTGGCTTGCTGTGGTGGTGAATGGCCCGGTAAACATGGAGCGAAGCCACCGGTCTGGTACTGGTCCAGAAGCATGCTTGGGATCCTAGAAGTCCCCAGCAAATGAGAGAAAGCTCTGGACCCTCATGGAATTAATTAAGAATTTAGTTGCTCACTTGGGCGTTGACCGGCCTAGTGTAAGAAGTGAGGAGCCATTTGGCCTTATAGTGAGGCTGTTACTCTAGAGGTTTGCTTAGGCATGTAGGAGGCCTTACCAAGAGTGGGAAACCTCTGGGCTCTCCTCGATCAGATTGGGCTTCGGTGGCTTGTTAGGGCGATGAATTGCCCAGTACATAAAGAGCAAAGCCACCGGTCTTGTAGTGGTGCTACTGCTCTAGAAGCTTGCTTAGGCAAGTAGGAGGCCTTGCCAAATGATGGAAGCTTCGGAGAACTCCTCGATCGGATCGGGCCGGGCTTCGGTGGCTTGCTAGGGTGGTGAATGGCCTGGTAAATATGGTGTGAAGCCATCAGTCTGGTACTTGTCCAGAAGCATGTAAGGGATCCTAGAAATCCCCAGCAACTGATAGAAAGCTCTAGACCCTCCTGGAATGAACCAAGAATTTAGTGGCTCACTTGGGCGTTGACCGGCCCGATGTAAGAAGTGAGGAGCCACTTGGCCTTACAGTGAGGCTGCTACTCCAGAGGTATGCTTAGGCATGTAGCAGGCTTTACCAAGAGTGGGAAACCTCTGGGCTCTCCTCGATCAAATCAAGCTATGAGGGCTTGCTAGGGCGGTGAATGGCCAGGTACATATAGAGCAAAGCCACCAGTCTTGTAGCAGTGCTACTACTCTAGAAGCTTGCTTAGGCACGTAAGAGGCCATACCAAATCTGGGAAGCTTTAGAGAACTCCTCGATCTGATCGGGCTTCAGTGGCTTACTGGGACAATGAATGGCCCGGTAAACATGAGGTGAAGCCACCTGTCTGGTACTGGTCCAGAAGCATGCTTGGGATCCTAAAAGTCCCCAGCAACTGAGAGAAAGCTCTGGACCCTTCTGAAGTGAACCGTAAGTTCAGTGGCTCACTTGGGCGTTGACGACCGGTGCACGAGGTATGGAACCACTAATCTTCTACTGGTCGTGCTGGTCTAGAAGCTACACAGCTGAGTTGGCTTATTAGATTCATGAGTTGACCTACTACTGCTACCTAGGAGCTTCCGAAGGGTGTATACGGTGACATGAAGGGTCTCGTATGACCAAGTCCAAGTCCCGCAGATCTACTTGATAAGAGGTCTACAGGTAGCAGAGCAAATATTCTATAAAGAAGCAGGAGAGGTACATTTCTACTGTATCTGAGCTCTCGATGTATCAGAATGGTTCAGCTATACAAGAGATCTTCAAGCAGGGAGCTACTGTATTGGAGCTCCACAATTATCTGAGTAGGCTCACTTCATAGGAGTAGCATAAAAAACTGGTTCCACCAGGAATCCCACGTGCCATATTTGCTCCACAGTGAACGAAACGCGTTAAATGATAAAATGAGCACCACATGCGATGCATAGGCGATATAGACAAGTATGGAGAAAAGACATCGTATATAGTAAATGATAATCCATGAATAATGAATCTGTTACCTCGATAGTATAATGATACTCATGTAGAGACATAGAGGCTTTCAAAAGGGGTGTGGAAACTTCCTACAGACGGTGCCAGAAAGTGTTAACGGGAAATTTGTTTAGGATGATAAATCCCTATAAACACCCTCGAGACCACTACCACGAAGGTGGTGGCAGGGGTTGGTACCTTTGGTACCTTGGTGATCTTGTATGAATATGAAGGAGGATGAAAAAGTAGGTAGGAGACAAGCTATCCCGCATGTCGGGCTTCGTGCTTATGAAGTAGATCTAGGGGGCTCGAGGTTCCCTTGCTGGTGCGAAGGGGGTGATCCTGGACCTTGTTCCTCAGTCAGGGTTGGAGCCCGTTCCGGTACCCAGAGCCTGGTTCTGGAGCTCGATTGTTTTCTGTAATATAACGACCTCGATAGCATGTAAGAAGGGGGGCTTATATAGCTCCAGTGTCGGAGAGCTCGATTTCTTCCATGGAGAGGATACATGAGAGCTCCTCGACTTCCTTTTTACTGGTCTGGGCGGTTTCTCTTCATCTTGATATGTGACTTTGGCGTGTAGATGAGAGGATAAGAGCGTTAGGTCCAACGAGGTAGAAATCTAGATTCGGTTCTTTAGGTCTTCGTTGTTGTTTCCTGATCTCATGTATGAAAGATTAGAGAGCTAGAACCAATAGGGTCGATACCTAGTCCGCAGACACATATTCGTAATATAGTAGATAATAGGAAAAATACAAGTCCTATTTAGATGGAGGTGGACTGACCAAGGGGGGAAAACATCACGAGTGATCACATGCTAAAAAACCCCTAGGCAGTATCCAGAGGAAGGAGGAATACCCTTCCTTGTAGATATATATCATGCGATGCTCCGAGGAGGTTACAAAGATGTCAAAGTAGTATAACGTATATGCTCTGGGGAGCTTACAATAATGAGTGTTTACCGATACCATTATTTACCTGGTAGGGGTACATATACAATGATGATGTAGAGAGACCTTTAACGAAGCATGCAGACATGCCTAGGACTGGTCGTTTCTGGGATTAGAAATGATATTAGCGATCTCAGCCTTGTGTTATCAGATCTCAGATGTCGAATATCAAGTCTGTCTTGGAGCATGTATTTTAGAGTCTTCTGTCATCTATCGGAGACCCCTCACTATGCCTTTTACATGAATATTAATACATGGTGACTAACTTGGCGTGCAAGTCCAGGACTCTTCAATTAGTCTTTGTTTTCTTATCGAATACTATTCTTCCTTTAATGTAGTTGATTGGCTTGTAGTTATTATCTTGGAGAATATATGATTGTTTCCTCTTCGGACTCTTCCTTCCTTGATAGGCAGGATTTTCTGTTATAGTTGACCCCCAATAATCGGTTGTGGAGGATATCTTAGAATAAAAAGTATTTGTTTCCTCTTTGGACTCTTTCACTAATGATGGCCATTAAAGAGTTGAATATTCTCTTATTAATGGTGTTGATCATGTCATTGATTGGGCTGACTACCTCTATTAATACGATTGACCTCATTAATGGTAATCATGAAAGTCAACCCTCTCTCTTGGAGGAGAACTCTGGTTCAATATTTTGGTGGCGCGGTACCTTACTCATATTATTCTTCCTACCTTACAGAGGAGGCGTACCCCGGATGGGTCTCAAAGCTAGTATCCCAATACTTGGGTTTCGATATAAGGGCAAGATACCTTAAGGTACCAATCTGGTTGTATGGAGCTTGATTCGACCTTAGAAGGCTTTCGGTGGAGCTCGATTTTACCACGCTGAAATCTGACGGGGAAGTGAAGGTTGGCTGGCAAGCTCTAGTAAGGTGTTCGCCATAAACAGACGACCTTGGATTGCTTCTGGAAGGGTGGAGAGGTACGCTCGAGTACTGCTCTTGCTACTTTATTTAACCATGCCAGGATCTACAGTGGATCTTGGCGCTTTTGGTGACGATGAGGCTTTACGGGCTTCTTTCTTTTATGCTCGGACAGGTCGAGATTATACCTCGACGAGGCAGAAGGGCCTTTGCAAGACAAGTTTGGCACCTTGAAGGTCTCCTAGTGAAAGTAGAGATAGTAGCAAGCTCTAGGAAAGTGTCAACCTGGCTTCGGGCTTTTATCCTGGTATAAAGAGCTTGATGCGGTCTCGTCAGGCTTTACTTGGTAAGCCTGGACACGTACGAGATGCTTAGATGGACACGTTCGAGATGCTCATTTGGTAAGCCTTGCTCCTGTAGGAGCGTGTGGTAGCTCGACCTCGGGGACCTTGATACCCCTTCATATAAGCCTGAATTCGGACCCTTGTTGGAAGGCAGGGAAGTGGAAAATTCTTCTTTGGTCCCTATCCAAATTTTATGTTAACATAAGTCCCCTCTGACTTGAACGCTTGTAAGTCTTTGGGGTTAGAGTCTGAATCTTGTACTACATGAAGAATTTTGCTTGTCGCTTCTTACTTGTAACCAGAATCGATCACAGTGCTTGGCTTAGCGAACCGGGGTACTAGTCTTTCCTCTTTTAGGAGTCTTGGTACATTTGGCGAAGAAGATCTTGGTAGGTAACTAAGGCCACTTTCTCACCAGGTCTTTATACATAGCCGAAACATAGGTGCATTCGGCGTACTTGTAAAACAAATGAGCGATGGTGGACCACAGAAGGATATTCCCTTTGTGGAATTTTGGACGCTCTATTCAGTGTAAAATTTGGTAAGTGAGAAAGGTCACAAACCGTATTGCTCGATCATGTTGGATGAAGCTCTAGTGGCTAATTTTGAGAGCCTGAAATTTTTGTTCCTGGAATTGGTAGGCACCTATGCCACATTGACCTATCCTGACGGGGTTGGGCTGCCCATGGCAACATGATGACATTTTGGTTGTTCAAGTCTCGTGATCTAGCAGGCAGTTATACTCTTACGCTTAGATCTTTCTTGGGGGAGGTCACCCGACCAAGGAATTCGGAATGCTAGCTACCCTAGTCTTGGGATCCAGATGGCAACAATGCATTTATACTCAAATCCCTTTTAGGCATGGTAGCCCAACAAAAGCATCAGGAGTGCTATCTAGCTATTTCCTGGTCTCGAGATCTGGATGGCAACATTGCTCTTACACTCAGACCCTTCTTGTGGGTCGTAGCCCGACCAAGGCATCAGGAGCGTTATCTAGCTATTTCATGGTATTTTGATCTGGATGGCAACTATGCTTTTACACTCATACTCTTCTTGTGGGTTGTAGCCCGACCGAGGCATCATGAGCGCTATCTAGCTATTTCTCGGTCTCGAGATTTGGATGGCAACTATGCTCTTACACTCAGACCCTTCTTGGGGGTCGTAGCCTGACCAAGGCAACATGAGCGCTATCTAGCTATATCATGGTCTCAAGATTTGTATGGAAACTATGCTCTTACACTCAGACCCTTCTTGGGGGTCTTAGCCCGACTAAGGTATCAGGAGCGCTATATAGCTATATCCTTGTATTTTGATCCCGATGGCAACTATGCACTTACAATCGGATCCTTCTTGGGGAAGGTCACCCGACCAAGGTATCAGGGTGATGAGGGGGCTTCCCTGATCAATCCCTGGTCTCGTGATCTGGATGGCAACTATGCTCTTACACTCAGACCTTTCTTGGCAGGGGGTGGTGCCCGGCCAGGCATCAAAAGTAGTTAGGGGGCTTACCCGACCAGTCTCTGGTATTGAAGAGATCACTGTGAAAATACTATGGCGATCCTCCTGGAGCGAGTAATCAAGTCCAGGGCATTAGGAGGGCTATTTAGCTCTCCTAGTCAAGGCGATCACATGAGATCTATTATGGATACCGAAATTGAAGAAGATGCAATCTCATACCGAGCTGATACGAAGTTGTATCAATGTATGGTGGTATCGGTTGATAACTAGTCTCGCTCTAGGAGCTTTTTCACGAGCAGAATCTATTGAGATGATATGCATTATGAATGTAGATAGTAGAATGGCTCTCTATAAATGACATTTTTTATTACGAACTAGGGGAAATGGTCCCACACTGGGGTCATCGCCCCTCTCATTGGAGCATTGAGAAAATATTGAGCTTCTAGTCCCTAAGTGATGTAACCGGTTTAGAAGTCCGCTTCGGGTAGATGAAATTTTTCAACAATCGTAATGGAGCTTGAGACCCCACTGTGAACGAATCAGGACCTTTGGGTGCTCCCCGAACGGATCTAGACAACAATGGCTCACTAGGGCATTGGAAGGCCCAATATAAATGGAGATGAGCCATCAGTATGATAATCTACGAGAGCAAGCTGGTGTTTGCTAAGGTCGAGCTAGTGTAAGCCAAAGAGGATGGTTACTTCTTCACAACCTTCCAAGTAGAGCTAGCTATACTTCCTCCCTTTGACTTAAGAATCATTGAAGGACGGAAAAAGGAGGGGGTTAAGAAGAAAGATGCTGAGATGGTTATGCATGTTCCTATTGTAGCTGGCAAGTCTTGGGTTGCTGAAGCAGACCCGGGCTCGAAATCCCATGGTGCAGTAGATGATCAATCCGAAGAGGGAGCTTCTCTCTTAAATAAAGACCAAAGCTGAGGTGGTTTTTTATATGGCAGGTGAGCCCCAGTTAATCCAGAAGTAGATGTTTCAGAAGTAGAAAACTACTCTCTTAGGTGACATCAAACTAAAAGGGGGAGGAGTTGAGCACGGTAGTGAGGGGCGCAATTGTTTTGAATAAAGACATGGCCAGAATTGAGGCAACCATGGCTAATGTACAGGTAACCCGGGAGTGGATCCAACATGCATTTGATCTGGAGAGACTTGGGTCCATGCGTCATGCCATGCGAGGATTGCTCTAAAGGAGGAGGTAAACTCTTGAGGGAGTGGTTTAAACTCTGCATGGTAGCGTGGCTGCCTTGGAAGCCAATGTTGGTGCTTCATTTACTAAATAACGCTTGTGTTGCTTGCTAGACAGCTCGAGCATTTCTTCCCTCTGATCTGATTATCATTGGAGGATGGATACCTTTAGTAGATCATAGAGAAAGCTGAGAGTTATTTGGGTCCACTCAAACTGAAGCCGGACCTTATTGAGATGATGGATGAGTAGGTGATGAGGAGGACTTGGTTCCCAATTCTGGTTTCATGTCTAGTCGTGTTAGGGTAGGAACTACCTTGAAGTCCCCTGTTGTAGATGCTTGGGGGGCTCCAAGCCTGCCTACCTCTCCATCAGAATCATCCAAAGTAGAGGTCAAGTTTGATGCTTCCAAGGAAATAGAGGTCTGAATTGAAGCCATAGTGATGGAAGAGGTCTCGATCAATCCAGCTGAAGAGATAATGGACCGAGCTAATTCAGGCTGACACGACCAAGGTGCTGGCTCCAAGGTAGTGGTGCTAGAGGATGATGGTTCTACTTCTACCCAAGCATTAGGACCAAGGAGGAAGGAGCTGCCACCGTCTATGAAACTAACCTAGGATGTGGATCGGGACCACGGTAGCTTGCGAGGGCAATAAATGGCCCGATATAAATGGAGTGGAGCTACCGTTATAGTACTAGATACAAGGAGGCTCCAAGACTTGCAGTGGTGTTATTGTTACTCCAGAGGCACACTCAAGTACGTAGGAGGCCTTATTGAATATAGAAAGCCTCCAGGCTTATCTCGAATGAACCAGGATTTCGGTGGCTTGCTCGGGCGCTAAATGGCCCGGTATGAATAGAGCAAAGCCACTAATATGATGCTATTTAGAAGCAGGTTGTTGCTGCTAAAGTCGAGCTTCGGAGGGAGGTGCCTTAGATTTGCGGACTTCTGGCATGCCTCACAGGTTTGCACCAAGTCCTTAATATCTTGATGGATGGTCGGCCAATAATGCCCCATGCGAGAACCTGATATGCCAAGGCCTCTCGCCAATATGGTTCCCGCATTCCCCGGAATGAACCTCTCTCAAAGCCCACTTGGCATCTTCTGGGGTGTAGACATCAGAGCAGGGGAAGGAATTCCCCCTTCGGTATAAATGTCCCTTTACCATACAATACCGAACAGAGAGCCTTTTAACCCTCCTAGCTTGGTGAGGCTCCAAGGGAGTTTCCCGCCTTATAGATATTCTGCTATTGGATCCATCGAGCATGGCTATCAGTCCAGGGTACAAGCTTCCTTGCCTGTCATAATGCTAGGTAGGGGGATTACTTGAAGAGGGACTCTGTGAGGAAGGGTCTGACCACCATAGGCAGCTATCTTGGCAAGGACGTCAGCCCGATGATTTTGTAGTCGAGGTATCTGCTCTATTCTGAACCCCTTAAATCTACTTTTGAGTTGTTGCACCAATTTCAGGTAAGCGGTTATGTTATCCCCTTTACCCTGATAATCCCCGAAAACTTAGCTGACCACTAGTGAAGAGTCGCTCTTGATATTCACGTAATCAACCCCGAGCTCTATGGCAGCTTTTATCCCAGCTAGTAGGGCTTCGTATTACGCTTCATTGTTAGTGGCTTTAAATTCGAACCTGAAACAATGGCAGCACTCAGTTCCTTCTGGGTCGATGAGGACTATGCCCGCTTCTCCCCCAGACTGCCCGGAAGCTCGGTAAGTGTAGAGAGTCCATGACTCGCAGCCCCCCAGTAAGTTGCTAGATTCTGGAATCCTCTCAAGGGTGACATCTGTTACCGCGGGGGTTGCCTGATCTGAAGGTACTGAAAGCTCGGCTACAAAGTCCGCTAGTGCCTGAGCTTTTATCGCAGTTCTAGGTTTAAACTTAAAATCAAACTGGGTAAGCTCTAGAGCTCATTGAACCAGCCTTCAAGAAACATCCGGCCTTTGCAAGAGCTGACGGAGGGGTTGGTCCGTCACCACTGTTATTGAATGAGCATGAAAGTAAGGACGGAGTTTCCTTACCAAGGTCACCAAGGCATAAGCGAGCTTCTCCAGCACAGTATAGTTATTATCGGGCTTGGTTGGAGCGTGACTCACATAGTAGATAGGTCGTTGGATCCTATCCCCGCATTCCTTGACCAAGGCCCCGCTTACAGTGGTTTCTGAAACGGCCAAGTATATTTAGAGCTTTTCTCTAGGATTTGACTTGACCAGCAGTAGAGGGCTTGTTAGGTATCTTTTCAAAGCTTGGAAAGCCTATCCGCTCTCCTGATCCCACTTCATGTTTCCTCCCTACTTGATAGCTTTGAAGAATGGTAGGCACTTATCGGTAGACCGAGAGATGAACCTGTTGAGTGCTGCTACCTGTCCAGTCAAGGCTTGAACCTGTTTAAGAGATGTGGGGGATTCCATATCCAGGATAGCCATGATTTTTTCCAAGTTAGCCTCTATGCCTCTCTCATGGACCATGAAGCCTAGAAACTTCCCCGCAGTTACACCAAAGGCGCATTTGGAAGGGTTCAACCTCATCTGGTTTTCCCTTAGGATCATGAAGGTCCTACGAAGGTCATCCAGGTGGCCTTCCGAGGTTAAATATTTAGTGATCATGTCTTCGATATACACCTCCATCGACCTTCCGATTTTAGGCTTAAACAATCGATTGACTAAGGTCGTCCAGTTGACTAACCGTTGGTAAGTAGCTCCAGGGTTTTTGAGCCCGAAATGCATCACCTTGTAGCAGTACAGGCCTTGCGCAGTGATAAAGCTTGTCTTTTCTTGGTCCGCGAGATGCATCATAATCTGATTGTAGCCGAAAAATTCATCCATGAAGCTCAGGAGCTTGTTCCCGGAGGTGGAATCGACCAGCTGATCAATTTTTGGCAGAGGAAAAACTGTCTTTCGGGCATGCCTGGTTGAGATCGGTGTAGTCTACGCACATGCGCCACTTTCCATTAACCTTCGTGACCATGACCACGTTGGTGAGACATTCGGGGTAGCGGGCTTCTCGAATGAAGCCTGCCTGGGTGAGTTTATCCACCTTTTCTTGAACCGCCATATTTCTTTCAGTGTTGAAGTGGCACATTTTCTGTTTGACAGGCTTGAAGGTCGAATCCACCTCCAATCGATATGCAGCTAATGTCATCGGGATCCCCGGTATCTACGCATGACTCCAAGTGAAAATATCGTTGAATTCCGTGAGGAGCCTAATCAAGCCCTCTTTCATTCCAGGCTAAAGGATAGCTCCGATCATGATGACCTTCGAGGGATCGCTTAGTAGAACAGGAATCTCCTCTAACTTATCGATCGGATGGCTGTTGGCCCATTCCCTTATCTGTTCTTCTATGCCAAGCACCACAAGTTCTTCTGCGGGATAATCGGTGGAACCCCGCATCTTTCAGGTTTAGTGCTGGAATTATCTTACCTTGGATAGTCGACACCTGAGCGAGTTGTTTAGCTAGAGCTGCTGGGTTGGCTGACACTGCGTATTACTTCCTAGCTGCTTGCTGATCACCTTGAACTTCCCCAACCCTGTCTCCTACCGGGAACTTTAGAACATTTTGGTAAATAGAGAGGACCCCTTTCAAGGATGACAGGAATGGCCTCCCAAATATTGCATTGTAGGCTGATGGGGTGTCCACCACCACGAAGTCGGTCATGATGTTTGCGGGAGAGGTGCGGCTCCGATGATCACTGGTAGGATTTTTGATCCTACGGGTGTGATGGAGTCCCCAGTGAACCCATATAATGGAGTAGTACAACTGTTGTAGCACCATTGCTTCAAGTTTAGTTTTTCCAAAGTGTTTTTGAACAAAACGTGGACGTTGCTACCTGTGTTGACGAGCACGCGGTGCACCATGAAGTTGGCAATTTGTACTGTGATTACCATGGGGTCATCATGTGGCTACATGGTGTTAAAGACATCTGCTTCAGTGAAGATGTTATGTGACAGCTGAGAGGGGTTGGTCGGTCTCTGGTCGACCTTGAAGATATCCTGCCCCTCTTCCGTACGATGGACATTCCTCGCATGGTTTTTTCGGGAATTGTTGGAGGTACCGGCCAGAGGGGACCTCCGCTAATAGTATGTATTAAATGAATCTGTTGCATTAGGTTCGCTTGCTCTCCCTTTCTCTTCTCAGCATGTTCTCGGATCTCGGCTTGCACCTCCCTTCCAGTTTGAATGTTCTCTTTGACGTGTTGTAAGAACTCTATCAAGCATCCTCCTATAATCAAAGCCTGGATCTGGTTCCGCAGGTTGTAGCATTCTGAAGTGTTGTGCCCTTCGTCCTCATGAAAGTTGCAATATTTATAACGATTTCTTTTATCGACCGGGGCTTTCATAGGAGCGGGATTCTATAACAAACCCTTATCCCGAATGGCGAGGTATCCTATTTCTCGGGATGCATTTAAGGGAGTGTAATGGTCATACCCCCTCTCATCGCGGGTTATAGGGGCCACTGTCCTAAGAGGTGGTAAAGCTTAAAGAGGATCCCGTTTATTTGGATACCTTTCTAATCTGGGCCGAGGAAGAGGGAAACCTTATGTTGATTTATTAGGGGTTTGTTCTGTCTTTTCTGAGCTTGCTCGGGTCTGAGAGCTTCCTTTTTTGTCGCTTTTAGGCTCTCATGTCGTCATGCTCCATCTTGACCTTGAGCTGTTCGTCGACCTCAATCTATTCCTGAGCCCGATCATAGGCTTCCTGGTATGTTTCCGGAGGTCTCTTGGCAAAAGACCAAAATAGTTTTCCCTCCCACAAGTTTCTTCTGAAGTTGGCGAGGGTTTCTCTCTCAGTGAAGACCCCCATCTAGATGACCTCCTTGTGGAAACACTCGACATAAGCCCGGAATGTTTCCCCTTTCTCCTGGATCACGTATTATAGATGGATCGGGTCCTTCAGTCAGGGCTTATCTCCCTGGAATTGTGAGCAGAAATCGGTTGATAACTTGGTGAAGGAATCCACGCTACCAGAGGGTAGTTTGCTCAACCAGGTCTTAGCATAATCCGTGAGTGTAGTGGGGAACATTCGACACATAGCGGCCCTGATTGTGTTCTGGACCTCCATCTGCTGAACGAAGCTCTCTAAGTGGTTCAGAGGATCTTCAGTCCCGGAGAACCTGTCAGCTAGCAATTTCAACTTAAGAGAAAGCTCTGCCTCTCGGATCTTTCTGGTGAAGGGGGCATTCATTTCACTTAGAGGGTCTTTCCTGTCCTCCTTGTACTTCCCCTTCTTCATCAATTGGACCTCTTTCTGTAGCTCTGCAAACTGGTCCCTTAGTCGCTTGCTTTCGGATTTCCTTGAGTCGATCTCGGATTCCTCACCATCAGATCCCTCTGATGAACTGGTGACCTCTACCCGGTTCTTCATCGGAAGGGGCTCGCTCGGGGGCTTTACTAACTTTCTTCTTCTCTATCCTGGGCTTCCTTCCTTGTAGTCTTTGGGTAGAAGAGTTATTCCCATCCCCGGGGAAGGACATCTACCGCGGATCTAACTTGTCTTGGTTGGTAGCATGGCAGTGCTTCGGGAACATGAGGCATGGGCCCTATCCTATCCCGGATCGAGGTCGGGAGCCCTGTTCTGTTACGAGCTGATTCCCGAGAGGCAGGTCCCTGGCAATCACATGTGGGTTGCCTAGCCCCAGGCTTGCTTGACTCCCCATGATTGTAGAGACCCGTTTGTTGGATAGCGATACCCTCAGAGAGTAGTCGAAGGCGGACGTTCTCTACAAAGGCCGCCGCTTGTAGGTCAAGTTCGACCTGGCTTCTCAGAGGGGGATCCAGAGCCCGTACAGTTGCTGGCTGGGTGGGAATCTGGCTGGGTGGGAATCTGGCTTTGGAGCCTGGATTTTCTCCCTTTTCTCAGGACCTTTCGTGTCTATGTAGCAAAAGGTTGTCCCAAGGTGCCCTGCTGCCCTTGTGAGGAGCGGAGCCTCATGATGACTTTGAAATAATGAACTTTTTGAATGTAAAAAGATGGTGTGAGAGGTTTCCCACAGACGGCACCAGAAAGTGTTGACGAAAAATTTGCTCGGGATGAGAAATTCTTATTAACACCCTCGAGACCACAACACGAAAGTGGTGGCCAGGGTCGGTACCATTGGTTCCCGACTTGTTTAAGAGAGATGAGAGGCTGGAACGTAATAACAGTAAGGGTGAGCTTTATTATTGATTTATTTAAGTTACAAATAGCTCTCTAGTTTACTCACAGTCTCTCGAAGGTGTAGGGTGGTGGCAACTCTGTGCCTATCGATTAGTGAAGATGAAGGTGACTGTGTTATGAATCCAGAATTTAGGCCTTCTAAGTCTGTCGAATCTTTGTCGTATTTTTGTATCTATTGTTCTCTATTTTCCGGTGTAACATTTTCTGCCGTTTTTTCTCTCCTTCTACTGTGATTGGCCCCTTATATATTTCATCCAAGTAGGTTTTTAGTTCGTAAATACTCTACCGTGATCTCATGAATCCGTTCCCTCCTTATCGGGTGGAATTCATCATTTAAATTTGAATTGTTTATGGATTTGAAGATATCGTTGACGAAGATAAGTTTAATTCCTTATTTGAATCAAACTCTTGACGTGCATGTCAATATTACGTGGAGACGATCCTGTGTGCATTCGTGCCATGAATCTTCATGGATGTCACCCTGCCAGATGTCTGTCGCCCCGTAGAGCGAGGTAGATCCCTGCTATGGCTCTGTTCTTAGAAGCATAAGATGGATTTTCGCTGACCATTGGGGGCATGAGGTGCTCTTGTAGACCCTCCAGGGAGGTAGCTAGGGTAGTGTAGATTTAGGCGTGATTCTTTCTTCATGTCCAGCAAGGACAGCAAGCTTCTGAAGAGATTGACGGGCTTCTTTCTAATGTCTCTCGAGCTTGAAGACTTCCTCTGGCATTTACGGGACGGTTATAGAGCTCGACCTTAGAGCTGAGGTTCCCCGATAGATGACCTAGAGAAGCCCGGGTTCCAGTACTCTAGTTAGGTAGGGTCTGGTTGAGCCTGGCTTGTTTTCTGGCAGTGTTGAAGCTGAATCGACCTTCCCTACTCCTACGGGGTGGATTTACGATATTTTTGGGCTTCATGATTGTCTGTTATTGGTGGAAAATTTCTCTTTAACCCCTGGTCAAATTTCACTATTAACATATATAATATAATATAATAAACATTATTATAATATCTGTTAATAGTAAAATTTTGCCAGGGGTCAAAGAGAAATTTTCCACTTTCCCGCCCACAGTCAAAGCCCATAGTCGACGTTCATGAGACCCAGGCAGACCATAAAGCTAACCCACAGGAGCAGGGAAGGTCGGCCCCGCTTCAAAACTATCAGGAATCAAGCTAGGCGCGACTAGGACGAGCCCCTACGAGAACATTGGAACCCGGGCTTCTCAAGGTCACCTATCTAGAAACCTCGGTTCTTGGGGTCGGGCTTCCCAACCACCCCGTGGAAGCCAAAGGGGGTCACCAGGCTCAAGAAACATTCGAAAGAAGCCTGACAAGCAAAATAAGCCCCCACCGGGTTAAGACTGTTAAAGGTCGAACTTAATTCGTAGCCTGAACGAGAAGCCTACCAACCTCTCAAGAAGCTCGTTGTCCCCTCCGCGATTCAAGGAGGAAGGGGGCCTTTAAACAATCAGATTCGTGTTACCTCCCTGGAATGCCTACCATGACATCCTTTCCAAGCTCCCGAGAATAGAACCGAAGCATAGATCCATCTAGGACCGATGCATAGTCCATTAACCTCCAAAAAGAATCATGACATGAGTGCACACAGGATCATATCCACGTAATGACCAGTATATACATGCAAGTCAAGAGTTTGATTCCAAAAAGGGAACAAACTTATCTCTGTCAACGATATCATTGAATCCAGTAACAATTTAAATTCAAATGACGAATCATGCCCGATAAGGAGGGAACAAATTCATGGGATCACGACAAGATATTTGCAAATTTAAAACCTAGTTGGACCATATATATAGGTAAGGCCAAGCATGGTAAAGGGATATGTACAGAGAAAAACATAAAAAGAGAGAAAAAGAGAGATAATGACTGATAGACAAGAAGAAAAGAATAGAGGAGGGCCTAAATTCTGCATCCAGAACACGACCGCCATTGTTTTCCACTATTCGACAAGTACAAAGCGACCACCTTCTTACGTCCTAGATAATGTATGAGAGAAAATTCCATGGAACAGAGTTGTTGACGGGAAATTTGCTCGAGATGAGAAATTCCTGTTAATACCCTCGAGACCACTACCACGAAAGTGGTGGCCGGGGTTAGTACCTTTGGTTCCTGACCTAGTTAAGAGATAGATGAGTGGCTGGAATGTAATAACAGTAAAAAGGAACCTTAATTTTGATTTATTTAAGATACAAATATCTCTCTAGTTTGCTCACAGTCTTTCAGAGGTGTAGGGTGGTGGCAACTCGATGCCTGTTGAATAGTGGAGATGAAGGTGACCGTGTTCTGAAACCAGAATTTAGGCCATCCTTCTATGTGTATATATGTTGCTTATTCTTTTTGTCTATGTCGTTCTCTGTTTTTTGTGTATATGTCGTTCGCTATTTTTTGTGTATATATCCCTGTCTCTCCTTGGCTTTACCTATATATATCATCCAAGTAAGTTTTTAATCCGCAAATATGTTACCGTGATCCCATGAATCCGTTCCCTCATTATCGGGCGGGATTCGTTATTTGAATTTGAACTGTTACGGGATTTGATGATATCGTTGAAGGAGATAAGTTTAATCCCTTATTTGAATCAAACTCTTGACGTGCATGTAAATATTACGTGGAGACGATCCTGTGTGCACTTGTGCCATAAATCTTCATGGAGGTCACCCTGCCAGCTGCATGTTGCCCAGTAGAGCGAGGTAGATCCTTGCTCTGGCTCTGTTCTTAGAAGCTTAAAATGGATTTTCCCTGATCCTTGGGGGCTTGAGGTGCTCTTGTAGACCCTCATGGGAGGTAGCTGGGGTAGTCTAGATTTAGGCGTGATTCTTCTTTTATGTCCAGCAAGGACAGCGGGCTTCTGGAGAGGTTGGTGGGCTTCTTTCAAAGTTCTGTTGAGCTTGGAGACTTCCCCTGGCATTTACGGGGCGGTTATGGAGCTCGAACTCAGAGCCGAGGTTCCCTAATAGATGTGCTGGAGAAGCCCAGCTTCCAGTACTCTTGTGGGGGCTCATTCAGGTTGCGTCTGGCTTATCTTCTGGTAGCTTTAAAGCCAAGCCGGCCTTCCCTGCTTCTGTAGGGTGGCTTTACGGTCTTTCCAGGCTTCATGATTGTCCATTATAGGTGGAAAATTTCTCTTTGACCCCTGGCCAAATTTCACTATTAACAAGAGTAATCAATAATAAAAGCTCCCATTTGTTATTGTTATTATCCAGACTCCCGTTTAGCTCTAAACATGTCAGGTATCAAAGGTATCAAAGGTATCAAAGGTGTTAATAGAAATTTCTCATCCTGAGCGAATTTTTCGTTAACATTTTCTGACGTCGTCTGTGGGAAACTCTCACACCACCATCTTTATATTTAAAAGTTTATTGTTTTATAGAATTTATGAGGCTCCGCTCTTCATAAGGACAACAAGGCGCATCGGGACAACCTTCTGATGCGTTGACACGAAAGGTCCCGAAGAAAGGGAGAAAATCTGGGCTCTATAGCCAGGTTCCAGACCAGCCAGCCATTGTGCGGGCTCTGGATCCCCCTATGGGAAATTAGGTCGAGCTCGACCAATAAACGGCGGCCTTCGTGGAAAACATCCACCTTCGACTGCTAGTTTAGGGTATTACTATCCAGCAAGCAAACCTCTGCAATAAGGGGGTCAAGCAGGCCCGGGGCTAGGCAACCCACCTTTAAGCACTTAGGACCTACCCCTCATGAGCCAACTAGTAATAGAACGGAACTCCCAACCTCAATCCGGGAAAGGTTAGGGCCCATACCCCCCGTTCTTGAAGCGCTACCACGCTACTGACCCAGGAAAGTCAAATCCGCGGCGGATGTCCTTCCTTAATAGCGGGGAGAGTTTCTCCACCCAACGACTTCGAGGAGGGAAACTCGAAGTAGAGAAGAAGAAAGTCACTTAAGCCCCTGAGCAGACGAGGGTCGCTAGTTCGTCAAAAGGATCCGATCGCGTGGAAACAGAGATCAACTCAAGGAAATCAAAAAGAAAATGCCAAAGGGACCAGTTGGCAGAGCTTCAGAAGGTGGTCCAATTGATGAAGAAGGGAAAGTACAAAGAGGACAAGAAAGATCCTTTAACTGAAATGAATGCTCCCATCACCAGAAGCATCCAGGAGGCGGAGCTCCCACCTAAGTTCAAAATGCCAACTGACAGATTCTCCAAGACCGAGGATCCCTTGAGCCACTTAGAAAGTTTCGTTAAATAGATGGAGGTCCAGAACACGACTAGGGCCACTATGTGTCGAATGTTCCCCACTACACTCACGGATTACACTAAAACCTGGTTTTGGAAACTACCTACCGGTAGTGTGGATTTCTTCACCAAGCTATCGACCGATTTCTGGTTACCATTCCAAGGAGTTAAGCCCCGATTGAAGGACCCAATCCATCTACAGTACGTGATCCAAGACTTCGGGCTTATGTCGAGCGTTTCCATAAGGAAGTCATCCAGATGGGGGTTTTCACCAAAAATGAAACCTCCGCCAACTTCAGAAGGAACCTGTGGGCGGGTAAGCTTTTCCTGTCCTTTGCCAAGAGACCTCCAGAAACCTACCAAGAAGCCTATGATCGGGCTCTAGAGCAGATTGAGATCGATGAATAGCATAAGGTCAAAATGGAACACGACGACATGAGAACCGTAAAGCGACAAAAGAAGGAAGCTCCCAAATGCAAGCAAGCTCAGAAAAGCCAGAACAAACCCCCCAATAAGTCGACATACCGCTCCCCGTTTTCTCAACCCAGATCGGAAAGGTATCCAGAAAAATGAACTCCTCCGCAATCTTTACCACCTCCTAGGACAATGGCCTCAATAGCGTAAGAAGAGAGGAGGTTTGATCATTACACTCCCTTAAATGTATCCCGTGAAACAGTCTATCTCGCCATTTGGGACAAACATTTGCTAAAGAAGCCCGTTCTTATGAAAGGTCCGGTAGATAAGAGTAATCGCTGTAAATATTGAGACTTTTACGAGGACGTGGGCGACAACACTTTAGAGTGTTACAACCTGCAGACTCAGATTGAGGCTTTGATAAGAGAAGGATGTCTGGTGGAATTCTTACAGCAGGTCAGGGAGAAAATTGAGAGTGGAAGGGAAATGGAAGCCGAGATCCGAGAGCATGCCTAGAAAAGAAAGGGGGAGTAGGCGGACCTGATGCAACCGATTCGGATAATACATACCATCAGTGGGAGGCCTACTCTGTCTGGCACCTCTAACAGTTTAAGAAAAAACCATGGGAGGAAAGGCCCTCGTACGGACTGAGGGCGGGATATCTTCAAGGTCGACAAGAGACCGACCAACCCCTCCCTGCTGTCACAGATCATTTTCACCGAAGCGGATGTCTACAACACCATGCAAACTCATGATGACCCCATGATAACCCCATGGTGATCACGGTACAGATTTCCAACTGCATAGTCCACCGTGTGCTTGTCAACACAGGTAGCAGCGTTGACGTCCTATTTAAAGATACCCTGGAAAAACTAAACTTGAAACAGTGGTGCTACAATAGCTGCATTAACCCGCTATATGGGTTCACTGGGGACTCAATCACACCCGTGGGATCTAAAATCCTACCAGTGATCATCGAAGCCACACCTCTCCAGTAGAATATCGTGACAGACTTCATGGTGGTGGATACCCCATCGGCCTATAATGCAATATTAGGGAGGCCATTTTTATCATCCTTGAAAATGGTCATTTCCATTTACCACAACGTCCTAAAGTTCCCAGTAGGAGACAAGGTGGGGGAAGTTCGGGGTGATAAGCAAGAAGCTAGGAGATGCTACGCAGTGTCGGCCAACCCAACGGCTCTAGCAAAACAGCTCGCCTAGGTGACAACGATCCAAGACAGGGCATTCCCTACATTAAACCTAAGAGATGTAGGGTCCATCGATCATCCTGAAGAAGACCTCATAATGCCCGACAGGGAGGAACAGAGAAGAGAATGGGCCAGCGGCCATAAGTTATAATAGATTCCTATCCGAATGGGCGATCCCTCGAAGGTCGTCAAAATCGGAGCCACCCTTGAGTTGGGAGTGAAAGAGGGTTTGATCAATCTACTTACAGAGTTCAACGACATTTTTGCTTGGAGTTATGCTGAGATGCTAAGGATCCTGATTACATTGGCTGCTCATTGGCTAGCAGTGGATCCGACCTTCAAAACTATTTAAACAAAAAAGGTGCCACTTTAACACCAAAAGAAATGCTGCGGTTCAGGAAGAGGTGGACAAACTGACCCAGACAGGCTTCATCCGAGAAGCACGTTATCCCGAGTGGATCACCAATGAGGTCATTGTCATAAAGCCAAATGGAAAGTGGCACATGTGTGTTGATAATACCGACCTCAACCGAAAATACCCGAAGGACTGCTTCCCTCTACCAAAAATTGAACAGCTAGTCGACTCTACCTCCGGAAACAAGCTCTTGAGCTTCATGGAAGTATTTTTTGGGTACAATCAAATTATGATGCACCCAGCGGACCACGAAAAGACCAGTTTCATCACAGCGTGAGGTTTGTACTTGTTAATAGTAAAATTTGGCCAGAGGTCAAAGAGAAATTTTCCACTTACCTGCCACAAGTCAAAGCCCATAATCGACGTTCATGAAGCTCGGATAGACCATAAAGCTACCCCGCAAAAGAAGGGAAGGCCGGCCCGGCTTCAAAACTATCAAAAAACAAGCTAGGCGGGCCCAGGACGAGCCCCCACACGAACACAGGAACCCGAGCTTCTCCAGGCCACCTATCGGGGAACCTTAGTTCCTGAGGTCAAGCTCATCAACCACCAAGTGAAAGCCAGGGGGGTCTCCAAGCTCAAGAGACATTCAAGAGAAGCCCGACAAGCAAAGTGGGTTTCCTTCGGGTTAAGACTTTCTGAGGACAAACTTAACAGTAGTCTTAGACAGAAGCCCACCAACCATACCAAAAGCTTGTTGTCCCTGCCAAGCATGAAAGAGGAATCACACCAAAATCTACACTACCCCGACTACCTCCTAGGAATGTCTACAAGGACACCTCAAGCTCCCAAGGATCAGGGAAAATCCATCCCGAGCTTCTAATAACAGAGGTAAAGCATGGATCTACCTCGCTCTATGATACGACAGGCAGCTAGATCGGTGACCTCCATGAAAAACCATGCCGCGATAACATACAAGATCATATCTATGTGATAACCAACATTAATTCCATTTACGTATGAGTCAAGAGTTTGATTCCTAAAAGGAAACAAACTCATTTTCGTTAACAATATCATCTTCTCCGCTATTCACTCGGGGTCAACAACTTTTAAGTAAAGGATCCTGCCCGATAAGAAGGAAACACATTCGTAGGATCGTGGCAGAATATCAGTGAATTCAAACCTACTTGGACTAGATATAAATAGGGCCAAGCATGACATACAAAAGATATACAAAAAAAAGAAGCATCAGATGAGAAAAACAGAGGAAGAACGATAGATAAAAGAAAAGAAAAGAAAAGAAAAGAAGAGGGGAATACCTAAATTTTATGTTCAGAACATGGCCTCCTTCGTTTCCACTATTCGACAAGCATGAAGTTACCACCTTCCTAGATCCTAGACAGACTGTGAGCATATGAGAGAGTAATCTGTATATCAAAGCAAGTAATCAATAATAAAAGCTCCCATTTGTATCCTTGCAATCCAGCCTCTCGTTTATTTCTAAACAGGTCAGGTATCAACAGTACCGACCCCGGCCACCACTTCCGTGGTAGTGTTCTCGAGGGTGTTAGCTGTAATTTCTCACCTTGAGTAAATTCCCCGTTAACACTTTATGTCACTGTCTGTGGAAAATGAACCAGTGACAATCCTTATATTCAGAAGTTTGTTATTTTAAAGGAATCATGAGGCTCCACTCACCACAAGGACAACCAGTCTCATAAGGACAACTTTCTGTTGCTTTAACACAAAAAAATTTGAAGAAAGGGAGGAAATCCGGGCTCCATAGCCAGGTTCTAGCCCAGCCAACCACTGTAAGAGCTCTGGATCCCACTCTGGTAAATCAGGTCGAGCTTGACCAGCAAGTGACAACCTTCATAAAAAACGTCCGCCTTCGACTGCTCGCTGAAGGCATTACCATCCAGAAAGCAGACCTTTGCAATCGGGGGGAGTCAAGCAGGTCTGAGGCTAGGCAGCCTGCCTTTGATCACTTGGGACCTACTCCTCGAAAGCCAGCTAGTAATAGAACGGGACTCCCAACCTCGATCTGGGATAGGTTATGGCTCATGCCCTTGTTCTCGAAGCGCAGCCACGCTACCAACCAAGGCAAGTCAAATCCACAGTGGACATCCTTCCCCGAGAGCGGGAAGAGTTTCTACACCCAACGACTTCAAAGAGGGAAGCCTGGGGTAGGGAAGAAGAAAGTCAGCAAAGCCCCCAAGAAGACCCGCTCTGAAGAAGGAACTGGGTAAAGGTCGCTAGTTCGTTTGAAGGATCCGATGGTGAGAAAATTGAGATCAACTTAAGGAAATCCGAAAGCAAACGTCTAAAATACCAGATGGCAGAGCTTCAGAAGGAGGTCTAATTAATGAAGAAGGGATAGTACAAGGAGGACAAGAAAGATCCTCAAAGTGAAATGAATGCTTCATTCACTAGAAAGATCCGGGAGGCAGAGCTTCCGCCCAAATTCAAAATGCCAACTTACAGATTCTCTGGGACTGAGGATCCTCTAGAGCCACTTAGAGAGCTTCGTTCAACAAATGGAGGTCCAGAACAAGACCGTGGCCGCTATGTGTCGAATGTTTAACACTACACTCACGGATTATGCAAAAACCTGGTTTAGGAAACTACCTACTAGAAGTGTGGATTCCTTCACCAAGCTATCAACCAATTTCTGCTCACTATTCCAGGGAGTTAAGCCATGGTTGAAGGACCCAATCCACCTACAGTACGTGATCCAGGAGAGAGGGGAAACACTCTAGGCTTATGTCGAGTGTTTCAACAAGGCAGTCATCTAGATGGGGGTCTTCACTGAGAAAGAAACCCTCGCCAACTTCAGAAAGAACCTGTGGCAAGGAAAAATTTTCAGATCTTTTGCCAAGAGACCTCCGAAAACCTACCAAGAAGCCTATGATCAGGCTCTAAAGCGACAACAGAAGGGAGGTCCCAGACCCGAGCAAGCTCAGAAGAACCAGAACAAACCGCCTAATAAATCAACATACCGCTGCCCTTTTTCTCAGCCCAGATTGGAAAGATATCAAGATAAACGAACTCCTCATCAATCTTCACCACCTCCCAAGATAGTGGCCCTTATAGCTAGCGATGAGAGGGGGTACGATCATTACACTCCCTTAAATGCATCTTATGGAAAAGTCTATCTCACCATTTGGGACAAGGGTTTGTTATAGAAGCCCGCTCCCATGAAAGCCCAGTCGATAAGAGAAATTGCTATAAATATTGTGAATTTTAAGAGAACGTGGGGCACAACACTTCAGAATGCTACAACCTACGGAACCAGATCGAGGCTTTGATAAGTTAAGGATGCTTGGTGGAATTCTTATACCAAGTCAGGGAGAACATTCAGACTGGAAGGGAGGTGCAAGCAGAGATCAGAGAACAAGCCGAGAAAAGGAAGAAGGAGCAGGCGGACATGATGCAAAAAATTTAGATAATACATACTATCAGCGGGGGGCCTACTCTGACTGGCATCTCCAACGGTTCCAGGAAAAATCATGCGAGGAAAATCCCTCGTACGGACGAGGCACTGGATATTTTTAAGGTGGACCAGAGACAAACAAACCCCTCCCAGCTGTCACACATCATTTTCACTGAAGCGAATGCCTACAACACCGTGCAGCCTCATGATGACCCTATGGTGATCACAATACAAGTTACAAACTACATGGTACACCGTGTGCTCATCGACACAGGTAGCAGCGTTGACGTCCTGTTTAAAGATACCTTGGAAAAGCTAAACTTGAAACAGTGGTGTTACAATAGCTACATTACTATGTTATATGGGTTTACTGGGGACTCAATCACACCCGTGGGATCAAAAATCCTACCAGTGATCATTGGAGCCACACCTCTCCAGTAGAATATCATGACCGACTTTGTGGTGGTGGATACCCTATCGGCCTACAATGTAATATTAGGGAGGCCATTTCTATCATCCTTAAAAAGGGTCCTTTCAATTTACCACAATGTCCTGAAGTTTCCAGTAGAAGCCAAGTTGGGGAAGTTCGAGGTGATCAGCAAGCAGCCAGAAGATGCTACGTAGTATCAGCCAACCCAACAGCTCTAGCAAAACAACTCGCCCAGGTGACAACTATCCAATACAGGGAAACCCCTACACTAAGCCTCGAAGATGAAAGGTCCACCGATCACTCTTAAGACGACCTCATAATGCCAGATATGCAGGAACAAAGAAGGGAATGGGCCAGAAGCCATCCAGTGGATAAGTTAGAAGAGATTCCTGTCCGAATAGGCGATCCCTCAAAAGTCGTCAAAATCGAAGCCACCCTTGAGCTGGGAATGAAAGAGGGCTTGATTAGGCGCCTCACGGAATTCAACGACATTTTTGCTTGGAGTCATGGTGAGATGCTAGGGATCCAGATGACATTAGTGGATCATTGATTGGCAGTAGATCCGACCTTCAAACCCATTAAACAAAAAAGGCACCACTTTAACACGGAAAGAAATGTTACTATTCATGAAGAGGTGGAAAAACTTACACGGGCGGGCTTCATTCTAGAAGCACGTTATCTTGAAAGGATTGTCAACATGGTTAGGGTCACAAAGGCAAATGGAAAGTGGCACATGTGTGTATATTACACCGACCTCAACCGGGCATGCCTGAATGACAGCTTCCCTCTACCAAAAATTGATCAGCTGGTCGATTCTATCTCTAGAAACAAGATCCTGAGCTTCATGGATGCATTTTCAAGGTACAATCAGATTATGATGCACCCAATGGACCAGGAAAAAACCAGGTTCATCACGGCACAAGACTTGTACTGCTATAAGGTGATGCCTTTCAGGCTCAAGAACGCTAAAGCTACTCATCAGCGGCTAGTCAATAGATTGTTCAAACCTGAAATCGGAAGGTCAATGGAGGTGTATATCGATGAAATGATCACCAAGTCGTTAACCTCGGAAGGCCATCTAGATGAACTTTGTAGAACCTTCATGATCTTAAGAGAGAATCAGATAAGGTTGAACCCTTCCAAATGTGCCTTTGGGGTAACTGAATGGAAGTTTCTATGCTTCATGGTTCATGAGAGAGGCATAGAGGCTAACCCGGAAAAGATCATGGCTATCCTGGATCTAGAATCCCCCACATCTCTTAAACAGGTTCAAGCCTTGACCGGACATGTAGCAGTGCTCAATAGTTTCATCTCTCGGTCTACCGATAAGTGTCTACCATTCTTCAAAGCCATCAAGCAGGGAAGAAACATGAAATAGGATCAAGAGAGTGAACAAGCTTTTCAAGCTCTGACAAGATACCTATCAAGCCCTCCGATACTGGTTAATCCAAGTCCTGGAGAAAAGCTTCAAATATACTTGGCCATTTCGGAAATAGTCACAAGCAGGGCCTAGGTCAAGGAATGTGGAGATAGGGTTCAGCGACCTATTTATTATGTGAGTCACGCTATAAGAAAGTGCACTCAAGCTTCTGCATCCTCTCAGTCTTCTCCAGCTTCTCCTCCTTCCAGATGAACCTCGTCTTCTTCCCCCCCTTAGGGTGATCGCTCATTCTGGTTAGCTGCCTTTACCACCTCTTTCTGAGGATGCTCAGGGGATCCTCCTTCATGACCTTATTAACCACCTCCATGACCTCAAGAGGTATGGCTGCATCAAGAAGGTTTGCCACTGACTCTGGCATAATCTCGACCACTGTTGTCTCCTCTTCTGAAAATACCATGGAAGGATCTCGGGCTTCGGTAAGGCCTCCTTCTAGCTCCTTGGGTTGGACCCCTTTCAAGGATTTGCCAGGGCCTGACGCTGGGAAGGTCGAAACAAGAGGAGGCAGATCTGGTACTTCAGACCACTTCCCAGCTCCCTCCCTAGTAGAAAGGCCTGTTTCATAATTTTCAGGGTGAGACATCTCTGCAGCTTGAGAAATAACCTCTATCCTGTCCCAGCCGATGATGCTGGAGAGGTCAAATGGGAGGGGGAGGGCTTCCACGACTTGGAAAGAGGCATAGAAATACCCCTCACTGAAAGAGGCTTCCACTTCGGCCTGGAGCTTGGCAATTTGGGTCAGTAAAGCTTGGTTCTCGACATCCGGTGCCTAAACCTCTCCCTTCCAATCATTCCGCTGGCTGTCTCGTCGCTTAGACAGAAGAGTTTCCTGATCAAAAGATCGCTTCAACCTCTTGTGGTCGCACTGGAGTTCTGGCAGTTATGTTTCCATTCCCCTCTGGCTAAAGGTCTTCTCCTAGACTACGGCTTGAGCCCGCACAAGCAATCACATGGCTCGGTCAGCCTCAGCCTCAGCCTCAGCCTCAGCCTTAGCTCCCCGGTCATGGAGAGAAGCTATCTGGTGTCCCATGGCGACTTGAAACTTGAAGGCGTACAAAGAGAATTCATGTTAGGAAATAATAAATCAAGCTACTGAATGAGGAAGTAAAAGCGTCGACTACCTCGGCTAGGAGGGCAGACCCCTTGGTGACTAAGATGTCCATGGAAGCCATCTCAACGAGCCCACCACCGTGGCATGAAGCAACGAACTGCTTTAAACCTTATCATGGCCAACCGAGCTCAACTGATGGTAGGAGCGAGAGGGGGGAATCTTAGGAGTACCGGCATCGGGATCCCCTAGAGCCTGAACTACCTTGGACGCAGCTGGATCAGTGGAAGGGGGTAATGTAACTGGAAAGCAGCAATTAAAATAGGAACCACTGGTGAGGGGGCAGAAGTGGATGTATCAGCAGCCTGGTGAGCGTGCCCTTCTCAATTTAGAGCCTTGGAAGCCCGCGACGCAAGAATAGCCATCTTTGACCTAGCTTGAGCAGGAGATGGAGTTGAAGAAGGTGAAGCAACAGCTGGAATGGTAGGCCCCCTTTTATCTGAGGTAATTGAGGAGACCCCTCTAGACAACCTAGCAGGAGAAGGAGGGGTTCGGGCTTACTGAGCTTCATGGGAAGCTGAAGCAACAACAAAAACTGTTAAAAAAAACATGTAAGAAGCGAGCCAGCTAACAAGGACAAAGCATAATTACTTGAGATTACTTACGAGGGGTAGCATTGGAGATCCAAGAGATACTTGTTCACACTACGGGGGTTTAAGGGGTCAACAGTTTGAAACTTCAAGTTCAAATAATTTCTGGCCAGGATAGTCTTTAGCACAGCCTCAGACTCAGCGGGCCAGGAGTCCCGATCCCATGCGGGTTTGTAACTGAAAGCAGTAGGAACCGCGAGCTCATGCCCGCCGATGAATACGGACCTCCCCAAGTCCCCCCAGTATCCACTCTTCTTTCCAAGCGAGGTCTTTTCTTGAAGCGCCGGGGATGATAAAGTTAAGTTTGTTTTTGGCTTTCACGTAGAACTGTCCCAAGGGACCTCAGGACAAGCTCCCGATATGGAAAAGGTAGGCCAGCTCTACCACCCCTGGTTCCTGGTTGACATTGCCCAACTCGCACTGTAATTGAAGGGCATTAAGGGCCCACCGAAATGTGGGGTGAAGGGGGAGCCTGACCCCGTTCTCAAAGACCGCCAAATGAATGGGAAGCACGCCCGCAGGATGATTATAAATATCATAGTTCCTATGGGGAACTGTGAGAGTAACACCCATAGGAATGCCGTATCTATCCCGAAGGCAATTAATTGGCTGTGGGTCAACGGTAGAATCGGGAATGACCCTAGATTTTAAAGGAAGATGCATCGTTGAAGGACGTCCTGCCACCGTAACCTGAACCTCCCCGGCGTCGTCGACCCTTTCTCCATCATCAGAATCCTCGTCAATTAAGTTTAGAGGGTTGTCTGGTTGATTTGAGAAGCCGGAACTGATTGAGACGTTCTTACCAGAGCGACGACGCTGGCAGACTAGGGAAGAGTCCTCGTCACTCGAAATTCCTCTCACCCATTTTCGAGGAACCAGGTTAGAGCCTCAGTGCCCTCTACCAAGGCTTCAATGATATCAGAGGAATTTGACATTGATAGGTAAGAAGAACTTGAAGGTAAGCGAAAGATAAAGGGGAATCGACAGAGGGTAACAATGGAGAAGGAATCTGAAAATTTGAAAATTGAAAGAAAGCGTGAAGAAAGGGATGGTGAAGCCAGGGTAAATAGAGGTTAGGGCCGTAATGATGTCAGCGATATCCTCAGGAAGGTCACCTCGAGCCACGGAGAGAGCCGTACCGTAATCAATTTTCCTCAAAGAACATACAAATCAAATTCAATATTGGGTAATTAATGAGAAGATTTCGTTCGAAATTCTCATTAATTATTTTATAACGGAAAAATTTCCCAATTAAATAGGGAATCTGACTCCAACCCCAACTCTACCTCCGGTGTTCAAGTTAGAGGGGACTTTTGTTAATAGTAAAATTTGGCCAGGGGTTAAAGAGAAACTTTCCACTTTCCCGCCCATAACCAAAGCCTATAGTCAACGTTCATGATACCCGGGTAGACCATAAAGCTACCCCACAAGAGTAGGGAAGGTCAGCCCGGCTTCAAAACTATCAGGAAGCAAGCTAGGTGTGACCACGATGAGCCCCATACGAATAGTGGAACTCGGGCTTCTCGAGGCAACCTATATGGGAACCTCGGTTCTTGGGGTCAAGCTCCTCAACCACCCCGTGGAAGCTAGGGGGGTCGCCAAGCTCAAGAAACATTCGAAAGAAGCCCGACAAGAAAAGTAAGCTCCCTCCGGGTTAAGACTTTAAGAGGTTAAACTTAATTCATAGCCTGAACGAGAAGCCTACAAACCTCTCAAGAAGCCCGCTGTCCCCTACGCGATTCAAGGAGGAAGAGGGCCTCTAAACTAATCAGATTCGTGTTACCTCCCTGGAATGCCTACCAGGACGTCCTTTCCAAGCTCTAGAGAATATAACCGAAGCATAGATCCATTTTGGACCGAAGCATAGTCCATTAACCTCCATGAAGAATCATGACATGAGTGCATATAGGATCATCTCCACGTAATGACCAGTATTTACATGCAAGTCAAGAGTTTGATTCCAAAAAGGGAACAAACTTATCTCTGTCAACGATATCATCGAATCCAGTAAAAATTCAAATTCAAATGGCAAATCCCGCTCGATAAGGAGTGAACGGATTCATGGGATCACGGCAAGATATTTGCAAACTTAAAACCTACTTGGACCATATATATAGGTAAGGCCAAGCTTCGTAGAGGGATATATATACAGAGAAAAACATAAAAAGAGAGAAAAAGTGAGATAAAGATAGATAGACGAAAAGAAAAGAAGAGAGGAGGGCCTAAATTCTGCATCCATAACACAACCACCATTGTTTTCCACTATTCGACAAGTACAAAGCGACCACCTTCCTATGTCCTAGATAATGTATGAGAGCAAATTCCATGTAACAAAGTAATCCATAATAAAAGCTCCCATTTGTTAATTTTATAATCCAGACTCCCGTTTACCTCTAAACAGGTCAGGTATCAAAGGTACCGACCCAGACCACTACTTCCATGGAAGTGGTCTCGAGGGTGTTGACAGGAATTTCTCATCCTGAGCGAATTTTTTGTTAACAATATCATATATATATATATATATTATATTATTATATAGGTAATAATAATTGTTAATAGCAAATTTGGCTAGGGACCAAAGAAGAATTTTCCACTTCCTAGGCTTCCTGCAAGGGTCAAAATTTAGGCTAATATGAAGGGCTATCAAGGTCCCCGAGGTCGAGCTACCACGCGATCCTACAGGAGCAAGGCGAGGCCGCCCATACCATCTGAGCATCTCACACGTGTCCATGCTTACCAAATAAAGCCTGACGAGACCGCGTCAAGCTCCTTATACAAGGATAAAGCCCAAAGCTAGGTCGACGTGAAATGACCTGGGTCTCCCGACATCAAGGTATCTCGTGACACTCTCCTAAAGTTTGCTACTATCTCTACTTTCACTAGGAGACCTTTAAGGGGCCGAACCTGTCTTGCAAAGGCACTCCTGCCTCATCGAGGTATAATCTCGACCTGTCCGAGCATGAAAGGAAGAAGCCCGTAAAGCCCCATCGTCACCAAAAGCGCCAAGATCCACTCTAGATCCTGGTATGGTTAAATCAAGTAGAAAGAGTAGTACTCGAGCCAAGGTCGTATATTTATGGCAAACACCTTACTAGGGCCTGCTAGCCAAGCCCGTTACCCCCGGATCAAAATACCAGAATATAGCTAGATAGCGCTCCTGATGCCTTGGTCAAGCTATGACCTTAAAGAAAGGTCTGAGTGTAAGAGCATAGTTGCCATCTGGATCAAAATACTAGGTTATTGCTAGATAGCGCTCCTGATGCCTTGGTCCGGGCTACGACCCCCAAGAAGGGTCTGAGTGTAAGAGCATAGTTGCCATCCAGATCAAAATACCAGTACATAGCTAGATAGTGCTCATGATGCGTTGGTCGGGCTACGACCTCTAATAAGGGTCTAAGTGTAAGAGCATTATTGCCATCCAGATCTCGATACCAGGATATAGCTAGATAACGCTCATGATGCCTTGGTCGGGCTATGACCCCCAAGAAGGGTCTGAGTGTAAAAGCATAGTTGCCATCCGGATCAAAAGACCAGAAAATAGCTAGATATCGTTCTTAATGCCTTGGTCGGGCTATAACCCCCTAGAAGGATCTAAGTATAAGAGCATTATTGCCATCTAGATCTCGATACCAGGATATAGCTAGATAGCGCTCCTGATGCCTTGGTCGGGCTACGACCTCCAAGAAGGATCTGAGCGTAGGAGCATAGTTACCTGCTAGATCACTAGATTAGAACAACCAAAAGGTCATCCTGCTTCCTTGGCCATGCCAACCCCGCCAGGAAGAATCTAAATGGCATAGAAGCCTACCAGAATTATTTTGCCAGCTAATCTAAGCACCGTGATTCCAGGAAAAGGAATTCTAGGTACCTATATTAACCACAGAAGCTTCATCCGACATGATCGAGCAATACGCTTATTTATTTTGCAAGAATGAATAGTACCCAGGTTCTATAAGCTAATCGCTGGGAACGATACTGGTTACCAATAAAAAGGGGCAAGCAAAATTCTTCATGTAGTACAAGATTCAGGCTCTAACCCTAAATACTTACCGGTGTTCATGTTAAAGGGGACTTCTGTTAAATAGAAAATTTGGCTAGGGACCAAAGAAGAATTTTCCACTTCCCATCCTTCTTGCAAGGGTCCAAATTCGGGTTTATATGACGGGGTTTCAAGTTCCCCGAGGTCGAGCTACCATGTGATCCCATAAGACCAAGGCAAGGCCGCCCATACCATATGAGCATCTCGCACGTGTCCAAGCTTACCAAATAAAGCCCGACAAGACCGCTTCAAGCTCCTTATACGAGGATAAAGCCCGAAGCTAGGTCGACGTGAAAGAACCTGGGTCCCCTAACATCATGGTATCTCGTGAATCTCTCCTAGAGCTTGCTACTATCTCTACTTTCACTAGGAGACCTTCAAGGGGCCGAACTTGTCTTGCAAAGGCACTCCTGCCTATTCGAGGTATAATCTCGACCTGTCCGAGCATAAAAGGAAAAAATCCCGTAAAGCCCCGTCGTCACCAAAAGCGCCAAGATCCACTGTAGATCCAGGTATGGTAAAATCAAGTAGCAAGAGCAGTATTCTAGCGTATTTTTCCACCCTTCCAGAATCGAGCCAAGGTCGCCTGTTTATGGCAAACACCTTACCAGGTCCTGCTAGACAAACCTGCTACCCCGCTAGGAAGCCTGCACAATTAGGTCAAGCTCCATGATAAAGCTCGGCGTAGTTGAACCAAGCTCTCAACTACAAGGTTGGAACCAAATGGGATATTTTGCCTCTAAAATGGTTAGCACAAGCTCCATGGGAAGTCCAACATCTAGATCCGTGACAATCAGGAGGTCACTAGGGGACCCCACCTGTGTACTGGATTCTAGGGTACCCGCCCTCAAGGAATATCAAATGTCACCTCAGGTAACCTCAATGAAATACCTCTCCAAAGTGACATGCAGAACTAGAGCTCTCCTTTCGGCAATGTAAGAAGAGAGAATTGACTTCCATGACATTTAAGGTACCATTAATGAGGTCAACCTCATTAATGGAGGTAGTCAACCCTGTTAATGACATGATCAACACCATTAATAAGAGAATATTCAACTCTTTAATGGCCATCATTAGTGAAAGAGTCCAAAAAGGAAACAAATACCTTTTCCTCCAAGATATCCTCCAACACCGATTATTGGGGATAACAGAAAATCCCACCTATCAATGAAGGAAGAGTTTGAAGAGGAAACAATCATATCTTCTCCCAGATAATAGTTACAAGCCGATCAACTACATTAAACGAAGGATCGTATTAGACCAGAAAACAAGAGAACAACGAACGACGGATACAAAAAAATCAGAGAACGACATAGAAAGAAAGAATAAGCAACCGATATACATATAGAAGAAAGGCCTAAATTCTGGATTCAGAACACGGTCACCTTCATCTTCACTATTCGACAGGCACCGAGTTGCCACCACCCTACACCTCCGAGAGACTGTGAGCAAACTAGAGAGCTATTTGTATCTTAAATAAATCAATAATAAAGTTCCCTCTTACTGCTATTACATTACAGGCACTTGTCTATCTCTTAACTAGGTTAGGAACCAACGGTACCGACCCCTGCCACCACTTTCGTGGTAGTGGTCTCGAGGGTGTTAACAGAAATTTCTCATCTCGAGCAAATTTCTCGTCAACAATAATATTATATATATAATAATACATTTATAAAATATTATATATAAATATATATGTTGACGAGAATTTGCTCAGGATGAGAAATTCCTGTTAACATCCTCGGGACTACTACCACGAAAGTGGTGGCCGGGGTCGATACTGTTGGTTCCCGATCTGGTAAGAGATAGACGAGAGGCTGGATCATAATAACAATAAATGGGAGCTTTTATTATTGATATATTGCTTTAAAATACAAATCACTCTCTTGTATGCTCACAGTCTCTCTAAGATGTAGGGTGGTGGCAGCACTGTGTCTGTAGAATAGTGGAAACGAAGGTAGTCGTAATCTGAATACAGAATTTAGGACTTCTCCTCTTCTTTTCTTTCTCTCTTCTCTGTTGCTATCTAACTTTTCCTGTGTATGTATGAGTCTCAGTTTTACGTATCCTGCTTGGCCCTATTTATATACGTCCAAGTCGATTTAAATTTGTTGATATCCCGCTATAATCCTTTGATTCCATTTCCTCCTTATTAGGCGGGATCAATTATTCAAAAATTGTTGACCCCTAGTAAATAGCGGAAAGCGATTATCGTGAATGAGTTTGTTTCCTCTTTGGAATCAAACTATTGTCTTGCACGTATACGGGATTAATGATGGTTATTTCCTAGATATGATTTTGTATGTTATCGCGGCATGGTTGTTCATAGAGGTTGCCCAATTAGCTGCTTGTTTCCCTGTATAGTGAGGTAGATCCCTGCTCCGACTCTGTTCTTAGAAGCTTGAGATGGATTTTCCCCGACCTTTGGGGGCTTGAGGTGTTCTTGTAGAAATTTCGGGGAGGTAGCCAGGGTAGTGTAGATTTAGGTGTGATTCTTTCATTTTGTCCTGCAAGGACAGCGGCCTTCTGGAGAGGTTGGCGGGCTTCTATCGAATGTCTTTCGAGCTGAGATGGCCTACAGAAGCCCGGGTTCTAGTATTCTTGTGGGGGATCATTTTGGTCATGCTTGGCTTGTTCTCTAGTGGTTTTAAAGTAGAGCCGGCCTTCCTTGCTCCTGCGGGGTGGCTTTCTGGTCTATTCATGCTTCATGATTGTCGAATATGGGCTCAAATGCATGCTCTGGATCCTAGAAGTCCCTTGAATTAAGAGAGGGCTCTGGACTCTGCTAGAATGAATCAGGAGCTCAGTGGCTCACTTGGGCATTGACTTGCCCCGGTACATGAAGTGAGGAGCCACTAAGCCTCTATTGGTGATGTTGCTCTAAAGGCTATACAGCTGAGTTGGCTTCTCGGATTCATGAGTTGACCTGCAACAGCTACTTAGGAGCTTACGAAGGGTGGACCCAGAGGCATGAGGGGATCCGTATGAATAGGTCGAAGCCCGGTGGATCTGCTGTAGAAGTGATACATAGGTGGCAGAGCGAATCTGCTGTAGAAGAGCAGGAGAGGTGCAGTTTTACTGTATAGAAGCTCTCGATGTATCAGAATGGTTCAGCTACATAGTAGATCTTCAAGCGAGGAGCTACTGTATTGGAGCTCCACGATTATTTGAGCAGGTTCACTTCATAGGAATAGCATAATAAACTGGTTGCACTAGGAATCCCACGTACCATATTTGCTCCACGATGAACGAAACTCGTTAAATGATAAAATGAGCACCACATGCGATACATAGGTGATGTAGACAAGTATGGAGAAAAGACATCGTATATAGTAAATGATATTCATGAATAATGAATCTGTCAGCTCAATAGTATAATGTTACTCATGTAAATACATAGAGGCTTTCAAAAGGGGTGTGGAAATTTCCTACAGACGGTGCCAGAAAGTGTTAACGGAAAATTTGTTTAGGATAAGTAATCCCTATTAACACCCTCGAGATCACTACCATGAAAGTGGTGGCCGGGGTCGGTATCGTTGATACCTGACCTGATCTTGTATGAATATGAAGGAGGATTAAATCGGAGGTAGGAAACAAGTCATCCTGCCTGTCAGGCTTTGTGCTTATGTAGTAGTTCTGGGGAGCTCGAGGAGACAAGCCATCCTGCTCGTCGGGTTTCGTGCTTATGAAGTAGATCTGGGGAGCTTAAGATTCTCTTGTTAGTGTGAAGAGGTTGATCTTGGTCCTGGTCCTGGTCCTGGTCCTTGTCCTTGTCCTGGTCCTGGTCTTGGTCCTTGTCTTGGTCCTGTTGCTGGTCCTGGTCTTGGTCTTGGTCCTCGATCAGGGTCGGAGTCCATCATGGTACCTAGAGCATGGTTTTGGAGCCCGATTCCTTCCTGTAATTCCCTGATTTAGATAGCAAGTAAGGAGGGGGGCTTATCTAGCTCCAATGTCGGAGAGCTCGATTTCTGCCATAGAGATGATGCATGAGAGCCCATCGACTTCCTTCAAGCTGGTCTGGGTGGTTTCTCCTCATCTTGATATGCGAATTTAGCATGTAGATGGGAAGATATGAACGCTAGGTCTAGCGAGGTAGGAAACTAGCTCGCACTCATATACGCATGCATTACACAGGACACAAGTAAGAGAAACACAAATCTTTTGTAGAGGGAGGTGGACTGACCAAGCGGGAAAAAACATCACGAATGATAACATGCTGAAAAAATCCAAGGCAGTATTCAGAGATAGGGGGAATACCCTTCCTTATGTATATATCAAAGAATGCTCCCGGGAGCTTACAAGAATTGTGAAGTAATACATCGTAGTTGCTCCGGAGAGCTTACAATTGTGGTCGAATGTAGACCGATACCGGTATATTCTAGGTAAAGGTAACACATATATTGATGATGTCGAGAGATCTTTTTAGCGAAGCATGTATGTCTTCTGTCATTGATTGGATCTCTTCTTCTAATATTTATAAATGGTTACTACCTTAGCGTGCAAGTCCAGGATTCTTCAATCTTCCTCTCCTTATTGAGTACGATTCTTCTTCAATTTAGTTGCTCAGATCGTGGCGAATATCTCGGAGGGGATGTGTTTGTTTCCTCTTCAGACTCTTCTTTCCTTGATAAGCGGGATTCTCTGTTATAGTCGACCCCAAAGAATAGGTTGTGGAGGATATCTTGGATGAAAAGGTATTTGTTTCCTCTTTGGACTCTTACACTAATGACGGCCATTAAAGAGTTGAATATTCTCTTTATTAATGGTGTTGATCATGTCATTAATTGGGTTGACTGCCTCCATTAATACAGTTGACCTCATTAATGGTACTTTAAATGTCATGGAAGTCAATCCTCTCTTCCTACGTTGCCGAGATGAGAGTTCTAGTTCTGCTTGTCACTTTGGAGAGGTACTTCATGGAGGTTACCCGAGGTGACATTTGATATTTCTTGAGGGCGAGGTACCCTAAGATCTTGTACACTAGCGGGGTCCCCTAGGGACCTCTCAATTTTCACGGAGCTACATGTTGGTCTTCCCATGGAGCTTGTTCTAACCATTTTAGGGGCGAAATACCCCGTAGGGTTCCAACCTTGTAGCTGGGAGCTTGGTTTAGCTACACCGAGCTTTATCATAGAGCTTGACCTAATTATGCAGGCTTTCTAGCGAGGTAACGGGTTAGGCCAGCAGACCCTGGTAAGGTGTTTGCTATAAATAGGCGACCTTGCCTCGCTTTTGGAAGGGTGGAGAGGTACGTTCGAGTACTGCTCCTGCTACTTGAGTTAACCATGCCAAGATCTACACTGGATCCTTGCGTTTTGTGGCGACAATGAAGCTTTACTGGCTCCTTCCTTTAATGCTCGGACAGGTCGAGATTATACCTCGACGGGGCAGTAGGGCCTTTGCAAGACAAGTTTGGCACCTCGAAGGTTTCATAGTGAAAGTAGAGATAGTAGCAAGCTCTAGGAGAGTGTCACGAGATAACTCGATGTCAGGGGACCCTGGTCCTTTCACGTCGACCTAGCTTCGGGCTTTATCCTGGTATAAGGAGCTTAACGCGGTCTCGTCTGGCTTTATTTGGTAAGCCTGGACACGTACTAGATGCTCAGATGGTATGGGCGGCCTCGCTTTGCTCCTGTAGGATCGCCTGGTAGCTCAACCTCTGGGACCTTGATACCCGGTTAAACAAGCCCGAATTTGGACCCTTGCGGGAAGACTAGGAAGTGGAAAATTCTTCTTTGGTCCCTAGCCTAATTTTGCTATTAACAAAGGCATCAGGTGGCTATCTAGCTATTTCCTGGTATTGAGACCAGGATGGCAACTATGCCCTTACACTCAGATCCTTTATGGGGGTGGTAGCCCGACCAAGTCATCAGGAGGGATATCTAGCTATTTCCTGGTCTTAAGATCTAGATGGCAAATATTCTCTTACACTCAGACCCTTCTTGGGGGTGGTAGCCCGACCAAGGCATCAGGAGGGCTATCTAGCTATTTCCTAGTCTTGAGACCTGGATGGCAACTATGCCCTTACACTCAGATCCTTCTTGGGGGTGGTAGCCTGACCAAGGCATTAGGAGGGCTATCTAGCTATTTCCTGGTCTTGAGATCTGGATGGCAACTATGCCCTTACACTCAGATCCTTCTTGGGGGTGGTAGCCCGACAAAGGCATCAGGAGGGCTATCTAGCTATTTCATGGTCATGAGATCTGGATGGAAACTATGCTCTTACACTCAGACTCTTCTTGGGGGTGGTAGCTTGACCAAGGCATCGGGAGGGCTATCTAGCTATTTCCTGGTCTTGAGATCTGGATGGCAACTATGCTCTTACACTCAGACACTTCTTGGCGGGGGGTAAAGCCCGACCGAGGCATCAGGAGTGACAGGGTGTCTTCCCTGGCTTACCTTTGGTCTTGTGGCGATAATGTCGATTTTTTTTCCTGTTGACCCAAATCATTGTAGGACATAGCTGGAGATGGTTGAAACAAGAAAGGCAACCTTTTTTGTTATGGAGGATGGAGTACGTTATTGTCGAGAAAAAAAAAACTAGTTAGAGGCCGCCTGTTCTTGAGTCCCGTGTTCAAGGGTAGAATTTCCTTAGGTGATCCGCATTCCAAGCATGGTCGATGAGTCAGCTATTCATATGCTCGAGCTTGCACGCCCTATTACGGTTCACCATCTTTATTAGGTATGGTCCTTCCCAGTTAGGCTCTAGAACCCCATCTGACCTCTTCCTGGTGTTCAATATTACTTTCCTGAGGACTAGATTCCCTTCTTTGAAGCTTCGGGCTTTAACCGGTTGAAGTACCTGGCAATCCTGCTTTGGTTGATCACTACCTTCTCAGCTATTTGATCTTGCTTATCCTCTAGGAGGTCCAAGCTAGCTTGGAGCTTACTTTCATTGCTCCTCGGTTCAAATCGTTGGACTTTAAAGGAGGTCAACTTGTGCTCTATAGGTAGGACTGCTTCAACCCCGAAGGCCAACGAGTAGAGCGTTTCCCCAGTAGTTGTTCTCAACCTCAGGAAGCTCCTCTACCCATCTGCCTTTCTTCTACTGTAGCTTTTTCTTCAACAACTTCTTAATGGTTTTATTCATGGATTACACCAAACCATTGGTCTGAGGGTTGGCTACCGAAGCAAACCGAAGGTCGATTCCCAAACCTTCACAGAAATCTCTAAATCGGCCTTTATCGAACTGTTTTTTGAGGTTGGTTATGATGGCAAGAGGGGTTCCGAACTTGCAAACTACATAAGTCTTCATAAACCTTATTGTGTTTTCTTCTGACATCTGGAAGAGTGGTCCGGCTTCAACCTATCTTATGAAATAGCCAATCGCTATGATAGCGTGTTTGGTGTGTCCCGGAGCTGTAGAAGCGGTCCAATCAAATTGACTACCACATAACAAAAGGGTATGGCGAGCTAAGGGACGACAAGCGCTCCAAAGGAAGGTGACTCAAATGTACAGCCTTCAAGCATGCCTCGCAGGTTTGCACCAAGTTCATAACATCATGATAAATGGTCAGCGAATAATACCCCATTTGGAGAACTTGATATGCCAAGGCCCCTCCACCAATATGGTTCCCGCATTTCCCTAAAAGAACCTCTCTCAAAGCCCACTTGGCGTCTTCAATATGTAGACATCGGAGTAGGGGAAAGGATTTCCCCTTTTGGTATAAATGCCCATCCACCATACAATACCGGAATGAGAGCCTTTTAACCCACTTAGCTTGGTTGGGATCTCCGGGGAGTTGCCCGTCTTGTAGATACTCAACTATTGGATCTATCTGGCACGGCTGTCGGTCCAAGGTATAAGATTCCTTACCTATCATAATGCTAGGTAGGGGGATTATTTGAAGAGGGACTCCGTGAGGTAGGGTCTGGCCACTATATGCAGCTATCTTGGCAAGGACGTCAGCCCGATGATTTAGCTGTCGAGGTATCTGCTCGATTATGAATCCCTTAAATCTGCTTTTGAGTTGCTGAACCAATTTCAGGTACGCAATCATATTATCCCTCTTTGCCTGATAATCCCTAGAGACTTGGTTGACCACGAGTGAAGAGTCGCTCTTGATATTCAGGTAATCAACCCCAAGTTCTATGGCTGACTTTATTCCAGCTAGTAGGGCTTCGTACTCTACTTCATTGTTCGTGGCATTAAATTCAAACCTAAAATAGTGGCAGCACCCAGTTCCTTCTGGGTCGATAATGACTATACCCGTTCCTCCCCTAGACTGCCCTAAAGCTCAGTCAGTGTAGAGAGTCCAAGACTCGCAGCCCTCCGACCGGTTGTCAGATTCTGGGGTCCTCTCAAGGGTTACATCTATTACCGTGGGGGTTGCCTTATCTGAATGTACTGTGAGCTCGGCTACAAAGTCTGCTAGTGCCTGAGCTTTTTTTGTGGTCCTAGGTTTATACTTTAAATCAAACTTGATAAGCTCTAGGGCCCATTGAACCAGACTTCCAGAAACATCCGGCTTTTGGAAGAATTGACAGAGGGGTTGGTCCGTCACCACTGCTATTGAATGAGCATGGCAGTAAGGACGAAGTTTCCTTGTCGAGGTCACCAAGGCGTAAGCGAGCTCCTCTAATAGAGTATAGTTCTTTTCAGGCTTGGTTAGAGCATGACTCACATAATAGATAGGTCGCTAGATCCTATCCCCACATTCCTTGACCAAGGCCCTGCTCACGGCGATTTCTGAAATGGCCAAGTATATTTGGAGCTCTTCTCCAGGATTTGGCTTGACCAACAGTGGAGGGCTTGTTAGGTATCTTTTCAAAGCTTGGAAAGCTCATTCGCTCTCACAATCCCACTTCATGTTTCTTCCCTACTTGATAGCTTTGAAGAATGGTAGGCACTTATCGGTAGACCGAGAGATGAACCTATTGAGTGCTGCTACCTGTTCTATCAAGACTTGAACCTGTTTAAGAGATGTGGGGGATTCTAGATCCAGGATAGCCATGATTTTTTCCGGGTTAGCCTCTATGCCTCTCTCATTGACTATGAAGCCCAGAAACTTCAACGCAGTTACCCTAAAGGCGCATTTGGAAGGGTTTAACCTGATCTGATTTTCCCTTAGGATCATAAAGTTCTTACGAAGGTCGTCCAGGTGGCCTCCCGAGGTTGAAGATTTGGTGATCATGTCATCGATGTACACCCATGTCGTCGATGTACACCTCCATCGACCTTTCGATTTTGGGCTTGAACAACTAGTTGACTAACCACTGGTAAGTAGCTCCAGCATTTTTGAGCCCGATGGGTATCGCATTGTAGCAGTACAGGCCTTGCGCGGTGATGAAGCTGGTCTTTTCTTTATCCGTAGGATGCATCATAATCTGATTGTAGCCGAAAAATATGTCCATGAAACACAGAAGCTTGTTCCCAGAGGTGGAATCGACCAGCTGGTCAATTTTTGGCATAGGAAAACCATTCTTCGGGCATGCCCGGTTGAGGTCGGTATAGTCTACACACATGCGCCACTTCCTATTTGCCTTCGTGACCATGACCACATAAGCGATCCATTCGGGGTAACGAGTTTCTAGAATAAAGCCTGTCTGGGTAAGTTTATTCACCTTTTCCTAAACCGCCACATTTCTTTCAGTGTTGAAGTGGCGTCTTTTCTGTTTAAAGGGCTTGAAGGTCAGATTCATCGCCAGTCGATGTGCAGCTAATGTCATCGGGATCCCCGGCATCTCAGCATGACTTCAAGCAAAAATGTCGTTGAACTCTGTGAGGAGCCTAATCAAACCCTCTCTCATTTGAGGGATTTCTTATTCGGACAGGAATATTTTCTAACTTATCCACATGATGGCCGCTGGCCTATTCCCTTCTCTGTTCTTCCATGTCGGGCACCACGAGGCCTTCTTCTGGATAATCGGTGGAACCCGTGTCTTCCAATTTTAGTGTAGGGGTTACCCTACCTTGTATCGTCGTCACCTAGGCGAGCTGTTTAGCTACAGCTGCTGGGTTGGCTGAAACTTTATAGCATTTCCTAGCTGCTTGCTGATCACCCCGAACTTCCCCCACCTTGTCTCCTACCTGAAAATTCAAGACATTGTTGTGAATAGAAAGGACCCTTTTCAAGGATGATAAAAATGGCCTCTCTAATATTGCATTGTAGGCTGACAGGGTGTCCACGACCATAAAGTAGATCATGATATTTTACTGGAGGGGTGCGGCTCCGATGATCATTGGTAGGATTTTTGATCCTACGGGTGTGATGGAGTCCCCAGTCAACCCATATAATGGAGTAGTGCAACTATTGTAGCACTACTGCTTCAAGTTTAGCTTTTTCAAGGTGTCTTTGAACAGGACGTCGACGCTGCTACCTGTGTCGATGACCACTCGGTGTACCATGAAGTTGGCAATTTGTACCGTGATAACCACGGGGGCATCATGAGGCTGCACTGTGTTATAGACATCTGCTTCGGTGAAGATGATCTGTGACAGCTGGGAGGCATTGGTCGATCTCTAGTTGACCTTGAAGATATCCCACCCTTCGTCCGTATGAGGGACCTTCCTAGCATGGTTTTTCTTGTAACTGTTGGAGGTGCTGGCCAAAGTGGGCACTCCACTGATAGTATGTATTATCTGAATCTGTTGCATCAGATCCGCCTGTTCTCCCTTCTTTTTCTTATCATGTTCTCGGATCTCGGCTTGCACCTCTCTTCCAGTCTATATGTTCTTTCTGACTTGCTGTAAGAATTCTATCAAGCGTCATCCCCTTATTAAAGCCTCAATATGGTTCCATAGGTTGTAGCATTCTGAAGTGTTGTGCCCTATGTCCTCGTGAAAGTCACAATATTTTTAATGATTTCTCTTATCGACCAGGGCTTTCATGGGAGCGGGCTTCTTTAACAAACCCTTGTCCCGAATGGCAAGGTAGACTAATTCTTATGATGCATTTAAGGGAGTGTAATGGTCGTGCCCTCTCTCATCGCGAGCTATAGGGGCCACCGTCCTATGAGGTTGTAAAGCTTAAAGAGGAGCTCGTTTATCTGGATACCTTTTCGATCTAGGTTGAGGAAGGGGGAAGTCGTATGTTGATTTATTAGGGGGCTTGTTCTGGCTTTTCTGAGCTTGCTCAATTCTAGGAGCTTCCTTCTTTTGTCGCTTTATGGATCTCATGTCATCATGTTCCATTTTGACCTTGAGCTGTTCATCGACCTCAATCTAATCCAGAGCCGGATCATAGGCTTCTTGGTAAGTTTTCGGAGGTCTCTTAGCGAAAGACCGGAAAAGCTTTCCCTCCCATAGGTTTCTTCTGAAGTTGGCGAGTGTTTCTTTCTCTATTAAGACCCATATCTGGATGACTTCCTTATAGAAACGCTCGACATATGCCTGGAGGGTTTCCCCTCTCTCCTGGATCACGTACTGTATATGGATCGGGTCCTTTAATCGGGGCTTAACTAAGTGGAATTGTGAGTAGAAATCGGTTGATAACTTGGTGAAGGAATATACGATACCGACGGGTAGTTTCCTAAACTAGGTTTTAGCGTAATCCGTGAGTGTAGTGGGGAACATTAGGCACATAGTGGCCCTGGTTGTGTTCTGGACCTTCATCTATTGAACAAAGCTCTCTAAGTGGCTCAGCGAATCTTCATTCCCAGAGAATCTGTCAGCTGGCATTTTGAACTTCGGTGGGAGCTCTGCCTCTCGGATCCTCCTGGTGAAATGTGCATTCATTTTACTTAGAGGATCTTTCTTATCCTCCTTGTACTTTCCCTTCTTCATCAATTGGACCTCTTTCTGAAGCTCTGCCAACTGGTCCCTTAGATGCTTGTTTTTGAATTTTCTTGAGTTGATCTCGGATTCCTTACCATCAGATCCCTCTGACGAACTGTTGACCTCTACATGGTTCCTTCATCAGGGGAGCGGGGGTCTGGTCGGGGGCTTTGCTGACTTTCTTCTTCTCTACCCCCGGGCTTTTCTCCATGAAGTCGTTGGGTGGAGAAGCTCTCCCCGTCCCTGAGAAAATACATCTGCGGTGAATTTTACTTGTCTTGGTTGGTAGCGTGGCAGCGCTTTGGGAACATGGGGCATGGGCCCTAGCCTATCCCGGATTGAGGCTGAGAGCCCCACTCTATTACGGGTTGGTTCCCGAGGGGCAGGTCACAGGCGATCAAAGGCGAGTTGCCTAGCCCCTGGCCTGCTTGACTCCCTCTGATTGCAGAGACCCGCTTGTTGAATAGCGATACCCTCAGCGAGTAGTCGAACATGAACGTTTTCTATAAAGGCCACAGCTTGTAGGTCAAGCTCGACCTGATTTCCCAGAGGGGGATCAAGAGCCAGAGCAGTGGCTGGGTGGGTGGGTGGGAACCTGGATATGGAGCCCGGATTTTCTCCCTTTCCTCGGGACCTTTCGTGTCGATGTAGTAGAAGGTTGTCCGGATGTGCCCTGCTTCCCCTGTGAGAAGCGGAGCCTCCTGAATACTATGAAATAGCAAACTTTTCGAATGTAAAAAGATGGTGGTGTGAGAGGCTTCCCACAGACGGCGCCAGAAAGTGTTGACGGGAAATTTACTCAGGATGAGAAATTCCTGTTAACACCCTCGAGACCACTTCCACGAAAGTGGTAGCCAGGGTCGGTACTGTTGGTTCCTGACCTGTTAATTGATAGACGAGAGGCTGGATCGTAATAACAGTAAACAAGAGCTTTTATTATTGATATATTGCTTTAAAATACACGACAGATGTAGGGTGGTGGCAGCTCTGTGTCTGTCGAATAGTGGAAACGAAGGTAGCCGTGTTCTGAATACATAATTTAGGCATTTTTCTCTTCTTTTCTTTCTCTTTCTCTCTGTTGCTATCTAACTTTTTTTGTGTATGTATGAGTCTCTGTTTTACGTATCCTTCTTGGCCCTATTTATATACGGTCCAAGTTGATTTAAATTTGCTGATATGCCGCTATGATCTTTTGAATCTGTTTCCTCCTTATCAGGCGGGATCCTTTATTCAAAAATTGTTAACCTCGAGTAAATAGCGGAAATCGATTACCGTGAATGAGTTTGTTTCCTCTTTGGAATCAAACTCTTGTCTTGCACGTATATGGGATTAATGATGGTTATTTCCTAGATATGATCTTGTATGTTATCGCGGCATGGTTGTTTATGGAGGTCACCCAAATAGCTACTTGTTGCCCTGTAGAGCGAGGTAGATTTCTGCTCTGACGCTTTTCATAGAAGCTTGAGATGGATTTTCCCTGACCCTTGGGCTTTGAGGTGTCCTTGTAGACATTCTGGGGAGGTAGTCAGGGTAGTGTAGATTTAGGTGTGATTCTTCCTTTATGTCCAGCAAGGACAGCGGGCTTCTGGAGAGGTTGGCAGGCTTCTCTCCAATGTTTCTCGAGCTTAGAGACTTCTCCTGGCATTCACAGAGCGGTTAAGGAGCTCGACCTCAGAGCCGAGGTTCCCCGATAGATAGCCTAGAGGTGCCCGGGTTCCAGTATTCTTGTAGGGGCTCATCCTGGTCGCGTCTGGCTTGTTCTCTGGTGGTTTTAAAGCAGAGCAGGCCTTCCCTGCTTTTGCGGGGTGGCTTCAGTGTCTATCCAGGCTTCATGATTGTCTAATATGGGTTTCGACTTATGGCAGGAAAGTGAAAAATTTCTCTTTGATCCTTGGCCAAATTTAACTTTTAACAATATATATATATATATTATTTATATTACATAATATATATATATATATATATATTAATATTAAATATTAATATATATATTAATATATACGTTAATAGAAAATTTTGGCTAGGGACCAAAGAAGAATTTTCCACTTTCCAGCCTTCCCGCAAGGGTCCAAATTCGGGCTTGTATGACGGGGTATCAAGGTTCCCGAGGTAGAAATACCACGCGATCCTATTGAAGCAAGGCGAGGCCGCCCATACCATCTGAGCATCTCGCACGTGTCCAAGCTTACCAAATAAAGCCCGACGAGGCCGCGTCAAGCTCTTTAAACAGGATAAAGCCCGAAGCTAGGTCGACGTGAAAAGACCTGGCTCCCCTGACATCAAGCTATCTCATGACACTCTCCTAAAGCTTGCTACTATCTCTACTTTCACTAGGAGACCTTCAAGGTACCGAACTTGTCTTGCAAAGGCACTCCTACCTCATCGAGGTATAATCTCGATCTGTCCGAGCATAAAAGGAAGAATCCCGTAAAGCCCCGTCATCACCAAAAGCGCCAAGATCCACTGTAGATCCTGGTATGGTTAAATCAAGTAGCAAGTGCAGTACTCGAGCGTACCTCTCCACCTGTCCAGAAGTGAGCCAAGGTCGCATTTTTATGGCAAACAACTTACCAGGGCCTGCTAGCCAAGCCCGCTACCCCGCTAGGAAGCCTGCATAATTAGGTCAAGCTCAATGATAAAGCGCGGCGTAGCTGAACCAAGCTCTCAACTACAAGGCTGAAACCCAATGGAATATTTTGCCTCTAAAATGGTTAGCACAAGCTTTATAGGAAGACCAACATCTAGCTTCGTGACAATCGAGAGATCCCCGGGGGATCCCTCCAGTGTACTGGATCCTAGGGTACCCTGCCCTCAAGGAATATCAAATGTCACCTCAGGTAACCTCCACGAATTACCTCTCCAAAGTGACATGCAGAATTAGAGCTCTCCTCTCGGCAACGTCGGAATAGAGGATTGACTTCCATGACATTTAAAGTACCATTAATGGAGGCAGTTAACCCAGTTAATGACAAGATCAACACCATTAATAAGAGAATATTCAACAATTTAATAGCCATCATTAGTGAAACAGTCCAAAGAGGAAACAAAAACCTTTTCCTCCAAGATATCCTCCACAACCGATTATTGGGGGTCAACTATAAACAGAAAATCCCGTCTATCAAGGAAGGAAGAGTCCGAAGAGGAAACAATCATATATTCTCCAAGATAATAGCTACAAGCCGATCAACAACATTAAAGGAATGATCGTATTCGGTAAGGAAACAAAGACTAATTGAAGAGTCCTTGACTTGCACGCCAAGGTGGTCATCATGAATAAATATGCCTGTAAAAGGCACATTGTATCAGGCTCTGATCAATGACAGAAGACATATGCTTCGTTAAAAGTTCTCTCTACATCATCATGGTATGTGTACCCCGATCAGGAAAATATCAGTCTACATTCGACTACCATTGTAAGCCCTCTGGAGCAACTACATTGTATTACTTCACCATCCTTGTAAGCTCCCCGGAGCATTCTTTGATATACATATAAGGTAGGGTTTTCCTCCTTCCTCCGGATACTGCCATGAGATTTTTCAGCATGTGATCACTCGTGATGCTTTTTCCCCACTTGGTCAGTCAACCTCTATTTATTTAAGACTTGTGTATTTCCTATTATCTATTATGTTACGTATGTGCGTATGTGGGCCAGGAACCGACCTCATTGGTCCTAGCTCTCTAATCTTTCTTACATGAGATCGGGAAATAACAACGAATACCTAAGGAATCGAATCTAGATTCCTACCCCTGCAGGACCTAACACTCTTATCCTCTCATCTATACGCCAAAGTAACACATCAAGATGAAGAGAAACCGCCCAGACCAGTTCGAAGGGAGTCGAGAAGCTCTCTTGTATCCTCTCTATGGAAGAAATTATGCTCTCCGACACTGGAGCTAGATAAGCCCCCCTTCTTACTTTCTATTGAAGTCGGGGTATTACAGGAAGTAATCGGACTCCAGAACCAGACTCTAGGTACCAGGACGGGCTCCGATTTCAACTGAGGAACAAGGTCCAAAATCACCCCTTTCGCACCAGCAAGGGAACCTCGAGCTCCCAAGATCTACTTCATAAGCACGAAGCCCGATGAGAGGGATAGCTTGTCTCCTTTCTACGATGTCATCCTCCTTCATATTCATACAAGATCAGGTCAGGTATCAACGATACCAACCCCGGCCACCACCTCCGTGGTAGTGGTCTCGAGGCTGTTAACAGGGATTTCTCATCCTAAACAAATTTCCCGTTAACACTTTTTAGCACCGTCCGTGGGAAATTTCCACACCCCTTTTGAAAGCCTCTATGTCTCTACATAAGTATCATTATACTATTGAGGTAACAGATTCATTATTCATGGAATACCATTTACTATATACGATGTATTTTCTCCATACTTGTCTATATCGCCTATGCATCGCTTGTGGTGCTCATTTTATCATTTAACAAGTTTCGTTCATTGTGGAGCAAATATGGTACGTGTGATTCCCAGTGGAACCAGTTCATTATGCTACTCCTATGAAGTGAGCCTACTCTGATAATCATGGAGCTCCAATACAGTAGCTCGAGCTTATTCCTTTTATGATCTGACATGTCGAGATTATACCTCGACGAGGCAGGAGTGCCTTTGCAAGACAAGTTCGGTACCTTGAAGGTCTCCTAGTGAAAGTAGAGATAGTAGCAAGCTCTAAGAGAGTGTCACGAGATACCTTGATGTCGGGGGACCCAGGTCCTTTCACGTCGACCTAGCTTCGAGCTTTATCCTGGTATAAGGATTGGGCTATATTTGGTAAGCCTGGACACGTGCGAGATGCTTAGATGGTATGGGTGGCCTCGTCTTGCTTCTGTAGGATCACGTGGTTGCTCGACTTCTGGGACCTTGATACCCCATCATACAAGCCCGAATTTGGACCCTTACGGGAAGGCTGGAAGTGGAAAATTCTTCTTTGGTCTCTAGCCACTGAGCTCCTGTTTCGTTCCAGCTTGGTCCAGAGCTTCATTTTAATTACAAGGGACTCCAAAGATCCCAAGCATGCTTCAGGACTAGTACCAGACCTGTGGCTTCATGTTTACCGGGCCATTCATCTCTCTAGTAAGCCACCGAAGCCCTATCCGATCGAGGAGGTCTCGAAAGCTTTCCCTATTTGGTAAAGTCACCTACGTGCCTAAGCAAGCTTCTAGAGGAGTAAAACCGCTACAAGATCGGTGGCTTCATTCTATATGTACCGGGTCATTCAACGCCCTAGCAAGCCACCGTAGCCCGATCTAATTGAGGAGAGCCTAAAGGTTTCCCACTCTTGGTAAGGCCTTCTACATGCCTAAGCTAACCTCTAGAGCAGCAGCCTCACTATAAGGCCAAGTGGCTCCTCACTTTTTATGTAAGGCCGATCAACACCCAGTTGAGCCACTGAGTTCCTGTTTTGTTCCAGCTTGGTCCAGAGCTTCATTTCAATTGCAGAGGACTCCAAAGATCCCAAGCATGCTTCTGAACCAGTACAAGACCGATAGCTTCATGTTTACCGGGCCATTCACCGCCCTGGCAAGCCACAGAAAGCCTGATTCGATAGAGGAGGTCTCAGAAGCTTCCCATATTCGGTAAGGCCACCTACATGCCTAAGCGAGCTTCTAGAGCAGTAGTACCGCTACAAGACCTGTGGCTTTTCTCTATATGTATCGGGTCATTCATTGCCCTAGCAAGCCACCAAAGCCTTATCTGATTGAGGAGAGCCCAGAGGTTTCCCACTCTTGGTAAGGCCTCCTGCATGCTTAAGCTAACCTTTGGAGCAGCAGCATCACTGTAAGGCCAAGTGGATCCTCATTTCTTACATCCGGCCGGTCAATGCCCAAGTGAGCCACTAAATTCTTGGTTCATTCCAGGAGGGTCCAGAGCTTTCTCTCAGTTGTTGGGGGCTCTTTGAAATCCCAATTATACCTCTGGACCGGTACCAGACAGGTAGCCTATCTCCATTCATATATGGTCATTCAATGCTCAAGTGAGTCACCAATCATCCCGGAGAGGTCTTAAGTCTTCTCTCCATCACGAGAAACTTCTAGAATCCTGAGCATGTCTCTAGTTAGTTACTAGGCCGATGTCTCATCTCCACTTGTATAGGGCCATTCATTGCCCTAGCGAGCTACCTTAGTCCCGATCTACCTCTCTAATTCAAAGGTAGGCAGACTTGAAGCCCCCCATGTGTCTACAGCAGCAGAGGACTTTAAGGTAGTTCCTACCTCAACACGACTAAACACGAAAGCAAAAATGAGAACTAAGTCCTCTCATCATCTGCGCATCCATCATCTCAATAATTTCCGTCTTCAGTCAGAGCGAACCCAGGTAACTCTCAATTTTCTCTATGATCTATTCAAGGTATCCCTCCTCTAATGATGAGCTAGATAGTGCTCATGATGCCTTGGTTGGGCTACGACCCCCAAGAAGAGTCTGAGTGTAAGAGTATAGTTGCCATCCGGATCAAAATACCAGTTTATAGCTAGATAGCGCTCCTGATGCCTTGGTCGGGCAACGACCCCCAAGAAGGGTTTGAGTGTAGGAGCATAGTTACCATCCGGATCAAAATTCTAGGATATAGCTAGATAGCACTCCTGATGCCTTTATCGGGCTACGACCCCCAAGAAGGATCCGAGTGATAGAGCATAGTTGCCATCTGGATCGAAATACTAGGATATAGCTAGATAACGCTCCTGATGCCTTGGTCAGGTTACGACCCCCAATAAGGGTCTGAGTGTAAGAGCATAGTTGCCATCCGGATCAAAATACCAGGATATAGCTAGATAGCGCTCATGATGCCTTGGTCAGGCTACGGCCCCCAAGAAGGATCCGAGTGTAAGAGCATAGTTGCCATCCAGATCAAAATACCAGGATATAGCTAGATAGCGCTCATGATGCCTTGGTCAGGCTACGACCCCTAAGAAGGGTCTGAGTGTAAGAGCATAGTTGCCATCCGAATCAAAATATCAGGATATAGCTAGATAGTGCTTTTGATGCCTCGGTCGGGCTACGAGCCCCAAGAAGAGTCTGAGTGTAAGAGCATAGTTGCCATCAAGATCAAAATACCAGGATATAGCTAGTTTGCGCTCTTGATGCCTTGGTCGAGTTATAACTCCTAAGAAGGATCTGAGTATAAGAGCATTGTTGCCATCCGGATCTCGATACCAGGATATAGCTAGATAGCGCTCCTGATGCCTTGGTCGGGCTACGACCTCCAAGAAGGATCTGAGCGTAGGAGCATAGTTACCTACTAGATCACGAGATCAGAACAACCTAAAGGTCATCCTGCTGCATTGGCCGTGCCAACCCCGCTTGGAAGGATCTAGATGGCATAGATACCTACCAGAATCATTTCGCCAGCTCATGTAAGTACCGTGATTCCTGGAAAAGGAATTCTAGGTAACCATATTAACCACAGAAGCTTCATCCGACATGATCGAGCAATACACTCATTTATTTTACAGGAATGAATAGTACCCCGGTTCTCTAAAGCCAATCACTGGGAACGATTCAAGCAAAATTATTCATGTAGTACAAGATCTAGGCTCCAACCCTAAATACTTACCGGTGTTCAAGTAAAAGGGGACTTCTGTTAATAGAAAAATTTGGCTAAGGACCAAAGAATAATTTTCCACTTCCTAGCCTTCCCGTAAGGGTCCAAATTCAGGCTTGTATGAATGGGTATCAAGGTCCCCAAGGTCGAGCTACCAAGCGATCCTACAAGAGCAAGGCGAGGCCACCCATACCATCTGAGCATCTTACACGTGTCTAGGCTTACCAAACAAAGCCTGACGAGACCGCGTCATGCTTCTTATACCAAGATAAAGCCCGAAGCTAGGTCGACGTGAAAGGACCAGGGTCCCCCGACATCAAGGTATCTCGTGACACTCCCCTAGAGCTTGCTAGTATCTTTGCTTTCACTATGAGACCTTTAAGGTAGTGAACTTGTCTTGTAAAGGCACTCCTGCCTCGTCGAGGTATAATCCCGACTTGTCCGAGCATAAAAGGGAGAAGCCCCGTAAAGCCACGTCGTCACCAAAAGTGCCAAGATCCACTGTAGATCCTGGTATGGTTAAATCAAGTAGCAAGAGCAGTACTCGAGCGTACCTCTCCACCCTTCCAGAAGCGAGCTAAGGTCGCCTGTTTATGGCAAACACCTTACCAGGGCCTGCTAGCCAAGCTCGCTACCCCGCTAGGAAGCCTGTATAATTAGGTCAAGCTCCATGATAAAGCTCGGTGTAGCTAAACCAATCTCCTAACTACAAGGCTGGAACCCAATGGGATATTTCGCCTCTAAAATGGTTAGCACAAGCTCCATAGGAAGACCAGCATCTAGCTCCGTGGCAATCGAGAGGTCCTCGGGGGATCCCGCCAGTGTACTAGATCTTAGGGTACCCCGCCCTCAAGGAATATAAATGTTACCTCAGGTAACCTCCATGGAGTACCTCTCCAAAGTGACATGCAGAACTAGAGCTCTCATCTCGGTAACGTAGGAAGAGATGATTGACTTCTATGACATTTAAAGTACCATTAATGAGGTTAACCGCACTAATGGAGGCAGTCAACCCAGTTAATGACATGATCAACACCATTAATAAGAGAATATTCAACTATTTAATGGCAATCATTAGTGAAAAAGTCCAAAGAGGAAACAAATACCATTTCCTCCAAGATATCCTACACAACTGATTATTGGGGGTCAACTATAAACAGAAAATCTCGCCTATCAAGGAAGGAAGAGTCCAAAGAGGAAACAGTCATATCTTCTCCGAGATAATAGCTATAAGCCGATCAACAACATTAAAGGAAGGATCGTATTCGATAAGGAAATAAAGACTAATTGAAGAGTCCCGGACTTGCACGCTAAGGTGGTCATCAAGTATAAATATGCCTGTAAAAGGCATATTATATCATGCTCCGATAAATGATATAAGACACATGCTTCGTTAAAAGTTCTCTCTACATCATCATGGTACGTGTAACCCGACCGGGAAAATATCAGTCTACATTTGACTACCATTGTAAGCTCTCCGGAGCAACTACATTGTATTACTTCACCGTCCTTGTAAGCTCCCCAGAGCATTCTTTGATATATACTTAAGGAATGGTTTTCCTCTTTCCTCTGGATATTGCCTTGGGGTTTTTCAACATGTGATCACTCGTGATTCTTTTTCCCCCCTTGGTCAGTCCACCTCCATCTACTTAAGACTTGTGTATTTCCTATTATTTATTACGTTATGCATGTGTGTTTGTGGGCTAGAATATGACCTCATTGGTCCTAGCTCTCTAATCTTTCTTACATGAGATCGGGAAACAACAACGAAGACCTAGGGAACCGAATCTATATTCCCACCCCGCTGGACCTAACGCCATTATCCTCTCATCTATATGCCAAAGTTGCACATCAAGATGATGAGAAACCGCCCAAACCAACTCGAAGGGAGTCGAGGAGCTCTCACGTATCCTCTCTATGGAAGAAATCGAGCTCTCCGACACTGGAGCTAGATAAGCCCCCTTCTTACTTGTCATCAAGGTCGGGGTATTACAGGAAGTAATTGGGCTCCAAATCAAGGCTTTAGGCACCAGGACGGGCTCCGACTTTGACCGAGGAATAAGGTCCAGGATCACCCCTTTCGCACTAGCAAGGGAACCTCGAGCTCCCAGATCTACTTCATAAGCACGAAGCACGACGGGAGGGATGGCTTGTCTCCTTTCTACGATTTCATCTTCCTTCATATTCATACAATATCTGGTGAGGTATCAACAATACCAACCACGGCCACCGCCTCCGTGGTAGTGGTCTTGAGGGTGTTAACAGGGATTTCTCATCCTAAACAAATTTCTCGTTAACAATATATATATTATATTATGTGTTATATATTGTTAGCATGAAATTTGTTCGGGATGAAAAATTTCTACTAACACCCTGGAGACCACTACCACAGAAGTTGTGGCCGGGTCGGTACCATTGATACCTGACCTATTTTAGAGGTAAACGAGAGGCTGGATTGCAAAGATACAAATGGGAGCTTTTATTATTGATTACTTGCTTTGATATATAGATTGCTCTCTCATATGCTCAAAGTCTCTCTAGGATCTTGAAAGGTGGTAACTTCGTGCTTGTCGAATAATGGAAACGAAGGTGGCCGTGTTTTGAACATAGAATTTAGGCATTCCCCTCTTCTTTCCTTTTCTTCTATCTGTCGTTCCTCCTCTGTTTTTTGTCTGATTCCTACTTCTCTTATTTTTTGTATATGTTCTGTATGTCATGCTTGACCCTATTTATATCTGGTCCAAGTAGGTTTGAATTCACTGATATCCTGCCACGATCCCACGAATCTGATACCTCCTTATCGAAGGGGTTCTTTTATTTAAAAGTTGTTGACCTCGAGTAAATAGCAAAAACGATGATATTGTTAACAAAATTGAGTTTGTTTCCTTTTAGGAATTGAACTCTTGACTCACACGTAAACGGAATTAAATATATGATCTTGTATGATATCGCGGCATGGATTTTCATGGAGGTTACCCAGCTAACTGCCTATCGTCTTATAGAGCGAGGTAGATCCATTCTTCGACTCTGTTCTTAGAAGCTCGGGATGGATTTTCCCTGATCCTTGGGAGCTTGAGGTGTCCTTGTAGACATTCCTAGGAGGTAGCCGAGGAAGTGTAAATTTAGACGTGATTCCTCTTTCATGCCCAGTAGGGACAGCGGGCTTCTAGAGAGGTTGGCGGGCTTCTGTCTTAGACTACTGTTAAGCTTGTCCTCCAAAAGTCTTAACTCGAAGGAAGCCTAATTTGCTTGTCGGGCTCCTCTCGAATGTATCTTGAGCTTGGAGACCCCTCCTGGCTTTTACGAGGTGGTTGAGGAGCTCGACCTCAGGAACTGAGGTTTCCAAATAGGTGGCCTAGAAAAGCTTGGGTTCCAGTATTCGTGTAGGGGCTCATCTTGGTTGTGCCTAGCTTGTTTTCTGATAGTTTTGAATCCAGGCCGACCTTCCCTGCTCTTGCGGGGTATCTTTATGGTCTATCCGGGCTTCATGAACGTCGATTATGGGCTTTTACTTGTGGCGGGTTAGTGGAAAATTTCTCTTTGACCCCTGGCCAAATTTTACTACTAACAGAAGTCCCCTCTGACTTGAACACCGAAGGTAGAGTTGGGGTTAGAGTTAGATTCATTGTTTAATTGGGAAAATTTTCCATTATAAAAATAATTAATGAGATCGAAATCTTTTTATTAATTGCCTAATATTAAATTTGAACTAGTGTTTTCTTCGATAAGAGAACGGCTGCAAAACGGCTCTCTCCGTGACCATAGGTGATCTTCTCGAGGATATCGCAGACATCATTATCCTTAACTTCTATTTAAACCCGGCCTTACCATCACTTTCTTCACAATTTCTCAATTTTCAAATTTTAGAATTCCTTTTTTCTTGCTACCCTTTGCCGATTTCTCTTTGTCTTTCACTTACTTTCAAATTCTCCTCACCCATCAATGTCGAATTCCTCCGATAGCATCGAAGCCTTGGTCGAGGGTACTAGAGGCCCTAGCCTGGTTCCTCGAAAACGGGTGTGAGGAATTTTGAGTGACAAGGATTCCTTCCCGGTCCGCCAGCATCGTCGTTCTAGCAGGAACGTCTCTATTGGCTCTGAATTCTCGAACTAGCCCGAAAACTCTCTAAACTTGGTTGACAAGGATTCTGATGCTGTAGAGAGAATCGATGCTGTCGGGAAGGTTCTAGTTATAGTGGCAGAGCATCCTTCAACGATGACCCTTCCTTTCGAACCCAGGGTCATTCCTGATTCCACCGTTGATCCTCAATCAATTAGTTGCCTTCGGGATAAATACGACATCCCTGACACCGTCTCTCTCAAAGTCCCCCACAGAAAATACTACATCTTCAGCCCACCCAAAGGCGTACTTCCCATTCATGTCGCACCCTTCAAGAGTGGGGTAAGGCTCCATCTTCATCCTACCCTTCGGCGGGCTCTCACCGGCCTTCAACTAGCTCCGATCCAACTAACACCCAGCTTCTGGAGGCCCCTAGTCGGCTTCCTCGTACTATGGAGGGAGCAGTTCTAGATGAGCAGCATAACTAGAGAGCCCGGGGCAGAGGAGCTTGCTTTCCTTTTTCAGATAGGGAGCCTGGTTGGGGTCCCTCGAGGTCAATTTTACACCAAAGCTAAGAACAAATTCAATTTTATCATCCCTAGGGCTTCAAGGAAAGACCCCACTTGGAAAGAATAGTGGGTACTTGCGGGGGGAGACTAGGGGAGATCCGTTTTCATCGGCAAGCATGAGCTTGCGGTCCCTACTGCTTTCAATGACAAACCCTCTTGGGATCGAGACTCTTTACCTGCTGAGTCTGAGGCTGTGTTGAAGACCATCCTAGCCAGAAATTATTTGAATATAAAGTTTCCAACAATTGACCCCTTCGACCCCCGCAGGGTGAACAAGTACCTGCGGATCTCTGATGCTACTCCGAGTAAGTATCTTGCTCTGTCATGCTTTTGGGTTGTAGAATGGTTCAGTTCTGATAGTCTTAACCCCTTTTTTAACAGTGTTTGTTGTTGCTCCAGCTTCTCACGAATTGGAAAGCTCAAACCCCTCCTTCTCCTTTCAGACCGTCCTAGGGAGCTTTCTCGGCTGCTTTGAAGAAGAAAGGGTTAACCATTAGGGCTGCTCCCTCGCTCGTTCCTGCTCCATCGCCTTCCCAAGTTAAGTCCAAGATGGTTATTCTTGCGTATCAGGCAGCAAAGGCTCTAAACCTAGGAAGGCCCGCTTCCCAAGCCACTGATAAGTCCATTTCTGCACCCTCACCAATGGTTCCTGCTTCAACTGATGCTTTCCCAGTTATATCACTTCCTTCTACTGATCCAGTTGCCTCCCAGGTAGTTCAGTTTCCCAGGGATCCATAGGCCAGTACTCCTGAGATCGCCCCCTCTCGCCCACACCAGCAGTTGAGCTTGGCGAGTCAGGACAAGGTCCTGAAGCAATTCGTTACGTCCTATCCATGTGGAAGGCTTTCTAGGATAACCTCAATGCCCGTAGATGTCATGGCTACCAAAAGGTCTGCCCTTCTAGCCGAGGTAATCGTCGCTTTTACTTCCTCATTTAGTGGCTTGATTTATCATTTCCTAACAAGAGTTCCCTTTATAGGCCTTCAAGTTTCAAGTAGCCATGAGACATCAGGTGGCTTCTTACCGTGACCGGACAGCTAAGCCTGAGGCTGAGGCTGAGCGAGACATGGGGTTGCTGGCCCAGGCTTAAGAGATGATCTCTAGTTATAGGGGAATGGAAACACAACTGGTTGAGCTCTAGTGTGACCATGAGAGGTTAAAGCAGGCCTTTGATTAGGAAACTCTCATATCAAAGTGACGAGCCAGCCAGTGGGATGACTGGAAGGGAGAGGCTCAGGCGCTGGATGTTTAGAACCAAGCTCTGCAGGCCTCAGTTGCCAAGCTCCACGTCGAGGTGGAAGCGTCTTTCAATGAAGGGTATTTTTATACCTTCTTTCAGGTTACGGAAGCCATCCCCCTCCCATTTGATCTTTCTAGCATCACCGGTTGGTACATGGAAGAGGTTATGTCTCGGGCTGTAGAGTTGTCTCGCCCCAAAAATGATGAAGCAGACCCTTCTACTGGGGAGAAAGTTGGGAAGCGGTTTGAAGTACCAGATCTGCCTCCTTCTGTTTTGACCTTCCCAGCGTCAGGCCTGGCGAATCCTCGAGGGGGGTCCAAACAAAGGAGCTAAAAAGAGGCCATACCGAAACCCGAGATCCTTCCATGATGCTTTCAGGAGAAGAGACAGCGGTGGGTGAAATTATGCCAAAGTCAGTTGCCCATCTTCTTGATACAGCCATACCGCCTGAGATTATGACGATGATCGATGAAATTGTAGAGAGGGCCCCACTGAGCATTAGGAAATTGACGAGCATCCTCAGGAGGAGGTGGCGAAAGCAGTAGAAGCAGCCAACCAAAATGAGCCACCACCAGGAAGGGGAATAGGGGGCAAGGTTCATCCGGTGGAAGAGGAGGCTGGAGAGCATCGGGAGGATACAGCAGTTTGAATTCCATTTCTTATAGTTTGTTTTGAATGCCAGGAAAAGAGGGTGGGCATCCCATCTTTACCCATGCTTGATCATTCATCATTTCATTTTTTTTTGTAGCCCGGAATCAGGGTTGGGCTCCCTGTTTGCTGTAGTCTTACTGGGGAATAGGCTTCCCCATTTATTAACAAAGCTTAACTTGAGATCTGGTTCACATTTTGACTTACATGTACTTGCTTCTTTTCTGCTCTCCCTCTAGGTTCTGCCTCTGTTGCAAATCGACTTTGCTTAGGAAGAATAACAAGATAAGAACATTGCTTAAATGAGAAAGCAGACAGCTAGCTCGGGCTTTTTGACTACCAAGACTTATAGCTTAACGTCTTTAGTCGATAGTCCATTGTTTGATCGTAGACATATTATAGTGAGCAATCACGCGTACAAGGAATTTTAGTAACTAGTAATAACTGGGGTATTTATAGTTTAAGTAAATCGATCTCTCCATCCTTGAGCCCCCTTAGGGGTGATAGCCCGAGGGAGGCATCAAGTAAAGAAATGTTTAGCCCTCTCTTAGGCTAGGGATCGGGAGAGCTTCCACGCTGTTAAACTTGAATCCTTCTATGTGGTGGTAGCCCGACCAAGGCATCAAGAGGGCTTATCTAGCTATTTCCTGGTCTTGAAATCTGGATGGAAACTATGCTCTTACACTCAGACTTATCTTTGGGGCGGTAGCCTGACTAAGGAATCAGGAGGACTATCTAGCTATTTCCTGGTCTTGAAAAATGGATGGCAACTATGCTCTTTCACTCAGACCCTTCTTAAGGGTGGTAGTCCGACCAAGGCATCAGGAGGGCTCTCTATCTATTTCCTGGTCTTGAGATCTGGATGACAACTATGCTCTTACACTCAGACCCTTCTTAGGGGTGGTAGCCTGACCAAGACATCAGGAGGGCTATCTAGTTATTTCCTTATCTTGAAATCTGGATGGAAACTATGCTTTTACACTCAGACACCTCTCAGGGGTGATAGCCTGACCAAGGCATCATGGGGGCTATCTAGCTATTTCCTGGTCTTGAGATCTGGATGGAAACTATGCTCTTACACTCAGATGTTTCTTGGGGGTGGTAGCCAGACCAAGGCATCAGTAGGGTTATCTAGTTATTTTCTAGTCTTAAAATCTGGATGGCAACTATGCTCTTACGGTTAGACCCCTCTTGGGGGTGGTAGCTTGACAAAGGTATCAAGAGGGCTATCTAGCTATTTCCTGGTCTTGAAATCTAGATGGAAACTATGCTCTTACACTTAAACCCCTCTTAGGGGTTGTAGCCCGACCAAGGCATCAGGAGTGCTATCTAGCTATTTCCTGGTCTTGAGATCTGGATGAAAACAATGCTCTTACACTCAGACCCTTCTTGGTGGGGGGTAGTACCCAGTCGAGGCATCAGAAGTGGCGAGAGGGCTTTCCCGGCCTACCCCTGTTCTTGGTGTGATAATGTCAAATTTCCCATATAGACCCAAATCATTGTAGAACATAGTTGAAGATAGAGAAAATAAGAAACAACAGGCTTTATTGATATGAAGGATGAAGTACATTATTGTCGGAGATAAAAAGAAACTAAGCGGAGGCTGCCTGTTCATGAGTCCCTTGTTCAAGGGTAGAATTTTCTTAAGTGATCTACATTCCAAGTATGATCGATGAGTCGGCCTTTCATATCCTTGACCTTGTATGCCCCGTTACGGATCACCATCTTTACCCCGTCTGACCTTTTCTTGGTATTCAACGTTACTTTCCTAAGAACTAGGTCTCATTCTTTGAAATTTTGGGCTTCAACCCTTCTGTTGAAGTACCTGGCAATCCCGCTTTGGTAGATTGCTACCTTCTCAGTTATTCGATCTTGTTTCTCTTCTAGGAGGTCCAAGCTAGCTTGGACCTTACTTTCATTGCTCCCTGGTTTGAAATGTTGGACTCTAAATGAGGTTAATTTACACTCGATAGGTAGGACTACTTCAAGCTTGAAGGCTAACTAGTAGGACGTTTCCCCGGTATATGTTCTCCTTGTAGTGCGGTAAGCCAGAGGACTTCAGGAAGATCATCTGCCCATCTGCCTTTCTTCTACTGTAGTTTTTTCTTCAACAGCTTCTTAATGGTTTTGTTCGTGGATTCCACCAGACCATTGGTCTAGGGGTGGGCTACCAAAGCAAACAGAAGGTTGATTCCCAAGCCTTCGCAAAAATCTTTGGATCGACCATTATCGAACTATTTTTTGAGGTCAACTATAATGACAAGAGGGGTTCTGAACCTGCAAATGAGGTTAGTCTTGATGAACCTTGTTGTGTTTTCTTCTTATATCTGGGAGAGCGGTCTGGCTTCGACCCATCTTGTGAAATAATCAATTGTCACGATAGCATACTTGGCCTGACCCGAAGCTGTAGAAGTGGTCCAATCAAGTCGACTCCCTACATAGCAAAGGGATATTTCGAGCTGAGGGATGACAATCGCTCTGGAGGGAGGCGACTCAAATTTATGGCCTTCTGGCATGCATCGCAGGTTTGCACCAAGCTATTCGCATCTTGATGGATGTTTGGCCAATAATATCCCATGCAGAGAACCTGATATGCCAAAGCCTCTCCACCAATGTAGTTCCCGTATTCCCCGGAATGAACCTCTCTCAAAGCCCACTTGGCGTCTTCTGGGTGTAGTTATCAGAGCAGTGGAAGGGATCTTCCCCTCTGGTATAGATGCCTATCCACCAAACAATATCGGACCGAGAGCCTTTTGACTCTCCTAGCTTGATCGAGCTCCCTAGAAAGTTTTCCATCTTATAGGTAATCCACTATCTGGTCCATCCAGCACGGTTGTCGATCAAAGGTATAAGCTTCCTTACCTATCATTGTTCTAGGTTGAGGGATCACTTAAAGAGGGACTCCATAGGGTAAGGTCTGGCCACCATATGCAGCTATCTTGGCAAGTACGTCAGCTTGATGATTCAGTTGTCGAGGTATCTGCTCGATTTTGAATCCCTTAAATCTGCACTTGAGTTTTTGAACCAATTTCAGGTAAGCTATCATATTATCCTCTTTTGCCTGATAATCTCCGGAGACTTGGTTGACCACGAGCGAAGAGTCGCTCTTAACATTTAGGTAATCAACCCCGAGTTCTATGGTTGCCTTTATTCCTGCTAGAAGGGCTTCGTACTCTGCCTTATTGTTCGTGACTTTAAACTCAAACCTAAAACAGTGGCAGCACTCTATTCCTTCTGGGTCGATTAGGACTATGCCTGCTCCCCCCCAGCTTGACCGAAAGCTTTATCAGTGTAGAGGATCCACGACTCGTAACTTTTTGGCCAATTGTCAGATTTTGGAAACCTCTCGGGTTACATCTGCTACCGTGGGGGTTGCTTATCATGAAGGTACAGAGAGCTCTACTACAAAGTCTGCTAGTGCCTGAGCTTTTATTACGGTCCTAGGATTGTACCTTAAATCAAACTGTGTAAGCTCCAGGGCCCATAAAACCAGCCTTCTGGAAACATTCTGCCTTTGTAAGAATTGAAGGAGGGGTTGGTCCGTTTCCACTGCTATTGAATGATCATGGAAGTAGGGACGAAGCTTCGTTGCCGAGGTCACTAAGGCGTAAGCGAGCTTCTCCAACAGAGTATAGTTCTTTTTGGGCTTGGTTAGAGCGTAAATCACATATTAAATATGTCATCGGACCCTATCCCCGCATTCCTTGACCAAGGCCCCGCTTACAGCGGTTTCTTAAACGGCCAAGTATATTTGAAACTCTTCTCCAGGACTTGGCTTAACCAGCAGTGGATGGCTTGATAGGTATTCTTTCAAACCTTGAAAAGCTTGTTCACTCTCCTGATCCCATTTCATGTTTCTTCCTTTCTTTATGGCTTCGAAGAATGGTAGACACTTATCGATAGACCGAGAGCTGAACCTGTTGAGCGCTGCTACCTGTCCGGTCAAGGCTTGAACCTGTTTAAGAGATGTGGGGGATTCTAGATCCAGGATAGCCATGATCTTTTTCGGGTTAGCCTCTATGCCTCTCTCATGAACCATGAAGCCTAGAAACTTCCCCGTAGTTACCCAAAAGGTGCATTTTGAAGGGTTCAACCTTATATGGTTCTCTCTTAGGATCATGAAGTTTCTACGAAAGTCATCCAGGTGGCCTTCCGAGGTTGAAGACTTGGTGATCATGTCGTCAATATACACCTCCATTGACCTTCCGATTTTGGGCTTGAACAACCGATTGACTAGCCTTTGATAAGTAGCTCCAGCGTTCTTGAGCCTAAAAGGCATCACTTATAGCAGTACAAGCCTTGCGCTGTGATGAAACTGGTCTTTTCTTGGTCCGTGGGGTGCATCATAATATGATTGTACTCTGAAAATGCATCCATGAAGCTCAAGAGCTTATTTCTAGAGGTAAAATCGACCAGCTGATCAATTTTTAGTAGAGGGAAGCTGTCTTTCGGGCATGCCCTATTGTGGTCGGTGTAATCTACACACATGCGCCACTTTTCATTTACCTTTGTGACCATGACCACGTTGGCAATCCACTCGAAAAATGTGCTTCTCAGATGATCAGATGAAGCCCGCTAGGGTCAGTCAATCCACCTCTTCCTGAACTGTAACATTTTTTTCGGTGTTAAAGTGGCACCTTTTTTGTTTAATTGGTTTTAAGGTCGGATCCACTGCCAATCGATGAGCAGCTAATGTCATCGAGATCCCTGGCATCTCAGTATGACTCCAAGCAAAAATGTTATTGAACTCTGTGAGGAGCCTGATCAAGCCTTCTTTCCTTTCTGGCTCAATGGTGGCTCCGATTTTGACGACCTTCGAGGGATCACCTATTCGGACATGAATCTCTTCTAACTTATCCACTGGATGGCCGCTGGCCCATTCCATTCTTTGTTCCTGTATGTCGGGCATTATGAGGTCGTCTTCAGGTGACCAATGGACCCTATATCTCTGAGGCTTAGTGTAGGGGTTGCCCTGTCTTGGATCGTTGTTACCTAGGCGAGTTGTTTTGCTAGAGCTGTTGGGTTAGCCGATACTGAATAGCATCTCTTGGCTGCTTGCTGATCACCCCGAATTTCCCCCACCTTGTCTCCTACTAGGAACTTCAGGACGTTGTGGTAAATAGAAAGAACCCCTTTCAAGGATGATAGAAATGGCCTCCCTAATATTGCATTGTAGGCCGATGTGGTATCCTCCACCACGAAGTCGGTCATGATATTCCGCTGGAGAGGTGTGACTCCAATGATCACATGTAGGATTTTTGATCCAACAGGTGTGATTAAGTCCCTAGTGAACCTATATAACGGAGAAGTGCAGCTATTGTAACACCACTGTTTCAAGTTTAGCTTTTCCAAGGTATTTTTAAACAGGACGTCAACGCTACTACCTGTGTCGACGAGCACACGGTGTACCATGCAGTTTGCAATCTGTATCGTGATCCGTCATCATGAGGTTGCACAATGTTGTAGACGTCCACTTTGGTGAAAATGATTTGTGACAGCTGGGAGAGGTTGGTTGGTCTCTGGTCCACCTTAAAGATATCTCGCCCCTCGTCAGTACAAGGGACTTTCCTCGCATGGTTTTTCCTGGAACTGTTGGAGATGCCGGCCAGAGTAAGGCCCCCACTAATAGTATGTAATAACTGAATCTGATGCATCAGGTCCGTCTACTCCTCTTTCCTTTTCTAGGTATGTTCTCCGATCTCGGCTTGCACCTCCCTTTCTGTCTGAATGTTCTCCCTACTTGTTGTAAGAATTCCACCAGGCATCCTCACATTATCAAAGCCTCGATCTGGTTCCGTAGGTTGTAGCATTCTGAAGTGTCGTGCCCCACGTCCTCATAAAAGTCACAATATTTATAGCAATTTCTCTTATCGACCAGGGCTTTCATGGGTGCGGGCTTCTGTAACAAACCCTTGTCCCGAATGGCGAGATAGACTGTTTCACGGGATACATTTAAGTGAGTGTAATGATCATACCCCCTCTCATCATGAGATATAGGGGCCACTGTCCTGGGAGGTGGTGAAGCTTGAGGAGGAGTTTGTTTATCTGGATATCTTTCCTATCTGGGTTGAGAAGGGAGAAGCGGTATGTTCATTTGTTGGGGGGTTTGTTCTGGTTTTTCTGAGCTTGCTTAGGTCTGGGAGCTTCCTTCTTTTGTGGCTTTACTGCTCTCATGTCTTCATGTTCCATCTTGACCTAGAGCTGTTCGTCGACCTCAATCTGCTCTAGAGCCCGATCATAGGCTTCTTGGTAGGTTTCCGGAGGTCTCTTGGCAAAAGATCGGAAAAGTTTTCCCTCTCACAGGTTCCTTCTGAAGTTGGCGAGAGTTTCTTTCTCAGTGAAGACCCCCATCTGGATGACTTCTTTATGGAAACGCTCGACATAAGCTCGGAGGGTTTCCCCTCTCTCTTGGATCACGTACTGTAGATGGATTGGGTCCTTCAACCAGGGCCTAACTCCCTGGAATTGTGAGCAGAAATTGATTGATAGCTTAGTGAAGGAATCCACACTTCCAGCAGGTAGTTTCCTAAACCAGGTTTTTACGTAATCCGTGAGTGTAGTGTGGAACATTTGACACATAGCGGCCCTGGTCGTGTTCTGGACCTCCATTTATTGAACGAAGCTCTCTAAGTGGCTCAGGGGATCCTCAGTCCCTAAGAATCTGTCAGTTGGCATTTTGAATTTGAGCAGGAGCTCCTCCTCCTGGATCTTTCTGGTGAAGGGAGCATTCATTTCACTTAGAGGATCTTTCTTATCCTCCTTATACTTTCCCTTCTTCATCAATTTGACTTCCTTTTGAAGCTTTACCAACAGGTCCTTTAGACGATTACTTTCGGATTTCCTTGAGTTGATTTTAGATTCCTCACCATCGGATCCTTTTAAGGAACTGGCGACCTATACCCGGTTCCTTATTCGGAGCGGGTCTGCTCAGGGGCTTTTCTGACTTTCTTCTTCCTTATCCCTGGCTTCCTTTCTTAAAGTAGTTGGGTGGAGAAACTCTCCTTGCTCTCGAGGAAGGATGTCCGTCACGGATTTGACTTGCCTTCGTTGGTAGCGTGGTAGCCCTTCGGGAACAAGTGGCATGGGCCCTAACCTGTCATAGATCAAGGTTGGGAGTCTTGTTCTATTATTAGCTGGTTCTCGATGAGTAGAACTCTGGCGATCAAAGGTGGGCTGCCTAGCCCCGGGCCTACTTCACTCCCCCCGATTGCAAAGGTCTGCTTGTTGGATGGTAATGCCCTTAGCGAGCAGTCGAAGGCGGATGTTTTCTACGAAGGCTGCCGCTTGCTGGTCAAGCTCGACCGGATTTCCCAGAGGGGGATCCAAAGCTCGCACAGTGGCTGGCTGGGCTGGAACCTGGTTATAGAGCCCAATTTTCCTCTCTTTCTTCGGGATCTTTCGTGTTGACGTAGCAGAAGGTTGCACTGATGTGCCCGACTGTCCTTGTGATGAGTGGAGCCTCATGATCCAATAAAATAACAAAATTTTGAATATAAAGATGGTGGTGTGAAAGTTTCCCACAGACGGCGCCAGAAAGTGTTAGCGGGAAATTTGATCGGGATGAGAAATTCCTATTAACACCCTGGAGACCACTACCACGGAAGTGGTGGCCGGGGTCAGTACCGTTGATACCTGACCTGTTTAGAGTTAAACAAGAGGCTGGATTGCAAGGATACAAATGAGAGCTTTTATTATTGATTACTTGCTTTGATATACAGATTGTTCTCTCATATACTCACAGTCTCTCTAGGATCTAGGAAGGGGGTAACTTTGTGCTTGTCAAATAGTGGAAACGAAGGTGACCGTGTTCTGAACATAGAATTCAGGCCTTCCCCTACCCTATTCTTTTCTTTTCTTTTCTTTTCTTTTCTTCTATCCATCGTTCCTCCTCAGTTTTTCGTCTGATTCCTACTTCTCTTCTTTTTTGTATATGTTATGTATGTCATGCTTGGCCTTATTTATATCTGGTCCAAGTAGGTTTGAATTTGCTGATATCCCGTCACGATCCTACAAATCCTTTACCTCCTTATCATGCGGGATCCTTTATTTAAAATTTGTTAACCTCGAGTAAATAGCGGAAACGATGATATTGTTAACAAAAATAAGTTTGTTTCCTTTTAGGAATCAAACTCTTGACTCGCTCGTAAACGGAATTAAAGATATGATCTTGTATGTTATCGCGGCATGGCTTTTCATGGAGGTTACCCAGCTAACTGCCTGTCGTCTAATAGAGCGAGGTAGATCCATGCTTTGACTCTGTTCTTAGTAGCTAGGGATGGATTTTCCCTGATCCTTGGAAGCTTGAGGTGTCCTTGTAGAAATTTCTAAGAGGTAGCCGAGGTAGTGTAAATTCAGACGTGATTCCTCTTTCATGCCCAGCAGGGACAGCTGGCTTCTGTCTATGACTAATGTTAAGCTTGTCCTCCGAAATTCATAACTTGGAGGAAGCCTACTTTGCTTGTCGGGCTTCTCTCGAATGTTTCCGGAGCTTAAAGGCCCCTCTTGGCTTTTACGAGGTGGTTGAGGAGCTCGACCTCAGGAACTGAGGTTTCCCGATAGGTGGCCTGGAGAAGCCTGGGTTCCAGTGTTCGTGTACGGGGCTCGTCCTGGTCGCGCATAGCTTATTTTCTGATAGTTTTAAAGTCGAGTCGGCTTTCCCTGCTCTTGTGGGGTAGCTTTATGGTCTATCTGGGCTTCTTGAACGTCCATTATGGGCTTTGACTTGTGGCGGGTAAGTGGAAAATTTGTCTTTGACCCCTGGCCAAATTTTACTATTTACATATATATATATATTAATAATACATACTAATATATTATATATATTATATTGTATATATTATTGTAATATATATATATATATATTAAAATATATATACACATCATATATATTATAATAATATATATAATATAATATATTTAATATTGTTATCGGAAAATTTACTCAAGATGAAAAATACCCACTAACAACCTAGAGACCACTACCACGGAGGTGGTGGCGGGCGTCGGTCCCTTTGATACCTAACCTGCTTAGATAAAAAACGATTGTTTGTATAACAATAGTAAGTGAGGACTTTAGTATCGATTACTCGTGATATACAGAATTCTCTCATATGCTCACTATCTCTCTAAAACATAGGAAGGTGGTAACTTCGTGCTTGTCTGATCATAGAATTTAAGCCTGACGTACTTCTCTCTCCCTTTTATTCTGTCGTCTACAAGTCACCCTTCTTTCTTTTCCTTTTTCCTTTTTCCTTTTGTCTCCTCCTTTTTCATAGGAATTCTTAGGCATATTTATATATGACCGAATCAATTTGAACGGGTGTATCTCCCGCCTTGATTCTATGAACCTACTCCCCCTTTATCGGACGGGATCCTCTATTTGAAAGTCGTTGACTCCGAGTAAATAACGGATGCGATGATATTGTTGATGAAGATAAGTTTGTTTCCTTTTTGGAATCCAACTCTTTACTTGCACATAAATGTTTGTTATTACGTAGATATGTTCCTGTGCGTACTTACGGCATGATTCTTCATAGAGGTCACTGAGCTAGCTGCTCGTAATCTTCGCAGAGCGAGGTAGATGTATGCTTTGGTTCCATTCTCGGAAGCTTTGAATGGACATCCTAGTAGGCATTCCTAGGAGGTAACATGGATCAGATTCACTTAGAGGCCCTCTTCCTCCTCGTATCGTAGATGGGACAGCGGGCTCCTAGAGAGGTTGGTAGGCTTCTCGTTCAGGCTATGAATTAAGTTTGACCTACGAAAGCCTTAACTCGGAGGGGGCTTGCTTTTTTTTTCAGGCTTCTTTCGAATGTTTCTTGAGCTTGGCGACCCTCCCTTGCTTTCACGGGATGGTTGAGGAGCCTGACCCTTGGAATCGAGGTTCCCAGGTAGGTGGCCTCGAGAAGCCCGGATTCCAATGTTCACGTTGGGGCTCGACCTGGTCGTGCCTAGCTTCATCCCTGATAGTTCTGAAGCCCGGCGATCCTTTCGTGCTTCTGCAGGATAGTTTTATGGTACACCCGAGGTTTCATAAATGTCGATTTTTGGCTTCGATTCGGGCTGGGAGAGTGGAAAATTTCTCTTTGACCCCTAGCCAAATTTTACTGTTAACAGAAGTCCCCTCTGACTTGAACACCGGAGGTAGAGTTGGGGTTGGAGTCAGATTCCCTGTTTAATTGGGAAATTTTACGTTATAAGATAATTACTTAAAATCTCGAATGAAATCTTCTCATTAATTGCTCAAATGATGTGTCAAACTTGAGTAGGTGTGTTCCTCGACGAAAACCGGCCATGCTACGCCTCTCTCTGTGGCTCGCGGCGATTTTCCCGAGGATATCATCGATGTAATTACAACCCTAACCTCTATTTAAATTCAAACTCACTGCCTGTTTCCTCACACATTCTTTCAATTTAAAATTTACAAACTTCTTCTCTCTTGCTACCTTCTGTCGATTTCTCTTTTTTCTCAATCCCCAAAACATGTTCTACCATGTGTAAGGCCAGTCGTGACTCCATTGACTCCCTTGTTGAAGACATAGATATCTCAAGTCTAACCAATGGAAAACGGGCTCAATGAGACCTAGGTGGGGATGACTCTCCTCAGTACCAGTAACGTCGTCGATCGAGCCGGAATGTAGCCATCGGGACTAGGTTTTCTAACCAACTGGACAATCCTCTGAACTTGGTTGACGAGGACTCCGGCGAAGAGAATAGGGTTGATTTCGCTGCAGAGGACCAGGTCACAGTCGTCGGTCCTTCCCTAGAGAGGCGTCCTCCATATGACTTCAAGGTCATTCCAGATTCTGCCGTTGACCCAAAGTTGACCAGCCACTTGAGGACCAAATACTGCATTCCTGACAGCGTCTCTCTCACTGTCCCTCGTAGAATTTACAACATCTTTAACCGATGCAAAGGCATACTTCCCATCCATGTTGCAGCCTTCGAGAGCGGGGTAAGGCTCCTTCTTCATCCTACCCTTCGGTAGGCTCTCAACGTCCTTCAGCTGGCTCCCCTCATACTAACACTCTTCTTCTGGAGGCACCTGGAGAGCCCGGGGTAGAGGAGCTTTTTTTTCTTTTCCAAAATGGAAGCCTGGTCGGGGTCCCCCGAGGTCATTTTTAGGCCAAGGCCAAGAACAAGTTTAATTTCATCATCCCCGACGCTACCCCTCGTAAATACCTTTAATCATCAAGCTTTTAGGTCGTTAAATGGTTAAGTTCTGACGGCTTTATTCTTTTTGTAACAGTTTTTGTTATTGCTCCGGCTTCTCGCGACGTCTGGCAAGCTCGGACCCCTCCCCCTCCCCTTCCTACTAGATCATCCCCGGGAACCTTCTTGGCTACCTCTGAGAAAGGTGGACCGACTCTTTTATATATTGCTTTGCCTGCTCCTACCCCATCGCCTTCCCAGATGAGATCTAAGATTGCTATCCTTGCATCACGAGCTGCTAAAGCTCTAAATCGAGGAGGACTCGCTCTCTAGGCTGCTAATACGGTCACCTTCGTCCCCTCGTTCGTGTCCCCCACTACAGCTGTTGCTCCTTCAGTCACATTATCCACCTCTTCAACTGATCCCTCTGTGTCTCAAGTGGATCAAGCTTCAAGGGATCCTGAGGCTGATATTCTTGAGATTCCCTCTACTTGCCCCCACCATCAGCCGGGCTCGGTTGGTAATGACGAAGTTTTGAGGCAGTTTGTCGCGTCTTGCCCTGGTGGCGGACTTTCCAAGATGACCTCAATGCCCGTGGACATCATGGTTACCAAGGGGTCTGCCTTTTTGGCCGAGGTAGTCATGGCCTTTATTTTCCGTGATTGCGGTGAAAATACAAACACAGTTAAATGCTCAAAGCTAACCTAGAGTGGGGGTGAATAGGTTAGACACCTTTTTCGACTCCCTTAGAAACAAACAAAAGTTTGTCCCTCTATATTGCATGTATCACAATATATATATATATATATATCAATTAAAGACACTTAATCAATATATAAAACAAGCAAAATGTGATACAGACAAGTAATGGTAATACATACACAATCTATATCATAGAAAGGAAGTCAACTTACATATATATATATATATATATATATATATATATATATCAATTAAAGACACTTAATCAATATATAAAACAAGTAAAGTGTGATACAAACAAGTAATGGTAATACATAAACAATCTATATCATAGAAAGGAAGTCAACTTACATAAAGAGTTCTATCCTTAGCATTCAAATAACAAATACAAATACAAGAGAGATAGGGATAGAGAAAAGTTGACACGAGATATAACGTGGTAAACCTCCAAAGAGGAAACATCCACGGGTTAGCAACCACCGGCAAAAAAAATCAACTAGTAGTTAAGACAAGTAAAATCTATCAAGTGACCCCTTCACCTAGAAACTACCCTCCTATCCTACTCATTAAGATGTCGCCCAAATGCTTAACAATCCGAGGCCTCACACCTCTTGTCAAGACTTCATCGCTCACCTTACCGGATCCTCATGGCCCAAGGCAAGACTTCTTGCTCAACTATCTGAGTCCTCCCGACTCTAGTCAAGACTTCCTCACTCACCTTACCAGATCCTCACGACCCAAGGCAAGACTTCTTGCTCGACTATTCGAGTTCTCCCAACTCTAGCCAAGACTTCCTTGATTGACAATCCAAGGTCTCACACCTCCTGCAAAGACTTTCTTGCTCAACAACATAGGTCTCACACCTATTGTTAAGACTTCCTTCTCACAAGGCATTTAGGTGATCATGAATGCAAAACGCAAACAAGCACGCAACATAGAATGTTATGATCAACACATCTTACAGAAAATACTAGACATGAGCATAAATGCACAAATCAAATGTAGTCTAGTCAATCATGCATGTTTAATTAATCTAGATCATGTAAGATATGTTCAACATTAATTACAACCTAGATACATGCATAGATCTAAAAATTTAATCATAAGATATGTTCAATTAATCACATAACCAAGTTTAAATAATATATACCAAAAACATGCTAAAATCATATGACAAAGTAATTTAGATTAAAGCTAAAGTTCTAGAGCATATTCCTATTCATAAATTCAACAAAACACATGAATAGCTCAAAAGAAAATAAGCACATGTATTGATGTGAGAATTTTTCCAAGAGAGCCTAATACATGTGAGGAACTATTTTTCACAAAATCAATCAATCAAAGATCATCAAATATTCCTAGAATCAAAGCTAGCACAATACAATCCCAAACATGTGAAAACAAAGGCAAAATCAAAACCTAACTCAACATGTAAGATTTCAATTGAAACTCAACCTAGATTTAAAAGAGTTCAAAACTCAAATCAAAACACTCCCAATACACATATATATGTTGAAGAAGAAAACCCAAGGCAATTGACCAACTTTTAAAAGAAAACTTTGAGAGAAAATCAATACCTTAGTTGATTTTGATGCAGTCCCGTTTTTGAGTGTTTAGATTCTAAACACAGCAATACAATTCACTCAAACCTTAAGATAAAAGATGGAGGATGAATAGACAAACACTCTCAACTTTGAATCACTCAAATCGGAGCTCAAATGAAGAAGTTATGGTGTTTGGAAGGTGAAAAAATGTAGAGAGAAAATTTCTGCACACAAGTTTAAATTTCTTCTTAGAATGAAATGTGAGAGGGAAGAGGAACATAAAGGAGAGGGAAAGAATGAAGCTAAAAGAACAAATTGCCCTCCTTTGTTATTGCTTCCCCGAGATGGCGCATGGGCATCTTAGGGAAGCAAGGTGTTGCAGCCGAAATGGCCACGCGTCATCTCGGGCTTGCACCAATGCATGGCCTTTGGCCATGGTGCAACTCCCTTGCACTCCTCGCACGTTCTTTGACCGTTCTCTGGCTTCCAAACTTGGAATTCGAATCCGTTTGCAGATTACAAACCGTAACTCTCTCATGGACATGAAAATATAAGATACTTAACCCAGAAAAATAATAATTTGACTCGATATACGAAGACGAAGACAATGTATGCAACATGAGTTGAAAGTGTAGTATCTTTTGACTTAGAACTTGAAATCAATAGTATGAGTAATCGAAATGACCGGAACTCAATCAAGAATGATTTAAGACTAAATTCAAGTTCAATATCCATGTTATACAAATAAATACACATACAAACACAATTCACACTAGAATGCAAACTACATAGAGATAGTCTCCAATCATGCACTTTCCAAAATATGTTATTTCCATACCAATGCATGAGCATTCATCTTCAAGTGCGTGAATGTGTTATACAAGGTGCACAATGATGCAGGGACACATATGTATGATTTGTGTGTGTGTACCTATAATGGTGCACAACGATGCAGGGACACAAATGTATGAATTGTGTGTGTTTGCCTAAGCCTTGTAAGAGAAAGATAAGGTCTTAGTATACCTTTGTAGAATCATATTGCATCCTTTCTCTTAGAATACTTTGAACTTTCTTTGACTTGTTGTTTATTTTTCTTTGAAGCTTGAATCATCATGAATTTAAACAACTAAATCATTACAAGTAAACATCATTTTGATATGGAATTAATGCCAACACAAACTAAAGCCTAACATGCGGGCTTTGATCGCTTTCTAACCTTTGTTTCATATTTTGCAGGCTTTCAAGTTTATTGTAGCAATGGGTCACCAGGTTTCTTTCCTCCGAGATTGGGCAGCTAGGGCTGAAGCGGAGGCTGAGTGAGCCATGGGATTACTGGCGCAAGCTCAATCCTTGGTCTAGGAGATTACTTCCAGCCAAAGGGGAATGGAAGCACAACTAGCTGAGCTTCAGTGCGACCACGAGATGCTGAAGCGGTCCTTTGATCAAGAAAATCTTCAGTTTAAACGATGAGCTAGCCAACAGGATGATTGGAAGGAAGAGGCAAAGGCACTGGATGCTGAGAATCACACTCTGCATGCCCAAGTGGCCAAGATTCAGGCTGAGGTGGAAGGCTCTTTCAGCTAGGGGTATTTCTATGCCTCATTCCACGCCGCGGAAGCTCTTCCCTTCCCTTCGACCTCTCTAGTATCGCCGACTGGGATAGGGAAGACATCATGTCTTTGGTTGCAGAGATGTCTCACCCCAACAATGACAAAACGGGTCATTCTACTGGAGACAGAGCTGGGAAGTAGCCTGAAGTACTAGATCATCCTCCTCATGTCCCGACCTTCCCTGTGTCAGGTCATGGAGAATCTTCGAGGGGGGATCAACCCATGGGGATAGAAGAAGGAGAGATCATGCCAGAGTCAATAACCAATCTTTTTGATGCAGCCATACCACTTGTGGTCATGGCAGTGGTTAGTGAGGTTTTGGAGGAGGACCCAGCTAAGCAATAGGCCATCGAGGGGCATCCTCATGGAGATGTGGCAGAAACAGGTAACCAGGATGAGCGACCGCTAGCAAGAGAAGCAGGGGGCGAGGTTCACTCTGAGGTAGGGAATTTGAAGGACATCGAGATGATACAGCGGTCTGAGTCTATTTTCTTCTAGCTTGTTTCGAATGCCCGGAAAGGGGGGTGGGCATTCCGTCCACACTTATGCTTGATCATCATCATAATTTTATTTTATAACCCAGAACTAGGGGTTGGGCTCCTTGCTCAATTGTTGTAGCCTTATCGGGGGATAGGCTCCCTACTTCATTAATGGAATCTAACTTTAGCTATGTTTTGAATTTTGATTGGCATGTATTTGATTCATTTCTGACCTCGACTTAGGTACATCCTCTGAATCAACTTGACTTAATTTGGGGAAGCAGCAAGCTTGGAAAACTGACTAAAAGTGAAAGTAGATATCTAGCTTGAGCTCTCACACCTTAATAGAAACTTCTAGCTCGATGATTTCAGTCGATAGTCCCCTTGCTTACTCGTAGACTAGTCCGCACCTGTCACAGCAAGCACCCATATGTACATGGAGAATTAGCAACCAGTAGTAACTAGGACATTAGAGTAAAAGAGCCCTCCAACCACGAGCTCTTCCAAGGGGTTATATTCTGAATGGGGTATCAATGAGAACTGTCTAGCCCTCTCGTAGGCTGGAGATCGGGATGGATACCGCTATCTTAAACTCAAATCCTTCTTGGGGGTTGTAACCCGTCCAAGGTATCAGGAAGGCTGTATAGCTATTTCCTGGTCTCGAGATTTGGATGGCAACTATGCTCTTACACCCAGACCCTTCTTGGGGATGGTAGCCCGACAAAGGCATCAGGAGGGCTATCTAGCAATTTCCTAGTCTCGAGATTTGGATGGCAACTATGCTTTTACACTCAGACACTTCTTGGGGTGGTAGGCCGACCAAGGCAGTAGAAGGGCTATCTAGCTATTACCTGGTCTCGAGATCTGGATGGCAACTATGCTCTTACACTTTTAACCCTTCTTGCCGGGGGGTAGTGCCCTGTAGAGGCATCAGGGATAGCGAATGGGCTTCCCTGGCTAATCTCTGGTCTTGGGATGATAATGTCGAATTTTCCCATGTAGACTCAAATCATTGTAGAACATAGTTGAAGACGGAGAAAAAACAGGCTTTGTTGATAAATAGAAAGGAGTACATCATTGTTTGAGATTAAAAGCTAGGTGGAAGTAGCCTACTCATGAGTCTCCTGTTCAGTGGTAGAATTTTCTCAAGTGATCCGCATTCCAGGTATGATCAATGAGTTGGATATTCATGTCCTAAAGCTTGTATGCCCCATTACGGATCACCACCTTTACCAAGTATGGCCATTCCTAGTTGGGCTCCAAAAATCCATATGACCTCTTCCTGGTATTCAACGTCACTTTTCTGAGAACTAGGTCCCCTTCCTTAAAGTTTTGAGCTTTAACCCTATGGTTAAAGTATCTAGCAATCCTGCTCTGGTAAACCGTCACCTTCTCAGCTACTCGATCTTGTTTTTCTTCCAAGAGATCCCAGCTAGCTCGAAGCTTGCCCTCATTGTTCCTCGATTCAAAATTTTGGACTCTAAAGGAGGTCAGTTTGTGCTCAATGGGAAGCACTGCTTCAACCCCGAAGGCTAGAGAGTAGGGCATTTCCCTGGTAGCCGTTCTCCTCGTAGTGCGGTAAGCCTAGAGGACCTCGGGAAGCTCCTCATCCTATCTACCCTTTTTCTGTTGTAGTTTTTTTTTTCAACAGCTTTTTAATAGTCTTATTGGTGGATTCCACCAACTCGTTTGTCTGGGGGTGGGCTACCGAAGCGAACTGAAGGTAGATTCCCAAGCCTTCGCAAAAATCTTTGAATCGACCATTATCAAACTACTTTTCGAGGTCAGCTATAATGGCAAGAGGGGTTCTGAACCTGTAAACTACATTATTTTTGATGAACCTTGTTGTGTTTTCTTCTGATATCTGAGAGAGCGGTTCGGCTTCGACCTATCTTTATGAAATAATCAATTGCCAAGATAGCATGCTTGGCTTGACCAGGAGCAGTAGGAAATGGTCCGATCAAGTCAACTCCCCACATAGCAAAGGGGTATGGAAAGCTAAGCGACGACAACAGCTCCAGTGGGAGGTGACTCAAGTTTGTGGCCTTCTGGCATGCCTCGCAGGATTGCACTAAGCTCTTTGCGTCTTGATGGATGGTTGGCCAATAATACCCCATGCGGAGTACCTGATATGCCAGAGCCTCCCCACTAATGTGGTTCCCGCATTCCCCAGAGTGAACCTCTCTCAATGCCCACTTGGCATCTTTAGGGTGTAAACATCGGAGCAGAGGAAGGGATCTTCCCCTTCTGTATAGGTGCCTATCCACCAAGCAATACCTGACCGAGAGCCTTTTTACTTTCCTAGCTTGGTCGGGATCCCTGGAAAGTCTCCCATCTTTTAGATAATCCACTATTGGGTCCATCCAGCATGGCTGCCAATCCAGGGTATAAGTCTCTTTACTTTCCACTGTGCTAGGTAGGGGGATCACTTGAAGAGGTACCCCCTGGGGTAAGGTCTGGCAACCATTTACAGCTATCTTGGCAAGGGCGTCAGCTAGATGATTCTGTTGTCGAGGTACCTTCTCGATCTTAAATGCTTTAAACTTGCTCTTGAGCTGTTGAACCAGCTTTAGGTAAGTGATCATGTTATCCCCTTTTACCTGGTAATCCCTGGAGACTTGGTTAACTATGAGCGACGAGTCACTCTTAACCTGCAGGTAATCAACCCTGAGCTCTATGGCCGCCCTTATTCCGGCTAAGAGGGCTTCATACTCTACCTCATTGTTAATGGCTTTAAATTCAAATCTAAAACAATGGCAGCACTCATTCCCTTCTGAGTCGATAAGGACTATACCCGCTTCTCCCTAGCTTACCCGGATGCTCCATCTATGTAGAAGATCCAGGACTTGCAACCTTCTGGCCAGCCGTCTGACTCTAGAATCCCCTTAGGGGCTATGTTTGTTGCTGCAGAGGTTGCTTGGTCTGGGGACATTGAGAGCTCGGCTACAAAGTTCGCCAAAGCCTGGGCTTTAATTACAGTCCTGGGCTTATACCTTAAATCAAACTGGGTGAGCTCCAGGGCCCATAGAACCAACCTTCCGGAAACATCCAGCCTTTGTAAGAATTGACAGAGGACTTGATCCGTCACTATTGCTATAGAATGAGCTTGGAAGTAGGGACGGAGCTTCCTTGCCGAGGTCACTAAGGCATAAGCGAGTTTCTCCAAAAGGGTATAGTTTTTCTTGGGCTTGGTTAGAGCATGACTCACGTAGTAGATGGGCCACTCGATCCTATCTCTACATTTCTTGACCAAGGCCCCGCTTACCGGAGTTTCTGAAACGGCCAAGTAGATTTGCAGTTCTTCTCTAGGGCTTGGCTTAACCAATAGCAGAGGGCTTGACAGGTATTTTTTTCAAGGTTTGAATGGCTCGTTCACTCTCCTGGTCCCACTTCATGTTTCTTCCCTGCTTAATGGCTTTGAAAAATGGGAGAAATTTATCGGCAGACCGAGAAATGAACCTGTTGAGGGCTACTACCTTCCCGGTCAAGACTTGAACATGTTTAAGCGACGCCGGTGACTCTAGATTCAGGATAGCCTTAATCTTTTTCGGGTTAGCCTCTATACCTTTTTCATGGTCCATGAAGCCCAAAAATTTTCCTGAGATCACCCCAAAGGTGCATCAGGAGGGGTTCAATAACATATGGTTTTCTCTTAGGATCATTAAGGTTCTGTAAAGGTCATCCAAATGGCCTTCAGAGGTTGATGACTTGGTGATCATGTCGTCGATGTATACCTCTATTGATCTTCCAATTTCAAGCTTGAACAGCCGATTGACTAACCGTTGATATGTAGCTCCTGCGTTCTTAAACCGGAAAGGCATCACCTTATAGCAATATAGACCCTGTCCGATGATGAAATAGGTCTTTTCCTGGTCAGCGAGGTGCATCATAATTTGATTGTACCCTAAAAACACATCCATGAAGCTTAGGAGCTTGTTTCCGGAGGTGGAGTCAACTAACTGATAAATTTTTGGTAGAGGGAAACTATCTTTCAAGCATTCCCGGTTAAGGTCAATATAATCGACACACATACGCCACTTCTCATTCGCCTGTTTGACCATGACCATGTTGACGATCCACTCGGGGTAGCGTTACTCTCTGATGAAGCCCACTTGAGTTAACTTTACCACTTCTTCCAGGACCGTAACATTTCTTTCAAGTGGCACCTTTTTTGTTTAATGGGCTTGAAGATAGGTTCCACTGCAAATCGATGAGCGGCTAATGTCATCGGGATCCCAGGCATCTAGTCGTGACTCCAAGCAAAAATGTCATTGAACTCTATGAGGAGCCTGATCAAGTCCTCTTTTATTCCCGGCTCAAGGATGGCTCTGACTTTGACGACCTTTGAGGGATCGCCTATTCGAATAGGAATCTCTTCTAACTTATCAACTGGATGGCCACTGGCCCATTCCCTTCTATGTTCCCCCTTGTCTGGCACTACGGGGTCGTCCTCAGGGTGATTTGTGGTTCATACATCTCCTAGGGTTAATACAGGGGTTGCCCTATCTTGGATCGTTATCACCTTGGCAAATTGTTTTGCTAGAGCTGTTGGGTTGGCAGACACTGCATAGCATCTCCTGGCTGCTTGCTGATCACTTCGAACTTCCCCCACCTTGTCTCATACTAGGAACTTCAGGATGTTGTTGTAGATGGATAGGACCTCTTTCAAGGATGATAAAAATGGTCTTCCTAATATTGCACCACCACGAAGTCAGTCACGATATTCTGCTGGAGAGGTGTGGCTCCAATGATCACTGGTAGGATTTTTGAACCCATGGGTATGATTAAGTCCCCAGTAAACCCATACAGCGGGGTAGAGCAACTACTATAACACCACCATTTCAAGTTCAGTTTTTCCAAGGTGTCATTGAATAGAACATCGACGCTACGGCCTGTGTCAACGAGCACACAGTGTGCCATACAGTTGGAAACCTGTACTGCGATCACTATAGGATTATCATGAGGCTGTGCGGTGTTATAGACATCCGCTTCGGTGAAAATGGTCTATCTAGGGGGTTGGTCGGTCTCTGGTCGACCTTGAAGATATCCCACCCTTCGTCCATATGAGGGACTTTCCTTGCATGGTTTTTCCTGGAATTGTTAGAGGTGCCAGACAGAGTAGGCCCTCCGCTGATTGTATGTATTATCTGGATTTGTTGCATTAGATCCGCCTGCTCCCCCTTTCTATACTCAGCGTGCTTGCGGTCTCGGCCTCCACTTCCCTTCTAGTTTGAATGTTATTCTTAACTTGCTGTAAGAACTCTACCAGACATCCTCCTCTTATCAAAGCCTCGATTTGATTCCGCAGGTTGTAGCACTTTGAAGTGTTATGCGCCACGTCATCATGGAAGTCACAATATTTATAACGATTTCTCTTATCGACCAGGGCTTTCATGAGTGCGGGCTTCTCTAGAAACCCCTTGTCCTGAGTGACAAGATAGACTGTTTCACGTGATACATTTAAGGGGGTGTAATGATCATACCTCCTCTAATCTCGAGCTATTGAGGCCACTGTCTTGGGAGTTGGTAAAGCCCGCAGAAGAGTTCAATTTTCCAGATACCTTTTCGATCTGGGTTAAGAAATGGGGAAGCGATATGTCAACCTATTAAGGGGTTTATTTTGGCTTTTTTGAGCTTGCTCGAGTTTGGGAGCTTCATTCTTTGGTCACTTTACGGCTCTCATGTTATTGTGTTCCATTTTGACCTTGAGTTGTTCGTCGACCTCAATTTGCTTTAGAGCCCGATCATAGGCTTCTTGGTAGGTCTCTGGAGGCCTCTTGGCAAAAGACCGAAAAAGCTTGTCTACCCATAAGTTCCTTCTGAAGTTGGCGAGGGTTTCTTTATAGGTGAAGACCCTCATCTGAATGACGTCCTTATGGAAATGCTCTACATAAGCCCGGAGGGTTTCCACTCTCTCCTAGATCACGTACTATAGATGGATTGGGTCCTTCAATAGGGGCTTAACTTCTTGGAATTTTAAGCAGAAGTCGGTCGATAACTTCATGAAGGAATCCACGCTGCCAGCAGGTAGCTTTCTAAACCAAGTCTTAAGTAATCCGTGAGTGTAGTTGGGAACATTCGACACATAACGGCCCTAGTCGTGTTCTGGACCTCCTTCTGTTGAACGAAGCTCTCCAAGTGGCTCAAGGGATCCTCAGTTCCGAAGAATCTGTTAATCGGCATTTTAAATTTTGGCAGGAGCTTAGCCTTTAGAATCCTTCTGGTGAAGGGAGCATTCATCTCTCTTAGAGGATCCTTCTTGTTCTCCTTGTACTTCCCTTTCTTCATCAATTGGACCTCTTTTTGAAGCTTTGCCAACTGGTCTCTCAAGCGTTTGCTCTCGGGTTTCCTTGAGTTGATCTCAGTCTCCTCACTATCGGACCCTTCTGACGAATTGGCGACCTCTACCTGGTTCCTTTTTCAGAGGGGGTCTTTCGGGGGGATTTTCTAACTTTCTTCTTCCCTAACTCGGACTTCCTCCTCGAAGTCGTTGGGTGGAGAAACTCTTCCCGCTTTCGGGGAAGGATATCTGTCGTGGACTTAACTTGCCTGGGTTGGTAGCATGGAAGCACTTTGGAAACAGGGGGAATGGGCCCTAACCTATCCCAGATTGAGGGTGGGAGTCTCGTTTTGTTATGAGCTGGCTCCGGAAGGCTACCTAGCCGTGGGCCTACTTGACTCCGCTTGATTGCAGAGGTTTGCTTGCTGGATAGTAATACCCTCAGCAAGCAGTCGAAGGCAGACGTTTTCCACGAAGGTCGTACAGTGGCTGGTACGTTGGTCCGAGACCTGGCTCTGGAGCCTAAATTGTTTTCCTTTCTTCGGGACCTTTTGTGTCGATGCAGTGGAAGGTTGTCCCGATACGCATGGCTGTCCTTGGGAGGAGCAAAGCCTCATGACTTCTGTAAAACAATAAACTTGTGAATATAAAGATGGTGGTGTGGGAGTTTCTGACAGACGGTGCCAGAAAATGTTATCAGAAATTTACTCAAGATGACAAATTTCCACTAACACCCTCAAGACCACTACCACGGAGGTGGTGGCCGGGGTCGGTACCTTTGATACCTAACCTGCTTAGATAAAAAACGAATGTTTGTATAACAATAGTAAGTGGGGACTTTAGTATCAATTACTCGTGGTATACAGAATTCTCTCTCATATGCTCACTATCTCTCTAGAATGTAGTAAAGTGGTAACTTCGTGCTTGTCGAATAGTGGATGTCACGACAGACGTGTTCTGATCACAGAATTTAGGCCTAACGTACTTCTCTCTCCCTTTTATTTTGTCGTCTACATGTCGCCCTTCTTTCTTTTTTCTTTTTCCTTTTGTCCCTTTCTCTTTCTTAGGAATTCTTAGAAATATTTATATATGACCGAATCAATTTGAACAGGTGTATCTCCCGCCTTGATTCTCTAAACCTACTCCCCTCTTATCGGGCGGGATCCTATTTTTAAAAGTCATTGACTCCGAGTAAATAACAGATGCGATGATATTGTTGACGAAGATAATTTTGTTTCCTTTTTGGAATCAAACTCCTGACTTGCAAGTAAATGTTGGTTATTATGTAAATATGTTCTTGTGCGTACTTACTACATGATTATTCATGGAGGTCACTGAGCTAGCCGCTCGTAATCTTCGTAGAGTGAGGTATATCTATGCTTTGGTTCCATTCTCGGAAGCTTGAAATTGACATCCTAGTAGGCATTCCTAGGAAGTAACATGGATCTGATTCATCTTGGTCAAGAACTCTCTAGCATCTTCAAGCTCTTTCTTCAACCCTTCTTCATTCCTCTTAGATCTCACTAACTCTTCACTTAGTTAGTCAACTTGAGTTGAGAGGTCTAGGTTTTCTTCTTTTAATCTTTTGATTTCATTCCTTTTCTTTAACCTTGAACTCTCAAACTTAGCCATGTAGTCCTTGAGATCCATCCTATCCACACTTCCATTTGTGGATTGTGATGAAGATCCATCATCACTTGAGTAGTTTTCCTCTAGACTTTCATTCTCATCTTCACTGGCATCTTTGCTACTAAGAGAGGATGTAAAGTCTATGAAGTTAGCCATGAGTTCTTCATCATCCGAAGACTCATCTCCTTCTTTTGAGCTATCACTTTCACTCCATATGGCAGCCATCACTTTTCCCTTTTTCTTGACCTTGTGATTTGCACATTCAGAGGCAAAGTGACCTATCCCACCACATTCATAGCATTGGACTCCTTTCTTCTCGATCTTTTCTTGCATAGGCTCAAACTTTTTGAAGAGAGCCTTTTTCTTCAAGTCTTGACCCTTGGATCCAAAACCTTTCCTCTCGGACTTGTAGAATTTCTTAAACTTCCTCATTAGCAAGGCCATTTCTTCATCTGAGTCATCACTCTCCTCCTTCTCAACTTTGAAGGCTTTGAAAGCAATATCCTTTTGCTTTTTCGGTGGTGTGGGGTTAGGACATTTCCTAGATTCATAAGTTAGAAGCCTCCCAATCACCTCACTCGGCTTCATATCCTTGTAAGTACTGTTTTCTTCTAAAGTAGTTACTTTAGACTCAAATCAATCGGGTAGAGATCTCATAATCTTCTGCTTGATCTTCCTATCCGAATAAGGATCACCAAGTTGATGACTTTGGTTCACAATGTCCATCAACCTCACTTCAAAGTCATTGAAGCACTCGTTCTCATCCATCTTGAGCAATTCAAATTGTGTTTGGAGAACTTGAAGCTTCGACTCCTTAACCACATCGGTTCCCTCATGTGCAACTTCTAGGATATCTCATGCCTCCTTAGCTATTCTAGTATTCTGAACCAACTTGTACTGGTTCTCATCCATTGCACATAGGATGGCATGCATTGCCTTCCTATTCCACTTTGATGCCTCAAACACTTGTGCGTTCCACTGTACCTTTGGCTTGAGTACATCATATCCTCCATCTATAGGAGTCATCATGGGTGGAGTGTAACCATCTTCAACCTCCATCCACGCTCTGTCATGAATTTGGAAAATATACGACTCCATCTTGACTTTCCAAGAGGCATAATTCAATCCGGTGAGAAGTGGAGGTCTAGTGCTAAAAGCTCCCTCGTTGCCACCATTTCCACTCATTGTGTATAATGAATGAATGATATGAATGCAAATGTATGAATGATCAATACACACACAAAATGCAATACACACACAAAATGAAACACACACCAAAATAAGCAAGGATTACCTATGTATGTCTAGGAACCTGCTCTGATACCAATTGAAACAAATATTATGGTGTGTATAATATTAATCTAGAGGAGGGGTGAATAGATTTTAAACAAATTTATCCAATTTTCGTTAAAGGTCAAGTTGACGAAAATTCCCCTAGCTAGTTACAACAAAATCGCAAGTGTAAAGATTGCGGAAATATTAAAGACACTTGAGATATACTTGGAAACCCTCCAAACAGGAAAAACCACGGGCTAATAAGTGCGCCACACTAGAACCTCGAATCCACTAATGGCAAAGGAATTACAACCTAATCCTGGTTTAAATCCACCCTCACTACCTAATCCCGGTATAAGTGAACCTAGTCCATCTTGCTTGCGATTTAAGCTACCTACTCCCGGAAGCAACACAAGTCTTACTTTTCAATGAAGAGATAAAATGTCCTATGTGAATATATGATGATATTCAAAGAACAAATAAGGCTAGGAAACCCTATATGCTTATCTAGGATAGGGAGATGACAATTAATGCAATCCTAAATATCATGAGCTAAATGACATGTTCAAAAAGCTTAGCTAAACATAGATCAAACAATCCTATAAAGCTATCACAATACAACACTCAATCATGTCATCACAACAATCTCTAATTTGTATCTAGAATATGTTCTTAGAGCATACAAATAATTAAAGAGATGGCTTAGCAAGCAAAACACATAACTTGTAAAAAGATAGTGAAGAACTTACCAAACAAGATGTGATGAAGCAAACCTATAAATAGATGCACTCTAAATGAAATTAGATGATGCAAGATGAAGTTTTTATGCACATGGGAATGCTTTGAGTGTTTAAAGATGAGTTCTTTGAAGAGTTTTTCCTTTGAAATGTGTTCTAAGGAAAATATATGATGTTCTGAACTCTTACACGACCTTAAAGCAAAAAGTTATATATATATATGAGATCCAAACAAAGTGAGGTCATTTTGGAAAAAACGTTCCAGCTTCCTCTATGTGCCCTGGTGACGTGCGCTGGTCGAGTAACGCACAACCTAATTTATCAAAAAATGTTTGACAAGTGGCGTAACATATGAGACAATCCACTGGAAAGTTGTGCCGGTGAGGCTGCGCTAGTCGAGTAGCGCATTGCCCACTTTTTCAACTTTGTACTGGTGCAATGGCACAGCCCAGTGGCGTATGAAAAGCGGCATTCCACTGGAATGTTCCGTTGGTGAGGTGCGTTGGTCGAGTAGCTCACCACCAGCGCACAACCTAAATTTCCAACACTCAAACACATATTTTCAACAAGTCCAAGAGTGATGAAGATGCAACCTATACTAATGCCTAACATGACATGAAACTTTAACTACAAGATGCAAATATATCAATCAAGAGTCATTTAAACCAAAATGAACACAAGTATAAACACTCAACGTATATGAATAAGAATTATGTATGAATTTGTGAGTGTGTGCAACTATCTCTTCAAAGCAAGTAAGCACAAGTATTTTACCTTCGGTGCTTCTCCTCTTGAAGACTTGAGAGCCTAAGCTACCCTTACATAATACCCAAAAAATGTGATTTGTTCACGAAATAAGCCAATCAATAAATGAGGACTTTTCAATCTCCCCCTTTGGCTATTTCGTGACAAAACCACCACTCACATTGATCCTCACAAAATAAAATAAAATAAAACACCGGGATGATATTCTACATTACAAAGAGATATACATAAAAAAACTTCAAATTTTTAATCTCTTGTAGAATCATTAACCCTACACACAAAGCGAACAACAAGTACACTTTCCAAACCAAGTGCATGTGAGATGATCAAGTGGATAGAAAACAAAAGCATTTGCGTATAAGAATATGAGTAATGCACCACATCATGCAATGCTCCCCCTCAAAGGGTTACTCCCCCTAAATGTATTCTTCCCCTAAAACAAGTACTACTCCCCTTAAAGCAAACACATGCTACTCCCCTAACACTACAATGCTAGGTCAATGCTACTCCCCCTTTATGTCATGATATAGGCAAAAGAGAAGTCCCCAACCGGGTCACTCAAGGCAAAGAAAGAAAGGAGCATACGAGATTAATGCATAATTATATAAGCCACATTTATGCAACTCAATTAATAATAGAGAAACAAGGAGATTTATTTGAAGAAAATATGTGAATCAAAAATGCTTTGCATAAAAGACATGTTGCATTCAAGTCCAAAAACAATGGTATTTGGCAAAGCAAATGACAAAGGTTTCCAATATAATTCAAACCAATTTCACCATTTGTCATTAGAGAAGCAAGGATATAGAGTTTTTATAGATATCAAATTTAAATAGCACTATATCCAACTTTATAAGCTAAACATGGCATGAGAAACTTTGCACCCTATTTGATTTTTCTAGGAGGATACCCGTATGATAGTAGCCATGTTCAACTAATAAAGAAAGAGAGACAATAATGCAACATTTTAGTCTCACTAGCTTTTTCACACAATATTTTGCATTCAACAATTGCAATCATCAATTCATGCTTTATCATTTTTCATTAGCATGTCATTAAAGAATCATCATGTCATGGAGATAATTATAGGTCATTCAATATGTACTTCCTATGTAGATTTCCTAGTCCAAAAATGCATGTTTGAACATAAATATGAGATGGATTGTAATCAAAGCAAAGTTCACACTTATTGAAGAAAATACAATATACTATAGTATAAGTGCAACCAAGCTACTAAATCAATCAATAAAGGAGCATAAATATTTTCAAAGAAAAATTGCATGCAACAAGTATACAATAGCTCTCTTTGCTTGAGTTCCCCTTATGGGGTCAAAAACCACAACCCATCACTCCATTAAACAAATCCCAATAGATCTACTAAGAATTTTGAATCGACTAGCATCTAAGGGTTTAGTAAATAGATCCGCTAGTTGATCATTAGTACCTACATGCTCAAGTACTATGCATTTGTTCTCAACTAGTTCTTTAATGAAATGATGATGGATGTCAATATGCTTAGTTCTAGAATGTTGAACCGGATTCTTGGAAATATTAATTGCACTCATGTTATCACAAAAGAGAGTAAGAGTACCTTGATTGAATCCATAGTCGACTAGCATTTGCTTCATCCAAAGGAGTTATGTGCATCCACTTCCAGCAGCTATGTATTCGGCCTCAGCCGTGGACAAGGAAATCGAATTTTGCTTCTTCTAAAACCAAGAGACAAGGTTGTTCATAAGGAAAAAGCAACCGCCCGATGTACTTTTCCTATCATCACAATTTCCTACCCAATATGCATCACTAAAGCCTACAAGACTAGCATTAGTGTCAAAAGAGTACCAAATTCCATAGTTAGATGTCCCATTCACATATAGAATGATTCTGCTAATGGAAGAGAGATGAGACTCCTTAGGATCCGATTGGTACCTAGCACACACACCCACACTAAAAGAGATATCAGGCCTACTTGCGGTCAAATAGAGCAAGCTACCAATCATGCCACGATATAAAGTTTGGTCCACACTTTTACCACTAGCATCCTTGCTTAGCTTCAAAGTGGTGCTCATGGGTGTATCACAATGTTTGGCACTTTCAAGGCCAAATTTCTTCACTAGGTTTTTGGCATATTTAGCTTGAGATATGAAAATCCCATCATTCATTTGCTTAATTTGTAAACCTAGAAAGTAACTTAGCTCACCAACAAGACTCATCTCAAACTCATGAGACATGATATCAACAAATTGTTGAACTTTGGTGTCGTTTGTAGAGCCAAAGACTATATCATTAACATAGATTTGAGCTATAAAGAGCTCATCTTTGTCTTTCTTGTTGAATAGAATCTTGTCAACACTACCCCTAGTGTAGCCATTGTCTATAAGAAATTGGGTGAGATGATCATACCAAGCCCTTGGTGCTTGTTTCAACCCATATAAAGCTTTGTTGAGATGATAGACATGATTAGGGTGGTGAGGATCCACAAACCCTTTGGGTTGCTCAACAAACACTTCCCCTTGCAAGAAACCATTGAGGAAGGCACTCTTAACATCCATTTGATATAATTTGAACTTGTGCAAATAAGAAATGGATAAAAGAAGCCTAATGGACTCAATCTTAGCAATGGGATCAAATGTCTCCTCAAAGTCAATACCCTCAATTTGAGAGTACCCTTGTACTACAAGCCTATACAAGCCTAGCCTTGTTTCACACAATATTACCATACTAATCAGATTTGTTCCTATATACCCACTTGGTGCCTATCACATTGGTGTTCTTGGGCCTAGGAACTAGAGTCCAAACCTCAATCCTCTTAAATTGATTAAGCTATTCTTGCATGGCAAGAACCCAAAATTCATCCTTTAAGGCTTCATCAACCTTCTTGGGTTCTATTTGAGAGGTGTAGCAAGTGTAGCTAATTAGATTAACCATTTGATGCCTAGTCCTAACACCCTCACTAACCTCTCCAATGACGTCATCTTTGTCATGGAGTTTCCTAACCCATGTGTTAGGTTTTAGTTTGTGTTGGCATTAATTCCATATCAAAATGATGGTTACCTTGTAATGACTTAGTTGTTTAGGTTCATGATGATTCAAGCTTCAAGGAAGAAGAAGCAACAAGTCAAAACAAGTTCTATGTCTTCAAAGAGAAAAGATTTAATTTGGTTCTACAAAGGTATACTAAGACTTTATCTTTCTCTTACAAGGCATAGGTACACACACACACAAATATCATACATTTGTGTCCCTGCATCGTTGTGCACCTTTATAGGCACACACATACAATTCATTCACATGTGTCCCTACATCATTGTGCACCATGTATAACACATTCACACACTTAAAGATGAATGCTCATGCATTGGTTTGGAAATAACATGTTTTGGAAAATGCATGATTGGAAACTATCTCTATGTAGTTTGCATTCTAGTGTGAATTGTGTTTGTGTGTGTATATTTTTGTATAAAATGGATATTGAACTTGAATTTAGCCTTAAATCATTGTTGATTGAGTTCCGGTCATTTCGGTTACTCATACTATTGATTTCAAGTTCAGAGTCAAAATTTATGATACTTTCAGTCATGTTGCGTACATTGTCTTCGTCTTCGTATGTCGAATTGAATTCTTATTGTCTGGGTTGAGTATCTTATATATCCATTTATGTGTGAGGAGTTACGGTTTGTAATCTGCAAACGGATTCAAATTCCGAGTTCAGAGGCCGGAGAACGGTCGAAGAAAGAGAGGGAAGCGCATGGAAGTTGCACCATGGCCGAAAGGCCAACAAGAGGTGCAAGCCCGAGATGGCACGTGGCCATCTCTGCTGCAACTCCTTGCTACCCCGAGATTCCCATGGACCAAATCATACTATTGATTTCAAGTTCGGAGTCAAAAGATACTACACTTTCAACTCATGTTTCATACACTGTCTTCGTCTTCGTATATCGAGTCGAATTATTATATTCTAGGTTGAGTATCTTATATGTCCATGTCCGTGTGAGAGTTACGGTTCATAATCCATAAATATATTTGAATTCCAAGTTTGGAGGCCGGAGAACGGTTGAAGAACGCGAGGGAAGCGAGAGGGGAATGCACCATGGCCAAAAGGTCATGGAGGTGTGCATGCCCGAGATGGCATGTGGCCATATCAGCCGCACAACCTTGCTGCCCAGAGATGCCCATGCGCAATCTCGGGGGAGCACTTCCAAACGAGGGCAAAAATGTCTTTTCATCTTTCTTCTTTCCCACTCCTTTATAAACTCTCTCCCTTTCACATTTCATTCTAAGAAGAAATTCAAATCAAGTGTGCAGAAATTTTCTCTCTAAATTTTATCACATTCCAAACACTATAACTTCTTCATTTGAACTACGATTTGAGTGATTTGAATTTAAAAGTGTTCATCTATTCATCTTCCATCTTTTCTCTAAAGGTTTGAGTTTATTTTGCTTCTGTTTTTGGTGTCTAATCATACAAAAATAGAACTGCACCTAGATCAACTAGGGTATTGATTTTCTCTCTAAGTTATCTTTTAAAACTTGATCAATTGCCTTGGGTTTTCTTCTTATACATATACTTGTATATTGTGAGTGTTTTGATTTGTGTTTTGAACACTTTCAAAGCTAGGTTGAGTTTCAATTGAAATCATTCATGTTGAGTTAGGTTTTGATTTTGCCTATGTTATCACATGTTTGGGATTGTATTATGCTAGCTTTGATTCTAGGACTATTTGATGATCTTTGATTAATTGATTTTGAGAAAAATAGTTCCTCACATGTATTAGGCTCTCTTGGACGAAATTCTCACATAATACATGTGTTTATATTCTTTTGAGCTATTCATGTGATTTGTTGAATCTATGATTAGGAATATGCTCTAGAACTTATGCTTAGATCTATTTGACTTTGTCATATGATTTTAGCATGTTTAATGTTTTTGTAATTTAAACTTGACCTTGTGATTTGTTGATCATATCTTGTGATTCAAGTTTAGATATATGCATGAATCTAGTTTGTGATTAATGTTGAACATATTTTACATGATCTAGATTGACTACTCATGCATGATTAACTAGACTGTATGTGATTTGTGCATTCATGCTCATGTCTAGTATTTTTAATAGAATGTATTGATCATAGCATTCTATGTTGCGTGCTTGTTTGCGTTTTGCATTCATGATCACCTAGATGCCTTGTGAGAAGGAAGTCTTGACAATAGGTGTGAGACCTATGGTGTTGAGCAAGAAGTTTTGGCAGGAGGTGTGAAGCCTCGGATTGTCGAGCAAGGAAGTCTTGGCTAGAGGTGTGAAGCCTTGGATAATCGAGCAAGAAGTATTTCCTAGAATTGGAAGAACTCGGATAGGTGAGTAAGGAAGTCTTGACTAGAGTCGGGAAGACTCGATAGTTGAGCAAGAAGTCTTGCCTTGGGTTGTGAAGATCCAGATAAGGTGAGCAAGGAAGTCTTGACAAGAGGTATGAAGCCTCGGATTGCTGAGCATAGGGCTACAACTTCTAGAGTAGGATAGGAGGGTAGTTTCTAGGTGAAGAGGTCACATGAGAGATTTTACTTGTCTTATCAACTAGTGGATTTTGTTTGCCGGTGGCTGCTAGCCCATGGATGTTTCCTCTTCGGAGGTTTACCACGTTATATCTTGTGTCAACTTTTCTCTATCCCTATCTCTCTAATATTTGCATTGTGGATAGAACTTTCTTTGTATGTTGACTTCCTCTTTATAATATTGATTGTGTATATGTTACAATTACTTGTTTGTATCACACTTTACTTGTGTATATATATTGATTAATTGTCTTTAATTAATATATATATTGTGATACAAGCAATCTAGAGGGACAAACTTTTGTTTGTTTCTAAGGGAGTCGAAAAAGGTGTCTAACCTATTAACCCCCCCCCCCCCCCCCCCACCCCCCCCCCCCCCCCCCCCCCCTCTAGGTTAGCCTTGAGCATTTAACCGTGATTGTATTTTCACCATAGAGCAGGTTCTTTTGAGTTCAAGAGAGGAATCTTATCAATAGGTTGTGTTATATCATCATCAAGGTTAGTCTTTTCAACTTTAGAAACATCAAAAACATTCTCCAAAGGGGAGTCATCAACTAGATCTACCTCCTCCTCATGGTCATTAGACTTGAGCCTAGTATCATCAATGACAACATTAGATGATTCCATTATGGTCCTAGTTTTTAGATTGAAAACTCTATAGGCTCTACTATTCAAGGCATATCCAATAAAGATACCCTCATCACTCTTAGCATCAAATTTGCAAGTTGATCATGGTCATTCAAAATGTAGCATTTGCTTCCAAAGGTGTGGAAATAGCTAACATTTGACTTTCTACCTTTCCATAACTCATAGGAGGTTTGCCTAGTGTGGGGCCTTAGAAAGACTCTATTTCCTATGTAGCACGCCGTATTAACGGGCTTTGGCCCAAAGATTCCTAGGGACTTTGTTGCTAAGCAACATCACACGGGCCATTTCTTGAAGAACCCTATTTTTCCTCCAAAAACTCCATTTTGTTGAGGTGTCCTAGAAGCCGAAAATTCATGAGAGATGCCTAGACTATTGTAATAGTATTCAAAATGAGCATTCTCAAATTCCTTTTCATGGTCACTCCTAATCCTTTTAATGCTTTTAATCTTAGAGTTCATTTCATTTTAAATTTTGGAACAAAGCATTCTAAACTTGTTAAAGGTTTCAAATTTTTCTCTAAGGAAGTAAATCCAAGTGTACCTAGAGAAGCCATCTACACACACACAAATGTATCTCTTTCCACCTAAACTCTCGGTTTGAATGGGACCTATAAGATCCATGTGGAGAAGCTCTAGAGGTTCCTTGGTGGATAAATAATTACCCTTTTTATGCATACTTTTGGTTTGCTTCTCTTGTTGACAAGGTCTACAAACACCATTAACCTTTTTCCCAAGCTTGGGAATGCCTCGCACAACATTGAACTTATCTAAGGTACGTAAATCCCTATAGTTCATGTGACCAAATCTTTCGTGCCACAACTCAATTTGTTCATCCTTGGACACATTGCAAGAGACACCTCTAGCCTCAAGACAATAGCAATTGTCGTTAGATCTCATACCTTTTAACAAGGTTTGTCCATTTGGCAATACGATAGAACAATCAACTTTCCTAAACAGAATGGAAAGTCCTTCATCACTAAGATGTGAAATGCTTATCAAATTAGCTTTTAAGCCATCAACATACAAAGCATTGGACAATGAGGGTAATCCGGGAATGGAAATGGTTCCCTTTCCTTTAATCTTCTTTTTGGATCCATCACCAAAGGTGACATTTCCTCCCTCCTTCATCACAAGAGTCTCAAATAAACTCTTATTTCCAGCCATGTGCCTAGAGCACCCACTATCCAAATACCAAAAATCACAAGAATGAGCTTTCAAGGCAATTTGTGCAACATGGCAAAAGTGTTCATCCTTTCTAATCCACCTAGGTGCAATATTTTTTTTTCTAGTGGTCAATGGTACAAGGGTTCTAAGTGTCCTAGGATCATGCAAAGTTGTTTCATTTTTCCTAGTGACATGCATCATGGCTTTAGTCTTTTTCTTCTCTATCATGCTTTCAATTCTACATAATTTAATATATCTAAAGCAATTTGGTCTAATGTGACCATCAATACCAAAAAAATGACATGTTGGAATGAAGTTAGGAATCATACCATAACTTTGAGGATGCATAGGAGCTTTCCCATGTCTTTGTGGTTGTCTTGATTGTTGTTGATGAGCTTTCTTTCTTTGTTATTGAGCAAGACTTGATTGCCTCCTTGATTGAGCTTGCATGATAGGTATTTTCTCTTTATGAGCTTTCGGTTGAGGGAAGTTAACTTGAGAAGCCCTTGTAGGATAGGCTTGAGGTAGGATTATTGATGCCAGCTTCACTTGAGCACTACTTGAACACTCTTCTAGGTTGAGTTTCTTCCTAGGTGATTGATGAAAAGAAGACCCATTGAAGTTCATGCTTCTTACAAAAATGGTCTTGCTTGGAGTGGAAGACATCTTGTCATCTTCAAACCCAAGCCTCTTTTTGTCACTTGGACTCTTTCCAACATCTAGCATGTGGTCAAGTTTTTTGGTTCTAGAGTTCATCTTGGCCAACAACTCTCTTGTATTTTAAAGCTCTTTCTTCAACCCTTCTTCACTCCTCTTAGATCTCACCAACTCTTCACTCAGTTGATCAATTTGAGTTGAAAGGTCTAGGTTTTCTTCTTTTAATCTCTTGATTTCATTCTTGTTCTTTAACCTTGAACTCTCAAATTTAGCCATGTAGTCCTTGAGATCCATCCTATCCACATTTTCATTTTGTGGATTGTGATCAAGATCCATCATCACTTGAGTAGTTTTCCTCTTGACTTTCAATCTCTTCTTCACTAGCATCTTTGCTCCTAAGAGAGTTGAGTAAGAAAGTCTTGACAAGAGGTGTGAAGCCTCGGATTGTTGAGCATAGGGCGACAACTTCTAGAGTAGGATAGGAGGGTAGTTTCTAGGTGAAGAGGTCACTTGAGAGATTGTACTTGTCTTATCTATTAGTGGATTTTTTTTGCCAGTGGCTGCTAGCCCGTGGATGATTCCTCTTCGGAGGTTTACCACGTTATATCTTGTGTCAACTTTTCTCTATCCCTATCTCTCTAATATTTGTATTGTGGATAGAACTTTCTTTGTATGTTGACTTCTTCTTTATAATATTGATTGTGTATATGTTACAATTACTTGTTTGTATCACACTTTACTTGTGTTTATATTTTGATTAATTGTCTTTATTTAATATATATTGTGATACAAGCAATCTAGAGGGACAAACTTTTGTTTGTTTCTAAGGGAGTCAAAAAAGGTGTCTAACCTATTCACCCCCCCCCCCCCCCCCCTCCCCTTTTAGGTTAGCCTTAAGCATTTAACCGTGATTGTATTTTCATATGGAGCAGGTTCTTTTGAGTTCAAGAGAGGAATCCTATCAATAGGTTGTTTTATGTCATCATCAAGGTTAGTCTTTTCAACTTTAGAAACATCAACAACATTTTCCAAAAGAGAGTCATCAACTAGATCTACCTCCTCCTCATGGTCATTAGACTTGAGCCTAGTATCATCAATGACAACATTAGATGATTCCATTACGGTTATAGTTTTTAGATTGAAAACTCTATAGGCTCTACTATTCAGGGCATATCCAATGAAGATACCCTCATCACTCTTAGCATCAAATTTTCCAAGTTGATCACGGTCATTCAAAATGTAGCATTTGCCTCCAAAAAGTGTGGAAATAGCTAACATTTGGATTTCTACCTTTCCATAACTTATAGGAGGTTTACCTAGTAGAGAGCCTTAGAAAGACTCTATTTCCTATATAGCACGCTGTGTTGACGGCTTTGGCCCACAGGTACCTAGAGACATTGTTGCTAAGCAACATCACACGGGCCATTTCTTGAAGAACCCTTTTTTTCCTCTCAACAACTCCATTTTGTTGAGGTGTCCTGGGAGCCGAAAACTCATGAGAAATTCCTAGACTATTGCAGCAGTTTTCAAAGTGTGCATTCTCAAATTCTTTCCCATGGTCACTCCTAATCAGTTTAATGCTTTTAATCTTAGAGTTCATTTCATTTTGAATTTTGATACAAAGCATCTTAAACTTGTCAAAGGTTTCAGATTTTTCTCTAAGAAAATAAGTCCAAGTGTACCTAGAGAAGTCATCTACACATACGAAAAATGTATCTCTTTCCACCTAAACTCTCGGTTTGCATAGGACCTGTAAGATCCATGTGGAGAAGCACTAGAGGTTTCTTGGTGGATAAATACTTGCCCTTTTTGTGCATACTTTTGGTTTGCTTCCCTTGTTGGCAAGGTCCACAAACACCATTTTCCTTTTTCCCAAGCTTGGAAAGGCCTCACATAACATTGAACTTATCTAAGATTCGTAGATCCCGATAGTTCATGTGACCAAGTCGTTCGTGCCACAACTCAATTTGTTCATCCTTGGACACATTACAAGAGACACCTCTAGCTTCAAGACAATAGCAATTGTCGCTAGATCTCATACCTTTTAACAAGGTTTGTCCATTTGGCAATAGGATAGAACAATCATTTTTCCTAAGCAAGACGGAAAGTCCTTCATCACTAAGATGTGTAATGCTTATCAAATTTGCTATTAGACCATCAACATACAAAGCATTGGACAATGAGGGTAATCTGGGAATAGAAATAGTTCCATTTCCTTTAACTTTTTTTTTGGATCCATCACCAAAAGTGGCATTTCCTCCCTCCTCCATGACAAGGGTCTCAAACAAGCTCTTATTTCCAGTCATGTGCCTAGAGCACCCACTATCCAAATACTAATAATTAGAAGAATGAGTTTTCAAGACATTTTGTGCAACATGACAAAAGTGTTCATCCTTTCTAATCCACCTAGGTGAAATATTTTCCTTCCTAGTGGTCAATGGTACATGGGCTCTAAATGTCCTAGGATCATGCAAAGGTGTTCCATTTTTCCTAGTGACATGCATCAAGGATTTAGCCTTTTTCTTCTCTATCATGCTTTCAATTCTACACAATTTAATATATCTAAATCAATTTGGTCTAATATGACAATCAATACCACAAAAATGACATGTAGGAATGAAGTTAGGAATCATACCATAACTTTGAGGATGCATTTGAGCCTTCCCATGTCTTTGTGGTTATCTTAATTGTTGTTGTGGAACTTTCCTTCTTTGTTTTTCAGCAAGACTTGATTGCTTCCTTGATTGAGCTTGCATGATAGGTACCTTCTTTTTACGAGCTTTTGGTTGAGGGAAGTTAACTTGAGGAGCCCTTGTAGGATGAGCTTGAGGTAGGCTTCTTGGTGCCACCTTCACTTGAGCACTACTTGAACACTCTCTTAAGTCAAGTTTCTTCCTAGGCAATTAATGAGAAGGGGACCAGTTGAGATTCATGCTTCTTACAAAAATGGTCTTGTTTTTAGTGGAGGACATCTTGTCATCTTCAAACCCAAGCCCATTTTATTCACTTGGCCTCTTTCCAACATCTAACATGTGATCAAGTTTTTTAGTGCTAGAGTTCATCTTGTCCATCAATTCTCTAGAATCTTCAAGCTCTTTCCTCAGCCCTTCTTCACTCCTCTTAGATAAGTCTAATTCCTTTCTTAGCTTATCTTCACTATTCATGGTTCTTACCTACCCTTCACTTAGTTGATCCACTTGAGTTGAGAGCTCTAGGTTTTCTTCTTTTAATCTCTTAATTTCATTATTGTTCTTTAACCTTAAACTCTCAAACCTAGCCATATAGTCCTTGAGATCCATCCTATCCACATTTCCATTTATGGATTGTGATGAAGATCCATCATCACTTGAGTAGTTTTCCTATTGACTCTCATTTTCTTCTTCACTAGCATATTTGCTCCTATGAGAAGACGTAAAGGCTATGAAGTTTGCCATGAGTTCTTCATCATCCGAAGACTCATCTCCTTCACTGGAGTTATCACTTTCACTCCATGTGGCTGCCATCACTTTTATCTTTTTCTTGACCTTGTGATTTGCACATTCAGAGGCAAAGTGACTTATCCCACCACATTCATAGCATTGGACTTCTTTCTTTTCGGTCTTTTCTTGCCTAGGCTCAACCTTGTTGAAGGAAGCCTTTTTCTTCAAGTCTTAACCCTTGGATCTAAAACCTTTCTTCTCGGACTTGTAGAATTTCTTGAACTTCCTCATTAGCAAAGCCATTTCCTTATTCGAGTCATCACTATCCTCCTTCTCAACTTTGGATGCTTTCAAAGCAATATCCTTTTGCTTTTTCGGTGGTGTGGGGTTAGGACATTTCCTAGATTCATAAGTTAGAAGCCTCTCAATCACCTCACTCGGCTTCATATCCTTGTACGTATTGTTTTCTTCTAAAGTAGTTACTTTAGACTCAAATCTATCGGGTAGAGATCTCATAATCTTCTGCTTGATCTTCCTATCCGAATAAGGATCTCCAAGTTGATGACTTTGGTTCACAATGTCCATCAACCTCACTTCAAAGTCATTGAAGCACTCGTTCTCATCCATCTTGAGCAATTCAAATTGTGTTTGGAGAACTTGAAGCTTCGACTCCTTAACCACATCGGTTCCCTCATGTGCAACTTCTAGGATATCCCATGCCTCCTTAGCTATCCTAGTATTTTGAACCAACTTGTACTTGTTCTCATCCATTGCACATAGGATGGCATGCATTGCCTTCTAATTCCATTTCGATGCCTCAAACTCTTGTGCGTTCCACTGTGCCATTGGCTTGAGTACATCATCTCCTCCATCTGTAGGAGTCATCATGGGTTCAGTGTAGCCATCTTCAACCGCCATCCACGCCCTGTCATGAATTTAGCAAATATACGACTCCATCTTGCCTTTCTAAGAGGCATAATTCAATTCGGTGAGAAGTGAAGGTCTAGTGCTAGAAGCTCCCTCGTTGCCACCATTTCCACTCATTGTGTTTAATGAATGAATGATATGAATGCAAATGTATGAATGGTCAAAACACACACAAAATGCAACACACACCAAAATGAGCAAGGATCACCTATGTGTGTCTAGGAACCTGCTCTGATACCAATTGAAACAAATATTATGGTGTGTATAATATTAATCTAGAGAGGGGGGTGAATATATTTTAAACAAATTTACCCAAATTTTCGTTAAAGGTCAAGTTGACGAAAATGCCCCTAGCTAGTTACAACAAAATCACAAATGTAAAGATTGCAGAAATATTAAAGACACTTGAGATATACATGGAACCCCTCCAAATGGGAAAAACCACGTGCTGATGAGTGTGCCACACTAGAACCTCGAATCCACTAATGACAATGGAATAACAACCTATTCCCGGTTTAAATCCACCACCACTACCTAATCCCGGTATAAGTGAACCTAGTCCATCTTGCTTACGATTTAAGCTACCTACTCCGGGAAGCAACACAAGTCTTACTTCTCAATAAAGAGATAAAGTGTCCTATGTGAATATATGATGATATTCAAAGAATAAATAAGGCTAGGAAACCCTATATGCTTATCTAGGATGATGGGATGACAATTATTACAATCCTAGTTATCATGTGCTAAATGACTTGTTCAAAACGTTTAGCTAAACATAGATCAAACAATCCTATGAAGTTATCACAATACAACACTCAATCATGTCATCACAACAATCTCTAATTTGTATCTAGAATATGTTCTTAGAGCATACAAATAATTAAAGAGATAGCTTAGCAAGCAAAACATTTAACTTGTAAAAAGATAGTGAAGAACTTACCAAACAAGATGTGATGAAGGAAACCTATCCATAGATGCACTCTAAATGAACTTAGATGATGCAAGATGAAGTTTTTATGCACATGGGAATGCTTTGAGTGTTTAAAGATGAGTTCTTGGAATAGTTTTTCCTTTGAAATATGTTCTAAGGAAAATATATGATGTTCTGAACTCTTACACGACCTTAAAGCAATTAGTTATATATATATATGAGATCCAAACAAAGTGATGTCGTTTTGGAAAAAAAATTCCAGCTTCCTCTATGTGCGCTGGTGTCATGCGCTGGTCGAGTGGCGCACCACCAGCGCACAACCTAATTTATCAAAATGCGCTGGACGAGTGGCGCAACACATGCGACAATCCACTGGAAAGTTGCACTAGTAAGGCTGCGCTAGTCGAGTAGCGCACCACCAACGCACTGCCCACTTTTTCAACTTTGCACGGGTGCAATGGCGCAGCTCAGTGGCACATGACAAGCGGCGTTCCACTGGAATGTTACGCTAGTGTGGTGCGTTGGTCGAGTAGCGCACGACCTAAATTTTCAACACTCAAACACACATTTTCTGAAGCTCGACGATCCTTCCATGCTTCTGCTGGGTAGTTTTATGGTACACTCGGGGTTTCATGAATGTCGAATTTGGGCTTCGATTCGGGCTGAGTGAGTGGAAAATTTCTCTTTGACCCCTAGCCAAATTTTACTATTAACAAATATAAAGATAATATATATATATATATATATATATTTATTAATATGTATTATTAATATATACATATTAATATATATATATATATATATATTAATAATACATATTAATAAATATATATTATAAAAAATATATATGTAATGTAAATATAATATATATATATATATATAATATATATATAAAATATATATATATAATAATATATATTAATAAGAAATATTGATTTATATAAATATATATTTATATTATATAAATTAATAATACATATATTAATAATACATATGAATATATATATATATTATATTTATATTAAATATATTATATTATATATTATTATAATATATATAAATCGTATATATAATAATAATAATAATAATAATAATAATAATAAAGTTTAATACATCACATATATATACTATATTATATTATTATATTTAGTAACATAATATATTATATTATTATATAATATTATATATTATATATGTAATTATAATATATAATTCATTGGACATGATTGTAATTGTTTGAAAATTTAAATGGTAAATTTGTCTTTTGACACTTGTCCCATGTCATGGGACAAGTTGTCCTAGGGTCTTGGGTGGGACAAGTTTTTTGTGATTTTTGTCCCACCTTGTCCCATCATGTCCCATGCTAAGGACGCGCCAAACTTGAGACAAGAACAAACTGTCCCACGTTGTCCTGTCATGTCCTGTCCTGTCCCGCGTACCAAACGCACCCTAAGAGAACTACCATCTACTTCTCACAGAAAGGAGTGGATTCTACTATTGTGTATAAAGCTTCTCAGCCACAAGCCAAACCACAATCCCAAGATATGGAGCATATTGATAGGGAACTGCATCCAACCTCACCCATGGGATATCAAAGACCACGATTTAACCTGAAGGAGTCGATAAGACACTAAGGATTAAGATCACTCACATATAGTCATCATTAGTTGATATCTATGAATCTCATCGGTAAATGGATCTTGGTGAGAGATTCATATAGATCATGACCCAGTTATATATGATCACATCATACAAGGTGCCTCCATTCCCGTATCTCATATGAATGATTCAGGATAGAATCATTGTACATTACAGAATCGACCGCAACTATAGATTAACCACAAATAAAGTACCCAGCTTTATTGCTATCTATGAACCCTTTAGATTGCACGTCTCTTACTGTATCCATCTGTATATGACACTCATATACACAGTTCGAGATTACATCCGACAATCTTGGATATTAAATATATGCACAAGTTATAAAATAAACAACACAACATGAATGAATTGAACTTTTCCTTTTATTTATTTCATAAATCCATTTACAAATTACATCTTTAGGGCATAAACCTAAAAAAAAATCACCTTCAACCATACGCCGTCCATAATGTAGGAAATATTTTGAAATATGACATATGCTGGAATTTGAAATCTTTGGTGTTGCTTCTTGATTCTCATCAGTCCCCTTCTCCTCAAACGGTTTCATCCTCGAATCTCCACCATAATGTTTTTGATAACCTATAGCACGAAATATGGTTCCCCTATTTCATCTTTGTTTGATGAATCACCCTTTGAAAACATATTTTCTCTTCTTTTGGTATAACCATCATGATTTACATGCCTATGATGAGGCATCTCGTCGAGAAAAACATCGTCAAAGTCCTGCAAAAGTGAAACAACAACACTAGGCAAAAAAGAGTTAATTTTGTTAGTACTAAAACAAGCCTCTTTGTACAAGAGTACAATCATTGACTGTTTTGAAAATAACGCACTTTTTATTTCATTCACTTTTGCATAAAAATTCTTTTGTTGTCTCTCTGATTTTCTCTCAATGGTCGAATATCTCTTCTCATTTTTCTCAAACTCTCTCTAATTTTTATTCTTCTTATCACTCTTTTACTTTTGGTCACTCTCTTTTTGCAACCGCACTTGATTTTCTTAAATCTAATTTGGCATCATTGGAACAAGGGTAATCGGTTTTTTATTGTGTTCAAAAGAGTACTTATATGAGAAACTATCATGTTTCACATGCCTATCAAACAGCCATGGCAACCTCAATAGGATATGGCCCGTATTAATTGGTACCATGTAACAAAGGACTTCATCTTTGTATTTTCCAGTTAAAAACAACACCAACACATGTTTAGTCACCTTGATTTCCCCACTATCATTTAACCATTGTATCTTATAAGGTTTTGGGGGCTTCAAAGTGGCCAAATTCAGTTTCTCCATAAAACTAGTGCTAGCCACATTATTACAACTCCCCCCATCAATGATCATGCTACATACCTTATCATTAACATGGCAATATGTGTGAAAAATGTTGTCATGTTGTACCTCATCATCTTCCCTGACTTGAGCACTATGAGCTCTTCTTACCACCTAAAGTTCTCAATCCACCGGATATTCAATGTCACTTGTATCCTCTAAAGGTGGCATTGACTCATCATCAGATTCACCCTCGGATTCGATATCACTATAATCCTTAAAAACCATTACTCTTTTGTTTGGGCATTGAGATGCAATATGACCTGCTCCCAAACACGTAAAGCACTTAATGTCATGGTTTCTAGAAGGTTGATAATCTAATTTACCTTGATTTATTGTCCATCAGGCCTTTTGATTTTTGGAAGTTTGGCATTGGCCTTTAAGCTAATGTGGCCATCCCTCTTGCTCCAATTCGATTTTCATGATGATAAAGAATCCAAATTTTACCTAACCCGTGTGTAACTCTTCCTCTTCAACTGTTGTTCCACCTTAATGGCCATATGTACCATATTAATCAATTCAACGTAATGTTGACTCCACTACATGTGCAGTGTCTCGGTGTAGTCCACTTAAGAACCTAGCCATAGTAGCCTCTCGGTCCTCCTCTACATATGCTCGAACCATGGCTATCTCTATCTCCTTGTAGTATTCTTCAATACACTTAGACCCTTGAGTAAGAGTTTGCAATTTTTAAAAAAAAACCTCTATAGTAGTGACTTGGAATGAAATGCTTCCCCATGACAGCTTTCATTTCCTCCCAAGTCTCATCAGGTCTTTCTCCATTGCGTCTCCTACTCACAATCAGTTGATCCCACCAAGCAATAACATAATCAACGAATTCTATGGCATCAAACTACACCTTCTTCAATTCGGAATAGTCATGGTAGTCAAACACCAATTCTATTCTTTTCTCCCACTCCAAATAAGCTTTAGGATCAGTTTTACCTTGGAAAGTTGGGATCTTCAATTTTATACTACCCAAATTACTATCAACCCTCTCTCCATACCTATCTCCTCTATTCCCATATCTATCTTCTCTATTCCCATACCTAACTCCTCTACCTCCCATTCCATATCCAAATCTGCCATGCACCCACATTCGACATGTGATCATCCTCTTCTAGGTCAATCCAGTAATCATTTTCATAATCATTCCTAGGTGGGTTCCTTTCTCTTCGTTCCACATTAGGAGCCCTGAATGGCTGCTCCCTTTGCGAACTAGACTCCATTTTTTCTAACCTATCATTCACTTGGCCAAACTGAATCTTTATCCACGTCATGTGTTGTCACATGGCTTTATACAAAATATCAAGATCTACCGTTTCTGGTACTTTGTTTGGCTTACCTTTACTGTTATCGTGTGACATATTTAAAACCTGCAAAAAAAACAAGAATTAGTAAGCTTCACAAAAACTCTCTTACATGTTTACTCTCAAAGATGGTGGCACTCACACTCGTGTTTCACTCAATTCTTTTGGCTTTTACCCTCTGATGAACTCACACTCTCTTGACTTATTTTCACTCTTTCAGTTCCTCTTTTTTTTTTTACTTAGACTGACACTCATAAGAAGTTCAAGAACTAAGATGTAACAAAGACAATAGGACATGAATAACAAAGACGAGATTCTACTAGCAATTTTCTTTTTTGAATATCAGTGCATGAAATCAAGAAAATGTGTACAAATAGTTGATATAAGTTCAACTACACAGACTTTCAAAGAATTTTTTTTTGTACTTTTTTTTTAATCAAACGAAACCTAAGAAGAATATGAAAGATATATTAAACCTGAGTTTAGAAACCTAAGCTTTGATACCAACTGATATGAACCCCACCAAGAACAGTGAGACCCTGGAACCAATATATGGTAGTAATGATCATTTTTTCTAAATTCAAGTTTGTAAACAAGAAAAATATAAGACCGTGACCCATTATTTATAATGAGATAAGAACCAACGGTATCAAGAAAGTGAAAGATGCCACACTCAAGAACACGAAAGAAAGGTGAGTGATAACTCAATTTGCGGAACCAAAGAGAAAATTCTCTCTACTTTTCATTCAAAATCAAGTATCCCCAAATAATACATCAATTCGTCCCTTATTTACTAAAAATATCTAAGACCTAAAGGGAATAAATATTAGGCAATTAATGCCTTACAATCAGGAAATTAAACGCAAACAAATTTAGGAAATAAATAAAGACTAAAAACTAGCAACTAGTTGATTTGTTCCTTATTTGAAAAGTTAAATTTGGGAAACAAATTGACTCTTTATTTGGGGAAAATAAATAAAGTAGGGAATATGCTGAAATAGGAAATATACTGAAATTGGATTCTCCTCCAACTGTACGTCACCCAAAATATAGGAAATATGCTAGAATTGGAGATCGCTTCGACCATACGCCGCCCATATTGTAAGAAATATGTTGAAATTGGAAATTTACTGGAATTGGAAATCTCCTTCAACTATACACTGTCCATAATGTAGGAAATATTTTGAAATAGGAAATATGATGGAATTGGAAATCTTTGGCGATGCTTCTTGATTCTCATCATAAAAAGGGCAGTGAGAATGTGGTGGTAGATCATCTTTCTCGATTAGTGGAAGATGAAAGAGGGGATGAACATGCTGAGACCATATCCATCAATGAGAACTTTCCAGATGAACAACACTTAGCAATAGGTGGTATAAATCTATGGTATGCGGCCATTGTGAATTTCCTTGCTAATGGGATCATACTACCTAATCTTAACCCACATGCAATGAGAAGGTTCCTTTCCATCAACATGCAGTATTTCTAGGATGATCCATGCCAATTCAAATTTGGCACTGACCAAATCATTGTGGAGTGCATTTTAGTTCAAAGAAGACTGCTTAGAAAGTGCTTCAATCAAGTTTCTTCTAGACTTCGCTATTTAAAGTTGCTTATAATTTTTGCATTTCTTAAGACAGGTGCCAGAGAATAGGGAATATTAGAAACAGGGATGAGATGCCGTTATCAAGTCTACTGGTTATGGAGATATTCAACGTATGGGGAATTAACTTTATGGGACCTTTCCTATCCTCATATGGGTACAACTACTTCTTGTTTGTTGTGGATTGTGTATCAAAGTTAATCGAAGGAATTGCAACCAAGACGAATGATAGCTAGGTGGTGGTGAAGTTTATTAAGGAGAACATTTTCAACAGATATGGGATTCCTCATGCAATAATAAGTGTTGGTGTAAGCCACATTTGTAACAAGGCCTTTACCTTATTGATGAAAAAGTATAGTGTCAAACACAAAGTGGCAATCCCCGTATCATCCTAAGACATCGGGACAGGTTGAAGTGAGTATTATATAGATTAAGTAAATCTCAGAGAAGATGGTGCAACCAAATTGGAAGGATCGGTCACTCAAGCTTAATGATGCCTTGTGGGCATATAGAACTGCTTACAAAACTCCGATTGGGATGAGTCCTTACAGGATAGTCTTTGGGAAAGCATGTCACTTACTAGTGGAGTTGGAACACAATGGATATTCGGCCCTAAAGAAGTTGAATTTGTATTTATGTAAGGCTAGAGAAGAAAGGCGTTTACAAATGAGTGAGCTTGAAGAACTTCGGAATGATGCCTATGAGAATGCGAAGATATACGAAGAAAGGACTAAAAAATTGAATGACAAAAATATTTTATGAAAAGAATTTCAACTGGGGATATTAGTCCTATTGTATCAATCGCATTTAAGGCTATTTCCATGACAACTAAAATTAAAATGGTCAGGTTTTTTTAGGTTACAAATTTTTTTCCTCATAGAGCAATAGAAATTGAGAGTCTTCAATATGGTGGCAAATTCAAGGTATGGACAAAGGCTGAAACCATATCTTTGCATGTCCGAACCAAGGAAAGTTGGATCAATCAAGCTTAAAGAGCCTTAGTGCTCTTATCCGTCTTGCCTAGACGTTAAATAAAGCACTTGGTGGGAGGCCACCCACCCAGGTTTAATTCTTATATTTTTATTTTTATTATATTGATTTTATTTGGAGTCATAATTAGTGTGTCTCAAGATTCCCTTTAAGCCAGAATTGAACATTGTCATATTTTTAGTTTTAGAATTTTTAATGAACAACAATGTTTATATCAGGTTTGGGAGTATCTTGAAGTTTTTAATGACAAGAACATTTGTAGGGAAAAATCGGTTCAAAACGCGGCAGAAGCGTAGAATGAGGGTTTGGTATATTTTCAATTTTTCTCCCTTTAATAGAAAGAACCTTAACCCCAGATTAATTGACATATATTAAAATTGTTGTACCATTTTTTCTCGTGAAGTTTGAACTAGCACCGAATTGAATCCGCTAGATCTTCTAATCCAATCCATGAACGTGAATCACCTAGGAGTGTGGGCTTCCTTTCTTTTAATTGTATACCTGAGGATGGAAACAAACAAAATCTCTTTCTTTGTTAGTCACAATAATCTCCCAAGAAGAAAAAGAAAGAACGTTAGGTCACTTGTGAATTATCAATCATTTTGATTAAAACTCGCGTGAACCTAGATTCGATGTTGTACACAAAACCTTTTAAAGTAAAGGCTACTAGTGCACTATCGAATACAAAGCGTTCTTTCTTCCTTTTCCTTTTTGCCAAATTTTCACACACCAATCTTTAGAGTTGGAAGAATTTATCTAGAGCAAGATCCGGATTCTCTACACTCAAAATTCTCTCTTGGATGAAATTTATCTCCCTTAGATTAGGGTTTGTCCGAAATTTCTCTCCAAGAAAAGGAAGTGGCCGAAAGTTTTCTCTCTAAAAATTAGGTTGGCCGAATTCTACTCTATCATATATATAGTGGCCAGATTCTTCATCCTTTTAATTTAGGAGACCAAATCCTCTCCTAAGAAGGATTTACTTGGTGGGTAAGAATCCTTTCCTTAGGAGGATTTACTTGGTGACAAAGAATCGTTTTCAAAGAAGAATTATTTTCTACATCAAGATTCCTAATCCAACTCAAATAGTGTATTTATTCAATAACCAATTATTGAATATAATTAAATTGTGACTAAATCAAAAACTTCCTAATTTGACCAATTATCAATTAGAGTCCTAACAAAAATCAAATACTTCCTAATTTGACTAGATAAATAAACTCCTATTATTTATCTACTTATCAAATACAACGATACTTATCATATTGCCAACAATAATATGACTCTAGGAGACCATCTCCTACTAGGAAAAAGATTTTGACTTTTAATTAAAAATTAATTAATTAATTTCTATTTAATTAAATAATAAAATAAAAAACAATATATAAGGCTATTCTACAAGCCCTAGCCGCCCAAGCCTATACACGGGCCAAATATTGTTTTTCTTGTTTTATTAAATCCATTGGACTTAAAGAAAAAAGTCTACATGTGAGCTAGACCCATTCTTACTAAAAGAAACAAGTCCATGCCTTAATACCATTCTAGAAAGACCCATAAATTGGTCCGGTAGAATATATCAAGTGATCCATGCAAGTTCGCTCGGATTAGGGATCTTGGTGGGATATCTAAATTTAAGCTCCAATAGACATAACCTAATCACAATCAACAAATGATTCACTTAGTTCCGATATATTAATTTTAGTTCATTACAACTAAAATTTAACTCTTAAGTAAAGATATAATAAGTTAATATTGCTCATTCGTACCCTATACAATCTTAATGGAGATAGTGTATCCTCTTGAAGAATACTAGAAATCGCCAAGAGCTCATAGACCGCCTATAGCTCTCCTAGTTACTATATATACTCATAAGACCACATTTTCAACTTGGATATTTTGACTTGTCCGGAAACCATATTTCAATAGATGCTATTAAAAAACTTAACGTTAAGATTTAATATCCAATTGTTGGGGTTTATGCCCTAAAGATGTAATTTGTAAATGGATTTATGAAATAAATAAAAGGAAAAGTTCAATTCATTCTTGTTGTGTTGTTTATTTTATAACTTGTGCATATATTTAACATCCAAGATTGTCAGATGTAATCTCGAACTGTGTATATGAGTGTCATATACAGATGGATACAGTAAGAGATGTGCAATCTAAAGAGTCCATAGATAACAAATAAAGCTGGGTACTTTATTTGTGGTTAATCTATAGTTGCGGTCAATTCCGTAATGTACGGTGAATCTATCTCGAATCTTTCATATGGAGATATGAGAATGGAGGCACCTTGTGTGATGTGATCATATATGACTGGGCCATGATCTATATGAATCTCTCACCAAGATCCGTTTACCGAAGAGATTCATATATATATCAGCTAATGATGGCTATATCGACTCTCGACTCCTTCAGGTTCGATCGTGGTCTTTGATATACCCTGGATGAGGTCAGATGCAGTTCCCGATCAATATGCTCCGTATGTTGGGATTGCGGTTCTGCTTGTGGCTGGGAAGGTTTGTACACAATAGTGGAATCCACTCCTTCTTGTGAGAAGTAGGTGGTAGTTCCCTTAAGGGTTGATTCGGGGCTTGGACAATATGAGCGCTCTCCTAGTTCTGTGAGGAAATAGGATTTGTTGTTCATTATAGAATCAATGGTACTTAAAGGATATATTTAATTAGTGGGGTAAAATATACATTATGACCCAGCTCTAATTATGAACCATTATGGAGGATCACACCATATGTAATAGCTATATCGATGAACATCGAGTTGTATCGGTCTGTATAAAAGCATCTGCAGATGAGAGAGTGCAGCTTCGGGTTTTTAGTGGAATAACACCGAAGTTAATAATTAAGGAATATTAAGTAAACAGTTTAGTTAATGATTCTTAAGATTATTGGAGCTCAAAATACTGTGGGTCCAATAGGTCCCCTTGCTCGCCCAATCGATTTAGATAAGAAGGGTCACGGTTAACTAATTGGATTGTCCAATTAGTTGTGTTACGAAAGTGACAAATGTTTATTCGAAAATTAATTGAATAATGAGATTATTTAATTAATGAATGTTAATAGTTAAATTAATTAAATAATTAGATTATTTAATTATATTGATAGTTATGAATTATTAATTAACTATTAATTGGAGGGTGTTAGTTGATATATGGATTTAGGTGAAGATAAAATAATAGGATTATTTTATTTTTACAAAATCATTTATCTAAGTATTTGAATTTAAGTTTAAATTTAAAATACTTATTATCACTTTTAATATATTAGATATATCTGAAAAAGATAATTAAAAGATATATATATCAATTAATAACACAAGAGAGTGCTTTGTATGCAAATTGGTCTGTACACATATATAAGTGTTTGTATAGGATACAAACAAGGATATATATGTATATAAAAGAGAGAAAAGATGAATATAGTTTGGTGCGTGAAACAAGACAAAAAAAAAACAAAACAAAAACGCATAAGTTTTGCATGATGCAATTTATGTGTGCACGAGATCAATACACCAAATTGAGAAGAAAGAGTTTCTTCAAGTATTTTATCAACATCCTCCATTCAAGTTCCTGAGACCGTGACTCACCCACACGTAGTTACCAGGCTCAGGAGATAGCAAGGAAGATCGAGTGGTTCATACAGGAGCACATCGAAAAGTGAAGGAGTCTCTAAACGTTGGTAGATTGGAGCCTCCAAACGTTGGTAAGATTTCTTCTTATGATTATATTGATTACAATTTCCTGTGAATACATATTGTATGTATGAGTTCTAAAAGTATTCACGATCCCAAGTTCGCTGGTTGAAGATACAGATTATGATTTGTATCAAAAATTTAAAACCTAATTCTATTGAGTGACTGGTGAACAGGGTTCCAACAATTGGTATCAGAGCCAATTTATTTTTTGAAACATGAAATTGTTTTCGATGCTCCTATATGTATGAATTTGTAGGCACCATCTATATGATTGTATGAATGTTTATAATTAAATTGTTTAACTTAAACATGTTTGATCGTAATTTTTTATGGTACTGTGGATTTAGGGTTTATGGATTGTATAATTTTTTGATTATTTTTACTGTTATTGTATTGTAAATAAAAAAATTTGTAACTTGTAAACGAAGACCGAGGGTACTGTTCACCGAGGTACTGTTTACGGGGGGGGGTGTGGGGGGGGGGGGGACTGTTCATATACACTGTTCACAACAGGTACTGTTCATGGACATTTTTCATAGGGGTTACTATTCACCGACACTGTTCATACGATACTATTCATATATTGCACGGTTCCGTTGACAAGTGTTACTGAGTGCGTTCCGTGTAGATTTTCTGTTTCGGATTCATGAGATGAATCAGAGTGACCTGGAGAGCATAAATGATTTCTGAAGTTACAAGAAGACCGATGAACGCCTTGTGGAATTTTTTGTAATTTTATATTCCAAATTTTTAGGCTAAATAATCCACAGTACTCGGTCAATTCATGTATGCTTTATATTATGTGATGATAAAAGTATTGTCATGCATACGTATGTCATTTAGCTTAGATGTGCCTACACAAATATATTTGATATGTCATACATACATCATAACCTGATATTTTATGTATTTTTAATGTGATTAAAATGGGCAATATACATAAATGGCTATGAACAATGAGATTAGTTTTTTAATGGTTAGAAAACTTGGTAATTCTCATTAATATTAATCTAGTTATTAAAGAGTTTAATAAGTTATATTAATATGGTCATTTATTGTCATTAGGATTAATATGATTAATAACCTAATAATAAGTGAACCGAATAAAGTGTTAGGGTTTTAATAGTTAAAACTTGATAAACACTAACATAATAATCTGACCTTAGTAAATATTTTACAAAGGCTTAGATTATTCACTAATATATTAGATTTTTAATTGTTAAAAATCATTAATAATTTATTATTTAATTAGAATTTAATTCTAATTAGTTAATGCGCTAGATAACTTGATTAAAGTTAGTCGTTTAATCCGGTAGAGTCAATGTGCATTAACGGTTAGTAGAAAACCCTATTTTTAAATTAGTGAGTGGGAGAGGGATATATGGCATATATATCCCACGGTCTCCATCATTAGTTCAACATCGTGAGATCTCAGTGGGGCATCGTGATGGCTTTGCTTTCGTCCTCCCTAAGGAGGGTTTCCACAAAGGTCAATACCAAAGTTGACTTCCTAACGAATAGGATTTCTGAGGGTATTTCGGGATTGACCGACCGTAAGGCAGTAATTCTCGAGTTAAGTTCGTGAGATCTGAAATGGAGGGTTACACTCACGAAAGTTTGAACTAAGTTCGTTAATTAAAAACCTGACTGAATGGACGATGATTGATGATATGGAATAAGAGTTATTCTAGAATATCATTTGATTGAGAATGTCTCGGTCTAACATGCAAAGACTTGACCGACCCTAAGGCAGCACTTCTTTGTGGTATGTTGGATTGTCATGGTATAGTAACTAGTTTTAAGGTAGTTCTAGTTCGTTAAACATGTTCATGCATCCTGTTTGAATTTATGCCAAAGCACTCACATTTGTTTTAAATAAATGACTGAATGAATGTTTTATTTATTTTAGCAATAATGTCTTCTGCATTACTTCAAATTCTCTTAAACGAAAAATTAACTGGTGATAACTACACTAAGTGGAAACTTAACATTAATGCAATATTGGTCACCAAAGGCCTCATGTTTGTGCTTACGAAGGAATGTCCTCCAGTGCCCGCTACCAATGCCACATGAACGGTTCGTTAGGTATACCAGCGATGGGTCTCATCTAATGAGAAGGCCCGAACATATCTGTTGGCTTCAATGACAAACGTGCTTGTCACAAAGCACAAAGTAATGACTTCAATCTTTAAAATCATGGAGTCATTGCAAGCTATGTTCGGGTAGCCCTCTGAGAAAAAGCAACACGAAGTTGTTCATTCCGCTATGCTTACTCGTTCGAAGGAAGGTATGTTAGTTCAGGAACATGTCCTGAGCATGATGTCCTACTTCAACAAGGCAGAAGTTAATGGTGGGGCAATTGATGAACCCAGTCAAGTGAGCATCATACTAATGACTCTTTCGAAGAGTTTTGATCGGTTTAAGAGTAACTACGAGATGGACAAGTTAACGTTCAATCTCACACAATTGCTCAATGAGCTAACTATCTTTGAGTCCTTGACTAAGGATAACAAGAGCAAGACCGGTGAGGCAAATGTTGCCGAACCATCTTTCTCCAATAATAAGAAGAGAAAGAGGTCTGATGGGAAGGCGAAGGGTAAGCCCAAAGAAAGAAGAATTCCAAGAAAGGTAAATATGAATTACTTGTTCTTGAGTCATGTTTAGTGGAAGATGATTCTTCGCCCTAGATAGTGGATTCAGAGGACACTAACCATGTTTGTTATTCTTTACAATGGACTAATTATTGGACACAGCTAGAGGAGCAAGCCTTCTCAATGCGTGTGGAATCAGGGGATGTCGTGTCGACACGAGCAGTGAGTGTAATTAGATTACTTTTTTTGTAATAATTATTTATTGTTGGACAATGTATTTTATATTCCTGGATTTATATGGAATTTAATTTACGTTTCTAGGTTGTTAGAATAAAAATAGTCTATTTCTTTTAATAATAAGTCTGTTATTATTGGAAAGAATTGTATGGATATTTGTTCAGGAATTAATGAAAACAATTTGTATGTGTTAAGACCGTTAATACATACTACACTGCTCAACACCAAAATTATTAAGGTTGAAAAACCAAAAACTAAACGACATATTTCTGGCATAAGATTTCTCTAGATAATGACACGTATTTATCGCATCTAAGGCTTGGTCATAAATACCTTGACCAGATAGACAGACTAGTAAAAAGCGGACATTTAAGCAAGTTAAAGCTTGGCACTTTTACTGGAAAAGGGATTAGAGCTAAAGACCTGCTAGAGCTTATACATATAGACATCTGTGGACCGATGAATGTTAAAGCTGGGGGTGGTTATGAGTATTATGTCATCTTTATAGATGACTACTCAAAGCAGAAGTTGAGAATCAATTAGGTAGGACTATCAAGTCACTACGATCGGATCGTGGAGGTGAGTACCTTGACCAAGAGTTTGAAGACTTCATGGTAGAGCATGGGATAGTTTCCCAACTCACAGCTCCCGATACACCTCAGCAAAATGGTGTAGCGGAGAGGAGAAATATAACCCTAATGGAAATGGTGAGATCTATCCTTAGTTTCTCATCATTACAAAATTCCTTCTAGGGATATACATTACAAACTGCGGTATATATTTTGCATGTGGTGCCATCCAAATCTGTTCCTAAGACTCCCCTAGAGTTATGGAATGGTCGTAAAGCTAGTTTGTGACATTTCCGTATATGGGGGTGTCTAGCACACGTGCTAAAGAACATAAGTGGAAAGCTATACTCCAAGTCTGTTGTCTGTCTGTTTGTAGGATACTCCAAGGAGACTAGAGGTGGACACTTCTATAGTCCCGAAGATAACAAAGTATTTGTATCGAAAAATGCAACGTTTCTTGAGGACAATTATATTAGTGATCATAAATCTCGTTCTAAGATTGTATTGAATGAGTTCGATTCTGGTGAGACTAGTGCTTCATCAACAAGAGTTGTTGATCCACAAACATCTGAGAGTTACATGGTTCCTAATCAGGATACACTACCACCTAGACGTAGTGAGAGAGTTGTGAGACAACCTGAACGCTATTTAGGTATAGGTGAGGGACAAGGTGTTATCTTTGCTAACAGTATGGAGGATCCATTGACATTTAAGAATGTAATGGAAGATCCTGATAAAGAGGAATGGCTTAAAGCCATGAATCTTGAGATGGAGTCAATGTACTCTAACTCAGTCTGAGATCTTGTAGACTTATCGGATGAGGTAAACCCATAGGGTGTAAGTGGATCTATATGAAAAAGAGAGGAGTAGACGGGAAGGTAGAGACCTTCAAAGCAAGGCAACTGGCAAGGGTTATACCCATAAAGAGGGGGTCGATTATGAAGAGACCTTCTCGCCAGTAGCCATGTTTAAGTCTATTAAGATTCTCATATCCATTGCTACCAATTTCGATTATCAAATTTGGCAAATGAATGCCAAGACTGCATTCTTGAATGGCAATCCTGACGAGAGCATTTATATGATGCAATCAGAGAGATTCCTGTCTCTAGATCAAGAGCAAAAGGTTTACAAGTTGCAAAGGTCCATTTATGGACTTAAGCAAGCATCTAGATTTTGGAACATAAGGTTTGATAATGTCTTATGGCTTCGAGTAGAACGTTGATGAGCGTTGTGTCTACAAGCGCATCTTTGACAAGAAAGTAGTTTTCTTGATCCTATACATAGTTGATATCCTACTCATTGGGAATGATGTGGGAGTACTGTCTAATGTAAAGGGTTGGCTGGCTAGCCAATTCCAAATGAAAGATTTAGGAGAGGCTAGTTATATTCTAGGGATCCGACATATAAGAGATCGTAAGAACAAACTCATAGCACTGTATCACGCATCATATATCGATAAGATTCTTGTGCGATTGTCGATACAAAACTCTAAGAAAAGTAATTTACCTTCCAGGCATGAAATTCACTTGTACCCTAAGACACCTCAAGAATTTAAGGATATGAGACATGTACCCTATGCATCGACAGTAGGTAGTCTCATGTATACTATGTTATGCATGAGACCAAACATCTGCTGACAGTTCAGGATTGAGATAGACTCTCCGATTGTCTTCAAGTGAAAACTTTTATCCACATACGGTTCTAGATATAGTATTTCACTGTGATCTAATTCAATGCACCCAGTGTATTGGATTGTTTTTTCCAAAGACACGACACTTTGATGATTTTAGACTCATCATAACACATCTGATCCCACTCAAATGCTAGCAAAAGAATCAACAACTTTGACAAGATTAAGGCGCTCAACCATTATCTTAAGTTGTGAATATTATTCAAGACTAACTAAAGAATTGTGTTTACCTCATACATATCCAGATGTACGAACAATTCTTCTTTTCTCATAGTCTTTTAACCTTACGATTATTTACTTTTGATAATTATAATAATTAAACTATAAATGTTATAAGATTTGTTAAAATAGAAATCACTTTTATTAATATGAAGAGATTGTCAAATATGTAATTACACTCTTGCTATCGAGCATAATCCCAACAACATGTACTTTTAACGTTTACATATCTGAGCTATGCAGGTCGGGTCTGGAAAACATTTCTGTCGACTACTGCTGGGTGAACCGCTTCCTAGATACAAATCTAAACTGTTACGTACAAAGCATAAACTCTCTGTCAAACACCGTTGGGTGGACCGCTCTCTAGAAATAGTGTCCACACAGAGGGCCTGCCGTTAGAGTTTTGCGCTATATGTACCGCTCTTCAGGCAATCCATATGTACCACGATGCTCATTATAGTGATCCTCTAGAAACCATCACTGCCCAGTCTGCTTCCAATGCATGTTGTCTAGACCACGACCTTCATAGCTAGTACTTACTAGACCTCACCACTGCCTGTACTGCTTGGGATGCAATGTTTACACAGCGGTCTACACCACGGTTCATTTAGTAAAACGATGCGTTTTGAGGTTTCAGGAAAGCAAAATTAGACATCACCGTTGCCTAGACTGCTGACCATGTTGAAAGTTCCCTAAAAACATGTGTGTGTACAGGGGGTGAATAGGTTTTAATCAAGTCAATTACCAATTTTTCTTGATTAGTCAATATTCAAAATTCACCCAATAAAACAAACATACAACATCAAGTGTAAGGTGCGGAAATATAAATAACACAAGATGTATACGTGGAAACCCTCCAAATAGGAAAAACCACAGGCTGTTAAGTGTGCCACACTCGGTCACAGAAATCCACTATATGAATAAAAGGTTACACCCTCAAGTGATACTCGGATTCTCACTCTCGACAACCACAGGCTATGGACACAACCACTCACCACTCTTGGTTCAATACCTAGTGATATCCCCTGATCCACTACTCTTGGCATGAGCACCTCCTACTCTACCCCTCGGGCCTTTTACAGTGGATACCCGACCAATTGCTTGCCAACCTACCCTTGGTTGCAAGACTAGACTTGCTTGTGCAACTTCACCTAAAAGCCACAAGGCTTTAACTCTATGAAGAGTACAACAACCTATGTGAATATGATGAAATATTCAAACATGCAAATAATCTAGGCAAAACACTAAATGATTATCTAGGAATTTAAGAATGTCACTAAGTACAATTCCTAGATATCAATGTCTAAATGATTGTTCATGAAGACTTAACTAGATATAGTTATACAACATTATATCCTAGTTATCAAACAAAGCCATTTCAACATATGTTGTCATTAAGCATGGCAGGGTCATTAAATGCAATCATCAAAATGCAATCAATATGACCTAATCAATAATGTCCAAATGCAATGCATAGAGGCTTAGCAAGAAGGGAAAATATGTCCTAAATTCAAGCTATCAACAAACAAACCCAATCATGTTATCAAGACTCTTAAATATATGCAATAACTAGAGTCTAGGTATTTAATCATGAAATAAACACCTAATTTAGAGTAAGAAGAACAATAAAAGATATTCAATGAAGTTCTTACTTACTTAGTCATGAAACCAAGAACACCCATGCCATATGATGAAGAATGATGCAAGATGGAGATGGGTTTTGGGTTTGGAGAGTTATTCAAGCTTTAATGAAGCTCTCTCTCTCAAGAAACTCTCTCTCTCTCTCACTCTAGGGTTCATTTTTTAGAGTCATTGAAATAATGAAGATGAGTTAAGGATGTATCTATAATGCCCAAGTGAAATGACATCATTTTGGACGAAGGAAACAAAGTTTTGTCACGACCGTTGTGCATGCCGCGGCCTAGCCAAGTGTCCAGACCACGGTCTGTGCAGCATGGCATGGCTGGATATTACCGCTGCCTAGGTCACTGGCTAGGCATGGGACCAAAAGCGGTCTAGGCCGCGGTACACACCAGACAGCACAACAACTTGAGCTTCGAGCGACCCAAAACATGACCAAATGACATCCAAACCTTTTGTATAGTATACCGTTGGAAAGGTATGGAAGTATACTTTATACTCCAATTTACAAAACATAATTTGGATGTCTGTAGAAAAGGTTATTGTCATTTTAGTGACCAAAGGTCAGAAACGGACAACAACAGAGATGCCCTATTTTTGTGGTCACTTTGTAGATTTCAAAACCAATCCAAACGGTCATGAAATATTACGAATAATATACCTTTGGAAAGGTATGGGTGTCTAGTTTGTACATAAAATTTCAAAACTCATTTTGAATCATTTGATAAAAAGATATGGTCACAAGACCATACAAAGGTCAGTTTTGAAAAATATTTAAATCATTGAAATACACTATTTTTGAAACTAGACACCTTACTCCATATAACCAAACCAAGAGAAGAATTAGACCTTCTTATATAGTCACTCAATGCGCTAAAACTAGCACACCATGGTGCAAGTGTGAACACAACACAATACCACACTTAAATCTACAAATGAAGTGCAAGTGTGATTGTGAAGAGATGCACAAACAATATCAACACAAATGTAGGATCAACAAAGCATGCATGAGGTGTGTGTGTGCACCTAAACTCTTCAAGAGACAAAGTCAAGTGAATATACCTTTTGCTCTTGAAGTCATGGAGATGCTTGGAAGCTTGCCAATGAGGACCTAAGCTACCCATTACACAATCATCCCCAATGTGGTGTGGTTTGTCATGAAATAAGCCAATCATAAAATCAAGGTCCTTACACATGTAAGTGACCCAAACCGTGATAGGGCACACTTTTGTGCACCTATATAAGTGTGCGGTATGTTCTTTGTCTCCCCTTTCTTCCTTCTGCGTATAACCACCATTCTTCTTCCCTCTTTTTTTGTTTTTAAATTTCCCTCACACAAATTTTCTACAAATATTCACAAATCTTCACTAAGAATCAAAGGTATGCCCTTTTCTCCCTCTTTCATAGTTTATTTTGCTCTTTTGCATGTATTTGATCTAGCATTTTCATGAATGTGTTGATTTAGAGGACTTTGTGATGATTTATGAATTTCTTGCGTAAATAGCCAATGGGCTTTATTTAGATTGATATATTTATATGATTTAGCTTTTTTGATAGGACTTTCACTTGGTTATGCCTGAAATTTCGAATTCAAGAATTATTTGGGGAAGAATTTGATTTTTTGTACATGTATGCTTGGTGTGATGTCGTTGTGTTTTGAATGGATTTGTACTGCTTATGGAATGTTTTTATTTGGAAAAAGTTGATTATTGGAAATTTGGTCAAAATTGAGTCAAATTGCTGCCGGATTTTATATACAAACCTTGCTTATTTGGTTTTGTTTGTTTAATGTGTACAGATGACAGAAATAAATCCAACAAAGAGACCACTAGTAGGCAGCACTTCTAGAGGCAAAGGAACCATTCTCCCACGCCTTGCCCAACATAAAGATTTTCGGGATAGGATTTCAAAATTTTAGAGCCGGGCATGGATAATTGAGAAGCGTATTGATGTTCCAAGTTTGGTAGATGAAGGGAAAATCGCACAACGGAAGCGTGAAACGTAGGGTTTGGTATAAATAATTTTTTTTCCCATTTTAATAACAAGAACCTTAACCCTAGATTAGTTGATGTATATAAAAGTATCGTACCTTTTTATCGTGACGATTGAACAAGCGCCGAATTCAATCTGCAAGATCTTCCAATCCAATCACGAATGTGAGTCACCTAGGAGTGTGGGCTCCCTTTCTTTAATTGTATACCTGAGGATGGAAACAAACAAAATCTCTTTCTTTGTTAGTCACAATAATCCTCAAGAAGAAAACAAAAAACGTTAGGTCACTTGTGAATTATCAATCAATTTGATTGAAACTTGTGTGATCCTAGATTCGATGTTGTACACAAAACCTTTTAAAGTAAAGGCTACTAGTGCACTATCGAATACAAAACGTTCTTTCTTTCTTTTCTTTTTTGCAAAATTTCTCACACACCAATCTTTTGAGTTGGAAGAATTTATCTAGAACAAGAATCAAATTCTCTACACTCAAAATTCCCCTTTGGTCGAAATTTTCTCTAAGAAAAATACCTTGGCCTAATTCTACTCTTAGAATTCTTGCTTGGCCGAATTTTTCTCTTTTGAAAACAACATTAGCTTGGCTGAAATTTTCAAGAAGAAATTTCATTAGGTTGGCCGAAATATACAACCTATATTTATAGGTTCACAAATCCTATCTTAAAGAGGATTTACTTGTATTTTGTTTAAGAGACCTAATCCTCTCCAAAGAAGGATTTAATTGGTGGACAAGAATCCTATCCTTAGGTGGATTTACTTGATGATCCAACTCAAATAGTGTATTTGTAACTATATTAAAGATTTCCTAATTTGACTAGATAAATAATCCTTTTTATGTATCTACTTATTAAATATAATCTTTAATATTAATTATACCACCGACAACAGTATAATATTAAGAGACCTTCTCCAACTAGAATTTTTTTTTGATTTTTAATTAAAAAATTAATTAAATACCAAATTAATTAATTTCCATTTAACTAAATAATAAAATAAAAACCAATATGTTAAGCTATTTTATATAGCCTTGCCGCCCAACACATATACATGGGCCAATATATTATTTTTTTTATTTTACTAAATCCATTGGACCTTAATAAAAAGTCCAAATGTGAACTAGACACATTCTTACAAAAATAAAGAAGTCCAAATGCCTTAATACAATTCTAGATAGACCCCTAAATTGTTCCGGTAGAATATATCAAGTGATCCATGCGAGTTCGTGTGGATTGGGGATCTTGGCGGGCTAACTAAATTTAAGCTTCAATAGACATAACCTAATCACAACCAAGAAATGATTCACTTAGGTCCGATCTAATAATTTTAGTTTATTCCACTAAAGAACTAAAATTGAACTCTTAAATAAAGATAGAATAAGTTGATATTTCTCATTCATACCCTAGACAACTTTATTGGAGATAGTGTATCCTCGTGAAGAATACCAGTAATCGCCAAGAGCTCATAGACCACCTATAGCTCTCCAAGTTACCATATTTACTCATATGACCACATTTAGAACTTGAATATTTTGACTTGTTCAGAAGCCATGTTTCAATAGACACTATTGAAAACTTAACATTAAGATTTAATATACAATACCTCAAAATATCCATATGGTGGTATTCTACTCACATTTAATAAATGGAGCCATGATGTTCATATCTATAAATAAAGTTCTCTATCGATTAACAAATGAATACCACCAAAATATCGAGGATAGACTATGCTATATAATCGTACTCATTGATAGCTCAAATGATAACAATTGCAACTATAAGTCCATCATTTATCTCAGGATTGAGATAGACTCTCCGATTGTCTTCAAGTGAAATTTTTTTATCCATTGACGGTTATGGATAAATTAATTCACTGTGATCCTATTCAATGCCTCTAGTACACTAAATTCTTTTGCCCAAAGACACCACGCTTTGATAATTTTAGACTCATCATAACATATTTGATCCCACTCATATGCTAGCAAAAGAATCTACAACTTTGGCAAGATAAAGGCGCCTAACCTTTTTCTTAAGTTATGAATATTATTCAAGAGTAACTAAAGAATTGTGTCTACCTCATACATATCTAGATGTATGAACAATTCTTATTTTCTCATAGTTTTTTGACCTTACGATTATTTACTTTTGACAATTATAATAATTAAACTATAAATGCTATAATATTTGTTAAACTAGAAATCACTTTATTAATATGAAAAGATTGTCAAATACATTATTATACTCTTGCTATCGATCACATCGATGTCTGAGGTGGTATCTACCCACCAATGGGTAGGGTTCGCTCAACGGCCTCCAAAGCCCAACATAAGCATAATAGCCGAATCTATACAAGTATGATTCCGGAGAGGTGTCTGAGTGGATGACCGGTTTTGGTATAAGAGGTCGAAGTTCACATCTCACCGGATGTCATCAACCAATATTTTACATCCTGAAATGTACATGTTAATACCAACAGTGGGATAGAGGTAATTGATGAGTTTGATAGGTACCAGGGAAGAATGGTTGCTGTGCTTCGTTTAGGTGGACATAGGGAGTAGAACCAGCTGGTTCAATTATACTAGAGTGATCTGATGCTACATTCTGGAATGTATTTTATTCTTACTCATTGAGGCATACAAAACTTCTAACGGAGCTGTTTTATAAGCCTACCCTGCTACTGCATCGGATTATGATTGGCTGACCAGTTGATATTGGTCATGTGATTTTTTGAGCCATCTACAACAACGGGTGTGAGGATGCATCTTCCATGATATTTCTCTACCTGAACACAACTTTTTACCAAGAGACAGGTATCCTAGTTGACAACGGATTGGAGGAGCATGCACCAAGTATGTTGGCAATGACTCTTTGGAACAAGTTGTGTAACGATTGGGGCCTATCGACCATAAGTTAGTATGAAGAGCGGAGATGTGGTCGTGAGGTGCAAAAGGGTCAGGAAGCCCAGATGCAAGAGGAGCAGTTACAGATGGAGGTTGCCGCCCCGATTCCAGATTTTTAGCTAAACGTTCCTCCAACCATTAAACCCGATGTCGCTCAGCCAAGAGGTACATACTTTGATTATATGTTTCAGTCTATACGAGACCGCATGGATAGGTAATTATGAGAGATGGAGGATTGACTGAACAATATTTTGTCAGTGTTCATTCGAGCATTACTGAGCAGCGTTCGATGGTTAGCCGGTTTACTATGGCTGATGATAATGGTGTTCCCCTTAAGTCTTCAATTCACGTGCCATATTTCATGTGGGTTGCAGTTCATGGTATTAGCAGTCGGGTTTTGGATTTGGAGCCTCTATAGAGCTGAAACATCGTGATCGTGATTTGGACTAGGAGACCGAGGTTTTGCACCTCTCGGACGAGGATGGAGATTTGTATAGAGGATATGAATTTTCTTTCACCTTCTTGTTTTATTTTTTGTTATTCTCTTTTGAACTATTTCTATTTTTATATTTGTTTTTTATTTTGAATTTATTTTCTTTTTATTTTCTTGATATTTATGTGTTTTATCTTGAATTCTAGTATTGTCGGTATTTTTAATTCTTTAGTTTTGTTTTGAATTTACTTTTTTTGCTCCCGTCTTTCCTCGTTTGTCACCATTGGGTACAATGTTGATTTTAGGTTTGGGGATGTGATCTATGATATTATGCTTTGATCTGTGCCATAGAGATAATATGCATTAATCACTAAGTTTACACTAACTTCTTGCCACTTAGAGTAGTGCATTGTATTATTCAAAATTTTATGACATGGGTTTGGTGTGATAGTGGATAGGAAGCTTAGTTGGATTGCCATGATTAATAGTGGAGATTACCCTTGTGAGTTTACCAAGCCAAAAAGTGTACATAAATATTATTATATGAGGGTTCTTTTGTTTTTACTCTTTAAATACTCAGTGGGTTCTTAGAATTAGATTTGATCTCTATAGGTTGTACATAGAGCATTATAAAACTTTCATCGTTACAAGAATTCACATGTTAATTTTGATCTTTTGTAAGTCGAACCAGTGGAAGTGATGATTAGACTATATGTGCTTGAACTACTTAAAAGGCCTGAAATATTGTCTACCCTTGTGTGTGCTCCATAACTTATAACTTGGGAACACGACTTCTAAGTCATAGCCCTGTTTGAAGCGAAACACTAAATAAGTCTTTTTCTTTCTTCACCACATTAACTGTAACCCATGTAGCCTATATTGTAGACATAACTTATAGCTTGGGATCATGCTTTCAGAATGTGAAGAAGGTGTGATATTTTTGCATGTGAGTTTTGTGCATATTTCAATCAGAGGCCAATGAAGAAAAAGAGTTGCATTCGATCCAAAAGCGTAAGTTTGATAATTATGAATTTCTATGTACTTCTCTGATTCTCAAGTTTGATTCATTCAACTTAGAAAAAAAAATGTGCCACTAAATTAAATGGTGTGTTGAGAGAATCAGAAAATAGATTGTTAATGAATGCAATTAAGTCAATTAGATTGCAAAGGTTGTTTAAACTCAAAATGAGTTTGACAAGAAAGAGAAAGGTGAATTCTTGAAGAGATAGACAGTAATAAGTTGCAATATTCCACTTATAATGATATCAATGAGGCCCAAGAGATTTGAGCAAAACTATAAAGGTGATTGAAGACTCTTATGGTATGGCCGTAGGTTTTTGAATTCCTAATTTCCCATTCTTTCTTAACCTTAACCCATGACCCTTACTTAATGAAAGCCTAATTGATCTGCCAGTTATCCTTGCTATGAAAGTATTATTTTTTCATGAAATCTTTTGTATTAAATAAAGCGTTCTTTCTATTATATATTCATATGCGATTATATCTTGAAATGTATTGTGCATAATTTATATCGCATATGCTTGATGAGTGTACTTGCTTAGGTTGTGTGAATTGATAAGCGACATGTTTTGAGAGTTAGAGTCGAGGCGAATTACATCTATGACATTCAGCGAATGTGACTTTGAAACTTGAACGTCTTGAGAATGGGCTTTTCATTAAAAATAGAGCAAAGCATTCAGCTTTGTGACTTAACTTTAGTCTTTACTTACTGGCTTTTGCATGCATTGTTTCAATATGGGCACGTTTCGAATGCAATTTAGATGATTGGTATTTAAAGGCATGTAGCATACGCTTAATGTTATCATGTTCCCTACGAAAGTGACTTAGTTAGGATTTTTATTTTTAGGTTTAGTTTTTGATTTTCTTAGTTTTGCTCGATGACTAGCAAAAGATAGGTTTGGGGGTATTTGATCGGTCTATTTTATATAGATTTTTCTCCCCTATTTCCTATGTAATAAGCTTGTCTTTCGAGTAATTTAGGTTATTTAATTTGTTTATTGAGCATCTGTAGGTCATTTTCCTTAAAGATGAGGTGTTTGGTGATATTTGCAAGGAATAGAACTTAACAAGAAGATAATGGGAAAATCTGTCAACCACCGCTATGTAGGTTGTTGCCCTTACAGTGCTTTAACTGCAGCATAACCAACGGTGCAATCCAGGCATTCAAGTTTTTCCAGCGCGGTCCATACCGCTTCTAATTACTAGTCTATTCTACGGTCCAAACCGTACAAGCGCCCAGAGAGCATACCGATGTCGTTGTTGCGGCCTGTGCATGTGTTCGTGCCTCGGTATAGGGAGCGGTCATGCGCATTCCTTTTTTTCTAGGGAATTTTGAAACCCTATTTGGTGGAGGACCTATAGATATTTATTTATTATCCTTGTTTTATAGAATGACACACACATATTCTAGCCCTCTCAACCATTATTCTCTTTCGCAAAAACCTTACACAATTCTCTCATCATCTTTACACATTGAAGATTCGAAGACTAAGATGATTTCAATTGAAGACTTGAAGTACTCAATGGGTTCTATCTTTTCTTTCTCTTTTATTTTTATTTTCATGATATGCACTAAGGAATTAATGTGAACCTCTATGAATGCTCTTTGTTAGAATTGACTATATTTTAATTAATTCAGGTTTTGATTCATTGATTCATCTTATGTTTTAATTCTTTATTCTTGTTAATGCTTGATCATAAGATGGCATGGATTTAGGGTTTCGATAATTTAATAATTGACATCGGGTTCTTCACCATTAATTGTTAGGTCTGTGAGTTTTGTTGGCATTATTCTACATCAAAACAACATTTTCTTTGTATTGTTTAGTTGTCTAGGATTCATAATGATTCAAGCTTCAAAGAGGAAATGTCAATTATTCAAGCAAGTTCAAGTCTTCAAAGAGAAATATGCTTCATGATTCTACAAAGGTATATTAAGACCTTTCTTTTCTCTTTCAAGTCTTAGACACACACATACAATTCATTCATATGTTTCCTTGCATCATTGTGCACCATGTATAACACATTCTCATGCATTGGTATGGAAATAACATGTTTTGGAAAATGCATGATTGGAAACTATCTCTATGTAGTTTGCATTCTAGTGTGGATTGTGTTTGTATGTGTATATGTTTGTATAACATGTATATTGAAATTGAATTTAGCCTTAAATCATTGTTGATTGAGTTCCGGTCATTTCGGTTACTCATACTATTGATTTCAAGTTCCGAGTCAAAAGTTATGATACTTTCCAGTCATGTTGCGTACATTGTCTTCGTCTTCGTATATCTAGTTGAATTCTTATTTTATGGGTTGAGTATCTTATATTTCCATGTCCATGACAGAGTTACGGTTCGTAATCAGCAAACGGATTCGAATTCCATATTCGGAGGCCGGAGAACGGTCGAAGAACGCGAGGGAAGCGCATGGGAGTTGCACCATGGTCGAAAGGCCAACAAGAGGTGCAAGCCTGAGATGGCGCGTGGCAATCTCGGCTGCTGCCCCGAGATGCCCATGCACCATCTCGGGGAAGCATCTTGAAGGGGGAGCTTTTGTCTTTTCACATATATCTCTTCCCTCTCCTTTATATATCTCTTTTCTCTCTCATTTCATTCAAAGGAAGAAGAAAATGTAGTGCAGAAAATTTCCAGGTTTTTTCTCTCAACTTTGAATCACCATATCTCTCTCATTTCTTATCCGATTTGAGTGATTCAAGTTGGAGAAGTTTTGTATTGAAGTCCTCTATCAGCTCCAAGCAACCTTGAAGTCATTTGTTCAGGTTTTCTGGTGGATCGCACCATTTTCGTGACTGCACTCGAAATTGTCAAGGTATTGGTTTATCTTTTCCTTGGGTCTTCTTCCTACTTGTGTGTATTTGACTTGAACATATGTTTATGAGTGATAGATCTTCAATTAAATGCTATTTGTGCTTAATTAGATACTTGATTATGAGTTAGGTTTCAATAAAACCTATGTTTTCACATGATTGTGAATTGTATTGTGCTAGCATCTTATCTAGGACTATTTGTGTTTTTACTGACTTTATTTTCATGATTAATAGTTCTATTATGTGCTAGAACTCATTTGTTGAATAGATCTAGGATTAGCAAATTTGATTTTATATTTAGGGTTTAATAGAGTTTAATTGACTATTTTGTGAATATATGCTCTAAATGATTGCTAGAGATTTGATTGATCATATCTTGTGTTTCTAGCATTTTTGTGTTAGTACTAAAGTCTTGAATATGTACTTCATGAACATGTTTATTCCAAGCTTTAGTAACATGAATAAAATCTAAGTTTAAAGTATGTGTTTGGAAATTTGGCATGCTGTAGATTTTTATTCATGCATAAAATCTAGACAATCTTGTTTTATGAACTTTATTGTCTATGTCTAGATCTTCATGGAGTGTACCTAATCCATACATTTCATATGCTCATGCTTCATCTTGTGTGGTGTCATTTTTGGATTATAAACTAGAAAAATATACTTTGTGTGCTCATTGATTAATTCTAGTTTCCATAGAATTTGTTGATCATCTTATTCTATGTTGCGTGCTTGTTTGCATTTTGCATTCATGATCACCTAGATGCCTTATGAAAAAGGAAGTCTTCACAATAGGTGTGAGACCTATGGTGTTGAGCAAGAAGTCTTGGCAAGAGGTGTGAAGCCTTGGATTGTCGAGCAAGGAAGTCTTGGCTAGGATCGGGAGGATCCGGATAGTCGAGCAAGAAGTCTTGCCTAGAGTTGGAAGAACTCAGATACGTGAGCAAGGAAGTCTTGACTAGAGTCGTGAGGACTTAGTTCAGCAAGAAGTCTTGCCTTGGGTCGTGAGGATCCGGATAAGGTGAGCAGGGAAGTCTTGACAAGAGGTGTGAAGCCTCGGATTGTTGAGAATAGGGTGGTAACTTCTAGAGTAGGATAAGAGGGTAGTTTCTAGGTGAAAAGGTCACTTGAGAGATTGTACTTGTCTTATCTACTAGTGGATTTTGTTTTCCGGTGGTTGCTAGCCCGTGGATGTTTCCTCTTCGGAGGTTTACCACGTTATATCTTGTGTCAACTTTTCTCTATTCCTAACTTTCTAGTATTTGTATTTGTTATTCGAATACTATGGATATAACTCTTTATGCAAGTTGACTTCCTTATACAATATTGTTTGTGTATGTTAGATAACTTTGTATCTTGTGATATTTCATTCAAGTTGTAAAGTATCATATTGTAATACTCTAAGTACAACTTATGGAATTTTATCTACATTGAGTATATTTGTTCATAAGATACATTGATTCTTGTTGTATGTTTTGTAGACTAAGAGTGGAGATTTGAGCATACATGAATATATTGTTTTCTCATAACAATCATGTGTGAATGTTAATTTGTATGCTTATAAAGGTTTTGTCACTTGTCTCGAAAGATTTGTTAAAAATGAGAGACAACCTATTCACCCCCCCCCCCCCCCCTTCTAGGTTGTTTAGTATAACCTTGTACACATTCTTTCAATTGGTATCAGAGCTGGTCACTTAAAGTAGTTAGTGTGATTCAGTATCTACAAGGTTATTTACTATTCATGGATATCAACCTTTAGTCTACAACTGTTTATTTTTGGTTGTCCTGCTTTATTGGTTGTGAAAAAGGTTCTTCTTGTTTTATATTTCATTTGTCTACTAACAATTTTGTTGATAAGCTTGAAAAGAAAGTTAGTGACAAAAACAAAGATGAAGAAGCTTTTTCTGGAGGATGATCGACCTAGACATGATTACTTGTCTTTGCAACTCAATGAAGAGAATTACATGTCAAAGACCACCAACTTCTACTTGATGGCAAGAGTTCAAACTCTTTCCATGGAAAGAGATGAAGCGTTAAAGGAAGTTGAAGTGAAGAATAAAGTGATCAAATGTCTAGAAAAGAAGATGGTTGAAGAGGCTCGTATGTTTGATAGATTAACAAATGATTTTGCTAATAATTTGCTTTTATTTCTTGAAGGTAATGATCAAAGGCAAGGAAGAGGAGTTGGCAATCATGAAGGCCAAAGAGTTTGGTAATCTTCATGGAGATTTAAATGACTTAAGCATTGTAGATGAGCAAGTGGAGTCTCCTACAACTAAAGGCAAGTCACTAAGGAACAAGAGGATTTCAAAGGCCATGTCTTCCAAGGTCAAGAGCAAAATCAAGGAAATTAAGGAGTCTTCACCATCGGTACACTCTCACCAAAATATTAACATCTCAAAATTTATTCCGGTTTGCTAATTTTGCTATGTTGTCGTGAGTATTTTAGATGATGCAAACTAGGGAATGTGATGCATGCTAATGAGATGTGAAAATCTTCTATGAATGTTTCTTGCATGATAACACTTTGAATTTTGTGTGTGATAATGATAATCATGTGAAGAAAATAGTTGAGAAGATTTGGGTGAAAATGAGTGTTTCACATGATCATATTTATAGTCTTGATAATATCTTTGTTGATGGCAATAATGATGTGTTTTACATGAGTAATATCTTTATAGAGAAGATAGTTGATGATTTATCTTCTAGATATATTTTTACCATGAGAAATGATCATGATTTTTGTGTGAAATTTCACCCAAGAACAAATAGTTCAAGGGTGAGTGCTCTTACCTCTAGTGTAAGTAGCACATGTAAGTTAGCTTTAAGGCTAAGTGTCAAGCGTGTTGAGAATTCTAGCTAGCTAGCTAGCTTGGAATACTCCACGTTTAGACACGAACTTAGCTATTTCACTTAACTTTGTTTTGATAGTCAAAATCAATTGATTAACTTTTGAGAAGTTACTTTTATGAAAAATATTTTGTGGTTATCTTGTTAAGACTTTTGGAGAAAATCATTTCTATGCTTGCATTGCATCATATAGCATGTCATATTAGAGAACTAGTATAGTATTCATATGGTCCTTATTGACATTTGCTCTCTAAAGATCTTTTTGTGATGTGTTCACAAAGATCTTACTCATGATGCTTGAAATGCTTGCTTGAATGATGAGTGGCACACTTTTTGAAAATATGAGCTTCATATTATTTGAAAGCTACTCATTAGAGAAGTAATGATCTTGAATAAGTCTTTAATTATTGCTCTTAGATCATGTGCTTATGAGCCATAAAAACTTGATTTTCAAAAATTGCACTTTGCTTCTCTTATATGTTTAAGTTTGAGTAGTAGAGTTTGAAAATGTGTAGATTATGAATGCATCTAAAAGTTTATTGCTTAGTAAAAGATAGATGACCTATGGTTAGTATCCATTTTGCTTTGGCAACTACATAGAACTCAACGAGCACCTTCATGGAAAGGGCTACACACATTGGTTGTGAAGCCACCTAATGTAGGAAAGGGCTACACCATTGTGATGAGTGAAAGCCGTCATGAAGAATTTATGTTTATGTATGCAAAATCAAAGATGTGTTGAAATAGAATAGATAAAAGAGAAATCTTTGATTCAAAGCCTAAAAAGAAATGGATGAAGGCTTAAAATGGAATATAGTTGAAAATTATGATTGCTCGGGTTGAAAAACAGAAATGGGATGATGAGCAACATGCACACAAACGCTCATATGTTGAAATCTATTCTCTTTAAAGCAAAAATCCAGATGATAATCGGTTGACCTTGATTGGAATAGCTTTAGATTGATAGGTGTTGAAGTGGTTTGCATGTTGATATCACAATCACTCATTTTATATATGCTTGAAGCAAAATTCACACACACACTTTTGCTTATAGAGTATTTTGATATTCTAGCAATTATTAGAAGAATTATGAGAGAGATTGAAAATCTTGGTGTATCTCTCATAGTTTGTGGAGATTATTTTGTTGGATTTCTTTAAAATTGCTTGAATGTGTGATTGTGTGGATTTATTGTGAACATTATTCTATCTTGATATTAGATAGAGCAATTATCAAGGGGGAGCATAGTATGCTAGACTTTGTTCTCTTTTATGATATGTTCACATGTTTCAAGTTGATATTTGTTGGCATATTCATTGGTTGATATAATGAATCTTGAAGATGCTATTTCATATTTCTTGATTTGCATGATAATTCTTTGTATTACCATATGCCTTTGCATTGTTGATCACAAATAATGCATGTAACATTTTTGTAATAATTGTATGATTGTATTTGCAGTCAACTTCTCCTTATTTGGGGTTGTATAGTAGTTGAGATTGCAATCAATTCCTTCATTCTTGAAATTGAAATGAGAATAGTTACAATGAATTCTTTTTTGTTTTGGAGTCGATAGTAATTGTAATTGTAATTAATTCTATTGATTGTAGTTACAGTGAATTCCTCTTTGTTTGGGGTCGATAGTAATTGTAGTTGTAATCAATCCAATTGGTTATAGTTGCAGAAAATTCCTCCTTGCATAGGGTGATAGTAATTATGGTTTTAATCAATTTAATTGATTGTAATTGCAGAAAATTCCTCCATACTTTGAATGACAGTAGTTGTAGTTGTAATCAAATCTTTTCTTGTTTGAGGTTGATATGATTGTCGTTAATACCAATTCCTTCATATTTGGGGTTAATATGATTGTTAATGCAATTGTTGAACTTGGTAGAAATGAAATATATGCTTACGAGTAAAATTTATGCATTTGTGATTCACTATACCTTGATGAGTTTGTTGTGGTGTATAGATTTGAATAACCTTTAATAGGTTAACATGGAAAAGCAAACTAGAATCAAGGGAGAAGATATGGGAGCTAGATGCTTGAAATAAATCAATTCTTCAAGTAAGGCATCCATCTCCAAACATTATGTGAGATCACCAATTGTTTCATTATTTGATCTCAAAATATCATTTTTTTTTCTTTGGCATAATTTTATGTCAAAAAGGAGGAGAAATATGATATTGTTTTAGCATATCTTCTTTGAATATTTGTCAAGTATTGAGCTTCTTATGGCATGTAATATTGTGATTTCATTTGGTTAAGAATATCTTTGAGATAGCATGTATTAAAGGGGAGGAACATGATTCATTTTGGATTTAAATGTTTAATTCTTGCCATAATTGTATATAGCTATATGTGTCTTTCTGTTGGATATGCTTTGTGCTTTAAGTTGATTTTAGGTGGGTATAAGAGAAGATCAAGATGAAGTTCAAGACTTGTTGAAGATTAGTCTTAAGGAAATAACTCATTGTAATGTGAGGGTGTGATTTTGTGACCAATCTTCATTTTATGTGTTTTAGTATTTTGCATAGGTGTTTTGACATAGAATTTGACAAAGGGGGAGATTGTTAGGTTTGTGAGTTTTGTTGGCATTATTCTATATCAAAACAACATTTCCATTGTATTGTTTAGTTGTCTAGGATTCATGATGATTCAAGCTTCAAAGAGGAAATAACAACTATTCAAGCAAGTTCAAGTCTTCAAAGGGAAAACTGCTTCATGATTCTACAAAGGTATATTAAGACCTTTCTTTTCTCTTTCAAGGCTTAGGCACACACATACAATTCATTCATATGTGTCCCTACATCGTTGTGTACCATATATAACACATTCACACACTTGAAGATGAATGCTCATGCATTGGTATGTAAATAACATGTTTTGGAAAATGCATGATTGGAAACTATCTCTATGTAGTTTGCATTCTAGTGTGAATTGTGTTTGTGTGTGTATATGTTTGTATAACATGGATATTGAACTTGAATTTAGCCTTAAATCATTGTTGATTGAGTTCCGGTCATTTTGGTTACTCATACTATTGATTTCAAGTTCGGAGTCAAAAGTTATGATACTTTCCAGTCATGTTGCGTACATTGTCTTCTTCTTCGTATATCGAGTTGAATTCTTATTGTCTGGGTTGAGTATCTTATATGTGCATGTCTGTGTGAGGAGTTACGGTTTGTAATCTGCAAACGGATTCAAATTCCGAGTTCAGAGGCCGGAGAACGGTCGAAGAAAGAGAGGGAAGCGCATGGGAGTTGCACCATGGCCGAAAGGCCAACAAGAGGTGCAAGCCCGAGATGGCGCGTGGCCATCTTGGCTGCAACTCCTTGCTGCCCCGAGATGCCCATGGACCATCTCGTGGAAGCATCTTGAGGGGGCAGCTTTGGTCTTTTCACATATATCTCTTCCCTCTCCTTTATATATCTCTTCTCTCTCTCATTTCTTATTTGATTTGAGTGATTCAAGTTGGAGAAGTTTTGTATTGAAGTCCTCTATCATCTCCAACCAACCATGAAGTCATTTGATCAGGTTTTCTGGTGGATCTCACCATTTTCGTGGCTGCACTTGAAATTGTCAAGGTATTTGTTTATCTTTTGAATTCCTTGATTCTAATGTTCAAATACCTTGGGTCTTCTTCCTACTTGTGTGTATTTGACTTGAACATATGTTGATGAGTGATAGATCTTCAATTAAATGCTAGTTGTGCTTAATTAGACACTTGATTGTGAGTTAGGTTTCAATCAAACCTATGTTTTCACATAATTGTGAGTTGTATTGTGCTAGCATCTTATCTAGGACTATTTGTGCTTTGATTGACTTTTTTTTTCATGATTAATAGTCCTATCATGTGCTAGAACTCATTTGTTGAATAGATCTAGGATTAGCACATTTGATTTTATATTTAGAGTTTATTAGAGTTTAATTGACTATTTTATGAATATATGCTCTAACTGATTGCTAGAGATTTGATTGATCATATCTTGTGTTTATAGCATTTTTGTGTTAGTACTAAAGTATTGAATATGTACTTCATGAACATGTTTATTCCAAGCTTTAGTAACATGAATAAAATCTAGGTTTAAAGTATGTGTTTGGAAATTTGGCATGCTCTAGATTTTTATTCATGCATAAGATCTAGACAATCTTGTTTTATGAACTTTATTGTCTATGTCTAGATCTTCATGGAGTGTACCTAATCCATACATTTCATATGCTCATGTATCATCTTGTGTGGTGTCATTTTTGGATTATAAACTAGAAAAATATACTTTGTGTGCTCATTGATTAATTCTAGTTTCCATAGAATTTGTTGATCATCTTATTCTATGTTGCGTGCTTTTTTGCGTTTTGCATTCATGATCACCTAGATGCCTTGTGAAAAGGAAGTCTTGACAATAGGTGTGAGACCTATGGTGTTGAGCAAGAAGTCTTGGCAAGAGGTGTGAAGCCTTGGATTGTCGAGCAAGGAAGTCTTGGCTAGGATCTAGAGGATCCGGATAGTCGAGCAAGAAGTCTTGCCTAGAGTTGGAAGAACTCGGATAGGTGAGCAAGAAGTCTTGACTAGAGTCGTCAGGACTTAGTTGAGCATGAAGTCTTGCCTTGGGTCGTGAGGATCTGGATAAGGTGAGCAGGGAAGTCTTGACAAGAGGTGCGAAGCCTCGAATTTTTGAGAATAGGGCGGTAACTTCTAGAGTAGGATAGGAGGGTAGTTATTAGGTGAAAAGGTCACTTGAGAGATTGTACTTATCTTATCTACTGGTGGATTTTGTTTGCCGGTGGCTGTTAGCCCGTGGATGTTTCCTCTTTGGAGGTTTACCATGTTATATCTTGTGTCAACTTTTCTCTATCTCTAACTCTCTAGTATTTGTATTTGTTATTCGAATACTATGGATAGAACTCTTTATGTAAGTTGACTTCCTTATACAATATTGTTTGTGTATGTTAGATAACTTTGTATCTTGTGATATTTCATTCAAGTTGTAAAGTATCATATTGTAATACTCTAAGTACAACTTATGGAATTTTATCTACATTGAATATATTTGTTCATAAGATACATTGATTCTTGTTGTATGTTTTGTAGACTAAGAGTGGAGATTTGAGCATACATGAATATATTGTTTTCTCATAACAATCATGTTGAATGTTAATTTGTATGCTTATAAAGGTTTTGTCACTTGTCTCGAAAGATTTGTTAAAAATGAGAGACAACCTATTCACTCCCCCCCTAGGATGTTTAGTATAACCTTGTACACATTCTATCATTAATACCAGCTTTTTAACAAGCTTGGAAAGTGGAGAACGCACTCCCAGTCTGGATCTCAAGGTGCATGGAGTGATGCTCTTTGCCCATGCTATTGTAATGCATTTACGACATCTTTATCTGAGCTCGAAGCACTTCTAAAGAGATTTCCACAAGTCTACGGATGGACAAGCTCCAATTAGGCCGAGCCTTATCAGTTGCCCAAAATTTAACCTTAAAGAATTCTCTGGTAGAGGTCATCCCCCACTGGAACTCTTTGAGAAGTAAAGCATCATAGGCTAGGGATCTTTTAAACCGATTAACCCCTTGGATCTCCAACTCCAACTCCAACATGGCGTTTTTTGATAATGCCTCAATAGTGAGAGCTAGATGCTTCAAATCTTCTATCTTTCTCTCATAAGAAAACTTGGCATCCTCAGACTAAAACAGTGACTCTTGTGTCGATGAAAAAATGCCCCTAAGAGACGAGACCTCCCTCTGGTAAGGGAACCTTTTTGCTCAGCTTCTAGTTGGCTAGCCAGACATTTGTCCATGAACTCCTGGTTTGGAAACCTGTTCACTGGTAACGCAACGAAAATATGTTTTAATTTTTTTATAATGATCATAAACGATCTGGGACCAGTGAACTTGGGATCATAATTTTTCAGAACTTATACATATAAAATTATTACAATAATATAGTATATGTATATACAAGAAATTGAAATCAATATAATCATAAGAAGATGTTAGAACCTTACCAACGTTTGGAGGCTCATTCACTTCTTGCAATGCTCTTAGTCTGTACCACCGATCTTCCTAGCTATTCCCGGAACTGGTAACTACGTGTATGCATGTCATGTACTCAGGAACTTAGGAGGATATAGAGAAACGAAGAAGAAACTATTTCTTCCAAGAGAAAACAACTTAGAACAATTCTAGTTGTTAAAAATATCTTATATATATATTTTCTTTAATGTGCACGAACACACACTTCCAAAAAAATGTTTTGTTTTTCTTTTCTCTTTTACACACACACCCACATTTGCACAATACCTGATGTGTTTGGCTCTTTGGTTCAACACATACATTTCAAATGTTTAATTTAACACACATCAATTGCATCAAATGCAGATTAAAGTGACTTGATCAATTTTTTTTCTAATGTTAATACACGCGCACTTTTCTTGTTTAAAAACTAAAGACTTGATCAGTTTCTTGCATGCATTAATGTGTTTTTTAAGTTTGATATCCGTTATACATTCAGTTTTCAAAGACTTAAATATATATCAAATATTTTTTTATCAATTAAAAACTATATGATATCTTTTCTTTGATTTTAAAAACTTTTAAAAAATATCTCATATCTTTAAAAAAAATTAAATATTTTTTTAATTCAATTTCAAATATTTAATAAAATAAAATGATCATATTATTTTAATTTATTCGAAAACAAATATCAACAAACATCATCCATTTAGTGATTAATAACATAATTAAATAATCTTATTATTTATTTATTTAATCACCATTATTTATTAATCAATTAATCTTATTATTCAATTAATTCCCGAATAAATACATGTCACTTTTGTAATATAATTAATTGGACAATCCAATTAATTAACTGTAACCCTTGTTACCTACATCAATCGGGCCAGTAAGAGGACCTCAGGGACCCACAATATTTTGAACTCCAATAATCATCAGAATCATTAATTAAACTCTTTAATTAATAATCTTTGATAATTAACTCTGATGTTATTCCACTAAAAATCCGAAACTACACTATCTCAACTGCAAACGCTTTTACATAGATCGATAAAACTCGGTGTCCATCGATTTAGCTATTACATATGGTGTGATCCTCCAAAGTAGTTCATTTATAGATATGGACATTGTGAGAGATTCATATAGATCACGGCCCAAACCTATATGATCACATCATACAAGGTGCTGTAGGGAAAATCGTGCAACGAAAGCGTGAAAATTAAAAATTAGGGTTTTCGTTTATTTAAAAAAAAATCCCATTAATAACAAGAACCTTAACCTTAGATTAATTGATGTATATAAAAGGTTTATCGTACCTTTTTCTCGTGAAAACTGAACTAGCGTTGAAATGATTCCGCAAGATCTTCCAATCCAATCACGAACGTGAATCACCTAGGAGTGTGGGCTCCCTTTCTTTAAATTGTATACCTGAGGACGAAAACAAACAAAAAAAATTTCTTTGATAGTCACAATAATTCTCCAAGAGAAAATTCTAGAACGTCTGGTCACTTGTGAATTATCAATCTACTTGATTGAAACTGGCGTGAACCCGATTTGATTTTGTACACAAAACACTTTTGATGTAAAGGATACTAGTGTACTATCAAAAATAAAAACGTTCTCTTTTTCTCTTTTCCTTGGCCGAATTCTACACCCCATATCTATGAGTTGATCGAATTTTGTATAGAGCAAAAATTAAAATTTTCTGCCTAAAAAATTCTCTCTTGCTTGCCTGAATTCGTTCTTGAAAATTTCTTAGCTAAGCCGAAATTCACTCATAGAAAACCATAGTGCTAGCCGAAATTCACTAGGTTGTACATATAGGATCACAAATCCCTTCCTAAGAAGGATTTACTTGGCGGGTAAGAATCCTATCCTTAGGTGGATTTACCTGGTGACCAAGAATCCTTTTCCAAAAATAATTTTTTCCTACGCCAAGACTCCTAATCCAACTCATTAGTGTATTTGTGACCATATTAAAGATTTCCTAATTTGACTAGATAAATAATTCCTTTTATTTATCTACTTATCAAATATAATATTTAATATTAATTATGCTACCAACAATAGTATAATATTAGGAGACCTACTCCTATTACGAAAAGATTTTGACTTTTAATTAAATAACTAACTAATCACCAAATTAATTAATTTCCATTTAATTAAATAATAAAATAAAAAACAATATATTATGCTATTTTATATAGCCTTCTCGCCCAACACATATACATGGGCCAATTTATTATTTTTCATATTTTATTAAAACCATTGGACCTTAATAAAAAGTCCATATGTGAACTAGACCCATTGTTACAAAAAGAAACAAGTCCACATGCCTTAATACAATTCTAGATGGACCCCTAAATTGGTCCGATATAATATATCAAGTGATCCATGCAAGTTCGTGTGGATTGGAGATCTTGGCATGCTATATAAATTTAAGCTCCAATAGACACAACTCAATCACAATCAACAAATGACTCACTTATGTCCGATCTATTAATTTTAGTTCATTCCACTAAAGAACTAAAACTGAACTCTTAAATAAAGATAGAATAAGTTAATATTTCTCATTCATATTCTAGACAACCTTACTGGAGAAAGTGTATCCTCGTGAAGAATATCAGTAATCGCCAAGAGCTCATAGACCACCTATAGCTCTCCAAGTTACCATATTTACTCATATGACCACATTTAGAACTTGAATATTTTGACTTGTTCAGAAGCCATGTTTCAATAGACACTATTGAAAACTTAACATTAAGATTTAATATACAATACCTCAAAATATCCATATGATGGTATTCTACTCACATTTAATAAATGGAGCCATGATGTTCATATCAATAAATGAAGTTCTCTGTCGATTAACAAATGAATACCACCAAAATATCGAGGATAGACTATGCTATATAATCGTACTCATTGATAGCTCAAATGATAACAATTGTAACCATAAGTCCATCATTTATCTCAGGATTGAGATAGACTCTCCGATTGTCTTCATTTATACATTGTTGGTTCTAGATAAAATATTTTACTGTGATCCATTTCAATGCTCCCAGTGCACTAGATTATTTTACCCAAAGACACTGCACTTTGATGATTTTAGACTCATCATAACATATTTGATCCCACTCAAATGATAGCAAAAGAATCTACAACTTTGACAAGACAAATGCGCCCAACCTTTATCTTAAGTTGTGAATATTTTTCAAAACTAACTAAAGAATTGTGTCTACCTCATATATATCTAGATGTATGAACAATTCTTCTTTTCTCATAGTCTTTTGACCTTATGATTATTTACTTTTGACAATTATAATAATTAAACTATAAATGCTATAAGATTTGTTAAACTAGAAATCACTTCATTAATATGAAAAGATTGTCAAATACATTATTATACTCTTGCTATCAAGTATAATCCCAACAATCTCCCACTTGCTCTATAGCAGATGTGTCTTATCTCTCATCCCCATGTTCTCTAGATGCCCATCAAAACTCTTTTGTGGAAGAGCCTTTGTAAAGGGATCCCCTAGATTATCTACTGACGCGATCTTGGTAATCATCACGTCACCCCTATGCACAATTTCTCTCAGAAGGTGATACTTTCTTTTATTGTTTTTCCCTATCTTATGACTTCTTGGTTCTCTCGAATTAGCCACTGCTCCACTATTGTCACAATAGATAGTGATCAGATATTCGCATCAGGAACCACTTCCAAGTCAATCAAGAATTGACAGAGCCAGACAGCCTCTTTAGCAGCCTCACATGCAGCAACATATTCGGCTTCCATGGTGGAATCATCAATACAATTGTTAACGAGGATTTTGCTCAAGGTGAGAAATTTTGATTAACGCCCTCAAGACCACTACCACGTAGGTGGTGGTCAGGGTTGGTTCCTTGAGCACTTAACCTAACAGAATAACGATGGATGTTTGAATGTGAATATAATGGTAATGAAGACGGAAATGTAACGTCTTAGTTATCAATTATGAATATCTTACAAAAAGAATCCTAAACACACTTAATCTTTCCATAATACAATAGGGTGGCAACCTTGTGCCTGTCGAATAGTAGACAATAGTGGAGGCTGTGTTCTGATGACAGAATTTAGGTCGGAGATTCAATCAATAACTCTTCTCCCTATGTCGCTCTTCCCTGTTCATCCTCTCTCCCCTTCACTTCGTTCATGCTTGGCCTATTTATACACAGTCCAAATAGATTAAATTTTTGACTCTCCTGCTAAGATTCTCCGAATCCCCTCCCTCACTATCGGGCGGGATCTGCTATTTAAAAATCATTGACTCTGGATTAAAAACGGATTTGAGAATATCTTAGGTGGAGATAAGTTTGTTTCCTCTTTGAACTCAATCTCTTGCCCTACACTTACGTAGTGTTTCAACATTCATTGAAGTGTAGATATGATTTTATGTGTATTCATGGCATGATTCCTTATAGAGGTAGTCGAGTTAGCTGTTTGTTGTTTCGAAGAGCGAGGTAGACAACATTGTAGGCACTCATTTGGGAAGGTGGGAAGCGTAGATTATGTGAGCTTTCTTTTTCTAGTACAGATGGGTTCAAGCCTTCTTTAGCGAACTGGGATGTAGCTATAGCATGAACCTGATGTTAACGACCCTTTTTTTATGTCTGGAGAGGATAACGAGCTTTTGGAAAGGTTGGCGGGCTTCTGGGGATGTTACGAGGTAATCTTGATCTTGAGAATCCCAGATAACCATATGTCGGGCTTTGCCCGAATTCTGGTGTTGGTGTAAAGAGCTCGATCTGGTCATGTCGTGCTTCATCCCTGATGGTTTTGAATCTCGATGACCCTTCCTTACTTCTGTGGGGTGGTTCTATTTTTTGTCCTTAGGACCCAGGGTTTAATGGCCGGTTAATTCGGGCTTTGATTCTGGTTAGGAGAGTGGAAAATTTCTCTTTGGTCCCTAACAAAATTTTGCTATTAATAGAAGTCCCCTCTAATTTGAACATCAGTGATTGAGTTGGGGTTGGGGTTAGATTCCTTATTTTAATTGGGAAATTTTCCCTCTTTACCGTTACCAAATTTGGGTGGGAATCTCCTCCTTTATTCTACATGTGACCTTGTAGGAAAAGACCAATGTATTCCCAAAAATAATCCGGCTATGTTACGGCCGTTCCCACAATTCGAGGTAATCCCTCTAAAGATTTTGTTGACGTCACTGCCTCTTTCAACTCTATTTAAACCCAGCTGCCTTATCACTTTCCTCATGCTTTCTTTTAAATTTCAAGTTTTAAAAAATCCCTCTCTTTTGCAAACTTCTTTAGCTACACCTCTATTATTTCTCTCCTCCAAACCCTATTCTATGTTGTCAAAGATCAGTCATGACTTCGTTGATTCCCTCGTTGATGGCACTGATGGCACAGAAGTTTCCAGTCTTGCCCAAGGAAAGCGGTCTCGATGAGACCTAGACGGGGATGACTCACCTCCGACCTCATAACGTTGTCGATCGAACAGGAATGTGGCTATCGGGGCTGGGTTTTCTAATCTACCAGATTATCCCCTAAGCTTTGTTGATGAGGATTCTGGCAAGGAAAACAGGGATGGTGTTGCTGGAAAGGACCAAGTCACAGTTGTCGATCCTTCTCTGGAGAGGCGTCTTCCCTATGACTTCATTCCAGACTCCAACATTGAACTGCAGTCGATCGGTTGAATGAGGTCCGAATATAGCATTCTTGACAACGTCACCCTCACAGTCCCCCATAGAAACTAAGACGTCTCCAATCCCCCCAAAGGCATGATCCCTATCCATGTTACAGCCTTCGAGAATGAGGTAAGGCTCCCCATTCATCCTACTCTTCAGTGGGCTCTCAACGCCCTACAACTAGCTCCCCCCAGTTGACACACTGAAATTTCCCTTTATCTTTATAGTATAAATATACCTAGGGGTGAATAGGTATATGCTCCAATTTTTTTGTCTTCGTTTAAAACAATGCAATTTTAATAAATGTTAATGAAAATTACAAACAATGACACATAATGTTTACAAGGTAAACCTCTGAAGAGGAAACATCCATGGGTTGATACCACAACCACCGGAAAAAGCAAATCCACTATTTCAAATAAGAGTTACACACTCAAGCAATCAACACATGCTTTCCAAACTATCACTCTTACACTACCCTTGAACCTAGTGATCTACTAAGTTGACTTCCTATACAAGACCTTCCGCCTCTAGGAAGATTCCTTACTCACCTTTCTAGATCTTTCCAACCCTAGGCAAGACTTCTTGCTCAACTATCTGAGTCCTCATGACTCTAGTTGAGACTTCCTTGCTTAACAATCCGAGGTCTCACAGCTCTTGTCAAGACTTCCACTTGCTTAGCTATCCAAGTCCTCCCAACTCTAGAAAGAATTCCAATTGCTCAAATCAAAGAATCACTCTAAGATATGAGACTTCCTACCTCTTCACAAGGCATCTAAGTGATCATGAATGTAAAACGCAAACAAGCACTCAACATAGAAAATGATAATCAACAAATTCTATTGACATGCAACTAGATAGCTAGATTATACTTTCAAAGAGCAATCACAAATGTATCTAGACAACCTAAGCATGTTATAAACTAAGAACATAGATATGAAGATATAGACATCAATTGAATACAACCTAGTTCTTAGAAAATGAAATTAAATCTAGAAGTAGTCAATCAAGCGTAAGAGCAAAAGATTTCTAGAAACAATTTCATGTTTATCAAGTTTAGCACAAATCATTTAATTTATCACAAATCTAGCTAACCTTGAAACTAAATCAACAAACCAAAAAATGATATCAAAATCATCTTAGTCATGCTTCTTAATCAAATAGCATCAATCAATAAGAAGATCTAAGAAGAAAACGAAGAAGAAGAAGATGATTTTACTTTCAAGGATGAAAATCACGAACTGAAGATCTGATCACAACGAAAGATCTAGACATACTTTGGCTCTGGAAATGCTTGAGGTTTGTAGAAATCTTCAAGACACTCGAAATCGGATTTTGAATCAAGTGATTCGGAGTTGAAATGAAGAAGTTATCACAAAAACAAAAATCAAAATGTTGAGAGAAAAATTATGCACTTGTTCTTCAAATTCTATTTTCTCAACTTATTCAACTTGTAATGAATGAGAGGGAAGGAGAGTTTTTAAAGAGAAAAAAACCAAAAGACCAAATTTCCCCCTTACTTAGTGCCTCCCCGAGATGGTGTGTGGGCATCATAAGGTAGCAAGGCTTTGAGGCCGAGATGGCCATGCGCTATCTCTGGAATGTGCCAAGTGATGGCTTATGCCATCACACCTCTTCCCTTGCGCTCTTCTAGCGTTCTTCGACCGTTCTTTGGCCTCCGAACTCCGAATTTGAATCCACTTTAAGTTTAAAAACTGGGACTCCCTCATAAAAATGGAAATATAAGATACTCAACCCAGAAAATAAGAATTCAACTCAATATATGAAGACGAAGACAATATATGCAACATGAGTTGAAAGTGTAGTATTTTTTGACTTAGAACTCGAAATCAATAGTATGAGTAACCGAAATGACCGGAACTCAATCGTGAACAATATAAGACTAAAATCAAGTTCAAGATCCATGTTATACAAACATATAAACAAATAAACACATTTCACACAAGAATGCAAACTACATAGAGATAGTCTCCAATCATGCATTTTCCAAAACATGTTACTTTCATACCAATGCATGAGCATTCAACTTCAAGTGTGTAAATGTGTTATACCAACTGATGCGCTATGATGAAGGGACAAAAATGTATGATATGTGTGTGTGTGTGTATATTTAATGATGCATAACTAAGCAGGGACACATATGAATGAATTGTGTGTTTGTGTGCTTACTCCTTGCAAGAGGAAAAAGTATCTCGATAACTTAGCATTCAAGAATAGTACCAATCCTCTTGAAGACGAACTCTGCATCATGAGAAGTTGCTTTTCTTCATTGAAGCTCTTATCGTCACTAACCACTTAAGCAACTAAGCATTACAAAGAAATGAAGTTTTGTTATGGAATCAAGCCAACACAAATCTAAAACCTAACAATCTCCCCCTTTGGCTATTCCATGAAAAACCTCTACCTCACCATACAATGATCACTAATAATCAAAGTTGATTGCATTCTCACATCCTCACAATACAAAGAGATATTCCTAGACTAAAATGTCTCCAAGAATCTTCAAGAATACATTCAAAGCACTTATAAGACTAGAACAACCAAAAGAAATCTTCTAAAAAGAAGATAGGTGAGATAACAAACAACATACGAAACAAAACAAAAAATTCCCTTATCTCTTCTTTTCTCATGCAAACAGGAGTTCTGTCTCTCCCTTTCTCCCCCTTAAGACAAGATTTCTCCTCCTTAATGAATTTTCTCCCCTTTATATCAAAAGTAAGTAACATGGTAAGGAAAAAACTTTCTCCACCTCTTTGGCAAGGAATAGACAAAAACATATTACACAACCTAGAGAAAGAGAGATAAATGCCAATTGAAAAAACCTACAATGTTATAAGGGATGCATAATAAAATCATGAGATAATGAGCAAACAAATTGTAAAGAGAACTAAGTTTAACAAACTAAGCTCCCCCTTAACATATGCTCCACATGTTAATAAGTAAGTAAAGTTGTTCACAAAGGAATCACACAATCACACATTTCAAGCAATAAAAGAAAGTAAATCATTATGTTTTCAAAATTAATAAGAGAATCATAGATTTTCATTATTCTTTCAAAAATAATCTCTTTGCTAATGAATCAAGCACATTAAACAAAAATGTGTGCGTGTGAAAATGGTTCTAGCATATATAAAAGGAGTGATTGTGATATCAACATGCAAACCACTTCAACACCTATCCATCTAAAGCTTTTCCAATCAAGGTCAAACCGATTATCATCCGGATTTTTGCTTTAAAGAGAATAGATTTCAATATATGAGCGTGTGTGTGCATGTGGCTCGTCATCCCTTTTGTCTTTCAACCCGAGCAATCACAATTTTTAACTATACTCCATTTTAAGCCTTCCTCCATTTCTTTTTAGGCTTTTAATCAAAGATTTTTTTTAATGATTCTTTTTTAAAACTTATTTGATTTTTCTAACAAAAATATATACTCTTCATGACGGCTTTTACTCATCACAATGGTGTAGCCCTTTCCTACATTGTGCGGCTTCACAACCAAGGTGTGAGCCCTTTCCATGAAGGTGCTCGTTGAGTTCTATGTAGATTCCGAAGCAAAATGGATACTAACCATAGGTCATTTGTCATGTACTAGACAATGAACTTCAAGATGCATCCATAATCTACATGCTTTCAAACTCAGTTACTCAAACTTAGACATATAAGATAAGCATTTGTGCACTTTATAAAAACAAGATTTACAAGGACTAAGTGCATGACCTAGAAGCAATAAAAGCTATTTTATCAAGATCATTACTTCTCACATGAGTAGCTCTCAAAGAAATAAATATACAATATAGTTTTGCTTATCAAGCCACTCACAACCACACACAAGCATTAATCAACAAAAATCATGCCAATGGATCTTCTAAGAGATACAAATCTCTCTGTGTCCAAGGACTTTGTGAAAAAGTCCACAAGTTGATTTTTAGTAGACATATGATCAAGAGTTACTATTGAATGTTCAACAAGTTCCTTAATAAAATGATGCCTAATGTCTATATGCTTTGTACGTGAGTGTTGAACCGGATTTTTAGAGATGTTAATGGCACTCATATTATCACAATAGAGAGTCATTTTACCTTGATCAATCTCATAATCTTTGAGAATTTGCTTCATCCTTAGAAGTTGTATGCAAGCACTTCCGGCCGCAATATACTCGACTTCGGATGAAGAAAGAGAGACTGAATTTTGCTCCTTGCTTTGCCAAGCAACCAAATTATTACCCAAATAAAAGCAACTGCCCGATGTGCTTTTACGATCATCAATGTTTCCTGCCCAATCCGCATCACAATAGCCAACAAGAATATCATTAGTATCAAAGGAATAGAATAAACCAAGATTATGTGTTCCTTTTATATATCTGACGATTCTTTTAACGGCTTTCAAGTGAGATTCTTTCGGATTAGCTTAAAACCTAGCACACAAACCAACACTAAAACAAATATCTGGCCTACTAGCCGTTAGGTAGAGAAGACTACCTATCATGCTCGTAAAGAGACTTTGATCAACATTTTTACCTTTTTCATCCTTGTCAAGTTTTAAAGTAGTACTCATAGGTGTTTCAAATTCTTTTCCACTTTCAAGGCCAAATTTCTTAACAAGATTTCTAGCATATTTAAATTGAGACAACATGATACCATTGCTAGATTGTTTCACTTGCATGCCAAGAAAGTAATTGAGTTCACCTACCATACTCATTTCAAATTCTCTTGACATAACATTCACAAAATCATCAACCTTGGTTTTACATGTAGACCCAAAAACAATGTCATCAACATATATTTGTGCAACAAAAATATCATTGTCATAATGCTTGACAAACAAAGTTCTATCAATACCACCTCTCCTATATTGGTTGTCAATAAGTTATTGAGTCAACCTATCATACCAAGCTCTAGGGGCTTGCTTAAGTCCATAAAGAGCATTTTTTAACTTAAACACATGATTAGGAGAGTGTGGGTCTACAAAACCCTTAGGTTGTTCAACATACACTTCTTCTTGAAGGTATCCATTGAGAAAAGCACTTTTGACATCCATTTGAAACAATTCGAATTTTTTAAGACATGCAATGGACAACAAAAGTCTAATGGACTCAAGATGTGCAACGGGTACAAAAGTCTCATCAAAGTTTACACCTTCAACTTGAATGTATCCTTAAGCCACTAGTCTTGCTTTATTTCTCACTATTTTGCCACATTTATAGGTCTTATTCCTAAACACCCATTTTGTACCAATCATATTGTAATCTTTTGGTCTAAGAACTAAGGACCATTCTTCATTCCTCTTAAATTGATTTAGTTCTTCTTGCATGGCATTAACCCAATATTCATCAATAATTGCTTTATTAATATTCTTGGGCTCAATTTGAGAAGTGTAGCAAGCATATGAAATTTGGTTAGCTAGTTGCCTTCTAGTTCTAACCCCTTCATTCAAATCACCTATGATGTCTTTTTGATAATGCATGTTCCTAAGTCTAGAATTAGAATTTTCAACATCTTGTTGGTTATCATTCAAACCATTTTCTAACTCTTGACTTTCTTCTCTAGCAACTCTATCATTATCATCATTGAAACAAATATTATGGTGTGTTTAAGATTAATCTACGGGGGTGAATAGATTTTAAACAATTTTACCAAATTTTTGTTAATGGTCAAGTTGACGAAAATACCCCTAGCTAGTTATAATAATATCACAAGTGTAATAAGTGCGGAAATAGTAAAGACACTTGAGATATAAGTGGAAACCCTCCAAATGGGAAAAACCACGGGCTGCTAAGTGCACCACACTCGAACCTAGAATCCACTAATGGCAAAGGAATTATAACCTAATCCTGATTTAAAATCCACCACCACTACCTAATCCCGGTATAAGTGAACCTAGTCCATCTTGCTTGCGATTTAAGCTACTTAATCTCGAAAGTAACACAAGTCTTACTTCTCAATGAAGAGATAAAGTGACCTATGTGAATATATGATGATATTCAAATAACAAACAAGGCTAGGAAACCTTATATGCTTATCTAGGATAATGATATGGCAATTAATGCAATCCTAGATATCAAAAGCTAAATGACATGTTCAAAAAGCTTAGCCAAACATAGATCAAACAATCCTATGAAGCTATCACAATACAACACTCAATCATGTCATCACAACAATCTCTATTTTGTATATATAAAATATTCTAAGAGCATACAAATGATTAAAGAGATGGCTTAGCAAGAAAATCACTTAACTTGTAAGAAGATAGTGAGAAACTGACCAAACAAGATGTGATGATGCAAAACTATCCATTGATGCACTCTAAATGACCTTAGATGATGCAAGATGAATTTTTTATGCACATGGGAATGCTTTGAGTGTTTAAAGATGGGTTCTTGGAAGTTTTTTCTTTTTAAAATGTGTTCTAAGGAAAAGATATGATGTTCTGAACTCTTGCAAGACCTGAATACAAAGAGTTATATATAAATGAGTTTTAACCAAAGTGGGGTCATTTTGAAAAAAACGTTCCAGCTCCCGCTATGTGCGCTGGTCGAGTAGCGCACCACCAGTGCACAGCCTAAATTTTCAATAGGCGTTGGTGGAGTGTCGCAGCTCAGTGGCGCATGACAAGCGACGATCCACTTAAATGTTGCGCTGGTTAGGCTGTGCTAGTCGAGTAGCGCACCACCAGCGCAGTGCCCACTTTTTCAATGTTGCACGGGTGGAGTGGCGCAGCTCAGTGGTATATGACAAGCGGCGATCAATTGGAATGTTGTGCTGGTGAGGCTGCACTAGTCGAGTAGCGCACCACCAGCGTACTGCCCACTTTTTCAACACTCAAACACACATTTTCAACAAGTCCTAGAGTGATGAAGATGCATCCTATACTTATGCCTAACATGACATGGTACTTTAATTACAAGATGCAAATAAATCAAGAAGAGTTATTTAAACAAAAATGCAGACAAGTATAAACACACAACATATATGATTCGAAGTTATGCATGAATTTATGAGTGTGTGCAACTATCTCTTCAAAGCAAGTAAACACAAGAATTTTACCTTTGGTGCTTCTTCTCTTGAGGTCTTGAGAGCCTAAGGTACCCTTACATAACACCCCAAAAATGTGGTTTGTTCAAGAAATAAGCCAATCATTAAATGAGGACTTTACAATCTCCCCCTTTGGCTATTTCGTGACAAAACCACCACTCACATTGATCCTCATAAAACAAAAAAAAACACCGGGAATATATTCTACATTACAAAGAGATATACAAAAAAAAACTTCAAATCTTCAATCTCTTGTAGAACTATCAACTCTACACACAAAACAAACAACAAGTACATTTTCCAAACCAAGTGTATGTGAGATGATCAAGTGCATATAAAACAAAATCATTTGCATTTAAGACTATAAGTACAACATCATGCAATATATGTGAATGCAATGCTCCCCCTCAAAGGGTTACTCCCCCTAACTATAATCTCCCCAATAAGTACTACTCCCACTTACCAAGTTCCCCCTTAAACCACATGCTACTCCCTCTTTTTAACATGATGTAGGCAAATGAGGAGTCCCCAACCGGGTCACTCAAGGCAAAAAGAGAAAGGAGCATACAAGATATTTGCATAATCATATAAGCCACATTTATGCAACTCAATTAATAGGAGAGAAACAAGGAGATTTATTTAAAGAAAATGTGTGAATTAAAAATGATTTGCATACAAGACATGTTGCATTCAAGTCAAAAACAACGGTATTTGGAAAAGCAAATGACAAAGGTTTCCAATAGAATTCAAACCAATTTCACCATTAGTCATGAGACAAGCAAGGATATAGAGTTTTTATAGATATCAAGTTTTAATAACACTATATCCAACTTTATAAGCGAAACATGGCATGAGCGACTTTGCCCCCTATTTGATTTTTCCGGGTAGGATACCCGTATGATAGTAGCCATGTTCAACTAATAAAGAAAGAGAGACATTGATGAAACATTTTAGTCTCACTAGCTTTTTCACACAATGTTTTGCATTCAACAATTGCAATAATCAATTCATGCTTTATCATTTTTCATTAGCATGTCATTAGAGAATCATCATGTCATGGAGATAAGTATAGGTCATTCAATATGTACTTCCTATGAAGATCTCCTAGTCCAAAAATGCATGTTTAAACATAAATATGACATGGATTGTAATCAAAGAAAAGTTCACACTTATTGAAGAAAATACAATATAATATAGTATAAGTGCAACCAAGCTACTCAAGCAATCAATAAAGGAGCATAAACATTTCCAAAAGTTTTGCATGCAACAAGTATACAATAGCTCTATTTGCTTGAGTTCCCCTTATGGGGTCAAATACCAAAACTCATCACTCCATGAGACAAATCCCAATAGATCTACTAAGAGTTTTGAATCGAGTAGCATCTAAGGGTTTAGTAAATAGATCCGTTAGTTGATCATTAGTACCTACATGCTCAAGTACTATGCATTTGCTCTCAACTAGTTCTCTAATGAAATGATGACGGATGTCAGTATGCTTAGTTCTAGAATGTTGAACCGGATTCTTGGAAATATTAATTGCACTCATGTTATCACAAAAGAGAGTAAGAGTACCTTGATTGAATCCATAGTCGACTAGCATTTGTTTCATCCAAGGAGTTGTGTGCATCCACTCCCAGCAGCTATGTATTCGGCCTCAAACGTGGACAAAGAAATTGAATTTTGCTTCTTCGAAAACCAAGAGACAAGGTTGTTCCCTAGGAAAAAGCAACCGCCTGATGTACTTTTCCTATCATCACAATTTCCTACCCAATCTGCATCACTAAAGCCTACAAGACTAGCATTAGTGTCAAAAGAGTACCAAATCCCATAGTTAGATGTCCCATTCACATAGCGAATGATTCTCTTAACGGAAGAGAGATGGGACTCTTTAGGATCCGATTGGTACCTAGCACACACACCCACACCCACACTAAAAGAGATATTGGGCCTACTTGCGGTCAAATAGAGCAATCTACCAATCATGCAATGATACAAAGTTTGGTCCACACTTTTACCGCTAGCATCCTTGCTTAGCTTCAAAGTGGTACTCATGGGTCTATCACAATGTTTGGCATTTTCAAGGCCAAATTTCTTTACTAGGTTTTTGGCATATTTAGCTTAAGATATAAAAATCCCATCATCCATTTGCTTAATTTGTAAACCTAGAAAGTAACTTAGCTCACCAACAAGACTCATTTCAAACTCATGTGACATGACATCAACAAAATGTTGGACTTTGGTGTTATTTGTGGAGCCAACAACTATATCATCAACGTAGATTTGAGCTATAAAGAGCTCATCTTTGTCTTTCTTGATGAATAGAGTCTTGTCAACACTACCCCTAGTGTAGCCATTATTTATAAGAAATTGAGTGAGGCGCATACCAAGCCCTTGGTGCTTGTTTCAACCCATATAAATCCTTCTTTAGATGATAGACATTATTAGGGTGGTGAGGATCCACAAACCCTTTGGGTTGCTCAACAAACACTTCCTCTTGTAAGAAACCATTGAGGAAGGCACTCTTAATATCCATTTATTACAATTTGAACTTATGCAAACAAGAGATTGATAAAAGAAGCCTAATAGACTCAATCCTAGCAACGGGAGTAAATGTCTCCTCAAAGTCAATACCCTCAATTTGAGAGTACCCTTGTGCTACAAGCCTAGCCTTGTTTCGCACAATGTTGCCATCCTCATCAGATTTATTCCTATATACCCACTTGGTGCCTATCACATTGGTGTTCTTGGGCCTAGGAACTAGAGTCCAAACCTCATTCCTTTCAAATTGGTTAAGCTCTTTTTCTTGGCAAGAACCAGAAATTCATCATTTAAGGCTTCATCAACTTTCTTGGGTTCTATTTGAGAAGTGTAGCAAGTGTAGCTAATTAGATTATCCATTTGGCGCATAGTCTTAACACCCTCATTAACCTCTCCAATGATGTCATCTTTGTCATGGAGCAGGTTCTTTTGAGTTCAAGAAAGGAATCCTATCAATAGGTTGTGTGATATCATCATCAAGATTAGTCTTTTAAACATTAGGAATATCAACAACCTTTTCCAAGGGAGAGTCATCAACTAGATCTACCTCCTCCACATGGTAATTAGATTTGAGCCTAGTATCATCAATGACAACATTAGATGATTCCATGACGGTTCTAGTTTTTAAATTGAAAACTCTATAGGCTCTACTATTCAAGGCATAGCCAATAAAGATACCCTCATCACTCTTAGCATCAAATTTTCCAAGTTGATCATGGTCATTCAAAATGTAGCATTTGCTTCAAAAGTGTGGAAATAGCTAACATTTGGATTTCTACCTTTCCATAACTCATAGGAGGTTTACCTAGTGTGGGGCCTTAAAACGACTCTATTTCCTATGTAGCACGCCGTATTGACGGCTTCGGCCCATAGGTTCCTAGGGACATTGTTGCTAAGCAACATCACACGGGCCATCTCTTAAAGAACCCTATTTTTCCTCTCAATAACTCCATTTTGTTGAGGTGTCCTGAGAGCCGAAAACTCATGAGAAATGCCTAGACTATTGCAGTAGTTTTCAAAGTGTGCATTCTCAAATTCCTTCCCATGGTCACTCCTAATCAGTTTAATGCTTTTAATCTTAGAGTTCATTTCATTTTGAATTTTGATACAAAGCATCTTAAACTTGTCAAAGGTTTCAGATTTTTCTCTAAGAAAATAAGTCCAAGTGTACCTAGAGAAGTCATCTACACACACAAAAATGTATCTCTTTCCACCTAAACTCTCGGTTTGCATGGGACCCATAAGATCCATGTGGCGAAGCTCTAGAGGTTCCTTGGTGGATAAATACTTGCCCTTTTGTGCATACTTTTGGTTTGCTTCCCTTGTTGGCAAGGTCCACAAACACCATTTGCCTTTTTTCCAAGCTTAAGAAGGCCTCACATAACATTGAACTTATCTAAGATTCGTAGATCCTGATAGTTCATGTGACCAAGTCTTTCGTGCCACAACTCAATTTGTTCATCCTTGGACACATTACAAGAGACACCCCTACCTTCAAGACAAAAGTAATTGTCGCTAGATCTCATACCTTTTAACAAGGTTTGTCCATTTGGCAATAGGATAGAACAATCATTTTTCCTAAACAAGACAGAAAGTCCTTCATCACTAAGATGTGAAATGCTTATCAAATTTTCTTTTAGACCATCAACATACAAAGCATTGGACAATGAGGGTAATCTGGGAATGGAAATAGTTCCCTTTCCTTAAACTTTCTTTTTGGATCCATCACCAAAGGTGACATTTCCTCCCTCCTCCATGACAATAGTCTCAAAGAAGCTCTTATTTCCAGTCATGTACCAAGAGCACCCACTATCCAAATACCAAAAATTAGAAGAATGAGCTTTCAAGGAAATTTGTGCAACATGGCAAAAGTGTTCATCCTTTCTAATCCATCTAGGTGAAATATTTTCCTTCCTAGTGGTCAATGGTACATGGGCTCTAAATGTCCTAGGATCATGCAAAGGTGTTCCATTTTTCCTAGTGACATGCATCAAGGCTTTAGCCTTTTTCTTCTCTATCATGCTTTCAATTCTACACAATTTAATATATCTAAAGCAATTTGGTCTAATATGACCATCAATACCACAAAAATGACATGTTGGAATGAAGTTAGGAATCATACCATAACTTTGAGGATGCATTTGAGCCTTCCAATGTCTTTATAGTTGTCTTAATTGTTGTTGAGTAACTTTCCTTCTTTCTTGTTGAGCAAGACTTGATTGCTTCCTTGATTGAGCTTGCATGATAGGTATCTTCCCTTTATGAGCTTTCGGTTGAGGGAAGTTAACTTGAGGAGCCCTTGTAGGATGAGCTTGAGGTAGGCTTCTTGGTGCCACATTCACTTGAGCACTACTTGAAAACTCTCATAAATCAAGTTTCTTCCTAGGCAATTGATGAGAAGAGGACACGTTGAGATTCATGCTTCTTACAAAAATGGTATTGTTTGGAGTGGAGGACATCTTGTCATTTTCAAACCCAAGTCCCTTTTTGTCACTTGGCCTCTTTCCAACATCTAACATGTGATCAAGTTTTTTAGTGCTAGAGTTCATCTTGTCCATCGATTCTCTAGCATCTTCAAGCTCTTTCCTCAGCCCTTCTTCACTCCTCTTAGATAAGTCTAATTCCTTTCTTAGCTTATCTTCACTATTCAAGGTTCTCACCAACCCTTCACTTAGTTGATCCACTTGAGTTGAGAGCTCTAGGTTTTCTTCTTTTAATCTCTTAATTTCATTATTGTTCTTTAACCTTGAACTCTCAAACCTATCCATATAGTCCTTTAGATCCATCCTATCCGCATTTCCATTTGTGGATTGTCATGAAGATCCATCATCACTTGAGTAGTTTTCCTATTGACTCTCATTTTCTTATTCACAAGCATCTTTGCTCCTATGAGAAGACGTAAAGGCTATGAAGTTTTCCATGAGTTCTTCATCATCCGAAGACTCATCTTCTTCATTGGAGTTATCACTTTCACTCTATGTGGCACCATCACTTTTCCCTTTTTCTTGACCTTGTGATTTGTACATTCAGGGGCAAAGTGACCTATCCTACCACATTCATAGCATTTGACTCATTTCTTTTCGGTCTTTTCTTGCTTAGGCTCAACCTTGTTGAAGGAAGCTTTTTTCTTCAAGTTTTGACCCTTGGATCTAAAACCTTTCTTCTCGAACTTGTAGAATTTCTTGAACTTCCTCATTAGCAAAGTCATTTCCTCATTCGAGTCATCACTATCCTCCTTCTCAACTTTGGAGGCTTTCAAAGCAACATCCTTTTGCTTTTTCGGTGGTGTGGGGTTAAGACATTTCCTAGATTCGTAAGCTAGAAGCCTCCCAATCACCCCGCTCGGCTTCATATCCTTGTAAGCACTGTTTTCTTCTAAAGCAGTTACTTTAGACTCAAATCTATCGGGTAGAGATCTCATAATCTTCTGCTTGATCTTCCTATCCGAATAAGGATCACCAAGTTGATAACTTTGGTTCACAATGTCTATCAACCTCACTTTAAAGTCATTGAAGCACTCGTTCTCATCCATCTTGAGCAATTCAAATTGCGTTTGGAGAACTTGAAGCTTCGATTCCTTAACCACATCGGTTCCCTCATGTGCAACTTCTAAGATATCCCATGCCTCGTTAGCTATCATAGTGTTTTGAACCAATTGTATTGATTCTCATCCATTGCACATAGGATGTCATGCATAGCCTTCCTATTCCACTTTGATGCCTCAAACTCTTGTGCGTTCCACTGTGCCTTTGGCTTGAGTACATTATCTCCTCCATCCGTAGGAGTCATCATGGGTGGAGTATAACCGTCTTCAACTGCCATCCATGCCCTATCATGAATTTGGCAAATATACGACTCCATCTTGCCCTTCCAATAGGCATAATTCAAACCGGTGAGAAGTGAAGGTCTAGTGCTAAAAGCTCACTCGTTGCCACCGTTTCACTCATTGTGTTTATGAATGAATGATATGAATGCGAGTGTATGAATGATCAACACAGACACATAAAATGCAACACATACAAAAATGAGCAAGGATGACCTATGTATGTCTAGGAACCTGCTCTGATACCAATTTAAACAAATATTATGGTGTGTTTATGATTAATCTAGATGAGGGGCGAATAGATTTTAAACAATTTTACCAAATTTTCGTTAATGGTCAAGTTGACAAAAATACCCCTAGCTAGTTACAATAATAACACAAGTGTAATAAGTGCGAAAATAGTAAAGACACTTGAGATATACGTGGAAACCCTCCAAATGGGAAAAACCACGGGCTGTTAAGTGCGCCACAATCGAACCTCGAATCCACTAATGGCAAAGGAATTACGACTTAATTCCGGTTTAAAATCCACCACCACTACCTAATCCCGGTATAAATGAACCTAGTCCATCTTGCTTGCAATTTAAGCTACCTAATCCTGGAAGCAACACAAGTCTTACTTCTCAATGATGAGATAAAATGACCTATGTGAATATATGATGATATTCAAAGAACAAACAAGGCTAGGAAACCTTATATGCTTATCTAGGATAATGAGATGGCAATTAATGCAATCCTAGATATCAAAAGCTAAATGACATGTTCAAAAAGCTTAGCCAAACATAGATCAAACAATCCGATGAAGATATCACAATAAAACACTCAATCATGTCATCACAAAAATCTCTATTTTGTATCTAGAAAATATTCTAAGAGCATACAAATGATTAAAGAGATGGCTTAGCAAGAAAATCACTTAACTTGTAGGAAGATAGTGAGAAAATTACCAAACAAGATGTGATGATGCAAAACTATCCATTGATGCACTCTAAATGACCTTAGATGATGCAAGATGAAGTTTTTATACACATGGGAATGCTTTGAGTGTTTAAAGATGAGTTCTTGAAAGTTTTTTCCTTTTAAAATGTGTTCTAAGGAAAAGATATGATGTTCTGAACTCTCGCACGACTTGAATACAAAGAGTTATATATATATGAGTTTCAACCAAAGTGAGATCGTTTTGAAAAAAAACGTTTCAGCTCCTGCTATGTGAATTGGCGAGGTGCACCAGTCGAGTAGAGCACCACCTGTGCACAGCCTAAACTTTTAATAGGCGTTGGTGGAGTGGCGCCTGACAAGCAACGATCCACTGGAATGTTACGCTGGTGAGGCTGCGCTAGTCTAGTAGCGTACTGCCCACTTTTTCAATATTGCGCGGGTGGAGTGGCACAGCTTAGTGGCAAATGACAAGCAGCGATCAACTGGAATGTTGCACTGGTTAGGCTGTGCTAGTCAAGTAGCGCACTGCCCATTTTTTCAACACTCAAACACACATTTTCAACAAGTCATAGAGTGATGAAGATGCATCCTATACTAATGCCTAAAATGACATGGTACTTTAATTACAAGATGCAAATAAATCAAGAAGAGTTATTTAAACAAAAATACACACAAGTATAAACACACAACATATATGATTCAGAGTTATGCATGAATTTGTGAGTGTGTGCAACTATCTCTTTAAAGCAAGTAAGCACAAGAATTTTACCTTTGGTGCTTCTTCTCTTGAGGTCTTGAGAGCCTAAGCTACCCTACATAACAACCCAAAAATTTGGTTTGTTCATGAAATAAGCCAATCAATAAATGAGGACTTTACAATCATTATGACTAGACTCACTTTCATCACAACTAGTCACATCAATAGATGCTTTAGTGTCATTCAACAAATGTTCTTTAGGTTCATTGACACCATTATTGTCACACAAATCAAGCATGCTAAGGTTATCTATTTTCACATTAATAGACTCCATAATAGTCTTGTTTTTCAAATCGAATACTCTATATGCATGGCTATTATTAGTATACCCAAGAAAGAGACCAATATCACTTTTATCATCAAACTTTCCTAAGTAATTTGTATCATTAAAAATAAAACACTTACTCCTAAAAGTGTGAAAGTAACTCACATTGGGCTTTTTGCCCTTCCAAAGTTCATAGGAGGTTTGTTTTGTGCCGGGCCTTCTAAAAACTCTATTAGTGACATAACTTGTGGTATTGAACGCTTCGGCCCAAAGATTTCTAGGGAATTTCTTGCTATTGAGCATGATCCTAACCATCTCTTGCAAGACACGATCCTTCCTCTCAACAACACCATTTTGTTGAGGATTTCTAGGAGCCGAGAACTCATGTGAAATCCCATAATAATCACAAAACTCACTAAATCTAGCATTTTCAAATTCACTCTTATGATCACTCCTAATGCGACCTATTTTCTTGATCCCAAGACTTTTTTCATTTTGAACTTGTTTACAAAACTTCTTAAAGTAACCAAAAGTTTCGGTCTTGTCTCTAAGAAAATATAACCAAGAAAACCGAGAAAAATCATCAACACATACAAAAATGTATTTTTTACCATTTATGCTTTCGGTTTGGATTGGTCCCTTTAGGTCCATATGCACAAGTTCTAAGGGCTTCTTGGTAGCAAAATTAGTGTACTTTTTATGAGACACTTTGGTTTGTTTACCTAATTGACATGGTTCACAAACACCATCAAGCTTTTTACCAAGACTAGGAAGACCTCTAACAATGTTATATTTCTGAAGCTTCTTTAAATCTTTATAATTCATGTGGACTAATCTTTCATGCCATAATTCAAGCTTGTTGCACTCATGTGCCATATTACATGTTAGTGGATCAATCTCTAGGCAATAGCAATTGTCCGAAGACCTTTTAACTTTCAAAACAATCTTGCCCTTTTTATCGATTATTGTGCTCACAACCTTGTTAAAGCTAACTTCTTTAAAATTTTCACACAAGTGAGTGATGCTTATTAGATTAGCTTGTAGACCTTTTACATACAAGGTGTTGTGAAGTTTAGGCAATTCGGGGATACAAATTGTTCCCTTCCCTAGAACTTGCTTTTTGGTGCCATCACCAAATGTAACCCATCCACCATCTTTCATAACAAGATTCTTAAAGAATTCCTTGTTACTGGTAATATTCCTAGAGCAACCACTATCTAGGTACCAACATTAGGATGAATTAGCTCTTAAAGCATATTGTACAACCAAACATTGTGTTGTGTTTTTCTTAACCCAAACTTTCTTGACAAGTTTCTCATTCCTACGTTTATTAACATGCTTTGACTTTTTTTAGGCACATTGACTCCATTAGTCACATTTTCAAACAAATCAAACAAAGCATTATCAACTTTCTTATGCATAGTTAAACGAGGCACAAGACAAGATTTAACAAACAAATCATCAAAACATTTATTTTCAACATGCTTTTCCAAGGTCTTCTTAGGTCTAATTCTAGATCCATACATGGATGATTGCCTAGGACCATTCAAAGACATATCATGCAAATCATTGGCAATTCTACATTTATGAATTGATTCAAAACATCTAGGTCTTATGTGTCCTACCATGTGGCAATAATGACAAATAGGTATGAATTTGAGAAGTTTACCAGTTGCTTGAGCATTCAACTCATTTTACCTTCTCACATTTTTACCTCTTTGGGGTGCAACACTAGATGTCTTGCCTTTTGTATTTGATGATGACATAGCTTATCTTTGGCATTGTTGAGTCTTTTTCTTGACCTTCATTGTTGATGTTTAGGCACCTCTAGTAGCATTCATGGCTTTACTGTTAGAGAGTGTACCTATATTTAAATTGCTACAAGCTTTGACAAAAGTAGATTTGTTAGATGAAGGAGTTGATTTTTCATTAACATATCCTAAACCTCTATTGTCGCTTGAAGACTTTCCAACCTTAATGAGAGATTTTACTTTATTAGAGCTAGATAACATCTTATTAATCATCTCTTTAGCCTCATTAAGTTTGTCATTAAGAACTTTCTCTTGATTCTCATGCTCATTAATTTTTGCTCTAAGCACATTTTCAATTCCCTAGCATGATCAAGAGATTCATCTCTTTGCTCAATTTCATGCTTCAAAATACTTAATCTATCATTGTTATCAATCAAGTTTTTCTCAAGATTAAGAATTTTGTCATTAAGATCATTAACACATTTTGAGCTACAACCATGATTTTCTAACTTCTTAGTGAGAGACTTATTGATCTTAGAGATCCTTTCATTTTCTTGAATAAGATCTTTGATCTTTTGATTATCTAAGTCAATAGACTCACCTTCAACATGAGAAGCCACAAAAGAATACATTTCTTTAATCATGATGAAACAAACAAAAGAAGATAACAAACACTACAAAGAAGATCTATCTAAGTGCGTCTAGACACCGCGTCTGATACCAATTTAAATTTTCCTTTATCTTTATAGTGTAAATATACCTAGAGAGGGGGGGGGGGGGTGAATAGGTATATGCTCCAATTTTTTGTCTTCTTTTAAAACAATGCAATTTTAATAAGTGTTAATGAAAATTGCAAACAATGACACAATGATTACATGGTAAACCTCCGAAGAGGAAACATCCACGAGTTGATACCACAACCACCGGCAAAAGCAAATCCACTTTTTCAAATAAGAGTTACACATTCAAGCAGTCAACACATGCTCTCCAAGCTATCACTCTTACTCTACCCTTGAACCTAGTGATCTACTAAGCCGACTTCCTATACAAGACCTTCCGTCTCTAGAAAGATTCCTTACTTACCTTTTCGGATCTTTCCAACCATAGGCAAGACTTCTTGCTCAACTATCCCTATCTTTTGCTACCTTCTATAGCTCCTCTTCAGTTGATGCCCGGCTTCTGGAGGTATCTGGTTGGCTTTCTCATGCTGTGGAGGGAATAGTACGAGTTGAGTAAGGTCGCTGGGGAACCAGAATTAGAGGAGCTGGCCTACCCCTTTCAAATCGGGAACATGTCAGAGTTCCTCAAGGTCAGGTTTACGTGAAGGCTAAGAACAATCTTAATTTTATCATTCCTGGTGCTTCAAAGAAGAATCCAGCTTGGAAAAAGGAATGGATCCTAGTAGGGGATGATTGGGGAAGCTCAATTTTCATTGGCGGGCATGATTTCGTGGTTCTCACGGCTTTCAAGGATAAACCATCATGGGATTGGGATTCTTTGCCCGCTGAATCTGAAGTCGTGTTGAAGGCCATCCTTGCTATGAGCTACCTAAACCTGAAGTTTTTGACCATCGACCGCTTCGACTCTCGTAGGGTGTATCAATACCTGCGAATCTCTGATGTTGTTCATCGTAAGTAACCTTAAACCATTGCGCTTTGTTTCACTGGTTAGCTTGGTTCTAACATTTCTCTTCTTTTCTTTCCTACTTTTAGCAGTTTTGTTGTTGCTCCAGCTTCCTATGAAACCCGGCAGCCAGGGCAAGACCGCACTCCTCCTCTTTCTACCTGACCAGAGCGGGAGGTTTCTTCCACTCCTCCACCTAGGATTGTGCCCCTTCCTACTACGTTCCCCTCCCAACCAGGGTCTAGGATGGCCATCCTCGGGTCGCGAGCTTCGAGTGCGCTAAACCAGGCAAAGTCCTCTTCCCAGGCTACTGATTCAATCACCCCCGATCTCTCTATTACTGTTGTTGCTACTGCTACTATTGATGTTCCATCGGTTTCCTTACCCGATATCTCTACCATTCCATCTATTTTCCAAGCTCCTCAAGCTTTGGTGGTCCCCGAGGCTGGTGTTCCTGAGGTTCCCCTACCCTATTTGTGGGGCAGGATGAGGTCTTGGAGCGGTTTGTCGAGTCTTTTTAAGATGGTGGGCTCTCTAGGATGGCTTCAATGCCCGTGGACATCATGCTTACTAAGGGTTCTGCTCTTCTTGCTGAGGTAACTATTTTCTGACTCTTTTATTTACGGTTTGTTAGCTCTGTCAGTGTCTAACCTTGGCTTCACACCAGGTAGGCCTTTAAATTCAACGTCACTATGGGCCCCCATGTAGCCTCCCTCCATGACCGTGCTGTAAAAGCTAAGGCCGAGGCTGAGGCTGAGGCTGAGAAGGCCATTAGGTTGCTTGAATCAAGCTCTGGTTCAGGTGATGACATCCAACCAGAAAGAGATAGAGAGGGAGCTTTCCGACCTTCAGTGTGACAATGAAAAGCTGAAGCGGTCCATTGACCTAGAAACTCTTCGGTCTAAGCGTCGGGCTGAACGAAAGAATTCTTGGAAGGTAGAAGCCAAAATGCTGGATATTTAAAACCAGAGTCTTCATGCCCAGGTGGCCAAACAGTAGATCAAGATGGATGCCGCCTCATTTAGCCACGGGTATTTTTATGCCTCCTTCTAGGCTCTAGAAGCCCTTCCTTTTCCCTTTAACCGCACCAGTATTGCCGGCTGGGACATAGAGGAAATCATGATCAAGGCTGTAGAGATTTCTCACACCAAAGGTGATGAAGCGGGTATTTCAAATAAGGTTGAAGCAAGAAAGCAATCAGCCCTGCCAGATCTTCCCTCTCTTATTCTAATCTTCCCATTATCAGGTCTCAGAGAATCCTCAAGGGGGTTCAGCTTATGGAGCTTAAAGGAGGCCAACCAGAATCCCGAGACCCCCCTAAAGAGTCTTCTAGAGAAGAGCTGGATGGGGGAAGAGCAGGTTGGAGTCAATGGCAACCCTTCTTTCTATGGCCATCCACCGAAGGTTATGATGGTAGTTAATGAGGTCTTTGAGGAGGACTCAGCTGAGCAGTAGGTAATCAGGGACCCTCTAGAGATAGGGGTGGTAGAAATGGTCAACCAAAATGAGCAACCACCAGATAAAATTGCAGGGGGCGATGACCACCAAGGAGGAGGAGTAGGCGAATGGAAATATAAGGGAGCTCGAGCCTGATACTATCTATTTATAACTCGCTATTGTCGACAGAAAGAGGGGTGGGCACCCTGCTTTACTCACGCCCAGTTTAGTTAGCTTTCTCATCAATATCATTTTTTTATAGCCAAGAACCGAGGGTTGGGCTCTCTGCTTGATGATTGTAGCCTCACAGGGGATAGGCTCCAATATTATCAATGAAAACTTACTTCATATTTTTTCATGCTTGCTTCAATGAACTTTAGCTTGGCTGGTGTCTCCTTGTTTCATTCCTGATCCTGACCTAGACACGACTTCCAAAATAACTTGACTTAATCGAATTTGATAAAAATAAAGAGATCTCCAACTTGTTTTTAGTGTATAAGTAAATAACTTGCTTGAGCTCTCAGCTCTCAGCAGAAACTTGTAGCTCAATGACTCAGTGAGTAGTCCCTTTATATTATTTTTAGCTAGCGTGTACCTTTTAAAACCCTGGTCCTTCTTGAGGGTTATAGCCCGACCGAGGCATCAGAAGGGCTTGATAGCTATCCAGATCTTGAGGTGATTATTATCGACATATTATGGTAATCCTTCTGGGAGGACTGTTCCAGACCAGGGTATCATGAGATTTGGATGTTAACTATGCTCTTATACTCAGATCCTTATTGGGGGAGGTCACTCGACCAAGGCAACAGGAAAGCTTAGCTAGCTATCCCGGTCTCGAGATCTAGATGACAACTATGCTCTTATACTCAGACCCTTCTTGGTGGGTATGGTGCCCGACCGAGGCTGCAGAGATGGTGATGGGGCTTTCCAGACCAGTCTCTGGTCTTAAGGCGATCATTGTCGACATATTTTGGCGATCCTCTTGGTAGGACTGGTCCAGACCAGGGTATCATGAGATCTAGATGGCGACTATGCTCTTTTACTCAGACTCTTCTTAGGGGAGGTCACCCGACCAAGGCAATAGGTATTCTTAGCTAGCTATCCTTGTCTGGAAATATGGATGGAAACTATACTCTTATACTCAGGCTCTTCTTGACAGAGGGTGGTGCCCGGCCGAGGCAACAAGGATGGTGAGGGGGCATCCTCAACCGGCCCCTGGTCCTGAGGCGATCATTGTCGATATATTATGGCAATCCTTTTGGTAGGATTGGTCTAGACCAGGGTACTAAGGAAGCTATCTAGCTTTCCCTGGCTCATGGAGATAAATGCGAGTTTCATTCGTGGGGAAAGCATAACGCAACTGGAGATGGAAAGAAAAATAACAGACTTTATTGATGGCTGAAATGAAGTACATTTTTTTTCTCTTTTCTAACTTATTGATATCTTAAAGAAGGTAGCCTGCTAGAGGAATCCCATGTGTTAAGGATAGAATATCCTTAAATAGTCTGCATTCCAGCAGTGATCAATGAGTCGACTGTCCATGTCTTCTAACTTGTAAGCCTCATTTCGAATCACCACCTTGATCAAATACGGACCTTCCAAGTTGGGTAATAGAGCCCTGTTTGACCTCACCCTGGTATTCTGTGTAACTTTTCTAAGGACAAAATCACAATCTGTAAAGCTCAAGACCGTTAATCTTTTGTCAAAATACCTCTAAATCTTCCTCTGGCAGACTACCACATATTCCTATTTTTCTTCCAAGAGGTCTAGACTAGCTCGGACCTTGACTCGGACCTTGACCTTTTTTCTTTCTGGTTCAAAATGTTGTACCCTGAATGAGGTCAGCTTATATTCTATAAGGAGAACGGCTTTAACTCCAAAAACTAGAGAATAAGGTGTTTCCCCGGTTGATGTTCTTCTTATGCTCCGATTGGACCAGAGGATCTCTGGAAGTTCTTCGACCCATTTTCTCTTCTTCTGTTGCAGCTTCCTTTTTAAAAGTTTCTTGATGGTTTTGTTAGTTGCCTCAACCAAGCCATTGGTTTACGAATGAACTACCGACGCAAACTGAAGGTCAATACATAACCTCTCGCAATAATCTCTGAACCTTGCATTATCATACTGCTTTCCCAAGTCAGTAATATAGATCAGCGGGGTACCGAACTTGCATACCACATTCGTCTGGATGAACTTAGTAGTATTTTCTTCTAAGATTTGGGAAAAGAGGCCTACCTCGACCCACTGGGTAAAGTAATCAATAGTGACTATAACATGCTTTGCTTGTCCAAGGGGCTATAGGAAGCGATCCGATCAGGTCAACCCCTAACGGGTACGGTGAACTGATCGAGGATAGTCATTCAAGAGGTAGATGACTTAGGTTTGAGGTCCTTTGGCATGGCCCACAAGATTGGACGAACCCCTTTGTATCCTGGTGGATAGTCGGCCAGTAGTACCCCATACGAAGCATCTGGTAGGCTAGAGCCTCACCACCAATGTGATTTCCATAGTCCCCAACATGAACCTCTTTTAGCGCCTATCTGACATCATCGGGATGCAAGCATCAAAGCAAAGGAAGAGACCTACCTCTTCTTTAGAGGTACCCAGCTTTAGGCAATATCAGACCGAAGCACATTTGATTTTTCGAGCTTGGTCGAGCTTCTCTAGGAGTTTCCCTTCCTAGAGGTAAGCAACTATGGGATCCATCCAACATGGTTGCCGCTCTACAGGACATATTTCTCCACTCACTACTATACTTGGTTTGGAAATCACCCGAAGAGGAACTCCCTTTGGTAAGGCCTGGCCTCTATTCGTAGCTATCTTGGCCAAAACATCCGCTCAATGATTCCGTTGTTGAGGTACTTGTTCGATCTTTAATCCCTTGAATTTATGCTTGAGCTGCTGAACTTGCTTCAAGTAGGCAATCATGTTATATCCCTTTGTCTGGTATACCCCAGAAACTTGATTGAGTACTAGTAATGAATCACTTTTGAAATGTAAATAATCGACTCCAAGCTCAACGGCTACTTTCATCTCAGCCAGGAGCACTTCATACTCTGTCTCGCTGCTGGAAGCCTAGAACTCGAATCTGAAGCAATGACAGATTTCAGTCCTCTTCGGATATGTTAAAACTATACCAGTTCCTCCCCCAGTTTGCCTGGAAGCTTCATCAGTGTAGAGCATCCATGTTTTGCAGTCTTTTAGGAGACAGTATGGCTCGACGAGCTTCTCAGAAGCTAGATCTGATACTGAGAAAGTCCCCTAGCTTGGGAGCGTTGACAATTTCACCATAAAGTCTACTAAAGTCTGGGCTTTGATCGCAGTTCTGGCCTTGTACTTCAAATCGAACTAAGTAAGCTCCAAGGCCCATAAAATTAACCTTCCAGATATATTCGGCCTTTGCAGGAATTGGAAAAGGGGACGATCTGTTACCACCGCAACCGAGTGACCTTAGAAGTAAGGCTGTAACTTCCTAGTTGATGTGATTAGGGCGAAAGCGAGCTTCTCTAGGAGGTTGTAGTTTTTCTCTTGCTTGGTCAGCGCATGGCTCACATAGTAAATGGGTCGCTGCAGTCTATCTCCACACTCCTTGACCAAAGCCCCACTCACTGCTATTTCAGAGACAGCCAGGTAAATCTGGAGCTTCTCATCAGGGATCGGTTTGACTAACAACGGTGGGTTGGCCAGGTACTCTTTTAAAGCTAGGAAAGCCTGCTCACTTTCTTGATCCCATTTCATGTTCTTCCCTTGTTTTATGATTTTGAAGAAAGGGAGACATTTATCTGTGGAACGAGAGACGAACCGATTAAGAGCTGCAATACTCCTTGTCATAACCTGCACCTGCTTTAGTGAAGTTGGGGAATCCAGGTACAGGATGGCTCTAATTTTTTCCAGATTAGCCTCAATACCTCTCTCGTTGACCATAAAGCCCAAGAACTTTCCCGTAGTTACCCTGAATGCACATTTGGAGGGGTTCAGGAGCATCTGGTTTTTTCCCATCAAGATCAGATAGGTTCTATGAAGGTCTTCATGATGCTCTTCTGCGGTTTGTGACTTGGTGATCATGTCATCGATGTATACTTCTATCGACCTTCCAATTTTAGGCTTAAACAGTCGATTGACCAGCCACTGGCATGTAGCTTATGCATTCTTAAGCCCGAACGGCATCACCTTGTAGCAGTATAGACCTTGCCTGGTGATGAAATTGGTCTTGTCCTAGTTGGAGGGGTACATCATGAACTGGTTATACCCCAAGAATGTGTTCATAAAGCTCAGGAGCTTGTTCCCGACTATGGAGTCAACCAGTTGATCGATTTTTAGGAGACAAAAACTATCATTTGGGCATGCCCGATTGAGATCAGTGTAGTCGACACACATTTACCATTTCCCATTTGCCTTAGTGACCATTAGCACGTTAGCGAGCCAGTCAAGATATCGAGCTTCTCTAATGAAACCGGCTTTGATCAACTTTGATCCCATTGGCAAGACAGAGTCACCTGTAAAACCATACAAAGAAAGTGTGCAGCTATTATAGCACCACTACTTCAGGTTAAGTTTCTCCAAAGTATCTTCGAAGAGGACATCCACACTATTTCCGAAATCAATAAGCACATGATAGACCTCGCAGCTAACGATATATACTGTGACCACTAACGGATACTCGTGGGATTGAATAGCGTTGTAGGCATCCACTTCGGAGAAAATAATCTGAGCCAATTGAGAAGTGCCTGCAATGGTCTGTTCCAACTTAAAAATGCTTCAACCCTCATCTACGCAGGAAATCTTCCTCACATGGTTCTTCCGAGCATTATTTGAGGATCCTGCCAAGGTGGGACCTACACTAATAGTATGGATGACTTGGATTTAGTGTATCAAATCATTCTATTTACCTTTTCGCTTCTCTTCATCTTTCAAGATCTCTGCTTACACATCCTTCACTGTCTGGATGCTGTCTCTGATTTGTTGTAGGAACTCTACCAATCATCCCCCCTTACCAGAGCCTTTATCTAGTTGTGCAGGCTGTAACACTCTGATGCGTCATGCCCGGTGTCATCATGGAAGTCATAGTACTTGTACCGGTTCCTAACATCGGCCGGTGCTTTCATTGATGTCGACTTCCTTAGCAATTCTTTATCTCGGATGGAGAGGTAAATTGTTTCCCGGGATGCATTTAGTAGGGTATAATGGTCACACCCCCTCTCATCTTAGGTTACGGAAGCTACTTTCTTTTGGAGGAGAGAAAACCCATGGAAGAGTTTTCTTTACTGGAAATCGATCCCATTGAGGTTTAAATGGGGGAGGATGGTATGTCTACCTGTTAGGGGGTTTTTTCTGAATCCTCTAAACAGGTGCCGACCTAGGCGACTCATTCTTTTGGCACTTTGCCACTCTCATGTCGTCTTGCTCCAGCTTGACATTTAGCTGTTCCTAGATCTCTACCTGCTCTAAAGCCTAATCGTATGCTTCTTGATAGGTTTTTAGAGCATGCTTGGCGAATGATCGGTATAGCTTTCCTGCCCAAAGATTTCAATGAAAGTTAGCTAGGGTCTCATTCTATGTGAAGACTCCCATTTGAATAACCTCCTTGTGGAACCGCTCCACATATGCCTGGAGGGTTTCTCCTCTTTCCTGAATCACGTAATACAGATGGATGAGATCCTTGGTTCTAGGTGACACCTTGGAATTTTGAGCAAAAATCCGTTGATAGCTTCATGAAGAAGTTCACACTTCCAATGGGTAATTTTCTAAACCAGGTATTGGCATTGTCTATCAGAGTGGTAGGGAACATCCGACACATGGCGGCCCTGGTTGTGTTTTGGATCTCCATTTCCTGGACAAAACTTTCTAAGTGGCTCAAAGATTCCTCCGTGCTAGAGAACTTATCTGAAGGCATCTTAAATTTTTGTGGGAGTTTAGCTTCCTGAATCCTTGTTGTAAAGGAAGCATTCATCTAACTCAGGGGGTTCTTTTTTACCTCCTTACCTTTTTCTATTTTCAATTTTTGGATCTCCTTCTGCATTTTAGCCAGCAGGTCCCCCAAATTCTTATTTCCGTGCTTCTTGGAATCGACCTCGGAGCTCAAACTATCAGATCTCTCTGTTGAGCCGGATACTTCCAATTTTTCCTCTTCAAGGGTGGGCTCCGTGTGTGAAGTTTGCTGGTTACTATCAGCCTCAGCTTGAGGTTCTTTTTTGGAAATCACCGGTAGAGGGGGGCAGTGAGGTGCCCTTAACGGGGCATCTATTACTGACTTGACTTGCCTAGATTGGTAGTAGGTCAGCCTATCAAGGACTTGGGGCATGGGTTCTAGCCTATCCCAAATGAAAGTTGTAAGCCCTGTCGTGTTATATTCAAGGATTGATGGAGGGGGGCCCCGCCGATCGAAGGTAGGCTGCTTAGCAGCGGGTCTGCTAGCCTCTTCTTGGGTTCCAAGATATGCCATTTGAGGATCCATTCCTTCAACAGCTGGATGGAGGTAGATGTTCTCTACTATAGTCGCTGTATGCTGGTTGATCATAGCTTGGTTCACCGTTAGAGGTGTTGGAGCATTCTCCATGTTTGGCTGAAAACGGGGTAAAACTCCCTCTTTATCCTACTCTTCTGTGGGCTCTTAACGCCCTTCAGCTAGCTCCACTCCAACTGACACGTAGCTTCTGGAGGCATCTGATTGGCTTCCTCATGCTATTAAGAGAACGGTATGGGCTGGGTAAAGTCACCTGGTAGCCCGGAACAGAAGAGCTGGCCTACCTCTTTCAAATCTTGTGTTTTATCCAGAGTTCCCCAAGGTCAGTTCTATGTGAAGGCTAAGAACAAACTTAACTTCATCATCACTGGCATTTCAGGGAAGGACCCAACTTGGAAGGAATAGTGGATACTGGCGGGGGGTGATTGGGAAAGCTCCATATTGATCGGTGGGCATGAGTTCATGGTTCCCATTACTTTCAACGATAAACCCTCGTGGGACCGGGACTCTTTGCCTGTCGAGTCTGAGGTTGTTCTGAAGACTATCCTCGCCAGGAACTACCAAAACTTGAATTATCCAACTGCTGATCCCTTTGATTCCGCAGGGTAAATCGATACCTGTGGATCTCTGATGCTACCTCTCGTAAGTAACACCGAGTCACTATGCTTCGTTCTGTTAGCTAGCTCACTTCTGACATCCCTCTTCTTTCCTTTTTATTTAAACAGTTTTTGTTGTTGCTCCAGCTTCTCGTGAAGCCCAACACCCCTCCCCCTTTTGTCCAGTCGGATAGGGAAATCCCTCTGGCTTCCTCAGAGAAAGAGGGCCCATCTGATCCAATAAGGGTTTCGTCAGCTCTTGCTTCGTCCTCTTTCCAGCACAGATCCAAGTTATCACTCCTTGTATCTCGAGTTGCCAAGGTGCAGGGTAAAGGGGCCTCTGTTTCTCAAGCTGCTGATGTAGCAACACTAGCTCCAGCTCTAGTCGCCCCTACACCTACTTTTGCTTCTGTCGCCCCTACTCTAAGCTTGCTAGACGCTTCTGCCCTTTCACCTACATTCCCAGCCTCCCAAGCTTCAAATTGCCCCGAGGTTAGCGTTGAAAGGGTTTCCGCCTTTTGCCCTCCAAATCGATCCGGCCCTGCCTTTCAAGACGAGGTCATAGGGCAAATTGTTACTTCCTGCCCAGAGGCAGTCTTTCTATGATGGCTTCAATGCACATAGATGTTCTGATTACCAAGGGTTCTGCCCTCTTGGTCGAGGTAGTTATCGCTTTTTATTTTCTCATGTAATAGTTTGATTCATCATTTCCTACCTCAAATTCTTTTACATGCCTTCAAATTCCAAGTGGCCATGGGCCACCAGGTGGCTTCTCTCCCCGAATGGGTAACCAAGGCTGAAGCTGAGCGAGCCATGGAAATGTTGGCGCTGGCTCAAGACTTGGTGCAAAAGATGGCCTCTAGCTTGAGAGGGATGGAGGCGGAGTTAGTCGAACTTTGGTGTGACCATGAAAGGTTGAAGCAATCCTTTGATCAAGAAACCCTCCTTTCTCAATGTCGAGCCAGTCAACGGAATTCTTGGACGGAAGAAGCAAAGGCGATTGATATGGAAAACCAAGGTCTGTAAGCCCAAGTTGCCAAGCTTCAGGCTGAGGTGGAAGCCTCTTTCAGCGAAGGATACTTCTATACTTCCTACCAAGTTGCTAAAGCCCTCCCTTCCTCTTTCGACCTATCAATTATTGCCAATTGGGATATGGAGAAGATTATGACGAAAGCTGTAGAGATGTTCCATCCTAAAGGTGATGAGGCTAGAGCTGGGAAGAAAGCAGTTGTAACAAATCTTCATCTTCTTCCCTAGTCTTTCAAGTCTCAGGTCCTAGAGAGACCTCTAGCGAGGTTTTGTCAGCTCAACCCGAGGGGGACCTTCCAGAAGCCGGATGAGAGATCCATAATCACCTAGACTAGATATTGAACAAAGCAGGGTAGAATCTTTGGCAAACCTTCTTGAAGCAGCCATCCCTCATGAGGTTATGGCAGTGGTTAATGAGGTCATAGAGGAGGACTCCGCTGAGAAGCAGGCAGTGGAGAACCCCCCGAAGGAGGGGGTAGAGGGCGAAGACAACCATGTGAGGGAATTCTTGAGAGAGAGGTAGAAAGAGCTAGGGGCGAGGTCTAGTTGGTAAGGGAAGTAGTATAAGGAAATCAAGAAGAAGCAGGAGCCTGATACACTTTACTCATAGCTTGCATTTGCAGGGAAAATAGGGTGGGCACCCTACTCTAACCATGCTTGATCATTACCATTTTTCATATTTTTTTTAGCCTGGAACCAGGGTTAGGCTCCCTGTTTGATGACTGTAGCCTTTCTAGGGGATAGGCTCCCATTTTATTAATGAAACCTGGCTTTTAAATTTAATTCATGCTTTCTTCAATAAATTTTGATTTTGATTTAGGTAGCAAAGCTTTCCAATATCCGGGCTCTGTTAGGGGGGCTATAGCCTGATCGAGGCAGCATGAGGGCTATCAAGCTATTTCTCAGTCTCGAGATCTGGATGGTAACTATGCTCTCACACTCAGACCCTTCTTGGGGGTGGTATCCTAACCAAGGCATCAGAATGGCTATCTAGCTATTTCCTGGTCTTGAGATCTGGATGACAACTATGCTCTTACACTTAGACCCTTCTTAGGGGTGGTAGCCCGACCAAGGCATCAGGAGGGCTATCTAGCTATTTCCTAGTTTAGAGATCAGGATGACAATTATGCTCTTACACTCAGACCCTTCTTTGCGGCAAGTGGTGCCTTACCGAGGCATCAAGGATAGCGAGAGGGCTTCCCTGGCTAATCCTTAGTCTTGAGATGACTATGTCAAGCTTACCCGTGAAGATCCTGGTTAGGTACGAAGAAATTAATGTAGAATATAGTCAAAGATAGAGGAAGCAGACTTTATTGATGAAAAATGGAGTACATTATTGTTCGATATTTTATTGAATCCTAAATAAAAGTATTCTTCCAACGAGTCCCCTGTCTAAGGGTAACATTTCCTTAGGTGATCTGTATTCCAGGTGTGATCTATGGATTGACCATTCATGTCCTCAAGCTTATATGCCCCGTTACGGATCACTATCTATACCAAATAAGGTCCTTCCCAGTTGAGACCTAGGACCCCGTCTGACCTCTTCCTTGAAGTCAAGGTTACTTTCCTAAAAACCAGGTCCCTTTCCTTGAAGCTTCGGGCTTTAGCTCTCAAGTTAAAGTATCTAGCGATCTTGCTCTTGTAAATAGCTACTTTCTCAGCTACCCGATCTTGCTTTTCTTCCAAAAGTTCTAGGTTGGCTCGAAGCTTGTCCTCATTGCTTCTAAGCTCAAAATGTTGAACTCTAAAGAGGTTAGTTTGTGCTCAATGGGAAGAACTACTTCAACCCCAAAGGTTAAAGAATATGGTGTTTCTCCGATGGCTATTCTCCTTGTAGTACGGTAAGCCCAAAGGACTTCGTAAGCTCTTAAGCCCATCTGCCTTTTCTCCGCTATAATTTCTTTTTTAACAGCTTCTTGATAGTCTTATTAGTGGATTCCACTTGCCCGTTAGTCTGAGGATGGGCTACTGAGGCGAATCATAGGTCGATTCCCAAGCCGTTGCAAAAGTCCTTGAATCGATCATTATCAAAATGCTTTTCGAGGTTAGCTATAATGATAAGAGGGGTCCCTAACCTACAAACCACACTTTTTTTCATAAACCTCGTTGTATTCTCTTCCGATATCTGGGAGAGTGGTCCGACTTTGACAAATCTTGTGAAGTAGTCGATTGCCACAATAGCATGTTTGGCTTATCCAAGAGCGGTTGGAAGTGGACCAATGAGGTCGACCTCTAACATAGCAAAGGGGTAAGGCGAGTTGAGAGATGACAGACGCTCTTGTGGAAGGTGGCTCAAGTTGGAGGTCTTCTGGCACGGTTCAAAAGATTGAACAAAAATCTTTGCATCTTGATGGATAGTCGGCTAGTAATACCTCATGAGGAGTACCTGATATGCTAGAGCTTCACCACCAATGTGGTTTACGCATTTCACAAAAAGAACCTCTTTTAATGTCCATTGGGCATCATCAAGATGTAAACATCTCAGCAGGGGAAGTGACCTGCCCTTCATGTAGAGGTACCCATCTGCCAGGAATATCGGACTGAGAGCCTTTTAATTCTTCTCGCTTGGTCGGGCTCCTCGGGGATCTTTCCTTCTCGGAGATAAACCACTATTAGGTCCATGCAGCATGGCTGCCGATCCGAGGAATAAGACTCCTTACCCACTATTGTGCTCGACAGGGAGATCACTTGGAGAGGGACTCCCTGTGGTAAGGCTTGGCCACCATTCGCATTTATCTTGGCTAGGACTTCAGCTCGACAATTTTGTTGTCGAGGCACCGCTCGATAATAAATCTCTTGTATTTATTCTTAAGCAGTTGAACTTGCTTCAAGTAGGTAACCAGGTTATCTTCTTTGGCCTGATAGTCCTTAGAAACTTGATTGACTATGAGTAATGAGTCACTTTTGACCTGAAGGTAATCGACCCTGAGCTTGGTGGCCGTCTTCATCCCAGCTAGGTGGGCTTCACACTCTGCTTAATTATTTGTAGCCTTAAATTCGAATATGAAATAGTGGTAACACTCGACCTTCTCTAGGTCTATCAGGACTATACCCACTACTCCCCCGAGTTGCCTAGATGTTCCATCTGTGTAGAGGATCCATGACTTACAGCCTTCTGATCAGCTGTCGGATTCTGGAATCTTCTCAGAAGCTATATTTGTTGCTGTTGAGGTCGCTTGGCCTAGAGGCACTGATAGCACTTCCATAAAGTCTGCCAAAGCCTAGGCTTTAATTACGGTACTAGGTTTATACCTTAAATCATACTGGGTGAGTTCTAGGGCCTATAAGATCAGTCTTCCGGACACGACCGACCATTATAGGAATTGACGGAGAGGTAGGTCTATCACTATTACTATTGTGTGAGCTTGAAAGTAGAGACAGAGCTTCCTTGCTGAGGTCACCAGGGTATAAGCGAGTTTCTCTAGAAGGGTATAATTCTTTTCTAGCTTGGTTAGGGCATGAATAACTTAGTAGATAGGTCACTATACCCTATCTCACATTCCTTAACCAAGGCCACACTTATCGTCGTTTCCAAAATGGCCAAGTAGATTTGTAGCTCCTCTCAAGGACTTGGCTTGACCAGTAACGGAGGGCGTGACAGATACTATTTCAAGGCTTAAAAGGCTTGCTCACTTTCCTGGTCCCATTTCATGTTCCTTCCCTGCTTAATAGCTCTGAAGAAAGGGAAACATTTATCGATGGATCGAGAAATGAACCTGTTGAGCGCCGCTATTTGTCCGGTCAAGGCTTGAGCCTGTTTGAGTGATGTGGGGATTCTAGATCCAACTTTGATCTTTTCTATGTTAGCCTCTGTTAACGGGAAATTTGCTCAGGATAAGAAATTCCTACTAACACCCTCGAGACCACTACCACGGAAGTGGTGGCCGGGGTTGGTACCGTTGATACCTGACTTGTTTTTAGAGGTAAACGAGAGGTTACTTGCTTAGATATAAATATTACTCTCCCATATTCTCACAGTCTTTCTAGGATCTAGGAAGGTGGTAACTTCGTGCTTGTCGAATAAGGGAAACGGAGGTGGCCGTGTTCTGAATATAGAATTTAGGCCTTCCCCTATTATTTTCTTTTCTTTTCTTTTCTTTTCTTTTCTTTTCTTCTATTTGTCGTTCTTCTTCTGTTTTTTGTCTACCTCTACTTCTCTTTTTTTGTATATATTTTGTATGTCATGCTTGACCCTATTTATATATGGTCCAAGTAGGTTTGAATTCGTTAATATCCCGCCACGATCCTACCAATCCCTTTCCTCCTTATCTGGCGGGATCCTTTATTTAAGAGTTGTTGACCCCGAGTAAATAGCGGAGAAGATGATCTTGTTAACGAAAATGAGTTTGTTTCCTTTTAGGGATCAAACTCTTGACTCACACGTAAACAAAATTAATGTTGGTTATCGCATAGATATGATCTTGTGTGTTATTGCGGCATGGTTTTTTATGAAGGTCACCGAGCTAGCTGTCTGTCGTCTCATAGAGCGAGGTAGATCCATGCTTCGACTCTGTTCTTAGAAACTCGGGATGGATTTTCCCTAATCCGTGGGAGCTTAAGGTGTCCCTATAGACATTCCTAGGATGTAGACGGGGTAGTGTAGATTTAGGCGTGATTCCTCTTTCTTGCCCAGCAGGAACAATAGGCTTCAAGTGAGGTTGGCGAGCTTCTATCTAAGACTACTGTTAAGTTTGTCCTCCAAAAATCCTAACCCGGAGGAAGCCCACTTTGCTTGTCTGACTTTTCTCGAATGTCTCTTGAGCTTGAAGACCCCTCTAGCTTTCACGGGGTGGTTGAAGAGCTTGATCTCAGGAGCCGAGATTCTCCGATAGGTGGCCTGGAGAAGCCAGGGTTCCAGTGTTCGTGTAGCGGCTCGTCCTGGTCGTGCCTAACTTGTTTTTTGATAGTTTTGAAGCGGGGCCAGCCTTTCATGGTCCTACGGGGTAGTTTTATGGTCTATTTGGGCTTCACGGACGTTGATTATGGGCTTTGACTTGTGGCGGGTAAGTGGAAAATTTCTCTTTGACCCCTGGCCAAATTTTACTATTAATAGAAGTCCCCTCTGACTTGAACACTGGAGGTAGAGTTGGGGTTGGAGTCAGATTCCTTGTTTAATTGAGAAATTTTCCCGTTATAAAAATAATCAATGAGAGCGAAATCTTCTCATTAGTTACCCAATATTGAAATTGAACCAGTGTTTTCTTCGAGGAAAGAACGGCTGCAAAACGGCTCTCTCCGTGACCCTAGGTTATCTTACCGAGGATATCGCAGACATCATTACCCTTAACTTCTATTTGAACCCGGCCTTACCATCACTTTTTTCACAATTTCTCAATTTTTGAATTTTCAAATTCCTTTTTTCTTGCTACCCTCTACCGATTTCCCCTTATCTTTCCCGTACTTTCAAATTCTCCTCACCCATCAATGTCTAATTCCTCAGATAGCATCGATGCCTTGGTCGAGGGCACTAAAGGCTCTAACCTGGTTCCTCGAAAATGGGTGCGAGGAATTTCTAGTAATGAGGACTCCTCCCCGCTCCACCAGCCCCTTCGTTCTAGCAGGAACATCTCTATCCACTCCGGCTTTTCAAACCAGCCTGACAACCCTCTAAACTTTGTTAACGAGGATTCTGATGCTGGGGTTCTGGTTACAGTGGCGGAGCTTCCTTTTGAACCCAAGGTCATTCCTGATTCCACCATTGATCCTCAGTCGATTAGTCACCTTTAGGATAAATACTGCATCCCTGACACCATCTCTCTCACACATAAAAATTATGACGTCTTCACCCCACCCAAACGCATACTTCCCATTCATGTCGCAACCTTCGAGAGCGAGGTGAGGCTCTCTCTTCATCCTACTCTTCGGCAGGCTCTCAATGCCCTTCAACTGGCTCAGGTCCAACAAATGCCCAGTTTCTGGAGGCACATAGTCAGCTTCATCGTGCTATGGAGGGAGCATTGTGAAATGAACGGCATAACTAGAGAGTCTGGGGTAGAGGAGTTTGCTTTTCTTTTCCAGATTGGGAGCCGAGCTGGGGTCCCTTGAGGTCAATTTTATGCCAAAGCCAAGAACAAATTCAATTCCATCATCCCTTGGGTTTCAAGGAAAGACCCCGCTTGGAAAGAAGAGTGGGTACTAGTGGGGGATATTGGGGGAGCTTCGTTTTCATCGGTGGGCTTGTGACAAACCATTGTGGGATCGGGACTCCTTGCCCGCTGAGTTTGAGGCTGTGTTGAAGACCGTCCTGGCAAGAAATTATTTGAATTTAAAGTCCAACTGCTGACCCCTTCGACCCCCGTAGGGTGAACCAGTACCTCTATCATGCTTTTGGGTTGTTGAATGGTTCAGTTCTGATAGTCTTAACTCTTTTTTTAATAGTGTTTGTTGTTGCTCAATCTTCTCGCAAAGCCAGGCAAGCTAGGACCTATCTTCCTCCTTCCAGACCGTCCCTGGGAGCTTTCTCGACTGCTTCGAAGAAGGGGGGGTCAACCATTAGGGCTGCTACCTCACTCTTTCCTGCTCAATCGCCTTCCTAGATGAAGTCCAAGATGGCTATTCTTACGTCTCGGGCAGCAAAGGCTCTAAACAGAGGAGGGTCTGCTTCCTAAGCCGCTGATAAGTCCACTTCTACCCCCTCACCAGTTGTTCCTGCTTCAAGTGATGCTTCCCTGGTCATATCATCTCCTTCTACTGATCCAGCTGCCTCCCGGGTAATTCAAGTTCCCAGGGATCCTGAGGCCATTACTCATGAGATAGCCCTCTCTTGCCCTACCAGGAGTCGAGCTCAGCGGGTCAGGACGAGGTCTTGAAGTAATTCGTTACGTCCTGTCCAAGTGGTGGGCTTTCTAAGATGACCTCGATGCCCGTGAACGTCATGGTTACCAAAGGGTCTGCCCTTCTAGCCGAGGTAATCATCGATTTTACTTCCTTATTCAGTGGCTTGATTTATCATTTCCAAACAAAAGTTCCCTTTGTAGGCCTTCAAGTTTTAAGTAGCCATGGGACATCAGGTGGCTTCTATCATTGACCGGGCAGCTAAGGCTGAGGCTGAGGCTAAACGAGCCATAGGGTTGTTGGGGCGGGCTCAAACCCTGGTCCAGGAGATAACCTCTAGCCAAAAAGGAATGGAAACAAAACTGATCGAGCTCCAGTGGGACCACGAGAGGTTGAAGTGGGCTTTTGATCAAGAAACTCTTCGATGGAAGCGACGAGCCAGCCAGCGGGATGACTGGAAGGAAGAGGCTCATGTGCTGAATGTCGAGAACCAAGCTCTGCAGGCCCAAGTTGCCAAGCTCCAGGCCAAGGTGGAAACGTCTTTCAATGGGGGGTATTTCTATACCTCCCTTCAGGTTGCAGAAGCCCTACCCCTCCCATTTGGTCTTTCAAGCATCACCGGCTGGGACATGGAAGAGGTTATATCTAGGGCTCCAGAGATGTCTCACCCCGGAAATGATGAAGCAGGCCTTTCTACTGAGGAGGAAGCTGGGAATCAGTTTGAAGTACCAGATCTGCCTCCTCCTGTTTCGACCTTCCCAGCGTCAGGTCCTGGCAAATCCTAGAGGGGGGGTCTAACCCAAAGAGCTAGAAGGAGGCTATACCGAAGCCCGAGATCCTTCCATGATGCTTCCAGGAGAGAAGACATTGGTGGGCGAAATTATACCTGAGTCAGTAGCTAATCATCTTGATGCATCCATACCAACCGAGGTTATGGCGGTGATGGATGAAGTTGTGGAGGAGGACCTCACTGAGCGTCAGGAAATCAAGTAGCATCCTCAAGAGGAGGTGAAGGAGGTGGCGGAGGTGGTAGAAGCAGCCAACCAGAATAAGCCACCACCAGAAAGGGGAACAGGGGCGAGGTTCATCTGGTGGAAGAGGAGGCTGGAGAGCATCGGGAGGATGCAGCAGTTTGAATTCCATTTCATGTAGTTTGTTTTGAATGCTCGGAAAAATGGGTGTGCATCCCATCCTTACCCATGCTTGATCATTCATCATTTCATTTTTTTTTATAGCCTGGAATCAGGGGTTGGGTTCCCTGTTTGATGTAGCCTTACTGGGGAATAAGCTCCTCCATTTATTAATAAAGCTTAACTTGAAATCTGGTTCATATTTTGACTTACATGTACTTGCTTCTTTTCTGATCTCCCTCTAGGTTCAGCCTCCATTGCAAATCTATTTAGCTTGGGAAGAATAACAAGATAAGAACATTGCTTAAACGTGAAAGAAGACAGCTAGCTCTGGCTTTCTGACTACCAAGACTTATAGCTTAATGTCTTTAAACGATAGTCCCTTGTTTGATCGTAGACCTGTTATAGTGAGCAATCACGCATACAAGGAAGATTAGTAACCAGTAATAAATGGGGTATTTATAGTTTAAGTAAATCGAGCCCTCCATCCTAAAGCCCCTTCAAGAGGTTGTTGCCCGAGAGAGGCATCAAGTAAAGAACTGTTTAGACCTCTCTTAGGCTAGGGATCGGGAGGGCTTATGCTTTCTTAAACTTGAATCCTTCTTGGCGGTGGTAGCCAGACCAAGGCATCAAGAGGGCTTATCTAGCTATTTCCTGGTCTTGAAATCTGGCTGGCAACGATGCTCTTACACTCAAACTCTTCCTGGGGTTATAGCTCCACCAAGGCATCGGGAGAGCTATCTAGCTATTTCCTGGTCTTGAGATCTGAATGGCAACTATGCCCTTACACTCAAACTCTTCTTGGGGGTGGTAGCCCGACTAAGGCATCAAGAGGGCTATCTAGCTATTTCCTGGTCTTGAGATATGGATGGCAACTATGCTCTTATACTCGAACCCTTCTTGGGGGTGGTAGCCCGACCAAGGCATCAGGAGGGCTATCTAACTATTTCCTGGTCTTGAGATCTGGATGGAAACTATGCTCTTATACTCCGACCAAGGCATCAGGAGGGCTATCTAACTATTTCCTGGTCTTGAGATCTGGATGGCAACTATGCTCTTACACTCAGACCTTTCTTGGGGGTGGTAGCCTAGACCAAGGCATCATGAGGGCTATCTAGCTATTTCCTAGTTTTGAGGTCTGGATGGCAACTATGCTCTTACACTCCGACTCTTCTTAGGGGTGGTAGCCTGACCAAGGCATCAAGAGGGTTATCTAGCTATTCTCTGGTCTTGAGTTCTGGATGGCAACTATGCTTTTACACTCAGACCCTTCTTGGTAGAGGGTAATGCCCGGTCAAGGCATCAGGAGTGGAGAGAGGCCTTCCCCGGCCTACCCCTGGTCTTGGGGTGATAATGTCGAATTTCCCATGTAGAACCAAATCATTGTAGAACATAATTTAAGAAAATCAGGCTTTAATGATATAAAGGATGAAGTACATTATTGTCGGAGATAAAAAGAAACTAGGAGGAGGTTGCCTACTCATGAATCCCATGTTCAAGGGTAGAATTTTCTTAAGTGATCTGCATTCCAAGTATGATCTATGAGTCGGCCATTCATATCCTTGAGCTTGTATACCCTATTATGGATCACCATCTTTATTAGGTATAGTCCTTCCTAATTGGGCCCTAGGACCCTGTCTGACCTCTTCCTGGTATTCAACGTTACTTTCTTGAGAACTAGGTCCCCTTCTTTAAAGTTTCGGGCTTTAACTATTCTGTTGAAGTACCTGGAAATTCTGCTTTGGTAAATTGCTACCTTCTCGGCTATTTGATCTTGTTTCTCTTCCAGGAGGTCCAAGCTAGCTCGAAGCTTACTTTCATTACTCCCTGGTTTAAAATGTTGGACTCTAAAGGAGGTCAATTTGTGCTCGATAGGTAGGACTGCTTCAATCCCGAAGGCTAACGAGTAAGGCGTTTCCCTGGTAGCTGTTCTTCTTATAGTGCGGTAAGTCTAGAGGACCTCGGTAAGCTCTTCTGCCCGTCTGCCATTATTCTGCAGTAGTTTTTTCTTCAACAGCTTCTTAATGGTTTTGTCCATGGATTCCACCAGACCGTTGGTCTGGGGGTAGGCTATCGAAGCAAACGAAGGTCGATTCCCAAGCCTTCACAAAAATCTTTGAATCTGCCATTATCGAACTGTTTTTCGAGGTCAACTATAGTGATAAGAAGTGTTCTGAACCTGCAAACTACATTAGTCTGGATGAACCTTGTTGTGTTATCCTTTAATATCTGGGAGAGCGGTTCAGCTTTGACCCATCTTGTAAAATAGTCAATTGCTACGATAGCATGCTTGGCCTGACCCGGAGCAGTAGGAAACGGTCCAATCAAGTAAACTCCCCACATAGCAAAGGGGTATGGCGAGCTAAGGGACGACAATCGCTCCGGAGGGAGGTGACTCAAATTTTTGGCCTTCTGGCATGCCTCGCAGACTTGCACCAAGGTCTTCGCATCTTGATGGATGAATGGCCAATAATATCCCATGCGGAGAACCTGATATGCTAAAGCCTCTCCACCAATGTTGTTCCCGCATTCCCCGGAATGAACCTCTCTCAAAGCTCACTTAGCGTCTTCTGGGTGTAGACATCAGAGTAGGGGAAGGGATCTTCCCCTCCTGTATAGATGCCCATCCACCAAACAATACTAGACCGAGAGCCTTTTGACTTTCCTAGCTTGATCGGGCTCCCAGGGAAGTTTCCTATCCTGTAGGTAATCCATTATCGGTTCCATCTAGCACGGTTGTCTATCCAAGGTATAAGCTTCCTTACCTATCATTATGCTAGGTAGTGGGATCACTTGAAGAGGGACTCTGTGGGGTAAGGTCTGGCCACCATATGCAACTATCTTGGCAAGTACGTCAGCTCGATGATTCAGTTGTCGAGGTATCTGTTCGATTTTGAATCCTTTAAATCTGCTATTGAGTTGTTGAACCAATTTCAGGTAAGTGATCATATTATCCTCTTTTGCATAATAATCTCTAGAGACTTGGTTGACCACGAGCGAAGAGTCGCACTTGAAATTCTGGTAATCAACCCTGAGTTCTATGGCTGCCTTTATTCCTGCTAGAAGGGCCTCGTACTCTGCCTCATTTTTCGTGACTTTAAATTCAAAGCTGAAAAAGTGGCAGCACTCAGTTCCTTATAGGTCGATTAGGACTATGCCCGCTCCTTCCCTGGTATGCTTTGAAGCTCCATCAGTGTAGAGGATCCACGCTTCGTATCCTTCCGGCCAGTTGTCAGATTCTGGAAACCTCTTAGGGGTTACATCTGCTACCTTTTCGGCCAAGTCTTGAACCTGTTTAAGAGATGTGGGGGATTCTAGATCCAGGATAGCCATGATCTTTTCCGGGTTAGCCTCTATACCTCTCTCATGAACCATGAAGCCCAGAAACTTGCCCGCAGTTACCCCAAAAGTGCATTTGGAAGGGTTCAACCTCATCTGGTTCTCCCTTAGGATCATGAAGGTTCTACGAAGGTCATCCAGGTGGCCTTCCAAGGTTAAAGACTTGGTGATCATGTCGTTCATATACATCTCCATTGACCTTCCAATTTTGGGCTTGAACAACCTGATTGACCAGCCGCTGATAAGTAGCTCCAACGTTCTTAAGCCCGAAAGGCATCACCTTATAGCAGTACAAGCCTTGCACTGTGATGAAACTGGTCTTTTTCCTAGTCTGTGGGGTGCATTATAATCTGATTGTTCCCTGAAAATGCATTCATGAAGCTCAGAAGCTTGTTTCAGGAGGTAGAATCGACCAGCTGATCAATTTTTGGTAGAAGAAAGCTGTCATTTGGGCATGCCCGGTTGAAGTCGGTGTAATCTACACATATGCACCACTTTCCATTTGCCTTTGTGACCATGACCACGTTGGCAATCCACTTGGGATAATGTGTTTCTCGAATGAAGCCCGCTCGGGTCAGTTTGTCCACCTCTTCCTGAACCGCAACATCTCTTTCGGTGTTAATGTGGCACCTTTTTTGTTTAATGTGTTTGAAGGTCGAATCCACTACGGATTGATGGGCATCTAATATCATCGGGATCCTTGGCATCTCAGCATGACTTCAAGCAAAAATGTCGTTGAACTCTGTGAGGAGCCTGATCAAGCCCTCTTTCATTCCTGGCTCAAGGGTGGCTCTGATTTTGACGACCTTCGAGGGATGGCCTATTCTGATAAGAATCTCTTATAACTTATCCACTGGATGGCCGCTGGCCCATTCCCTTCTTTGTTCCTGCATATTGGGCATTATGAGGTCATCTTCAGGGTGATCGGTGGACCCTACATCTCCGAGGCATAGTGTAGGGGTTGCCCTATCTTGGATCGTTGTTACCTAGGCGAGTTGTTTTGCTAGAGGTGATGGGTTGGCCGATACTGAGTAGCATCTCCTGGCTGCTTGTTGATCACCCCGAACTTCCCCCACCTTGTCTCCTACTGGGAACTTCAAGACGTTGTGGTAAATAGAAATGACCCCTTTCAAGGATGATAGAAATGGTTTCCCTAATATTGTATTGTAGGCCGATGGGATCCACCACCACGAAGTCGGTCATGATATTCTGCTGGAGAGGTGTGGCTTCAATGATCACTAGTAGGATTTTGATCCCACAGGTGTGATTGAGTCCCTAGTGAACCCATATAACGGAGTAGTGCTGCTATTGTAACACCACTGTTTCAAGTTTAGCTTTTCCAAGGTATCTTTAAACAGGACGTCAACGCTGCTACCTGTGTCGACGAGCACACGGTGTACCATGCAATTTGTAATCGGTATCGTGATCACCATGGGGTCATCATAAGGTTGCACGGTATTGTAGACGTCCACTTCGGTGAAAATGATTTGTGACAACTAAGAGGGGTTGGTTGGTCTTTGATCCACCTTAAAGATATCCCTCCCCTCATCCGCACGAGGGACTTTCCTCGCATGGTTTTTCCTGGAACTGTTGGAGATATCAGCCAGAGTAGGCCACCAGCTGATAGTATGTATTATCTGAATATGTCGCATCAGGTCCGCCTGCTCCCGTTTCCTTTTCTCGATATGTTTCAGGATCTCGGCTTGCACCTTCGTTCCAGTCTGAATTTTCTCCCTGAATTGCTATACGAATTCCACCAGGCATCCTCCCATTATCAAAGCCTCGATCTGGTTCCACAGGTTGTAGTATTCTGAAGTGTTGTGCCCCACGTCCTTATGAAAGTCACTATATTAATAGTGATTTCTCTTATAAATCGGGGCTTTAATGGAAGCAAGCTTTAGTAACAAACCCTTATCCCGAATGGCGAGATAGACTGTTTCACGGGATGCATTTGGAGTGCAATGATCGTACCCCCTCTCATCGCGAGCTATAGAGGCAACTGTCTTAGGAGGAGGTGGTGAAGCTAGAGAAGGAGTTCGTTTATCTGGATATCTTTTTTATCTGGGTTGAGAAAGGGGGAAGCGGTATGTTGATTTATTAGGGGGTTTGTTCTAGTTCTTTAGTGCTTGCTTGGGTCTGGAGCTTCCTTCTTTTGTCTTGCTTTACGGCTCTCGTGTCGTCATGTTCCATCTTGTCCTTGAGCTGTTCATCGACCTCAATCTGCTCTAGAGCCCGATCATAGGCTTCTTGGTAAGTTTCCGGACGTTTCTTGGCAAAAGATCGGAAAAGTTTTCCTGCCCACAGGTTTCTTTCTCAGTGAAGACCCCCATCTAGATGACTTCCTTGTGGAAATGCTCGACATAAGCCTGGAGGGTTTCCCCTCTCTCCTGGATCACGTACTGTAGGTGGATTGGGTCCTTCAACCGGGGCTTAACTCCCAAGAATTATGAGTAGAAATCGGTTGATAGCTTGGTGAAAGAAGCCACACTTCCAGCAGGTAGTTTGCTAAACCAGATTTTTACGTAATCCGTGAGTGTAGTGGGGAACATTCGACACATAGCGGCCCTAGTCGTGTCATGGACCTCCATTTGTTGAACGAAGCTCTCTAAGTGGCTCAGGGGATCCTCAGTCCCAGAGAATCTGTCAGTCGGCATTTTGAATTTGGGCTGGAGCTCCGCCTCCCGGATCCTTCTGGTGAAGGGAGCATTCATTTCACTTAGAGGATATTTCTTGTCCTCCTTGTACTTTCCCTTCTTCATTAATTAGACCTCTTTCTGATGCTCTGCCAACTGGTCTTTTAGACATTTGCTTTCGGATTTCCTTGAGTTGATCTCGGTTTCCTCACTATCAGATCCTTCTGACGAACTGGCAACCTCTACCCGGTTCCTTATTCAGAGCAGGTTTGCTCGGGGGCTTTGCTGACATTCTTCTTCCCTGCCTCAGGATTCCCTCCTTGAAGTTGTTGGGTGGAGAAACTCTCCCCGCTCTCAAGGAAGGATGTCCGTCGCGGATTTGACTTGCCTTGGTTGGTAACATGGTAGCGCTTCGGGAACAGGAGGCATGGTCCCTAACTTGTCCCGGATCGATGTAGGGAGTGTTGTTCTATTAAGAGTTGGTTCCCGAGAAGTAGGCCCCAGGCGATCAAAAGCGGGCTGCCTAGCCCCGGCTGCTTGACTCCCCCCGATTGTAAAGGTCTGCTTGTTGGATGGTAATGCACTCAGCGAGCAGTCGAAGGCGGACATTTTCTACGAAGGCAGCCGCTTATTGGTCAAGCTCGACTTGATTTCCCAGAGAGGGATTTAAAGCCCGCACAGTGGCAGGCTAGGCTGGAACCTGGCTATGGAGCCCGTTTTTCATCCCTTTCTTCAGGACCTTTCGTGTTGACACAGCCAAAGGTTGTCCCAATGCGCTCGGTTGTCCTTGTGATGAGCGGAGACTCATGATTCCTGTAAAATAACAATCTTTTGAATATAAATATGGTCGTGGGTTCGTTTCCCACAGACGGCGTCAGAAAGTGTTAACAGGAAATTTGCTCAGGATGAGAAATTCCTACTAGCACCTCGAGACCACTACTACGGAAGTGGTGGCCGGGGTCGGTACCGTTGATACTTGGCCTGATTTTAGAGGTAAACGAGAGGCTGGATTGCAAGGATACAGATGGGAGCTTTATTATTGATTCATTGCTTTGATATACAGATTACTCTCTCATATGCTCACAGTCTCTCTAGGATCTTGGAAGGTGGTAACTTCGTGCTTGTCGAATAGTAAAAATGGAGGTGGATGTGTTCTGAACATAGAATTTAGGCCTTCCCCTCTTCTTTTCTTTTCTTCCATCTGTCGTTCTTCCTCTGTTTTTCGTCTACCACTACTTCTCTTTTTTTGTATATATTGTGTATGTCATGCTTGGCCCTATTTATATATGGTCCAAGTAGGTTTGAATTTGCTAATATCCCGCCACGATCCTACCAATCTCTTTCCTCCTTATCGGGCGAGATCCTTTATTTAAAAGTTGTTGACCCCGAGTAAATAACGGAGAAGATGATCTTGTTAACGAAAATGAGTTTGTTTCCTTTTAGGGATCAAACTCTTGAATCACACGTAAACGAAATTAATGTTGGTTATCACATAGATATGATCTTGTGTGTTATTGCGGCATGGCTTTTTATGGAGGTCACCGAGCTAGCTGTCTGTCGTCTCATAGAGCGAGATAGATCTATGTTTTGACTCTGTTCTTAGAAACTCGGGATGGATTTTCCCTGATCCTTGAGAGCTTGAGGTGTACTTGTAGACATTCCTAGATGGTAGCCGGGGTAGTGTAGATTTAGGTGTGATTCCTCTTTCATTCCCAGCAGGGACAGCGGGCTTCAGTTGAGGTTGGCAGGCTTCTGTCTAAGACTACTGTTAAGTTTGTCTTCTGAAAATCTTAACTCAGAGGAAGCCTAATTTGCTTGTCGGGCTTCTCTCGAATGTCTCTTGAGCTTGGAGACCCCCCTAGCTTTCACAAGGTGGTTGAAGAGCTCGATCTTAGGAACCGAGGTTCTCCAATATGTTTCCTAGAGTATCCCGGGTTCCAGTGTTCTTCTAGGGGGCTCGTTCTAGTCACGTCTAGCTTGTTTTTTGATAGTTTAAAAGCCGGCCCAGCTTTCCCTGCTCCTGCGGGGTAGTTTTATGGTCTATCTTGGCTTCACGGACGTTGATTATAGGCTTTGACTTGTGGCGGGTAAGTGGAAAATTTCTCTTTGACCCCTAGCCAAATTTTACTATTAACTGCCTCTATTCCTCTCTCATGAACCATGAAGCCCATAAACTTTCGCGTAGTTACCTCGAAGGCACACTTGGAGGGGTTCAATCTCATCTTGTTTTCCCTTAGGATCATGAAAGTTCTGTAAAGGTCATCCTGATGTCCTTCTATGGTTGGTGACTTGGTAATCATGTCGTTGATGTATACTTCCATTGATCTTCTAATCTCGGGCTTAAATAGCAGATTGATCAATCGTCGATATGTAGCTTCCTTTTTTTAAAGCCCAAACGGCATCACCTTTTAGAAGTACAAGCCCTGCCTGGTGATAAAGATGGTCTTGTTGTTGTCGGCGGGGTTCATCATGATCTGGTTGTACCTCGAGAATGCATCCATGAAGCTAAGAAGCTTGTTTCCATACGTGGAGTCAACCAATTGATTGATCTCTGATAAAGAGAAACTGTCTTTTGGACATGCCCAATTAAGGTCGGTGTAATCGATGCACATACACCACTTCCCATTCGCCTTTATAACCTTCACCACATTAGCAATCCATTCGGGGTAAAGTGTTTTCTGATGAAGCCTGCTCTGATCAACTTATGCATTTCTTTTTAAACGGCGACATTTCTTTCGACGTTAAAATGGTGCCTTTTTTATCTAATGGGATTGAAGGTCGGATCTACTACCAAACGGTGAGCAGCCAATGATATCGGGATCCCGAGCATCTTTCTGTTGCCCATCAAACCTTTTTTCACTCCCAGTTGAGGGTTGCTACGACCATGATGACCTTCGAGGGGTCGGGTCATCCATCCGGATGGGTATCTCTTTTAACTCATCCACTGGATGCCCGTTGGCCCATTCCCTGCTATGCTCCTCTTCATCTGGAATCTATGGATTGTTCTCTAGGTGATTTGCAGGCTCTACATCCTCCACGTTTGTCCCGGGTTTACCCCATCCTGTATCGTCGTAACCTGAGCAAGCAGTTTCTTTAAAGCTGTCAGGTTGGCAGACAATGCATAACACTTCCAGGCTGCTTACTGGTCACCGAGTATTTCCCCCACCTTGTCTCATATTGGAAACTTTAGGACGTTGTGGTAAATGGATAAGACCCCCTTCAAGGATGACAAGAAAGGTCTTCCTAATATCGCATTGTAGGCTGATAGGGTATACACCACAACGAAGTCCGTCATGATATTTTGCTGGAAGGGGGTTGTTCCTGTGATTACTGGAAGGATCTTCGACCCCACAGGTATGATCGAGTCCCTAGTAAATCCATAAAACGGGGTTATCCAGCTATTATAACACCACTGTTTCAAGTTCAGCTTTTCCAAGGTATCTTTGAAGAGGAAGTCGACGCTACTGCCTGTGTCAACAAACACGCGATGGACCATGCAGTTGGCAATTTGTACCGTGATCACCATGGGATAGTCATGAGGTTGCACGATATTGTAGACATCCACCTCGGTAAAAATAATCTGTGGCGACTGGGAAGGGTCAGCTGGGCTCTTCAACCTTGAAGATACCTCGCACTTCATCTACACAAGAGACCTTCCTTGTATGGGTTTTCCTTGAATTATTGGAGGAGTCAGCCAATGTAGGACCTCCGCTGATGGTATGTATCACCTAGATTTATTGCATCAGATTCGCCTGCTCCCTTTTTCTATTCTCGGTGTACTCGCGGATCTCAGCTTGTACTTCCTTCCTAGTCTAAATTTTATCCCTAACTAGCTGCAAGAACTCTATCAAGCATCCTCCCCTTATCAGAGACTTGATCTGGTTACGTAGGTTATAGCACTCTGAAGTGTTGTGGCCCACATCTTCATGAAAGTCACAGTACTTATACAGATTCCTCCTATTGATAAGGGCTTTCTTAGGTACGGGCTTCTGTAGTAGCCCCTTATCCTGGATGGTGAGGTGGATCGTTTCACGGGATGTATTTAAAGGGGTGTAGTGATCGTATCCTCTCTCATCTCGCGTGATAAGGGCTACTATCCTAAAAAGGAGGCGAAGTCTGTGAAGGGATTCGCCTTGCTGGGTACCAATCTTGCTTGGGTTGAGAAACGGGAAAAGAGAAGGTTGACCTGTTGGGAGGTTTGTTCTGATTTTTCTAAACCAGTTCAGGTCTGAGAATTTCCTTCTTCTGTCGTTTTGTTGTTCTCATGTCACCATGCTCCATTTTGACCTTGAGCTGTTTATCGACTTCGACTTGCTCTAGATCCCGATCATATGCCTCTTGGTAGGTCTCCAGTGGTCGTTTGGGAAAGGATCTGAATAGCTTACCCACTCACAGGTTCCGTCTGAAATTGGCAAGGGTCACTTTCTTAGTGAATACCCCATCTGTATGACTTCCTTGTGGAACCGCTCCACATAAGCAATGAAGGTTTCCCCCCTCTCCTGAATCACGTACTGCAAATGGATATGATCCTTCATCCAGGGTTTGACTCCCTGGAATTATGATCAGAAATCAGTTGACAGCTTTGTAAAGGAGTACACACTGCCCACAGGTAACTTTCTGAACCAGGTCTTGGCGTAGTCGGTTAGCGTAGTTGGGAACATCTGGCACATAGTGTTAGGATTATGCTCCATAGCAAGAGTGTAATATTGTAATTAACAATCTTTTCATATTAATAAAGTGATTTCTAGTTTAACAAATCTCATAGCATTTATAGTTTAATAATTATAATTATCAAAAGTAAATAATCATAAGGTCAAAAGACTATGAGAAGAGAAGAATTGTTCATACATCTAGATATGTATGAGGTAGACACAATTCTTTAGTTAGTCTTGAATAATATTCACAACTTAAGATAAAAGTTTGGGCGCCTTTATCTTGTCAAAGTTGTAGATTCTTTTGCTAGCATTTGAGTGGGATCAAATGTGTTATGATGAGTATAAAATCATCAAAGTGTGGTGTCTTTGGGCAAAAGAATCTAGTGCACTGGGTGCATTGAATAGGATCACAATGAAATACTTTATCTACAAGCGTCAATGGATAAAAGTTGTCATTTGAAGACAATCAGAGAGTCCATCTCAATCCTGAGATAAATGATGGGCTTATGGTTGCAAGTGTTATCATTTGAGCTATCAATGAGTACGATTATATAGCATAGTCTATCCTCGAGAGTTTGGTGGTATTCATTTGTTAATCGATAGAGGACTTCATTTATAGATATGGACATCGTGGCTCCATTTATTAAATGAGAGTAGAATACCATCATATGGATGTTTTGAGGTATTGGATATTAAATCTTAACGTTAAGTTTTCAATAGTGTCTATTGAAATATGGCTTCTGGACAAGTCAAAATATTCAAGTTCAAAATGTGGTCATATGAGTACATATGGCAACTTGGAGAGCTATAGGCGGTCTATGAGCTCTTGGCGTCCACTGGTATTCTTCACGAGGATACACTTTCTCCAATAAGGTTGTCTAGGGTATGAGTGAATAACATCAACTTATTCTATCTTTATTTAAGAGTTCAATTTTATTTCTTTAGTGGAATGAACTAAAATTAAATAGATCGGACCTTAGCTAATCATTTGTTGAATGTGATTGGGTTGTGTCTATTGGAGCTTAAATTTAGATAGCCCGCCAAGATCCCCAATCCACACGAACTTGCATGGATCACTTGATATATTCTACCGGACCAATTTAGGGGTCCATCTAGAATTGTATTAAGGCATGTGAACTTGTTTCTTTTTGAAAGAATAGGTCTAGTTCACAAGTGGACTTTTAATTAAGCTCCAATGGATTGAATAAAATAAGTAAAATAATATATGGCCCATATACATGTATTGGGCGGCAAGGCTATTAAGAATAGCTTAAATTATATTTTTTTCTTTTCTATTTAATTAAATGAAAATTAATTAATTTGTTGATTAATTAATTATTTTATTAAAAGTTAAAATCTTTTTCTATTAGGAGATGGCCTCCTAATAATATACTATTGTTGGTAGTATAATTAATATTAAAGACTATATTTGATAAGTAGATAAATAAAATGAATTATTTATCTAATCAAATTAGGAAGTCTTTAATATGGTTACAAATACACTATTGAGTTGGATTAGGAGTCTTGGTGTAGGATAGAATTCCATTTTGAAAAGGATTCTTAACCACCATGTAAATCTACCTAAGGAAACGATTCTTAACTACCAAGTAAATCCTTCTTAGGAAAAGAATTAAGTCTCTTAATTATATTCTATGAAATTTCGGCCATCTATGTACATATAAGAGGAGGATAGAATTCCTTTTAGATATGGATTCTTAACTACCAAATAAATCCACCTAAGGAAATGATTCTTGCCAACCAAGTAAATCCTTCTTATTAGAGGACTTATGATCCTATATATATATATATATATATAGGTTTGGAAATTTCGGCAAACACTAATTAATTGTAAGAATTAATTTCGGCCAAGCTTGGGATTTTCTAAAGAGAGAATTCGGCCAAGCAAGAGAGAATTTTGAAGGAGAAAAAATTTGGTTCTTACTCTGGATAAAATTCGATCAACTCATAGAGATAGTGTGAATTAGGCCAAGAAGAGAAAAAGGGGAACGTTTTTGTTTTCGATAGTACACTAGTATCATTTGCATTAAAAGGGTTTTGTGTACAACATCGAATCAAGGTTCACGCGAGTTTCAATCAAATTGAGTGACCGGACATTCTTAGTTTTTCTCTTAGATGAATATTGTGACTATGAAAGAAGAAGATTTTGTTTGTTTCCATCCTCAAGTATACAATTTAAAGAAAGGGAGTCCACACTCCTAGGTGATTCACGTTCATTATTGGATTGGAAGAACTTGCAGATTCAATTCGATGCTAGTTCAATCGTCAAGAAAAAAAAAGGTACGATACTTTTTATATACATCAATTAATCTAGGGTTAAGGTTCTTGTTATTAAAAGGGAATTTCTTTTTTTATGTATACGAAAAACCCTAATTTTCTAATTTACTCACGCTTCCATTGTGTTTTGAACCGTTTTTTCCCTACAATTGGTATCAGAGCCAGGTTGTACCCTTGATTAATTGATGTATGTGTTCGTGAATCTTTTTCTTTTTATTGTATATATGCATGTTCTTAGAAAGAGATGGCACTCTAGGTATTCGCATATATCTTTACATTGGAATGTATGGACATATATATTTGTTTTATATGTGGATTGTTATTGCTCAATTTTGGTCCTAGAATATCAATGTAATTTTGTTTTGGGATAGTAACAAGAATGGTGGTCTATCATCGCCATAATTTCCTTCTTGGTAGTTGCTAAGTTTTTTTTATTTTGTTGTTGTAATAAAAAAAAACTGCACTATTGTAATAAAAAAAACTGTAGTATTTTTTATTTATAATTCTTCTGTAATACATTCAAGTATTGAAGACTCGAAGGTTTGAAGAATTGGAAACAACCGGAACAAGTTTGGGACCGAAGAGCACGCAACCATGTTTGATGTGGCATGGGCTGCGCACGGCAGCCCTATATATGCCATGGGCTGCGTATGGCAGCCCTTTATGGGTTTGTGGCATGCGCATGCCCATGGGTAAGGGCCAAGGGTGTGCACGCCCATTGTTGGCAGCCGAGAGAGTCCGGACGATAAAGGTCGCATGAAGACTTGTTCGCCAGGAAAGGAGTTTTTGTATTCCAAGACATATGTGTTAGGTTTTAGTTTGTGTTGGCATTAATTCCATATCGAAATGATGTTTACTTGTAATGATTTAGTTGTTTAGATTCATGATGATTCAAGCTTCAAGGAAGAAGAAACAACAAGTCAAAGCAAGTTCTAAGTCTTCACGAGAAAGGATGCAATATGGTTCTACAAAGGTATACTAGGACCTTATCTTTCTCTTACAAGGCTTAGGCACACACACACATATCATACAATTGTGTCCTTGCATCATTGTGAAACATTATAGGCACACACATACAATTCATTCATATGTGTCCCTGCATCTTTGTGCACCATGTATAACACATTCACACACTTGAAGATGAATGATCTTGCATTTGTATGGAAATAACATGTTTTGGAAAATGCATGATTGTAACTATCTCTATGCAGTTTGCATTCTAATGTGAATTGTGTTTGTGTGTGTATATGTTTTTTATAACATGGATATTGAACCTGTATTTAGTCTTAAATCATTCTTGATTGAGTTCCGGTCATTTCGGTTACTCATACTATTGATTTCAAGTTCTAAGTCAAAAGATACTACACTTTCAACTCATGTTGCATACATTGTCTTCGTCTTCATATATCGAGTCGAATTATTATTTTATGGGTTGAGTATCTTATATTTCCATGTCCATGTGAGAGTTACGGTTCGTAATCCTTAAACATATTTAAATTCCAAGTTTGGAGGCAAGAGAACGGTCGAAGAACGCGAAGGGAGCGCGAGAGGAAAAGATATGCAACCAAGCAATCTTTCCCGAGATGGCACGTGGCCATCTCGGGACAGAATGATTGCTGCCCCGAGATGCCCATGTGCCATCTCGGGCAGCAAGCATTCTCTGCCTCTTAAGGGTAGTTTGGTCTTTTCATCTTTCATTCTTATCACTCTCGTTTATAATCTCTTTCCCTGTCACATTTCATTCTAAGAAGAAATTCAAATCAAGTGTGTAGAAATTTTCTCTCTAAACTTTCTCACCTTCCAAACACCATAACGTCTTCATTTGAACTCCGATTTGATTGATTCAAAGTTGAGAGTATTTATCTATTCATCCTCTATCTTTTCTCTAAAGGTTTGAGTTAATGTTGTTGCTGTTTTTGGTGTCTAATCATATAAAAAGTGGACTGCACCTAAATCAACTAAGTTATTGATTTTCTCTCAAAGTTTTCTTTTAAAACTTGGTCAATTGCCTTGGGTTATCTTCTTATACATATATTTGTATATTTTGAGTGTTTTGATTTGATTTTTGAACTCTTTCAAAGCTAAATTGAGTTTCAATTGAAATCATACATGTTGAGTTAGGTTTTGATTTTGCCTATGTTATCACATGTTTGGGATTGTATTGTGCTAGCTTTAATTCTAGGACTATTTTATGATCTTTGATTGATTGATTTTGACAAAAATAGTTCCTCACATGTATTAGGCTCTCTTGGCCAAAATTCTCACATAATACATGTGCTTATGTTCTTTTGAGTTATTCATGTGATTTGTTGAATCTATGATTAGGAAAATGCTCTAGAACTTTTGCTTAAATCTATTTGACTTTGTCATATAATTTTAGCATGTTTTTGGTTTGTGTGATTTAAACTTGATCTTGTGTTTTATTGAACATATCTTGTGATTTAAGTTTAGATCTATGCATGTATCTAGGTTGTGATTAATATTGAACATATCTTACGTAATCTAGATTGATTACACATGCATGATAAACTAGACTATATGTGATTTGTGCATTCATGCTCATGTCTAGTATTTTCCATAGGATGTGTTGATCATAGCATTCTATGTTGTGTGCTTGTTTGCATTTTGCATTCATGATCACCTAGATGCCTTATGAGAAGGAAGTCTAGACAATAGGTGTGAGACCTATGGTGTTGAGCAAGAAGTCTTGGCAAGAGGTGTGAAGCATTTGATTATCGAGCAAGGAAGTCTTGGCTAGAGGTGTGAAGCCTTGGATAGTCAAGCAAGAAGTCTTGCCTAGAGTTGGGAGAGCTCGGATAGGTGAGCAAGGAAGTCTTGGCTAGAGGTGTGAAGCCTTGGATAGTCGAGCAAAAAGTCTTGCCTAGAGTTGGGAGATCTCGGATAGGTGAACAAGGAAGTCTTGACTAGAGTCGTGAGGACTTAGTTGAGTAAGAAGTCTTGCCTTGGGTCGTGAGGATCCAGATAAGGTGAGCAAGGAAGTCTTAACAAGAGGTGTGAAGCCTCGGATTGTTAAGCATAGGGAGGCAACTTCTAGAGTAGGATAGGAGGGTAGTTTCTAGGTGAAGAGGTCATTTGAGAGATTGTACTTGTCTTATCTTCTAGTGGATTTTGTTTACCGGTGGCTGCTAGCCCTTGGATGTTTCCTCTTCGGAGGTTTACCACGTTATATCTTGTGTCAACTTTTCTCTATCCCTATCTCTTTAATATTTGTATTGTGGATAGAACTCTTTATATATGTTGACTTCCTTTCTATAATATAGATTTTGTATGTGTTACAATTACTTGTTTGTATCACACTTTACTTGTGTTTATATATAAACTAATTGTCTTTAATTAATATGTATATTGTGATACAAGCAATCGAGAGGGACAAACTTTTGTTCGTTTCTAAGGGAGTCGAAAAAAGTGTCTAACCTATTCACCCCCCCCCCCCCCCTTCTAGGTTAGCCTTGAGCATTTAACCGTGATTGTATTTTCAATTGGTATCAAAGCATGACACTAGATTACACTTAGTGTGAGTCCGGGGTGATACTTTCACGGTTTTTGTAAGGCGTTTGAAGTCATGGGTTTTCAAGATGATGTAATTACGGAAAGAGCCTCAAATACTAGGCCACCATTACTTCGTGGCACTAACTATGGATATTGGAAGTTGAGGATGAAAGCCTACATCCGTTCTATTGATGAAAGAGCTTGGATGGTAGTGGAAGAAGGTTATAATCCTCCTATCAAGGTTCAAGAAGATGAAACCATGATACTCAAGCCAAGGAGTGAATAGACAACGAATGAGTTTGAGGTTGCTAAATGACACCATCGTGCTATGAATGCTATCTTTGGAGGAGTTGATGGGCGTCAATTCTCCTATATTCAAAATCTTGAATCCGCAAAGGAAGCTTGAGATACTCTCTTAGAAGGTTCAAGAATTTTCTAAAGAAGAATGTCAAGCCTAAAGGCAAGTCTTCTAAGGAAAAAGGAGTCAAGAGAACATCATCTCCAAGGATTGTGAAGAATAGTCTAGCCATGAACAAGAAAGAGGTTTAATGCTATAATTGTCAAGGTTTTGGTCACTTTGCTAGTGAGTGCACCAAGAAGCTATCTAAGAAAGGCAAGATAGGCAAAGTGTTGGCGGCTACTTGGAGTGATGATAATTCTAGTGACAATGAGAGCTCTAGTAGTGAGTCTTCAATTGATGAAGAGTTGGTGAGCAACTTTGTAGCTCTAACGGCTCCTCATTCTTCACTAAATGTTGGTAGTACAATATCTTTGAACAAGAACCTTGATGCAAATCATGATGGAAGCACTAGTTCCATTCCTACTAATCTTGAGTTGTTGAAAAAGATAGAAAAGCTTAAAGAAGCTAGAGACAATGCTCAAAGGGAAATAGTTGAGAAGGATGATTTGATCAAGAAGCAGCTAGATGAGTTTGTGGTTGTTACTCGTAGACTTATTGGTGAAAAAGGTGATATTATGAAGAAGTTTAGAGAACTTGAAATGATAAACCTTGAGAAGGATAATGTGATATCTTCTTTGAAGAAGAGAGAACAAGAATTGATGGAAGAAATAGACACGGCTAAAGAGGCTATCAAGGATTTAGTAAATGATTCGGTTAGTGTGTCTAGTGTTAGGAATCTTGTTAACTCTCATAGTGGTGAAGACAACTTGATAGTTGAAGAGGAGCTCTTGCAAGCACCACATCCTACACATTTTGATGAAGTCGTGATTGATAAGAAACCAGACAAGAAGATAAGATCAAAAGCCAAGAAGAAGTTGGCAAACAAGGTATCTTTGCAAACTCCTAGTGAAGCTAGTTCAACTCCAAAAGGTACAATCTCATCTTTTATTCCAATTTGCCATTATTGCAACACAATAGGTCACATTAAGCCTAGGTGTTATAAATATATTGAAAAATGAAAATTAGGAAATGAATCTATGGATAAGGAGATTAAACTTCAACTTGAACGTGCTAAGGCCTTGAAAGTTGAGAAACATGATAATATTGCTAAGCATGAGAAAAAGTTGTTGAGTAGAAAGAATTCTAATCTTGTTCAACTTGACAAAGCTTGTGTTGAAAATGTTAAGGAAGAGTGTGTTAATGATATTCTTGTTAATCAAGTCATTGAAGGACTTTACTCTAGATTTAACATTGTTGTCAAGGATGATATTGGAAATATTTGTGTAGGTACACCCAAGAACAAGTGGTTCAAGGGTGAGTGCTCTTATCACTAAAATAAGAAGCATATGTGAGATAGCTTTGAGGCTATATATCAATTATGTTGAGAATTCTTGCTTGCTAGCTTTGAATACTCCATGTATTGATATGAACTTGGTTATCTCACATCATGATTGTTATGATGGTCAAAATTTGTTGATTAACTTTGAAGAAGTTCTTTTGTTATATGTGTTGATTGGGTTAAGAAATTATGCTTTTTATACTCTTGTTGTGAAACATCGTCAACTTGGTGTCATGAGGACATTCAAGGCAAGAGTGCTCATAAAAAAGGCGGAAGTATGATATTTAGTGAATATAATGTGCAAAAAGGTATCTCCATACTCTAATGCATATTCTCTTAGATATTCATCTTTTGACATAATTTTTGACATACATCTCATAGCATGTCATATTAGAGAATTTTGTATAGCATACATATGGTTCTCATTGACATTTGCTATTTTAAGATCTAATAGTGATATTGTTCACATTGATCTTAACTTTGGTGATTGTTTGTGTATAGTATATTGAGTTGCAATACTTTTGAAAATATGAGCTTCATATTCTTTGAAACCTACTCATTAGAGAAATAATGATCTTGAATAAGTCTCTACTTATTGCTTTTAGATCATGTGCTTATGAGCCATAAAATCTTAGTTTTCTAAAAATTGCACCTTGCTTCTCTTATATGTTTTGCTAGTAGGTTGAGTTTACTAATATGTAAACATTGGATACACATTAAAGTTTTTGTGCTTAAGTACATTTAAAATGACCTATGGTTAGTATCCATTTTGCTTCGGGAATTACATAGAACTCAACGAGCACCTTCATGAAAAGGGCTACACACATTGGTTGTGAAAGCTACCCAATGTTAGAAAGAGCTACACCATTGTGATGAGTGAAAGCCATCATGAAGTGAATTTAGTTTATGTAAAAAAAAATTGAAAAATCAAAGAAGTGTTGAAAGGAATTCATAAAAAAAAAATCTTTGATTCAAAGCCTAAAAAGAAAAGGATGAAGGCTTAAAAAGGAGTTTAGTTGAAAATCAAATGAGCTCGGGTTGAAAAATAGAAATGGGATGACGAGCCACATGCACACACACGCTCATGTGTTGAAATCTATTCTCTCAAAAGTAAAAAATTTCGGATGATAATCGGTTTGACTTTTTATGGAAAAAGCTTGAGATGATTAGTTGTTGGAAATTGTATGCATGTTGATTATCAAACTACTTCTTGATATATATTTGAAGCATATCTCTCACACACACACTTTGTTTATGAGTATGATGATATCTTTGCAATTTTTGAAGAATGATGAGAGAACTTGAAAAATCTTTGTGTATCTCTCTTAGCATATGAAGCTTATTTTGTTGATATTTCTTCAAATTGCTTGAATGTGTGATTGTGTGAACATCTTTGTGAACCTTATGCTATCATGAATTTTAGTTATAGCATTTATCAAGGGGGAGCATTGTATGCTAGACATTGTTCTCTTTTATGATATGTTCACATGCTTCATGTTGTTACATATTGGCATATTTTGACTTAATGATACTTGTAAGATATTACTCACTATCTGTGTCTTGCATGATGATTCATTCTTAAGTCATATGTCATTGTGTTTATATATTTGTGACTAATATGCTTGTTTTGTCTTTCACTCACTTTTGTTGATGTATATAGCATCTTATTTCACAAGAACAAATGGGAAGAACTAAGGTTACCGGAAGTGGAAATCAATTTAATCCCATTGTGAAAGCCAAGTCTACCTTAAAGGGATCCAAAGCTTCAAGGTCAAAGTATTTAGGGATCTTTGCAACTAAAAAGATATTTCAAGAAAGAGGCATTGACTTAGTTAAATGTAAAGATTCTTATGTTCTTAAATGCATTAAAGATAGAAATTGGGAATCTTGGGTGAGCATGCTAGGAATAGTGAATGACACTATTGTTAGAGAATTTTATCATGAATATAGAGAGAGTGCCACCTTATTGGATGCTTTGATGGAGATTAGGGTGTTGTGTTTAGAGTTAACCCGATAAACATTAACAAGTTTCTTGGGCTATCTAGTGATATTGATTCAAATTTTCTAGATATTGATATCATTGAGAATCTTAATATCATGGGTAGAACTCTATGTGACAATGCTTCTTTTGAGTGGAAAGGTAGAGCATATATTAGTCAACATGAATTAATTAAGGCAAGTGCATTTTGGCATCTTTTTATTTGCACAAATATTATTGGATCTTCGAATTCAACTGAGTTGAATAAAGACAAGATCAAAATAGTATATGCCTTGGTGACTAATCAACCTATAAGCCTTGGGGATTTGCTTATGTTTTACTTAGACAATGCGGCTTTCTCAACTAGAGGAGATAAGAAGCTTGTATTACCGGGGTTTATAACATTTTTGTGTTTAGCTCGTGGTGTTCAAAGTAGTGGAGATGATATGTTTGTACAACCCTTGGAAAAGTATAGTGATAAACGTGTGTCATACATATCATATAAGGATAAGGGTAAGACATGTGATACTTTGGACTTTTTAGTTCACAAGTTGATTGTCAAGAGACTAGCATAAACATTCTTCCGGATTGGGCTATGCATTTGAAAAAGAAGGTTGATGAGCTTAGTGCTATAGTTGAAAAACAATATGCTAGAATAAGAGAGTTGGAGGAGTGTATTGCCTCAAGTTCAAGACCACCTCTTAAGCATTATGTTTGGACAATTACACGCACATCTTTCTTTGGTGGATCTAGTAGCTAGTATTTGAGTCTCATGGTATATTTCTTACCTTTTGGCATCTTGGCATCATTTCATGTCGAAAAGGGGGAGAAAGAGTTGTTTAGAGTTGCTAGTTACTTAGTTTCCTTTTTATTTTGTTTTTGTGAACTTTTGAACTTTCAATGGCTTGTAATAATTAGTTTTAAGATTTGGTTAAGAATTCTTGTATTTGGCATGTATTGAGGGGGAGATACATGTATTTCTGGACTTAATTGTATATTCTTATCCATATTATATGTTGCCATTTGTCGTCTTTCTCTTGTATATGCATTGTGCTTCGAGATGAATTTATATGTTGCTTCAAGAGAAGATCAAGATGAAGTTCAAGAGTTGGTGAAGATAAATTGGCATCTAGATAACTTGGTAAATCATTCATTGGAATTCGATCACACGGCTTAAATAATTGAATGGGAGAAGGTTTTTTGGAACACCTACGGCCTCCAAGTTTAGTTGAGCTTTATGTTTCGTGTAATAACCTCCCAAGAGGTATTCATGAATGGAATTTAGCAAGATACTTCGTTACAATGATAGACTAGACAATTAACCCAAACGATATCTACTTCCAAAGGAGGGATATTCGTGAGGGATTATATTGAAGGTCGATAACTTGGTAACACACTCAATGTAATTTTGTTAATATCCTCCCAAGAGTTCTTGTTAATAAAATTGCAAGGCTAAAATTGAAAATGTTGGTTGTTATGTTAACAATTAGGTGGGACCTAGTCCAACTAGTAAATGGTGTGAACTCCCAAAGGAGGCGTGACATTTATGGGTGTTGGATCACCGTTGAATTTTACGATTGAATTATTTTATTTATAATTCAAGATAAATATTCAAAAGTGCTATCTCATGATTATTTACTTATATCATTTTTATCAATATAAAGAAATCATGACCCAATCCCTAATCAAATTCCTAAAAGATAATACTTTAACTGATGATAATTATGTCACATGGAAAAAGGAAAATTGGGTTGTTGTAAGTTGAAAAACCATAAGACCGTTCTGTCTATTCCTAAACCACCAAACTATTGAATCTAACTCAGGAGCAAAGAGATGAGTATTAGTAGTGGAAGTCTTCAAATGAGATGGCTAAATGTACGTTACATTATGGCCATCATCTCCGACGTGTTGCAACAGCAACATGAAGGAATGGAGACTGCTGCTGATATAATGATGTCTCTAAATGAGATGTTTGCTATGAGGTCTAGGTTGACTAAGAGAGAGAGGCAGTGATTGCTTTTATGAATCTTATGATGAAACCTGGACAGGGTGTGAAAGATCACATGATAAAAGTCATAGCATATCTCAACATTGCTGAACTGAATGGTTCTAAGATCGATGGTGAGACCCAAATTGACATGATTCTCAACTTACTATCCGATTCCTTTGATCAATTCAAGTGGGACTACACCTTGAATAATAAGGAATACACTTGCAAGACCTGATGCAAGAAGTTCAAAGCGTGAAAAAAATCCTTGTGAAAGGCAAGGTTCAAGAGATTCATATGCTTGGTAAGTTGCTACCATTAAAAACCCGTAAGAAGGTCAAGAGAAAACAAAATAAAAAGCAACTTGAGCCTTCTTAGAAGGAGACCAAGAAAGTAACCAAGATCGAAGGAAAGTGTTTCTTTTGTGGTGAAAAGGGTCAAAGGAATAGACTGAATAAGAATGAATTCAACTTTCATTTAGGCAATGGAGCGTTGGTGTCTACTAGTGTAGTGGGAGATATTAGAATCAATTTTGATTCTTATAGGCATTTAGTTTTAATAAACGTTTATTATGTACCACAATTCAAGAGGAATTTAATTTCGGTCTCTTGTCTAAATAAATTTGGATATTTAATTACTTTTAATAAAGGTTTTATTATTAGTAAGAATGACAAAATTATTTGCAAAGGTACATTGGAAAATTGTTTGTCATATGTGACCTTTATCGCACGTACACGTCATCAACAAAAAGGATAAATTGCCAGGTGGACAACCGAATAGGCATTCAGAAAATATCCTACAAGACATCACCGAAGAAGAGAAAACTCGAGTAAGCAGATGTTGAATAAAACTTACTCAGGGTCAATCAACGTTATATACTACTCGGGATCAGTCATTGACACTCGGGGTTGGCATTTCTACTCGGGTCAAATAACGTTACTTGGGACCTTACTCAGGACAAACATGAAGAAAACTCAATAAAAGCCTAGCCCTTAATTCACACGGATTAGGTCATTAAGTACACGAAGATATCCATATCAAGAAGGAATCCCAATGAGAGCAGAATACTGAGCTGTAAGGATTCCCAATCAGGCAACAACATAATTTCTTTAAAAAGACTGTTCTCATAAGGAAACAAGTCCAAATTGGACTACATTACTAGAATCCCATTCGATTTCAATACAAGACTCCAAAATAGGAAAGAAGACAGTCCGCTTCAAGCAAGTAATCATAATTAAATACAAAGATCTATTACTTGTACAAAGATTAGGGTTCTATAAACATATAAATAGACCCATAATCTCACAAAAAAAAATATAGAGAGCAATCATAGAAAAATACAGAGAGAAGAAAGAGAGATCGAGAGCTTGTAACATTATAAATTAATAGTGGATTTTGGCTCGGTTGATCATTCAACCACCCGTGGACGTTTCTCTGGTCGTCGGAGTTTTACCACCTAAAAAACTCTTTCTCTTTGAAATCATAGCCAAAATCCAATCCTTGTTGGCATTTCTGATACAATCTAGAAATCGACGTCGACACGGTTTATTCTATTTGCATGTAAATATCTCTCACTTGTTAGACATGAAATCAACGGAACCTAATCATAAAAGAGTAAAATTATCAAAAGATGAAACCTACCTATGGCATTTGCACTTAGGTCATATTAACCATAATAGGATTAAAAGATTGGTAAGTGACGAACCTCTAAGTGACTTAAAGGTTGATGATCTACCAACTTGTGAATCTTGTTTGGAAGGTAAAATAACCAAAAGGTCGTTTACGACCAAAGGCACAAGAGCCATCGAATGTTTAGGATCGATACACATTAATGTGTGTAGACCTATGAGCATTTAAGCTAGAGGTGGATATGAGTACTTCATCACTTTCACGGATGATCACTCAAGATTTGGCTATGTGTATCTCATGAGACATATGTCGGATGCTTTTGATATGTTCAAAGCATTTACAGCTGAAGTAGAAAATCAGCTTGAGAAACACATAAAAATCTTGAGGTCCGATCGTGGTGGAGAATATCTATCTGGTGAGTTTCAGCAATATCTTATTGATAATGGAATAATTTCTCAGTTTTTTGCACCAGGCACACCTCAACAAAATGGGGTGGCAGAAAGGAGAAATAGAACTCTTTTGGATATGGTTAGGTCTATGTTGAGTTATTCAAAGCTCCCTAATTCTTTTTTAGGATATACTTTACAAACTGCAATGTACATTCTAAACGATGTGCCATCTAAGTCGGTTCCTAAAACACTGTATGAGTTATGGACCGGGCGAAAGCTTAGTTACAACACTTGAGGATATTTGGATGTCCTACGCACGTGTTAAAAGGAAAGACAAAAAAGATGGAGTCCCATTCAGAAATATGCATATTTGTAGGGTATCCAAAAAAACAAAAGGATATTTTTTTTATAGTCCTTCAGATCTTAAAGTATTTGTTTCGACAAATGTTGAATTTTTGGAAAATGACTATATGAATATTTTTGTGCCTAAAAGTAGAATTCTCCAGAAAGAACTTTTAGGAGATACAATTCCACAAGAGGTTTCGCAACCAAGCCCAATTGTAAGTTCCATACCAACACAAGATCAACAATCTACCATACCTCGTCGTAGTGGGAGGGTTGTTAGACAACTCGAGAGATACATCAGTCTAGGAGAATCTGTAAAGAATCTTTCGGATGATGATTATCCCTATACATACAAGGAAGCAATGGAAGATGTTGATTGTCGCCATTGGAAAAAGGCAATGCAATCCGAAATTGAATCTATGTTCAAAAACAAAGTCCGGTCTCTTGTAGACTTGCCTAAAGGGATAAAACCCATCGGGTGCAAGTGGGTATACAAGAGGAAAAGAGGAATGGATGGAAAGGTGGAAACCTTTAAAGCTAGATTGGTAGCTAAAGGTTATACACAGAAGGAAGCTATCGATTATGAAGAAACCTTCTCTTCTGTGGCTATGCTTAAATCCATTAGGATACTCTTATCCATTGCGGCATCTCTAGACCTAGAGATTTGGCAAATGGACGTCAAGACAGCTTTCCTTAATAGAAGTCTTGACGAAAGCATCTACATGATGCAACTATAATGATTCATTGAAAAGGGCCAAGAGGAAAGGGTATGCAAGTTGCAAAGATCCATATATGGATTGAAGCAATCATCCATATCCTGGAACATAAGGTTTGATCAAGCCGTAAAAAGTTTTGGATTTATTCAAAACCTTGATGAACCTTGTGTATACAAAAGGATTAAAGGTGACAAGCTGGTTTTCCTAGTTCTTTACGTTGATGATATACTACTCATCGGAAATGATGTAGGTGTATTGACATCAATAAAAGAATGGTTAGCAAAACAATTTGATATGAAGGACTTAGGAGAAGCAAGTTATATTCTTGGTATCCAAGTCATAAGGGATAGAAAGAATAGAACGATTGTATAATCCCAAGCTTCATACATAGATAAAATCTTGTCTAGGTTTTCCATGCAAGATTCCAAGAAAGGTATGTTACCTTTCAGACATGGAATCAAACTTTCTAAGGAACAAGTTCCTAAGAATGAACATGAAGAGCAATTCATAAGTAGGATTCCATATGCTTCGGCAGTAGGAAGTTATGCAATGCTCTGTACTAGACCAGATAATTGTTTTGTTATGGGCATAGTTAGCAGTTTCAATCGAAGCCTGGTCCTGATCACTGGATGGCAGTCAAGCATATTTTCAAGTATCTTAGAAGAACGAGAGATTATATGCCTGTATACTCTTGAAGGGATTTAATTCCCATTGGGTATACAGATTCTAATTTTCAATCAGATTCTGACTCTAGGAGATCAACATCAGGATCTGTGTTTACTATTGGAGGAGAGGTAGTCACATGGAGGAGTATCAAGCAATCTTGTATTACTGATTCCACCATGAAAGCCGAGTATGTAGCCGCATGCACGGCTGATAAAGAGGTTGTCTGGCTCCGCCAATTCTTTATTGACTTGGAAGTGGTTTCTGATGCGAATAGGCAGATCACTATCTATTGTGACAATAGTGGAGCAGTGGCTAATTCGAGAGAACCAAGAAGTCATAAGAGAGGGAAACACATTGAAAGAAAGTATTACCTTCTAAGGGAAATTGTGCACAGGTGAAGTGACGATTACCAAGATCGCATCAACAGAAAATCTAATGGATCCCTTTAAAAAGGTTATTCCACAAAAGAGTTTTGATGGGCATCTAGAGAATATGGGGATGAGAGATATGACACATTTGCTATAGAGCAAGTGGGAGATTGTTAGGATTATGCTCGATAGCAGGAGTGTAATATTGTAATTAACAATCTTTCATATTATTAAAGTGATTTATAGTTTAACAAATCTTATAGTCTTTATAGTTTAATAATTATAATTGTCAAAAGTAAATAATCATAAGGTCAAAAGACTATGAGAAAAGAAGAATTGTTCATACGTCTAGATATGTATGAGGTAGACACAATTCTTTAATTAGTCTTGAATAATATTCACAACTTAAGATAAAAGGTTAGACGTCTTTATCTTGTCAAAGTTGTAGATTCATTTACTAGCATTTAAGTGGGATCAAATGTGTTATGATGAGTCTAAAATCATCAAAGTGTGGTGTCTTTGGGCAAAAGAATCTAGTGCACTGGGTGCATTGAATAGGATCAAAATGAATAACTTTATCTACAACCGCCAATGGATAAAAGTTTTCATTTGAAGACAATCGGAGAGTCTACCTCAATCCTGAGATAAATGGACTTATGGTGCAAGTGTTACCATTTGAGCTATCAATGAGTACGATTATATAACATAGTCTATCCTCGATAGTTTGGTTGTATTAATTTGTTAATCGATATAGGACTTCATTTATAGATATGGACATCGTGGCTCCATTTATTAAATGAGAGTAAAATACCATCATATGGATGTTTTGAGGTATTGAATATTAAATCTTAACGTTAGTTTTCAATAGTGTCTATTGAAATATGGCTTCTGGACTAGTCAAAATATCCAAGTTCAAAATGTGGTCATATGAGTAAATATGGTAACTTGGAGAGCTATAGGCGGTCTATGAGCTCTTGGTGATTACTGGTATTCTTCACAAGGATACACTTTCTCTAATAAGGTTGTCTAGGGTATGAGTGAGTAACATCAACTTATTCTATCTTTATTTAAGAGTTCAATTTTAGTTCTTTAGTGGAATGAACTAAAATTAAATATATCGGACCTAGGTGAATCATTAGTTGATTGTGATTGGGTTGTCTATTGGAGCTTAAATTTAGATAGCCAGCCAAGATCCCCAATCCACACAAACTTGTATGGATCTCTTGATATATTCTACCGGACCAATTTAGAGGTCCATCTAGAATTGTATTAAGGCATGTGAACTTGTTTCTTTTTGAAAGAATAGGTATAGTTCACAAGTGGACATTTTATTAAGCTCCAATGGATTTAATAAAATTAGTAAAATAATATATGGCTCATATACATGTATTGGGCGGCAAGGCTATTAAGAATAGCTTAAATTATATTATTTTTATTTTATTATTTAATTAAATGGAATTAATTAATTTGTTGATTAATTAAATATTTAATTAAAAGTCAAAATTTTTTTCTATTAGGAGATGGTCTCATAATATTATACTGTTGTTGGTAGTATAATTAAAATTAAAGACTATATTTGATAAGTAGATAAATAAAAGGAATTATTTATCTAATCAAATTAGGAAGTCTTTAATATGGTTACAAATACACTATTGAGTTGGATTAGGAGTCTTGGTGTAGGATAGAATTCCATTTTGAAAAGGATTCTTAACCACCAAGTAAATTTACCTAAGGAATTGATTCTTAACTACCAAGTAAATCCTTCTTAGGAAAAGAATTAAGTCTCTTAATTATATTCTATGAAATTTCGGCCAGTTATGTATATATAAGAGGAGGATAGAATTCCATTTAGATATGGATTCCTAACTACCAAATAAATCCACCTAAGGAAAGGATTCTTGCCAACCAAGTAAATCCTTCTTAGGAGAGGACTTATGATCCTATATATATATATAGGTTTGGAAATTTCAGCCAGCACTTATTAATTGTAAGAATTAATTTCGGCCAAGCTTGGGATTTTCTAAAGAGAGAATTTGTCCAAGCAAGAGAGAATTTTGAGGGAGAAAAAATTTGGTTCTACTCTGGACAAAATTCGACCAACTCATTGAGATAGTGTGAATTAGGCCAAGAAGAGAAAAAGGAGAACGTTTTTGTTTTCGATAGTACACTAGTATCCTTTGCATCAAAAGGTTTTTGTGTACAATATCGAATCAAGGTTCACACGAGTTTCAATCAAATTGATTGATAATTCAAAAGTGACTGGACGTTCTTAGTATTTCTCTTGGAGGAATATTGTGACTATCAAAGAAGAAGATTTTGTTTGTTTCCATCCTCAGGTATACAATTTAAAGAAAGGGAGCCCACACTCCTAGGTGATTCACGTTCATGATTGGATTGGAAGAACTTGCAGATTCAATTCGATGCTAGTTCAATCGTCACGAAAAAAAAGGTACGATACTTTTTATGTACATCAATTAATCTAGGGTTAAGGTTCTTGTTATTAAATGGGAAATTCTTATATATATATATATATATATATATATATACGCAAACCCTAATTTTCTAATTTTCTCACGCTTCCATTGCGTTTTGAACCATTTTTTCCCTGCACATAGCCGCCATGGTTGTGTTCTGGACTTCCATCTGTTGGCTGAAGCTCTCCAAGTGGCTCAAAGGATCCTCCGTACCGGAAAAATTGTCTTATGGCATCTTGAATTTTGGTCAGAGCTCTGCCTCCCAGATTCTTCTAGTAAAGGAGGCGTTCATCTTTTTTTGATCTCTTTACCCTTCCCTCATTTCAGCTGTTGGATTTCCTCCTGTTTCTTGGCCAGCTGGCTCCTCGGGCGCTTTTTTCCCTACTTCTTAGAGTCGACCTTAGAGCTCTGGCTGTCAGATCCCCCCAATGAGCTCTGGCTGCATAGGTGGTTTTCCGTTTACCTCTAGCTTCAGCTCGAGGTTCCCTTCTGGAAGTCGCTGATCGATGAGGGCTAAGAGGTGCTCTTGGCGGAACATCGGCTGTCGACTTAACCTGCCTAGGTCGATAGTTGGTCTGCCTATTCGAGAATGGGGGTATGGGCACTAGCCTTTCCCAGATGGAGGTTGTAGGCCCTGTCATATGGTAGGCATGGATCAATAGGGGTCTCAGCCAATCGAAAACAGGATGCCTAGTAGCGGGTCGGCTCGCTTCTCCTCGGATTCCTAGATCTGCCAGTTGAGGATCATTTCCTTCTGCAGCCAGGTGGAGGTGGACGTGTTCCACAATGGTTGTTGCATGTTGATTGATCACCGCTGGTTCCATTGCTAGAGGAGTTTGAGCCCGCTCCACATGGCTAATGCAAGGCTGGCTTATAGTGCCTGGATTTTTTTCACTTTTTTTGCCCTTTCTGGGCTGAGAGGGCAGATGGATGTCCCAAGGTTTTGGGCTGTCCTTGAGAAGAGCGGAGCCTTATGATTACTGCAAGGCAACAAACTTGTAAGTGTAAAAATTACGGTGTGGGTTCGATTCCCACAGACGGCGTCAGAAAGTGTTAACGAGGAATTTACTAGAGATGAGAAATTCCGATTAACACCCTCGAGACCACTACCATGTAGGCGATGGCCGGGGTTGGTACCTTAGACATCTAACCTGATTGAATAAATATGGATATATGAATCTTAGTGAAATGAAGACGGGAATGTAATGACTTTATTATCAGCTATGAATATTGTACAAATAGACTTCTAAACACTCTTAACCTCTATGGGATATAGTAAGATGACAACCTCATGCTTGTCGAATAGTAGATAATAATAGGGGTTGTGTTCTGATTACAGAATTGAGGTCGAATTCTAACCTTCTCTTCCTCTCTTATACTCTCAATTCTCCATGTCGTTCTTCTTTTTCCAAATTTTCTCCCCTTCTCATCGATCATGCTTGGGCACTATTAACGGTGAATTTACTCGAGGTGAGAAATTTAGGTAAACACCCTCGAGACCACCACCACGCAAGTGATGGTCGGGGTTGGTACCTTGGGCACCTAACCTTGTTGAATAAATATGGATGTATGAATTTAAGTGCAATGAAGACGAGAATGTAATGATTTTGTTATTAACCATGAATACGATACAAACGGATTTCTAAACACTCATGATCTCTCTAGGATATAATAAGGTGGTGACCCTGTGCCTGTCGAATAGTAGATAAAAGTTGAGGTCGTGTTCTAAATACAGAATTTAGGCCAAAATCTCCAACTCTCTACTTGTATTGTCAATTGTCGATTCTTCCTCTTTCTTTTATCATGCTTGGTCCATTTATACACAGTCCAAATAGGTTAAGTTTGTGACTCTCCCACCCAGATTCTCAGAATCCTCCCCCTTCTTATCGGGCGGGATCTTTTATTTAATAGTCATTGACTTTAGATTAATATCGGATTCGAGAATATATTAGGAGATAAGTTTGTTTCCTCGATGGATTCAACCTCTTGCCCTACACGTACGCAGTGTTTCAATATTCGTTGAAGTGTAGATGTGATCCTGTGTGTCTTCGTGGTGTGATGCCTTATGGAGGTCGTTGAGTATGATGTTTGTAGAATGAGGTAGATCCAGACTTGGAACTTAACGTTAGGAGCTTGATCTTACCTTTCCGTGTCCCTTTTTTAGCTTTAGAAGCCGATGAGTGATGGCAAGGCTTCTGCGAGCTTCTTCTTATCTAACTAGGTGGATTGGATTCTACCTTTGGCGAAGTGGAGCGGTGCTATAGCGTGAATCTGATCCCCTTAAAGGCCCTTTTTTTGTATCTGGAGAGGACAGCAGACTTCTGGTGAGGTTGGCGGGCTTCTGGTTTAGGCTACGAGTTAATTTTGACCTCGGGAAGCCTAGATCTGGAAGGAGCTCACTTTGTTTGTGTCGGGCTTCACTTCAAATGCTTCCTGAGCTCGGTGACCTTTCCTTGCTTTTACGAGATGGTTTTGGAGCTCGACCCTAAGAACCGGGGTTCCAGGATAGGTGATCTCAAGAAGCCTAGATAACCACGTATCGGGCTATGTCTGAATTCTAAGATAGGTGTGAGGGGTTCTACCTGATCGTGTCGGGCTCCATTCTTGATAATTCTGAAGCCCGAAGACCCTTCCTCGCTTTTGCGGGGTAGCTTTATGGCTCTTCTGAGGATCAATGAATGGTGAACTCAATCATTGATTTGAGCTAGGAGATTGGAAAATTTCTCTTTGGTCCCTAGCCAAATTTTGCTATTAACAGAAGTCCCCTCTTACTTGAACACCGGTGATTGAGTTGGGGTTGAAGTCAGATTCCTCGTTTTAATTGAGAAATTTTTCCTCTTTACCGTTACCAAATCTGGGTAGAAATTTTATCATTAATTATACCAGTGATGTGGTAAGAAAAGACCGGTGTATTCCCCGAAATAATCTGGCTACGCTACGGCCGCTCCGCGATTCAAGGTGATTTATCCAAAGATTTCGTTGATGTCACTACCCCTCCCTGCTTTATTTAAACCCGGCTTCCTCATCCTTTTCCTCACGCTTTCTTTTAAATTTCAAGTTTTCAAAAATCCTTCTCTTTTACTACCTTTGAAAAGCTCTTCTGTTCTTTCTCTTTTCTTTTGCTTCCAAACCCTATTCTATCATGTCGAAAATCAGTCATGACTCTATTGATTCCCTCGTTGACGGCACAAAGGTTTTCAATCTTGCCCAAGGAAAGCGGGCTCGATAAGACCTTGACAGGGATTACTCGCCTCAAACCCCGTAACGTTGTCGATCGAACAGGAACGTGGCTATCGGGGCTGGGTTTTCTAATGACCAGATAATCCCCTAAGCTTGGTTGATGAAGATTCGGCAAAGAAAATAGGGACAGCATTGCTGGAAAGGGCCAAGTCACAGTTGTCGATCCTTCTCTGAAGAAGCATCTTCCATACGACTTCAAGGTCATTCTAGACTCTATCGTTGTGCCGTGGTCTATCAGTCGCATGAGGTCTAAATATAGAATTCTTGACAGTGTCACTCTCACCGTCCCCCACAAAAACTATGAAGTCTTCAATCCACCCAAAGGTGTGCTCCCTATCCACGTTGCGGCCTTTAAGAACTGGGTAAGGCTCCCCCATCATCTTACTCTTCGGCGGGCTCTCAAAGCCCTACAACTAGATCCCCTCTAGTTGACACCCAGCTTCTGGAGGCATCTAGTCGGCTTTCTCATGTTGTGGAGGGAACAATGCATGCTAAGCAAGGTTACCTGAGAGCCAGGGGCTGAGGAGATAGCATACCTCTTTCATATTGGAACTTTGTCAGGGGCTCCTCGAGGTCAGTTCTATGCCAAGGTTAAGAACAAACTCAATTTCATCATCTCTGGCACTTCGAGGAAAGATCCTGCTTGGAAGGAGAAGTGGATCCTAGTAGGCAGTGGTTGGGGAAGCTCGACCTTCATAGACGAGTACGAGTTCACAGTTCCCACCGCTTTCAATGATAAACCCTCGTGGGGCCGAGATTCCTTACCTGATGAGTCTGAGGTGGTACAGAAGGCCATCTTTGCCAGGAACTATTTGAACCTGAAGTTCCCAACTGCCGACCCTTTCAATTCTCATCCGGTAAACTGCTATCTGGGAATATTCGATGCTACTCCTCGTAAGTACTTTGAACCTGGGAATAGTTCAGTTATGACGGCTATACCTTCTTTCTATATTTTTTTAAACAGTTTTTGTTGTTGCTCCAGCTTCCCATAAAGCCCACCAAGCTCACACTCCTCCCCCTTCTACCAAATCGAGTAAGGAAATCCCCCTGACTTCCTTAGAAAAAGGGAGGCCTACCGTTCCAACTGGGGCTTTGTCTGCACTTGCTCTGTCCCCTTCCCAGCACAGGTCTAAGTTGTCACTCCTCGCATCTCGGGCTGCCAAGGTGCAGGGTAGAGGGGCCTCCATTTCTCAAGCCGCTGATGCAGCAATATCAGCTCCTGTTCTAGTTACCCCTATACCCACTTCTACTCCTATTGCCCCTACTCCTAGCTTACCAGACACTTCTTCCCTTCCATCTACATTCCCAGCCTCCCGAGCTTTAATGGACCCTGAGGCTGATGTTGAGGGGGTTTCTCCTGTTTGCCCACCAAATCAATCTTGTTCTACCTCTCAAGATGAAGTCTTAGGGTAATTCGTTGCTTCCTACCCTAGAGCAGTCTTTCTATGACTTCTTCAATGCCTATAGATATTCTGATAACCAAGGGTTATGCCCTCTTGGTCAAGGTAGTCATCACTTTCATTTTCTCATGCAATAGTTTGATTTTTCATTTCCTAACTTGAATTCTTTTGCAAGCTTTCAAATTCCAAGTGGCTATGGGCCACCAGTTGACTACTCTCTACGACCGGGTAACCAGGGTTGAAGCTGAAGCTGAGTGGGCCATGGAATTATTAGCGCTGGCTCAAGACTTAGTACAAGAGATGGCCTCTAGCTAGAGAGGGACAGAGGCGGAGTCAGCCGAGTTTCGGTGTGACCACAAAAGGTTGAAGCGATCCTTTGATCATGAAACCCTCCATTCTCAAAGTCGAGCCAGTCAGCGGGATTCTTGGTAGGAGGAAGCAAAGGCACTTGACGCTGAAAACCAAGGTCTGCAAGCCCATGTCGCCAAGCTTCAGGTTGAGGCAGACGCCTCTTTCAGCGAAAGATACTTCTATGCTTCTTACTAGTTTACTGATGCCCTCTCTTCTCCTTTTGACCTATCAGTTATTGCCAACTGGGATAGGGAGGAGATTATGACCAAGGCTACAGAGATGTCCCATCCTGAAGGTGGCAGGGCTGGAGCTAGAAAGCAAGCAGTTGTAATAGATCTTCATTTACCCCCTTCAGTCTTTTCCGTCACTGGTCCTAGAGAGACCTCTAGTAGGGTTCGGTCAGTGCAACCTGAGGGTGACCTTCAAGAAGCCCGGGGAGAGACCCACAATAGCCCGGATGAGGCCTCTAAAGAGGGACTAAATGTTGAACAAAGCTGGCTAAAATCTTTGGCAAACCTTCTTGACGCAGCCATCCCTTTCGAGATTACCACGGTGGTTAATGAGGTCTTGGAGGAAGACCCCGCTGAGTAGTAGGCAATCCGGAATCCACCAGTGGAATGGGTAGCATAAATGGCCATCCAAAATGAGCAACCACCAGAGGGAGGAGTATGAAGTGAGATCCATCAGGAAAGGGGAGCAGCTGAACGGAATCAAGAAGAAGCAAGAGCCTGATACATTTCATTCACAGCTAGCTTTTACATCTTGGAAAGAGGGGTGGGAACCCCAACTTTATTCATACTTGATCATCAACATCATTTTTTTATGTAGCCCAGAACTGGGGGTCGGGCTCTCTGTTTTGTAACTGTAGCCTTTCCAAGGGATAGGCTCCCATTTCATTAATGAAAACTGACTTTAGATCTCGTTCATGCTTACTTCAATGATTTATAATTTGATTGACATCTTCTTGCTTTATTCCTGATCCCGACCTGGGTGTGACCTCTGAAACAACTTGACTTACTCAAACTTTGGTGATAATAACGAGAAAAAAAAACTTTGTTTAAGCATGAAAGTAGACAGCCAACTCGAGTTTTCAACTCTTCAACTGAAACTTGTGGCTCGGTGACTTTAATGAGTAGTCCCCACGGGTGATTATAAGATAGTTTGTACCCCTGTCCCTTTTAGGCAGTGCTCAATCAAGGCAGTAAAAGGGCTATCTAGCTATTCCTTGGTCTTTAAGATCTGGATGGCAACTATGCTCTGACACTCAGACTCTTATTAGGGGTAGTAGCCCGACCAAGGCATCACAAGGGCTATCTAGCTATTTCCTAGTTTTGTGATCTAGATGACTACTATGCTTTTACACTCAGGTCCTTCTTTGGGGTGGTAGCCCGACCAAGGCATCATGAGGGCTATCTAGTTATTTCCTGGTCTTGTGATCTGGATTACAACTATGCTCTTACACTCAGACTCTTCTTAGGGGTGGTAACCCGACCAAGGCATCTGAAGGGCTATCTAGCTATTTTCTGGTTTTGTGATCTGGATGGCTACTATACTTTTACACTCAGATCCTTCTGGGGGGTTGTAGCCCGACCAAGGCATCAGGAGAGCTATCTAGTTATTTCCTGGTTTTGTAATCAGGATGACAACTATGCTCTTACACTCAGATCCTTCTTGAGGGTGGTATCCCGACCAAGGAATCAGAAGGGCTATCTAGTTATTTCCTGGTCTTGTGATCTTGATGGCAACTATGCTCTTACAGTCAGATCCTTCTTAGTAGGGGTGGTGCCCGGCCGAGGAATAAGGGATAGCGGACTATATCGGACTTACTCGTGTAGGTTCTGTTTGGGTATGGAGAAATTAATGTAGATTATAACTGAAGATGGAGAAAGAAGACTTTATTGATGAAAAATGGAAAACAATAATGTTCGAGGTTTTTTTGAATCCTAAATGAAGGTAGTCTGCCCAAGTGTCCCCTACCCAAGGGTAATACTTCCTCAAGTGATTTGCATTCTAGGTATGATAGTTGGATCGACCATCCATGTCCTCGAGCTTATATGCCCTGTTACGGATCACTGTCTTAACCAAATAAGGTCCTTCCCAGTTGGGCCCCAGGACCCTGTCTGACCTCTTCTTTGTAATCAAGGTGGTTACTTTATGCTCGATGGGAAGAAATGCTTCAACCCTAAAGGTTAAAGAATATAGTGTTTCTCTGGTGGCTGTTTTCCTTGTAGTATGATAAGCCCTGACGACTTCGGGAAGCTCTTCAGCCCATCTGCCTTTTCTCCGCTGTAACTTCTTTTTCAACAGCTTCGTGATAGTCTTATTAGTGGATTCCACCAGCACGTTGGTCTGTGGATGGGCTACTGAGGATGGGCTACTGAGGTGAATCTTAAGTTGATTCCCAAGTCGTTGCAAAAGTCCTTGAATTGACAATTATCAAACTGCTTTCCGAGGTCAGCTATAGTGATAAGAGAGGTCCTGAATCTGCAGACTACATTGTTTTTGATGAACCTCGTTATATTCTTTTCAGATATCTGGATGAGTTGTCCGGGTTCGACCCATCTTGTGAAATAGTCGATTGCCATAATAGCATGTTTGGCTTGCCCAAGAGCGGTTGGAAATAGACCGATGAGGTCGACTCCCCACATAGCAAAAGGGTAAGGCGAGCTAAGAGATGACAGACGCTCCGGTGGGAGATGGCCCAAGTTGGAGGTCTTCTGGCATGGTTCACAAGATTGAACAAAGCTCTTTGCATCTTGATGGATGATCAACCAGTAATACCCCATGCGGAGTACCTTATATGCCAGAGCTTCACCACCTATGTGGTTCCCTTATTCCCCAGATTAAACCTCTCTTAATGCCCATTTGGTATCATACGGGGTGCAAACATCGCAGTAGGGGAAGGGACTTGCCCTTCTTGTAGAGGTATCCATCTACTAGACAATATCTGACTGAGAGCCTTTTAATTCTTCTGGCTTGATCGGGCTCTTTGGGAATTCTTCCTTCTTGGAGATAAGCCACTATCAGGTCCATCCAATATGGTTGTCGATCCAGAGTATAGGACCTCTTGCCCGCTACTGTGCTTGGTAGGGGGATTACTTTGAGAGGGACTAATTGTGGTAAGGCCTGGCCGCCATTCGTAACTATCTTGGCTAGGACGTCAGCTCGGTGATTCTGTTGTCGAGGCACCTGCTCGATCTTAAATCCTTTGAATTTACTCCTAAGCAGATGAACTAGCTTCAAGTAGGCAATCATGTTAACCCTTATGGTCTGATAGTCACAAGAAACATGATTGACTATGAGTAATGAATCACTCTTGACCATAAGGTAGTCGACCCTGAGCTCGGTGGTCGCCCTCATCCCAGCTATGAAGGCTTCATACTCTGCTTCATTGTTTGTGGCCTTAAATTCGAACCTGAAACAGTGGCAACACTCGGCCCCCTCTGAGTCTATCAGGACTATGCCCGCTCCTCCCCCAGCTTGCTCAGATGCTCAATCAGTGTAGAGGATCCATGACTTGCAGCCTTCTGGCCAGCTGTTGGATTCGGGATTCTTCTCAGGAGCTATATTTGTTGTTGTGGAAGTCGCTTGACCTAGGGGCACTAAGAGCTCTACCACAAAGTCTGCCAAAGCCTGGGCTTTAATTGCAGTCATGGGTTTATATCTTGAATCAAACTAGTGATTTCTAGAGCCCATAAGACCAGTCTTCTGGATACGTCCTGCCTTTGCAGGAGCTGACGGAGAGGTTGGTCTGTCACTACTGCTATTGAGTGGGCTTGAAAGTAGGAACAGAGCTTCCATGTCGAGGTCACCAGGGGATAAGCGAGTTTCTCTAGAAGGGTATAATTATTTTCCAGCTAGGTTAAGCCGTGAGTTACATAGTATTTAGGTCGCTAGACCCTATCTCCACATTCCTTGACTAGAGCCCCACTCACTGCCATTTCTGAAATGGTCAAATAAATTCGTGGCTCATCTCCCATACTTGGCTTAACCAGCAATGGAAGGCTTGAATGATACTTCTTCAAAGCTTGGAAAGCTTGCTCGCTCTTCTGGTCCCATTTCATGTTCCTTCCCTGCTTGATAGCTTTGAAGAAAGAGAAACATTTATCGGTGGATCGAGAAATGAACCTGTTGAGCGTTGCTATCTGCCAAGTCAAGACTTGAACCTGTTTGAGCGACAAAGGGGATTCTAGATCCAGGATAGCCTTGATCTTTTCTGGGTTAGCCTCTATTCCTCTCTCGTGAACTATGAAGCTCAGAAACTTTCTTACAGTTACCCCGAAAGCACACTTGAAGAGGATCAATCTCATCCGATTTTCTCCTAGGATCAGGAAAGTTCAGCGAAGGTCATCTGGATGTCCTTCTACGGTCAGTGACTTGGTAATCATGTCGTCGATATATACTTCCATTGATCTTCCAATTTCGAGCTTGAACAGTAAATTGACCAACCGCTGATATGTACCTCCCGCATTCTTAAGCCCGAACGGCATCAGCTTGTAATAGTACAGACCCTGCCTAGTGATAAAGCTAGTCTTGTCTTGATCTGCTGGGTGCATCATGATCTGGTTGTAACCCGAGAATGCATCCATGAAGCTTAAGAGCTTGTTCTTGAATGTGGAGTCAACCAACTGATCGATCTTTGGTAGAGGAAATCTGTCTTTTGGGTACGCCCGGTTGAGGCCGGTATAGTCAACACAGATTCGCCACTTCCCATTTGCCTGCATGATCATGACCATGTTGGAGATCCATTCGGGGTAGCATGCCTCTTTGATGAATCCTACTCTGATCAACTTTGCCATTTCTTCTTGAACCGTAAAATTTCTTTTGGTGTTAAAATGGCGCATTGTTTATCTGACTTGCTAGAAGGTCGGATCTACTGCCAAACGGTGAGCAACCAATGATAACGGGATCCCAAGAATATCATCGTGACTCCAAGCGAAGACTTCATTGAATTCTTTGAGGAGCCCTATCAGACCTTCCTTTACTCCCGGTTCGAGGGTCTCTCCGACCTTAATGACCATCGAGAGGTCATCCATTCGGATGGGTACCTCTTCTAGCTTGTCCACTGGATTCCTGGTGGCCCATTCCCTGCTCTGCTCCTCTACATCTGGAATCTTGGCATTGTCCTCTTGGTGAAGGTCATCCCGGGGGTTACCCCAGCCCCGTATCTTCATAACCTGTGCGAAATTTTTCGCTAGGGATGTCAGGCTAGCAGATACTGCATAGCATTTCTGAGTTGTTTTCTGATTACCACGCATTTCCCCCACCTTGGCTTCTATTGGAAACTTTAGGACGTTGTGGTAAATGGATAAGACCCCCTTCAAGGATGATTAGAAAGGTCTTCCTAATATCGCGTTATAGGCTCATAGGGTATCCACCACCACGAAGTCCGTCATGATATTTTACTAAATGGGAGTTGTTTCAGCGATTACTGGAAGGATCTTTGACCCTACAGGTATGATTGAGTCCCTAGTAAATCCATACAAAGGGGTTGTGCAACTATTGTAACACTATTATTTCAAGTTCAGCTTTTCCAATGTATCTTTAAAGAGGATGTCTACGATACTGCCTGTGTCAACAAGCACGTGATGGACCATGCAGTTGGTAATTTATAACGTGACCACCATGGGATCATCATGAGGTTGCACGATTTTATAGACATCAGCCTCGGTGAAAATAATCTTTGTTGACTGTGAGGGGCCAGGTTGGCTTTGGTCGACCTTTAAGATACCTCGCCCTTCATCTACAAAAGAGACCTTCCTCGCATGGTTTTTCCTAGAATTATTGGAGGTACCAGCTAATGTAGGACCTCTGATGATGGTTTGTATCACCTGGATTTGTTGCATCAGATCCGCTTACTCCAATTTTCTATTCTCGGTGTGCTTACGAATCTTAGCTTGTATTTCCCCCCCAGTATGAATGTTGTCTCTAACTTGTTGTAAGAAATCTATCAAGCATCCTCCCCTAATCAGAGCCTTGATCTGGTTGTGTAGGTTATAGCACTCCGAAGTGTTGTGGCCCATGTTTTCATGAAAGTCACAATACTTATACCGGTTCCTCCTATCGACGGGGGCTTTTATGGGCACAGGCTTCTGTAGTATCTTATATCCCAGATGGCAAGATAGATCGTTTCACAAGATGCATTTAAAGGGGTGTAGTGATCGTATCCTCTCTCATCTCACACTTTAGGGGCTACTGCGGAGGGGTTCGCCTTACTAGCTACCATTCTTGCTTGGGTTGAGAAACGAGAAAATTGAAGGTTGATCTGTTGGGAGGTTTGTTCTGATTCTTCTGAACTGGTTTAGGTCTTAGAGTTTCCTTCTTATGTCATTTTGTCATTCTCGTGTCGTCATGCTCCTTTTTGACCTTGAGTTGTTCATCGACTTCGACTTACTCTAGAGCCCGTTCATAGGCCTCTTGGTAGGTCTTCGGAGGTCGCTTGGCAAAGGATCGGAAAAACTTACCCACTCATAGGTTCAGTCTAAAATTGGCGAGGGTCTCTTTCTTAGTGAAGACCCTCATCTGGATGACCTCCTTGTGGAACCGCTCCACATAAGCCTAGAGGGTTTCCCCTCGCTCCTGGATCACATACTGTAAATGGATGGGATCTTTCGTCCAGAGTTTGATTCCCTGGAATTGTGAGCAGAAATCAATTGATAGCTTTGTGAATGAGTCCACACTGTCCGTGGGTATCTTTTTGAACCATGTCTTGACGTATACGGTCAGGGTGATAGGGGAAATTCTACACATGGCGGCCTTGGTTGTGTTTTGGACTTCCATCTGTTGGACAAAGCTTTCCAAGTGGCTCAAAAAACCTTCCGTACCGGAGAACTTGTTTGATGGCATCTTAAACTTTGGTGGAAGCTCTGCCTCCCAAATTCTTTTGGTAAATGGGGTGTTCATCTCGCTCAAGGGGTCTTTTTTGACCTCCTTACCCTTCCCTCTTTTCAACTGTTGGATCTCCTTCTACTTTTTGGCCAGCAGGTTCGTCAGACACTTATTTCGGTGTTTCTTAGAGTCGACCTCGGAGCTCTCACTGTCAAATCCCCCCGAAGAGCTAGATACCTATATTTTCTCATTCTTAGGGACGGGGTCCACTTGTGCAATTCGTCGGCTACCTCTGATATCAGCTCGAGGTTCCCTTCTGGAATTCATCGGTCGAGAAGGGCTGTGAGGTGCCCTTGGCAGAACGTCGGCTACCGATTTAACCTGTCTGGGTCGATAGTTGGTTGGCCTATCCAGATGGAGGATGTAGTCCATGTTCTATGGTAGGCAGGTATCGGTACGGGGGTCTCAGCCAATAGAAAACAAGCTGCCTAGCAGCAGGTCGGCTTGCTTCTCCCCGGATTCCCAGATCTGCTAGTTGAGGATCAATCCTTTCTGCTGCAAGACGGAGGCAGACATTTTCCACAATGACTGCTGCATGTTGAATGATCACAGCTGGGTCCATTGCTAGAGGGATGGGAGCCCACTCTACAGCTGGTTAACGAGAGGCTGGCTTATGATGCTTGGATTTCTTTCCTTTTTTCTGCCCTTTTTGGGTGGAGGGTGCAGATGGATGTCCTGAGGTTTCAAGTTGTCATTGAGATGAGAGAAGCCTCATGATTACTGATTAACACTGAAAAGTGTATATTTACTAAAGGATAATATCATCATTTTACATTTCCAATATGATTAATTCCCCAATTTAGACATAATTTCGTTATCTCGCTTAAATAAATGTGTTGTGTAGTAATCAGTGTATTTTTCTTTGTATTTCAGAGGTAATTCAATCAATTCAGAATCATGGAGAATTCAGATGGTAAAACAAACATCGTTTTCAAGTTTATAACGTCAAAAAACCTTAGGAAGACTATGAAGGGTATTTTCGTAATTTTAGCTATTCACTGTTCACAGTTGACTTGTACTGTTCACAGTTGACTTTCACTATTTACAGTTGACTTTCACTTTTCACTCACGGATGTATTACTATTCACTGTCACTATTCACTATTGACTATTCACTTCACGGATGCATTACCGTTCACTGTCACTGTTTACTATTCATTTCACGGATGGGTTATTGTTCACTGCCACTGTTCACTGATGACGAGGTGAAATCTAGACGCTCCATTCTAAATTCATCCGATAGTCAATTTTAATCCGTATTTTGTATAAACAGAGGGCCTCTCCCCCCTAATTTTTAGATTTTGAATCAAAATCTGATATTAGATTTGTAAAATTCTCTCTATTTTGTTCTCAAATTCTCAGTTTAAATAAAATAGTTATTTTCTAGTTAAATTATGTCTGGCTAATTTTATATAGCTGGGGCCAAAGGTGATACTGTTGGTATGGAAAATATGATCAAATTTTGGTAAGTTTATTATTTTTATGCTTTCCCCCCTCTAATATTTGTGGAGTTTTTGACTCACTATAGATATACAGATATTGTCTAGCACAATGAGTACTTTTACCCATATCTATCAGAGAGTGGTTTATCCCCTCTAATCTTTGTGGAGTTTTGACTCAATGTAGATAGACAGATGTTGTCCAGCACAGTGAGTACTTTTACCCACATCTATCAGAGAGTGGTCAGTGGAGTGGAAAACCATCCTATTAATCTGGACTAAATATTAATAATTGGATCATATTCGAATTACCAACAGTAGATCTCTTAGCCCCAGTTTTAATTTTAATTGATTTACAATTTATAACAAGTTTAGTAATTAATCTAAATAATTAATTCTACAAGGACAAGTGAACAACCTCTCTGTGGTTCGACCCGATCTTACCGGTTAATTTATTACTTTGACACTCTTATACTTGAGAGTAGGAAAACTTCTTTAGGACGTGTCAAGTTTTTGACGCCGCTGCCGGGGAGGTAAGTCCGCATTTTCTTTGTAGAGGTAATTTCTTTTTTTCTTTTTTTTTAGTTTTGTTATTTTTTTTGTTTCTCTCTAATATTCCTTGTTCTTATTTTATGTTCTATTTTGCATTACTCATCTCAATCATAAACTTCATCAGCTTAAAAAAAAAAAAAAAAACACTTGTTATCTTTAATCACATTTTTGCATTTTAGACCTCTAACTTTTTATTTGCATTTTAGCTTAGATCTAGTTTGCATTTGTGTATAGGTCATTTTATTTTTCATTTTTGTATATCAGTCCCTGTAATTATCGCATTTTCATTTTAGTCCCTATAATAATAATTATTTACACTTTTGGTGCAATACTTGTGCATATTTGCATTTACACCCCTATAATTTTGCATCTTTTTATTTTTATCACTTTTTCTTTTATTTTCTTCATTTTTGTGTATTTCATCTCCATGAACCCTCATTAAATTTGCATGAGACGTTGGTCTCGAACATCTAGTGGTAGATTAATTAGGAGATCACAATCACCCACATTCACTAACAACCTAGCTGAAAACCCACTTAGACATCCAGCAGGAAACCAAGCCGAAAACCTTTTAGACAACCTTGATAACGTGTCTCAACACAGCAACCATCTGTCTTATGTTGACCATGACCAACACATTAACCCAAATCCACTTAGAGCTCTTAGAGACTACATGAACCCCACACGTACTGGAGCACCTTCATGCATAGCTTTCCCACCAATTACAACACACTTTAATTTTAAACCGGGAATCATTCAAATTTTACCCAATTTTCACAGTCTTGAATCTGAAAATCCATATTTGCATCTTAGGGAGTTTGAGAAAGTCTGTAACACTTGTACTGACCAAAATGTTAGCATGGATATAATCAGGCTTAAGTTTTTCCCTTTTTCCTTAAAAGATAAAGCTAAAACTTGGTTACAAAACCTTAGGCTAGAATCAATCCAAACTTGGAATGATATGCAACAACAGTTCATAAAGAAATTTTTCCCACCTTATAGAACAAACTCTCTTAAGAGGCAAATCACTTCATTTACCCAAAAACCTGGGGAAACACTTTACCAATGTTGGGATAGGTACAAAGAGTTGTTAAATGTCTGTCCACATCACGGTTTTGAAACATGAAGGATAGTGTCACATTTCTATGAGGGACTCACACCTCAAAGTAGACAAGTCATTGAAATGGTGTGTAATGGGGAATTCAGTGACAAAAATCCCGAAGAAGCACTTGACTATCTTGACCACATCGTTGAAAATGCTCAAAATTGGGACACCATTGGTTCCTATGAGTCCATGAGCAAACCACAACCATCTCCATCTAGTGGAGGCATTTACAATCTTAGGGAAGATCTTGACCTTCAAGCTATATTCGCATCCCTAGCTAGGAAAGTTGAAGCTTTAGAAACTAAAAAGAGTGAACATGTAAAATCTGTACAAGAAATTGCATGCCATGTATGTGATTCTGATGATCATTTCACTCATATTTGCCCAACTTTGCCAGCCATAAAAGATTGCCTTCATGAACAAGCCAATGTTTTGCACACTTTAAACAAGCCAAATTCCAACCCATACTCACAAACCTACAATCCTGGTTGGAGAAATCACCCAAACTTTAGTTGGAGGAACAACAATCAAGCCCAGTCTTCACAACCACTAGGTCCATCACATCCACAAACACACCAGAATTTCCAAAACCCTCAAGGTTATGCCCTTTATGTCCCACCATCTAGGAAAAACCTTGAAGACACTTTACACTCATTCATTGAGAAGCAAGAATCCATTAATAGCCAAACTGCACAAACTTTGATAGATGTTACAGATACTTTGGCAAAGATTGCTCTACAATCACTACACACGAAAAATGTAAGTTTCCATCTCAACCACAACCAAATCCTAAGAGTCATTCAAGTTCCTATGATAATGACCAATGCCCAGATTAAGTCAAATTAATTATCACTCTTCGTAGTGGTAAGGTTCGAAAAACCTATTCTTAAATCTGGTAAAAATGATGATGAGTCACTTTCCAAGGTAAGAAAGGGGTTGATGAAACCATTGTTGACAAAGAAATAATTGAATCCCCACCTACACTCCCATATCCTCAAGCTCTTAAAAATTCACAGAAATTGAAGCATTCCCCAGAGATTTTTGAAATTTTCAAACAGGTAAAGATCAATATCCCTTTGTTGAACGCAATCAAACAGGTACCTTCCTATGCCAAATTTTTAAAGGATCTGTGCACTGTGAAAAGGAAGCATCATGTAAGAAAGAAAGCCTTTATGGCTGTACAGGTAAGTTCCATTCTTTCCAATAAAAATGTTTTAAAATATAAAGATCCTGGATGTCCCACTATTTCCTGCACAATTGGTAACTGTAAAATTGAGCATGCTTTACTTGACCTAGGTGCTAGTGTAAATTTGCTCACATACTCATTTTATCAGCAACTTAAACTTGGTGAGTTAAAACCGACTTCAACGACACTTTGTCTTGCTGATAGGTCAATTAAAATACCAAAAGGAATAGTGGAATATGTGTTAGTACAAGTCGATAAATTTATCTACCCAGTAGATTTTATTGTCTTGGAAACACAATCTGTTGTTAATGAGCACAAATAAATTCCTGTTATATTAGGACGACCATTTTTGGCTGCTGCTAATGCCTTGATTAATTACAGGAATGGAATAATGAGCATGTCTTTTGGAAATATGGAAATTAAGCTTAATGTTTTCAACATGTCTAATGAACCATTTGATGATGAAAATGAAGATGAAGATGTAGACATTATTGAAACCATTGTTGAAGATCATGTTCAAAAAGATTCTCTTAACTCATCTGAAATTTGTTTGATCAATTCACCTGAGTCGAGCTCGCATTCACATCTTGATAATTATTTGTAGGTTGCCGAAGAAGAAAGAGACATTTTAGATTTTGAAGAATTAGAACGGAAAGGTGACGAGCCAGAAGAAAAAGCACCCATCAATAATTTTTTTCCTGATAAACTTTTATTCTCTATCACAACTTTGTCTTGGTATGCTGACATTGTTAATTATCTTGCAACAGGAATAATGCCACTCGATTGGAATGCACAGAACAGAAAGAAATTTTTGACCGAGGTAAAACGTTTTTACTGGGATGACCCGTACTTATTCAATTATTGTCCTGATCAAATTGTTCGACTGTGTATTCCAAGCAATGAGGTAAGTAGTGTCATTGAATTTTTTCATTCTGAAGCATGTGGTGGTCATTTTTCGTCAAAGAAAACGGCTGCAAAAATCTTACATTGTTGATTTTATTGGCCCACCTTATTTAAAGATGCACATGCATTCTGTAAAACCTGTGAAAAATGTCAAAAGTTAGGATCCATTTCCAAGCGAAACATGATGCCTTTAAACCCTATTCTTGTCATTGAAATATTTGATTGTTGGGGAATTGATTTTATGGTTCCATTTCAACTGTCATTTGGATTTTGTACATTTTAGTTACTGTTGATTATGTGTCAAAATGGGTTGAGGCAATTCCATGTCGAAATAATGATCACAAAATAGTGATTATGTTTTTAAAGAAAAATCTTTTGAATCAATTTGGAATCCCTCGAGCCATTATCAGTGATGGAGGCAAACACTTTTGTAACAAACCTTTTGAGTCTTTAATGAAGAAATATGGAGTCACACATAAAATTGCCACACCGTACCACCCTCAAACAAGTGGTCAAGTTGAGTTAGCAAATAGAGAGATAAAACATAACTTGCAAAAAACGGTTAACTCTGATCGAAAAGATTGGTCTCTTAGACTAAGTGATGCACTTTGAGCTTACCACACCGCATTCAAAACATCTTTGGGTATGTCTCCTTATCGTTTAGTTAATATAAAACCTTGCCACTTACCTGTTGAACTTGAGAAAAAAGCATATTGGGCCATTAAAGCTTTCAATTCTAACCTAAATGATACTGGTGAATTGCGCAAGTTGCAATTAAATGAACTTGAAGAATTAAGAAATGATGCATATGAAAATGTAAAAATTCTTAAAGAAAAATCTAAAACCTTTCATGATAGACGAATTTTAAGAAGATCATTTGAAGTTGGTCAAAAGGTTTTGCTTTATAATTCTCGACTTCATTTATTTCCTGGTAAATTGAAATCAAAATGGAGTGGTCCATTTATTGTGAAACACGTGTATCCATATGGTGCCCTTGACATTGAGAATCCTAGGAATGGTAATGTGTTTAAAGTAAATGGACAACGTGTGAAACCATTCTTTGAAAATATAGATTTTCAAAAAGACTCTGCCGTCCTTTTTGACCCTTGTTACAAAGGTGAGTAAACAAATCTTTTGCTTTTGACTTTATTTGTGTTTGCAATTATTATTTTTGTTTTCGTTCGCTTTTACGTTTTGAATTTTTGTAGGATTAATTTCTAGGTTCAATTTTTGCTTGGTGTGTTTTTATATATAACCCCGGTTAAGTGGCGGATAACGGTACTCCATGACAATCCAAGTCGATTTAATTCAGTTTCCCAAATAACTGATCCCCAAAACAAGGCATGGATGAAATTTTCATAAACCTACGAAAACATTTTCCATCGTTGCCTCAAAGTGCTCTGAAAAAGATTTACAAAGCACGTTCCGAAAGATTACGCTTACTGATGATAAACAACATTCCTATTGAAATTCGCTGGTTGATTGAAGCTAAGGTACGTCTAGCAGGTGAGTCTACTGATTCATTTATATCTTACATGCCTGGTTTTGGAAGAAGTAACCTTGCAAAAAAAATGAAGAGCTAAGAAGTTAGGGGTTACTTGTCACAAATGTGCATGTACAACTTGCAACTCACGTTGTCGTTCTTTAGGAATGGTGTCTAATAATCGGGAAGATAAATTTTATTCATTAGGCATGGTTTGCGTAGGGAGTCACTGGATAATATCCTAACGACTCTTGATGCACATCCTAGTGGATATGTGCAAATGGCAATTGACCTATTATGGCCACAATTTCAAAAAGAACATGCACAATATAGTCTTAGGAATCTGACTTTAAAAGACCCTGTTTGCCAATTTATAAGAAAATTGAATGGGAAGCATATCCCCGACCCATAGAGGGAGCTGAAGCCGTTTTTGGAAGTAAAACCAGAGGAAGATGTGAGCCACAATCACAACTACCAATGAATATCCTTTTGTTTTTATTATCTTTTTCCTTCCGCATTTATTGTCTTTTGTGATTATTGTTGTTTACTTTTGATTTTTGAAGAGAACAAGTAATGCAGAATTGATCTGAATCTCAGCTTGTGATTGTTCCATGGTTTTTCTGCATTTTATTTTCCTATATTTTGTATTTCATTTGTTGTTTTGCAGGATTTTGTTGTCTTTCAAGTTGTTCAGGTGATATCTTCCAAACCTTACCTCTTTCTAATGACATTGGGGACAATGTCTCGTTCTGGTTGGGGGGAGGGGATAGTTGATTCGATAACTTTTGTTTTTCAAAAAAAAAAAAAAAACTAACTTCTTACCATTTTTTTTTATAGATGGCCGAGTAAGGAGATCTTTTAGATACTTCTGAGATGCATCTTTGTAGTTCTGATGAGTTTGTTTTTCCTCTCTTCTGACTATTCAAATTTATAAACTCTTCATTGTGATATCATTGACTAATCCTTTTGTTCATTAAGTAATCTTGAGAAATTTTTCAAACTATTCTAGACACACACGCACATTGACACATGATTATGTGCAGAAAGTTGAGATTTTACGATATTGAGTTCTGAAACATCATTCAAGGGTAACAACCGAAGGCAGTGGACTTGTTAAAAAATTTATATGGTAATAGTAATAATAATAATTTTATGTGTTGTGACCAAAACTCTTACTTAGTAGTCGGGCCTCATGCCTTAGTAAGCATAGAGTGTTCGCGTAAAATGGTGGAGTTTGGATAAGAATAAAGTGCAATTCCGTAGCCTCTTTAACTCGAGCAATTAAGTCTGAGGGGTGCTTTAACACCTAATGCCTTAAGACCAACTGGTTTGGGAGTCATTGACCCAAAGCTCATTACACGGGTTAAAGAGAAAGCTTAAGGGAATTGTACTAAAAAAGAATAATCATCTGCAGTCCGAGTATGAGTGTTTTAGCACTTAAGGCCCTAAAGCCAACTGGTTTGGGAGTCATTGGCCTAAAGCTCGCTACATGGATTAAAGATGAAATGTTTGTTTCCAATTTTGTTATATTAAAAAAAACAAGAAAAAAAGAAGAAGAGAATAAAATTGCTGCCTAAGGAAAAAGCCCTGGTGAGATTTCGGAATGAAATTGTTGTTTGATTTCAATTGAATCTTATAGTTATCGTGTTGATCTTTATTGAGCACAAGAAAGTTTGATTGATAACTCAATTGATGACTGGTTGTCAAAGGGTGAGAAAAGAGGTATGGGAGAGTTTGTCTATTTGGTAGTTTAAAGATTTGAATTTGAGTTTTTACTGTTTTCGCTTTAATTGCTAGGGACTAGCAATAAGCTGGTTGGGGGGTGTAATTAACACTGAAAAGTGTTTATTTACTAAGGGATAATATCATCATTTTACACTTCCAATATGATTAATTCCCCAATTTAGATATAATTTCGTTCGTTCGCTCGCTTTAATAAATGTGTTGTGTAGTAATCAGTGTATTTTTCTTTGTATTTCAGAGGTAATTCGATCAATTCAGAATCATGGAGAAGTCAGATGGTAAAACAAATATCGTTTTCAAGTTTAGAGCGTCAAAAAACCTTAGGAAGACCACGAAAGGCATTTTCGTAATTTTAACTATTCACTGTTCACAGTTGACTTTTACTGTTCACAGTTGACCTTCACTGTTCACTCACGGATGCGTTACTGTTCATTATTCACTTCACGGATGAGTTACTGTTCACTGTCAATGTTCACTGATGACGTGGTAAAATCTGGACGCTCCATTCTAAATTCATCCGATGGTCAATTTTCATCCGTATTTTGTAAAAATATAGGGCTTGTCCTCCTTATTTTTCTGATTTTGAATCCAAATTTGATATTATATTTGTGAAATTCTCTCTCTTTTGTTCTCAAATTCTCAGTTTAAATAAAATAGCTATTTTCTAGTTAAATTATGTCTAGCTAATTTTATATAACTGGGGCCAAAGGTGATACTGTTGGTATTGAAAATATGATCCAATTTTGGTAAGTTTATTATTTTTATGCTTTCTCCCCTCTAATATTAGTTGTGTTTTTGACTTAATGTAGATAGACAGATATTGTCTAGCACAGTGAGTACTTTTACCCATATCTATCATAGAGTGGTTTATCCCCTCTAATCTTTGTGGAGTTTTGACTCACTGTAGATAGACAGATGTTATCTAGCACAGTGAGTACTTTTACTCACATCTATCAGAGAGTGGTCAGTGGAGTGGAATACCATCCCATTAATATTGACTAAATATTAATAATTGGATCATATTCGAATTACCAACAGTGGATCCCTTAGCCCCTGTTTTAATTTTAATTGATTTACAATTTATAACAAGTTTAGTAATTAATCTAAATAATTAATTCTACAAGGACAAGTGAACAACCTCCCTGTGGTTCGACCCGGTCTTACCGGTTAATTTATTACTTTGACACTCTTATACTTGAGAGTAGGAACACTTCTTTAGGACGTGTCAATTACTGTAAAACAACAAACTCGTAAGAGTAGAAATTACGGTGTGGGTTGTTCCCACAGACGGCGCCAGAAAGTGTTAACGGAGAATTTGCTCGAGGTTAGAAATTTTGGTTAATAGCCTCGAGACCACTACCACATAGGCGATAGCCGAGGTTTGTACCTTGGGCAACTAACCTTGTTGAATAAAGATGGATGTATGAATTTAAGTGCAATGAAGATTGGAATGTAATGATTTTGTTTTTAACCGTGAATACGATACAAATGGATTTCTAAACACTCATGATCTCTCTGGGATATAATAGGGTGGCGACCTCGTGCCCGTCGAATAGTAGATAATAGTTAAGGTCGTGTTCTAAATACAAAATTTAGGCCGAAATCTTCAGCTCTCTCCTTGTACTGTCAATTGTCGATTCTTCCTCTTCCCTTTTTATCATGCTTGGTCCATTTATACACAGTCCAAATAGGTTAAGTTTATGACTCTTTCGCCCAAATTCTCATAATACTCCCCCTTCTTATCGGGCGGGATCTTTTATTTAAAAGTCAATGACTTAAATTAATATCGGATTCGAGAATATCTTAGGAGATAAGTTTGTTTTCTCTTTGGATTCAACATCTTGCCCTACGCGTACGCAGTGTTTCAATGTTCGTTGAATTGTAGATGTGATCCAGTGTGCGTTCGTGGTGTGATGGCTCATTGATGTCGTTGAGTATGGTATTCGTAGAATGTGGTAGATCTAGGTCTTAATGTTAGGAGCTCGATCTAACCTTTTCGGGTCTCTTTTTGAGCTCGAAATGACTGTGCTAACGCTTGTGAGTAATGGCACGGCTTCTGAGAGCTTCCTCTTATCTAACTAGATGGATTGGCTTCTTCCTTTGGCAAAGTGGAGTGGTACTATAGCGTGAATCTAATCCCCTTAAAAGCCCTCTTTTTGTATCTGGAGAGGGCAGCGGGCTTCTGGTTTAGGCTACGAGTTAATTTTGACCTCGAGAAGCCTTGATCTGGATGGAGGTAACTTTGTTGGTGTCAGGCTTCACTTCAAATAATTCCTAAGCTCAACGACCTTTCCTTGCTTTTACGGGATGGTTTTGGAGCCCGACCCCAGGAACCAGGGTTTCAGGATATGTGATCTTGGGAAGCCTGGATAACCACGTATCAGGATATGTCTGAATTCCAAGGTAGGCATGAGGGGTTCGACCTGATCGTGTTGAGCTCCATTCCTGATAATTTGGAAGCCCGAAGACCCTTCCTCGCTTCTATAGGGTAGCTTTATGGCTCATCCGGGGTTCAATGAATAGTGAACTCGGGCTTTAATTTGAGCTAGGAGAGTGGAAAATTTCTCTTTGGTCCCCCGGTTAAATTTTACTATTAACAAGCACCTTTATGCATGGCCCGAATGGTTTAAACTTGTAGATCTCCCGCTCTAATTCTCTAAATCCCTTCCCATCTTATCGGGTGTGATCTTTTACTTAAAAATCATTGACTTTGAGTTAATAACGAATTTGAGAATAACTTTGGTGGAGATTAGTTTGTTTCCTTTTTGGACTCAATCTCTTGCCTTACACGTACGCAGAGTTTTAATGTTCATTGGAGTGTAGATATGATCTTTTGTGTATTCATGGCATGATTCTTCATGGAGGCCATCGAATTAGGCGTTCATTTTTTCATAGAGCGAGGTACACTCTTACCTTAGTTCTGGTCCCATAAGCTTAGGCATAGCCCTCCCTAGTCTTTTAAAGCTTGAGACGGCCTTGTGGGCACTTATGGGGGGTAGCACTGATTAGGCGGGCTTCCTCTTTCTTATCTAGGTAGGTTCAAGTTTTCCTTAGCGAATTAGAGCATAGCTATAACGTGAATCTGATCTCTTAAAGGGCCCTCTTTTTGTGTCTGGAGAGGATAGCGGGCTTCTGTAGAGGTTGGCGGGCTTTTGGTTAGGCTACGAGTTAATCTCGACCTCGGGAAGCCTTGATTTGGAAGGAGCTCAATTTGTTTGTGTCTGGCTTCATCTCAAATGCCTCCTAAGCTCAGCGGCCTTTTTCTTGCTTTCACGGGGTGGTTCCGGAGCCAGCTAGGCCTTAGAAACCAGGGTTCTAGGATAGGTGATCTCGAGAAGCCCGGATAACCGCTCATCGGGCTTTGCCTGAATTAAAGTGTCCGCATGAGAGGTTCAACCTGGTTGTGTCGAGCTTCATTCCTGATAGTTTTGAAGCCCGATGACCCTTCCTCGCTTCTGCAGAGTAGATTTATGGCTCACCCGGGGTTCAATGAATGGTGAACAGGAGTTGATTCGAGCTAGGAGATTGGAAAATTTCTCTTTGGTCCCCTTGCCAAATTTTGCTTTTAACAATAGTTCCTACAAAACAAATAACTTGTACACCGTCTATAAATTGGGTGTGGGTTTTCCCATAGACAGCGTTAGAAAGTGTTAACTAAAAATTCACTCGAGGCGAGGAATTTCAGCTAGCACCCTCAAGAGACCACTACCTCGAAGGTCACGGCCGAGGGTGGTACCTTCGGTACGAGGTTTATACGTATAATTCAGGGAATGATTCAAATAAGTGATGATATGATACGTATAGTGTTAATAGTCAAATTTGGCTAGGGACCAAAGGAAAATTTTTCACTCACCTAGCCAAGGTTCGAATCCGAGATTACCTAGCATGGTACCGTGGTTCCCGGGATCAAGCTATTGGGCGACCCTGCAGAAGCAAGAAAAGGTCGTCATGCCCTGGGAACACCCCAGATGAAGCTCGACACGATCAGATCGAGCTCCTTACATCAAAATAACGACCTAAGGCAAGACCGATACAGGACGACCCATGCTCCCTGAGGTCGAAATTACCTCGCAACCTCCCCAGAAGCTTGTCATCCTCTCAAGACACAGAGAGAGACCTATAAGGCATCAAGCTCGTACTACAGTGTCACTCTGTCACGCCGAGGGAAGAAGCAGATCTATTTAGGCAGGTAAGAGGAAGCTAACAAAAGCTTCGTCATCACTAACAGGCACTAACATGGTCATTTCAAGTTCCAAAACAGACAAGGAAAGGTCATGGATCTACCTCGCCCTTTGAAACAGTTAATGCCATATTCGATGACCTCCATGACACATCTCACCAGGGTAACATACAGGATCATCTTCACTCTCCAAATTCCATTGAAAAACTACGTACGTGTAGGGCAAGTGATTTAGTCCAAAGAGGAAACAAACTTATCTCTATCCCATATAATCTCGATTCCGTCATTAATCCAAAATCAATGACATTCAAATGGAAAATCCTACCCAATAAGGCGGGATTTGATTCTTAAAATAATGGTGGGAGGATCACGAGTTTAACCTAGTTAGACTATGTATAAATACACCCAAGCATGCACAAGAGAGGGAGGTCGAACAAGAGAGGGAACATAGGGCAGATAGTAAAAGATCTAACTTTAGCCTAAATTTTATTCATAGAACACAGCTATTGTTGTTATCTACTTCTCGACAAGCACGAAGCCACTACACCCATTGTATTCGAGAGAGACCGAGAGCATCTAAATTATTTATGTATACACCATATGATTCAACAGTAAAATAGTATCATTTTGCCTAGCATGTCTTAATATTTTGAGCTATCAATCACCATCATACTCACTATCAACTATACAAACTAGGTACCAACCCCGCCCGCCACATCCATGGTAGTGGTCTCCAGAATGCTAACCGAAATTCCTCACCCCGAGTGAATTTTTGGTTACACTTTATGGCACCTTCAGTGGGAAGACCCACACCCAATTTATGAAAAGTTCATGTGTTTGTTGTTTTACAAGAACAATGAGGCTTTGCTCTTCCCAAGGACAACCCGAGGTCTCGGGACATCCATCTACTGCTTCAAGACAAAAGGCCTCAAAGAAAACTAGAAAGTTCGGGCATCGTAACAAAGCTCCGGTCCACCCAAGGGCTTCTGGCCCCCTCTGTTATAAGCCAGACCATGCTAGACCAACAAGCAGCGGCCCTCATTGAAAACATCTGCCTTCACCTGCTCATTGATGGCATAACAACCCAGCTGGTGAATCCCAACTCTCAGTGAGAAACGAGCAGGCCCGGACCCAAGCAGACCTTCTTTGATCGGCTGTGAGCCCTCTTGCCAAGGCCAACCCACGATAAGGAAAGGCCCTAACCCTTGATCCGAGATAGGATAGGACTCATGCCCCCAATGCTGGGAAGGTCTTCGAGTTATCAACCCAAGCGGGTCAAATCTGCAGTAGATGCTTTACCACGGGAACAGTAAAAAGCCCCTCACCCAGCATCCTCTAGGAGGGAAACCCGGACTAGAGGAGAAGGTAGCCAGTAAATCCCCTGGGCGGATCTTGTTCGTGGAGAAGCCCGGGTCCAAGTTGCCAGTTCATCGGAGGGATCGGATAGTGGTGAGTCTGAGGTCAACTCAAAGATACCCGGGAACAAGCGCCTGAGTGATCAGTTGGTAAAGCTACAGAAAGATATCCAGCAGTTAAAAAAGGGAAAACACAAATAGGCCAAGAAGAATCCTTAAAGCGAAATGAACGCTCTCGTCACTAGAAGTGTTGAAACCCCATTCACCTGTCACGCAGCGGAACTAGGTTTTAAATTTTTTTTATACAGATCATAATCTGTATCTGAGACCAGTGAACTTTGGATCGTAATTATTTTTCGGAACTAATACATACAATATGTAAACGCAGTAAATTGAAATCGATATAATCAGAAGAAGAATATATACCAACGTTAGGAGGCTCCTTCACTTTATAATATGCTTCTGTCTGAACCAATCTTACCAATGTTTAGAGACTCCTTCACTTTACGATGTGCTCTTGTCTGAACCACTCGATCTTCCTCGCTATCTCCCGGGACTGGTAACTGTGTGTGAGCGCATCACGATCTCAGGAACTTGAATGGAGGATGTAGAGAAAATACTTGAAGAAACTCTTTCTTCAAGAGAGAAAAAGACCTAGAACAATTCTAGTAAAAATAAATAAATAATAATTTTTTTTTATTGGTGTCGCTGCACCAAGTTCTTTTTCTCTCTTAGTTTAATGCACATATACTTGCACCCATGAAAAGCAATCACAAATATCTCTCTTTTACTCCTCTGCATGCGTGTGTATATATATATATATATATATATATATATATATATGTGTGTGTGTGTGTGTTTTTTTTTCTTACGCAAAAACTTGTGTTTTTTATATATGTATATTAATATGTAAAAAATATATATCATATATATATATATATCCTTGTTTGTATCCTATACAAACACTTATATATGTGCACACACCAATTTGCATCCAATATAATCTCTTGTGTTATAATTGATATATATATATATATATATATATATATATATATATATATATATCTTTTAATTATCCTTTTCAAATATATCTAATATATTAAAAGTGATAATAAGTATTTTAAATTTAAACTTAAATTCAATTACTTAGATAAATGATTTAGTAAAATAAAATAATCATATTATTTTATCTTCACCTAAATCCATATATCAACAAACATCCTCCAATTAATAGTTAATTAATAGTTCATAATTATTAATATAATTAAATAATCTAATTATTTAATTAATTTAACTATTGAAATTCATTAATTAAATAATCTCATTATTCAATTAATTCCCGAATATATATGTGTCACTTTTGTAACACAATTAATTGGATAATCCAACTAATTAACCGTGACCCTTGTTACCTAAACACGCTATTGTTTACTTCCTGAGTGGTCTACTTCCTACCGCTCCTGGGCAAGCTAAACACACTATTGTGGCAATCGATTATTTCACAAGGTGGGTCGAAGCAGGACCTCTCTCCCAGATTTCAAAAGAAAATATGACTAAGTTCATCAAGACCATTGTGGTTTGCAGGTTCGAGACTAACCGACCTAGGCAAGCAGTTTGACAATGCTGATTCAAAAACTTTTATTAAGGCTTGGGAATCGACCTCAGGTTCGCCTCTGTAGGCCACCCTTAAACTAATGGGCTAGTTGAATCCACTAACAAGACTATCAAGAAGTTGTTGAAAAAGAAATTATAGCAGAAGAAAGACAAGTGGGCTGAGGAGCTCCCCGAGGTTCTTTGGGCATATCTGACCACAAAAAGAATGTCTACTGGAGAAACACCCTACTTTCTGACCAAAGCAGTCCTTCCCATCGAGCATAAACTAACCTCATTCAGGGTATAACACTTTGAACCAGAAAGCAACGAGGATAAGCTCTGAGCCAGTCTAGACCTCCTATAAGAGAAACAAACTGCCCTAAGACCTCGACATGCATAGCAGAGCTTGGTTGATGTTGAGGGTGAAGGGGAGGAACCTCCTCAACACCAGCCTAGAGGTCCTCCAAACTCGAGGAGTTGGGAACATTGGTTGAGGGGCAGAAACATTGGGTAAGTTAACCGCGGGGGTAGCAGAAGTAGCAACAATAGTAAAGGGGGCGATCGAAGAAGGAGCAAAAAATAACTGTGTCAACAGCATGAAAAGCAGAGGTCCCCTTGCTTCGACCTTTGGAAGCCTGCGATTCAAGAAGCTCCATCTTAGACCTAAGATGGAAAGGGGATGGAGCAGGAACAGGCAAAATCCCTACTGGAATAGTTGGCCCCTCTTTCTTTAGAGTAACCAAAGAGATTCCTCGGGTCAATAAGGCAAGAGGGGGAGAGGTGCAGGCTTGCTGAGCTTTACGGGAAGCTAAAGCAACAGTAAAAACTATTATGAAAAGGATGTCAGAACCAAGCTAGCTAATGAAAGGAAGCAAGGTGGTTCAGTTCGATTTTACTTATGGGGAGTGGCAGTATAGATACGTAGGTACATATTCACCCTACGAGAATCAAAAGAATCAGCAATAGGAAACCTCAGGTTCAAGTAGTTCCCGGAGATGATGGCCTTCAAGATAGCCTCAGATTCAGCAGATAGAGAATCCCTATCCTATGAAGGCTAGTCATTGAAAGCGGTCGGGACCTTAAACTTATGCCTGCCGATGAAGATCAAGCTTCCTCAATCATCCCCTGCCAAAATCCATTCAGTCTTCCATACAGTGTCCTTCTTAGAAGCGCCAGGAACGATAAAGTTGAGTTTGTTCTTGGCTTTCGTGTAGAACTAACCTCTGAGGCCACCAAATAGGCTGTCAATTTGGAAGAGGTAGGCCAATTCCTCCACTCTGGGATCCCTGGTAACCTAGCTCAGCTCACATTGTTCCCTCCACAGCATAATGAAGCTGATTAGATATCTCTATAAGCCAAACATCAACTGGAGAGGAGCTAGCTGTAAGGCACTGAGAGCTCGTCGGAGGGTGGGATGAAAGGGAAACCTGACCCATTTTCATGAGCTACGACATGAATCGGGAGCATGCCTTTAAGGGGGTTAAAGACGTTATAATTCTTCAGGAGAACAGAGATGGAAATGCTATCGGGGATGCCATACTTGGCCTTCAGAGGATAAATCAACTTCGGGTCAGTGGTAGAATCCGGATGACCTTGAAGCCGTACGGAGGAAGTCTCTACTGAAGGGGACCAGTAACTGTAACTTGATCCTTTCTAGCCATAGTTCTCGGGTTCCCTATCAGAATATTCATCAACCAAATTCAAAGGGTTATCAAGCCTATTAGAGAACCCAGTCCCAATAGCCACATTCCTATTCGACCAGTGACGTTACAGGTTACGAGAAGAATCAACGTTGTCAAAGTTCTTTCACGCTCATTTCCCATAGGCAAGACTAGTGACCTCCTCGTCATCTATTATGGAGTTAACAGAATCACGGCCGATTTTTGATATGGTGGAGGAAGGTTTCGAGTTAGATGAAATAAAAGATGGAGGTATTGCTCGAGAAGGTAACGAAAGAAAGGTTTTCATTTTTCTCTTCGAAAATTTAAATTTTAAAAAGAAGAAAGCGTGGAGAAGACAACGAAACAACCGAGCTTAAATAGAGGTGAATGGAGTAGTAACTTATGACATCGGTGATGCAAAAGCAAAATCTTCGGTGAGGATTGCCTTGAATCTCGAGGCTGGCATAACACAGCCAGATTATTTTGATAAATGCACCGGTCTTTGTTTGCCACGTCTCTCATGCATTTAATGAGAAGATTTCCACCAAGATTCTGGTAACAATAAAGAGAAAAAATTTCCCAATTAAAATAGGAAGTCTGACTCCAACCCCAACTCAATCACCAGTATTCAGGTCAGAGGAGACTTCTGTTAATAGCCAAATTTGGCTATAGACCAAAGGAAAAATTTCCACTCACCTAGTCAGGGTCTAAATTCAAGATTACAAAGAATGGTACCGAGGTTCCCGGGGTCGGGCTATTGGGTGACCCTACAGAAGTGAGGAAAGGTCATCGTGCCCAGGGAACAGTATCGTTTCGTCTCGTCGAGTGAAAAAATAGATCTATCTAGCCAGGTAAGTGGAAGCTCACAAAAGCTCGTCATCACTAACAGGCACTAACATAGTCGTTTCAAGTTCCAAAAGAGACCTGGAAAGGTCAGATCGAGCTCCTAATAACAAAACAAGAGCATGGATATACCTCGCCCTTTAAAACAGTGAATGCTATATTTTATGACCTCCATGACGCATCTCACCAAGATAACATACAAGATCGCCTTCACTCTCCAAATTGCATTGAAACAGTACGTACGTGTAGGGCAAGTGATTGATTCGAAAAGGGAACAAACTTATCTCTATCCTTGATATTCTTAATTTTGTCATTAAGCCAAAATCAATGACATTCAAACGAAAAATCCCGCTCGATAAGGAGGTATTTTGTAAGTTCCTCGGTGTTTGATTGGCTTATTTCGTTGACAACCACATTTGGGGATCAATATGTAAGGGTAGTTTAGGGCTTCATTGTTCATAACCAAGATCAAACATCAAAGGTAAAATCACTTGCTTAACTATTATTGAATAGGTATTAGTGCACACACACACATTCATGCATTTTCTTTTAATTATCTTGCTTGCATGCTTATTTGCCATTTTGTGTGCCTTGTGTGTCTTATTTTTGGTTAAGTGTTGAATGCATTTTTGTGCCTTAAAAAGAGGGGTTTCTTCCACTATTCTATGGCTCAGACCACTCCATGTGCAGTGCCTACACCGCGGTCTGCACAGGGGTGTTTACCAGAGGCTGGACGCTGTGGCTACCACGGCCTATGCATGTTGCATACACCGCGGTCTCCTAAGTGGAGTTTTACAGGCGTTGCATGCTATCAAAACCGTGGTCTATGCACCTGTATGCACAGCAGCCTACAGAGCAGCGTTGTCTAAGTGATGCACCGCTCTCTGTGGGATTGGGTTGCCTTTCTTCCAAAATGACCCCATTTTGTGTAGGGCACCATATATATATATATGTTCTCTTCTCTTCTCTTTGGTTTTTAAGAGTCCAATAAGTCATTTTTATGTGTTCTTGGTTTTTCTAGAGAGAGAAGGACTCCTAAACACTCATCTTTACTCAACCCAACTTTATCTCATGATTATCTAGCTTCATTCTAGGATCATTCAAGCATGAAGGATCATCTTCTTCTTAACTAGGTAACTTCTACATGATCTAGACTTCATAGTTTCATTACAAAGACATGTATACCTAGGGTTTTAGTCTATATTGCTTATTAACTGCTTGCTTGTATAGTTAATTGCTTTTATGACATGCTTGTGTATTGATTGTTGGTTGAGATGCAATTTGTGATAGCTAGAATTTAGGACGGTTTTACCCTTCTAGCTAATTCTTCTTGCCTTTGCATTTAGAACATTGATATCTAGGATTTGCTTTAATTGTCATTATTGATCCAAGATAAGCATGAATGTCTTGACCTAGCATTTTTGCATATAGAATATTCTTGCATATTCACTTAGGTTGCCATTATCTCTTCATTGTTGGCTAAGCTTGTGGCTATGTGATTAGCGCACAAGGTTGGTGATCCAAAATCACTATTAAGGCCCGTTGGGTATAGTGAAAGGGTTAGTAACTGGAGGGTTAGACGGGAGGTCAACCTAGGTTATAAACTTTCTCTCAATAGTGGATTTTGAGGATCGAGTGTGGCGCACTGAACAGCCTGTGGTTTTTCCCATTTGGAGGGTTTCCACGTATATATTGTGTGTTGTTACTGTTTTATGTTTGTTGTCTCTTGCTTGAACACTTAGTAGAATGAGGCAGAATCAATAATATTGATTAATTCATAAAATTGGTAATCTATCGAGTTAAAACCTATTCACCAACCCCCCCCCCCCTCTAGGTTATAGACACACACATTCTAGGGAATTTCAATTGGTATCAAAGCCGGTGGCTAGATATACTTAGGTGATCCGTGCACTATGTGTGTATTACCTTTTGCATTTTGGTTGTTTGCATTTTATGTGTTGCATTACATTTGCATCTTCATATCATTTATTACTCTCAAACACTATGAGTGGAAACGGAAATAGTCATGAGGGAGCCTCAAGCACAAGACCCCATTTGCTCAATGGGGTGAATTATGCTACTTGGAAGGGCAAGATGGAATCCTATCTTTGCAAAATAGATGATCGTGCTTGGATGGCTATTGAAGATGGGCATATTCCTTCAACAATGACCAATGACGATGGTATAGAAGCTCTCAAGCCCAAGTCTATTTGGAGTACTCAAGAATTTGAAGCATCCAAGTGGAACAACAAGGCCATGCATGCCATCCTTTACGCCATGTATGATAATCAATACAAGTTGGTTCAAAACACTAGGATTGCAAAGGAGGCTTGGGACATTTTTCAAACGGCACATGAGAGAACTGAGGTAGTCAAGGACTCAAAGCAACAAGTCCTCCAAATGCAATTTGAGATGATTAGGATGGGGGAGCATGAATGCTTCAATGACTTACAAGTGAAGTTGATGGATATTGTCAACCAAAGCCATCAACTTGGTGACCCCTATTCAGATAGAAGAGTCAAGCAAAAAATTATGAGGTCACTCCCGTCAAGGTTTAAATCAAAGGTGACGGCACTTGAAGAGAATAGGGAGTACAAGAATATGAAGCCAAGTGAAGTCATTGAAAGACTTCTAGCTTATGAGTCAAGATGTAACACCTCACCCATACCTCCGAAGAAGCAAAAGAGCATTGCCTTAAGGACCACTAAGGTTGAAGAAGATGAGGAGGACTCGAATGAATAAATGGCCCTCATGGTTAAAAGATTCAAGAAATTCATGAAGTTTGAAAGGAAAGGTTTTGGGTCAAAGGGAAAGGAAGTGAAAAAGAAAACTCCCTTCAAGAATATTGAAAAGTCTCAAGAAAGTGAATCCAAGAAGGGCATTCAATGCTATGAATGCATTGGTTTTGGTCACATTGCTCCAGAATGTGTAAATTTGAAGAAAAAAAAAAGGGGATGGCATTGGTGGCCACTTGGAGTGATAGTAAAGACTTAGAAGAGGAAGAAAAATCTTCAGATGATGAAGATAGAGCTGCAAACTTTATTGCCTTCACAACATCTCATAATGGTAAGGAAGTTGTGAGTGATAAGGAAGAAGTAGATGACTCTAGTGATGAGAGTACCTCTTCTAACTCTAGGTTTGAGATTGATAAGGAAATGGACTACGTAGACTTCATGAGGTTTTTTGAAAAGTCTAGATTGAAAAAGAATAAAGAGATTCAAGAGTTGAAAAAGAGAATCGAGAGTTGACTTTCAAGATAACTAGCTTGAGTGAGAAAGTGAAGAGTGGAAAAGAGTTAGAAAAGAGCTTAAAATTGGAGCTTTTGATCACTAAGAAGAGTGAAGAGAACTTGAAGATTGAGCTTAGGGAAGCAAAGGAATTGGTTGCCAAGATGACATTCGGAACCGAGAAACTTGACAAGATGCTATCATCTGGAAAGAGTCCTAGTGATAAATGGGCTTAGGATATGTGGAAGGCAAGGATGCCACTTCCTTGAAGAAGACCATCTTTATCAAGAGTCAAGAGGACAAAGAGGTTCAGGAGTCACACCAACAAATGAGATCAAATGAGGTTGGTGAATCATCAAAGCAAGCTCAAACAAAGTCTCAAGCTAAAACACATCCACCAAAAGCTAGAGCTCGTCAAACAAGACCTCAACCTCCAAGGAGCTCTCAAAGTCAACAAAGGATCTTTCACCCACAACCAAGAGGGGGAGTTAATTTTCCTCAATCACAAAGGGTCTTTCAAGGAAGAGATTCGGCTCAACATCAAAGAACAACTCCAAAGAGAGGGAAGTCTTCCATGCTTTCACAATGATATGGTATGAATTCTTACTTTACTCCCATTTGTCATTATTGTGGTGTTGAAGGTCATATAAGGCCGAATTGTTTTAAATTTATTAAGTTGTGTCGTTTTGAAAGCATGATTGAGAAGAATATGCTTAGAAGAGCCAAAATGCATGCACCTAGGAATTTCAGAGAAAATGAACCCATGACTCCTAGAATAGTAATATTTCATCTATGTGGAATAGAAAGGATGAATTTTGTTGTCATATGGCTCAAGTAGCCTTGAAAGCCAAAGTCATCAACACTTGGTACCTTGATAGTGGGTGTTTTAGGCACATGACTGGAAACAAGAGTTTCTTTGAAACTCTTGTGATAGAGGATGGTGGATTTGTCATCTTTGGTGATGGTTCACGTAAGAAGGTTCTAGGAAAAGGAAACATTTCCATCCCCGGTTTGCACTCCTTGCCTTATGCTCTTTATGTAGACGGCTTGCAAGCCAATCTTATTAGCATATCACATTTAAGTGATGAATGGCTTTCGAATTTGTTTGGGAAAGTTGATTGCTCTATTCTAAGAGAAGATGGACAAGTTCTACTGAAAGGCAAGATATCAAGTGACAATTGTTATTGTCTTGATTCTAATGGCATCTCTTGCAATTTGTCTAGCTGTGATCAAGTTGAATTATGGTATCAAAGGTTAGGTCATATGACTTTCAAAGACTTGAAAGTTCTTGAGAGGTTGAATGTTGTGAGAGGTCTTCCTAAGTTTGGAAATATGATTGAGGGAGTGTGTGGACCTTGTCAACAAGGAAAGCAAACTAAGAATATGCATAAAAAGGGTAAATATCTTGCCACCAAGGAGCCACTAGAGCTTTTTCATATGGACCTTATGGGTCCCATACAAACCGAGAGTCTCGGTGGTAAGAGGTACATCTTTGTGTGTGTTGATGATTTTTCTAGATTTACATGGACCTACTTTCTTAGAGAAAAATCTGAAACTTTTGAAATTTTTAAAAAGCTTTGCACTAAAATTCAAAATGAGAAGGATTCACACATAAAATGCATTAAGAGAATTATGAGTGACCATGGGAGAGAATTTGAAAATGTTTGCTTTGAAAATTTTTGTGATAATCTTGGAATCTCCCATGAGTTCTCGGCTTCTCAAACTCCTCAACAAAATGGAGTTGTAGAGAGGAAGAATAGGGTCCTCCAAGAGATGGCTTGTGTGATGTTGCTTAGCAACAATATTCCTATGAATCTTTGGGTCGAGGCAGTGAATACAGCTTGTTATATAGGAAATAGAGTGTTTTTAAGGCCCGGTACTAGGCAAACCTCTTATGAATTATATAAGGGAAGGAAGCCAAATGTTAGTTACTTCCACTCATTTGGAAGCAAGTGTTACATTCTATATGACCGTGATCAACTTGGCAAGTTTGATGCTAAAAGTGATTAGGGGATTTTCATTGGCTATGCTATAAATAGTAAGGCCTATAGAGTTTTTAATTTGAAGACATGAAGTGTTATGGAATCATCCAATGTGATCATAGACGATTGTAGGCCTAAGGTTAGTAACCATGATGAGAAGATTAGTATGGTTGATGATTCTTCTTTGGAGAAGATTGGTGAGACTTCAAGTGATGAAAAATCAAATCTTCAGAAAGAGGTCTCTCAATTTCTTGATAGGGATTCTACCTTGGACTCTAAGGAACTTGCTCCTTAGGTTAGACATCTTCACAACAAGAGTGACATCATTGGAGATGTGAATGAAGGTGTTAGGACTAGGCATCAATTAGCAAATCAAATTACCTATACTTGCTACACCTCTAAAATTGAACCCCAAAAGGTTGATGAAGCTTTAAGTGATGAGTTTTGGGTACTTGCTATGCAAGAAGAGCTAAATCAATTTGAAAGAAATGAGGTTTGGACTCTAGTTCATAGGCCTAAGAATGCTAATGTGATAGGCACCCAGTGGGTCTATAGGAATAAATCTGATGAGGATGGCAACATTGTGCGGAACAAGGTTAGACTTGTAGCACAAGGTTACTCGCAAATTGAGGGTATCGACTTTGAGGAGACTTTTGCCCAATTGAAGTCTATTAAGCTTCTCTTATCCATTTCTTTTGTGCACAAGTTTAAATTGCATCAAATGGATGTTAAGAGTGCCTTCCTCAATGGCTTCTTGCAAGAGGAAGTGTTTGTTGAGCAACCCAAGGGGTTTATGGATCCATATCACCTCAATCATATTTATCGTATCAAAAAGGCTCTATATGGGTTGAAACAAACACCAAGGGCTTGGTATGAACGTCTCACTCTTTATCTTGTTGACAATGGCTATTCTAGAGGAAGTTTTGACAAGACCTTGTTCATCAAGTGTACTAAAGATGAGCTATTCATAGCTCAAATTTTTATTGATGACATAGTTTTTGGTTCCACAAATAACTTAAAAGTTAAACAATTTGTTGATGTCATGACTCATGAGTTTGAAATGAGCATGGTTGGTGAATTTAATTACTTCCTAGGATTGCAAATCAAGCAAATGCATGATGGGATTTCCATGTCCCAAGCTAAATATGCCAAGAACCAAGTGAAGAAATTTGGCCTTGAGAATGCCAAGCATTGTGACACACCTATGAGTACCACATTGAAACCTAACAAGGATGCTAGTGGAAAAACTATGGATCAAAGTCTATATCGTGGCATGATTGAGAGCTTGCTATACTTGACTGCTAGTATGCCCGATATAGCCTTTAGTGTTGGTATGTGTGCTAGGTATCAAGCCAATCCCAAGGAATCCCATCTCTCCTCTATGAAGAGAATCATTCGATATGTGTATGAGACATCCAACTATAGGATATGGTACTTTTTTGACACTAATGCTAGTTTAGTTGGCTTTAGTGATGCGGATTGGGCAGGTAATTGTGATGATAGAAAGAGTACATCGGACGATTGCTTCTTCCTAGGGAACAATCTTATGTCATGGTTTTGCAAGAAGGAAAATTCCATCTCATTATCCACAGTCGAGGCCGAGTATATAGCCACTGGGAGTGCTTGCACACAACTTCTTTAGATGAAGCAAATGCTTGTGGATTATGGCTTTGAGCAAGGTACTCTAACTCTTTATTGTGATAACATGAGTGCCATTAATATTTCAAAAAATCATGTCCAACATTCTAGAACTAATCATATTGACATTAGACATCATTTCATTAGAGTGCTAGTTGAGAGCAAATGCATTGCACTTGAACATGTGGGCACAAATGATCAACTAGCGGATTTGTTTACAAAACCATTAGATTCAACTAAGTTTAAATCTCTTAGTAGGTCTATTGGGATTTGTCATATGCATTGATGAGTTTTGGTGTTTGGCCCATATCGGGAGCTCAAGCAAAGAGAGCGAACTTGCATTCTAATAAGCAAATAATTGTTCAATTTTATGCTCTTTAATTAATTGCTTGAGTATCTTGGATGCATATATTAGTATATGATTTTTTATTCAATAAGTGTGTTTTTGACTTATTCAAAATGCATGTCTCATTTGTGTTCAAACATGTATTTTTGGACTAGAAAATTTGATCGGAAAGTACATTTGATTGACCCAAAGTTTATCTCCATGTTTATGAAAACTTGATCTTGACATGCTTAAAGTGTTATGCATGATGAAATTATGAATGCTTAAAAAATGATTGCGAATATGTGTGCAAGTGACTTTTGAGACTTCATTCAATAAGGATATTGTATCCATTTCAAGGATTTCACAATCCAATAGTCTCTCTCTCTTAACTTGTTGAACAAGGCTACTATCATACGGGCATCTTGCCTGGAAAAATCTAAAAGGGCGCAATAGTCGCTCATGTCTTGTTCAACTTGTAAAGCTTAATAGTTGCTCTTATTTTTTTTTTTGTTAATACTATATCTTGTTTTCCATTGACAATTTGGTGAAAATTGGTTTGACTTCTCTTGGAACCTCATGATCTATTTTCCTTTGCCAAATACCATGCTTTTGGAAGTTAATGTTGTATGTATTTCATTCAAGGCAATCTTTCGCATATATTCCAATCAATAAAACTTCCATGAATTTCTCTCTCTCTCTTAATTAAACTGCATAAAGTTGTTGTATATGATTATGCATTTACATTACAAATATCTCTCTTTGCTACAGCATCCCGGTTGGGGAATACTCCTTTGCCTATCTTGTGACAAAAAGGGAGAGTAATGTTGGATTTAGGGGGAGCTTGTGATGTTTTTGGGAGAGTTTGTGTTGTTTTTGCATATATGAGGGGAATGTCGTTTTTATGGGGAGTTGACTTTGTGTTGTTATCTTATGTGCATTGCTGATTGCATGTTACTTGTTTCTAAATTCATGCAAATTGCAACTGTTTTTATTTTTCTTGATCCCTCTCACACACTTGTCTTGGAAAGTGTAGTTCTTTGTTTTGTAGGGATGATCATTCTACAAGAGATGGAAGATTTGAAGATTTAGCTTTAGGTATCTCTTGTAATTTAGAATGTATTTGTTGACCTCTTGTTGTTTCTTGTTGTTTTATTGTGAGGATACTTTGTGAGTGAGTGGTTTTGTCACGAAATAGCCAAAGGGGGAGATTGTAAGTTCCTCAGTGTTTGATTGGCTTATTTCGTTGACAACCACATTTGGGGATCAATATGTAAGGGTAGTTTAGGGCTTCATTGTTCGTAACCAAGATCAAGCATCAAAGGTAAAATCACTTGTTTAACTGTTATTGAAGAGGTATTAGTGCACACACACACTCGTGCATTTTCTTTTAATTATCTTGCTTGCATGCTTATTTACCATTTTGTGTGCCTTGTGTGTCTTATTTTTTGTTAAGTGTTGAATGCATTTTTGTGGCTTAAAAAGAGGAGTTTCTTCCTCTGTTCCGTAGCTCAGACCGCTCCATGTGTAGTGCCTACTCCGTGGTCTGCACAGCGGTGTTTACCAGAGGCTGCACGATGTGGCTACCGCTGCCTGTGCATGTTGCATGCACCGTGGTCTCCCAAGCGAAGTTTCACATGTATTGCATGTTGTCAAGACCACGGTCTGTGCACCTGCATGCACAGTGGCCTGCAAAGCGGCGTTGTCCAAGCAATGCACCTCTCACTGTGCCGCGGTCTGGACGCTTGCCTGTACCTCGGTACTGCCAGCGGTCCTGACGGGATTTGGTTGCCTTTCTTCCAAAACAATGACACTTTGTGTAGGGCACCATATATATATGTTCTCTTATCTTCTCTTTGGTTTTTAAGACTCCAAGAAGCCATTTTTATGTGTTCTTAGTTTTTCTAAAAAGAGGGACTCCTAAACACTCATCTTTACTCAACCCAATTTCATCTCATGATCATCTAGCTTCATTCTAGGATCATTCAATCATGAAGCATCATCTTCTTCTTGACTAGGTAACTTCTACATGCTCTAGACTTCATAGTTTCATTACAAAGACATGTATACCTAGGGTTTTAGTCTCTATTGCTTATTAAATGCTTGCTTGTATGGTTAATTGCTTTTATGACATGCTTGTGTAATGATTGTTGGTTGAGATGCATTAATTTGTGATAGCTAGAATTTAGAACACACAGTAAAAGATCTGACTTTAGCCTAAATTCTATTCACAGAACACAGCTATAGTTGTTATCTACTTCTCGATAGGCATGAAGCCACCACACTCATTGCACTCAAGAGAGACCGAGAGCATCTGAATGATTTCTGTATACACCATATATTTCGAGCTATCAATCACCATCACACTCACTATATACTATACAAACTAGGTACCAACCTCAACCGCCACCTTCGTGGTGGTGGTGGTCTCAAGGGTGCTAACCGATATTTCTCACCCTGAGTGAATTTTTGGTTAACATATAGGATATGTAAAGGAAATCTTATTGTTTTTGTTAACGCAAATGAATCAGAGGTTGACATATAAAAATCACTTGAAAACTCTCAATCTCTCTTGGGTACAATAGGGGTGCCAGCTTCGTGTCTGTCGAGAAGTAGATAAAGCGAATACACTACGAATAGAATTTAGGCAAGAATAAAGCTCTCTTTGCTACTGGAAAATTTTCATTTTCTCTACTTGTGAGTCGTTAAAAGCATGTTCATTGTCCTGATCCCACTTCATGCTTCTCCCCTGCATGATAGCCTTGAAAAAAAGGAGACATTTTTCAGTTGACCGAGATATGAGGCAGTTGAGAGCAGTTACACGACCAATCAAAACCTGTGCATGCTTGAGAGTGATGGGGGATTCTAGATCCAATATGGCTTTGATCTTTTCGAGGTTGGCCTATATGCCCCTTTCATGGACCATGAACCTAAGGAATTTTCCAGATGACACCCCGAACACGCATTTGGCCAGATTTAGACTCATATGGTTCCCTCTTACTAACTGGAAAGTTTGATAGATATGGTTCTGGTGTTGCTTGGCTACCTGGGACTTGGTTATCATAAAATAAATGTAAACATATAGCATTCTTCCTATCTATTATTTGAACAACTGGTTGACCAAGCTAGTCAAATTTGGCTTATTTATTTCCTTTTAATTTCCAAAGAATAATAGTTGATTTGTTTCCCAAATTAAGGGGCTGATTTGTTTCCAGATTTAGCTTTCCTAGTAGGAAGCAAGTCAATAGTTGCTAGTTTAGTATTTAGTTATTTCCTAAATTTGTTTGCATTTATTTTCATGATTGTAAGGCATTAATTGCCTAATATTTATTCACTTTTAGGTCTTAGATATTTTTAGTATAAAAGGGACCAATAGATGTAATTTGAGAATAGATTTTGAATTGAAAAAAATTTGAGAGAATTTTCTCTTTGGTTCTTCATAGAACTTGTGAACTTATCAAGGTTCTACCTTGTGGCGTTCAAACCTTGACTTATCACCAACTGGTTGACCAACCGTTGGTAAGTGGCACCTCCTTCCTAGAGACCAAAGGGCATTACTTTGTAGCAACAGAGGCCTTGCCCGGTAATGAAAGTAGTTTTATCTTGGTCAACGGGGTGCATTATAATCTGGTTTATACCCTAAAATGTGTCCATGAAGCTAAAGAGTTTGTTCCCCGCAGTAGAATCTTCCAGTTGATCGATTTGGGAAAGGGAAAACTGTCATTTGGACAGACGTGGTTGAGATCAGTATAATCAATGCACATGTGCCACTTTCTATTAGCCTTGGTTACCATTACCACAATTGTGATCCATTCAGGGTACCAGGACTCCTTGATGGATCCAGCTTTCAACAATTTATCGACCTCCTCTTGGACTGTGGCATTTCTTTCGGGGTTGAAATGTTGCCTCTTTTGTTTGACCAATTTAAAGGTGGGAGTGACTGGTAAGCTGTGAGCCGCCAAGAAGATAGGGATCCCTGGCATCTCATCGTAACTCCAGACAAAGATGTCATTATATTCAAGAGAAGCCTGATCAAGCCTTCCTTCACTTCTGCCTCTAACCCGACTCCAATCTTGACCACTTTAGAAGGGTCATTCTCCCTGACTGGTTTTTCCTTTAACACATCAACTAGTTGGTCATTATCCCACCCCTTATCAACCTTTACCTCCACTTTCACTAGGATCTTTGTCTTTGGTTCTTCTTACGTGGCATCTAGGATTTTGAGATCCATTTATGACCATTCCTGCTCGACAACTACCTGCACATCTTGCTTGGCCTATGTTGTTGGGTTAACTGATATGGCGTAGCACTTGCAGGCTGTTTGTTGATCACCACGTACCTTTCCTACTCGATCTCTTACCGAAAAATTTAGGACGTTCTAATGGAAAGACAACACTCCTCGGAGAGAAAACATGAAAGGTCTTCCCAGGATAGCGTTGTAGGCAGATGGTGTGTCGACCACTACAAAATCGGTCATGAGATTCTATTGGTGAGAAGTAGTCCCCATGATGACTAATAAAATCTTTGATCCAACTGGTACTATTGAGTCCCTAGTAAACCCTTACAGCCAGGTAATGTAATTATTGTAGAAGCACTGCTTCAGATTGAACTTCGCCAAAGTGTCTTTGAAGAGGATATCCACGCTTCTACCGTTATCTATCAGTACGCGGTGGACAAGGTAGTTTGTGATCTGGACCGTGATAACCATAGGATCATCATGTTGTTGGACGGTGTTATACACATCGTCTTCGGTGAAGACTATCTGAGCTGAACATGAGGTTTTCATTTATCCCCGTAAGTCTTTGAGAATGTTCTATCCTCTATCAATCTGAGGTACTTTCCTAGCATGGTTCTTCCTTGAGTTATTGGAAGTCCCTACCAGGATAGATCCCTCGCTGATAGTATGTATGACCTGGATTTGTTGTATCAGGTCTTTTCCCATTGCCTTTCTTCTTTCTACATCCTCTCTGATTTCGACTTGCATTTCCTTCCCCATGTGGATGTCGTCCCGCACCTGCTATAGGAACTCCTCTAAGCAGTCGCCTCTCATCAGAGACTCAATCTGGTTACGCTAATTGTAGCACTTTGAGGTGTCATGTTCTACATCTTTGTGGAAATCACAGTGCTTATAGCGATTCCTCATGCTGACTGGTACTTTGATAGGATTCGGCTTCCTGAATAGCCCTTTATCACAAATGGTGAGGTAGATCGTCTCACAAGATGTACTAAGGGCGATGTAACGATTGTACCTCCTTTCTTCCTAAGCTATCAGAGCTACCTCTCTGGGTAGAGGTGAAGCCCGTGGAGAGGTTCTCTTTACTGGATACCGCTCCCGTTGAGGTTAGAAAGGTGGGGTGGTATATGGACTGGTTTGAAGGTTTATTCTAGGCTTTCTGGACCGGTGTTGGCTTTGGTGCATCTTTCTTTTGATGTTTGCCAACCCTCAGGTCGTCGTGCTCAATCTTGACCCGAAATTGTTCATCTATCTCCACCTGTTCGAGTGCCCTATCATAGGACTCCTAGTACGTCTTCGGTGGTCATATGGTGAACGATCGAAATAACCTACCAACCAAGAAGTTCCTTCTGAAATAAGCCAGGGTTTTGTTTTATATGAAGACCCTCATCTAGATTACTTCTTTTTAGAATCTTTCCACATAAAATTTGAGCAACTAACTCCACTTCTAGACTATATACTGCAGGTGGATAAAGTCCTTTGGACGCGGCTTGATTCACTGGAACTGTTCATAGAAATCACTAGATAGTTTAGTAAATTAATCAACACTACCTGCCGGTAACTTACGAAACCACGTCTTAGCGTAGTCAATTAGCATAGTGGGGAACATCCTTCACATGGCGATCCTAGTAGCGTTCTAGACCTCCATCTGTTGTACGAAGCTCTCTAAGTGGCTCAAAGGGTTCTCTGTCCTGGAGTGCTTATCTGCAAGCATCTTGAATTTGGAGGGAATTTCTGCTTCTCTGATCCTTCTAGATAATGAGACGCTCATCTAGCCTATTGAATCCTTCTGATTTTCCCGGTGCTTCCTCTTCTTTAGTTCTTGTAGTTCCTTTGCCATTCGGGCTACCTGATGCCACAGACACTTATTCCCAACATTCTTAGACTTGAACTTGGAGTCCTTATTACCAGACTCATTCGATGCTACAACGGCTTCATCTCTATTCTCCTCTTGAGAGGTTCTCTCGGGCACTTATTTTGCTCCCTCCTGCAGCTGGTTGCCTTCCAGCGACCAGCGGTTGTACTGTTGACAAGGTTCCCTGAGTGGGAGGTCAAGAGATGACCTTACTTATCGTGGCTGGTAGTGTTGGGATTACGCTCAGTAGTAATAGTGTAATAATGTATTTGATAATCTTTTCTTATTAATAAAGTGATTTCTAGTTTAATAAATCTTATAGCATTTATAGTTTAATTATTATAATTGTCAAAAGTAAGTAATCATAAGGTCAAAAGACTATGAGAAAAGAAGAATTGTTTATACATCTAGATATGTATAAGGTAGACACAATTCTTTAGTTAGTCTTGAATAATATTCACAACTTAAGATAAAAGGTTGGGCGCCTTTATCTTGTCAAAGTTGTAGATTCTTTTGCTAGCATTTGAGTGGGATCAAATGTGTTATGATGAGTCTAAAATCATCAAAATGTGGTGTCTTTGGGAAAAAGAATCTAGTGCACTGGGTGCATTGAATTGGATCACAATGAAATACTTTATCTATAACCGAAAATGGAAAAATGTTTTCATTTGAAGACAATCGGAGAGTCTATCTCAATCCTGAGATAAATGATGGACTTATGGTTTCAAGTGTTATCATTTGAGCTATCAATGAGTATGATTATATTGCATAGTCTATCCTCAATAGTTTGGTGGTATTCATTTGTTAATCGATATAGGACTTCATTTATAATTATGGGCATCGTGGCTCCATTTATTAAATGAGAGTAGAATATCATCATATGGATGTTTTGAGGTATTAGATATTAAATCTTAAAGTTAAGTTTTCAATAGTGTCTATTAAAACATGGCTTCTGGACAAGTCAAAAAATCCAAGTTCAAAATGTGGTCATATGAGTAAATATGGTAACTTGGAGAGCTATAGGCGGTCTATGAGCTCTTGGCGATTACTGATATTCTTCACGAGGATACACTTTCTCCAATAAGGTTGTCTACAGTATGAATGAGTAACATCACCTTATTCTATCTTTATTTAAGAGTTCAATTTTAGTTCTTTGGTGGAATGAACTAAAATTAAATAGATCGGACCTAAGTGAATCATTTGTTGATTGTGATCGGGTTGTGTTTGTTGGATCTTAAATTTAGATAGCCCGCCAAGATCCCCAATCTACACGAACTTGCATGGATTACTTGATATATTCTACCGAACCAATTTAGGGGTCCATCTAGAATTGTATTGAGGCATGTGGACTTGTTTTGTTTTTGTAAAAATGGGTCTAGTTCACATGTGGACTTTTTATAAAGGTCAAATGGGTTTAATAAAATAAGAAAATAATATATTGACCATATATATGGTTTGGGCGGCAAGGCTATTTAGAATAGCTTAATTATATTATTTTATTTTATTATTTAATTAATTAGAAATTAATTAATTTGTTGATCAATTAAATATTTAATTAAAAGTCAAAATATTTTTCCTAGTAGGAGATGGTCTCCTAAAATTATATTATTGTTGGTAGTATAATTAATATTAAAGATTATATTTGATAAGTAGATAAATAAAATGAATTATTTATCTAATCAAATTAGGATGTTTTTAATATGGTTACAAATACACTATTGAGTTGGATTAGGAGTCTTGGTGTATGATAGAATTCCTTTTAGAAAAGGATTCTTAACCACCAAGTAAATCCTTCTTAGGAAAGGATTTGTGATCATAATATACATTCTATGAAGATTTCGGCCAGCCCGTATATATATACATGAGGATAGAATTCCTTTAAGATAAGGATTCTTAACTACCAAATAAATCCACCTAAGAATTGATTCTTGCCAACCAAGTAAATCCTTCTTAGGAGAGGATTTATGATCCTATATATATATATATATATATATATATATATATATATATGTATGTTAATTTCGGTCAGCCTAAGGTAATTTCATAGAGAATTTTGGCTAACCCTATTTTTCTATGAGAAGAATTCGGCCATCATAGGAATTTTGAGGGAGAAAAATCTGATTTTTCTCTAGACAAAATTCGATCAACTCTAAGAAATAGTGTGTGATTCGGGAAAGAAGAAATATGAAGAAAGAACGTTTAGTTTTTGATAGTACACTAGTAGCCTTTACATCAAAAGATTTTGTGTGCAACATCGAATCAAGGTTCACACGAGTTTCAATCAAATTGATTGATAATTCACAAGCGACCTAACATTCTTTGTTTTCTTCTTGGAGGATTATTGTAACTAACAAAGAAGAAGATTTTGTTTGTTTCCATCCTCAGGTTTACGATTAAAAGAAAGGAAGCCCACACTCTTAGGTGATTCACGTTCGTGATTGGATTGGAAGATCTTGTGGAATCAATTCGGCGCTTGTTCAATCGTCACGAGAAAAAGGTACGACACTTTTTATATACATCAATTAATCTAGGGTTAAGGTTCTTGTTAGTCAAAGGAAAATTTTTTATTTTTACGCAAACACTAATTTTTGGATTTTAAATTTTTCTCCGCTTCCATTGCTTGGATTTTTCCCTACAATTGGTATCAGAGCTTGATTGTACCCTTGATTAATTGATGTATGTGTTCGTGAATCTTTTTCTTTTTATTGTATATATGCATGTTTTAGAAGGAGATGGCACTCTAGGTATTCGCATATATATTTACATTGGAATGTATGGATATATATATATATATGTTTTATATATGGATTGTTATTGCTCAATTTTGGTCCTAGAATTTCAATGTATTTTGTTTTGGGATTGTAACAAGAAGGGTGGTCTATCATCACCATAATTTATTTCTTGGTAGTTGTTAAGTTTTTTTAATTTTGTTGTTGTAATAATAAAAAAAACTGCAGTATTTTTATTTATAATTCTTCTGTAATACACTCAAGTTTCGAAGACTCGAAGGTTTGAAAAACTGGGAGCAACTGGAACAAGTTTGGGACCGTGCGAGCGGTAGCAACAAACGTGTGTGCGAAGAGCACGCACTTACATTTGTTGTGGCATTGGTTGCGTACGGCAGCCCTATAGAAGCCATGGGCTGCGCATGGCAGCCCTTTATGGGTTTGTAACATACGCACGCCCATGGGTAAGGGCCAAGGGTGTGCACGCCCATGGGAGGTAGCCGAGGGAGTCCGAACAATGAAGGTCGTGTGAAGACTTGTTCGCCAAGAAATGAGTTTTTGTATTCCAAGACATGTAATTTACTTGCTTTTCTAGAATGGACCAAAATTGTAGCTATTTATATTTTTGTAAATAATGCAATGTTTGTCATTGTTTGATAACATGTCATATAGAATAGGAGTGCCACTCATATATCTCTTTTGGTATGAACATGCATAGAATGATTTAGGTATCTAAATTGGCATATAGATAACTTGGTAAATCATTCTTTGGAATTAGATCACACACCTTTAACAATTGAGTGGGAGAAGGTGTTTTGGAACACCTACGGCCTCCAAGTTTAGTTGAGCTTTATGTTTCATGTAATAACCTACCAAGAGATATTCATGACTGGAATTTAGCAAGATACTTCCTTACAAGGATAGACTAGACAATTAGCCTAAACGATATCTACTCACAAAGGAGGGATATTCGTAAGGGATTATATTGAAGGTCGATAACTTGGTAACACACTTTATGTGAGTTTATTAATATCTTCCCAAGAGTTCTTGTTAATAAAATCACAATGCTAAAATTGAAAACGTTGGTTGTTATGTTAACAATTAGGTGGGACCTAGTCAAACTAATAAATATTGCGAACTCCCAAAGAAGGCATGATATTTATGGGTGTTGGATCACCGTTGAATTTTTACGATTGAATTATTTCATTTAATTCGAGATAAATATTTAAAAGTGCTTTATCATGATTATTTACATATATAATTTTTGTTATTGCTCAGAAATCATGACCCCATCACTAATCAACATCATAAAAGACAATACTTTAACTGGTTATAATTATGTCACATGGAAAAGGAAAATTGGGCTTTTGTTGCAATCCGAAAAGCATAAGTTCGTTCTATGCACTCCTGAACCACCTACTCCTACTAATGAATCTACCTAGGAGCAAAGAGATGAGTATCAGCAGTGGGAATCTTCTGATGGGATGGCTAAATGTTACAGTATGGCCACCATCTCCGACGTGTTGCAACAGCAACATGAAGGAAAGGAGACTGATGCCGATATAATGATGTATCTAAAGAAGATATTTGCTATGAGGTCTAGGACGACTAAGAAAGAGGCAGTAACTACTTTTTTGAATCTTAGGATGAAACCTGGACAGACTGTGAAAGATCACATGATGAAAGTCATAGCACATCTCAATATTGCTGAACTGAATAGTGCTGAGATAGATGGTGAGACCAAAATTGACATGGTTATCAACTCACTGTCGGATTCCTTTGATCAATTCAAGTTGGACTACACCTTGAATAATAAGGAATACACCTTGCAAGGCCTGATGCAAGATGTTCAAAGCGCGGAAAAAAGGCAAGGGTCAAGAGATTCATACTATAGGTAAAGTTGCTTCTGCTAAGACCCGTAAGAAGGTCAAGAAACAACAGAAGAAAAAGCAACTAAGACCTACTAAGAATGAGACAAATAAAGTAACCAAGATCAAAGGGAAGTGTTTCCTTGTGGTGAAAAGGGACATTGGAAAAGAAATTGCCCAAAGTCTCAAGACATGAAGGAAGAAGGTAATATTAATTATCTTGAAACATGTTTTTTGGTGGATTCTATGAATTCTTTGATCATAGACTCTGGAACCACTAATCATGTTTGTTTTTCCTTACAGTGGTTCAAGGAAAGGAGAAGGCTTAATGAGAACGAATTCAACTTGCGTTTAGGCAATGGAGCGTTAGTGTCTGCTAGTTCATTGGGAGATATTAGAATTAGTTTAGATTCTTATAGGCATTTAGATTTAATAGACGTTTATTATGTACCCCAATTCAAGAGGAATTTAATTTCAGTTTCTTGTTTAAATAAATTTGGTTATTCGGTTACTTTTAATAAAAGCTTTATTATTAGTAAGAATGAAAAAATTATTTGCAAAGGTACATTGGAAAACGGTTTATTCTATTTGCATGGAAATATCTCTCACTTGTTAGACATGGAATCAACGGAACCTAACAATAAAAGAGTAAAATTATCAAAAAATGAAACCTGCCTATGGCATTTGCTCCTATGTCATATTAGCCTTAATAGGATTAAAAGATTGGTAAGTGACGGGCCTCTAAGTGACTTAAAGGTTGATGATCTACCAACTTGTGAATCTTGTTTGGAATGTAAAATGACCAAAAGGTTGTTTATGACCAAAGGCACAAGAGTCATCGAATGTTTAGGATGGATATACACTAATGTGTGTGGACCTATGAGCATTCAAGCTAGAGGTGGATATGAGTACTTCATCACTTTCACGGATGATCACTCAAGTTTTGGTTATGTGTATCTCATGAGACATAAGTCGGATGCTTTTGAAATGTTCAAAGCATTTAAAGCTGAGGTTGAAAATCATCTTGAAAAATGCATAAAAATCTTGAAGTCCGATAGGACCTAAGTGAATCATTTGTTGATTGTGATTGGGTTGTGTCTGTTGGAGCTTAAATTTAGATAGCCCGACAAGATCCTCAATCCATACGAACTTGCATGGATCACTTGATATATTCTACCGAACCAATTTAGGGGTCCATCTAGAATTGTATTAAGGCATGTGGACTTGTTTCTTTTTGTAAGAATAGGTCTAGTTCACATGTGGGCTTTTTATTAAGGTCCAATGGATTTAATAAAATAAGAAAAATATTATATGGTCCATATACATGTGTTGGGTGGCAAGACTATTAAGAATAGCTTAAATTATATTATTTTTATTTTATTATTTAATTAAATAGAAATTAATTAATTATTTAATTAAAAGTCAAAATCTTTTTCCTAATAGGATATGGTCTCTTAAAATTATACTATTGTTATTAGTATAATTAATATTAAAGACCATATTTGATAAGTACATAAATAAAAAGAGTTATTTATCTAATCAAATTTGGAAGTCTTTAATATGGTTACAAATACACTATTGAGTTGGATTAGGAGTCTTGGTTGAGGATAGAATTCTTTTTTGAAAAATGATTCTTAACCACCAAGTAAATCCACCTAAGGAAAGGATTCTTAACTACCAAGTAAATCCATCTTAGGAAAGGATTTGTGATCCTAATCTATAACCTATGAAATTCTTCCAGCCAATGTATATATACAAAAGGATAGAATTCCTTTCAGATAAGGATTCTTGACTACCAAATAAATCCACCTAAGGAAAGGATTCTTGCCAACCAAGTAAATCCTTCTTAGAAGAGGATTTATGATGCTATATAGATATATATATATATATATATATATATATATGTGTGTGTGTGTGTGTGTGTGTGTGTGTGTGTGTGTGTGTGTGTGTGTGTGTGTGATTTTCGGCTAGCTCTAAGGCAATTGGTTGAGAATTTCGGCCAGCCCTATTTTTCTAAGAGAAGAATTCGGCTATCATAGGAATTTTGATTGAGAAAAATCTGATTTTACTTTAGACAAAATTCGATCAACTCTAAGCAATAGTGTGTGAATTCGGCCAAGAAGAGAAAAAAGGGGAACGTTTTGTTTTTCGATAGTATACTAGTATCCTTTACATCAAAAGGGGTTTGTGTACAATATCGAATAAAGGTTCACTGGAGTTTCAATCAAATTGATTGATAATTCACAAGTGACCGGACGTTCTTGGATTTTTCTCTTGGAGGATATTTGTAACAAACAAAGAAAAGATTTTGTTTGTCTCCATCCTCAGGTATACATTTTAAAGAAAAGGAGCCCACACTCCTAGGTGATTCACGTTCGTGATTGGATTGGAAGATCTTAAGAAATCAATTCGGCGCTTGTTCAATCGTCACGAGAAAAAGGTACGGCACTTTTTTACATCAATTAATCTAGGGTTAAGGTTCTCGTTGCATATAAGGGAAAAAAAATATTTATACGCAAACCCTAATTTTCTTATTTCTCACGCTTCCATTGCGTTTTGAACCGTTTTTTCCCTACAGGCAACACACAGGATCAAAGTCAACTCCAAATGTGCATTAAAACCATTACATGCATGCAGGTCAAGTCATTGAATCCGAAGAGAAAACAAACTTATCTCCCACCAAGATATCTTCGAACCCGTTAAATCAGCCAAAGTCAATGATATTTAAACATAACATCTCGCCTAGTAAGGGGGGATTTGATTCAGCAATTTAAGGTGGGAGAATAACCTGCTAAACCCAAAATCTACAGTATAAATACGCCTAGACATGTATGAACGCAGGGATCGAGACCTAGGTTTGCCACCAGATTAAAGCTCCATTTTCGCCTAAGTTCTATCAATAGAACATTACCACCATCAGTAAGTTCTATCCACTTATCGATAGGCACGAGGTTACCACCATCAACCCAGCTAGGAGAGATTGAGTGATAAACACCCTTTGTAATCAACTAATATCAGTCAATAAAACAGTGTCATTTCCATCATATATCTCATTTATAGTGTCTCATTACCGTCTCATCTCCTTCTTTGCACTTGACTTTGGTACCGAGGGTACCCACCCCAACCACGGCCACCAAGGTAGTGGTCTTAAGGGTATTAATTGATATTTCTCACCTCTAGAGAGTTATCGGTTAACACTTTTTGACGCCGTCTGAGGGAAGCATCCACACCTATTTTTAAAAATAATTTTTATCTATTTATTGTTTTATAGGAACTATGAGGCTTCGATCTTCCTAGAGACAGCCCGAGGCCTCGGGGCAATAGTCTGCCGCTTCAACATAAAAGGTTCCAAAGAAGGGAAAAAAGTCCAGGCATCATAACCCGGCTCCAGTCTAACCAACCATTGCACGAGGCTCAGCTCTCCGATGGCAAGCCAGGCCATGCTTGATCAGCAAGCAACGACATTCATTGAAAATGTCTGCCTTCGTTTGCTCACCAAAAGCATTACAACCAAGCCAGCGAATTCCAATACTCAATGAGAGGAGAGTAGACCAAGAGCCAGGTAGCCTACCTTCGATCGATTAGGACCTCCCCCGCCAGAACTAACCTACAATAGGATGAGACCTCAACCCTCGCTTAGAGATAGGTAAGGACCCATGCCTCTAGTCCCTTGTAGACCATCCTGCTATCAACCCAGGCAAGTCAAATCCACTGTAGATATCAGGCCACAAGAACAATACGATCCCCCTCACCCGACAACCTTTAAGAGAGAAATGAATGCTCCCTTCACTAGGAGGATTAAGGAATTCGAGCTCCCATCTAAATTCAAGATATCGTCGGATAAGTTCTCCAGTGTTGAAGACCCGTTGAGTCATCTTGAAAGCTTCGTCCAGTAGATGGAGGTCTAGAACATTACCAAGGCAGCTATGTGTCGGATGTTCCCTATCACAGTGACCGACTATACAAAGACTTGGTTCAAAAAACTACCCGCAGGAAGCGTGGACTCCTTTACAAAACTATCAACGAATGTTTACTCACAGTTCCAAGGATGCCCGAAAGATCCCATACACCTACAATATGTGATCCAAGAGCAAGGGGAAACCCTCCGATCTTATATAGAATGATTTCACAAAGAAGTTATTCAGATGGGAGTCTTTGCCAAAAATGAGACCCTAACCAACTTTCGTAAGAACTTATGGGTGAGGAGGCTATTTCGGTATTTCACCAAGCATCCCCTAGAAACTTATCATGAGGCCTACGATCGGGATCATGAGCATATCAAGATCCACGAGTAGCTCAAGGCTAAAATTGAGCATGATGATATGAGATCGATAAAGCGCCAGAAGAAAGAAGCACTCAGGCCTGCGCCAAATCATAATCCAAGAATAGACCTCCCAACAGATCTTTATACCACCTACCACCTCTCCAACCTCAGCGGGATCGATATCAATTTAGGCATACCCCTCCCCGAGCTTCGCTTCCCCTAAGAGTGGTAACTCCCGTGACCCAGGATAAGAGAGATTACAGCCACTACACCCACCCCCCTAAAATGTTTCACGTGAGACAATTTACCTGGCGATCCGGAATAAGGGCTTGCTCAAAATGCCAGCTCCCATGAAAGCTCCGGCAGATACAAGGAATCAATATAAGTATTGCGACTTCTATGAGGATTTAGGGCACAACACATTAGAATGTTATAGCTTGCATAACCATATTGAAGCTCTGGTGAAGAGGGTTGCTTGGTAGAATTCCTGTAGTAGGTTAGAGATAATATCCAAACCGGGGGGAAGTACAAGCCGAGATCTGTGGGAATGATGAAGAACGTTGAGGTAAGCAGAAGGACATGATGCAACAAATCCAGGTAATACATACTATCAGTGGTGGCCTCACCTTGGTAGGAACCTCCAACAACACCATAAAGAACTATGCTAGGAAGATACTCCAAATCGAGGAAGGTCAGGGGATTTTCAAGGTCGATCGGGGTTTTGTAGGGACCTCACAGTCTGCTCAAATCATTTTCACCGATGTTGATGTATATAACACCGTCAAGTCGCATAATGATCCCATGATGGTCATAGTGCAGATCGCCAATTGTCTGGTCCACCGCGTCTAGATCGACACGGGTAGTAGCGTGGACATTTTGTTCAAAGACACCCTAAAGAAGCTCAACTTGAACCAATGGTGCTACAACAATTGTACCACCCCCTCTATATGGCTTTATATTGGACTCCATCATACCAATAGGATCAAAGATCTTACTAGTAATCATTGGGACCACACCTCTACAACAAAACCTCATGATGGACATTGTCGTGGTTGACACCCCATCGGCCTACAACGCCATCTTAGGGATCCCTTCCTGTCTGCTCTCAAAGGGGTCATGTCCAAATACCATAATGTCTAAAAATTCCCGAGAGGAAACGAGGTAGGAGAGATACGAGGAGACCAACAGGCAGCCTACAAGTGTTACGTAGTTTCTACCAACCCTGCAGCGTTGGTACAGCAGTTCGCCCAGGTTACCATAGTCTATGAACAGGAATTGACAAAATTGGTTCCCGGGATCTCAGAGCCCGTGAGAGTTTCATGGAATGACATCCAAGATAAGGACGAGGTAGAGGAGGACTGGGAATAGGCTAGTGGCCACCCTGTGGAAGAGCTAAAAGAAATCCCAATCAGAAGTGACGACCCATCCAAGGTGGTCAAGATTAGGGCAACCTTATAACCGGGAGTGAAGGAAGGTCTGATCAATCTACTCTAGAAATTTAATGACATATTTGTAGAGAAAAAACCACACGCAATGGAAGCGTAGAATATTAGAAAATAAAATTAGGGTTTGCGTATAAATAAACATTTTCCCTTGTAATAAATAGAACCTTAACCCTAGATTAATTGATGTATATAAAAAGTATCGTACCTTTTTTTTCATGACGATTAAAGTAGCATCCAATTGAATCTTCAAGATCTTCCAATCCAATCACGAACGTGAATCACCTAGGAGTGTGGGCTCCCTTTCTTTAAATTGTATACCTGAGGATGGAAACAAACAAAATCTTCTTATTTGTTAGTCACAATAATCCTCCAAGAGAAAAACCAAGAAAGTCCAGTCACTTTTGAATTATCAATCAATTACTCCTGTGAACCTGGATTCGATGTTGTACTCAAACCCTTTTTGATGCAAAGGATACTAGTGTACTATCGAAAACAAAAACGTTCCCTCTTTTCTCTATGCTTGGCCGAATTCATCACACAATGAGTTGGACGAAGTTTTATTTTTCATATAACAATAAAAAACAACTTCTCACACCAAAAATTCATTCTTGGTCGAATTTAATAGGTATTATATATATGAGACTAAATCCTCACCTAAGAAGGATTTACTTGGTGGTTAAGAATCCTATCCTTAGGTGGATTTACTTGGTGGTAAAGAATCCTTTTCCAAAAGGAATTCTTTCCTACACCAAGACTCCTAATTCAACTCAATAGTGTATTTGTAACCATATTAAGGAATTCCTAATTTGATTAGATAAATAATTCTTTTTATTTATCTACTTATCAAATATAGCCTTTAATATTAATTATACTACCAAAAGTAGTATAATTTTAGGAGACCATCTCCTACTAGAGAAAAGATTTTGACTTTTAATTAAATAATCAATAATCAATAAATTAATTAATTTCCATTTAATTAAATAATAAAATAAAAATAATATAATTAAGCTATTCTAAATAGCCTTGCCGCCCAACACATATATATAGACCATATATTATTTTTCTTATTTTATTAAATCCATTGGACCTTAAAAAAAAGTCAACATGTGAACTAGACCTATTCTTAAAAAAAAGAAACAAGTTCACATGCCTTAATACAATTCTAAATGGACCACTAAAGTGGTCCGGTAGAATATATCAAGTGATCCATGCAAGTTCGTGTGGATTGAGGATCATGGCAGGCTATCTAAATTTAAGCTCCAATAGACACAACCCAATCACAATCAACAAATGATTCACTTAGGTCCGATCTATTTAATTTTAGTTCATTCCACTAAAGAACTAAAATTGAACTCTTAAATAAAGATATAATAAGTTGATGTTACTTACTCATACCCTAGACAACCTTATTGGAGAAAGTGTATCCTTATAAAGAATACCAGTAATCGCCAAGAGCTCATAGACCGCCTATAACTCTCCAAGTTACCATATTTACTCATCTGACCACATTTTGAACTTTGATATTTTGACTTGTCCAGAAGCCATGTTTCAACTGACACTATTGAAAACTTAACGTTAAGATTTAATATCCAATACCTCCAAATATCCATATGATGGTATTCTACTCTCATTCAATAAATTGAGCCACAATGTCCATATCTATAAATGAAGTCCTCTATCGATTAACAAATGAATACCACCAAACTATCGAGGATTGACTATGCTATATAATCGTACTCATTGATAGCTCAAATGATAATATTTGCACCCATAAGTCCATCATTTATCTCAGGATTGAGATAGACTCTCTGATTGTCTTCAAATGAAAATTTTTATCCATTGACGGTTCTAGATAAAGTATTCATTTTGATCCTATTCAATGCGCCCAGTGCACTAGATTATTTTGCCCAAAACACTCCACACTTTGATGATTTTAGACTCATCATAACACATTTGATCCCACTCAAATGCTAGCAAAAGAATCTACAACTTTGATAAGATAAAGGCGCCCAACGTTTTATCTTAAGTTGTAAATATTATTCAAGTCTAACTAAAGAATTGTGTCTACCTCATACATATCTAGATGTATGAACAATTCTTCTTTTCTCATAGTCTTTTGACCTTATGATTATTTACTTTTGACAATTATAATAATTAAACTATAAATGCTATAAGATTTATTAAACTAGAAATTAGTTTATTAATATGAAAAGATTGTCAAATACATTATTATACTCTTGCTATCGAGCATAATCCTAATAATCTCCCACTTGCTCTATAGCAAATGTGTCATATCTCTCATCCCCATGTTCTCTAGATGCCCATCAAAACTCTTATGTGGAAGAGCCTTTATAAATGGATCCGGTAGATTATCTACTTGCGCGATCTTGGTAATCGTCAAATCACCCCTATGCACAATTTTCCTTAGAAGGTGATACTTTCTTTCAATGTGTTACCCTCTCTTATGACTTCTTGGTTCTCTTAAATTAGCCACTGCTCCACTATTGTCACAATAGATAGTGATCTGCTTATTCGCATCAGGAACCACTTCCAAGTCAATCAAGAATTGGCAGAGCCAGACAGCCTCTTTAGCAGCCTCGCATGCGGCTACATACTCAGCTTCCATGGTGGAATCGGTAATACAAGATTGCTTGATACTCCTCCATATGACTGCCCCTCCTCCAATAGTAAACACGGATCCTGATGTTGATCTCCTAGAGTCAGAATCTAACTGAAAATCAAAATCTGTATACCCAACTGGAATTAAATCCCCTCCAGAGTATACAAGCATATAATCTCTCGTTCTCCTTAGATACTTGAAAATATACTTGACTGTCGTCCAGTGATCAAGACCAGGTTTCGATTGAAACCTGCTAACTATACCCACCACAACACAAATATCTGGTCTAGTTTAGAGCATTGCATACATGAGACTTCCAACTGCCGATGTATATGGAACCCTACTCATGAATTGCTTTTCATGCCCATTCTTTGGAACTTGTTCCTTAGAAAGTTTGATTCCATGTCTGAAAGTTAACATACCTTTCTTGGAATCTTGCATGGAAAACCTAGACAAGATTTTATCTATGTATGAAGCTTGGGATAATGCAATCGTTCTATTCTTTCTATCCCTTATGACTTGGATACCAAGAATATAACTTGCTTCTCCTAAGTCCTTCATTTCAAATTGTTTTTCTAACCATTCTTTTATTGATGTCAATACACCTACATCATTTCCGATGAGTAGTATATCATCAACATAAAGAACTAGGAAAACCAACTTGTCGTCTTTAATCCTTTTGTATACACAAGGTTCATCAAGGTTTTGAATAAATCCAAAACTTTTCACGGCTTGATCGAACCTTATGTTCCAGGATCTGGATGCTTGCTTGAATCCATATATGGATCTTTGCAACTTGCATAGCTTTTCCTTTTTGCCTTTTTCAATTAATCCTTCTGGTTGCATCATGTAGATGCTTTCGTCAAGACTTCCATTAAGGAAAGCTATCTTGACGTCTATTTGCCAAATCTCTAGGTCTACAGATGTCGCAATGGATAAGAGTATCCTAATGGATTTAAGCATGGCCACAAGAGAGAAAGTTTCTTCATAATCGATACCTTCCTTCTGTGTATAGCCTTTAGCTACCTATCTAGCTTTAAGGGTTTCCACCTTTCCATCCATTCCTCTTTTCCTCTTGTATACCCACTTGCACCCGATGGGTTTTATCCCTTTAGGCAAGTCTACAAGAGACCGGACTTTGTTTTTGAACATAGATTCAATTTTGGATTGCATTGCCTTTTGCCAATGGTGATAATAAACATCTTCCATTGCTTCCTTGTATATAGGGATCATCATCATCTGGGAGATTCTCTACAAATTCTCCTAGACCGATGTATCTCTCAGGTTGTCTACTAACCCTCCCACTACGATGAGGTATGGTAGATTGTTGATCTTGTGTTGGTAGGTAACTTACAATTGGGCTTGGTTGTGAAACCTCATATGGAATTGTATCTCCTAAAGCTCATTCAGGACAATTATACTTTTAGGCACAAAATTATTCATATAGTCCTTTTCCAGAAATTTAGCATTTGTCGAAACAAATACTTTAAGATCTGAAGGACTATAAAAATAATATCCTTTTGTTCTTTTGGCTACCCTACAAATATGAATGTTTCTGAACGGGACTCCATCTTTTCTGTCTTTCCTTTTAACACGTGCGCTGGACATCTAAATATCCTTAAGTGTTGTAAACTAGGCTTACGCCTGGTCCGTAACACATACGGTCTTTTAGGAATTGACCTAGATGGTACATCATTTAGAATGTACATTGCGGTTTGTAAAGCATATCCCTAAAAATAATTAGGGAGCGTTGAATAACTCAACATAGACCTAACCATGTCTAAATGAGTTCAATTTCTCCTTTCTACCACCCCATTTTGTTGAGGTGTGCCTGGTGCAAAAAACTGAGAAATTATCTCATTATCAATAAGATATTGCTGAAACTCACCAGATAGATATTCTCCACCACGATCAGACCTCAAGATTTTTATGCATTTCTCAAGCTGATTTTCCACTTCATCTTTAAATGTTTTGAACATGTCAAAAGTATCTGACTTATGTCTCATGAGATACACATAGCCAAATCTTGAGTGATCATTAGTGAAAGTGATGAAGTACTCATATCCACCTCTAGCTTGAATGCTCATAGGTCCACACACATAAGTGTGTATCAATCCTAAACATTCAATGGCTCATGTGCGTTTGGTCGTAAATGATCTTTTGGTCATTTTACCTTCCAAACAAGATTCACAAATTGGTAGATCATCAACCTTTAAGTCACTTAGAGGTTCGTCACCAACCAATCTTTTAATCCTATTAAGGTTAATATGACCTATGTGCAAATGCCATAGGTATGTTTCATCTTTTGATAATTTTACTCTTTTATGATTAGGTTCCATTGTTTCCGTGTCTAACAAGTGAGAGATATTTCCATGCAAATAGAATAAACCTTTTTCCAATGTACCTTTACAAACAAATTTGTTATTCTTACTAATAATAAAACATTTATTAAAAGTAACCGAATATCCAAATTTATTTAGACAAGAGACCGAAATTAAATTCCCCTTGAATTGTGGTACATAATAAACGTTTATTAAAACTAAATGCCTATAAGAATCTAAATTGATTCCAATATCTCTCACTACACTAGTAGACACCAACGCTTCATTCCCTAAATGCAAGTTGAATTCATTCGTATTCAGTCTATTCCTTTGACCCTTTCCACCACAAAGGAGACACTTCCCTTTGATCTTGGTTACTTTCTTGGTCTCCTTCTAAGAAGGCCCAAGTTGCTTTTTCTTTTGTATTCTCTTGACCTTCTTACGGGTCTTTAACAGTAGCAACTTACCAAGCATATGAATCTCTTGATGCTTGCCTTTCACAAAGATTTTCTTGGTGCTTTGAACATCTTGCAACATGCCTTAGAAGGTGTATTCCTTATTTTTCAAGGTGTAGTCCAACTTAAACTGATCAAAGGAATATGACAGTGAGTTGATAATCATGTCAATTTTCGTCTCATCATCTATCTCAGCACCATTCAGTTCAGCAATGTTGAGATGTGCTATAACTTTCATAATGTGATCTTTCACACCCTGTCCAGATTTCAACCTAAGATTCATAAAAGCAGTCACTCTCTCTCTCTTAGTCGTCCTATACCTCATAGTAAACATCTCCTCTAGAGATATCATTATATCGGCAGCAGTCTCCATTCCTTCATGTTGCTGTTGCAACACGTCAGAGATGATAGCCATAATGTGACGTACATTTAGCCAACTCATCTGAAGACTTCCACTACTTATACTCATCTCTTTGCTCCTGAGTAGATTCAATAGTTTGGTGGTTAAGGAATGGACATAACAAATTTATGTTTTTCAGCTTGCAATAACAACTCAATTTTCCTTTTCCATGTGACATAATTATCATCAGTTAAAGTATTATCTTTTAGGATGTTGATTAGGGATAGGGTCATGATTTCTTTATATTAACAAAAATTATATAAGCAAATAATCACGATAAAGCACTTTCAAATATTTATCTTGAATTAAATAATTCAATCATAAAAATTCAACGGTGATCAAACACCCATAAATGTCACGCCTCCTTTGGGAGTTCGCACCACTTACTAGTTGGACTAGGCCCCACCTAATTGTTAACATAACAATCAATGTTTTCAATTTTAGCCTTGCAATTTTATTAACAAGAACTCTTGAGAGGATATTAATAAAATTACATTGAGTGTGTTACCAAGTTATCGACCTTCAATATAACCCCTCACGAATATCCCTCCTTTGGGAGTAGATATCGTTTGGGCTAATTGTCTAGTCTATCCTTGTAAGGAAGTATCTTGCTAAATTCCATTCATGAATACCCCTTAGGGGGTTATTCACGAAAAATAAAGCTCAACTAAACTCGGAGGCCATAGGTGTTCCAGAACACCTTCTCCCACTCAATTGTTTAAGGCGTGTGATCGAATTCCAAAGAATGATTTACCAAGTTATCTAGATGCCAATTTAAATACTTAAATCATTCAATGCATGTTCATACCAAAAGAGATATATGAGTGGCACTCCTATTCTATATGACATGTTATCAAACAATGACAAATATTGTAATATTTACAACAAATATAAATAGCTTCAATTTTGGTCCATCCTAGAAAAGCAAGCAAATTACATGTCTTGGAATACAAAAAACTCCTTTCTTGGTGAACAAGTCTTCACGTGACCTTCGTCGTCCGGACTCTGTCAGATGCCTCCCATAGGCATGCGCACCCTTGGCTCCTACCCATGGGCGTGCGAATGCCACAACCCCATAAAGGGTTGCCATGCACAGCCCATGGCTTCCATAGGGCTGCCGTGCGCAGCCCATGCCACAACATATGTGGCCGCGTGCTCTTCGCACACACGTTTGTTGCTACGGCTCGCACGGTCCCAAACTTGTTTCGATTGTTCCCAATTCTTCAAACCTTCGAGTCTTTAATACTTGAATGTATTACAGAAGAATTTAAAATAAAATAAAAAATACAGCTTTTTTTTATTACAACAAGTGCAGTTTTTTTTTTATTACAACAAGTGAAGTTTTTTTTTAATTACAACAACAAAATAAAAAAAAAACTTAACAACTACCAAGAAGGTAATTAGGGCGATAATAAACCACTCTTCATTTTACAATGCAAAAACAAAAATACATTGAAATTCTAGGACTAAAATTGAGTAATAACAAACCACATATAAAACATATATATATCCATACATTCCAATGTAAATATATATGTGAATACCAAGAGTGTCATCTCATTCTAAAACATGCATATATACAATAAAAAAGAAAAATATTCACGTACACATACATCAATTAACCAAGGGTACAACCAGGCTCTGATACCAATTGTAGGGAAAATAACACGTGCAACGGAAGCGTAGATATTAGAAAATAAAATTAGGGTTTGCATATAAATAAAAAATTTCCATTTTAATAACAAGAACCTTAATCCTAGATTAATTCATGTATATAAAAAGTATCGTACCTTTTTTTTGTGACGATTGAACTAGCGTCGAATTGAATCCATAAGATCTTCAAATCCAATCACGAACGTGAATCACCTAGGACGTGGGCTACCTTTCTTTAAATTGTATACCTGAGGATGGAAACAAACAAAATATTCTTGGTCGAATTTAATAGGTATTATATGTAGGAGACTAAATCCTCTCCTAAGAAGGATTTACCTGGTGGTTAAGAATCCTATCCTTAAGTGGATTTACTTGGCGGTTAAGAATCCTTTTCCAAAAGGAATTCTTTCCTACACCAAGACTTCTAATCCAACTCAATAGTGTATTTGTAACCATATTAAAGACTTTTTAATTTGATTAGATAAATAATTCCTTTTATTTATCTACTTATCAAATATAGTCTTTAATATTAATTATACTACCAACAGTAGTATAATTTTAGGAGACCATCTCCTACTAGAAAAAAGATTTTGACTTTTAATTAAATAATCAATAATCAATAAATTAATTAATTTCCATTTAATTAAATAATAAACTAAAAGTAATATAATTAAGCTATTATAAATACCCTTGCCGCCGAACACATATATATGGACCATATATTATTTTTCTTATTTTATTAAATTCATTGGACCTTAATAAAAAGTCCACATGTGAACTAGACCTATTCTTAAAAAAAAAAAAACAAGTTCACATGCCTTAATAGTATTCTAAATGGACCCCTAAATTGGTCTGATAGAATATATCAAGTGATCCATGCAAGTTCGTATGGATTGGGGATCTTGGCGGGCTATCTAAATTTAAGCTCCAATAAACACAACCCAATCACAATCAACAAATGATTCACTTAGGTCCGATCTATGTAATTTTAGTTCATTCCACTAAACAACTAAAATTGAACTCTTAAATAAAGATAGAATAAGTTGATGTTACTCACTCATACCCTAGACAACCTTATTGCAGAAAGTGTATCCTCATAAAGAATACCAGTAATCGCCAAGAGCTCATAGACCGCCTATAGCTCTCCAAGTTACCATATTTACTCATATGACCACATTTTGAACTTGGATATTTTGACTTGTCCAGAAGCCATGTTTCAACTGACACTATTGAAAACTTAACGTTAAGATTTAACATCCAATACCTCAAAATATCCATATGATGGTATTCTACTCTCATTTAATAAATGGAGCCACGATGTCCATATCTATAAATGAAGTCCTCTATCGATTAACAAATGAATACCACCAAACTATCGAGGATTGACTATGCTATATAATCGTACTCATTGATAGCTCAAATGATAATATTTGCACCCATAAGTCCATCATTTATCTCAGGATTGAGATAGACTCTCTGATTGTCTTCAAATGAAAATTTTTATCCATTGACGGTTCTAGATAAAGTATTCATTTTGATCCTATTCAATGCGCCCAGTGCACTAGATTATTTTGCCCAAAACACTCCACACTTTGATGATTTTAGACTCATCATAACACATTTGATCCCACTCAAATACTAGAAAAAGAATCTACAACTTTGACAATATAAAGGCGCCCAACCTTTTTTCTTAAGTTGTGAATATTATTTAAGACTTACTAAAGAATTGTGTCTACCTCATACATATCTAGATGTATGAACAATTCTTCTTTTCTCATAGTTGTTTGACCTAATGATTATTTACTTTTGACAATTACAATAATTAAACTATAAATGCTATAAGATTTGTTAAACAAGAAATCACTTTATTAATATGAAAAGATTGTCAAATAAATTATTATACTCTTGCTATCGAGCATAATCCTAACAATATTCTCCTGGAGCCATGACGAGATACTGAGAATCTTAATGTCGTTGGCAGCTCATTGGCTGGCGATCGATCCTACTGTCAAGCCGGTCAAGCAGAAAAGGCATCACTTTAACGCTGAGAGAACCGTTGCAGTTCAAGAGGAGGTCGACAAACTGATAAAAGCAGGGTTCATCAGTGAATCTTGATACCCCGGCTAGATCATCAATGTAGTCATGGTTACCAAGTCAAATGGGAAGTGGCGCATGTACGTCGCCTACACTTACTTCAACGGAGCATGTCCGAAAGATAGCTTCCAATATAACTTCCAAAGATTGACCAGCTAGTAGACTCTACCACGGGAAATAAACTTCAGAACTTCATGGATACGTTCTCAGGGTACAATCAAATCAGGATACACCCGGCAAACCAAGACAAGACCAGCTTTATTACCGAGCTTGGTCTATATTGCAATAAAGTGATGCCATTTGGACTCAAGAACGCAGAGGCTACTTACCAGTTGTTGGTCAATCGGCTCTTCAAGCCAAAAATCAGGAGGTCAATGGAAGTTTACATTGATGATATGATTACCAAATCCCTGACCGTGGAAGAACATAAGGACGACCTTCGCAGGACTTTCTTGATCCTATGGGAAAATCATATGCAACTGAACAACTTCAAGTGTGCCTTCAAGGTGGCCGCGGGAAAATTCTTAGGTTTCATGGTTCATGAAAGAGGTATAGAGGCAAATCTTGAAAAGATTTGGGCTATCTTGGATCTAGAGTCTCTAACCTTGCTTAAACAGGTTCAGACCTTAACGGGTCGAGTAGCCGAGCTCAACCGGTTTATCTCCTGGTCAATCGATAAATGTCTTCCCTTCTTCAAGGTGATAAATCAAGGAAGAAACATGAAATAGGACCAAGATAGCAAGCAAGCTTTCCAAGCACTGAAGAGGTATTTGGCCAGCCCATCGCTGCTCATCAAGCAAGTTCCCGAAAAGAAGCTGTAAATTTATTTGGCCATTTCAAAAACAGTGGTGAGTGGAGCCTTAGTCAAAGATTATAGACATGGGGTCCAATAACTCGTATATTACGTTAGTCGTGCACTATCCGAGCATGAAAAGAACTACCTCCTCCTTGAGAAACTCGCATTCACCCTTGTTACCTCGGCGAGGAAGCTCCGCCCTTATTTTCAACCTCTTTGCCAATTTTTGCAGAGGCCAGACATATAGGGAAGGTTAATCTTGTAGGCCCTGGAGCACACTCAGTTAGATTTGTAATACAAGGCTAGAACGACGATCAAGGCTCAAGCTATAGTTGACTTTGTGGCTGAATTTTTGGTACTCCGAAGGCAAGGGGCAGAAGCCTCGGTAAAGCTAGAGATACCTCACCAGAAGCCTCCGGAGCTTGGTGATTGGCCAAAAGATTGTAATGCCTGGATTCTCTATATTGATGGGGCTTTCAGACAAGCAGGTGGGGGAGCCATTGTAGTCCTAATCAACCAAGAGTGGATGAAATGATGCCACTGTTTTAGGTTTGAGTTCAAGGCTACCAATAATGAGGCAGAGTATGAAGCTCTTTTGGCAGGAATGAGGGTTGTTATTGAGCTTGGAGCCGATTACCTACAGGTCAAGAGTGATTCATTACTTATTGTCAACCAGGTTATTAGGCTCTACCAAGCTAAAGGTGATAACATTGTTGCCTACCTAAAGCAATTCCAACAACTTAGGAATAGGTTCAAGGGATTTAAGTTTGAGCAGATCCCTCGATAACAAAATCACCGAGCAGATGTCTTAGCAAAGATAGTTGCCAATGGGGGGTCAAGCCCTAGCAAGAGGAGTCCCCCTCCAGGTGATCTCCCAATCGAGCATAACAGTAGGTAAGGAAATTTTCCCAGTTGACCGACTACCCTGTTGGATGGATTCGATAGTTGCTGACCTCCAAGAACGGAAGCTTCTTGAGGACCCCGACCAAGCTCATAAAATCAAAAGGGTTTCTGTCGGTATTACCTGGTAGATAAGTACCTCTATAGGAGGGGTAGGTCCATTCCTTTGCTTTGATGTTTGCATCCCAACGATGCTAGCTGGGCATTAAGAGATGTCCATTCTGGGTACAACGGAAATCACATTGGCGGGGAGGTTTTAGCTTATCAGGTACTTCGTATAGGATACTAATGACCAACTATTCACCAAGATGCAAAGATGTTTGTGCGGTCCTGTGAACCATGCCTAAGAACCCAAACTTGAACCATTTTTCTCTTGAACGGTGATCTTCAATCATTTCACCTTACCCTTTTGTTGTTTGGGGGGGTCGACCTGATCGGTCCGCTTCCCACCGCCTCTAGCGAGGCTAAGCACACTATCGTTGCTATTGATTAATTTACCAGGTGGGTCGAGGCAGGACCTCTCTCTTGGATCTCAGAGGAAAACACAACCAAGTTCATCAAGACCAACATGGTTTGCAAGTTCGACACTCCTCTTATCATAATCACTGACCTAGGCAAACAGTTATTTAATGCTCGATTCAGGGACTTTTGCGAAGGTTTGGGAATTGATCCACGGTTCACTTCAGTAGCCTACCCGCAGACTAATGGTCTGGTTGAGGCTACCAATAAGACTATCAAGAAATTGTTGAAAAGGAAATGGCAGCAGAAGAAGGGTAAGTGGGTCGGGGAGCTTCCTAAGGTTCTTTGAGCGTATCAGACCACGAAAAGGATAGCCACTGGAGAAATACCTTACTCGTTAGCTTTCGGGGTTGAAGCGGTCCTCCCTATTGAGCACAAACTGACCTCGTTCATGGTACAACACTTTGAACTAGAGAGCAATGAGGTTAAGCTCCGAGCAAAGCTAAACCTTTAAAGGAAAAGCAAGATCGAGTAGCCAAGAAGGTAGCGATTTATCAGAGCAAGATCGTGAAGTGTTTCAACAAAAAGGTGAAGGTCAAAGGCTTTAAAGAAAGATACCTGGTACTCAGGAAGGTGACCTAGAACACCCGGGTAGGATTAGATGGGATCTTGGGACCCAACTAGCATACTTGGTAAAAGTAGAGGTACATAGCGAAGCTTACAAGCTAGAAGATATGAATGGTCGACCCACCGACCACACCTGGAACGCTGATCATTTGAAGAAGTTCTACACTTAGGCATGGAACTCATTAGCAGATTGTCTCAATTTAGGAATCAATAACAATAATTCTTTAAAATAGTAATGTACTCCATTTTGATCATTAATAAAAACTCATGCTAATTTTTCTCCATCCCCGGTTGTATTTTATTTTCTCCACGAGTGAATTCGCCATGGTCGCCATAAACTAAGGAATAACTTAATAGCATCATTAATGCCTTGGCCTGGAACTACCGCCCGCTAAGAAGGGTCTGAGTGTAAAAGCATAGTTACCATCCAAATCTCGAGACCAGGATAGCCAGATAGCATTCCTGATGCCTTGGTCGGTTACCAACCCCAAGAAGCCTGAGTGTAAGAGCATAGTTACCATTCATATCTTGAGAACGGGATAGCCAAATAACATTCCTGATGCCTTGGTCGAGTTACCACCCCAAAAAGGATCTAGGTATAAGAACATAGTTACCTATTGAATTAAGGTCGCCATGGTAAGGTACCTCCCCGACACATTGGGAAGGGGTATCTGGGTTAATACACCACAGTTATCGCCTAAGTGTCAAATGCCTAACATGTGGAATATTGATGCTCTGATCATCCCAGAAAAGACGATCAGCTTTGAAAAGATCCCATTAGAATTAGTTTCACTACATATCATGATAACCTGGTATCGAATCATTTACTACTAACCGGTTGCTCTTCATATATGTGTTGATTTCTACATTGCCAAGTTACTATTGTGTGAGTGCATGCTAGTGGCTTGATTAAGATTAGACAAATACCTCGATCGAGGTACCCCCAGATTTAGTTAAGTCAGGATAGCATAGGGTGTTACACTTAGGTCGAAAACAGAAAATTCATTTAAGTGTCAAGAACAAGTGTTATTACCTACCCTGATGGTTTTCTCATATTTTACTTAGCAAAATTGATTGAAATGGTATACAAGAATCAATCAAAGCAAATATTAGTGGAATCAGAATACGTTTCATTAATCATGAAGAAGGGGTCTATCCCCTTAGCAGGCTACATCGGTTAAAGGGAGAGCCTATCCCCCCGTAAGTCCACATCAAACTCAGTAGGGAGCCCATCCCTAGGTTTTGGGCAACACATAAAAGAGAAAATAAAGAATATCTTGATAGTTGGGTGTTAACGGGAAATTTGCTCAAGAGGAGAAATTGCAATTAACACCCTCGAGACAACTACCACAGAGGTGATGGCCGGGGTCAAAACCTCAGATGTCTGACTAATTAAGATAGAAACAAATATTAGAATGATAAGGCGATAGCGAATGAGAGCTTTATTATTGATCACTCGTAGTATACAGAAATCTCTCACATACACTCATAATCTCTCTAGAACATAGGAAGGTGGCAACTTCGTACTTGTCGAATAGTAGATACTATGATGGTCGTGTTCTGTTCATCGAATTTAGGCCCGACGCCATCCTCCTTCTTTTTTTACTCTATTTTTGCTTATCCTTTTCTACACCATACTTGGACCTATTTATACATGCTCCAAGTAGGTTTAAACTTGTGAATCGCCTGCCATGATTTTATGAATTCATTCCCTCCTTATCGGACAAGATCCTCTATTTAAAAGTCGTTGACATCGAGTAAGTTACGGACTCAAGATTATCGTTGGAGGAGATAAGTTTGTTTCCTCTTTCGAATCAAACTCTTGTCTTACACGTATACAGCACTTAAATGTTCGTTATAATGTAGATATGATCTTGTGTGTATTCATGGCATGATTCTTCATGGAGGTCACTAGCTGTTTTGTACAGCAAGGTAGATCCATGCTATAGTTCTGGTCTTAGAAGCTTGGGACGACCTTGCGGGCACTTACGGGAGGTAGTGTAGATTAGGCGAGATTTTTCTTTCATGTCTAGGTAGGCTACGGGCGTCCCTTAGCGATTTAGCTATAGCATGAACCTGATCCACTTAGAGACTCTCTATTCGTATCTGACGGGGGCATCGGGCTTCTGGAGTGGTTGGCGAGCTTCGGGCTTCTGGCTTCTGGCTTAGGCTATGAGTTAAATCTGACCTCGGGAAGCCTTGACCTGGAAGGAGCTCATTCTTATTTGTGTTGGGCTTCACTTCAAGTGCTTCTTGAGCTCGATTATCCTTCCTCGCTTTCATAGGGTGGTTTTGGAGCCCGGCCCCAGGAACTGAGGTTCCGGGATAGGTTGTCTCGAGAATCCTGGATTTCAGTTTTCACGTGAAGGCTCGACCTGGTCTTGCCTAGCTTTATCCATAATAGTTTCGAAGCCCGGTGATCCATTCTTGCTTCTGCAGGGTAGTTTTATGGTTCGGTCGGGGTCTCATGAATATCGAATTTAGGCTTTGATTCGAGCTAGAAGAGTGGAAAATTTCTCTTTGATCCCCTAGCCAAATTTTACTACTAACATTGGGTTAAAGAGTTATTTCGTGATTCAAGCAGGGTGTCTACCCCCGTTTCTGGGCATCACAAACAAACTCAAAGGGAATCATATGTTGGCCTTCTCCTCTTGGTTATTCCCTTCTGCCACTTTTTCATCCGAGGGTTGCTCATTATTCTACTATCCCAAGGGCATGCCTGCTTGTTCAACATGATCTTCTGATAGCACTTGATCGACCACCACCAAAACTTCATGAGGGATTGATTCGTTAGAGACCACAATTCATACCTGCTCTCTTCTCTACGCAGCGTCCAAAGGCCCTGCTGACTGAGCCGAATCAACTTCATTCCCCAATGCTCATTGTACAGTGAGTTGATCCTCATTTACCTCTATGGAAACAAGTTGGTCTTGTTCTGTCATGATGGTCTGATCTTCAGTTTCCTTGAGAGCAGACAAGACCTCTCCGATCCTAGGACCCAACGGAGAGGGAGAAGTAAGTTGTTTTCCATTACCAGTATAGTCGTCATCAATGCGAGAGGTATGAGAGAGGCTCGCTTCATCAACTGTAGAAATGGACATTTGTTTTGCCTTAGCCAGGATCTCCTCCCTATCCTAGCCATCAATGACAGATAGGTCGAAGTTTGGGGGCAGCACTTTGGCAATTTGGTAGAAAGCATAGAAATATCCACTCTCGAATGAGGCTTTTACTTCTGTCTGCAGCTTAGCTATCTGGGCATGTAGGCCCAGATTTTCCGTTTCTTACCTTCTAGTCATCCATTTCCCTTTTAAGCCTCGCTGACTTTAAGGCGTCCTAGTCGAAGGTCCGTTTTAGCCACTGATAATCGCTTTGGAGCTCAGTCTTATCCTGGTTGATGGTCATCTCTTGTACCAGGTCCCGAGGTTGAGCAAGCAACCCTGTGGCAGTATCAGCTTTGACCAAAACTTTTACAGTGCTTTCACACAGTGAAATCACCTAATGGCTCACAGTGACATATACCACCTAATGGCTCACAGGCGTCCTTCCCGGATCATGGACGCAGGAGGGATTCCCCGATCTGGACTATTAGGAAAGGGAAGAGGAGTGTGAGCCTGTTAAGGATCCTGGACAACGAGCGCTACAATAAAAACTGTAAAAAAAAAGAAGTGAGGTTAGTATCAAGGCATGCAATAGTAGGGTAAGCCAACTCATAATTCCTTTCCTACTAGGATAGGTGGCAAAGATACGTAGGCACTGGTTCACCTTACAGGAATCAAAAGAGTCTGATGTGGGATACTTCGTGTTCATAAAGTTCTTTGCAATGATAGCCTTCGAGATTACCTCAAACTCAGCTGGTAAAGAATTCATATCCCAGGAGGGCTTATCATTAAAGGCGGTGGGAACTTCAAATTCATGCCCGCCAATAAAAATCGAACTCCCTCATTTATCGCCAATTAACACCTACTCATTCTTCCATGATGGATCCATCATGGCAGCACCTGACACTATAAAGTTAAGTTTGTTCTTGGCTTTGGCGTAGAATTGCCCTCTTGGGCCAGGAGATAGGCTACCAATATGGAAAACATATGCCAGTTCCTTAGCCCTGGGCTCCCTCGTGAGATTTCCCATCTCACATTGCTCCCAACACATCATAAGGAAGCCCACCAGGTGTCTCCAAAAACCTGGGGTCAATTGGAGGGGAGCAAGCTGTAAGGCATGAAGAGCCCGACAGAGGGATGGGTGTAGAGGCAGACTTACCCCGCTTTCAAGAGCAGTAAGATGGATTGGGAGCATGCCTTTAGAAAGAGTGAAGACGCCATAGTTCTTGGAAGGGATGGTGACGGAGATGCTTTCAGGGATGCTAAACTTGCTCCTCAACCAGTTAATGGACCCTTTTTTGACGGTAGAGTCGGGAATGTCCCGAAAATCATAAGAAAGAGCGAGCTCTCCCAAAAGAGCATCAGAAACCTGGACTAGACCTTCACCAACCGTTTTGCCACCGAAATCACCTTTCGACTTTTTATCGACCAATTATAGTGGATTCTCGGGTCGTTTTGAAAAGCTGGACCCTATGGTAACATTCCGGCCCGAGCGACGGTGTAAAGAAAAAGGAACATCATCCCCACTATCTTTACGAGCTTATTTCCCATGTACGAGACTGGAGGCTCTGTCGCCCTCCACCATGCACTCAACTATATCATAACTAGAATTCAATATGAAGATTATTAAGTTTTAGGACTGAGGGGAAGATTAGGTGAAAGAGTAATGAAGAGGAGAGGGCAACGAGTTTGAAAATTTTCTTGGGAATTCTTGAAGAGGATTTGAAATTTGAAAGAGAAATGTGAGAAAGATAATGGCACAATCGGGTTTTAAATAGGAGACGACGTAACGGTAACGGTAACGGCTGGCGTCGATGTTGAAAGTGTGATCTTCAGAGATTTCCTCTGTTCCAACACGTCTTTATAGCGTAGCAGCTTTGAAAAAAGGCTCACCACGTGTAGCCTACATTTAATGAAAGATTTCCTCCATGATATGGGTGACTAAAAGAGAGGGAAAATTTCCCAAATAAGCAGGAAATCTGACTCAAACCCCAACTCAATCACCGGTGTTCAAGTCAGAGGGGACTTCTATTAATAGCAAAATTTGGCTAGGGAACAAAGGAAAATTTTCCACCCTCATGCAAGGGTCAAAATCCAGGGTTATGCAGCAAGGTATCAAGGTCGAGCTACCATGCGACCCTACGGGAGTAAGACGACATCACTCATACCTTCTAATCTTTTGGCATGCATCCAGACTCACCAGTTAAAGCTCGATGTGATAGTATCAAGCTCCCTATATTGGAATAGAAGCCCGAAGATAGGTCGACATGGGAAAACCTGAGTTCCCTAAGGTCGAGATATCTCACCAGCTTCTCTGGAGCATGCTACCATCTCTAATTTCACCAAGAGACCTTTAGGGTGTCAAACTCGTCTCGCAATGCCTTATCACTTCACTGAGGTATAATCTCAACCAATCCAAGCAGGGAAAAAGGAAGCCTGCAAAGCTCCGTTATCACCAAAAAGCGCCAACATGATTGGGTCAAGCTCTAAAGGTGGCCTACAGTGATCGGATCAAGCTCCTAGTAATAATTTTGGTACTGAAGTGTACCTCACCATTCAAGGTAGCAGGCACCCTATCCAATGACTTCCATAAGGTACCTCGCTAAGGTAACACACAGGATCAAAGTCAACTCCAAACGCGCATTAAAACCATTACATGCATGCAGGTCAAGTCATTGAATACAAAGAGGAAACAAAATTATCTCCCACCAAGATATCGTTGAATTCGTTAAATTAGCCAAAGTTAACGAAATTTAAACGTAACATCCCACCTAATAAAGGGGGATTTGATTCTATAATTTTAGATGGGAGAATAACCTGTTAAACCCAAAATCTACAGTATAAATACGCTTAGACATGCATGAACGCAGGGATCAAAACCCTGGTTCACCACCAGAATGAAGTTCCATTGTCGCCTAAGTTCTATCAGTAGAACACTGCCACCAATAGTAAATTCGATTCACTTATCGATAGGCACGAGGTTACCACCATCAACCCAGCTAGGTGAGATTGAGTGATAAAAACCCTTTGTAATCAAATAATGTTAGTTAATAAAATAGTGCCATTTCTATCATATATCTCATTTATAGTGTCTCGTTACCATCCCATCTCCTTCTTTACACATGACTTTGGTACCGAGGGTACCCACCCCGATCGCAGCCTCCGAGGTAGTGGTCTTGAGGGTGTTAATTGATATTCCTCACCTCGAGAGAGTTATCGGTTAACCGGAACATAAAAGAGAGGAGAAAAAGGGTAGAGCTTCTTTGCCACTTTTCTTAGAGAATTGAGCCACTTATCAACGCACATGAGTTTGCCATCTCAAACCTTTGATAATAATAGAGTCTGAGTGATTTCATAAGATCATTGTACTAGTTCATCAATAAAACCATTTTCTTAGTTTGATTTTCTTCTTATTCGGCTTGTTTACAAATCTAAATATCCATCTTACTGTGATCGTTGTCACCTAGATACGAAGTATCTACCCTGACTGTAAACTGTCAAGTAGCAGTCTTTAGGGTGTTGATTATAATTCCTTACCTTGAGATAATTTTTAGTTAACATATATATTTGATTGATGCATTGTACGCCAGTCATCACACTCTACACTTGCACATTTTGCATATAATTTAATGTGCTGAGTTTGCCTGGAAATAAGGAATTTTCTTTTCACCGAGGTGCAGGTCACTGGCTATGCACCTGCCTCCATCGCGGTCTCAACAGTGGTTGGTTCCAGGAGTTACATGCACTTGTCTGCATAGCAGTCCCTACCGCGATATTCTTTCTATAGACCTCTGTTGCCTATACGCAGCCTGTGCTCTTACATGCATAACGGTCCCCACCATGGTGTTATCCAGACGGTGCACCATTGCATGCACCGTGGTCTGGACAACTTGCCCAATGAGTGATCCAACCAGCGGTAATGACAGAATTTTGTTGTTATTTTTCAAAAGGCATCATTTCATCTTGGACTTCATACAAATATATAAATATATATATATATATATATGTGTGTGTGTGTGTGTGTGTGTGTGTGTGTGTGTGTGTGTGTGTGTGTATGTGTGTGTGTGTGTTTGTGTTCTTTTCCCTTCTTTGCCTCTTTAGAGTTTTAGAATCCATTCCATCTCATTCTCTTTAAAGCTCAAGAGTGACTTGTAAGGAAAGAAAGCAAGAACCATTTTTTTATTGTACAAAACCCAAACATCCATCATTCATTCATGATTCAAGTATCATCTAGCTTCATCTAGGATGTTTCTAAACTTAGGTCTTCATCAATATATTTGCCTTGGTAAGTAGAACACTATCCTCATCATTCTTGTGCTCTTTCTTAACAAGAAATCTCTTTCATGACATGTTTGCATCTAGATTAGGATTCTTATTGCAAGTTGAGATTTTTGTATATTGATTTGTAGGGTTGTTGTATTGTGATAGTTATTACATCTCTTTTATGACTTGTTTGCATCAAGATTAGGATTCTTATTGCAAGTTGGGATTTTTGTATATTGATTTGTTAGGTTGTTGTATTGTGATAGTTATTGCATCTAGGAATGCTGTTAATTTCATATAGCTAATTGGTATGCAAGCCATATAGCGACATGATATCTAGGAATGTTTTAAATGTCATCATTAATTCCTAGATAAGCATTAAATGTGTTGACCTAACATTTGTGCATTTAGAATATTTTCTTATTCACTTTAGGTTACATATTTCTTCTCTTTAAGAGTTAAGTCTTATATTTACCATGGGTAGAATACAAGCAAGGGATGACTATCGCTATAAAAAGCCTACGGGTAGCAAAAGTGGACTAGTAATCATATGGGCATGATGTGGTTAACCTAGGTTGTAATCATTTTTGAAAATAGTGGATTTGAGGGCTCGATTGGCTAGCTATTAGCTAATCTGGTGGTTTTTACCTTGTCGAAGGTTTTCCACGTGAATTCAAGTGTTATTTACTTTCCTCACCTTTACTAGAATTTATTGTATGTTTGTTGTAGGGTGGTTAATTTAAGTAATATGATTAATCAAAAAGATTGGAAATTGATTCGATTAAAACCTATTCACCCTCGTCCCCTCCCGTTCCCTCCCCTCTATGTTTATTGGACACACATTATAGTTAACTTCAATTGTCCTTGACAACTTTCCTTGCTTGTACACCAATAATGAAGGTTCAATACATTTATAAATAGACCCTAATAACACCATTTAAAGAGGGTGTAAAACGAAGAGTAAAAATACAAGAGCGTAAAAAGAGATTAAGTGTGTAAACAAAATATTCATAGTGAAGGGTCTTACCTCGCCATCCATGGTTTTTCCCTTCTTGTGTTTTCCACATAAAACTTTGTGTTTGCATACTTGATTTCTATTAGCCAAAAATTTGTTCTTTGCATGCTTGATTTCTATTAGCCAAAAATTTGCTCTAGGTAAGGAATCTCAGTTAACACCCTTTTCTATTAGCCAAAAATTTGCTCTAGGTAAGGAATCTCAGTTAACACCCTCAGGACCGCAACCTAGGTGGATCACGGTCGGGGTAGGTACCTTCAGTACCGGTTTCACGTGTAAAGGTGGATTAAATGTATGAAATGAATGATAACAATCCGAACGATGTTATTTTATTCAGCAATGCAATAGGTACAGTAATGACTTTCAATCTCTCTACTCTCTTTGAAGAACTAACTGGAGATGGCAAACTCGTATATGTCGACAAGTGGACACAAATATCTATAGTGATGGCTAGGCTTAATTCTAATGGTAGAACTAAGCAACAGCTCTTAAAGTTCTAAAAGTCGATTTTTTGATCCTTTTCCTCGTGTTATTACCCCTATATTTATGCATGGAGCCTTTATGGTTTTTCCTTGGCGTACAAACCGAAGATCATTGGATTGATCTCCTTCCTTATTACGCGGGATTTTTGGTTTAAATATAGTTGACCATAGAGAATAGGCTAGTGGCGAATATCTTGGCAAAGATGTGTTTGTTTCCTTTTTGAACTCTTTCATTATGGCAGTGCATACGTGGAGCTTATTACGGTTTGGAGAATAACTCTGATCTTGAATATTAACTGGCGAGGTACCTTAAAGTACTTGATCTGATAATGGGGCTTGATCGTTATGATGGCTCGGTACCTCAGGGTGCCTGGTCTGAAAAAATGACACTTGATCGATCTGATGGCAAGGTACCACATGGTACCAGTCTAATGGCGTGGTACCCTAAGGTACCAATCTGATGATATGGCGATTTATGATCATCTAGGAGATTTATAGGCTTCTTCTTTCTTGCTAGAGAGGTAGGATATGTACCACGACTTATCAGTAAAATAGTGGTAGGGTATTCAGGTACCGATTGGGTGGTCTATGAAGGCGTAAGAGTTTTATCTTGCTTCAACAGTGATGTCGAGGTACCACGGTTGTGTTAGACCTAGTATCTCGAGGTAGATCATAGCATGTAACTCCTACCTGGTATAAAGAGGTGTTTCCTACTAGGTGCCAGCTAGGTGAAAATTTTCCCTCCCTTGCCAAAAATGGTCATTAACAGAAGTCCCCTCTAACTTGAACACCGGTGATTGATTTCGGGTTGGAGATAGATTCCCTATTTCATTTGGAAAAAAAATCGTTTCTATCAGTTATCAGAATCTAGGGAGAAATATTCTCATTAAATCCATTGGCCACCTGTCAAGCAAATGGAAGGTTTCTGGTTTGAAAAAAGAGGAGATTTTAAGTGGCACGCACGTAACGAGGCCAAAAATCTCGTCTCTTCGACCACGCTCCCATCACCGATTACAATTCCATTCTGCTATTTATACTTGTTACTCTCTTTGTTATCCTCACACTTCCAAATTTCCTCTTTTTCAAATTTCAAAAAATCCCTAAGCTATTCTTTGCCTTCTTCAAGTTTCTTCTCTTATTTCTTCAATTCTCAAACAAAATAATCGTCGAAACCACATCGAACTCTGATAACGAGAATGTCGAGAGATTGGTGGGGATAACTCATTGAGTCTCACCCATGGTAAACGATCCTAAGAAGAGGACAACATAGAGAGAGCGATATCCCCCCGCTTCATCCCCGCCGTCGTTCAAGCAGGAATGTTACCATCGAGGACGGCTTCTCAAACAACCCCAGACGCCCAACTGTAAATAATTGAAGGGGATTCTAACTAAGGATCATGGTGGAAACCTCACGGGTACATAATCGATCTCATTTGGAGGGACGCTAGCTCTCCCCTATTACTACCATGTGATCCAAATTCGACCACCACGAAAGACATTGTTAGGCATTTGAGAAGTCAATTCAGGATTTTCGAGAACATCTCCATCACGATACCCCATCGAGGGTATGATGTGTATACCCCTACCCTCTATGTTCTCCTGATTCATGCTGCATCTTTTGATAGTGAGGTTAGGCTTCTTTTCCACCCAATGTTTCGCAGGGCTCTCCATGCCTTGAAGCTTACACCTCTCCAGTTGACCCCATTCTTTAGGAGGCACATGGTTGGGTTCCTAGTTTTTTGTTAGGAATAATACGAGAGGAGTAACATCGATCGAAAACTGGGACCTGACGAATTGAGGTTCATTTTTTAGGTTGCCAGCATATCTCCCAGTCTAAAGGGAAAATTCTATGCCAGCGCAAAGAAAAGTTTGACCTTTATTGTCCTTGGTGCAACCAAGAAAGACGCCCCCTAGAAGAATGAATAGGTCGTAATTGGCAAAGATTGGAGGAGTTTCTTTACATCTGGGGGAGGCAGTTTGAGGTCCCTACCCAGTTCAGTGATAAATCAGTTTGGGAGAAAGCTTCTCTCTTTGCTAAATCTAGGATGATCCTGAAGGCGATCATTGACCAGAACTATGTCAACCTAAAGTATCCCACATCGGATGCTTATGATCTCGGTAGGGTGAACCGATACCTACATATCTCTGTTGCTTTGCTAGGTATGAAGAACCTCTCTATTTCTATATATCCATGTTTCCTGCTTGTCATTGATGTATTCTAACTCTCTGTCAATTTTTTCAGTTTCTGTTGTCCCATGACCAGTTCAGAACGAACCTGGACTACTAGAAGATAAACTCTCTCCTCAGATTCCTACTCCACCTGGATCTCCCATCATCGAGGTTGCTAGAAAAGCTCATGTGCAGCCAGAAATGTGAAAACTCATCCCCCTCCTACCCCTGCAGAGGATATCAGACAAGTACCTATACTAGTCATGGTACCGAGGCTACCTCTCCCTCCCCCTTCTAGGCCTTCTACCTAGATGGATGTGTTCACCTCCAGGTTGAAAATGGTGGTGGGTCAGGGTCCTGCTGCTCCCGCTACCTCTGCTGCATATGTTGCCACTTCCATTGCCAATGCTTCTACTATTATGAATTCTACTTCTACCTCTATTGTTGTTATTCCACCTTTCCTGCATGCTTCAATACCTCCCAGAACAGATGATGGTCTGGAATCTGCCACTGCCACCATTATTATGCCATCTCATAAGCGAACTCGATCCAGACCAAGGACATGGATCGGTTTATTGCTTCCTATCCCGGTGGGAGTCTAGCCCCTATGACCTTGACACCTACAGATATTCTACTTACCAAAGGGTCTGCCTTCACAGCCGAGGTAAAAAGGAAAAGTTTTGTTCCATACTATTTTAGTACATACATGATTGATACTTGGATAGTGGCTAACTTGGTTGTTATGACATGCAGACTTTTAAATACAACATTGTTGTGAGCCATCAGATGACTTCAATGAGAAAGCGCTCTGAGAATGTTGAGGCCAAGCTCGAGAAGGCCCAGAACGAGCTCGCTCAGCTGTAGATTGATAATCAGGGTTTGAGCCAGGCCTTAGAGTAGACCATCAAATCCCTCGAGGACATTTAAGGTATCACAGAGCGTAACAAACACGCATATGATACCGAGGTCCTTCGATCGAACCGTCACACATTTGAGAGAAACATCGTGAGGGATAGGGTTCGGGAACTCGAAAGTAAGAACTAGGCTCTGCGTGACAAGTTGGCAAGCTAGGGGCTAAGGTTGACTTCTTATTCGGAGATGGCCACTTCTACGTAACCTATCAGGTAGCCTAGCTTTACCTCTCCCTTTTGACCTGAAGGTTATTGAAAACTGGGATAAGGAAAAGATCCTAGACAGGGTCAGGAAGATGTCTGCCTCGGCTATCGATGGATCAAGTCATTCAATGACTCATCTCTTCTCTTTTACCAAACAGGGGAGCTACCAGTGCAGACCCTTCCTTAGTTGAGATTGAACCCCAGGTTGAGGAAAGAGGTTCAACCTCGCCTGCTATTCCATCTAGGCCAGTCCAGCCAACTTTTTAAGAAGCTGGGAATGTCCAGGATGCTACCAAAGAGGTAACAGAACAAAATGGGGTAGAAGATGCATCGTAGGATAATGGGGTAGGAGTCCAGTCTGATCTAGCCCAAGTGGGGGCTCCAGCCAAAACTGCACTTGTGGGGATTAACGAGCTAGCTGCTGATGAATCTATAAAAGGGTAAATGAGCAGGTACCAGGAGGTGGAGAAAAAAAAGGAGGCCACCAAGGAGGAGTTGATGCGTGAACAGGCCATCTGATTCATTTTCTATATTGTCCGAAAATGGGAGTGGGCACCCTACTTGATCTAGAAAATAGAAAAACAACTCATGTTACTATACTTTTGCTTAAAAGATGTAGCCCGATAGTAGGGGATGGGCTCCCTGATTGGTATAAGTAAAAAAGTCTTTCTTTCTTCCATTCTTGTATCTAGTTGAATCATCTCTAAGTCAAATTTATATTCTTTCATCTCTTCGCCTGATCCTAGAATGTAGTCTCATGTGTATACCTGAGTTAAACAGATTCTGGTAATATAATGAAAATTTAACATCTACCAAACATATAAAGTTTGATAGACCATATGACCGGTTCTAACTTCAGGTGCTTAGTAAAAATTTAATCCTGCGAGTTGTTATACATGAGGCTTTCTGTTTAATAGTCTTCTGGTTCCTTTAGGATGCTACACTCATAGCTTGGATCATCCCTGTATCAAGACTTAGGCAAAACGACATGTAGCAAATGCCTGGGTACCAGGGTCTCCCCTTTGTCGTGGTATCCTGGTACTCAAGTGATACCTTGACTGAGATGTTCATTGCCATCACTTCAAGTCCCAAGTGCATGCCTAGTTTAAATGATCCTTGATAATACAAACAACTTAAAGATAGGTGAAAGAATAAATGGAGTAAATAAATGATCAGCACCAGGTTACAAAGGTACTTGGTCTACGTGATCCGTTTGGGACCATCTACCACATTGATTTTCCATTCTAGGAGAATCGAGGTTCCAAGAATTCCTATTTTTAGGAATTTTGGTATTTAGGTGAAAAAAGTCATCAAAGCTAATCTAGGTATCCCTCAACCATATATTAGGGAGGTCTAAAACCACGGCGATCTTGATCTAGCGGGCAACTATGCACTTACACCTAGATCTTTCTTGGGGGTGGTATCCTAATCAAGGCAACAGGAATGCCATTTTGGCTATCATGGCCTTGTGATCTGGTTGGCAACTTTACGTTTACGCTCAGACCCTTCCTAGAGGGGTCGCCTGACCAAAGGCATCAAGAGTGCTATCTAGATATCTTGGTCTTGAGATCTGTTTGGCAACACTTACGCTCAGACCCTTTTAGGCGGTGGGTGGTCCCCAACCAATGAATCGGTGTAGCCATATGGTTTCCCTAGTTCATGGTGATCATGGTGAATTACAATTGTCGAAAACATAAACAAATGGAGATGGAGAAACAAATGGAGACTTTATTGATGATCAAATTATGAGTACAATGCTTGAGGGGTACCTATACCGGTACCTATCCTAGTTTAATTAGGAGCTCTCATCCTTCTACGGGTAGAACCTTTTGAGGTGGTTTGCATTCCAAGTATGGTCGATAGGATGTCAATCCATATCTTCTAACTTGTAGGCCCCGCTTCAAACGACTACCCTCACCATGTAGGGCATTTCCAGTTTGGGTCCAAAACCCTGTCCGACCAAGTCCTGGTGTTCTAGGTTACCCTCCGAAGCACTAAGTCCCCTTCCTTGAAACTGTGGGCTTTAACCATTCTCTTGAAGTACCTTGCGATCTGACTTTGGTAGATGGCAACCTTTTCTGCTACCCTTTCTTGCTTTTCCTCCAGTAGGTCTACATTGGCCGTTAGCTTAACCTCATTGCTTTTTTGCTCAAAGTGTTGAACCCTGAACAAGGTTAGCTTATGCTCGATTGGTAGGACCGCCTCTACCCCAAAAGCTAAAGAGTAAGGGGTTTCTTCGGACGCAGTCCTTTTAGTGGTGCGGTATGCCCAGAGTAAGTTGGGGAGCTTCTTGACTCATTTTCCCTTCTTCTGATGTAGCTTCTTCTTTAGGAGCTTCTTGATTGTTTTGTTGGTAGCCTTTACCAGGCCATTGGTTTGGGGATGAGCTACCGATACAAAGTGGAGGTCAATACCTAGGTATTCATAGAAATCCTTGAACCTCACGTTGTCAAACTGTTTGCCAAGGTCAGTGATATTGACCATCGGGGTACCGAATCTGCAAACCACATTTTTCTTGTTAAAGTTAATGGTGTTTTCCTCTGTTATCTTGGAAAGCGATTCTGCTTCCACACATCAGGTGAAGTAGTCGGTCGCGACTATGGCATGCCTGGCTTGACCAGGAGCAGTGGGAAGTACTGATCAAGTCAACACCCTAGATTGCAAATGGGTAAGGTGAACTGATCGATGAGAGATGCTCTAGAGGTAGGAAAGTCAAATTAGAGGTCCTCTGACAAGGTCCACATGACTGTACGAACAGTCTCATATCATGTGCATGAATGGCCAGTAGTAACCCATGTGAAGCACCTGATGTGCCAGTGTTTCTCCTCCGGTATAGTTTCCTCATTCCCCCGAATGAACCTCCTTAAGTGCCCAGCTAGCATCATCAAGATGTAAGTATCGGAGGGGGAAGAGATCTTTCTCTGCGGTAAAGGTGTACCTGATAGTAGTCCTAGCCTTGTACTTGATGTCGAACAGAGTAAGTTCTAGAGCCCAGAGTACTAACCTCCTGGATATATCAGGCATTTGCAAGAACTGGTAGAGAGGTTGATCAATCACTACCGCGATTGTTTAGGCAGAGAAGTAAGGACGGAGCTTCCTTACCGAGGTCACCAAGGTGAAAGCGAGTTTCTCCAAGAGAGTGTAATTCTTATCTAGCTTGGTTAAGGCATGGCTCACATAGTAGATAAGCCGTTGAACCCAATCTCCACATTATTAAACAAATGCCCCACTCACTATTGTCTTAGATACAACTAGGTATATTTGTAGCTTCTCTCCGAGTATCGGTTTAACTAGCAGTGGCAGGCTAGCTTTTTTAATGACCGGAAGGTTTGCTCGCTGTCTTGGTCCCATTTCATGTTTCTCCTCTACTTAATTACCATTAAAAAGGGAGTCACTTGTCGGTTGTCCGTGATATGAAACGATTGAGTGCCACTACTCGACAGAGCCTTACCAAGTCCCCAAGCTCATAACCGAGCTTTACATCATGACTCTCAGCTCACAACGCTCACAGGATCCTAAACAAGAAACCCCCAATATCCTAAGTCTTCCCTGAATATCACTCATGGATCTCTTACTTGATCTAGTGATATTCCTTTAAATCCCTCCCCAGATATTCCCATGGATCTCTTACTTGATCTAGTGATATTCCTTTAAATCCCTCCCTAGATATTCCCATGGATCTCTCACCCGGATCTTACCCACTCTTTAAGATGTTACATGGTGTTTTTTTGCTAAACACAAAATAACCTAATTACAAGGTCTATTTATACTAGTTATAGAGTGTTTAAGATAAAAGGAAATCTTACTCGTAAACGTACAAGAATTACTTGTTCCTTATAAATATTATTTCCTCTTTATGATAAGTCTTCTTGTTAAGGAGAAATCCTTTTTCTTAGAGTATAAGAACTTCCCAAAAAAACACTTTCCTTTTCTATTGAAGATTTCCCATTTCATGCATGCTTCTGATTGACTACAATTCGGGTCACAGTTGTGCACCTGCTTCCTAAACCGTTAAAAATCACCTAAAATACACCGCGTGCTTCATTTCTTCAGTTCTTCTAATCTTCAACCTCCCACAAACAACACCATTCCAACTTCCAAACATTTCCCACATCTCCAGAAAGTTTCACATCAGTTGAGTCTCGTCTGGTTCACATTGGGTTCACTTGAGAATACAAGCTAAAACCTAACAATTCTCCTATTTGGCTTAAATTCTCAAGACTTTTGTCCACAGCCATGACTCTCATCATCGAGAATCAAAATACCCCACCACAAAGTATAACCACTTAGGAACGAAACATCCTAAGATTTTTTTTCTTCCTTTTTTTTTTGTTCGTTGTTCTAGCACAATGTCGAAATAACTTGCTAAAATTATGGTATAACTCCTCACGTCAGATTACCAGTGAATTCGTCAGTCATCAACATCTTTGTCCACCATACACCTTGCATCACTTTCTAACCAATGTCTTGTTCATAATTATGGTCCACTAGTAACAACATATCCTCTTCCATGGCCAGTGGGAAAAACTGCCAAAAGGATAAACATGTCCTTACATCACCCATCCCTGTTAAAGACCTTTTGCCCTTGCATCACATACCTAGTGAAAGACTTGCTACTAGAACTGGGAGTGCTTTGCCAGATAAAACCCATACCACACCAGAGACTTCGAGCGTTAATTTTTTTTGATATTCAATTAACACATTATGTAACCCAGATTAGATCTCTATAACTTGTACCTACCACCACAAGCCAGAAAAGAAAAATCTCCTTCATCTCTATTCTTCATTTCATCAAACCTTACCGAATTTGAAACCGCTTTCAAGACGTATCTCCTTTGCTAAACCATACTAGGCAACCATGAAACCTGGAATCATCATCCCAATACCACCAAGTCCTCCATACGATCTCTTATAAATACTTGAAAAAAAAAAGACATTGCCAAACCATATCTACCAAGTCCTCCATATGACATCCAGTAAAGACTTGAAACCGTCATTGTCGACCAAGCTCTGATACCAATTGTTAGTTTTTTTGAACCGATGATCGCAGAATCATCATGCCTAATATATGCACATAACTCATAGCAATTAACAACGTCTATAGCAGAAAAATAGATTATAGAAAATAATCCAATCACAACACAAGATAAATGTGGAAAACCCAAATCGAGTAAAAAAACACGGGCCGTCAGGACGACAGAGAAAGTTCCACTATATGTTAAATTGTACAACCATATACTCTAGAGTTCTCTCTCATACAATAACCCCAAACCATGGAGCCTTACCAAGTCCCCACGCTCACAGCCGAGCTTTACATCATGACTCTCAGCTCACAACGCTCACAAGATCCTCACCAAGAAACCCCCAATATCCCCTAAGTCTTCCCTGAATATCACCCATAGATCTCTAACTTGATCCACTGATATTCCCTTATATCCCTCCCCAAATGTTCCCATGGGTCTCTCACCCGGATCTTACCCACTCTCTATGATGTTACATGGTGTTTTTTTTAATCCAGACAAAATAACCTAATTACAAGGTCTATTTATACTAGTTATAGGGAGTTTAAGATAAAAGGAAATCCAACTCTTAAACGTACAAGAATTACTTGTTCCACATAAATACTATTTTCTATTTATGACAAGTCATCTTATTAAGGAGAAATCATATTCCTTCAAGTATAAGAACTTCCAAAAAAAAAACACTTTCCTTTTCTGTCAAAGATTTCCCGTTTCATGCATGCTTATTACTGACTACAATTCGGGTCACAAATACGTACCTGCTTTCTAAACCGTTACAAGTCACCTGGAATCCACCGTGTTCTTCATTTCTTCAGTTCTTATCTTCAACCTCCTACAAATAACACCATTCCAACTTTCAAACGTTTCCCACGTCTCTAGGAAGTTTCACATCAGTTGAGTCTCGTTTGGTTCATATTAGGTTCACTTGAGAATATAAGCCAAAACCTAACAATAATGTATCCATGAAACTTAAAAGTTTATTCCCTGTTGTGGAGTCTACCAGCTGGTCGATCTTTGGTAGCATAAAGTTATCTGTTGGACCGGCGTGGATGACATCGGTGTAGTCGATGCACATATGTCACTTTCCATTAGCTTTAGTGAACATGACTATATTAGCAATCCACTCCGGGTACCGGTACTCTCAGATAAATCTGGTTTTTAGCAATTTGTCCACCTCCTTCTGAACTACAGTATTCCTCTTGGGATTGAAATGCCGTCTCTTTTGTTTGATGTGCTTAAAGGCTGGATTAACTACTAACCTATGAGCTGCCAAGGAAATTGGGATTCCTGGCATCTCTTCATGGCTCCAAGCAAAGATATCATTCTGCTCACGGAGTAGCTTGATCAATCCTTTCTTCACTCCTACTTCTAGCACGGCTCTGATTTTGACTACCTTGGAAGGATCATCATCCCTGAATGGTACATCCTCTAGTGTATCAACCGCGTAGCCTTTGGCCCACCCTCTATCTTCTTCTATAACTTCTTCAGGCAGGATCTCTAACTCAGGCTCCCCACTGCTACTCCAGCCTCTCCCACAGTACCATGGGTATCGAGATCCTCCTCTGATGACACATGTTCCTATATAACTGCTACTTACGAAAATTGTTTGGCTAAGGCCATCGGGTTAGTTGATACGGTATAGCATTTATAGGCTATCTATTGATCACCACGTACCTTGACTACCTCATTTCCCATCGGAAACTTCAAGATGTTATGGTAGATGGACAACACCCTTTTGAGAGCTAATAGGAAAGGCCTCCCGAGGATAACATTGTAGGCTGACGAGGCATCCACTATAATGAAATCAGTTATCAGGTTTTGTTAGAGGGGTGTCGTCCCTATAATAACTGGTAGAATCTTGGACCCAACTAGTATGATTGAGTCCCCGGTGAAGCCATACAGGGGGGTGGTGTAGTTGTTGTAACACCACTGCTTTAGATTGAATCTCTCCAAAGTGTTCTTAAATAAGATGTCTACGCTACTACCTATATCAATCAACACATAGTGGACTAGGCCATTGGAAATCTGTATCGTGACCACCATTGGATCATGGTGTGGTTGCACGGTGTTGTATACGTCCTCCTCAATTAAAATAATATGGGTTGACTAAGAGGTCCCTACCAAACCCTAGTCGACCTTAAAGACTTCTCGTCATTCTTCAATCATGGGTACCTTCCCGGTAGGGTTCTTCCTAGAATTGTTGGAAGTCCCAGCTATAATAGGCCCCTCACTGATGGTGTGTATGACCTGGATTTGCTGCATCAGGTCTTTCCCTTTTCCTCTTCTTTTCTCCTTATCTTCTTAGAATTCGGTTTACACTTCTTTCCCTATGTGAATGATGTCACATACCTAGTATAGGAACTCTACCAAGCAACCTCCTCTTACCAGAACCTTAATCTGGTTTCGCAGGCTACAGCATTTCGAAGTGTTATGCTCCACATCCTCATGGAAGTCACAGTATTTGTAGAGGTTCCTCATGGCAGCTGGTGCTTTCATGGGACTAGGTTTCCTGAGCAGTCCCTTATCATGAATGACGAGGTAAATCGTCTCGCAGGACATATTCAACGGGGTGCAACGACTGTATCCCCTCTAGTTCCTAGGCTATGGGGGTACCACTCTTGGTAGAAGCGAAGCTCAATATGGAGTTTGCTTCGCTGGATACAACTCCCGCTGAGGTTGAGAAGGCGGGGGGGTTATGTAAACCAGTTGAGAGGTCTATTTTGAACTTTCTATACCGGTGCAGGCTTGGGAGGCTTTTTCTTTTGGCGCTTGGTAGCTCTCATGTCATCATGCTCAATCTTGACTATGAGTTGCTCTTTTATCTCTATCTTCTCAAGGACCCTATCGTAGGCCTCATGATAGGTATCTTGTGGATGCCTGACAAAAGACTGTAACAATCTTCCTACCCACAGGTTTCTGTAGAAGTTAGCTAGGGTCTCCTTCTCAACAAAAACCCTCATCTAGATAACCTCCTTATAGAACCTCTCCACGTAGGACCTGGGCGTCTCACCTCGCTCTTGAATCACGTACTGCAAATGGATCAGGTTCTTTGGCCGTGGCTTTGTCCCATGGAACTGTGAATAAAAATCACAAGATAATTTAGTAAAACTGTTCATGCTACCTGCAGGTAACTTCCTAAACCATGTCTTTGCATAGTCGGTCAGCGTGGTTGGGAACATCCTACACATGGCTGCCCTGGTCGCATTTTAGACCTCCATTTGCTGGACAAAGCTCTCTAGGTAGCTCAAGGGATCCTCTGTGCCCGAATACTTGTCAATCATCATTTTAAATTTTAGAGAGAGTTCTGCTTCTCTTATCCTCCTAAAGAATAGGGCATTCATCTTAGCTAAAAGGTCCTTCTGATTCTCCTTATATTTGCCCCTCTTTAACCCTTGGATTTCCTTCTGCATTTAAGCTAGCTGATTTCATAGGCACTTATTCCCAGTGTTCTTTGACTCAACCTTTGAATCTTCATTGTTAGATCCCTAAGATGAGATATAGACCTCACCCCGGTTATACACACAATGAGATGAGATTGAGGTTCTCTTCAGGTAGCCGTTGGCTGGGATGGGTGGTAGGGTTCCCCTGGTGGGATGTCAATGGCCGATTTCACCTGTCTAGGTTGGTAATAAGCTGGCCTATGTGGATCCGGTAGGGTTCCCCTGGTGGCATGAGCCCTAATATATCTCAATTTGAGGGCAGGGGCCCCAACCTATCACGGACAAGTACCGGTGGTGGTGGTGGTGGTGGTGGTGGTCCTAGCCACTGAAGGCGGTCGTCCTAGCTCCCGGTCTATTGGGATCCTCTCGGGTACCAAGCTCTATCGGCAGAGGGGTGATACCCTCTACAACCAATCGGAGATGGACACTTTCTACAAATGTTGCAGCCTGTTGCTCTATAAAGGCCTAGCCAATCACCGGGGGGACCAGAGCCTAAGTGGTACCAGTCGACACTAGAGTAGTAATCTAATGTTTCGATCTCTTACCCTTCCTTTGAGCTTTCCGAGTGGAAGCTACGAATTGGTGCCTGGATGTCTCAGGTTTCCCCTAGGAGGATCGAAGTTTCATGATGTTGTTACACCAGTAAAAACTTAAACATTGATTAAAAAAGGGTATGGAATCTTCCCACAAACGGTGCCAAATAGTGTTAGCTAAAATTTTATTCTGGGTGAGGAATCTCAGTTATCACCCTCAAGACTAAAACCTAGACGGGTCACAGTCGGGGTAGGTACCTTTGGTACTGGTTAACGTGTAAAGGTGAATGAAATGAATGATAACGAACCGAACGATGCTATTTTATTCAACAATGCAATAGGTACAATAATGACTTTCAATCTCTCTACTCTCTTTGAAGAACTAACTGGAGATGGTGAACTCGTATATGTCGATAAGTGGACACAATTATCTATGGTGATGGCTAGGCATAATTCTAATGGCAAAACTAAGCGATAGCTCTTAAGGTTCTAGGAGTCGATTTTTTGATCCTCTTCCTCGTGTTATTGCCCTAAATTTATACATGCAGCCATTAGGGTTTTTCTTTAGCGCACAAACGAAAGATCACTGGATTGATCTTCTTTCTTATTACGTGGGATTTTTTGGTTAAATGTAGTTGACCTTAGAGAATACGCTAGTGGCGAATATCATGGCGAAGATTTGTTTGTTTCCTCTTTGGACTCTTTCATTATGATGGTGCTTATGTGGAGTTTGTTACGGTTTAGAGAATAACTCTGATCTTGAATATTAACTGGTGAGGTACCTCAAAGTACCTAATTTGATAAAATGGGGCTTGATCGTTCTGATGGTGCGGTACCTTAAGGTACCAATATGATGATGTGGCGCTTTATGATCATTTAGGAGATTTATAGGCATCTTCTTTCCTGCTAGAGGGGTAGGATATGTACCATGACTTATCAGTGAAATAGTGGTAGGGTATTAAGGTACCGGTTAGGTGGTCTATGAAGACGTAAGAGCTTTATCTTGCTTAAATAGTGATACCAAGGTATTGTTGTTGTGTTAGACTCGGTATCTTGAGGTAGATCATAGCATGTAACTCCTACCTGGTATAAAGAGATGTTTTCTACTAGGTGCTAGCTAGGTGGAAAATTTTACTTTAACCCCTTGCCAAAAATGGCCATTAACAATTTATTTCTTGCTTTATAGTTCGATTGTTGATTTGTATCAACTTGTTAGACGCGTGATTAATTTTACATAATCCAGAAATCACCGTCAACAAATTGTGTTATAAAAGTGACACAAATAAATTCATGGAACTAATTAAGTAATAAGATTATTTGATTAGTATATTAATAATTGAATTATATTAATATTAAGAATTACTAATTATTTAATTATCAATAAAAGGTTATAGGTTCGAACCATGACTAATAAAAAAGGATTAAAATAATAATAAAGGTTATTATAATCCTATAGGTCATAGGTTCAGGTCCTAGTGGTGACCAAGTTAATATAGGATTTAGAATCATATTTTGACTCGAACTACTAAGACCCTAGGATCCTGATATATATAAATAGATACATATCAACTTAATATAGAGAGAGAGGGGCAAAGAAAAAGGAAAAAAAGTTTATTTTGTTCTTCTTGTAGAAGCCGGCCAAACTCAAAAGGATTTGCCAAACTGATGGCTTCTTGTTCTTCTTCCTATCTATGACATGCCCACGCATAAGTAATTAGATCACGGGTTATATCATGGAAGACTTGGTGGTGAAATCGGAATCAAAGTTTCAAGAGAACAATCAGGTATCCTTTAAGTTTTTTTATTATGCGTGTATATACAAAGATCAGTTCTAAAAGTATGTTTTCTAAAGAAAAAGTTTTGAAACCAATATATAGATTCGACTGCTCAATTTTTATCAAAACCTTGATTTTTCCTTACAATTGGCATCAGATGTAGTTTTGTATATACACCGAAAAACTTAAGTTGTTTTCTTTTGATTCCGTTATGTATGATATGTGCACGTACAATCTATGCTTGTATGATGGTTTTATATTTTACATATATATCATTAATGGTGTGATGGGTTATAGGTTTTTTTTTATTCATCTATGAAATCAGAAAGCCTATTTTTTTATTGGTTGTTCTTGACATTTTTTTTGTATGTATATATATTTTTTATGTATATGTTGCGAAGGAGATCGTGATGTTCAAAAGGATTCGTAGAAATAAAAAAAACTACCATATGTGTGCAAACTACAGCCGCATGCACCTAGTGTGTGCGCAGTTGTCGCTGCGTGTTCGCAAGTGCAAGGGCAGTTTTGGGCTGTTTTTGGACCTCAGTTACGTGTTAGGGTAACAATAAGCGGCACCCCATTAGGAATCAAATGGACAACCTGGACACGTCCAAGGTTGTTGCGTGCGTCTTCACGCTTGTATGGCCTTGAGACTTACAAAAAGTCGAAAAGGGTGTCTTGTGGACTTCGTGGGCAGAAAATATTCTACTGGAAAATCAAGTGATTGGCCTTAGGGTTCAATCCATGAGATTGATCATTTGATGCTAATCAAGGAGAACTTAGTTGGAGCCCATATATGCAAAAGGTGGAGTTGAAGAATATTGAAGACCTTGGATTTACAAGAAGACCAAGGAATGTCTTGGATTATTTTTAGTAATTAGAATTGTTTAAGTTAGATAACTCATCGTACTCTGTCAACTCATGTATGCTTTATTTTTAAGTCATGGGATGATTTGTATTTTTTAAGCATTGTCATACATAAGAAAGCTATATAGATTAGGTGTGCCTACACTTGCATTATAACATATCATACATGTATAATTTCCATGATTTATGTGTTTCTTTTTAATCAGATTAAAATAGGCTTTTCACATAATTAGCTATTAATAATGAGATTTGTTTTTAGAAGTAAAAATTTGGCAATTCTCATTAATAACTAAACTTATTATTAAAGAGTTTAATTAGTTAGATTAATTACACCTAATGCATTATTATGATTAATTCGATTAAGGCCGTGATAATAATTGGACCGAATAATGTGAATTTGGTTTTAATAGTTACAACTTGATAAATTTCACATTTAATTCTAGTCCATTTTAAATAGTTGACATAGATTAGAATTCCAATAATAAATTAGATTTTAAATAGTTAAGAATCGAGTAATTTATTAAATGTTAACAGGATAAGATTCTAGTAATATAACCTAGAAACTTAGATTCATCTTAGCCGTTAAATATAAATTAATCTAGTTACCTAGGGTTTTAATACACGTAGTAACTAAAGAAACCATAACCTTAAAATAGTGAATGGGATAGGGATATATGACAATATATCCCACAGTCTCCATCGTTAGTTAACATCGTGAAATTCAAATGGGGCCTCGAGATGGCTTTGTTTTCATCCTCCTTAAGGAAGGTTTCCACGAGACTCAATACCAAGGTTGACTTTTAACAGATAGGATTTCTGGGTGTATTTTGAGATTGACTGACCCTAAAGCAGCAACTCTCAAGTTAAGTTCATGAGATTTGAAATGATGGGTTACACTCACAAGGATTTAGTTAAATGATTAATTAAAATCATGGCTAAAATAAGTGATGGTTGAATGATATAAGAACAAAGAGTTATTCTGGTGTATCATTCAATTGAGAATGTCTCGATCCAACATGTAAGTACTTGACTGACCCTAAGGCAGCACTTACTTGTGGAATGTTGGATTGTCGTGGTGTAGAATTTTTTTCATGTTTAAAATTATGCAAAATCTTAACAAAGGAAATGAACTTATGGAATGAATGAATTTTATTTCATTTATGTTTATTTCAGCAATGTCGTCTGCACTACTTCAAATACATGCTAATTATAAATTGATCGGGGAAAACTTTACTAAATTGAAGAATAACATTAATGCAATATTGGCCACCAAAGACCTAAAATTTATGCTTACGGAGGAATGTCCTCCACAGCCTGCAGCCAACGCAGCACGAACTATTTGTGAGGCCTACGAGAAAAGAATTTCAGCTGATGAAAAGGCCCGCATTTATTTGCTAACTAGCATTACTAAAGTGCTTGTTTCGAAGCACGAAACAATGACTGCAGCATTTGAGATGATAGAGTCATTGCAGACATAAAGTTGTTCGTTCCGCAATGCTTGCTTGCATGAAGAAGGGAGCATCAGTTCGGGAACATGTCATGAACATGATGTCTCATTTCAATACAGCTGAAGTCAATGATAGGGCCATAAATGAGCCTAGCCATGTGAGCATCATACTGAAAACTATTCTGAAGAGTTTTTTATCAATTCAAAAACAGTTGTGAGATGAACAAGTTGAAGTTTGTTTGACCCAGTTGTTTAATGAGCTCACAACTTTTGAGTCCATGCTTAAAGACAACAAAGGTAAGACAGGCGAGGCAAATGTTGCTAAGTCATCCTCTTTTGGTTAGAAGAAGAGGAAAAGGTCTACTAGCAAAACAAAGGCTAAACCCAAGAAGAAGCAAGTTCAAAAGAAGAAGAATAGCACCACAACTGACAAAGCAAAGGGAAAATGTTTCCATTATGAAAAGGTTGGTCATTGGAAGAAGAATTGTCCATAGTACCTCTAAGAGCTCTCCAATAAGAAGAAAGTGAAAGGTAGATCATATTTACTTGTCATTAAATCTTGTTTAGTGGAGGATAATACATTTTCCTGGATAGTAGATTCAGAGACCACTAACAATGTTTGTTCTTCTTTACAGTGGACTGATACCTGGACAAGGCTAGATGAGGGTACCTTCTCAATGCGCATTGGATGTCGTTTCAGCAGGAGTAGTATGGAAAGTTAGACTTTAATTTAGAAGTTGTGTTTTTTTTTCTTTGAAAATTGTTTATTACATTCCTGGAATTTCAAGAAATTTGATTTTTGTATCCAGGTTATTGGAACAATTATATTCAATTTATTTTAATAATAAATCAGTTATTGTTTCTAGAAATGGTTTGGATATTTGTTCTGGTTTGATTGAAAGCAATTTGTATGTTTCAAGACCATCAATTCATACATCACTGCTTAATACTGATTTATTTAAAGTTAAAAACCTAAAACAAAATGATAAAAAAAAAAAAGTTTCTCCAGATAATGAAACGTATATATGGCATCTAAGACTTGGTCACATCAACCTTGATAGGATTGATAGACTAATAAAAGGTGTACCTTTAAGTCAGTTAACAATCGGAACTTTACCTGTCTATAAGTTTTATTTAGAAGGTAAAATGACCAAGAGACTTTTTATTGGAAAAGAGCTTAGCGCCACATAACCACTAAAGCTTATACATTAAAACGTATGCGGACCTATGAATGTTAAAGCTATGGGTGGTTATGAGTATTATGTCACTTTCATTTATGATTACTCTAGATATGGATATGTTTACCTAATGCAACATAAGTCTTTGAACTTTTAAAAAGTTCAAAGAATTCCAACCTGAAGTTAAGAACCAATTAGGCAAAATAATCAAAGCATTACGATCAGATCATAGAGGTGAGTATCTTGACCAAGAGTTTAAAGACTACTTGGTTGAGCATGGGATTGTATCCCAACCCATAGCTCTTGGAACACCATAGACGAATGGTGTTATAGAGAGGAGAAATATGACCCTGATGGAAATAGTGAGATCTATGATTAGTTTCTCATCATTACTAAACTTTTTTTGGGGCTATGCACTACAGACGACGGCCTACATATTGAATGTAGTTCCATCCAAATATGTTCCTAAGACTCCTCTAGATTTGTGAAATGGTCGCAAAGCTAGTTTGCGATATTTTCACAATGAGGGTGTCCAGTACATGTGCAAAAGAAGAGAAGTGGAAAGTTGGAACCTCATTCATAAGTTTGCATGTTTGTAGGTTATTCCAAATAGCCTAGAAGAGGATACTTCTATAGTCATCAAGATAACAAAGTGTTTGTATCGACAAACACAACGTTTCCTAAGGAAAACTTTATGAGTGATTATAAACCTTGAAGCAAGATTGTATTAATGATTTAGAACCTGGTACAACCAGTGCTCAGTCAAAAAACATTGTTGACAAAGCTGTTATTCCATCAACGTCTGGCAGTCTGATGATTCCTAGTCATAAATCACCACCACCTAGAGGTAGTGACAGAGTTGAACGACAATATGATCGCTATTTAGGCATTAAAAAGACACAGGGTGTCATCTCTGATGATAATGTAAATGATCCATTATCATTTAAACATGCAATGGAAGATTCTAACAAAGAGGAATGACTTAAGCCATGAATCTCGAATAGAGTCTATGTACTTCATCTCAGTCTGGGAACTTGTAAACTTACCTGGTGGGATAAAACACATAGGGTGTTAGTGGATCTACAAGAGAAAGAGTGGAGTAGACGGGAAGGTAGAGACTTTAAGGCAAGACTAGTGGAAAAAGGTTATACCTAAAAATAGGGGGTTGATTATGAAGAGACCTTCTCATCAGTGACTATGTTTAAGTCTATTAGGATACTCTTATCCATTGCATTCTATTTTGAATACGAAATTTGGAAAATTGGTGTCAAGACTGCATTCTTGAATGGCAATATTGATAAATGCATCTACATGACACAACTAGAGGGATTCGTATCCAGGAGCAAGAGTAAAAGTTTGCAAGCTGCTAAGGTCTATTTATGGACTGAAGCAAGCATTTATATCTTAGAACATTAGGTTTGATACTGCTATCAACACCTATGGTTTCAAGCAAAATGTTGATGAACCTTGTGTCTACAAGCAGATCGTTGGCAAGAAAGTAGTTTTCTAGTCATTTACGTTGATGATATCCTATTGATTGGGAATGACGTAGAAATATTATCAAAAGTAAAGGGCTGGCTCGCTAACCAATTTCAAATGAAAGATTTGGGAGCGGCAAGTTATGTTCTAGGGATCCAATTAATAAGGGATCACAAGAACAAACTGTTATGATTGTCTAAAACATCGTATATCGACAAGATACTTGAACGATTCTTGATGGAGAACTCCAAGAAAGGTAATTTACCTTTTAGACATGGAGTTAACTTGTCTAAGGAAAAGTGTCCTAAGACACCTCGAGAAATTGAGGATATGAGACGATTTTCGTATGCGTTAGCAGTGGGCAGTCTCATCTATGTTATGTTATGCACGAGACCTGACATCTTCTTCATAGTAGGAGTAGCCAGCAGATTCCAATCTAACCCGGGATTGGATCATTGGGTTGTTGTAAAGGTTATTCTCAAGTATCTTCGGAGAATGATAAACTATATGCTTGTATATTCAGGACAAGATTTGATCCCCGTTATATGGATTCTGACTTTTAGTTAGATAGGGATTCTAAAAAATTCATGTCTGGGTCAGTATTCACCCTTGGTGGTGGAGACATAGTGTGGAAGAGTATCAAACAATCTTGTATTTCTGATTCCACCATGGAGACCGAATATATAACGGCTTGTGAAGCAGCTAAGGAGGTTGTATTGCTCTATAAGTTTTCGAGTGATCTGGAAGTTGTTCCAGATTTGGATAAGTCCATCACACTTTACTGTGATAACATTGGGGTTGTGGCTAATTCAAAAACCAAGTAGCCACAAAAGAGAAAAGCATATAGAGAGAAAATATCATCTTATCAGGGAGATACTGCTGAGAGGAGACGTGATCGTGACCAAGATCATGTCGTAAGACAGCCTAGTTGATCCATTTACAAAAACCTTAACAGCTATAGTGTTTGATGGTCACCTAGAGGGTCTAGGATTACGAGAGATGTCCCACATGCTTTAGTGCAAGTGGGAGATTGTTGGTGTTTATGCCTTAAAGCTTGTAATATGTAAATGTTATAAAAACATGAATAAAAGAAGTTAATTTTTCATTGTATAAATATTGATTATGCTTATATCATGTGTGCAAAACATCCAAGATTGCAGGATGTAATCTCAAGTTGAGTATATAAGTGTCATAAACAGAAGGATTCAATTTGAGGCGTGTAATCTAAAGAGTCCGTAGAGAGTAAATAAAGTTAGGTGCTTTATTTGTGGTTAATCTTTAACTACAATCCATTCTGTAATGTACGGTGACTTTATCCTAGACAACTCATGTAGTGACGTGGGAATGTAGGCACCTTATATCATATAGAATAGGGTCACGATCTATATGAATCTCTCACCAAGATCCGTTAAAAGAAAATATTCATATATGTCGACAAATGATGGCTGTATATGGGTGATCTTAATCCTGAGTGTCTTGCTGACTAGTTCAGGTTGGATTGTGGCTTTTGACATACCATGGTTGAGATCAGACTAATATTCCGTATCAATAACTCCGTATCTTGGAGTCACGGTTTAGCTTGTGGCTGGGAAGGTTCGCACACAATAAAGGAATCCACTCCTTCTTGTGAGAAGCAAAGGAGTAGTTCCCTTAATGGTTAATTCGGGGGGTTGAACAATTAAAAACGCTCTCCTTCTTCCGTAATGGAAGACATTATATAATTGTTCATTAGAGAATCAATGGTACTTAAAGGAAAAGATATAATTAGAGAGATATAAAGGACTTTATGACCTGGATCTAATTATAAACTACTCGTGGAGAATCATACCAGATATAAAAGCTATATCGATGGACATTGAGATTTCATTCTGTGTAATACATCTGCAGCTTCGAGAGTGCGGCCTCTGGCTTTTAGTGAAGTAACTCCTAGGTTAATAATCATGGAATATTAATTGAAGAGTTTAATTATTATTTCTAAGTAATATTGGAGCTCAAAACTGTGGGTTCATCAGATCCCCTAGCTAGCTCTTTATGATTATTGATAACATGGGTCACGGTTAAATTATTGGATAGTTCAATTAATTATGTTACAAAAGTGACACGAATAAATTTAGGAAACTAATTAAATAATAAAATTATTTGATTAGTAAATTAATAATTGAGTTATATTAATAATTAAGAATTATTAATTATTTAGTTGTTAATAGGAGGTTACAGGTTCGAACCATGACTAATACAAAATGATTAAAAAATAATATAGATTATTTTAACCCTAGAGGTCGCAGGTTCAAGTCCTAGTGGTGACCAAATTAAAATAGGATTTAGAATCCTATTTTGACTTAGACTACTAACCCTAGGATCCTGATTTATATAAATAGATACATATCAAGCAACAAAAAGGAAGCAACCTAAAACCTAATAGAGAGAGAGAGAGAGGCGGACCCAAAAAAAGGAAAAAAATGAAAAAAAAAATCTTTTGTTTTTCTTGTAGAAGCCGGTCGAACTCAAAAGGAGATGACAAAGTGTTATCTTCTTATTCTTCAGTAACCTCCGTCTAGTCATGTCTGTGTCTGTGACAAGCCCACACAAGTTATCAGATTGCGGGTCATAGCCCAAAAGGTTTGGTGGTGAAATCGGAATCAAAGTTTCAAGAGAACATTTAGGTATACCTTAAGTTTTTTTTTTATGCGTATATATACAAAGATCGATTCATAAAATATGTTTTCTAAAGGAAAAGTTTTAAAACCTATATATATTTCGTTGTTCAATTTTTATCAAAACCTTAATTTTTCACATGTAAACCATTGATGAAGGTTATTTTATTTATTTAAGGGTTCAACTACTATATATGTATTGTATAGTGGCTGGATTAGTGTCTAATCATTGGATTTCAATCCAACGTAACTACCTACCAACTATACAAGTCATGTATAATAACTAAATCATTAATTTAATACGGAAATTATGAGCATTATGCCAAAAGAAATCCACCATCAACCAGCATCTCTAACGACCAAAATTAAGGGTAGGAGATATTGTTTTCACTGGCTTTGGTACCTTATATTGTTTTACCTACATGACATGTCTTGGTAAAATATCACAAGTTGAATCACGAGAAACCGTCTTGGTGAAATATCACTACGTGAACATTAGACCTTCTACATGTGAGCAAAGAATGATGGGGAAAAAAATAGTTTATTGCTTATTTTATTAAGCGAAAAGTTTAGTTACATGGATAACCCCTGATTCGTTAACGGTTGACCAATCGTTAGTCATAAACTATTGAATGGCAATTTGATCATTTGCAGTGTTAGTAAATAAATGAATTAAATATAATGTTATCCAATCAAACCTTCTCATACGAACCCTAATTTTGTTTGTTAATTAATAATAATTATTAATAAAAAAATTATGAGATACCAGATCTCCAGTCATTCTCCCTTTGAAATTTCTTTTTTTCTTCTTCTTCTTTATTACCCATCTCCTTCCCCGCCATCATAAACTCGCGTATATAAAAAAAAAAGGTTAAAAGATTATGGATCTTCTTTAATGGAGATTGTTGATCCCATGAAAGAGATTTAAAAACAGATCTCCATTAAAAGAGAATGCATATCTCCAGGGTTGATTTTGAGACCCGGAAAGAAAATTTAAGATGGGCACCTTATTCTTATTATTCCAAAATATCTCATCAATATTCTAACCATTTAGTAGTCCTACAAGAAAAAATAACAACATAATAAAAAGTAAACATCATTGGAAATGATAAAACATTAACAAACATTTCTTTAACTAAAAAGTCTCTCTCTTAGATCTTTCCTATGGTGAGAGTTTCGTTTCTTCTATTTTTCTACTCTATGTTGGTTTTTGTTGTTATTGTCTCTGTTCCTTTAGGGTTTTTTCTATTTGGCCTGTCATTTGCTTGTGTAGTTCAAGTTTTCCCTTCCTTTTGAGGGGACTTCCTCCATTTTTAGCCATGAATGCCTGGCAGAAGGCGATAATATGGAGGTAACATCAGAGGCAAACATGCACCTGAATGTTTGGTTTTGTAAGGTTAGTCCACCAAAAAGTTTTCTCTATCGAAACGATAGAAAGGATAGATTGTGGGGAAAACGACGAGGGGAGGTTCCAGTAGTAGAAGTTCCAACGATTGGTGGAGAGGGAAGGGATTGGTGGAGGAAGAGGATAGGGCTGGGGAGAGGTGGATGAGCAAATTCCTTCATGGACATAGGAAGCTGGAAGGGTGCAAACGGGTATCGCATCACTGTATAGATAGTGGGAAAAAATTAATTGAGGCGGGGGAAATCCAATGCATGGGGAAAAGATTTGCGGCAATTCCTTATATAAGGGTGGAGGAATACAAAAGGAATTTAGTAATGAGGTTACGGCGCAGTCTTCTTTAGAGATAAGTTCTGGAAAAGATATTGTTGGTTTGGACCACCCAAGCAAGGAATTTTCATCTTGTGGGGAAAGGGGGCAGTAATTCGACTACCTCGGGCCATATGGTGTCGAAGTTTGGACATTTGTTGCATGGGCCAGTGGATACCATTAATTCTGCCAGGCCCTTAGTGGAGGGATTGACAGTGGGGAGAAGAGTGTTAATGAGCACTTGGTTTCACTTGGATCAGAAAACACTAATTTGGATATATCGACCCACTATTCACAATGAAAATATTCGGTCGGAACACCCAGAAGCTTGAGAGTCCATGGGCGTTCATATTGGGGTTTATGTCCTAAACATATAATTTGTAAATGGATTTATGAAAAAAAAAGTTCAATTCATTCTTGTTGTGTTGTTTATTTTATAACTTGTGCATATATTTAGCATCCAAGATTGCCGGATGTAATCTCAAACTGAGTATATGAGTGTCATATACAGATGGATATAATAAGAGACGTGCAATCTAAAGAGTCCATAGATATCAAATAAAGTTGGGTACTTTATTTATGGTTAATCAATAGTTGTGGTCCATTCCGTAATGTACGGTGATTCTATCATTAATCTTTCATATGAGATATGGGAATGGAGGCACCTTGTATGATGTGATCATATAGGACTGGGAAATGATCTATATGAATCTCTCACCAAGATCCGTTTACCAATGAGATTTATATATATCAACTAATGATGGCTATATGTGGGTGATCTTAATCATAAGTGTCTTATCAACTCAGTCAGGTTTGATCGTGGTCTTTGATATACCATGGGTGAGATCAGATGCATTTCCTGATCAATATACTTTGTATGTTGGGATTGCAGTTTGGCTTGTGACTGGGAAGGTTTGTATACAAAAGTGGAATTCATTCCTTATTGTGAGAAGTAGATGGTAGTTCTCTTAAGGGTTGATTCAGAGCTTGGACAATATGAGCGCTCTCCTAATTCCGTGAGGAAATAAGATTTATTGTCCATTTGAGAATCAACTGTACTTAAAGGATATATGTAATTAGAGGGGTATAACGGATATTATGATCCAGCTCTAATTATGAACTATTGTGGAGGATCACACCATATGTAATAGTTATATCGATGGATACCGAGTTGTATCGGTCTATGTAAAAGCGTCTGCAGTTGAGAGAGTGCAGTTTTAAGTTTTTAGTGGAATAACACCGGAGCTAACAATCAATGAATATTAATTAAAGAGTTTAATTAATGATTCCGATGATTATTGGAGCTCAAAATACTGTGGGTCCATTAGGTCCCCTTGCTAGCCCGATCGATTTAGGTAACAAGGGTCATGGTAAATTAATTGGATTGTCCAATTTATTGTGTTACGAAAGTGACACGTATTTATTCAGGAAATTAATTGAATAATGAGATTATTTAATTAATAAATAATTACTATTAAATACATTAAATAATGAGATTATTTAATTATGTTATTAATCATTAAATGGGAGATGTTTGTTGATATTTGTTTTTGAATAAAATAAGATAATATGATTATTTTATTTTATTAAATTAAATATTTAATTTTTGAATTTAAAGTTTAAATTCAAAATAGATGCTATCTTTTAATAAAAATAAAATGGAGATTTTGTTTTCAAATAAAAAGATATCACGAGATTTTTAAAAGATGACATATATATGTGATATATATACTTTGAAAACTGACCAAAACAAGATATCAATTAAAAAGGAAAAGTATATATATTTGATATATATATTCTTTAAAAGAAAATGACAAATGGGGAAAAACAAGGATTTGTATATGATACAAATTGGTGCACATAAAAAAGGAAATATATATATTTGATATATATATTCTTTAAATAAATAAATAAATAGTGGTCTTTTGGGGCATGTGCAGTCGTGCACTTTGAAAGAAAAAGAAAGAAAATGAAATATATAATATTTTTCTTTACAACTAGAATGGTTCTTTGTTGTTTTCACTTGGAAGAAAAGGTTCTTCAAGTATTTTCTCTACATCCTCTATTCTAAGATCCTGAGTCCGTGACACGCCCACACGCAGTTACTAGTCCCGGGATATAACGAGGAAGATCGAGTGGTTCAGACAGAAGCATATCGTAAAGTGAATGAGCCTCCAAACGTTGGTATGTTTTTTCTTCTCTTTATATTGATTTCAAATTCCTGTGTATACATATATTTTATTATTGTAATAATGTTATATGTATTAGTTTCGAAAAAGAATTACGATCCCAAATTCATTGGTCCCAGATACAAATTATGATCTGTATAAAAAATTTAAAACCTACTTCCACTGCGTGACCGGTGAACGGGGCTCTAACAGTTCAATACCCTGCTTGTCCACAAGTAGGAATCAAAAGTTGAGTTGATGTTTTTAATGGAAACTATATGCAGTCAGACAAAAATGGAGATACTGCGTGTCAAATTGGGTTATGCCAGAAAATTTATGGTGGACAGTGTAGGGAATTCAGGTGGCCTTTGTCTGTTCTTGGATAGTAGTGTCGATGTGACTCTGGTGTCTTTCTCGGTTGGACATATTGATGTTAGTATTCGTTGTGCTAACAATAGAAACTGGCGTCTAATAGGATTTTATAGCCACACGAAGCAATCTCAGAAACCAAAATTCGTGGACTCTTTTGAGGCATTTGGCAAGTCTATCTGGGTTACCGTGGGTTTTCCTTAGGGACTTCAATGAAATTTTGAGCGATGATGAAAAGAAGGGCGGGCACCAAAAAAATTGGAGATTTACGTCTGAATTTTGTGAAGCTACTGAAGATTGTAACCTGGAAGATTTGGGGTTCGTTTGTGACAAATTTACTTGAAGCAATAAAAGATATGGGTGCGGCCATCTTCGAAAAGCTAGATAGAAGTTTTGGTACTAAAGATTGGAAAGCTCTCTTTCCAAATTTCTTGGCCAGTCATCTAGACTTTTGGAATTCAGACTACCGACCTTTGCTACTTGAATTTTCTCATACCTTTGGAAACAGTAAATAAGGAAATGGGAGAACCGGGAAGCGTTTTTATTTCGAAGAGTGTTGGGGAGACGATGATGATTGTAGGCGCATTGTGGAGGAGGCTTAGAAGTGGCAATTAGGTTCAAGCAATAGTTTAGATGTTGTGTTAGGGAAGTTTAAAAAATGTGGTAGAAGACTTGAGAAATGGAATTCCAAAAAAAGGAAAGATATACGGAGGGACATTAACTGTATGAGATCGGCTCTAAGGGTGGCTAATAAGGGTGACGGTGCTTTTAACTGAAACATATTGGTTTGCTTGAAGAAAAGCTGAATGCTGCTTTAGAGATTGAAGAATGTTACTAGTGGCAGCTGGCAAAGGTGGATTGGATCCAAAAGGGGGATAAAAATTCTAGGTTTTTCCACTTTAAAGCATATACAAGAAGCGCTAGGAATTATATTAAGGGACTGTTTGACGTTGGTGGAGTCTGGAGAGAATTGAATAGTGATCTCGTTAGTACTATTTCCAATTATTTAGACAATTTATTTACCACCAACAGGTCCTTTTAGATTAATTTGAACAGAGTCACTCATGGTATTCAGCAAACCCTGCCACATCATGCAATTAGATACCTGGATGCTAGGTTCTCTGGGGTCGAGATCAGAAATGTGGTGTTCAGTATTAATCCTCTTAAAACCCCTAGAAAAGATGTCCTCCATGCTATTTTTTTCCAGAAAATTTACGGGATTATTGGTCAAATTGTGACAGATGCGTGCTTACAAATTTTGAATCATGGGGCTTTGCTCAAGGTCTTAAATTGTACAATCATATCTCTGATTCCAAGGTTCAGACGCCTTCCAATATGACTGAGTTTTTGCCAGTCAGTCTTTGTAAGGTTTTGTATAAAATCATAGCGAAAGTTATTTCTAACCGTCTGAAAGATGTGTTGGGTCATGTCATTTCAAAAACTCAATGTGCTTTCATTCCGGGGCATATGATATCAGACAATACAATTATGGGTTTCGAATGTTTACACATGTTGAAAAGAAGTAAAAGAAAGAACGGATTTATGATTTTGAAACTGGATATGTCTAAGGCCTACGACATGATTGAATGGTGTTTTATTGAGCAAATGATGTTGAAGATGGGGTTCCCGGATAGGTGGGTAAGTCTTGTCATGGACTGCATATCTACGGTCACCTATTCTTTTAAATTGAATGGTGAAATTTTTGGTAACATTAATCCAACCAGAGGCTTGAGACAAAAGGATCATTTTTCCCATATTTGTTTATTCTTTATGCCGAAGGGTTGACAAGTCTAATAAAAGAGGCCTAAATTCATAGGGACTTTCTAGATTTAAATGTAGTAGGAGGGGCCCGATTATCTCTCATCTATTTTTTGTCGACGATAGCCTATTGTTTACCAGGGCAAATGCAAGAAACTGTAGAGAGGTGTGTAATGTGTTAAAGACCTATTTGCATGCATCGGGTCAGGTGATCAATTACCATAAATCAGTAATGTGTTTTAGCCCCACTATTTTGAATAGTTTGGGTGACAGTCTTACCTCTCTAATTGAAGTTAACAAGGTTGAGTGTCATGAAACCTATTTGGGGCTACCTTGCTTCTCTAGAAGGAACAAGAGGAAACTGTTTGCCACTATTGTGGACAGGGTTTGACACAAGATTAAAGGTTAGGGCAAAAACCTTCTTTCTATTGGTGGCAAAAAAATTCTAGTGATGGCAGTTGTCTAGTCAATTCCTACTTACGCTATGGGATTGTTTAGGCTTTCTAAGAGCTTTTGCTGAAATTTAGCACTTATGCGCCAGGTTTTGGTGGGGAGAGGGGGGAATAAGAATACTAGGAAGATCCACTGGTGTACGTGGTCCCGTTTATGTCAGCCTAAGAATGATAGGGGTTTGGGCTTTCATGACCTCGATGTGTTTAATAGGACACTTCTCGCAAAACAATGTTGGAGAACGATCAAAAATCCATATTCTTTCGCCTCTAGAACTATAAAAGGTTGTTATTTCCCGTATTGTAGCTTTTTGGAGGCTTCAAATAAGTCATCGAGGCTCTTACATTTGGAACAGTCTAATATGGGGTAAAGGCATTATTGATTTAGGTTTGCGTTGGAGAGTGGGGAACGGTAATTTCATATGAATTTATAAGGATAACTAGGTACCAAGGCCTTGAAACCTTAAAATTATTTCTGCACCTGTGAGGGGTGTTAACACCATGGTTAGTGAGTTGTTGCTGCCCTCTGGTGGTTGGGATACGGAGAAGATTAATGCAATGTTCTCACCATACGATGTGGATAACATTTTGAAAATCCTGATTGGTGCAAAGAACAACAAGGATACTAGATGGGATGAGAGTCAAAAGCTAGGGTCAACCCTTCTTACACTTCGCCTGGTGTGTAATGGTGGGGACTTTATGGAAGCTAAAAATGCCTCTGAAAATTAAGATATTCATTTGGATGGCCTATCATGACTGGGTACCTACTCTGTATAATCTCAGTAAAAAGGGAATGGGGGTGAACTACTTATGTCCTTTGTGTAATCAAAAGGAGGAATCCACCATTCATGCATTGTGGACGTGTGTTAAAGCGGAGGTGGTACGTAGAGAATGGATGGAAGCTAAAGGTATGAAATACAAGGCTTGTTGTAATTTTTTTGATCTTATCACTGATAAGGCTAAACAGTCCAAGAAAGAGGAAGACCTGATTCTATTTTGTATCATTTGCTTGAGATTGTGGTGTCTGTATAATGCTCTTATCAATAATGGTGGAAACCAAATTTATACGAAGGTGTTTTCTTGGAGTTGCAACTATGCTGAGACTTGCGTCAGCACTAGTGTAAAGTCGAAACCGATGGGTGTTGATTCTACTAAGAAAGAGCTCGTTGGATGACCACTGATATTAGATAATACAAGGTTAATTGCAGTGTTTTGGCTGATTTGGGTGGCAAACGGATTGGTATTGGTATCATCATTCGAAATTGTGAGGGTGCTGTCATTGCCTCTTGTGCGCAGAACATCATGGGTATTTTTGATGGGCAAGTTGCCGGGATAATGGTTGTGTACAAGGGAATCCTGTTCAGTTTCAAATGTGGTCTGAGGCTCTACGTGTTTGAATCGAATTGCTCGTCGGTTGTGGATCGTATTTTGAGTGGCAATTTCTTGGGGGCCAATGTTGGTCATATTTTGGAGAATATCTCTAATTTGGAAAAGCTCAACTATATGATGAATTTTAAGGCTATTACTAAAGCCACTAATCATGTGGCTCTGCATTTGGCTAGAATCGGTGTTGACTATGAGGAGGATAAGTTTTGGATGGAAAATGTCCCCGATGGCGCTAGAAATCTGGTGGATACGGATATGCCTTTATAGTCTGGTTTTTGGCTTGCCTGTTCTGTTTTTTTGCTTGGTTTTCTTTCCTCCCTGTTTTGGGACATGCTGTCTTCGCTGTTTCTTATGCAGCTTTAAAAAAAAAACATTTCTTTTGAACATTTGTTGATCCTAAGCCCAATTTTATTTTATTTTAGACCTTTTATAACTTTGGACATTTTACACTCATAACAAAATTTTAAACCTTCTATAATTTGTATTCTACAAAAATAGGTCCCAAAATAATACTGAAATCATGTAAAATTAGGTCATTACAAAAAGGGCCCGAGGTGGTTTCCCCTCCAACCATACAGGAGGGTCGGCCCTGCATATCTCCATTAAGGGAAACCGACAATCTCCATTGAAGAGTTCGATATGATCTCTATGGAGAGATCATTATCGATCTCTATTAATGTATTTACTGTTATACTTGGCATTCTCTCAATACAAGTGTGGTGGCAAAAGGGATATTACCTTTATCCGTTACCAACTAACTATGGCAATTAGTTAATTAACGGATCAAGGGGCAGTCTGTGTAATTAAGAATTGTATTTAATATAATACTAAACATTCTCCAAATACAATCGAGAGGGAAAAATGACATTGACCCTTATATGTTAATTAATGAACAATTCATTAATAACTAAGTGTTCGTTTGGTTGAGCTTTCTACTGGCTCAAAAGGTCTACTAACGTCTATTTAAATTTTTTAGAGTTGTTTGATTGGGCTTTTAAGAATGTCTATTTTTAATTGAGTAAAGGTTAGTAGAGTTTAAACCCCTACTAGACAAAAACTTATAAGGAGGTACTTCTCTAAATAAACATTTTAAAAAAAAAAAAATCTACCGACCAAACAATTATATATATTCTTTCAAAAATAGATTTTTTACCAATAGAAGTTTTTCAAAAGCACAACTAAACAAGCTCTAATGATGATTGTACGTTAATTAACAGATTAAGAGAGGTAGTATATGTTATTATGAATTTCTTGCCCATTTTTAGTGCAATTATACATATAATAACTAGGTTAGTGAAATTTGTCCCAAAGAAATAAGTTCAAAACAAAAGACAGAAAATAAAAGTCTACTTTATTTTGAGAAGGAAAATTTTCACCCTAAAAATTATGAAAATTTATTTTTAGCAACAGTTTTTGACCATTTGTATAAATGTGAAATCTAAAATACCCTAATTTAAGTTAAGAGTATATTATTTCATGTAGTATAAAGTGAATGAATATTTCACATGATGAAATTAACATAATGAAGTAAAAGCTCTTTTGACACACTACATTGGATTGAATTGTACTTGAATAGACCGTATTGTATTGTTAGAAAATATTATATTAGAAAATGACTATATACATATTTATGTTTTATTTTTTTCAAATCTTTAAATGATGCAACAAAAAAAAAACAATTAAAAGTCAAAACCCATGAAATGTATGATGTTTCATAATAATGAACAAATTTTAAACACAAATTTGGTTACAATGAGTGAGAAAAAGGAGAGAAAAGGAAGATATGATATCTTATGTTGAAGGGTATATGTTAAACATCTCATCTACAATCCCATATTTTTTATCACAACACATGTGGTAGCTGATGTGTCACTTGATAAGTGGATATACATTAATTTTAATATATCTCAGACACATGTATCCACTTAACAATTAATGTGTACTCATTCATAAAATGACAATTCGGTGTCACATGTGATGGGAAGAAAATGGTGGGATGTGTAGCATTACTTTTTGCTAATTGTATTATTGTATGGCAATGGAGTGAATATATATATTGACAATAGTGAAAATAAAATTCAAGTGGAAATTGTTAAAAATAATCACAACTATTATGGAAATTTTATTTTTAACCACATATGAAAATTTATTGGTTAATAGCCACTTTTTTAAGAAATTACTTGAATGCCCTTATATAAAAACCATCCCCAAACACTTTCTCTCTCTTTTCTCTTTTTTTTTCTCTCTCCTTTCCTCTCTCTCACACCGGCGGTGTGTCTGCGAACCATCGCCAGCCTCCTCTCTCTCCCCGAACCTCTCTTTCTCTCTCCCCGTACCTCTCTCTCTCTCTTCTTTCTCTATCTCTTTCACTCACCTCTTTTTCTCTCTCCTTTCCTTTCTCTCTCCTTTCCTTTCTCTCTCACACATCCTCGACGGCTTACCGGAGTGCCGGTGTGCCATCTTCTAGGCTTCACGACTCTCCAGCAACGTCGTCGAGCTCCTCCTCCGCCGGTGATTAGATCTGCAGAAAAAGGGAAGAAAACAAAACCTAGAAACCTAGAAACCCAGAACATTTCAAGTTTCAACATTTCAATTTAGTCAAGATTTCAATTTAGGTAAGATTTCAAGTTTCAAAATTTGAAAACGAAAAACTTAAAAACCCATAACATTTCAAGTTTCAACATTTCAATTTAGTTAAGATTTCAAGTTTCAACATTTCAATTTAAACAAGATTTCAAGTTTCAAAATTTCATGTTTTTAGACAAGATTTCAAGATTCAAGATTCAAGATTCAAGATTCAAGTTTCAAGTTTCAAGTTTCAAGATTCAAGTTTCAAGTTTCAAGTTTCAAGTTTCAAGTTTCAAGTTTCAAGTTTCAAGTTTCTAGTTGTGATTTCAAGTTTTGTTCCAGATTTTAGTCATGATTTTAAGTTTACTTTCAGTTTTAAAGAAAAATTTCAAATCTAGGGATATTTTTATAATTTATGGACATACACTAATTTTCTTTTTAAAAAGTGGCTATTAACATATAAAATTTCAACGGTAATTACAAACGAAAGTTTAATGTTTCCTATGACTATTTTTTATTTTCTCTCTAAAATCAAACTATTATATGTGGTTAAAAACAAATTTCAAAAGAATTTGTGGTTAAAAATTAAAATTGACAATTTGCTCAAAAGTCCTTCGAAAAATCTTACCCATCAACAATCACTCCTTTTACGTGTGTGCGTCCGGTGAGTGTATATATAAATATATATTTAACTATAATATCTTAATATTCACTCTCCCTTTGCCCTGTTTTTCTTCCTCTTTATTCTCACTTGTGCTCTGCCTTGGCCTGTTTCTTTTTCGCAAGATTTTCTCTCTCACAGATCTCAACGAACCCTTCAGAGAAAACATAACCATGACGCTTGGCTCAGGAGGATCCAGTGTCGTGGGTGAGTCTTCTATTCCTCTCTCTCCTTCTTCGATTTCGTGTTTGATCATATTGTTTCGTTGAATCTGTTCATGGGTTTGCTTGATCTTTTTGTTTTTTGATTCTCTTGTACTGAATTCTTTATTTCTTTATGTTTTTCTGTAATTGATTCATCGATCAGCGGTCGTTTATATTTTTTTTTTGTCATTTCCTATTTGTTTATCTATCGTCTCCTAACCCAAATTTTTTATTTAGAAAAAGAACAAAAAATGTTTTTTTAACTGTAATATATATATATATATATATATATATATATATTTGTTAAACTGCTATCGTGAGAATCATTGGGTTTATTTTGTACAATTTACTGGCTGTTTATGGGTTTGTTTTTCATTTTTATAGCTATTAATTTTGTGTATATTGTTTCTGGGTTCTTTGTTTGGATGAAATTTTGATGCAATATGAACATACTTGTGCATTATTTGAATATCTGCTATCCTAACTTTTTTTTGATCTTATTAGATTCTCACTGTCCTGCAAATATCTCAGTGGGTGTTCTTTTTAATTTTTAATTTGTAAAGATGAGTGTTATACTGTATATGGACTGTCTTTACCGCAAGTAAGTCTGTATTTTCAATAAAACACAAGCTGGTTGTGGAACCATAGTTTTTGATGTTAGGGTTGTGTTCTTATTTTTGTTGTTTCAGTTCTGAAGTCATGGTATAAGTTTTCGGGAATATGAGTTTTAATATGAGTTACAATTCAATCTTGTTAATGGAAATTAATGCTTTTTGTCAAATATTGTCCTCTTGTGGTATAATGCATTGGGGAGAAAGCAATTGCTTATACAGGATTCCATGGTCAACCCTTTTCCATGGTTATGTGTTTTTATGTGAACTCTATTTCTTAGTTTCTTTACTCGATGTTCTTTTTCTTTTGGTTGTCATCTCTTTTAGGTCCAAGCTTTTTCATTGTTATGTGTTTTTGGTGGTAGTGGTTGATTAGCATGATGATATCCTTGTGTACATTTATGTTGGTATTTACGGTTGGGAGGTTTATATCCTCAAGTCCTTGATTGGGATGTATTGAAGACTTAAACAGTCCAGGTGGTCATGATGTTTGATGAGTGAGATTAGCCTTGAATGTGAAAATTGAAAGCATTGTTGCAGGTCATCCAAATTGTGAGCTTTTTTGTGATATAACCATTGAAATTCTAGGTGATCCTTTTCGGTTATGAGTTATGGAAAGTTAATGGAACTCATATATGAAACCATGCCGGGAGGAATATATTTGGATTAGAGGTTGACCAATTTGTAAAATTTAAATTGTGGGAATGCAGAGGCTAATAAAGAAAATCTTGTTTTTAGAATATGAATGAAATAATTGTAGTTATTAAATGTACTGAATCATTTAATAATTACATCTTTCAATCAATGAAAATCTGGCTTATGCTTCATCTTTCAATTTATGTTGCTCCATCTTGTTTTAGAATATGAATTAAATAATTGTAGTTATTCAATGTACTGAATCATTGAATAATTACATCTTTCAATCATTGAAAATCTGGCTTATGCTCCGTCTTTCAATTTATGTTGCTGCAAAATGTATGGGTGAATTATTCATGAGATAAGAAACTTGAAGGTGACATTTCAGGCAGATGACTGAGCAGTTGTGTTTTTTTTTTTGAGTCAATAGATTTTCATATTGATATAGCCTTAACTGGGGCTATAGTACTGTGTATATGACTACAATGGTGTAAAGAAGTGTATATCCCAACAAATTGCTATTTATTGTAGGTGGAATGGTCAAATGTGGAATTGATCATTGTCTCAGCAAGTCTTTGAACGATATCTTTCATATGTTGCTGAATTGAACTTTTAAACACTTGGGGTGTTTTATTTATTGCTTTTTTAATTTGGACATCCTAAATAGCTGCTTGTTTTGAGGATGTGCTGACATGCAATTCTTGAAACTCTTTCTATGTTCTGGTGGTTTCAGTTATAATTCAGAGAGTATGCATTATTCTTTATTCAAATATGTTATGAAATAAGACTTTTTGCCTTGTGAAGCAATGGCTATAGATGTATACTGACACAGATTGTTAAGCAAACTGCTTGAATTTGTGTCTGTGATGAGGACTTCTTGCTAGCAAAATATTAAATTCTTTCTCAGAGTTTCTCATTGTGTGACTACTGCAGATATTGGCTGTACTAAGTATTTTGGTTTCTGTGTAGTTCCGCGAAACTTTAGATTGTTAGAGGAACTCGAGCGTGGAGAAAAGGGTATTGGAGATGGCACTGTCAGCTATGGGATGGATGACGGAGATGACATTTACATGCGCTCTTGGACTGGCACAATTATCGGTCCTCACAATGTAATTCCATCTTCATAAACTTTTTTTTGTTGTTGTAAAACTGATTTTTTGATGAATCATTATATTTGTAAGCTCACTTGCACAGACTACACAGTTGCAATTTGGTGGTTAATTATCAGAAGTGAAAAACTATAGATGGGAGGGAAAAAGTATTGTTTCTTTTGTCATGTATTATGATGTTTTACCTTTTTGGATAGCTTGCTTGTTTATTTATCATCATTTTTTCTTTTTTTGGGTCCCAGACGGTACATGAAGGCCGAATTTATCAGTTGAAGCTGTTCTGTGATAAAGATTACCCAGAGAAACCACCAAGCGTTCGTTTTCATTCGCGAGTCAATATGACTTGTGTGAACCATGAAACTGGAGTGGTATGGTTACAATTCCGTTGCATTCTTTGATGTTGTTCTTGTAGTTTTTATTTTTTAGGTTGTGCTATACATGTACTTCTTCCTGTATGATGGGATATTCAGTTCAATTTTAGTTTTAATCTGGATAGAGTTTGATGACATCCGATTGCTGCAGGTGGAACCCAAAAAGTTTGGACTTCTTTCAAATTGGCAGCGGGAGTACACCATGGAGGATATACTCACACAGCTGAAAAAGGAGATGGCTGCCCCACATAACCGGAAGCTTGTTCAACCTCCTGAGGGTACTTACTTCTAGCTTCTGAGATATTGATATCTTGGTCCTATTGCATATTGCAATATGCAATATATAGTTTGTAATGTTGTGTTGATCCGGTTGATGTTAAGAACATATAGGGGAATTCCTGAAAAGGCTTCTCCAATTACACCTCTCCATGGCTTAATCATCGTTTTGTCTGGTTTTAGCAAACTGTATTGAAAGGATGCTGTTTGATTAATGGGATTTTATGCGTGTCAAATATTAAAAATACCATTGTTAGTGGTATTGTAGCTCAAGTTGGGAGTGTGTTCAGCCTTTCTCTCTTCTTCATCTTATGGTAGATTTATTTTTGTGGCCTGTTGGAAGTGCAATAGCAATTGAAATTATGAAATAAGGGTTGTGCTTTAGTCGTTGCTGTGGAACATGAACAGTTCCTTGGTTGAATCAGGGAAGGTTTACATGCTGGTGTAAGCGGCCTTGTTCTTGCAAGGTGCAGGGTGCAAGGTGCAAGGTGCTACCATATTTGGCATGCTCATCTGCAGCTGTGAGCCTGTGGCACTAATCTGTTCCTGGCAGTCTGGCACAGGTGCACCGCATTTATTTTTACCAGCATCACATTTATTTCTCGAAACAAAATTCATTACTTATTATATACATATAATGTTATAAATGAAATGAAATAGAAAACTTAAATTTTCTTGTTTTATTGGTAGGAAATCCACATTCTTTAAAACATTTCCTCTTGGGATTTTGCCACTTAAGAAAAACTGTATTCAGATTTTGCTAGAGAAAAGGAAAATGCCTGGGTAATGTACTGACCCTACCAATGGAGTGTCGGCATATAGTATTTTTTCTTTATTTTTTACATTTATCTCCTTGTATTCTTCTAAAATGAGCAGTGTGTTAATAGTCCATTGGTAGGTTAGTACCTTGGGTAATGATCAATGATCAGTATGGACCCAAGCATTGTCCTAGAGAAAATCCATTTTGATTATGATTACTATTTCGTAACTGGTGAAAATTCAAGGGGTGTATCATAATGACGGTGGACTTTTCACAAATAAATTTTCATTTTCTTATTTTCATTTCATTTTAAATATTAAATGTATTGGACAAGTAATGAATTTTGTTTTAGATAAATAAATGTGGAGCTAAGAAAAGTCAAGTGTTTTCTCCTCCCGTTTTCTTGTTACAGTTTTGCTATTTGTACGAGGATGTTGGTTGTACTTTTGGTGTCTGCTTTTTAAGGATGTAGGGAAGGCGGATAGGATTTAAACTCGAGACCTTATATGTGGGTGTGAGAGGTTTTCATTGAACCACCTGCATTCAACTTTTTTTGTAGTTTTTAAGTTTTGATTACTTAAGACTTTTTGTTTGGGTTTGTATGTGGATTCGGGTAGCTCACTAATCAAATCTAATCAATATGAGAAATAGCAGAGCACCATTGTTGAATTTGTAAAATAATTTATTGGTATTGTGATTTGTGTCTTGCCATACATGCTTGAATTTGATTGATGTCAAATGGTCCCGGATATTAGTGTTCCAGAACAGAAACTTGGATCTCTCATGAGCCGCAAATGAGGTTTGTGCCAAGTTTGTGGATGGCATATTCAGGGTGAGCCTTCTTTGACTTTTCTCCGTGAAAGCAAAACGAATAACAATTACAATATATGTGTCTCTGGGTTCATTCCAATGACTCGTAATGGTATTATTAATTTTGACTCCTGTATAAGGCGGCCAAGTCGTGAGACATTTTTTTAGTGTCCTTTCAAGTATTGTTCAATCATATATGACTAGTCATCTATAGCCATTATGTATTAGAATTCAACTCCACCATTGACCGCTATTATAAGTTTATAACATTGCTTTGTTATGGTCCCATTTGCAGTTTTGTATTCAAATAAAAATTGGTATACTTGAACTTAAATCTGGTAGATTTTAAATGTGAATATGGGTGAATTTATAGAAAGCCAAAAAAAAATATTGGTTTATTGTTTTTAGGTAACAATTTATATTTTGTTGTTTTTGTCATTTTTGACTGTATTTGGATAAAATTGTTTTAAAACTTTACTTCGCCTGACATGCAATTTCGTTACATGCTATTTGATTTTAAGTTACATATGAGTTGATTTTTCGAAGGGTTCAAAAAATAAATAGCATTTTTTGAAGGTGACGTTTCAACATTATCACTACTTTTATAACTTATGTTTAAAAGATATCTATTATGGTGAACGGATAAAAATGTCCTAAATAGTTGTTTCATCAGAATCTTTCATTCATTAATAGAGAGAGAAAGTTTATAAAAAACCCAGAATCATATCAAAATAGCTCGTACACTAATAAAAAAGGCTCGAAGTATTTTAAAAAAGTCTCGAACAGAATCTGGAGACTAAATGTTCATACATGTTCATACAAAGATTGGGACAACAAATCATAACGAATGGATATATTGTTAAACCACGCAGAAAAATATGACAATGTATAAAAGAAGATCGTAAACATATGTTATTTTTTTTAACAGAATCTGAAGAGAGACAAGTTTTTTTGAGAGAGATGAGTTGTAGATCGATTTTCAGACAACTATTTGGAGAGTGAGGAGTTATCGTTTTCAAAGAGTTATCGTTTTCAAAGTGTAGATAGAAGCACAATGAGAATAAAAATAGATTATTTAAGGGTAATTTGGGTAGTTCATCATAATAGGTGCCTTTTAAACTTAAGTTATTAAAACGGTGACATCATTACAATACACAAAAAAAAGGTGACATCTCACCATTTCCACTTTTTCAAATTGTATATCCGTTAAGTTTTAAATTATATGTCAATTGATTTTCAATTTACATGTCAATGATTTTCAAGTTACATGTTAATTGCTTTCTAAATTTTTGGTGAGTGAAGTAAAAATAAAATAGAATTAATGTTTAAAAACAATAAATCAATAAATATTTTTGATTACTTGTAGTTTTTTTATATATATGTTTGAGATATGTTATACATATATATATACTAAATATAATTATTTGTTTTAAAAAACAAAAAAAAAATTGATTTTTTATAAAATCTAAAATAAATTAGTATAATCTCTTTATTTATCAAAATGCTCTTCGTTATATGGAATGATCATTATTATAATCGTGTTTGTTAAAATGATTATTTTTAAATCAATTATCTATCTAATGGTCATTTTAAAAAAAGTGATTTAAATCGATGGTTAACAAATCAATTATCCCTTTTTTTAAATATATATATAGTAAAAGAAGAGAAGTATGTGTATAATTTTTTTTTCTTTAGTTTTTAATTTTATATATTAAAAAATAGGTAAAATTTCACATAAGTCCCACTTTTTTACAATTTATCACCTTTATAAATGTATTTATCATATTAATCACTTTAATCCCTATTATTTTTAAATTCATCACTTTAATCTATTTAGCTAAATTTTTGAAAGACAACTATTTTAAAACCTGTGAAAGTACACTTTACCCATACTACTATTTAATTAGATAAAATGATTATCTTAGTTTTAAGTTAAAATGAAAATCATCAAATCGGTTCATAAACATGAAGATCAACAAGGAGTTGAAGGAGCACAAATCTTTAGATTTGTGTCTTTGTATTTCGGTTCTCTTTGATATCTCTTTATATTCGATTAGATTTATGCTTTGTTTTGGTTTCGATAAAACTTTGAATGGAAGTTTCGTTTTACCTTTATATCTCAAAATTTGATGAATGATCTCTACTGCTTCCCTCCATCTCATCTTTCCTTTTCTCTTATCTTTCATCTTTATCTTTTAACTCTTTAATTTCTTTATATATATATATATTCTTTTTTTGGGTTCGAAAAATAAATAGCACTTTTTGGAGGTATCATTTCAATATTGTCACTGCTTTAATAACTTATGTTTAAAAGACATCTATTATGGTGAACGAACAAAAATACCCTCAATAGTTGTTCCACATCAGATTTCATTCATTCATTTTACAGTGATAGTTTTGAAGTAGAGAGAGAAAATCTCGTTGAAACTCAGACAATCACTCGAACGTCGACGGAGTGGCGCTACGCAGACGCATTCGGGGGTCGAGCTCAGAGCCTTTAGTAAATTTCTCGAACCCAATAAAAAAAAACTCGGATACTTGATAAAAAAGCTCGAACCCATTAAAAAAAGCTAGGACACTTGGCAAAAAAGCTCGAACCCTTACCAAAAAAGCTCGAGCTTTTTTTTACTGGGTTCGAGCTTTTTTACTAAGTGCCTGAGTTTTTTTTTTTTTAACTTAGCAAAAAGGCTCGAACACATTAAAAAAAAGCTCGGACACGTGGCAAAAAAGCTCGAACTCTTACCAAAAAAGCTCGAGCGTTTTTTTAATGGGTTCGAGCTTTTTTATCAAGTGCCCGAACCTTTTTTTACTGGATTCTAGTTTTTTTACAAAGTGCCCGAGTTTTTTTTTTAACTTGGTAAAATGCTCGAACCAAGTAAAAAAAAGCTCGGACACTTGGTAAAAAAGCTCGAACCCATTAAAAAAAAGCTCAAGCTTTTTTGTCAAGTGCCCGAGCTTTTTATTTGCTGTGCCCGAGTTTTTTTACCAAGTGCCCGAGCTTTTTTTTAACTTGGCAAAAAGGCTCGAACCAAGTAAAAAAAAGCTCAGGCACTTGGTAAAAAAGCTCGAACCCATTACCATAAAAGCTCGAGCATTTTTGGTAAGGGTTCGAGCTTTTTTGTCAAGTGCCCGAGCTTTTTTACCAAGGGTTAGAATTTTTTTTGAGCCATATCAAAAAAGCTCGGACACTAATCAAAAAAGCTCGGAATATTTTAAAAAAGTCTCGAACAAAATCTGGAGACTAAATGTTCATACATATTCATACAAAGATTGAAACAACAAATCATAACGAATGGATACATTGTTAAACCACACAGAAATATATGATAATATATAAACGAATATCACAAATATATGTTATTTTTTTGTACAGAATCTAGAGAGAGACAAGTTTTTTGGAGAGTGAGATGAGTTGTAGATCGATTTTCAGACAAATATTTTGGAGATAGAGAGAGAGAGAGGGGAGTTATCGTTTTCAAAGTTTAGATATAAGCACAATGAGAATAAAAAATAGATTATTTAAGGGTAATTTGGGTAGTTCACCATAATAGGTGCTTTTTAAACTTAAGTTATTAAAGCGGTAACATCATTACAACACATATAAAAAAATGTGGCATATCTTACCATTTCCACTTCTTTTTTCTATCTTTATAAAATAGTTTTGATAATTGCATACATACCAAGTTAAAGTATATAAAATGAGTTACCCACATTCAATATCTTTATATAATTCTATCAGTCTATACTTATGTAAAAAAATTCGTATATATATATATATATATATATTTGTCGATCTGCACTACAAAAAAATGTCTATTAGTGACGAACTATTTCTGACGGTGCTAATTGCCGTAGGAAATAGTACATTTCCCGACGGCCATATTAAAGCCGTCGGAAATGAGTCAAAATATATTACCACAATTCCAACGATTGAATAACCATCGGAAATAGTCTTTATGCCGTCGAAAATATGGAAAAAGTAATACAATATTTCCGACGGCCATGAGGCCGTCTAAAATAGTCCACATTTCCAACGATATTTTTTGTACCGTCGGAAATAGTCCACATTTTCGAAGGTATTTTTTGTACTGTCGGAAATGATATTTAATTCAAATTAGTTTTAAGGGCAATTACGCTATCGAAAATGTAGTATTATTTTCTATATTATTTGTTATGGCATTGTCATTGAAAAAGATAATTAATTTGTTATTATAATATTAATTAATAAATTATAATGGAATGTATTTGATAATTTATCCACTATAACAAAATGTGACTTGTAGATCGATATTTTAAATGTATCGCTATATATGTTATTTTTTATTTATCACTACTTTTTAAGTGAAATCACTGTCAAATTTTTCGCAAAATATTTTGACTTAATTTTGACTTTTTCAAATAATATGTCATAGATAACGTAAAAAATAAAAATTATGGTGATCACTATAAAAAAAATAGACAATAGGGACCCGACTTTAGGAACAAAACAATGAGACTGATAAGAAGACTACTTTATGTGTATATCTAACTAAATTAAATAAATATAAAATATAGCAAAATTATTAATAATTACAAGAATAATTAGTTATTTATAATTAAGTTTATTGACACTACTATATCATATTTTTTGAAAAGAAAACTATAATAATTTTATTTAATATCTATTTGTTTATCATACAAAGTAATTAAAATTTTTACTGAACTAAGCTTAAATTATTAATTTTTTTTAGTATAAGGTTGATTATAAAAATAAAATCAACAAGGATATAATATACGTATCATATTTCAAGATAAAGTAGGAAAATATAATTTCCTATCAGATAAGGAAAATATTTTAATAAAAATATTATTTTCTAAAACAATATCAATAGTTATATTTAAATATTGTACAAAATATATATATTTAATTAACATATCAATAGGTTATATATAAATAGTATGCACAAATTATCAGATATAAAGTTATAGTGAAACGGTAAGAGTAACCTTTACTATCAAACACTGAAGTCACGGGTTCAAGCCACATGAAATGCATAGAAATAGATGTTTTAAACTTTTTCCGATGGCATTGATCGTCGGAAATGGTCATATTTGTGACAGCCCGTTGGTAAATTGTTATTTGTGACGGCCTCCGACGGTCATTTCCCGTCGAAAAAGCGTATTTCCGACGGGAAATCGCCTTTTCCGACGGCATTTAGCCGTCAGAAAAGACCATTTTTAGTAGTGTTATTTCATGCTATATTAGTTCTTATTGTTTTTCATTTTTATTTTTAAAAAAATGTTTTTGTAATGTTTTGAATACATCTTTCTCATTGAAATATGACAATACGTGGAAGGATCATTTACAGATAAAAATAAAAAAGGAGAAAATATGCGATTGAAAAAAACAATAACAAACAAGGTAACATGACCACAAAACAATCCGATTTTTGTTTTTTTGTTTTTCCATGTTTAGATTAAGCAAGAAAAAACAACTAAATAACCGATATGTTTGGACCTTAAGGGTGCGTTTGGTATGCGTGATAGGATTGAACTATTTTTAAGAGGTGGGATGGGATTGGATTGGATTGGATTGGATTGGATTGGATTGATTAGATGTTATTGGACTAAAAATAGAGTAATCATGTGTTTGGTGTAACAAAGTATATGATTAAAAAGAGAAAAGAAAATTGCCTACACTTCCCTGTCAGAGATAAATTTGACTAAATGAAGGATTGTTTTCGTTATTTTCATTCAAGTTAATATTTTATTAAAAATAGAATTATAAAAGAAATAATAATAAAAAAAAGATGTTAGGTAGAGAGTAGAAACCCAGATCTAGTCTCTTGGAGCCAATCTCATTCTCTCTCCTAACATCTTCTTCTTCATTTCAGTTTGTTATGGTTCTTTTGATTTTTAAAATTTAATCTATTTGTCTTGTTATATTTTATTCCACAATCTCTTCCCGTTTCTTCATCTTTTCTTTATTTTTATTTTTCTTTTCTTCATAGATCATGATCTGCTCTCTTCTTCATATTTTCTTTATTTTTATTTTTCTTTTGTGAAAAGATCCATGATCTGCTCTCTACATTTTTTTCCCTTTTGTGAATAGATTTGGTATGTTCCATTTTACTCTTTTCATCTTTATTTTTCTTTTGTGAAAGGATTTGAGTTTTTCTTTTTCAATGGCAAACACATGCCATGAACAAAATAACAAGGCAGGAATTTTCCTTTCTTCCACTCTGCTTCTTTGGCTGGTCTCTGTTTTGGAGCAGTGTTCGTATGTATCATCTGAGTTGGAGAGGTGTTGTGTAATAAAGAAGATGGGAAAGAAATTAATCCCATCTATTTTGGTGGGATTAATTTATTAAATTGGTAGATGAGCTTATTTTTATCTTATCCTGTTGCTTGTTGCTGAGCCAAACGTAGAAATTGGTTTAAAAATAAACCTATCCTATCCAATCTCATCAAGAATAGGAGAGCGATGACGTGTAGTGATTTAAAATGCCACGACGTAGAACATTACTAGAGCATAAATTGAAAATATATTTATGTTGTGCTATAGCACATCAGCGGTGAGACGAATCTATGAAAGATTTTCTCCTGTTAGAGGAGAGAAAGTAACCTTAATTTCCGGTTTATAATTATAATATTTACTAAAAACAATCAAGATTTCTAACTTGAGAAAGTATCCTTAATTTTTTATTTACAATTATAATATTTACTAAAAACCGTATAAAAAAGTAGGTATGTATGTGAGCCCAGCACAAATAAAAAATTAAGTACAATTTTCCCTTGATAAGCGGTGAGATAGATATTGTAGAAAAAAAAGAGTATAATTCCCCTATCTTTTGTTTTAGGAAATGCATTCTAAGAGTTATTTTCATGATCATGATTCAGTTAAATATCCCAAAAGACGATTTCTTATTCAAAAAATTTGTTTAATCGCGATTTCGACGACGACCCTACGTTTACCCGTCAACGAGTGTGGAAGTTCAAAATTATTCCAATATTTGGCTTTGGCTTTTAAACGTTTTTAATGTTAATGTTTGAATAGGAATATTATAATGATATTTGGTGGGTCTAAGCCTCCTCGAATCTATTTTGATTAAAAAAAAAAATCTCCAACAAGTGCCCATTATGTATTTTTTAAACAAAAAATCAATTATTCCATTCTCTGTTTTACCTTACAATTACGTGGATACTGTGTTATGAGAATCTCATATAATAAAAACGTCACTGGTCACTACATTGTTTTATTTAACCAAATTGTTTTTCATCATAACTCATATATAATCAATTTTTGTTTCTTTTTTTTTTTTACTAAACTCTGATGTTGTAAACCAATTAGCTCTTAAGTCCAAACCAAACTATAAAAAAGAAAAATTGCATAAACACCCATAAATTTAATCAATATTAGACTCCGTTGCAATTTTGGATAAAATTGTATATACTTCCCCTGCTTTCCGTTGACGAAGTGTTAATTGACAATTTGACTAACTATCTAATTTAAAATTTTTAAACCTTAAGTAATTATATTATTATAATAATTGTTATTTTTGAGATTGCATTATAATAAAATTAATTAACTAATATTTTTTTTAATTAATTAATAGTTCTTGTTTTTTTTCATTTTAAAAAATAATAATTAAAAGACTTATAAAAGTAAAAATCTTTTCCATCGGAGGACTATAAGGACTAATTATTATTGTAATAATATAATTAGTTTAGAGGTAATTTAGACATTTTAAATTTGGTTAGTCAAACTGTCAATTAATAATTACACTATGTTTTGTTTGATAGAATATGAGAGAAATGAAAGGAAAGGATTTGGATGAATTTTTAATATCTTATTTGCTTTGTTAAATGAAAGAGAAAAGAAATGGAAGGAAATGGAAAGAAATGGAGGAAATAATTTCTTATTGGTTTACCTAATATGGTTTCCACCCAAATTTGGGAGGAAAAATAGAAAAATGAATCCACAATTAATGATTTTTCAATATCCCAAAACTAACCCAATTAATATTGAAAATTCATATTGTTGAAAGAATGATATTTCGTAAATAGAATAAAATGAATTTATTTATTTCAAGCCACCAAATAAGATTGATTTTCTTTACTTTCTTCTATATTTATAACTATTCAAACAACAAGCATTAAAAACATTTTCTTTTCTTCATTTACCTTTCCTTTTCTTTCTCCCATATTCTACCAATCCAAACATAATGATAGTCAACAGAAAGCATGGGAAGTATATACAATTTTAGACAAAATTGCAGCTGAGTGCAATATTGAATAAAATCATGGGTGTTTTTGCAGTTTTCCCTAAACAAAACAATTAGTCACCGGCATAACCGTCGTTTTAAACTAATAAAGTAATAATGCATGGGCTCCACCCCACGTCCACCACTTAAATTTGAAGTTAAATATAATAAAACAAAGAAAGTGAAAAATAACCTTCAAAATTCATGCATAATTAGTATAAAATGGTCGGTCTCCTCCTTCTTCTTTAACCCAAACCCACCCAAACCCTAGAAAGATTTAACTGAAACTCGATCCCCTGAAATTCAATTATCGAAATAGAAATTCCTTTTTGTGGTTTGTTCTTCTCTCTTGTCTCTTATGTGTATATCTTCGCGAGTAACAGATCTACATACTATGCCTCCACAAGGTTTATCAGATCCCCCCGAATTGTCGGCGCACAATCCTGTGTACGCCGTCGAAAAGCCTCCGGAGATCGTGATCCGATCGGTATGGGCTCATAACTTGACCGCTGAATTCGTGATTATCCGAGAGGTCATCGATCGTTTCCCGATTATCGCCATGGATACGGAGTTCCCGGGTGTTATCGTTCGACCCGATCCGGTTCATCGTCACCGAAACCCAGACGCTAACTATACGAGCCTTAAAACAAATGTGGATGAGTTGAAACTGATCCAAATCGGTCTCACCTTATCGGACGAGGAAGGGAATCTCCCCGATCTTGGGTCGGGCTCTACCCGTTACATATGGGAGTTCAATTTCAAGGATTTCGACATCGCGCATGATAAGCACGCGCATGACTCGGTGGAGCTGCTGAAAAGGCAAGGAATCGATTTTGAGACGAACCGTGAACTGGGAATCGACTCGTTTCTCTTCGCGGAATTGATGATTTCGTCTGGTCTGGTCTTGAACGAAGACATCACGTGGGTGACCTTCCATAGCGCCTATGATTTTGGTTACTTGGTCAAATGTTTAATGCCCGATGTCTTGCCTAAAAACTTAACCGATTTTTTGGATCGAGTGATCCTGTTTTTTGGGAAGAGGGTGTATGATGTCAAGCATTTGATGAGATTCTGCGCCAGCTTGTATGGAGGTTTGGATCGGGTTTGCAAGGCGCTCAATGTGGAAAGGGTAATTGGGAAGAGCCACCAGGCCGGTTCTGATAGTCTGCTGACATTGCACGCCTTTTTGAAGATTAAAGACGTCTATTTCGGGGGAGACTGTGAGAACGAAAAATACACCAATGTTCTGCATGGTTTAGAGGTTGTTCAATAATTGGTGGTAATATGATAATAGATGATTTGATGTTGATAATATTTGTAAACATGTTGGCTTATTATCAATGTTGAAAGCTAGTCCAGTTTTATTCTTTTGAATTTGTATATCTTTTGCTCCAGAGTATTATTTTAAAAATGCATTTTTTGTATAAGCGTAAATCCATAATCAGGCCTTGTGGTTTTGAAATTTATGATATTCAATATGATCATGACGATCTTGGGGATTAGTGTATTCTGAAGTGCAAGCTTTTAGGCTGTTCAATTTGCATGGAGTAGGATAGCTTAAGATTCTTCAATTTGGTCAAAGGCTAAAATTTGTAATAATGTAGTTTAGATAGAATCTGGTTTCACTACCCTGTTTGATCCTCCTCAGAGTATAACAGTAAGATACAAGATGAGGCTGAGCAGAACTAATGGGGATGTGCCAAACAGCAGTGTTGGCTTGATTTTAATATTTTATAGGTTGGATCAGTAAGCATGTGCCACACTTCTAATTTATTGGGAATTAGCTGCTGATTATGGCCAAGGGTAAAAGGTGGCACTTGGGCATGAATGGTGTATTGGTGTGAAAAATTGTTTAATTTTAAAGCTTTGGTGGTGAGGGTTTGAGTTAAATTTTACCTAGATAATTTTGAGAGGCTGGGAGTTGTCTTTATCATCATAAAATACTAAGAATGTTGATAATTTAAAAGCTTTTGGTGGTGTAAGGTTTGAGTTAATTTTGCCACGATAATTTGAGAGATTACTTTAATTGAAAAAATAAAAGCTATTCTCATTCTTGATATTACTTTGGCGTTATTTGAGCAATTCTTTGGTTTGTTGCCCTGTGCCTCTATGATGCAGCTTCAACTGCTTTTGTATCTGCTTTCATGAGGTCTGGTAAGAGCCATTGTTTTGAGTTGCTCTCTGCAAATTCTTCACCGTTATCTTTTCTAATATATTATACATGCATATCTAATGTTATTCCAGAGTAGTTTAGAATCACTCCTCCTTTTGATATTTAGCAATACTTTGAACCCTTTGCAAAGTTATCTATTTGTACTTTATCATATGATGAATTAAGGTGAGTAGTGGATTAAACATAGAAGGCTATTGAAGGAGGGATGTAAGAGATCCTACTAATTAGTGTAAACTAAGCATTTTAGTTGCAAAACTGAATAAAAGTACTTAGAGAATTAATTTTCATAATTAATGTAAACAGATGCAAACAGCTGGTGTATATCAATATATTTTTCCTCAAATAGCCCACTATTTTATGAACTTGCAAAAGTGCAAGTCTAATCACTATTTGAATGGCCATGCCATGCAAGCCTTGAGATGTTTGTGTGCATCATCTTGTCTGGGAATGCTTCTTTCATACAGTCTTGGCTGTTATATGCACCTTTGGAGTAAGAAGCTAATGAAGGCAGTCAGGCACAGAAAGCAAAAGGTAAAAGGTATATATACAGCTTAACATGCAGTTTTTTCCTTCTGTTCAAACATGTGAAATTATTAAATCTTTTAGATTTTGTAAGAGATTAAATACTTGTTTTGAGAAAAGTTTAAAAATAGCAAGAAGTCCATATGGAAATCATATTTTTAATGAAGTTTCACAGACCAATTATTTTTTATGGTTCTAGAAGTCATAAATTCTCTCCAGAAGTACCTCTTAAGTCAGATGAATGTTATTGTTAAATGAAAGCTCGGATGGTATTCTTTTGTCACTATAATTTCTCCAATGACAATGTTTGTCGGTTCTTGGTGGCATATATATAATATATCTCTGGGGTACAGCTATGTTGCTAATTGTCAAAGACTAGGATTATGAGAATCAATTTTAGTCTCAAATTGACTTCTAGAGCTGGGCATGGTAGTAAAATATGATGGCTGAGATTTTTTCTTTGTTTAACAATTGAGATGTTAATGTGTCTGATGAGACCACTGTCTGGTGGCTCTGCGACATGGGATGAGGAAGAATGTGTATCTGGAGTATGACAACTGAGTATAAGATTTTTTTTGTTATATTGATGCTAAACATAATAGAGATAACTTGACTTTTGCAGAGAAATTTGAAGTTACTATTTTGTAGGTACCCTAGACAACAAATGGGCAGGCAGCGTTTTTCCTAAGAGGAGCTTGGCATTGGAGATTTTAAGGTACAATTGCATAGCTGGACTGTGTCAACCTGAATCAATTTTTTTGGTTTTCCTGTCATCACTTACACATTACACATCTAATTGTTATTCTTTATGAAGGAATCCTTTTTAGTGTTCGTTTTTTTATTACCCTTGACATTTAGAAGGGAAATGTCATATGGAACTGATCTTTTACAACTGACTTGGGATTTCTTGATGCTTTGGGACTTGATGTTTTTTAAGCTTGGATATTTTCAAAACCTGTGGGGGCTACCTAATCTAGATTTGTTGTAAGCCTATGTAGTTCAATACTTCAAAATTCTTTTCTTCTGTATCCTTTAACAAAAAGAAGTCGAAATCATATCTGGGAAAACTAGACCAGGCTATATGTGAGGCATGAAAATGAGAAGTCTTATTGTCCGAGTTTATTTAATTAATTACTACCATTTGACAGAAGTTGTCTTGTTCAACTTTATGCTTTAAAATTGAATTAGTCCATCAACATAGGAAATGATAATAAAGATGATCAACAGTCAAAAGGTTAACTTATGATTGAGTGGGAAACCAATTTGTTATGTCAATATGATATAATAAATATGTGATTAATAATCAATTAAAATGTAAATAGTAAAATATTCGAATTTTTTATTAAAATGATAGAGAACTGCCAAAATGTAGCAAATCTTGTTTTAGCTACTTTGTGAGTCTGTGACGTTTACATGATGCAATGACTAATTACAATTATCCCAATTTTTCACTTTCAACAAATATTGTTTTATTTTCAGTATATTGATAGTATATAGTACTTGTTTGAGATTACACGAACTACATGGTTACCAGGTTCAAATGTGGTTTATGAGCACCGCACCAGTCTGTGGGGTTTGATTTCATTGATGGGTTCAATTAGCTGGGCTTCCGTTTTTAAAATGTAGTTGGAATTTTTTTTCTTCATATTATCTATTTCTAATATTTGGATCCTTTTCATTTGTATTGTATAATTTACAATTCAAGTAGTTGAACAAGTTGGTTTGACCCTCATGTTGATCATCGTCTTTTGAGTTTGTTTTGTTTTTATTAATTGATGTGCAAGTTCAATAAGGTTATTTCCTAATCAGTTTCCCGTTGCTTTGATTGACAACACCAAACTGTGTTTGGAGAATAATGCTCATGTAGTTTTAAGCAACAAATTATGGGTGCCAAGGCAATCTGCTACATAGCATATAATTGTGCCTAGGTATATTGCCTCACTGTGACACTACTAGCTTTTTGTGTATGTGCATCTGAATGCACACACATCTACATTTATTTATCATGTATGATTATTGGTGGTTGTCGATTTCAGGCATGAAAGTGGATACTTGCCACTTGAGTGGGGTGTTTACTGATGGATTTGTCTGGTTTAGATGCTTCATGTTTTTGATTCCTCATCTTATCCTACTCGCAGAAACTATGTTTTCAACCTTTAGTATGTTGGTCCCTGTCCCTGACAAAGCATATTTGCATATATTAGTCCAAGTCAGATGCCTGCTGTAAAGCGTTTACAGGATAGGTTCATCTTGCAATATAGCTAATATATTTATTTTGTTCCAAGTGTGTAAATAAGCAGAGCCACAAAAACCATGAGAGGATGAGGTGGTGATGGTCGCTATCATTGTGGTGCAACCATATCACTATTTGGTACCCCAGGCCGGTGACAGTAGTCCATTTCACTTCGCACTCCGCTCGGACACATTGGCCTACAAGAATTTATTTTAGTTCTTCGATTTTGAGTTATTAAGTTTTGGCTACTCCGTGGATCAGACCGGAGTTGGAAGAAAGGATTTGTGAATAATAATGTTTCTTCTTCAACTTATGGTTATGACTTATGGGTCCTCAAGAAGTTGTCTTTACTGTAAAACTGGTTTGTCTTTTTTTTTTTCTTTGGTTTAGATTTCCCTCGTCATAGCTGTTACCAATTGGTTGCATAGATTTAGTTAAATGCCACCGTTGAATGGTTTTGGATAAAATTTGTATGTTGGTAAAGTCAAGACTTCATTATATCCCATTAAAAGGGATCTTTCTTGGTCCTGACCCTAATTGCAATTTTCAACATATTTGACAAATTCTGGACAGGTTCGTGGGTGTCAACTGTGGAGAGGCAAAGGCCAGAGAGCACGTGTTTGAGAACCTGAGTTTTGAGTCTTGAGTCTTGAGTCTTGATCATGTTAAGATAATGTATGTTGCTGCTGGTTCTCTAGCGTTCCGGTTTTGATCAACTGCACCTGGACAGTTGGACCCATTATCAGTTTCAAAAGTAGAACAATTGTTCTCAAAAAGATTTTCTACCAACTCAAATAACATCTTTGTTGGTTGTGGAAGAGACAGTTGCCATTGAAAGAGCTAATGCAATCATTTGCAATATTATAAAAATGTTGTAATTGGCTTCCCCACCAAGCCTCTATTGTTGGCGTCCTCACCAAGCCTCTTTGTTATCTTCTCTGATAATTAAATTGGTTTTTCTAGTGTGTCTATATATATAATAGATCACCGTCTCTTTTGTAACCCCTCCCAGCAGAAGTTTCAATACAAATATTGATAGATAATTCTCTCGCGCCTCTAGCTCTCTTGCTCTCTCTCATTTTATTTCATTAATTATTTCATCTATAATTTTATTATTTACAACACATTGTCAGCATGAGTATAGATTAGGCATGGCAAGTAGTGATTTTGTTCCAGTAAAGGTTCTCGACAATTATACTTTTTTTGGATCGAGTCCTGAAATTTCGAAGTGTTTGAATTGCATTTCGGAGGATGCTGTTGTGTTCCTCTTGGAAATACGATTCCGACGCCACTGACCGTGTCTCAAACGGAGCTCTAACGAACTCTCTAGCTTCAGTCCAAGTTTAGTCAAAAGTGAAAAAAAATTCCTGATTTTTCTACGTATTTTCAAGGAAGAAGACGATATGTCAGCACCATGTCATCACCATGCAAGCGACGTGTCAGTGCCCACTCGCACCATGTCATCGACACGCCAATGACGTTTTAGCACATAGCCGTGCAATGCCATCGTCACATCAACAATATGCCATGTCACCGGTTAGAAAATATCCTGTTTCCGTTATAGAATATTCTATTAGCTAAACGTAATATTCTCGAGTCAACTCAGTCTCAAAGTGTTTTTTATCCAATTTAGTACATTTTTTAACTGTTTTTAACCGAGTCAGACATATTTCCAGTTATTTCGACCGTTTCGGATGTAACCGTACCATCGGTTTCAGCTAATTATGCTTGTAAGTACTGTTTTGACTTATTCAAGCTTTATTAATTCTGTTTTCGGGCGCGATGGAAGATCCAGATCTCTAGCACGATTGCGTATAGGATCCCCTGATGAGTAATTTAATTACATCTCAACATCTTGGATTGGCTTAGACCGTGTTTTAGGACCGATTTATACTGTGTCTCCAAATAAATTGTTTAAATATTCAACATTTATTGTTATGCAATATATGAGGCTGACCTATGCTATGTCTTGGGACTGGCTTAGACCGTGTCTTAGGATTGACTTATGCTATGTCTCCAAATAAATTGTTTAATTATTATGCTCTTTAAATAATCGTATTATTTATTTATACGTAATATATGAGATCAACTAGACCGATTGACCAGAACTTTAAGTTTCTGGATTTATGATTTTTAAGTTGGTACGATTTTGAAAACCAATGAGAACCTAGAGTTCTGGATCCAGTGTTATATACATGAATGACGTACTTCATTATTTGAAACATGGGTTTCAAACCCGTTCAAAAATTGAAGTGATATGTTTATATGTCATTCATTTGAGCAAAAGGATCTACACATCTCAGCGGGATGATGAGAGTATCAAAAAAGAGATTTAAGATCCTAATGAATAATGAAATTGGAAATAATATTTTATTCATTTCATATACATCCAACAAGATACTGTAAGTATATATATATATATATATATATATATAAAAGATTTAAGATCCTAATGAATAATGAAATTTGAAATAATATTTTATTTATTTCATACACATCCAATAGGATGCTGTAAATACACATCCAACATTGTTGTAAATACACATCCAATAGGATGCTGTGAGTATCAAAAAAGAGATTTAAGATCCTAACGAATAAATGAAATTGAAAATAATATTTTATCCATTTCATACACATCCAACAAGATGCTGTAAGTGTAAAAAAAAAGATTTAAGATCCGAACGTATCATTTATTTGAGAAAAAAAATCTACACATCCAGTAGGATGCAGTGAGTATCATAAAAGAATATAAAATCCTAATATCAATGATATTTTATCCATTTTATACTTGCTTCTGAAGGAGCAATATTACGAGAGTAAATTTGGATATGTTAATATTCATAAGATATCAAAACATACCCGATGAGTGAATATTTATAAATGATAAGAGAAAAGGGTTTATAAAAAAAACCTAAAAAAAGGGGGAGATTATTATAATTTCAAATGAGATATAAAATGGCATTACACATAATGTCATAAAATTCCCAAAAGGGAAATATATGTCGTACCGAGAGTGCAATGACTCATACAGTCCTGCGGAGTCATAAATATTTTATGAATTTGACTTTTCTTTAAGCAAATGTTAATACTATATAAGTATAACGGATTTGATAGAAAGTTTTGGAAGAGCAACAATATTGCTAAATTCTGTATCAACGACACTTTATATTATTCAAGCAGAAAGAAATATATCAAATCCAACGAATTCGATTAAAGGCTCTAGAAGAATTAAAATCTTACTACTAGATGGTATTAAATTGTATATCGTTGATACTTAATATCACTCAAACAGAATATAACGAAATCTGTTTAATTTCAAAGATATACGGAGGAAAGGATATCACATTGAAACATTGAGGAATGGGAATGTTTAATATATATGCATTACTTCTCATGATTCATGCTAGAAACCCATTGTAGAAAAGTTGTGTTCTTTATCATCTGGATTATATTATACTATTATAAAGAGTGTAGATGTTTGGGCGGTAATGAATCAAAAGTTTCCAGATCCAAAAAAGTTTGTACTTTGGCGTGACCGTATCGTTCACCCAAGATCTACAATGATGCGTAAATCATTGAAAATTCTCATGGATATTCGTTAAAGAACCAGAAGATTATTTATCCAATGAGAATTTATGTACTGTATGTTCACAGGGAAAACTAGCAGTAAAACTATCTTATTTTAAAGGTTGGTTTTGAATCTTCATCATTCTTACAAAGAATTTAAAGGGATATATGTGGACATATTCATCCACCAAATGATACTTTTCATTATTATATGGTTATAATTGATGCATCTACGAGATGATCACATGTTTGTTTATTATCAAACATCTCCATATTACTTACACTGATTTTTAGTTTTTCAGGTATATTAAGTATTAACTTGATTGAACTTACAAGATATTTGATGAATATTGCAAAACAACTGAGATTGATGTTCAAACATCTAGTTTGTAGATACAATCATAATAAAAATGAATCAGGGGAATCACTTATCAAATGTCTCCAGGTAATTGTAAGAACTTTATTATTTCGATACAGTTACTGATTTCTATATAGAGACTTACTCACTTTTAAGATATTTGATTGTGTTGTTATTTCTTTATTACGTCTCTGACATGATCTAAGATAAGGCTTCTATATCATTATAAGATTAATGTTGATTTGAATAATCTTCTAATTGATCATTTAAACTTCTGATAGTTTATATTGTTATGTACAATATGTATATTATATTGTATTGATTAATTTCTAAGTGGGAAAGTTTCTCTAGAAGAGAAAAGTAAATGAAAAGTTATTTATATACAAAATAGAGATACCAGTTCGGTTCTCGATATATGTGTGTCTCATTTCAATCTTCGGACCTCTCAAATATGAAAGATAATTGATCATCAGATGATTATTAATTCGTTACCTGGTATATCAAAGGTCAAGAAGATTTTATAAGTTGTTATCTCATAAACCTCGACAGGGTAATTGTTCCTACAGAACAATCAAAGCAAAATACAACAAATAAATCATCTGATGTAGATCTTAAACTTATGAACCTTTTTGAAAGGTATTGTTATTGGGATCCCAAGAGTAAACAAAACTCATGTTATAAATAAATTCACTTTCTCTAAATCAACTCTATAATAGTCTGATACATCTAAAGAGACATAAGTCTACAAAATGACAAAATCCATTGAAATGGAAGTAATCTCAACAGAGATACAATAATATAGATATTAAGAAAATTTCTATAAATTATATGAGAGAAATATGAATTCATAAAAAAACAATCATTGATGATGTATTTTTATACATGGTAGCACTACTAAAACTATAAATGATGATTATGAAACTCATAATATCATTGATTGTAGACAAATACATGATTGACCTAAATGAAATGAAGCAACTCAAGAATAATTGACTTCATAAGCCCAAATATAAAGTGTTTAGACCAATAGTACTCCAGACACCTAGAGATGTCAAACTAGTTGGATACTAATGAGTTTTTATATGGAAACGTAATGAGAAAAACGAGATTGTGAGATATAAGACACACCTCATAGTACAAGATTTATCATAGAAACTTGGTTTTCAAAGTATTAAATATGATTACGTTCCGAATTTTTGATAAATTTTGTTGCTATTGAAAGGCTTGAAATACGTCTTCTAAACGTAGTAATCATTTACGTATATGATTCACTCAATGCAGATATTTATATCCTGGAAGGATTTAAAATGCTAGAAGCATGTAAATCAAGATCTCGTAATCTGTAATTGATGAACATACAAAAATCCTTATATGGATTAAAAACAATATGAACTGATTTAGTATAACCGTCTCAGTTAATGTTAATAGTGAAATTTGGCCAAGGGTCAAAGAGAAATTTTTCACTTTCCCGCCACAAGTCAAAACCCATAATCGATAATCAAGAAGCCCGGAAAGACCATAAAGCCACCCCGCAGGAGCAGGGAAGGCCGACTTGGCTTCAAAACTACCGAAAATAAGCCAGGCGCGACCAGGACGAGCCCCCACAAGAGTACTGGAACCTGGGCTTCTCCAGGCCATCTATCAGGGAACCTCGACTCTGAGGTCGAGCTCCACAACCGCCCCATGAATGCCAGGGGAATTCTCCAAGCTCAAGAGACATTCGAGAGAAGCCTGTCAACCTCTCCAGAAGCCCGCTGTCCTTGCTGGACATAAAGGAAGAATCACGCCTAAATCTACACTACCCCAGCTACCCCCCAAGAATGTCTACAAGATCACCTCAAACCCTCAAGGGTCAGGAAAAATCCATCTTAAGCTTCAAGAACAGAGTCGGAGCAGGGATCTACCTCGCTCTACGGGGAAACAAATAGCTGGCAGAGTGACCTCCATGAAAAACCATGCCGTGATAACATACAAGATCATTTCTAGAAGATAAACATCATTAATCCCGTATACGTGCGAACCAAGAGTTTGATTCCCAAAAGGAAACAAACTCATTCACGTTAATTGTTTCCGCTATTTATTTGGGGTCAACTACTTTTAAATGTAGGATCCCGCCCGATAAGGAGGAAACGGATTCAAAGGATCGTGGCGGGATATAAGCAAATTCAAACCATCATGGACCATGTATAAATAGAACCAAGCACGATAGCCAAAAAAATATAGAAAAAGATAGATAGCAACAGAGAGAAGAGAGAAATAAAAGAAGAGAGGAATGCCTAAATTCTGTATTCATAACACGGCTACCTTCGTTTCCACTATTCGACAGGCACAGAATAGCCACCACCCTACATCTTAGAGAGACTGTGAGTATACAAGAGAGTGATTTGTATTTTAAAGAAATATATCAATAATAAAAGCTCCAATTTACTGTTATTACGATCCAGTCTCTCGTCTATCTCTTAACAGGTCGGGAACAAACTGTACCGACCCCGGTCACCACTTTCATGGTAGTGGTCTCGAGGGTGTTAACAGGAATTTCTCATCCCGAGCAAATTTCCCGTCAACAGTTAATATATGATAAAATAAGGATATAATAAATCATATTATATACTCATGTGTCTTCATAAAGAAATGAGAAGGAAAATATTACCTCAAGCATAGATCAAATGGAATGTTTGTATATTACTTAGAATATGTTGAAAAGATTCTAAAAAGATTCCATATGGATATTACCCCATAAAGCAAGTCTTTGTTTATACTCTCCCCCAGTTATTTATAATGTTATTTCATGAAATAAACATCTATATGCGTCAACTTAGCAATTAAGAATATTGCTTCAAAAGAATTTTTGTTTGGGGAGCATATCAAATGAAGTATATATTGGGCATATGTGTATTGTACTATTTTTCCTTCCAATCAAGTTTTTGTCTCATTAGGTTTTTCTAATAAGGTTTTAATGAGGCAATTCTCTAAACACACCTAAAAATCATTTGATCCATAAAAATCATTATAAATATTATATTTGTTAATAGCAAAATTTGGCTAGGGACCAAAGAAGAATTTTTCACTTCCCAGCCTTCCTGCAAGGGTCCAAATTCGGGCTTATATGACGGGGTGTCAAGGTCCCCGAGGTCGAGCTACCACGTGATCCTACAGGAGCAAGGCGAGGCCGCCCATACCATCTGAGCATCTCGCACGTGTCCAGGCTTACCAAATAAAGCCCGACGAGACCGCATCAAGCTCCTTATAAAAGGATAAAGCCCGAAGCTAGGTCGACGTGAAAGGACCTGGGTCCCCCGATATCAAGGTATCTCGTGACACTCTCCAAGAGCTTGCTACTATCTCTACTTTCGCCAGGAGACCTTCAAGGTGCCGAACTTGTCTTGCAAAGGCCCTCCTGCTCGTCGAGGTATGTCCGAGCATAAAAAGAAGAAGCCCGTAAAGCCTCATCGTCGCCAAAAGCGCCAAGATCCACTGTAGATCCTAGTATGGTTAAATCAAGTAGCAAGATCAGTACTCGAGCGTACCTCTCCACCCTTCCAGAAGCGAGCCAAGGTCGCATGTTTATGGCAAACACCTTACCAGGGCCTGCTAGCCAAGCCCGCTACCCCGCTAGGAAACCTGCATAATTAGGTCAAGCTCCATGATAAAGCTCGGCGTAGCTAAACCAAGCTAGGTTGGAACCCAATGGGATATTTCGCCTCTAAAATGGTTAGCACAAGCTCTATGAGAAGACCAACATCTAGCTCCGTGACAGTCGAGAGGTCCCCGGGGGACCCCGCTAGTGTACTAGATCCTGGGGTACCCTGCCCTCAAGGAATATCAAATGTCACCTCAGGTAACCTCCATGAAGTACCTCTCCAAAGTGACATGCAGAACTAGAGCTCTCCTCTCGGCAACGTAGGAAAAGAGGGTTAACTTTCATGACATTTAAAGTACCATTAGTGAGGTCAACCGTATTAATGTAGGCAGTCAACCCAATTAATGACATGATCAACACCATTAATAAAGAGAATATTCAACTCTTTAATGGTCATCATTAGTGAAAGAGTCTAACGAGGAAACAAATACCTTTTCCTCCAAGATATCCTCCACAACCGATTATTGGGGGTCAGCTATAACAGAAAATCCCGCCTATCAAGGAAGGAAGAGTCCGAAGAGGAAACAATCATATCTTCTCCAAGATAATAGCTACAAGCCGATCAATTACATGAAAGGAAGAATCGTATTTGATAAGGAAACGAAGGCTAATTGAAGAGTCCTGGACTTGCACACCAAGGTAGTGGCCATGTATAAATATGCCTGTAAAAGGCATAGTGAGGGGTCTCCAATCAATGATAGAAGACACATGTTTCATTAAAAGTTCTCTCTACACCATCATTGTATGTGTACTCCGACCAGAAAAGTACTGGTATCGGTAAACACTCATTGTTGTAAACTCCCCGGAGCATATACGTTATACTTCTTTGACATCTTTGTAACCTCCTCGGAGAGCCGCATGATATATATATATATATATATATATACAAGGAAGGGTATTCCATCTTCCTCTGGATACTGCCTAGGGGTTTTTTAGCATGTGATCACTCGTGATGTTTTTTCCCCCCTTGGTCAGTCCACCTCCATCTACATAAGATTTGTGTTTTTCCTATTATCTACTGTATGACGCATGTGTGTATGCGGGCTAGGTACCGACCCCATTGGTCCTAGCTCTCTAATCTCTCTTACCTCTCTTACATGAGATCGGGAAACAACAACGAAGACCCCTAAGGAACTGAATCTATATTCCTACCCCGCTGGACCTAACGCTTTTATCCTCTCATCTACAAGCCAAAGTCGCATATCAAGATGAAGAGAAACCGCCCAGACCAGTTCGAAGGGAGTCGAGGAGCTCTCCCATATCCTCTCTATGGAAGAAATCGAGCTCTCCGACACTGGAGCTAGATAAGCTCCTCTTCTTACTTGCTATCGAGGTCAGGGTATTACAGGAAGCAATCGGGCTCCAGAACCAGGATCTGGGTACTAGGACGGGCTCCGACCTCGACTGAGGAACAAGGTCCAGGATCACCCCCTTCACACCAGCAAGAGAACCTCGAGCTCCTCAGATCTACTTCATAAGCACGAAGCCTGACGGGCGGAATGGCTTGTCTCCTACCTCCTTTTTCATCCTCCTTCATATTCATACAAGATCAGGTCAGGTATCAACGATACCAACCCCGGCCACCATCTCCGTGGTAGTGGTCTCGAGGGTGTTAATAGGGATTTCTCATCCTAAATAAATTTTCCGTTAACAATATTTATTCTGTTGATCATCGTATTTATTGTCTTGATCAATAAGGTCATTGTAAATATTACTTTAATCTTGTTAATCATCGTATATATGTTACTTTGATCCAGAAGATCATCATAAATATTACATTGATCCGACAGATCAATGAATATTGTTGCTCAGGTTTTTATCCCATTGGGTTTTCTCTAACAAAGTATAAATGTGATAAATGTGATAAATGTTTTGAAGAAAATAATAATTCTGGACATATGTACACTATTCTTTTTTTCCCTTCGATCATATTTTATCTCACTAGGTTTTCCTGATAAGGTTTTTAATGAGATAGTTTTGAAAACGTTCAATACCACTAGTTTCAGAAGATCATTATATATCTTCCTGTTAAGGTTTTTTATCCCACTGAGTTTTACCTAGCAAATTAATGGAAATCCAAGAAAGAGTATTGTAATTGGCTTCCCCATCAAACCTGTATTGTTGGCTTCACCACCAAGCCTCCTCGTTATCTTCTCTTTTAAGTAAATTAGTTTATCTACTGTCTATATATAATAGATCACCGTCTCTTTGTAACCCCTCCCAGGCTCCCAGGCTCCCAGGCTCCCAGCTGAAGTTTCAGTACAAATATTGATAGATAATTCTGTCTCTCTCGTCTAGTTCTATTGATCTCTCTCACTTTATTTCATTAATTATTTCATCTATTATTTCATTATTTACAACAAAAAAAAACAAATATTTGGATAATTCAAACAAGTTGAATTTCCACGAAGCAGAGCACTTATTATGACCATAAATAAATAATTGTCTGTTGTCCTATAAATAATGATTATTTGATTAGTGTTAAAAGCAGATCTAAGGTAAATGAAACATGTGCACACATTTGCATATGGAGTACGGAAAGTGAATTAACATAAACTTAGGGAATATATTTTGAAATAATTAGTCCGCTGATAATCAACTTATATCACTATTATCAAAATGATCATTAAATGAGGAATTATTTTCAAAATGGTAATTTTTGATAAACACTGTTATACTAATGGTCATTCCATCCAATGAGTGATATTTGAATAAATAAGAGGATGACATTAATTTATTTTAGAAAATTTTTGGAAATCAAAATTTTCTTTTGTTAGGTTTAATCTTCTCCAAAAAGAATATATATATATATGATATATGATATATGTATATACACATATTAAATATAATTATTTATTTAAAAAAATTTTAAATTTTTTTTTCTAAAAAACATCTAAAATAAATTAATATCATCTCCTTATTTACCAAAATACCATTTATCAGATGAAATTGGATGGAATGGTAATTAGTGTAATATTGTTGGTCATAAAAAGCCATTTTGAAACTAAATTCCTATCGGTTGACCATTTTGATAATTGTGATATTAGTTGATTGTGTAATTACATAAATGGTGACATAACTGGGGTATTTACCCCTATTTTATTTCGGTTGAAATTGTATATAATCATCAACAGGCTGTCGGTAGTTGCTTTAGAGAAATTCAAATCGAATCACGGGATACATATATATGAGCCGTATTAATTAAAATTTGTTAGGTTAATTTAGAAAATATAATGAAATATGGGGAAATATCATATTTTTAAACTTCTTTATCGTACTAACAACTTAAATCTCTCATTTGTTTTGAAAACGAATAACTTTAATTCATCTGTTACTCTGTTAGTCAACCACTAATTTTGACTGACGGTTTTCAAGGTGTTTTTGACATAAAATGTGCCACTTAATAAAAAATCAATTTTTTTAAAATGTTAAATAAATAAAAAAATATTTTAAAAAATTCTAAATAAACCCGATCCGATGCTATCTCCCACAAACTTTAATCTTAATCTCCGATGGAGATTTTTTCTACATCCATTTTTACTTTGTTTCTTCTTTTATTTTTTTTTACTTTAACGATCTCAAATCTCTTCCCTTCTTTTATTTTTTTTACTTCAAGGATCTCAAGTCTCTTCCCTTTTATGGATTCAAAATCTCTTTTCTTCTACGGAGTCAAAATCCCTTCTCTTCTATAGATTCTAAATATTCAAATCAACATGTTTTGATATTTTTTTTTGTATTTATTATTTTATTTTACTTTGTTATGTTGATGTTCTTGATTTTTATGATGAATTTAGAGATAAAATGAAGTTGGAATGGAGATTGAGTTGGAGATGTGGTTGTTGATGGTGTTGGAGACGGGCATGGAATTGGTGAAGGTGTGTGGGTGGAGATCTCTGATTTTTTTATTTTTTTTTTGTATTTTCAATTTTTACTTTGTTTTCTTTTTTCTGTTATTATTTAATTATAAAATGCATTTATAATTATATATAATTACAAAATATATAAACTAAAAATGATAATTTAAAAAACCAAAAAAAAACGTTTATGAAAAAGTAAAATCGTAAAAACCTGACGAGTCGCTTTCTCCTCCGGTTTTTTAATAGGTTTTTAATACTTTTATAAAATTCAAATTAATATTTTTAATTAATTAATTTAATATTTATTATCAAAATGGTTTTGACATTAAAATTGGCTTAGCTAGTACATTACTACAGTTATTTTTGTTTAGTTAATGATAACTTTTATATTTGATTTTTAGTGAAGATTTCATGATTTTATTATATATATACATAAAATTTCAAGTCAATAATAACATAATGAAGTAAGTTATATAAGTACGTACTGAGGAGAAAAAAATTATATTTTTATATATCGATGGTAAATATGTAAAAATCTTATAATGGTTGAGGATATTTTGGACAATACAAGTAAATATTAAGATGTAATAGTGTAATAAATTAAAGGGACAGTAGCATTTCCCCCCTATATTATAACGTATTAGTAAATTTTTCCCTTGTATTTTATTGGTCACTCTCCCTCCTAGAACTGAAAATATTCGTCATATTCCCTTTTCCTATTAGTTTTTCTGTTAAATTGGATAGTTGACTGTTAAGTTGGTGTTGACTCTAAGGGGAAAATGGTGACTTCACCACATGAATTTGAATAGGAATTTATGTAGAGGGTAAAATGGTAATATCATTAATGCACATTAATTGGCATCATTATCAACACTACACACAAAACAACGTTCCAAAAAAAAAAACAACAAACAAAACATAAAACAATTCTCTAGAAATCACACCCACCTCTAAATATCAACAACCAAAATCAACACTCATCTCCAGAAATCACACCCACCTCCAAATATTAATAGTAATCACTATCAAATATACTACTATAAAACATACTATTTTTGATCCACTACCTTCTCCTTCTTCTATTTTAGCTTTGTCATATATGAATTTTAGCAGATGAACACGTCATTAACAATAATGATAAATTGCCAGGTGGATATCCGAGTAAGCATTCAGAAAATATCCTACAAGACATCGCTGATGAAGATAACCTGAGTAAGCAGATATTGAAGATAACCTGAGTAAGCAGATATTGAACAAAACCTACTCAGGGTCAATCGACATCATATATTACTCGGGACCAGCTAACAACACTCGGGACTGGTTAAATGACGCTTCTACTCGGGATCAAATGACGATTACTCGGGACCAACAGGTATTGCTCTTACTCGGGACAAACATAATGAAAATCAAATGAAGGCCCCAGTACATAGCTCACGTGGATCAAGTCATAAGGATATACAGAAATATCCATATCAAAAAAGAATCCCAATAAAAATAAAATATTAAACAGGAAAGGTTCCCAATCAGGCAGCAACTTTACTTCTTCAAAAAGACTACTCCTATAAAAGAAATAAGTCCTAATTGAACTACGTTGCTAGAGTCTCATTCACTCTCAATACAAGACTCCGAAATAGGAAAGAAGACAATCAGCTTCAAGCAAGCACATAATTGTAATTGAATACAAAGATTTATTACTTGTACAAAGCAGATTAGGGTTCTATAAACATATAAATATACCCATTATCTCGCCAAAAAAGAGATAGAGAGCAATCAATAGAAAAATACAGAGAGACAAAAGAGAGATCGGGAGCTTGTAACATTATAAATTCATAGTGGATTTTGGCTTGGTTTATCTTTCAACCACCCGTGGATGTTTCTCCGGCCATCAGAGTTTTACCCTGTAAAACTTGTGTCTTGATTACTTTCTCTTATCTCTCTCTTTGAATTGATAGCCGAAATCCAATCCTTGTTGGCATATCCAGAAATCAACGTCAACAATTGAAGCTAGAAGGAGGGGGCTGCTGAACCTTCGACTTGATCAAAAGCGATGGCAGGAAGTAGAAACAATTTTGGGGATGTTCACAATTCTCCTGACAACTTCCATGTTGGCCGTACCTCGCGGGATCTCGCCGCTACAACAGAAAACCAACCTACATTCCTGGCGGGGATCCAGCAAGTTCCTCCAACCAGTGGAGATCTGACACAATGTTTCCAAGAAGCGTTGCAACAACTGGTGGCAGACACAGCAAAGGAAGAAGTGGATCTACTGGCTACAGAAGCACAAACTCCTAACCTCCCACATACAAGGCTCTGTTCGGTGGTAGTAGGGCCAGAAATAAATACACCAGAAGTCGAAAGGAATCTTACTCCAATCAAACAGGCTGGACGTGAAACACCTGAAGAGGAAGGACCACGCCAGAAGAAGAACCAGGATCAGACAGCCCGGGCTAGACACCCTAAACATGACCGACACCGAAATCGGTAGTCATCAGAAGACAGCGAACGGTACTATCGCAAGTGTCATCATGGAATCATACGTGAAACCCGGCATCAAAGTGAAGAACCTGAAAGAGGAATGACAATCACCCATCTGTTCAACAATCGGGGAAGTCCAGTGGGAAACAGGGACGTTGTAATCCAAAGCTTAACCAGAGAAGTCGAGAACAATAGGCGACAAATGGACGCATTGGTAAGACGTTATGGGTATAACGATTTATCTGATGACGATTCTGACAGTCCATTCACCAAGGAAATCTTGCGGACCCATTCCCAGAAAGGTTCAGGATGCCGCACGTGGAGCAATTCAAGAAGGACACAGACCCAAATGAGCACGTCAGACGCTATAAAAGTGCTATGGCCCAGTATGCCCATAGTGATCCCTTACAGTGTCTTAACTTTCCATAAACTTTAGGAGACATGGGCTCAAGACGGTTCGGGAGAGCTAAGTAGGAGCTTCTCAAGACAATTCCTGAGCAATGTTCACAGGAAAAAGTCAGTGGCTTACCTTTCTCAAATAAAGCAAGGGAAAGATGAGTCGCTGAAGAAATACCTGGGGAGATTTGGCCAAGCAGTATCAGAATTTGGCAGTGCAAACGATGAAGCAATAATTGCTGCATTCATCAACAACCTGCAGAATGGACGACTATATTTCGATTTAAGAAGAGTCTGTTTGACCAGGTATGCAGATATGATGGACATGGCAGGAGGGTATGCATTAGTCGAAGAAGAAGAGTTAGCCACTGGAGGAAGCTACATGCATGGAGGTAAACCCGAGAAGGACACCGAGTCTAAGGAGCAGAACCAAAAGGGAAAACAGAAAGGAAACGGCAAAGAAAAGAACAATAACGAGGGAAACGGGCGTAATGCCGAACAAACAACGGAAAAATACCGAGACAGATACACCAACTACACCCTTCTTCAAAAAAAACAGGAGGAAATCCTGGCCATTCTAAAAACAAAGAATATGGTACAAGATCCACGCCGTCAATCTCAGTTTGCTCGGCGAGACACAACCAAATACTGCAGGTTCTATAAGGAAACCGGTCATGAGACTTCCAAGTGTTACCAGCTCAGAGATTACATAGAAACCCTCATTCGGGAAGGACATCTACAGGATGTGATCTTGAAATGGGATGAAAAATTAGAAGCAAAGAAAGAGATCAGGGCCGATCACAGCTCTGGTCGGAATCAAAGGGCCAGCCCAGAGGCCAATCAAGTAATACATACTATCTTTGGAGGACTATCCACTGGAAAAAGTAACCGAGAACGAACTCAGGAAATCAAAGAAGCAGTAGAAGCAAGAAATAACTTTGATGTAAACTCGGTTGAGCCAGACCCCAAGAGGATAAAGGAAGGATGAGACCCAATAACATTCACATAAGTAGACTTACATGGCGTCGATGCTCGGCCAAATGACGCTTTGGTCATAAGTGCCCGGATTGGCCACCGGGAAGTTAGGGGAATCCTGATAGATAATGGAAGCTCGACAGACATTCTCAATATAGCCGTTTACAATCAACTCAGGTTAGACCGAAAAGACCTACAACCCTTCCATACCCCACTCAAAGGATTCGATGGAGTTGATGTCAGGTCACTCGGGTTGGTAAAGCTACCTGTGAAGATTGGAGTGGCACCTTGCCAGAGAACTGTATTGCTCGACTTCGTGGTGGTAGACTTGGACAACTAGCCATATAATGCACTATTGGGTCGACCATTCCTGAATAAAACTAAGGCCGTAACAGCCACTTATGCCTTAATAATAAAATTCCCGACCGAACAGAGGGTCAGGGTAGTCAAGGGATCCCAAGAGATGGCCCGAAGGGCTAACTGGTCAGTATACAAGGACAAGAATGAACAGGTTTGCACTATAACACAGCCGAGTCAGAACGAAAAACCACTGTCATTCGAATTCGATCTAAGGGAAGAGCCGAATGAATCCAAAACTGAACCGGTTGAAGAAATCATCTTGAAAAAAGATGAACCAGACAAAAAGGTCAAGATCGGGGCCAACCTGGAAAGAAGAGTAAAACAAAGCCTCATTGATTTACTTAAAGAATACAGGGACGTGTTCGCTTGGAGTCATGAAGACATGGTTGGGATAGATGCCCAAATAATATCTCACCATCTCACAGTAACCCGAATGCAAACCGTTAATACAAAAGAGGAGATCATTCAATCTTGAAAGGAGTCAGGCAATCAAACAGGAAGTAGAGAAGCTACTCGCTGTAGGATCGATTAGAGAGGTCAATTACCCTCAATGGGTGGCTAATGTAGTCCTCATCCAAAAGAAGAATGGACAATGGAGGATGTGCGTAGATTTTACAGATCTGAATAAGGCGTGCCCGAAAGATAGTTTCCCACTTCCAAGGATAGATCAGTTGGTAGATGCAACATCAAGCCATGAATTGCTAAGTTTCATGGATGCTTATTCAGGATATAACCAGATCAGGATGAACAAGGCCGACGAAGAAAAAACAGGATTCACAATTGATCAGGGTTTATGCTGCTGTACAGTGATGCCCTTCGGATTGAAAAATGCAGGAGCAACCTATCAAATGTTGGTCAACAAAATCTTTTCACGGCAAATAGGAAGGAACATGGAAGTATACATTGATGACATGCTGACCAAGAGCATCACAGTAGACAAGCATACTTCAGATCTGCAAGAGACATTTGATATCTTAAGGAGATACCAGATGAAGCTAAATCCGAACAAGTGTTTATTCGGAGTTCCTTCAGGAAGATTCCTTGGTTTTCAAGTTCACCAAAGAGGAATCGAAGTCAACCCCGAGAAGATTAGGCCCTACAGAAAATGACTTCACCAAAGACACTCAAAGAAGTACACCGCCTAACAGGATGCTTAGCTTCCTTGGGTAGATTCATCTCAAAAGCAACAGACAGATGCTCACCCTTTTTTAAAATAATCAAGAAAGGAAAATGGCTCGAATGGAATGAAGAGTGTGAACAGGCTTTTATGAAAATCAAGGAATACCTAGGGCATGCACCCATCCTCTCAAAACCACAGATGGGAGAGATACTCCATCTATATTTATCAATCACAAAACTAGCAGCAAGCTCAGCCCTAGTTAGAACAGAAGATGGAGTACAGAAGCCAGTGTACTACACCAGCAAGGCACTTCTACCAGCCGAAACCAGGTATTCATAGGCAGAGAAAATAGCCCTAGCATTGGTTTCGGTAGCAAGAAAGCTAATGCCATATTTTCAAGCTCATACAATTCAGGTTCTCACCGACTGTCCATTAAAACAAATTTCTACAGAAGCCAGAGATTTTAGGAAGACTGACTAAATGGGCTATCGAGCTAAGTGAATTCAACATCCACTATGTCCCCAGGACATCCCTCAAAGGACAAACAGTGAAAGATTTTATAGCAGAGTTTACAGAGCCAAACCTAGTAGCAAAAAGAATGTTGAGCAAAAAGTTCCCATGGAAACTGTATGTAGATGGTTATTCAAACACTCATGGTAGCGGGGCAGGGATCGTAGTATGCACTCCATAAGGAGATGATGTTGAATGTGCCATGAGATTTGATGTTAAAGCAACCAACAATCAAGCCGAGTACGAGGTGCTACTAGCTGGACTCAGAGTCTACATAGCTCTCGGGGTAGATGAGGTTGAGATATTCAGCGATTCACAGGTAGTTATCAACCAGGTCCTGGACGAGTACCAAGCCAAAGATGAAGGCATGATAATCTACCGTGACATTGCAAAATAGCTCATCCAGAAATTTAAAGAATATAAGATTACCCAGATCCCCAGGGAGAAGAATGAAAAGGCAGACGCATTGTCCAAGCTAGCATCAGCAACAACCACAATCAAGCCAAAGACTATTCCGGTTGCACATCTCATTAAACCAAGCACAGCTGAACCCAGAAACTTAGAAATTTCAGAAATCCGAACACCTCCAGACGGTTGGATGACTCAGCTAAAAAGGTTCCTAGAAGAAGGCGTGCTACCGAAATATCCCTTACAAGTAAAACGTATCAGGTATAGATCAGCAAGGTACCCATTGGTTGGAGGAGAATTATACAGAATGAGGTATTCCCGAACACTCCAAAGATGTGTGTCAGAGGAAGATGCATATCGGATATTACAGGAAATCCATGCAGGAGTTTGCGAAAACCACACTGGAGGTAAAAGTTTGGCACATAAGATACTCAGGCAAGGCTACTATTGGCCTATTCTATTCTTAGATACACAGCAGTGTTCAGAAAGTTGCAATACTTGCCAAAGGATTGCTAATGACATCTGACAGCCTCCTGAGCAGCTCAAAAACCTCACGTCCCCATGGCCATTTTCCATGTGGGGTTTGGATCTAATCGGCCCAATGCGAGTTGGGACAGGAGGTGGAGCGAAGCATACCATGGTAGCTGTTGACTATTTCACGAAGTGGGTAGAAGCTGAAGCATTAGTGCATATCACAGAAGAAAACACCACAAATTTCATGAAAAAGAATATACTTTATAGGTTTGGAGTCCCAAACACTATAATCACTGACAATGACACTCAGTTCGACAACCTGAAATTCAGACAGTTGTGCAAAGAATACCAAATTGCCAATTACTATGCCACACCTGTCTACCCTCAAACAAATAGGCTGGTGGAAGCAATGAACAAAATCATCAAGCACACAATCAAAGCAAAACTAGACGCCAAGAAAGAATGCTGGGTTGAAAAGCTTCCCGAAGTATTATGGGCGTATCGGACAACAACGAGAACTTCAACATGAGAGACTCCATTCACTTTGGCATTTGGAACAAAAGCTGTTATCCCTATAGAAACATCATATGCGTCACCCCGGGTCAGGCTATATGATGAAGATCAGAACGTTGATATGCTATTGCAAAGTTTATATGAGCTAGAAGAGAAAAGGGAGAAATCCAGAATACGAAATATGGCATATCAGCAAAGAGTAGCTCGCCACTATAACTCTCACGTTCGGGTCAGAAAATTCCAGTTAGGAGACCTGGTACTCAAGAAGGTGTCATTGAACACAAAATAAAGCTGCAGGTTCCCTGACTGACAAATGGGAAGCCCCGTACAAAGTTGAAGGAATAGCTGGCCATGGAGCATACTGGATTGCACTACCCAATGGAGAGGTTTTACCCCGACCATGCAATGCCCAATATCTGAAGATTTTATATCCTTAAAATTATTTTTTGTTCTTTCTTCTAGTCAGGACAATTTTAGTTAAGATAAATATTAGCTGTGGAATTTGAAACTTTTTTATTTTTGCAGTTATGAATAAAAAATCAAACTCAAGATTTCCGAAAGAAAAGCATTGAACTCGGGATTTCAAAAAAAAAACATATGATAATAAGAACATATGGAAGACAAGCATGATAATGAGGACATGCAAATAGAATACTCGGGACCAATAAATCCTGAATGGGCGAAGAAGATCGAAGGAGCATGCTAACCGAGCAAGGTCAAATGACCTTAGTAAAAAGGCAAACCCGATGCACCAGCTCGGGACGCTATCGGGAAAAATTTCGGTGAAATGCGTTGCTGTGTTGAGCAATTCAAAAAGCTTAACGATTTGGCAAACCCTTGCACATAAAAACTGGGGAGACGTCATTGGTAATGCGTAAGGACTCGAACGTATGATTATGGTGAGCCATGATGTAATGTTCGGGTAGAAACTGTGTATGAAACACAAGTATAAACTCACTTGTCTGTTTTAAGATGACACGGTTAATACTAGACAGTTTAATAAGATACTTGACATAAAGATTACAATAGCCAGTTTAATAAGATACTCAGTATAAAAATCGCAAGAGCCAGTTTAATAAGATACTTGGCGGTCAAAGCTATTCGGAAAACAACTGGTTTAATAAGATACTCGGTGAAATTACCCGAATATTAGAGTTGAATAACATACTCGGCAACAGTCAAGAAATTTCTTTAGCAATGAAAACAGATTCAAAACCATTCAGCTCAGAAAAAATAAACTTGATTTTATTAATCTCCTAAGAATTCTTTACAAAGAATTGTAGAAATCTACAAAGAATTACAAAGAACTTTTTACAGTTCTACAAAAATCAAGGTTGTGAGGATTTCGAGCCCTTGCCAATACTCGGGTCAGGCACCATCTCATACTCGCGGAGCAGACTTTCGTTAGATGGCCAGACAATTATGTCGACTGAGTCATCCATCCATTGGTTGTAATCCTCCACCAGAATCGGCCCGACATCAGGCTCCACACCCTCCACGATCGACTCTTTACTGGCATAGAAGGTCGAGATGGAGTGTTCGGATGGAATCTCTAAATGCATAGGATAGGGCTCTTTGCCTTGGCTACTACAGTAAGCTCTCCATTCCTTCATCTGAGTTTGAAGAGACTCTAAGGACCGATCCACATGATGTTTGATTGACAACTCCCAATTGGTTCGGGCCTTCTCAGTTGCCCGATTCTTGACTCTAAAGAATTTGCCAGCTGAAACCAGCCCTCGTTGAAACTCCCAAAGGAGAAGAGCATCGTAGGCAGGGGATCTTTTGAAACGATCCACCCATTGTATTTCAAGTTCCAGCCTGGCCACTCGGGAAAAGGATTCGACTGTCAACGCTTGGAGCTCAAGATCTTTAATTTTCTGCTCATATGCCGATTTAGACTACTCCGCTTCCTGCTCGACCTTGAACATAGATTCCTGGGCAAAAGATAATAAGTTCTGAAGCGATGTTGCTTTCTCTTCTACCGAAAAAGCCTTTTCCTCGACCTCCATCTGTTTTGCCAGACAGTGGTCTAAAAAAACTTGTGCAGAACCAACCTCCTGTTGGTAAGCCGTTTCGACCCGAGCACGCCGATCCTCACTTTCCTTTAGCTGAGCTTCCAAACGCCTTATTCGATCAACTTGATGTTGCTGCGTCCGAAATAGCTTAGCGAATTCGGCCACCATATACCAAAAAGGTTTAATTAAAAATCTAAATCTGGCAAACAAGCAAAACAATTAAAGAAAAGGGTAACTTACATAAGATGCACCGTTGAAAAAATTCTGAAGACGGTCAATCAGAGAGCCATCTCGAAAAAAGCTCCAACGGTCGTTTCCGATAAAAGCTCGAATAGATGACATCCCCCGCAACATATCTTGAGGAGAAGGATATGAAGAAACCCTTGAGGATTCAGCCCCAAGATTTCCAACCTCGGGGGTAGGGGAACTCTTGTTTGGATCTGAAGCCGACGCATCCGCTGACGCTTCAGCATCAACACTCGGGGGAATCTCATCCACATCATATTCATCGCTAGAGTCCATGAATGAGACCACTCAAGTGACCTTAAGTGGGCGAGTCGGGGAGCTGACTGCTTTTCGCTTCTCACCCCGAGAACGGTGGAAGCTCAGATTAACTGCTGGATCTTCCTGAGTATCATCCCGGAAGGCTTCAAAAAATTCGGGACCTATGGGTACCTGTCCCGCAGAGATATTACCTCTATCACCGGCATCAGTCCGCTCGGCCCTTGCCCTCCTCCTGGCAGCTGAGTATCGGTCGGACCACTTAGACCACTAGTTTCCCCAGCTGTCGGTTGAAAAGCGTTCTCAGGAACATCTTCGGGAATTTGCTCTTCAACCACATCAGTCTCCTCGTCTGACTCAGGTGGGGCGATGCCTTCATTGCCTTGACGAGAAGCTTCTTTCCAACTCACCTGAATAATTGACTTCACCTGGCGAGCCTGAAGATCACAGACGACATCCGTATCATACACTTAGAAGAAAAAAGGAACCGTATCAGAATACAAATCAAAAAATATATAATGAGGAAAATGTTACAAAAATCTCTTACATCGCCTGCGGTAGCCCGAAATCTTTTCAAAGAAGCCGAACTCAATCATCTTTGACTCAACGAAGAGATAAGTTTTGCTCATCTTCTCCAAAGTGCGAACCGCTGCCCGAACAAGTCTGGTCAGCTCCGTATCGTTGTACTCAATTTTCTTCTTGTTCCAAATCTCAGGGGAACAGAAGAAACAGTAGACCTTCAACGCCGTCCGAGTACCCCTAACTGAAACAGTAACCTCAAGCCCGAGACTCCCTCCGGTGAAAAACCAACTGTTCTTCCAGAACTTGTTGGACGTAGAAAATCCCCATATAAAACCCCTTTTTTTAGGGTTATCGAAGATATCAACTTTCCAAACTCGCTTTTATCCCCTTAGGGACCCAGCAATCTGGTGAATTAGACATGAGGAAGTAATTCTCCAACTTGCCCGATTGTATCAGTGTAAAGAAGTGCTTGATTTCATTCGGGGATGGCGGTGATAAGTTCATCCGGATGAACATGTTCCACATGTACATCAAAATTTTGTAGCTATTCGGGGCCAACTGAGCCGGAACAATCACTGCTTCAGCCAAAAACCAAGCAATGAATGGTTGGAAGGGAAGAGTGACACCACAGCAGAGCATGGATCTGTAGATCACCACTATACCCGGGGGAGGATTCCATGCAGCTCTATCACCCGATGGAATCAAAGTGACCGAATCGGACAAATCGAATCGGGAACGATACTTTTCTATTTCATCTTCCCTGACTACATTCGGCTCGGTATCAAATCCACTCGGGCAAGTAGCAGAGAAAGAAAGATGAGATGTTCTGAATGCCTCTTCAACGTCGTTCTCGTTGACAGTCTGCTCCCTGATCAGAATATCACCCGAGTTGTGCTTACGGACTTCACTTATGCTTTGATGTTTTCCCATCCTTCGAAAAGGTACTATGTGATCAGAAATATCAGAATCAGAACTAGATGAAGAACTCAATACAGGGATAAAAGTGACGTCAATGTGAAGCCTAGAAACATCAACTTCAAAAAATGGAGGTTCATCAACGGGGATTTCCCCCAGTAATCTCCTAATGCAAGAAACCAACTGGAAATCTCCACATTCTAATGCATCAAGAGCGACATTAAAAAGACGATGACGGGAAGATGACTCCATTAGAAAATAACCTTGAATAAAGTTTGATGCAAGATCTTCAATGGAAAGTCACAACCTTCTGCGTAAAGAAATCTGAGTTTAAGAAATTTTTCTGCTGAGTGCTGAGTGAAGAATTTAAAGAAATCAAAGCACAAAACCCTAGATTTCAAGGCGGGAAAAACAAATGATAAGGATTGATGACGTAGGTGGCGCACGGGGAAGCGCGTGAGTCATTTCTCATAAATGATATCGAAAAACGAAGAGGCAAGAGACACGTGTCAGAAGGAGAACTGGTTTTCACCTTCAGAACTTCAAAACGTCGCCATCATTAAAGATCTGGTGTAAAGGGACAAATCGAATTTGCAGGGTCATCATTAAGACACGTCGTTATGACAAGATGTTTACTCGGGTGCTGAAAAGATATTGAAAACTAATTAAAACACTTTTGCCCGAAGAAACCTAGTTCAGTAAAAATATTTTAAGGGGGTATTGTCATATGTGAATTTTATCGGATGAACACATCATTAATAAAGAGGATAAATTGCCAAGTGGATATCCGAGTAGACATTTAGAAAATATCCTATAAGACATCACCGAAGAAGATAACCCGAGTAAGCAGATATTGAACAAAACCTACTCAGGATCAATCAACATCATATATTACTCGGGACCAGCTAACAACACTCGGGACTGGTTAAATGACGCTTCTACTTGGGATCAAATGGCGATTACTCGGGACCAACAAGTATTGCTCTTACTCGGGACAAACATAATGAAAATCAAATGAAGGCCCCAGTACATAGCTCACTTGGATCAAGTCATAAGGATATATAAAAATATCCATATCAAAAAGGAATCCCAATAAAAATAGATTATTAAACAGGAAAGGTTCCCAATCAGGCATCAACTTTACTTCTTCAAAAAAACTACTCCTATAAAGGAAATAAGTCCTAATTGAACTACGTTGCTAGAGTCCCATTCACTTTCAATACAAGACTCCGAAACAGGAAAGAAGACAATTAGCTTCAAGCAAGCACATAATCGTAATTGAATACAAAGACTTATTACTTGTATAAAGCAAATTAGGGTTCTATAAACATATAAATAGACCCATAATCTCGTCAAAAAAGAGATAGAGAGCAATCAATAGAAAAATACAAAGAGACAAAAGAGAGATCAGGAGCTTGTAACATTATAAATTCATAGTGGATTTTGGCTTGGTTGATCTTTCAACCACCCGTGGATGTTTCTATGGCCATCGGAGTTTTACCACGTAAAACTTGTGTCCTGATTACTTTCTCTTATCTCTCTCTTTGAATTGATAGCCGAAATCCAATCCTTGTTGGCATATCCAGAAATCAACGTCAACAAGCTTTATCTTCTCCGTCATACACTTCATCTTCCGTATAATAAATACTAACTGTATTCTCTAATCTTATCTGCTCATAATTCATATTTTCTATAAGAAGCTTGTTTACTTCTTTATCATCTAGTTCTATATTATTATAAATTTCTTCAAATACTTCTTCTGGTAGGTATTCCACTGGCTTATTGAATATTAATTCTATAATGTGTTCTTTATTTTCTACTAAAGTTTTTTCTTTATTAATGGCTTGTTCCATTACTAGTCTTCAAATTCTTCTTCAGTTATTTCTATATTACCTTGTTCCTTATAATCTTTAAATTTTTGGAAAGTTTGGTTATTCTTATCAATGTATATACTATTATCTTCGGGGATTTCTATGTTTCGTATTTCTAACTCGGGTAATTTCCATTCTAATCCTTAGGTATTTTCATTCTTACATAATCACTATGAAAATGTTATACTATACTTTTATTTATGAATCTAAACTTCTTATGATATTTGTTATAGCACCTTCCTAATACAAATATTTTATCCTAAGATTCTTATACTCTGCGTTCATGTCAAAACCTTTGGTTTGTATACTTAATTTTTTTTTACTACAAAATTCACTGATATCTATGTATATATCTGGGAGACATCCTACTACTGCTACCTTATTTCTGAGATCTACTTCAGCTGTTGCCAACTGAGCTTGTTCATGATTGCTAAATCTACCATCATATAAATATAAATGCGCTTTTGTATCTAATCCTGCTCTAGTCTGACTAAGTATTCCTATTATAACCAAAATCAACACCCATCTCCAGATATCAAACACCCACCCACACCATAACATCACCAAATCCTCCATATTCTTCACATTCCCAACGAACCCACTAGCGTCTATCGGTGCTCCAACTAGCCGGCATGAACAAGACGACAACCAGCCCCGCCTACTCAAATCAACGCAAACCAAATCCATTTCTCTTCTTTCTTTATCTCTCTGTAATTCTTCTTCGTTGGTTTGGGGCCGTAGGCAAGAACGAGCCCAGATCTCCTCTCGATCTCTTCTTGTCGCTGGTTGACGGTGGGGGTTTGACTGGATTCGCTTTTAGGTTTGACAGTGGGTGTTTGGTTTGGGTTAGAGGGTGGTCGTGTTTGACAGTGGTTGATAGTAGGTGGCGATGTTTGTGGGTGGCTAGGATTTTAGTGATAAACGCCGATCTCCTCTTGTCGCGGATCCCTCATCTTTCTTCCTATCTATATTTTCCTATTTTTTTCCTTTGATAGATGGGTAACCGCCGCCACGAGGTGCATTGATGGACTTTTCATGGCGACGACGGGTGTGGTTATGGTATATGGGCTTGGTTGGATTTAAGCTAGTGATGGTGTGGTTGATGGGTTTGCTTTTGGATTTGAGGGTTGTTGACGTCGATTTCTGGATGTGTAAGAAATAGCCAACAAGAATTGGATTTCAGTTGTGATTTCAAAGAGAAAGAGATGGAGAAAGTAATTGGACGTAAGTTTTTTACGTGGTAAAACTCTGATGACCGGAGAAACGTCCACCGGTGGTTGAATGATCAAACAAGCCAAAATCCAAAATGAAATAATAAAAATACAATTCTCGATCTCTCTTTCTTCTCTCTCTATTTTTTCTATGATTGTTGTATGTATCTTTTTTTTGGCGAGATTATGGGTCTATTTATATGTTTATAGAACCCTAATCTGCTTTGTATAAGTAATAGATCTTTGTATTTAATTATGATTATTTACTTGCTTGAAGCGGACTGTCTTCTTTCCTGTTTCAGAGTCTTGTATTGAAATCGAATGAGACTCTAGTAATGTAGTCCAATTAGGACTTGTTTCCTTATAAGAGCGTAGTCTTTTTAAAGAAATAAAGTTGTTTCCTGATTGAGAACCCTTCCTGCTCAATATTCTGTTCTCATTGGGATTCCTTTTTGATATGGATATCTTCGTGTATTTAATGACCTAATTCGTGTGAGTTAAGCGCTGAGTTTTTTATTCAGTTTTCTTCATATTTGTCCCGAGTAAGGACAATACCCGTTGGTCTTGAGTAACATCATTTGATCCCGAGTAGAAATGTCATTTAACCAGTCCCGAGTGTCATTAACTTATCCAGAGTAGTATATGATGTCGATTGACCCTGAGTAGGTTTCGTTCAACATCTGCTTACTAGGGTTTTCTCTTCTTCGGTGATGTTTTGTAGGATATTTTCTGAATGCCTATTCGGATGTCCACCTGGCAATTTATCATCTTTGTTGATGACGTGTACGTACGATAAAATTCACATATGACAAGGGTTAAGGTTTGATGATTGACATGGTGGTGAGTTTTGGTTTTGGAGATGGATGTGTTTGGTTTCTGGTGTTGAATGTTGATATGGAAAGAAATTCTGGATAATTGAATGGTGTTGAATCATTTGAAATTAAAATAATTTTGGTTTCAGTTTCTTGAATTTATTGTGAATGGAATTGAAAATTATTGGTTTCAGAATCTGGGTTTTATATTTTGGTGATTAGAAATAATAAAAAATCAAAACTGATAAGGAAAGAAATTCTGAAAAATTGAAATCGATTTGGAGATCTTAGAAAGATCGCTGAATCTCCACCATTTTTTTAATTTTTTATTTTTTCAGTTTTTATTTTATTTTTTTATATAATTTGAGTTTTAGGGCATAATTGTATTTTCTCACTAACCTCAAATATTCAAGGGCAAATATGTCTTTTAATATGAAAATTAATATTATTGACAGAAAAACTAACAGGAAGGGGGAATATGATGAATATTTCCAGTTTCAGGGGGGAAAATGGCTAATAAGCAAAATACAGGGGGGAAATTTACTAATAAGTCATAATTTAGGGGGGAAATGATACTATCCCTAAATTAAAGGATAAAATTGTCATTTTAGCTTAATTAAATTATAGAAGAATGAAAAATTTCTTTAACAAATTCTGTCATAGTTAACCGTTTGTAAATTAGTTAAAAGGACGAAAGTGGTGTATTTTTAAAAATTGAGGGACTCAAGTTACTTACATGACAAAAAGGTTTAAAAAGATGACATTATGTGAAAAAGTATGGACGTGAGTGATATTATCCATCAAATATGCATCCTGAAGAAGTGAAAAAAAAAGGAGAGTCTGAAAAAAAAATCCGTGGAAATAATTAATTTTGATCAATAATAATAATAATGCTATCTATAAATTTGATGGAGGGAGGAGATTGGATCTCTCCATCCAAATTTTTTTAATAATTAATTAAGTATTATATAAATATTTAATAATAATTCTTTCATATTAATAGATAAAAAGATGGATTTTCCCCCAGCAGTCAACGGTAAAAAATGTATGTACAATTATGAGCAAAAGTTGTAAACCTACAAGTAGGGATGAATGTTTGGGGAATGAGGATGGATATAGGTCCTCCCATCCCCATCCCCACTTCCTAGGCCCTTCCCCCATCCCCCTCCATTTTCCCATTTGGGGAACATGGGGATGGGGATGGGGATGGGGATGAGGATGTTTGGGGGGAGGTCCCTCCATCCCCATCCCCATCCCCAGTTCTCCATTTTCCCCGTTTTCTCGTACCCCGGTCCCTCATTTTTTCATTTTCCTATTTAATTGAAAATTATAAATTAAATTTTTTAAAAATAAAACTTTCATTACAAGTAAAAAAGAATAATACATTACAAATTCAACATAAAATGTTTTAAATAATTCAAATATATATTATAATTATATTTATATACTTTTGGGGGGAATGGGGAAATGAGGATCCCCATCCCCATTTTAATTTGGAGATGAAAATCATCCCCATCCCCCCCCCCCCCATTTTCCAAAAAAAAAAAATCCCCAAATGGGGATGGGGGTGCGAGGATTTAGGGCCCCGGGGATTAATGTGCATCCCTACCTGCAAGTTCGTAGATATAATGTTATGGGTGTTTGTGTAATTTTCCAAAATTATGTTAAAATGAGTTAATATAGGTGTTACCGTGAAAATGGATTTAAAATTGGTTAAAACCATAATTTAGGACCCAAAGGGCCCAACTAAACCCAAAAATTAGAAAACTGATCCCAATAAGACCGAACCGATAGACGATAGTGTTCGGTTTTATCATCCAAAAGCACCTTGTTTGATTTTCAAAACAGAAAATCGGACTGATAAATTTGCACCCCCAAGTCCATGTATAAACATTTACTTCGGAATATCGTATATTACATGGGTTTTGGTTATTATTATTATTATTATTATTATTATTATTATTATTATGCGTTATTTAGGTATTTGAGAAAATCAGTCATTTAAAATTGAATTCATCATTTTCTAGAAAATTCTAATTATTTCTTACCTACGTGAAACCATTGTTAATACTATGTGAAATCATATTCCATACTACTTGAAATTTTGTAAAAATTGAGTGGGAGAACAGAGGGCATGGCATTCAAGACAATTCATTTGTCATTTGACAGTCACATATATGGAATTTTCCCAAAAAAATCTTCCAGTTAAGGCTTAGATCAAATTCTGTAGGATAATATGTGTTAGTTAATATGATAAAAGGGGAAATGAAGAAAGACAAGAGAAGTCTATCCTTACTGTTAACTGTGCAATCTCAAGAGCTGAAGTTAGACAAGCTTCAGCTCAGGACTTTTCACAAACACTTGGTGGTCGAAAACCTTTACTAATTGAATACGAAGATGTCAACGGTTTGTTACGTTGACTCTCCAGATTCCAGCTTAGCACTTATCAGGATCGTTGATCTTTTGGCTCATCTTGTTGACCGTTAGATGGATTAGAAGCGGTTATTTATGTCCAATTTGTTAGCATATTTTTTTTAGAAAAGCAAGCAATTATTTAAACACCGATGTAGTTAGTTATTGAGATTAGTTGAACAAAAATTAACAGAATTCATTGTTCTCCATCAATAGTTCTCTGTTAACAATTTCCGGATTCTCTCCATTTTCTATATGGTATTAAAGCCACTCGACGAAAGTCATGGCATCTTCTACAGAAAACTCTTCAATGGCGATCGGCTGCCAACAAAGCTCTGTCATCGGAGCATCGTTTTGTTCTCTATTCAACTCTCAATAGAACTTCAATCTATCGATCAAACTTGATCAAAATAACTATTTGTTTTGGAAGGCTCAAGTGTTACCTGCCATTAGAGCTTACAACATGGAAGACTACATATTTGAACTCAAGTATATTCAAGAAGTCACTGCAGAAACAAATGAGGTAACAAATCGAATCTCCGATGAATTTCTTACATAAAGAAGAACGACAAACTTCTTGTGTGCCGGTTGATTTCTACTCTAAGCGAGTTAATTGTAGGTCAAATTACTCAATGTACAACTACGTTCGAGGTGTGGTCCACACTTGAGAGAATGTACTCTCAACAGTCTAGGCTCATATATTGCATCTTAGGTCACTAATGCAATCTTTGAAGAAAGGCTCTATGAGTATGTCTGATTACATACTAAAAATGTAAGGACTGGTTGATAACTTGTCTGTTGTTGGTCAACTAACAACAGATCAAGATGTTATTATGAGTGAAGCTCAATACTTTTTGACGACTCAAGAACAAAGGCTTGAGCAATATCACTCCACTGCCTCTGTTGATTTGTCACATGCCTCAGCTAATCTGGTTTCCAGTGATAGAAGGTTTCTATAAGCCCCAGAGCCGCGTACTGGAAGAGATTTCTAAAACTTGTATAAAAATAATTAAACGACTTTAAAACCGTGTACGGTATATAAGAATAAATATGAGGCTAGATTCAAAATCATGCATACAGGCTAACTCCTTCGTTTTTTTCCTTCTTGATATTGCTTTCCAATTTATATCACTGGATCTTCCTCGCTATCTCCCAAGTTTCAGTAACTGCGTATGAGCACATCATGGGCTTCGCATGGTTATATGGAGGCTGAAGAAACAATACAAAACAACTCTTGTTTTGATGTATATGGAATTCGGCCACTTAAATATTATAAAAATATAAAAAATAAAAATAAACTTTTTTTTTTCTCTATTCCCTCTTTTTGTTTTTTCCTTTCTCTTGGTTCACGTGTGTTATTTTCTCTTTAACAACCTCTCAAATTGTATGCATTCTTCTTTTTAATAATAATAATATATATTAACAAGATACTAATTCTATTCCAAATAAGGATAATTAACATTTTAGTGTTCAAGTTAATATAGGATTCTAAATCCCACATAACGCTAGTTCACTGAGACTTGAACACTTGACCTAATTAGAAAATAAAATAATCTTATTATTTTATCCTTTTGTCTCAGTTATGGTTAGAACCCATAACCAATATTAATAATTAATTAATAATTTTCAATTATTAATTTACTAATTAAATAATCTAATAATTTAATTAATTTAATTATTAATATATTAATTAATTAATCTCATCATTTAATTAATTCCTTGAATAAATATGTGTTACTTTCGTAACACAATTAATTGGACAATTCAATTAAATAACCATGACCCCTATTACTATTAACGTTCCGGGCTAACAAGGAGACCTAATGGACCCACAATCTTGAGCTCCAATAATCCTTAGAAAAATTAATTAAACTTTTTAATTAATATTTCATGATTATTAACCTCGCAGTTACTCTCGTAACTGTAGATGTTTTTACATAAATCAAAATTCATTGTCCATCGATATAGCTATTACATATGGTATGATTCTCTACAAGTAAATCATAATTAGAGCTGTGTTATAAAGTCCGTTATATCCCTCTAATTATATCTTTTCCATTAAGTGTCATTAATTCTTTAATGAACAATTATATCCTTCATTACGGAATAGATTACAGCTGTAGATTAACCACAAATACAGTACCTAACTTTATTCGCTCTCTACGGACTCTTTAGATTGCAAGTCTCCAACTGAATTCCTCTGTATATGACACTCATATACTCAGTTTAAAATTACATTTGAAAATCTTGGATGTTTAACACATATGATATAAAAGTATGAGACATATTAATAGAATGAAAAGACTACTTCTTTTATTTATAATTTATTATTATTTACATATTACAAGCTTAAGGGTAAAAACCCCAACAATCTCCCACTTGCACTAAATCATGTGAGACATATCTTGTAATTCTAGACCCTCTAAATGACCTTCAAACACTTTAGTCGTTAAGGTCTTCGTAAATGGATCAGTACGATTGCCTTGCGATGCTATCGTGATCACAGTGACATCTCCTCTCTGCACTATCTCTTTGATGGGTCTCTGTATGCTTCCATCTTTTGTGGCTTCTTGGTTATTTGGAATTTGCCATAACACCACTATTATCACAATATAGTTGATGAGCTTACCCAAATCCAGAATAAATCCCAGAACACTCATGAACTTACGAAGCCATACAACCTCCTTAGTTGCTTCACAAGCGGCTACATATTCAGCTTTCATGGTGGAATCAACAATACATGATTGATTGACACTCCTCGATAGTTTGGTGGTATTCATTTGTTAGGATTATGCTCGATAGCACGAGTATAATATTGTATTTGACAATCTTTTCATATTAATAAAGTGATTTCTAGTTTAACAAATCTTATAGCATTTATAGTTTAATTATTATAATTGTCAAAAGTAAATAATCATAAGGTCAAAAGACTATGAGAAAAGAAGAATTGTTCATACATCTAGATATGTATGAGGTAGACACAATTCTTTAGTCAGTCTTGAATAATATTCACAACTTAAGATAAAAGGTTGGACACCTTTATCTTGTCAAAGTTGTAGATTCTTTTGCTAGCATTTGAGTGAGATTAAATGTGTTATGATAAAATCATTAAAGTGTGGTGTCTTTGGGCAAAAGATTCTAGTGCACTGGGTGCATTGAATAGGATCACAATGAAATACTTTATCTAGAACCGTCAATAGATAAAAGTTTTTCATTTGAAGACAATCGGAGAGTCTATCTCAATCTTTAAATAAATGATGGACTTATGGTTGCAAGTGTTATCATTTGAGCTATCAATGAGTACGATTATATAGCATAGTTTATCCTCAATAGTTTTGTGGTATTCATTTGTTAATCGATAAAGGACTTCATTTATAGATATGGACATCGTGGCTCCATTTATTAAATGAGAGTAGAATATCATCATATGGATGTTTTGAGCTATTGGATATTAAATCTTAACGTTAAGTTTTCAATAGTGTCTGTTGAAACATGGCTTCTGGACAAGTCAAAATATGTAAGTTCAAAATGTGGTCAAATGAGTAAATATGGTAACTTGGAGAGCTATAGACGGTTTATGAGCTCTTGGCGATTACTGATATTCTTCACGAGGATACACTTTCTCCAATAAGGTTGTCTAGGGTACGAATGAGTAACATCAACTTATTCTATTTTTATTTAAGAGTTCAATTTTAGTTCTTTAGTGGAATGAACTAAAATTAAATAGATCGGACCTAAGTGAATCATTTGTTAATTGTGATTAGGTTGTGTCTATTGGAGCTTAAATTTTGATATCCCGCCAAGATCCCCAATCCACACGAACTTGTATGGATCACTTGATATATTCTATTGGACCAATTCAGGGGTCCATCTAGAATTGTATTGAGGTATGTGGACTTGTTTCTTTTTGTAAGAATGGGTCTAGTTCACATGTAGACTTTTTATAGAGGTCAAATAGATTTAATAAAATAAAAAAAATAATATATTGGCTCATATATATGTGTTGGGCGGCAAGACTATTTAGAATAGCTTAATTATATTATATTATTTTATTATTTAATTAAATGAAAATTATATTTGATAAGTAGATAAATAAAAAGAATTATTTATCTAATCAAATTAGGAAGTCTTTAATATGGTTATAAATACACTATTGAGTTAGATTATGAGTCTTGGTGTAGGATAGAATTCTTTTTAGAAAAGGATTCTTAACCACCAAGTAAATCTACCTAAGGAAAGGATTCTTAACCACCAAGTAAATCCTTCCTAAGAGAGGATTTGGTCTCCTATATATACAACTAGTAAATTTCGACCAAGCCTTAGTTTTTGGTGTGAGAAGTTGTTTTTTATTTGTTTTTTTATTGTTATAAAAAAAAACCTTCGTCCAACTCATTGTGTGAAGAATTCGACCAAGCATAGAGAAAAGATGGAACGTTTTTTGTTTTCGATAGTACACTAGTATCCTTTTGCATCAAAGGGGTTTTGTGTACAACATCGAATCAAGGTTCACATGAGTTTCAATCAAATTGAATGATAATTAAAAAGTGACCGGACGTTCTTGGTTTTTCTCTTGGAGGATTATTGTGACTAACAAAGAAGAAAATTTTATCTGTTTCCATCCTCAGGTATTCAATTTAAAGAAAGGGAGCCCACACTCCTAGGTGATTCACATCCGTGATTGGATTGGAAGATCTTACGGATTCAATTCGACGCTAGTTCAATCGTCACGAAAAAAAAAGATAAGATACTTTTTATATACATCAATTAATCTAGGGTTAAGATTCTTGTTATAAAAAGGGATTTTTTTTATATACGCAAACCCTAATTTTCTAATTTTCTCACGTTTCCGTTACGTTTTGAACCGATTTTCCCTACACTCCACACTATAGCTCCATCACTAAGGATGAATATTGACATATATATGGATTTTCTAAAATCCTTGTCTGACTTTAAATCAAAATCTGTATACCCTAATAGGATCCTATCCTATCTTGAATATACTAGCATACAGTTTCTCATTCTCTGAAGATACTTGAGTATGGTCTTTACCGTAACCTAATAATCTAATCCTCGGTTGGACTGAAATCTGTTGTCTACTTCAACTGCGAAACAGATGTCTGGTATCGTCATAACATAACATACATAAGACTACCTACTGCTGATGCATAGAGAACTTGTCTCATACTCTCAACCTCTTGAGGTGTCTTAGAAGACTGTTCCTTAGACAAGTGAACTCAATGTCTGAAAGGTAAATAACCTTTCTTGGAGCTTTGCATCGGGAATTACATAAGAATCTTATTGATATACAATGCTTGAGACAATGCCAAGAGTTTGTTCTTACGATCCCTTATTATTTGGATCCCTAGAACATAACTCGCATCTCCCAAGTCTTTCATTTGGAATTAGCTTACCAGCCAGCTAGCCCTTTGCTTCTGATAACACTCCTATAACATTCCCAATTAGTAGGATATCATCTACGTATATGACTAAGAAAACTTTCTTTTTGTATTCACTTGTAAACACAAGGCTCATCGATATTTTTCTCAAAACCATAGGTTTTGATAGCATTATCAAACATAATGTTCCAAGATCTAGAAGTTTTTTTTCAGTTTATAAATGGACCTTTGTAGCTTGTAAACCCTTTGCTCTTGATCCTAGGACACGAATCCCTCTGGTTGCATCATATAGATGCTTTCATCAAGATTGCAACGTCCATTTATCAAATTTCATAATCGAAATAGACAGTAATGGATAAAAGAATTAGAATAGACCTACATAGCTACTGGCAAGAAAGTCTCTTCAAAATCGATCCCCTCTTTTTGGGTATAACCATTTACCACTAGTCTTGCTTTGAAGGTCTCTACCTTCATGTCTACTCATTTCATTCTCTTGAAAATCCACTTACATCCAATAGGCTTTATCTCATCTAATAAGTCTACAATTTTCCAGAATGAGTTGGAGTACATGGGCTCAATCTCATGATTCATGGCTTGAAACCATTCCTATTTGTCCGAATCTTCCATTGCATATTTAAATGACAATGGATCATCCATACTATTATCAAATATAACAGCTTGTGCCTCCTCAATACCTAAATAACGACCAGGTTATCGTACAACCCTCCCACCATGCTTAGGTGGTATTGTGGTCTAACTAGGAACCGTATGACTCTCAAACGTAGGTGGAACAACAACTCTTGTTGTTTGAGCACTAGTCGTGGCTCTAACTCATTTAACACAATCTTGCATCTAGGTTTATGAACATTCATATAATTCTCTTCAAGAAACTGCATTTGTTGGTGCAAACACCGTGTTTTCTTTAGAACTATAGAAGTATCCACCTCAAGTCTTTTTGAAATAACCTACAAATAAGCAGACCATAGATTTAGGGTCTAGCTTTAGGGTCTAGCTTTCCAGTTATGTTTTTCAATATATGTACTGGACACCACCATATGTAGAAATGTCATAAACTAACTTTACGACCATTTCACAACTCTAAGGGAGTTTTAGGAATAGATTTGGATGGGACTAAAATAAAAATGTAAGCTGTTGTTTGTAGTGACTATCCCTAAAAATAGTTTGGTAATGATGGGAAACTAATCACAGATCTCACAATTTCCATCAGGGTTCTATTTCTCCTCATCGCATCACCATTCTATTGTGGTGTTCCAGGAGTTGTGAATTGGGACACAATCTCATTCTCAATTAAGTAATCTTCAAGCTCTTGATCAAGATACTCACCTCCACGATCCGATCATAGAGCTTTGATTGTTGCCTAATTGGTTCTCAACTTCAACCCACAATTCTTTAAATTTTTTAAAAGTTTCCGACTTCCGTTACATTACATAGACATAATACTTATAACCACCCCTTACTTTAACATTCATTGGTCCGCAGACGTCTGAATGTATAAGCACTAGGGATTTCATAGCTCTAAGCCCTTTTCCAATAGAAGATCTTTTGAACATTTTAACTTTTAAACAGGATTCGTAGACAGGTAAATTGTCAACTCTAACTGGCTTAAAGACCCATTTTTTACTAGTCTATCTATCCTGTCGAGGTTAATATGGCCAAATTAGATGCCATCAATATTGTTAAGTTTTTAAGTCTTGTGTTGACATAATTCTATATCAAAACAATATTTGCTTTGTATTGATTAGTTGTCTAGGATTTATGAATCATCAAGCTTCAAGGAATGGACAACAATTCAAGCAAAGTGATGGCTATAAGAGGAACAAAGCTTCATTACATAGCTAAAGGTATATTGAGATCACTTTCCTCTTGCAAGGCATATGTACACACACACATATCATACATTTATGTCCCTGTATCGTTGTGCAAAAATTGTTATGAAACATGCTCACATTTATTCATGTATGCACATGCATTAGTTTTAAAGGTGATAAATTTTGTGAAATTGCCTGTTATAGACTATTTCTAGGAAATTATATACTTGTTTGTTCTTGTGTTCATGTTATTGTATTTGTATGATATTAAACTTGAATTTGTACTTATAATGTTCCATATTGAGTTATAGTCTTTTCAGTTTCTCATCAATTAAGTTTCGATTTCAAATTAAGTAGTTAAGAAACTTTTCATGATTTTATCGTACATGGTTTTCATTTCTGATTTTCAAGATTGAATTTCATATTTTTTGAATTTTTTTTCTTGATGTCTTTTGTGCACGAGAGATTCCAAATTTGTAATCCAAAATATATTCAAAATTGAAGGAAAAGAGGAAGAGGACAACCTCCATTTCCCGTTGAGGCGTGTGAACCTCCACAAGAAAGGAGGCCCACTACCTCGTGGAGGGCATGCACCTCCACAGGATAAAAAGGTGCCCCTCTCCCATTGGTTGTTGATTTCCCTCTTTAAAAATTTCCCTTTAAATACTCCTTTCCCTCTCATTCTTTTCCAAGAAGAAAAACTTGAAAAACTTGTGTAGAAATTTTCTCTCTAACTTTCTTAGTTTCCAAACACTATATCTTTTTCATTCGGAGTCCGATTTGAGTGATTCAAGTTGGAGATTTTTCTTCTACCATTCCTCTATCTTTTACACAAGATTTTGGAGCCATTTGATTGATTTTTCTGGTAGCCTAACAAACACAAACTGGACTGTACAGTTTTCACTTGAGGTAATGATTTCTCTATTGATATTTTAGCTTCAAATCTTCAGCTATCTTGGGTTTTCTTCTTCAATACATGTATGTATGTTGCGTTTACTTTGATTAGAGTTTCAGACTCTATAGAAGTTAGATTGAGCTTTGATTGAATCTTACATATTGAGTTAGGTTTTTGTAAAAGCCTATGTTTTCACATGCTCGTATTTTGTATTGTGCTAGCTTTCTATCTAGGACTATTTTGATTGAGTGATTTTAATTGAAAATAGTAGGTCTTTTATTTGACCGTTTTCATGCTTAGCATAAATTTTATTGAATATTTAGAGCTAGGTATGTTTCAATTGAATACTTTGTGAATACATGTTCTATATTTCTTGCTAGGAATTCTATTGATCACATGTTATGATTCTAGCATGATTTTTGTTTGATACTAAATCTTGTTTATATGCTTAAATGTAAATGAATGATTCAAGGTTTAGTGGCATGAATAAATCTAGAAGCTAAATGTGTTTTGGTGTTTTCACATTTTCTAGAATTGTTATTCATGCATAGTAACTAGACATATTTGGTTTGTGAACTTTCATGCATAAGTCTAGTTCCCATAGAATGTATTGATCATCATATTCTATGGTGCATGATTGTTTGCATGTGCATTTGTGATCACATAGGAGGGCTTGTGAAAATGTAGGAAGTCTCATTCCTAAGAGTGATTCTTTGGTTCGTACGTTGAAAGTCACATTTTAGAGAGGGGATCTTCAATTTGCGTATTGAGTCTTAGCTAGGATCAGGGTGATCCGGATAGTCAAGCAAGGTGGCATCTTTTTCATTGTGTAGGGTTGAAAAGTAGATTTCTAGGTGAAGTTGTTCACTTGAGAGATTGTATCTTTTTATCTTCCTAATGATAGGTGTTTTTCGGTGGTTGTGGAATCAAATCGTGGATGTTTCCTCTTCGAAGGTTTTACCATGTAAAGATCTTTGTGTTGTTTTTCTCTATTCTTGTCTCTTGATATTTGTATTTGTGTTGGTATATGTATCTTGTTTAATATACTTGTAATTGATATTCATTGTCTATCAAACTTTTAACTTGTTAAAGGCTTATGTTTAATAGCCTATATAAAAGTTGAGTTTGTATCACATGCAAGTTGTTATCAATATTGAATTTGTTTGATCAAGCATGTTTTTATTGAATTGATTTTGCTTGTGTTTGATTAATAAAAATTGTGATACAAGGTATCTAGAGGACAAACATAAGTTTGTTTTAAGGGAATGCAAAAGGTCTACTAACATATTCACCCCCTATAGGTTAGCTTAGGACAAATTAACCGTGTTTATATTTTCATTTGGTATCAGAGAGGGTCACTAGATTTCACTTAGTGAGTATCCCAGGGTACACTCACGGTGATTTACTTGCTATGTATAGCAACCTTAAGTCTATATTGTTTGTGTTGATTGTCCATCTCTTATTAAAGAAACAAAAAGGACATGGGATATTCTTCAAAATATTAGTGAATATGGTTCTTTATTTTCTTCATGGTATTTGTCTACTAACAATTTTGTTGATAAGTTTAAAGAGAATATTAGTGACAAAAGCAAAGAGTAGGAGGAACTAGATTCCTTGGAAGGTATTATATATATCGGTAACTACCTATGTGACACGACTTTGCATCAAAAAGAAATTGAAGAAAAGAATGATCTTTTGAAGAGGATTTATGAAGTAGAGAGGCTTTTCTATGATAAAGAAGAGATTGTCCAGAATATGAGGGATAAAGCGCAAGCTTACATTGAAGAGATCGGCATAGCCAAGCAAACAATCAAAGACTTGGTAAATGGCCCTTTCAAGGTGAATAATGTCACAAAACTTGCTCAACCTGATGAAGAAACTAGCAACTTGAAAGGAAATGAGAAGCTTGAGAAAGAATCACCTATTCAAGGAAGGCTAAGAATTAAAAGGTGAAAAAGTCTTCAAAGGACAATTCTGTCAAAATCAAAGGTAATGTACAAGACAAGGTACCTCCTCAAACTCTTCATACTTCTTCAAGACAACAAGGTACAATCATATCTTTTAGTCCTATTTGCCACTATTGCAACACCGTTGGTCACATTAAACCTATGTGTTATAATTTTATAGAATTTTGTAAATTTGGAAATGCATCTAGAGAGAAAAAAGGTTGAACTTACTTTGAAGCATGCTAGGGCTCTAGTTGTTGATAAGCATGATACTCCTAAAATTCATGTGAAAATGTGTTTGAAGAAGAAGTTTAATCCTTGTGAAAATCTTGACAAAGCATGTATTGTTAATAATGTTGAGGAGATGGGTATTAAAGATATTCTTTTGAATCAAATTGTTAATGATATATATTCTAGGTTCAACATTAAAGTCATGATGAGCATGATATATGTGTAAGTTCACCCAAGACCACATGGGTCAAGAGTGAGTGCTCTTCCCATTAGTATAAGGTGCACATGTGGGTTAGCTTTAAGTTTGGTGTCAAGTTATTGACATTTTTAGCTAGCTAACGTTGCTTCTATATGACTTGACATAACTTAGGTATCTCACATTTCTTGCTATTCAAACTTTATTGGTTAACTTTGTGAGAAGTTCATTTTTATATGTGTTTGAGTTGAAATGCTTAGTTTTTATTTTCTTGGGATGGCACACCAATAACTTTTTATCATGGAGACAAACAAGCCAATAGAGCTTATAAAAGGGCAAAGACTTTGCATTTGATGAAAATTGCTCGCTAAGGTATCTCTATATCCTAATGCTTGCATTCTAAGTTTTTCATCTCTCAACTCATTGTTTGCACTACATCATGTAGCATGCCATGTTAGAGAACTTAGTATAATTTATATATGGTTCTCATTGACATTGCTCTCTAAAGCTCTTATAGTGATATGGTTCACAAATGTCTTATATATGATGTGTGAAATATTTGTTTGAATAGTGAGTGACATGTTTTTAAAAAATGTGAGCTTCATGCTCTTTTGGAAGCTACTCTCTTGAGAAGTAATGATCTTAAGGAAATCTCTTGTATTGCATTTAGATCAAGTGCCTTTAAACCAAAAAAACTTGGTTTTCAAAAATGCACTTTGCTTATTTTGTATGTTTTTTTTGAGTAAGTTGAGTTTGCTAATTTGTAAGTTGTGGATACACCTTGAATTTTTTTGACTAGTACATTTAAGATGACCTAAGGTTCTTATCCATTTTGCTTCGGTAACTACGTAGAACTCAATGAGCACCTTCATGAAAAGGGCTACTCGTATTTATTGTGAAGCCACCCAATAAAGGAAAGAGCTACACCATTATGATGAGTGAAAGCTGTCATGAAGCGTATGTGTTTATGTGAACAAAAAAAATAAAAAAAGTGTTGAAAATAATCAATAAAAAAAATCTTTGATTCAAGCCTATAAAAAAAAGGAAGAAGGCTTAAAACGAGTATAATTGAAAATCATGAATGTCCGGGTTGAAAAATAGAAATGGTAGGATGAGCCACGTGTACACACATGCTCATATATTGAGCTCTATTCTCTTAAAAGCAAAAATTCGGATGATAATCGGTTTGACCTTTTATGGAAAAGCTTAAGATGAATAGATGTGGATGTGATTTGCATGTTGATTATCAAATTACTCCTCTACATATATTTGAAGAAAAATTCACACACACACACACACACACACTTTTGTTTATAGGTATTTTGATATTATAGCAATTAATGAAGAATTATGAGAGTGATTGAAAATCTTGGTGTAAATCTCATAGATTGTAGAAGTTATTTTGGTTGATTTCTTTAAAATTGCTTGAATATGTGATTGTGTGAATATTATTGTGAACAATATGCTATCTTGATCTTAGATAGAGCATCTATCAAGGGGGAGCATTGCATATTAGACTTTGTTCTCTACCATGATACGTTCACATGATTTACTTGTTACTTGTTTTGACATATTATTGGATAGAATAATTGAATCATGAGATGCATGATATCTACATTGGAATAATTGCATGAATGTGTTGGCAATAAATATATCCTTGATTGAGGTTGATAGTAGTTGATATTACAATGAATTCCTTCATTTATGTGGTTGATGCTAGTTATGCTTATGACCAATTTCTTCTTGCTTAAGGTTGATTAAGTTCCTTCTTGCTTGAAGTTGATAGTAGTTGTGGTTACAACCAATTCCTTCATGTTTTGAGGTTGATAGTAATTGTGATAAGATACCAATTCCTTCATGTTTAGGATTGTTTTGTTGTTAAATGTATATGTGATTTTAGTAAAATGTACCTATGAGCTTAAAAGGAACATTTATGCATTTATCATTCATTATTTTATCATATGTCATTTTTATACATAGGTTATTGTCTAATACTCACTTGAATCTCTCGTTCTACTCATGTGTTTTTGTTTTGTAGAGTTGATATCTAAGCCATAAGGAAAAACAAGATTTCTATTCCTATCAATCCACTAAAACCGTTGCCAAAAACAAGCCTACACCAACAACCTCTTGAACCCAAAGCCAACAAGTTAAAGTCTTTGGGAGTTATGGGAACCAAGAAGCTTATTCAAGATAGAGGTGTTGATTTGGTAGAGGGTTCTTACACTTATCAAGTTATTCATGAAAGGTCTTAGGAAGCATGGATAAATACTATTGGGGTTGTAAATGAAAGCCTTGTTAGAGAGTTTTATTTTGAATATAAGGATAGTACAACCTTTAAAAATGCTTTGATGAATATGAGGGAAGAAAATTTAGGATCTCCTCGGATACCATCAATAAGTTCCTTGGTCTTTCCAATGAGATTGTGTCGGAACTACTTGATGTGGACAACATAGATCACTTAAATCTGATGGTATGGGGGGGGGGGGGGGGGGGGGGGGGGGGACTTTATGTGAAGATGATGGATTTGATTGGAGTAAGAGATCTTACATTAGCCAAGCTGTGTTAACCAAGTTTAGTGCATTTTGGCATCTATTTATATATGCCAACCTTATAGGATCTACTAATGCTTTGGAGCTAAACAAAGAAAAGGTCAAGATTGTGTACTCATTGGTGGCAAACAAGCCATTGAACCTTGGTGATCTCTTGATAGAGCACATTGAGAGTGTGGCTTCTTCATCTCGGTTGGATAAGAAGTTGTCTTTTCCGGGGTCATTACTTATTTTTGCATGAAGCTATGAGTTCCAAGACATGATGATGATGTGCTTTTACCTTCTTTGGACCATTTTTGTGAGAATGGTTTGGCATTTATATCATACAAAGGAAAAAGGACGGCTAGTGACACTTTTAGGCTCTTTAGTGTACATCATGAGTCAAGTGTTGTGTCAAGCACAAGTAGTCTACTAGAATATGCTTTACAATTTCAAGAGGAGCTTATGACCACGATTGGAGAGCTTGAAGCTAAAGTGGTGGACCTAGGTCCAAAGGTGAGACAACAAGATGAGAAGATCAAGTGCCTAGAAGACAAAATTGCCTCTAGCAATTCATCCACTACAAAGCACTATGTAAGATCAACATCAAGATGATACTTCTTTAAGGATGCTTGATCATGAGGTTTGGTATGTTTTGTTAACCTTTTGGCTACATTTTATGTCAAAAAAGGGGGAGAAAAACATTGATACTAAAACCTATGCTCTTAATCTTAGGTAGGATTGTCTAATTTGATTTTCTATTGGGAAATTCTATTTTTTTTTTCTATTTTTTTTCATTTGGTATCTTGAATTCTTGGCTTGTAATATTTGGATGATGATAAGAAGAACCTTCTTTGAGGATGCTAGATCATGAGGTTTGGTATGTTTTCTTAACCTTTTGGCTACATTTTATGTCAAAAAGGTGGGAGAAAAACATTGATACTAAAACCTATGCTCTCAATCTTAGGTAGGATTGTCTAGTTTGAATTTCCATTAGGAAATTCTTTTTTTTTTTTTGCTTTTTCCTTTTATTTGGTATCTTGAATTCTTGGCTTGTAATATTTGGATGACGATATTTTGTTGATGGATAATATGCATCTATTTAAGGGAAGACATGTGTATCCATTTGAACTTCATTGACTTTTATCTAAATATTTTTCTATATTTCTATGTTTCCCTTGTAAATGCTTTGTGCTTCAAGTTGTTTTTAGGTGGTGACAAGAGAAGAATACATGGAAGAATTTAAGACTTGATGAAGATTATTCTAAAGAAACTAACTCATTGTAATGTGAGGTTGTGACTTTGTGACCAATCTTCATTTTATTTGTTTTAGTATATGTATAGGTGTTTTGACATAGAATTTTCCAAAGGGGAGAATGTTAGGTTTTTGAGTCTTGTGTTGGCATAATTTTATATCAAAACAATATTTGCTTTGTATTGATTAGTGGTCTAGGATTTATGAATTATCAAGCTTCAAGGAAGATGGAAAACAATTCAACCAAAGTGATAATTACAAGAGGAACAAAGCTTCATTGCATAGCTAAAGATATATTGAGATCTCTTTCCTCTTGCAAGGCTTAGACACACATACACACATATTATACATTTGTATCCTTGTAACGTTGTGCGAAAATTGTTATGACACATGCACACATTTATTCATGTATGCACATGCATTAGTTCTAAGGGTGACACATTTTGTGAAATTGCATATTCTAGATTATTTCTAGAAAACTGTATACTTGTGTGTCCTTGTATTAATTTTATTGTATTTGTAAGATATTGAACTTGAATTTATGCTTATAATGTTCAATATTGAGTTCCGGTCATTTCGGTTTCTCATTCATTAAGTTTCTCATTCAAATTAAGAAGTTAAGAAACTTTTCGTGATTTTATCATATATGGTTTTTATTTCTGATTTTCAAGATTGAATTCCATTTTTTATGAAAAAGTTTTCATGACATATTTTGTGCATGGGAGAGTCCCAGTTTGTAATTCAAAAATGGATTCGAAATCAAAGTTTGGAGGCAGGAGATATTACCGAAGAACTAAAGAAGCCTCATAGGACATATGAAGGGGACAACCCCCCTTTCCCGAGGAGAGACGTGAAGCTCAACGAGAAAGGAGGCCCTCTGCTCTAGTGGAGGGCCACACACCTCTATAGAATAAAGAGGTGTCCCCCTACCATTGGTTGTTGATTTTCCTCTTTAAAAATTTCCTTTAAATACTCTTTTCCCTCTTATTCTTTTCCAAGAAGAAAAACTTGAAAAACTTGTGTAGAAATTTTCTCTCCAACTTTCTTAGTTTCCAAACACTATATCTTTTTCATTTAGAGTCCGATTTGAGTGATTCAAGTTGGAGATTTCTCTTCTACCAGTCCTCTATCTTTTACGCAAGATTTTGGAGCCATTTGATTGATTTTTCTTGTAGACTCACAAACACAAACTGGACTGTATAGTTTTCACTTGAGGTAATGATTTCTCTTTTGATATTTTAGCTTCAAATCTTCAGTTATCTTGGGTTTTCTTCTTCAATACATGTATGTATGTTGTGTTCACTTTGATTAGAGTTTCGGACTCTATAGAAGTTAGATTGAGCTTTGATTGAATCTTACATGTTGAGTTAGGTTTTTGTAAAAGCCTATGTTTTCACATGCTCGTGTTTTGTATTATGCTAGCTTTCTATCAAGGACTATTTTGAGCTTTGATTGAGTGATTTTAATTGAAAATAGTCTATGATTATGCTAGGTCTTTTATTTGACTGTTTTCATGCTTAGCAAAAATTTTATTGAATATTTAGAGCTGGGTATGTTTCAATTGAATACTTTGTGAATATAGAGCTGTGAATATTGATCACATGTTATGATTCTAGCATGATTTTTGTTCGATACTAAATCTTGTTTATATGCTTAAATGTAAATGATTGATTCAAGGTTTAGTGACATGAATAAATCTAGATGCTAAATGTGTTTTGATGTTTTCACATTTTCTAAAAATTTTATTCATGCATAGTAACTCAACATATTTGGTTTGTGAACTTGCATGAATAAGTCTAGTTCCTATAGAATGTGTTGATCATCATATTCTATGTTGCTTGCTTGTTTGCGTTTTGCATTCATGATAACATAAGAAGGCTTGTGAAAAGGTTGGAAGTCACATTCCTTAGAGTGATTCTTTGGTTTGTGCATTGGGAGTAGTATTTTGGATAGGGGGTCTTCAATTTATGCACGGAGTGTTAGCTAGGATCGCGATGATGCGGATAACTAAGCATAAATGTCCCATATTGGAGAGGGGCTCTTCAATTTGAGCGTGAAGTAGCATTTTGGAGAGGGGATCTTTATTTTGTGCTTGGAGTCTTGACTAGGATCGGGGTGATCCGGATAGTCAAGCAAGGTGACATCTCTTTCATTGTGTAGGGTTAAATGGTAGATTTCTAGGTGAAGTTGGTCACTTGAGAGATTATATATTTTTATCTTACGAGTGAAAGGTGTTTGCCGGTGGTTGTGGAATCAACCCGTGGATTTTTCCTCTTCGGAGGTTTCACCATGTAAAAATCCTTTTGTTGTTTTCTCTATTCCTATCTCTTGATATTTGTTCATTTTGTTTTAGGTTTTTCAACTTTAAACATTTCAGCATTAAGCAGTGTTGTATGTATTAACGACCTTAATACATACAAGGTGTTTTCTATTAAACCTGAACATATATTAATTCCATTTCTAGAAACAACAACTAACTCATTATTAAAAGACTGAATAAAATTGTTCCAACAACTTGGATACCGAAATAAGTTTTTTGCTAAATCCAGGATTATAATAGACATTGTTCAAAACAATAAACAACTATTAAATTGAAGACTAACTACTCCCACTGTTTTCCTGACACGACGTCCCTAAACCTAATATGTATCGATAAGGCTCCCCCTCTAGCTTTGTCCAATAATCAGTCCACTGTAAAGAATAAAAAACATGGTCAATGGCCTATGAATCTACTATCCAAGGTGAAAAATCATCTTCAACTAAGCATGATTCAATAACAAATAAATCACTTTTACCTTTTGCCTTTTTCTTCTTGGCGACCTCTTCTAGACACTGAGGACAATTCTTCTTCCAGTGACTGACCTTGTCGTAATAGAAACACTTTCTTTTGCCTTTGTCGATCAATGTCCTCTTCCTTTTGCTTTAGGCTTTCTTGTTCATAGGCTTAGCCTTAGCCGTACAGACAAAGCTCTTTATCTTCCCCTTCTTAGATCTAGAAGAAGATGGTTCGGTAAAATTTACCTCTCTGGTCTTACCTTTGTGGTCCTTAGTCATGGAATCAAAAGTAGTAAGCTTATTCAGCAACTGAGTTAGGTTGAACTTTAACTTTGAAGAGTAGTTAGTATGATGCTCAATTGGCTTACCTCATTAGTGGTCCCGCCATTGACCTCAGCTGTGTTAAAATGGGACATCATGCCCAGGACATGTTCCCAGACCGATGAACCCTTTTTCATCCTAGCAAGCATTGCAGAACGAACAACTTCGTGCTTCATTTGCTCAGATGGCTCCCTGAACAAATACTATAATGACTCAATGATTTCGAATGCTATAGTCACTGCTTCGTGCTTGGTGACAAGCACATTTGTCATACTGGCTAACAGATATATCTAGGCATTCTTATCAGCCGATACCTATTTCCGGTATACCTCACGAACATTTCATATGGCATTGGCAGCAGGTTCTGGAGGACATTCATTTGTAAGCACGAATTTCAGGTCTTTAGTTACCAATATTGCGTTAATATGGTTTTTTCACTTAATATAACTTTCACAGTTAATTTGTCATTTGTGAGGATTTGTAAAAGTGATGACGACATTATTGATTAAGTAAATAAAAGAGTTCATTCATCTCATACATCCATCGCATGTAAATGTTCGGAATAAAATTAAACATGATGCATGAACATGTTTAATGAACAAGAAATAAACTCTAAAAAATAGTTGCTACTCCACGACAATCAAACATACAACAAGCAAGTGCCGTCTTAGGGTGAATCAAATACTTGCATGTTGGACCGAGACATTTTCAGTCAAATGATATACTAGAATAACTATTATTCTTATATCATTTAACCATTGTTTGTTTCAATCAAGATCTTAATAAACATATTTTATTAAATCTTTTGTGATTGTGACCCATCATTTCAGATCTCATAAACTTAACTTGAGAATTGCTGCCTTAGGGTCAGTCAATCCCAAAATATATTCTAAAACCCTATCCGTTAGGAAGTCAACCTTGATATTAACTCTCATGGAGACCTCCTTTAAGGAGGATGGAAACAAAGCAATCTCGAGGTCCCACTTGAATCTTAGGATGTTGAACTAACGATAGAGACTGCGGGACATATTGTAATATATCCCTCTCCCATTCACTATTTTTCGGTTTGGGTTTTCATTTATTAATGCACCTAGATTATACTAAGAATTAGCTGCTAATGTAACTCTAAGTGTCTAGGGCATTTTAGTAAATTAGTAGAATCTCATTCTTTAAACTAATTATTAAACTATCCGATTTTTTAACAATTAAAAAATCTAGTTTATTAAACTAATTCTAATCTATGTAAACCAATTTACTAAGACTAGAATTAACAATGTGATTTACCAAGTTTTAACTATTGAAACTAAAACACATTTTTCAGTCCAATTATTATTAGAGCCTTAATCAAATCAATCCTAATAATAATAAAAGGACCTAACTAATAGCCCATTATGTGAATTACTAATTTTATTAATCACATTTTAAAAAAATAAAACACATAATATGATAGGCTATTATGCATGTATGAAATTTGATAAAAAATGTTTGTATAAGCACTACTAATTTATATATCATGTGTATGCATGGCAATGCCTTAGTTATCACATAATAAAAAGTATACTTGAATTGATTGAGTACGATGAGTTTATCTAACTTTAAAAAAAATCTAATTACAAAAGATTGTTCAAGGCATTCCTTGGTCTTTTTATAATTCCAATATCTTCAAGTCTTGTGTTCTGTATCTTCTATGTCTTCAGGCCCAAAAATCATGTCCAACTTGATTTAGTTTTAATGGATCCCTCTCATAGATTAAATCCCATAAGCCCAAATGTTACTATAACACTTTTCGGAAGCCCGAGATTTCCCAAAATCAGTCGAAACATGCTTGCATACATGCAGCCTTAGTGCTTACAAACGTGCATCCCTAACGCATCACTGCGTGGCGTTCGCACGCATGGGCCGTATTGCAACGTTGCAGCTTTTTACAAAGGGCGTCCTTGTTGGGGAAAGTGTCCTAAGAACAAATGTTGTTAATCTATATACTGAATTAATGATTAGATTGACATTTCTTTTTATATTTGTGTACATTTAATATTATTAATACTGTATTAGGAACATAAAATTCCCTAATTATAAAATGTACTATTAAACATAATATATAGGGTAAATCGTATTTTAGTCCCATCATTTACATTAATATGCGTTTAGTCCACGATTTTTTGGAAATGTAACTTTTAGTCTTTCTATGACGGAAATCTTTAAAAGGGCGGATTCTAACGTTTCAGGCGTGTAAAATGACTCTCCTGCCCCTAATGAATATTGCTCCCTCTACAAAGACTATAATACCCTTATGAACAAATTTGAAAATTGAAAATTAAAATAAAATAATATCCAATTTAATAATTAATCTAGATTAATTAATTAGAATTTTTAAATAAATTAAAATTTTCAATTTGTTTTCAATAAATAAAATATATAAAAAAAGATCGGTATCCACCGTCCATCACCATGATGGACGGTGGAGATCAAATCAAAAGAAAATTCAAAAAATTAAAAAAAGATGTTAAAAAATGTTTTTTTTAAAAAAAGCATACTTTCTTCGTTAATTCATATCATTCAATAATTCCCAAAAAAATAGTTTAAAAGAAAATCACAAAAACAAAATCCACAAATCAATCCTAAAAAATCTACAAATCTCATCCAACAATCATATTTTCTTCATCAATCGATTCGAAAAAAAAATAACAAAAATTAATATGGAAAAAAATATATTTGAGATCTATAAAAATCTCAGCGTCAATTTGTAGGGAAAATCCGCGCAACGGAAGCTTGAAAAATTAGAATTAGGGTTTCAGTATAAATAAAAATTTTCCCATTTAAAAACAAGAACCTTAACCCTAGATTAATTGATATATATAAAAGTATCGTACCTTTTTCTCGTAACGATTGAACTAGCGCCGAATTGAATCCGCAAGATCTTCAAATCCAATCACGAACGTGAATCACCTAGGAGTGTGGGCTCCCTATCTTATAATTGTATACCTGAGGATGGAAACAAACAAAATCTTTTTCTTTGTTAGTCAAAATAATCCTCCAAGAAGAAAACAAAGAACGTTAGGCCACTTGTGAATTATCAATCAATTTGATTGAAACTCGCGTGAACCTTGATTTGATGTTGTACACAAAACCTTTTAATGTAAAGGCTACTAGTATACTATCGAAAACTAAACGTTCATTCTTCCTTTTCTTCTATGCCGAATCTCACACTATTTCGTAGAGTTGATCGAATTTTGTCTAGAGCAAAAACAAAAATTTTTCCCAAAATTCTTATGGTGGCCGAATTCTCTCCAAGTGGAATTACTTAGGATGGCTGAAATCTTCTCTTAAATATACTAGGGCTAGCCGAAATTCTCTCTTAGAAAATCATATGGTTGGCTGAAATTTAAGAAATATATATATATATATATGATCACAAATCCTTTCCTAAGAAGGATTTACTTGGTGGTTAAGAATCTTATCCTTAGGTGGATTTACTTGGTGGTTCAGAATCCATTTCCAAAATGATTTTTTTCCTATACCAAGATTCCTAATCCAACTCAATAGTATATTTGTAATCATATTTAAAGATTTCCTAATTTGACTAGATAAATAATTCTTTTTATTTATCTAATTATCAAATATAATCTTAAATATTAAATATTAATTATTCTACCAACAATAGTATAATATTAGGAGACCTACTTCTACTAGAAAAAGATTTGGACTTTTTATTAAATAAATAATTAATTAACAAATTAATTAATTTCCATTTAATTAAGTAATAAAATAAAAATAATATAATTAATCTAAACTATATTGCTTTGCCGGCCAACACCATATATGGGCGTTTCTATTTTTTTTTCTATTTTATTAAATCCATTGAACCTTAATAAAAGTTCCACATGTGAACTAGACCTATTCTTACAAAAAGAAATAAGTCTGCATGCCTCAATATAATTCTAGATGGACCCCTAAATTGGTCCGGTAGAATATATCAAGTGATCCATGGAAGCTCGTGTGGATCGGGGATCTTGACGGGATATCTAAATTTAAGCTCCAATAGGCACAACCCAATCACAATTAATAAATGATTCACTTAGGTCCGATATATTAATTTTAGTTCATTCCACTGAAGAACTAAAATTGAACTCTTAAATAAAGATAGAATAAGTTAATATTTCTTACTCATACCCTAGACAACCTTATTGGAGAAAATGTATCCTCGTGAAGAATACCAGTAATCGCCAAGAGCTCATAGACCGCCTATAGCTCTCCAAGTTACCATATTTACTCATATGACCATATTTTGAACTTGGATATTTTGACTTGTCCAGAAACCATGTTTCAAAAGACACTATTGAAAACTTAACGTTAAGATTTAATATCCAATGCCTCAAAACATCCATATGATGGTATTCTACTCTCATTTAATAAATGAAGTCACAATGTCCAAATCTATAAATGAAGTCCTTTATCTATTAACAAATGAATACCACCAAACTATCGAGGATAGACTATGCTATATAATCGTATTCATTGATAGCTCAAATGATAACACTTGCAACCGTAAGTCCATCATTTATCTCAGGATTGAGATAGACTCTCTGATTGTCTTCAAGCGAAAACTTTTATCCATTGATGGTTCTAGATAAAGCAATTCACTGTGATCATATTCAATGCACCCAGTGCACTTGATTCTTTTATCCAAAGACACCACACTTTGATGATTTTAGACTTATCATAACACATTTGATCCCACTTAAATGCTAGCAAAAGAATCTACAACTTTGACAAGATAAAGACGCCCAACCTTTTATCTTAAGTTAATATTATTCAAGACTAACTAAAGAATTGTGTTTGCCTTATACATATCTAGATGTGTGAACAATTCTTCTTTTCTCATAGTATTTTGACCTTATGATTATTTACTTTTGACAATTATAATAATTAAACTATAAATGCTATAAGATTTGCTAAATTAGAACTCACTTTATTAATATGAAAAGATTGTCAAATACATTATTATACTCTTGCTATCGAACATAATTTCAACATTCTCCCACTTGCTCTATAGCAAATGTGTCATATCTCTCATTCCCATGTTCTCTAGATGCCCATCAAAACTCCTTTGTAAAGGGATCCACTAGATTTTTCTGTTGACACGATCTTGGTAATCGTCATGTCACTCCTATGCACAATTTCCCTCAGAAGATGATACTTTCTTTCAATGTGTTTCCCTCTCTTATGACTTCTTGGTTCTCTCGAATTAGTCATTGCTCCACTATTGTCATAATAGATAGTGATCTGCTTATTCGCATTAGTAACCACTTCCAAGTCAATCAAGAATTGGCAGAGTCAGACATCCTTTTTAGCAGCCTCGCATGCGGTAACATACTCGGCTTCCATGATGGAATTAGCAATACAGGATTGCTTGATACTCCTCCATATGACTGCTCCTCCTCCCTAGTAAACACAGATCCTGATATTGATCTCCCAGAGTCAGAATCTGATAGAAAATCAGAATCTGTATACCCAACGGGAATTAAATCCCCTCAAGAGTATACAAGCATATTATCTATTGTTCTCCTAAGATACTTGAAAATATGCTTGACTGTCGTCCAGTGATCAGGACCAGGCTTTGATTGAAACCTGATAACTATGCCCACAACAAGACAAATATCTGGTCTAGTACAGAGCATTGCATGCACGAGACTTCCAACTGCCGATGCATATGGAACCCTACTCATGAATGCTCTTCATGCTCATTCTTAGGAACTTGTTCCTTATTAAGTTTGATTCCATGTCTGAAAGGTAACATACCTTTCTTGGAATCTTGCATGGAAAACCTAGACAAGATTTTATCTATGTATGAAACTTGGGATAATGCAATCGATCTATTCTTTCTATCCCTTATGACTTGGATACCAAGAATATAACCTGCTTCTCCTAAGTCCTTCATATCAAATTGTTTTGCTAACCATCTTTTATTGATGTCAATACATCTACATCATTTTCGATGAGTAGTATATCATCAACGTAAAAAAGTAGGCAAAACCAACTTGTTGCCTTTAATCATTTTGTATACGCAAGGTTCGTCAAGGTTTTGAATAAATCCAAAACTTTTCATGGCTTGATCGAACCTTATGTTCTAGGATCTTGATGCTTGCTTCAATCCATATATGGATCTTTACAACTTGCATACCCTTTCCTTTTGGCCTTTTTCAATGAATCGTTCTGGTTGCATCATGTAGATACTTTCGTCATGACTTCCATTAAGAAAAGTTGTCTTGACGTCCATTTGCCAAATCTATAGGTCTAAAGATGCTTCAATGGATACGAGTATCCTAATGAATTTAAGCATGACCACAAGAGAGAAGGTTTCTTTATAATCGATACCTTCCTTCTGTGTATAACCTTTAGCTACCAATCTAGCTTTAAAGGTTTCCACCTTTCCATCCATTCTTCTTTTCCTCTTTTCCTCTTGTATACCCACTTGCACCCGATGGGTTTTATCCCTTTAGGCAAGTCTACAAGAGACCAGACTTTGTTTTTGAACATAGATTCAATTTTGGATTGCATTGCCTTTTGCCAATAACGACAATCAACATCTTCCATTGATTCCTTGTACATATAGGGATCATCGTCATCCGAGAGATTCTCTACAGATGTATCTGTCGGGTTGTTTACTAACCCTCCCACTACGATGAGGTATGGTAGATTGTTGACCTTGTTTTGGTATGGAACTTACAATTGGGCTTGGTAGTGAAACCTTTTGTGGAATTGTATCTCCTGAAAGCTCATTCAGGACAATTATACTTTTAGGCACAAAATTATTCATATAGACTTCTTCCAGAGATTTAGCATTTGTCGAAACAAATACTTTAAAATCTGAAAGACTGTAGAAATAATATTATTTTGTTCCTTTTGGATACTCTACAAATATGAATATTTATAAACGGGACTCCATCTTTTCTGTCTTTCATTTTAACACGTGCGCAAGATATTCAAATATCCTTAAGTGTTGTAAACTAGGCTTTCGCCCGGTCCATAACTCATGCGGTGTTTTAGGAACCGACTTAGATGGTACATCGTTTAGAATGTACATAGCAGTTTGTAAAACATATCCCCAAAAAGAATTAGGAAGCATTGAATAACTCAATATAGACCTAACCATGTCTAAAAGAGTTCTATTTCTCCTTTCTGCCACCCCATTTTGTTGAGGTGTACCTGGTGCAGAAAACTGAGAAATTATCCCATTATCAATAAGATATTGCTGAAACTCACTAGATATATATTCTCCACCATGATCAAACCTCAAGATTTTTATGTGTTTCTCAAGCTGATTTTCTTCTTCAGCTTTAAATGCTTTGAACATGTCAAAAGCATCCGACTTATGTCTCATGAGATACACATAGCCAAATTTTGAGTGATCATCCGTGAAAGTGATGAAGTACTCATATCCACCTCTAGCTTGAATGCTCATAGGTCCACACACATCAGTGTGTATCAATCCTAAACATTCGATGGCTCTTGTGCCTTTGGTCGTAAATGATTTTTTGATCATTTTACCTTCCAAACAAGATTCATATGTTGGTAGATCATCAACCTTTAAGTCACTTAGAGGTCCGTCACTTACCAATCTTTTAATCCTATTAAGGTTAATTTGACCTAGGCGCAAATACCCCTTTAAAATATTTTTGCCGAATAGGGTTTCGGTTCTGGCAAAAGTATTTTAATCAATTCTTCAATTTTTACATCTTTTCAGTGCCAGAGTAAATGTCTTGTCATAATGGCATGTCTTAATAGTGACCATGTAAATTCGATTTACCTCCTCACGCGAGATCTCAATGACGGTGACGTTCTGTAGTTCTGACGGCCAAAGCCAGTTCTTCTCTTAACACGTGCCGAACCGAATGTGGTCGGGGTAGATGAGATCGGGATATATCATGCCCTATTCGATCTGGATAATTCAGTTACTTTGATTCCTGCAGGTGATAGAGCTGCGTGGAATCCTCCCCTGAGTATGGTGGTAATCTATGGATCCATGCTCTGTTGTGGCGTCACACTTCCTCTTCAGCCGTTCATTGCCTGGTTTCTGGCTGAAGCAAGGATCACTCCAGCTCAGTTGGCCCTGAACAATTATAAGATCTTAATGTGCATGTGGCACATGTGGAGCCGAATGAACCTGTCACCGCCTTCCCCGTGTGAAATCAGGCACTTCTATACACTAAGACAGTCTGGCAAGACAGGGACTTATTTCCTCTTGTCAAACCCACCAGATTGTTGGGTCCCCGAGAGGACAAAGGTTAATCGGGGAGTTGATACCTCTGATGATGCCAAAAAGAGGGATTTTATATGGGGATTTTCTTCATCCAACAAATACTGGAAGAATAGTTAGTTTTTTACTGGAGGGAATCTCGGACTTGAAGTCACTCTTTCAGCTGAGGGAACTCGGACGGTGTTGAAAGTTCCCTATTTTTTCTGTTCCCCTAAGGTATGGAACAAGGAAAAACTTGAATTCAGTGATACTGAGCTGACCAGACTTGGGTGGGCAGCAGTTCGCACTCTAGAGAAAAAAAGCAGAACTTATCTTTTCAATGAGACAAAAATGATAGAGCTCGGCTTCTTTAGCCAAATTTCGGGCTATCAAAGGTAATGTAAGTGATCTTTGTAAACCTTTTTTTTTTTTTTGCTTTTTATATTCTGATGTGATTCCCCTTTTTCTTCTAAGTGTATAACTCGGACATCGTCTGGACCTTCAAGCTCATCAAGTGAAGTCAATTCTTTAAGCAAGTCGAAAAGAAGCTTCTCATCAGAGTAAAGATGGCATTGCCCCACCTGAGTCTGACGAGGAACCTGATGTGGCTAAGGAGCAGGTCCCCGAATATGTCCTTGAGGAAGTCGTTCAGCCGACCGCAGGGAGTCTAGTGGTCTGAGTGGCCCAACGGATCATACTCAGAAGTTTCCTGATGATGGGGAGAGGCAAAGTGAGGGTCTTGGTGAGGGGCCTGCCGAGCGGTCAGACGCCGGTGATGGAGGTAAAACCTTCTAGGGTCAAATACATACAGATCCCAAATTTTTTGAATTCTTCAGGGATGATGTTCAGGAAGATCCCGCAGCTGATCTCAGCTTCCACCGTTCTTGGGCTGAGAAATGGAAGGCGGTCGACTCTCCTACTTGCCCTCTCAAGGTTCCTCGAGTAGTTTCATTTGTTGAATCAAGTGATGAAGATGCCGAGGCTGAGATTCTCCCGAGTGTTCATGTCGAAGCATCGGCGGGTGTGGAGACTTCTGACCAAAACAGAGGTTCCTCTCCCCCCGAGATTGAAGATCTAAGGGCTGACCCCTCGGGAGGTCATTCATATCCTTCTCCCCAGGATATGCTCAGGGCGATGTCATCTGGCCGGACTTTTATGGGGGATGGTCATTAGAGTCATCTCAGGGACGCGCCTCTGACGAGTTGTCTTTAGAATATCTTCAACAACGCATCTTATGTAGGTTTTATTCCTAACTCTTGCCTTGCCCGTTTGCTTGCTAGATTTTTAATTTCGTTTCTTTGTAGATGGTGACCGAGTTCACTGAGCTGGTTCAGACGCAGCAACATAAAGCTGATCGAATAAAGAGTCTTGAAGCTCAGTTGAAAGAGAGTGAGGATAGCCGTGCTCTGGTCGAATCGGCTTATCAGAAAGAAGTTGGCAGTGCCTAAGTGTTTACCGACCATTGTTTAACAAAGCAAGTGAAGGTCGAGGAGAGAGCTTCTTTGGTAGAGGAGAAGGCTGTGTCACTTCAAAACTTGTTATCCTCTGCCCAAGAATCAATGCTTAAAGCCGAACAGGAAGCGGAGCAGTCCAAGTTGGCGTATAAAGAGAATTGAAGACTTGGAGCACCATGCTTTGACAGTTGAGTCCCTATCCAAAGAGGCCAGGCTGCAACTCGAAGTCTAAGGGGTAGACCATTTCAAAAGATCCCCTGCCTATGATGCCCTTCTCTTTCAAGAATTTTAGTGAGGGCTAGTTTCAGCTGGCGAGTTTTTTAAGGTTAAGAATTGGGTAACTGAAAAAGCCCGAACCAACTGGGACCTATCGATCAAGAATCAAATGGATCGGTCCTTGGAATCTATTTGGACTCAGATGAAGGAGTGGAGAGCCTATTGTCGTAGCCGAGGCAAAGAGCCCCATCCCATGCATTTAGAGGTTCCATCCGAGCATTCCCTCTCGACCTTTTATGCTAATCAGGAATCGGTCGTAAAAGGTGTGGTGCCTGATGTCGGACTGATCCCAGGAGAAGATTACAACCAATGGATGGATGATTTGGTCGATATGATTGGTTGGCCTTCCAAAGAAAGTCTGCTCCGCAAGTACGAAATGGTGCCCGACCCGAGTATCGACAAGAATTCTAAATCCTCCTAACCTTAATTTAGAAATTTCATTTTTGTAGAAACTGTAACAATTCATTGTAACAATTCTTTGTAACAATTCATTGTAACAATTCTTTGTAACAATTCATTGTAACAATTCTTTGTAACAATTCTTTGTAACGATTCTTTATAAAGCTTAATGAAATTTCGAGTTAACTAATTCTGAAAACTGAGTGGTTTTAATCTGATTCATTGCTCAAGGAATTTCACCATCTTCTTTATCTTGATTTCTATTGTTGCCGAGTATATTATTAAACTCGCTATTTCTGATGTTCGGGTAACCTCACCGAGTATCTTATTAAACTGGTTTCCTTACCCGAACAATTTTTAATGCCAAGTATCTTATTAAACTGGCTAATTCTGATGTCCGGGTAACCTCACAGAGTATCTTATTAAACTGGTTTCGTTACCTGAATAATTTTCAACGCTAGGTATCTTATTAAACGAGCTAGTATTATTAACCGAGTCATCTTAAAACATGCAAGTGGATTTATACTTGTGTTTCATACTCTGTTGCTACCCAAACATTACATCAAGGCTCACCATGATCATTTGTTTTGAGTCCTTACACATTACTGAGGACGTCTCCCCAGTTTTTCTGTGTAAGGGTTTAACGAATCGTTAAGATTTTCAAACCGCTTAACACAGCTACGCATTTAACCAAAAAAAAAATTCGATACGTCCGGAGTTTCCAAAATCTGGTGCATCGGGTTTGCCTTTTTGCTTAGGTCAATTGACCTTGCTCGGTAAACATGCTCCTTCGAGCTTCTCCACCCATTCGGGATTCAATTGTCCTAAGTATTCTATTTGCATGTTCTTATTATCATGCTTGTCTTTCATATGTTCTTATTATCATATGCTTTATTTTTCAAAAATCCCGAGTTTGATTTTTATTTATAACTGCAAAACCAACAAAAATTTAAATTCCAAAATTAAAATTGTCCAAACTAAGAAAACAAAAAATAACTTAAGGATAGAAAATCTTCAGATATTGGTCATTGCATGGTCGGGGTAAAACCCCTCCATTAGGTCGTGCAATCCAATATGCTCAATGGCCAACTATTCCTTCGATTTTGTACGGGTCTTCCCACTTATCAGCCAGGGAACCTGGAGCTTTAATTTTTATGTTCAATGACACCTTCCTGAGTACCATGTCTCCTAGTTGGAATTTTCTGACCCAAACATGAGAGTTGTAATGGAGAACTACTCTTTGCTGATATGCCATATTTCGTATTCGGGATTTCTCCCTTTTATCTTCTAGCTCAACTAGACTTTGTAACAGCATATCAACATTTTGATCTTCATCATATAGCCTGACCCGGGGTGATGCATATGACGTTTCTATGGGGATAACAGCTTCTGCTCCAAACGCTAAAGTGAATGGAGTCTCTCCTGTTGAAGTTCTTGTTGTCGTTCGATATGCCCATAATACTTCGGGTAGCTTTTCAACCCAGCTTCCTTTCTTGGCATCTAGCTTTGCTTTAATTGTGTGCTTGATGATTTTGTTCACTGCTTCAACCTGCCCATTTGTTTGAGGGTGGGCAGGTGTGGCATAGTAATTGGCAATCCAGTACTCTTTGTACAGCTGTCTGAATTTCAGGTTATCGAACTGGGTACCGTTGTCAGTGATTATAGTGTTTGGAACTCCAAAACTATAAAGTATATTCTTTTTCATGAAATTTGTGGTATTTGCTTCTGTGATATGCACCAATGCTTCAGCTTCTGCCCACTTCGTGAAATAGTCAACGGCTACTATGGCATGTTTTGCTCCACCCCCTTTCCCAGTTGGCATTGGGCCAATTAGATCCAAATCCCACACGGAAAATGGCCATGGGGATGTGAGGTTTCTGAGTTGTTCAGGGGGTTGTCGAATATCATTGGCAATCCTTTGGCAAGTATTGCAACTCTCCGAACATCGTTGTGCATCTGAAACTAAAGTAGGCCAATAATAACCTTGCTTAAGTACCTTGTGTGCTAAAATTTTACCCCCAGTATGGTTTCCGTAAACTCCCCCGTGGATTTCCTGTAATATTCGACATGCATCTTCCTCTGACACACATCTTTGAAGTGTTCAGGAAAACCCCCTTCTGTATAGTTCTCGTCCGACCAATGTGTACCTTACTGACCGATACCTGATACGTTTTGCTTGTAGGGGATCTTCCGGGAGCACGCCTTCTTCCAGGAACCTTCTCAGCTGAGTCATTCAACAGTCTTGCGGTGTTCGGATTTCTGAAATCTTAAAGTTTTTTGGTTCAGCTGTGCTGGGTTTGAAGAGATGCGCGATCAGAATAGTTTTTGGTTTGATTATGGTTATTGCTGACGCTAGTTTAGACAAAGCGTCTGCCTTTTAATTCTCCTCCCAGGGGATCTGGGCAATCCTATATTCTTTGAATTTTTGGAGGAGCTGTTTTGCAATGTCATGGTAGGCTATCATGTCTTCATCCTTGGCTTGGTATTCGTTTAGGACTTGGTTGACAACTACCTGTGAATCGCTAAATATCTCGACTTCATCTGCCCCAAGAGCTATGCAAACTCTGAGTCCAGCTAGTAGAGCGTCATACTCAGCTTGATTGTTGGTTGCTTTGAAGTCAAACCTCATGGCACATTCAACATCATCTCCTTCTGGAGTGCATATTACGATCCCTGCCTCACTGCCGTGAGTGTTTGAAGAACCATAAACATACAATTTACGTGGGAAATTTTTACCCAACATCTTTTTTGCTTCCAGGTTTGGTTCTGTGAACTCTGCTATATAATCTGCCACTGCTTGTCCCTTGAGAGATGTCCTAGGGACGTACCGGATATCGAATTCACTTAGCTCGATGCCCATTTAGTTAGTCTTCCTAGAATCTCTGGCTTTTGTAAAATTTGTTTCAATGGGCAGTAGGTGAGAACCTGGATTGTATGAGCCTGAAAGTATGGCCTTAGCTTCTTTGCCGTTAAAACCAATGCTAGGGCCATTTTTTCTGCCTTTGAATACCTGGTCTAGGCTGGTAAAAGTGTCTTGCTGGTATAATACACTGGTTTCTGTACTCCATCTTCTGTTCAGACTAGGACTGAGCTTGCTGCTAGTTCTGTAATTGATAAGTATAAATGGATTATCTCTCCTATTTATGGTTTCGAAAGGATGAGAGCCTGCCCCATGTACTCTTTGATTTTTAAGAAAGCCTGATGGCACTCTTCATTCCATTCGAGTCATTTTCCTTTTTTGATTACTCTGAAAAAGGGTGCACATCTGTCAATGGCCTTTGAGATGAATCTTCCCAAGCAAGCTAAACATCCTATTAAGCGATGTACTTCTTTTAATGCCCTTGGTGAGGTCATTCTCTGCATGGCTTGGATCTTTTTAGGATTGACTTCGATTCCCTTTTGGTGAGCTTGAAAACCCAAGAACCTTCCTGAAGGAACTCCGAATAAACACTTGTTCGGATTCAGTTTCATTTGGTATCTCTTTAAAACATCAAATGTCTCTCGCAGGTCTGAGGTATGCTTGTCTGCCGAGATGCTCTTGGTCAGCATGTCATCAATGTACACTTCCACGTTCCTTCCTATTTGCCATGCGAAAATTCTGTTGACTAGCTTTTGATATGTTGCCCCTGCATTTTTTAACCCGAAGGGCATTACTGTGTAACAGTACAAGCCCTAATCCGTTATGAATGCTGTTTTTTCATCGTCAGCCTTGTTCATCCGGATTTGGTTATATCCCGAGTAGGCGTCCATGAAGCTGAGCAATTCGTGGCCTGATGTAGCGTCTACCAACTGGTCTATCCTCGGAAGTGGAAAGTTTTCTTTTGGGCATGCTTTGTTCAAATCTGTTAAATCTATGCACATTCTCAACTGTCCATTTTTTGTTTTGGACGAGGACTACATTTGCTAACCATTGAGGGTAGTTGAACTCTCTAATCGACCCTAAAGCGAGTAGCTTCTCCATTTCCTTTTTGATTGCCTGACTTCTCTCAAGATGGAATGACCTTCTCTTTTATATAACTAGCTTTGCATTCAGGTCTACCGCGAGATGATGAGATATTATTCGGGTGTCTATCCCGACCATGTCTTCATGACTCCAGGCGAACACATCCTTGTATTCTTTAAGCAGATCAGTGAGGCTTTGTTTGACTTTTGATTGGCCCCGATCTTGATCTTCTTATATGGTTCATCTTCTTTCAAGATAATTTCTTCGATCGGTTCATTTTTGGACTCATTCGACTCTTCCCTTGGATCAAATTCGACTGACAATGACTCTTTGTTCAGACCCGGCTGTGTTATAGTGCATACCTATTCACCATCATTTTTGTCTTTGTATACTGACAGGTTAGCTCTTCGAGCCATCCCTTGGGATCCCTTGATTACACCAACCCCCTGTTCGGTCGGGAATTTGATCATCAATGCATAAGTGGTTGTTACGGCCTTAGTTTTATTCAAGAATGGCTGAACCAACAATGCATTATACGGCCAGTTGTCTAAGTCTAATACCACGAAGTCGAGCAATACAGTTCTCTAACAAGGTGCCACTCCAATCTTTACTGGCAGCTTTACCGTCCCGAGTGACCTGACCTCAATTCCTCCAAATCCTTTTGAATGGAGTATGGAAAGGCTGTAGATCCTTTCGGTCCAACCTGAGTTGATCGTAGACGGCTACATTGAGAATGTCTGTCGAACTTCCATTATCTATCAGGATTCTCTTGACATTTCGGTGACCAATCCGGGCACTTATTACTAGGGCGTCATTTGGCCGAACATCGACCCCATGTGAGTCTGCTTCTGTGAATATTATTGGGTCACATCCTTCCTTTACCCTTTTCGGGTCTGGCTTGATCGAGTTCACGTCAAAGTTATGTCTTGCCTCCACTGTTTCTCTAATTTCCTGCTTCCGCTCTCGGTTACTTCTCCTAGTGGATAGTCCTCCAAAGATTGTTTGTATTACTTCATTGGCCTCTAGGCTGGCTCTTGGATTTCGACCAGAGCTGTAATCGGACCTGATCTCTTTCTTTGTCTCTGACCTCTCATCCCTTTTTAAGATTATATCCTAAAGATGTCCCTCCCGAATGAGGGTTCCTATGTAATCTCTAAGCTGGTAACACTTGGAAGTCTTATGACCGGTTCTCTTGTGGAATCTACAGTATTTGGTAGTATCCCGCCGGGTGAACTAAGACTGTCCTCGTGGCTCTTGTACCAAATTTTTTGCTTCCAGTATGGCCAGAATTTCCTTCTGCTTTTTTCGAAGAGGGGTGTAGTTGGTGTATCTACCTCAAAATTTCTCTGTGGTTTGTTCGGCATTACGCCTGTTTCCCCCATCCTTGCTCTTTTCTTTGTCTTTTCCTTTCTATTTTCTTTATTGGTTATGCACCTTGGACTCAACGTCCTTTTTGGGTTTTCCTCCATGCATATATCATCCTCCCGTGGCTAACTCTTCTTTTTCAGCTAATGCATATCCTCCCGCCATGTTCATCATATCTGCATATCTAGTCAGACGAGCTCTTCTTAGGTCAAAAGATAGTCGTCCGTTCTGTAAATTGTTGATGAACGCAGCAATTATCGCCTCGTCGTTTGAACTGGGAATTTCTGACACCGCTTGGCCGAATCTCCCCAGGTATTTCTTCAACGACTCATCTTTTCCTTGTTTTATCTGAGAAAGGAAAGCCATTGATTTTTTCCTGTGAACGTTGCTCAGAAATTGTCTTAAGAAACTCCTGCTTAATTCACTGAAGCTTCCGATGCTCGCTGGAAGCAATCTCCCGAACCATCTTGAGTCCATGTCTCCTAAAGTTTATGGAAAGTTGAGACATAGTAAGGGATCGCTGTGGGTATACTGGGCCATATCACTTTCATAGCGTCTGACATGTTCTTTAGTATCTGTATCCTTCTTGAACTGCTCCACGTGTGGCATCGTGAACTTTTCTGGGAATAAAGTCCATAAGATTTCCCTAGTGAATGGACGGTCAGAATCTTTGTCAGATAAATCGTTGTACCCATAACGCCTGACCAGTGCATTCATTTGACACCTATTGTTTTCGACTTCTCGAGTTAGGCTCTGAATTACGACATCTCTATCTCCCACAGCATCTCCATGAGGGTTAATCCGTCGAGTGACATTCATTCCTCTCTCTAGCTCTTTGCTTTGCTGCCGAGTCTCTCGGGTTGATTCTTGCAAGTGCATGGTTCTGTGATGGCGCTTAAGATGGTGCCGATCACTATCTTCCGATGACGACCGATCCCTATACCGGTCGTGCTTGCGGTGTTTTGTATGGGCTATCTGATCATGGTTCTGCCTCTGACGTGGTTGTTCCTCTTCAGGTGTCTCACGTCAGGCCTGATTATTTGGAACAAAGTTCCTTCCAGCTCTTAGTGCATTTAGTTCTGGCCCTACTATAACCGAACGAAGCCTTGTTTATGAGAGGTTTGGAGGTTGTACTTCTTTTACAGCTAAAAGATCAACTCCTTCTTTTGTTGCGTCTGCCACCAGTTGTTGCAGTGCCTCTCGAAAGCGTTGTGTCTGGTCTTCTCTGGTCGGAGGAACTTGTTGGATCCCAGCCATGGATGGTTGATTCTCCGTGGTTGCAGTGAGATCTCGCGAACTACTGCCAACATGGGTATTATCTGGAGATTTTTACATATCCCCAAGACTGCTTCTGCTCCCTGCCATTACCTTTAATTAAATCAAAGGTTCACGTTGCGCCCCTCTTTCTAGCGCCAATTGTTAACATGATTTGGATTTTAGCTGTGATCTCAATGAGAAAGAGAAAGAGAAAGTAATTGGATGCAAGTTTTTACGTGGTAAAACTCTGATGACCAAAGAAACGTCCACGGGTGGTTGAATAATCAACCGAGCCAAAATCCACTATGAATAGAATAATTACAATTCTCGATCTCCCTTTTTTCTCTCTGTATTTTTCTATATGTTCTCTGTGTGTATTTTGTGACGAGGTTATGAGTCTATTTATATGTCCATAGAACCCTAATCCTCTTTGTACAAGTAATAAAAGATCTTTGTATCTAATTATGATTGGTTACTTGTTTGAAGTAGTCTGCCTTCTTTCCTATTTCAGAGACTTATATTGAGATTAAATAGGATTCTAGTGGTATAGTCCAGTTAGGACTTATTTCCTTATAAAGGCGTAATCTTTTTGAAGAAATAAAATTGTTGCCTGATTAGGAACCCTTTCTGCTTGATATTCTATTCTTGGAATTCCTCTTCGATATGGATATCTTCGCGTGTTTTAACTACTCGACTCGTGTGAGCTACGCGTTGGGCTTTTTATTCGGTTTTCTTCATGTTTGTCCTGAGTAGAAAACGATATTAGCTGGTCCCGAGTGACGTCATCTGATCCCTAGTAGTACATGTCATCAGCTAGCCCCGAGCATCTTCAGTTGACCCCAAGTAGGTTTTGTTCAATACTTGTTTACTCGGGCTTCCCTTCTTTGGTGATGTCTTGTACGATATTTTTTGAATGCCTATTAGGATATCCATCTGGCAATTCTATCCTCTTTGTCAATGACATGTGCATTTGATAAAATTTACATACGACATACCACAAAGGAAACACTTCCCTTTGATCTTGGTTACTTTCTTTGTCTCCTTCTTATTAGGCCCTAGTTTCTTTTTCTTCTATTGTTTCTTGACCTTCTTACGGGTCATAACAGTAGCAACTTTACCTACAGTATTAATTTCTTGACTCTTGCCTTTCACAAGGATTTTTTCGACACTTTGAACATCTTGCGTCAGGCTTGCAAGATGTATTCCTTATTATTCAAGGTGTAGTCCAACTTGAATTGATCAAATGAATCTTATAGTGAGTTGACAATCATGTCAATTTTGGTCTCACCATCTATATCAGCACCATTCAGTTCAGCAATGTTGAGATGTGCTATGACTTTCATCATGTGATCTTTCACACCCTGTCCAGGTTTCATCCTAAGATTCATAAAAGCAGTCACTGCCTCTCTCTTGGTCGTCCTAGACCTCATAGCATACATCTCCTCTAGATACATCATTATATCGGCAGCAATCTCTATTCTTTCATGTTGCTGTTGCAACACGTTGGAGATGGTGACCATAATGTAACATTTAGCTATCTCATCAGAAGACTCCCACTGCTGATACTTATCTCTTTGCTTCTGAGTAGATTCACCGGTAAGAGTAGGTGGTTTAGGAGTGCACAGAATGAACTTATTCTTTTCGGATTGCAATAAAAGCCCAATTTTCCTTTTCAATGTGACATAATTATTACCAGTTAAAGTATTATCTTTTAGGATGTTGATTAGGGATGGGGTCATGATTTCTGAACAACAACAAAAATTATATAAGCAAATAATCATGATAAAGCACTTTCGAATATTTATCTTGAATTAAATAAAATAATTCAATCGTAAAATTTTAATGGTGATCCAACACCTATAAATGTCACGCCTCTTTTGGGAGTTCGTAACATTTACTAGTTGTACTAGGTCCCACCTAATTGTTACATAACAACCTACGTTTTCAATTTTAGTCTTGCAATTATTAACAAGAACTCCTCGGAGGATATTAATAAAATTACATTAAATGTGTTACCAAGTTATCGACCTTCAATATAATCCCTCACGATATCCCTCCTTTAGGAGTAGATATCGTTTGGGCTAATTGTAGTCTATCCTTGTAAGGAAGTGTCTTTCTAAATTCCATTCATGAATACCTCTTGGGAGGTTATTACATGAAACATAAAGCTCAACTAAACTTGGAGGTAGTAGGTATTCCAAAACACCTTCTCCCATTCAATTATTTAAGGCATGTGATCGAATTCCAAAGAATGATTTACCAGGTTATCTAGATGTCAATTTAGATACCTAACCCATTCTATGCATGTTCATACCAAAAGAGATATATAAGTATCACTCCTATTCTATATGACATGTTATCAAACAATCACAAACATTGCAATATTTACAAAAAAATATAAATAGCTACGATTTTGGTCCATCCTAGAAAAGCAAGTAAATTACGTGTCTTGGAATACAAAAAACTCCTTTCTTGGCAAAACAAGTCTTCACGCGACCTTCATCGTTTGGACTCCCTCGGCTGCCTCTCATGGGTGTGCGCACCCTTGGCTTCCTTCTCATGGGCGTGCGCATGGCACAACCCCATAAAGGGCTGCCATGCGCAACCCATGGCTTCCATAAGGCTACCGTGCGCATCCCATGCCACAACAAACGTGGCCGTGTGCTCTTTGCACGCACGTTTGTTGCTACGGCTCGCAAGGTCCCAAACTTGTTCCGGTTGCTTCCAATTCTTTAAACCTTCGAGTCTTCGATACTTGAATGTATTACAGAAGAATTTAAAATAAAAAAATACTGCAGTTTTTTTTATTACAATATAGTGCAACTTGTTTTATTACAACAACAAAATAAAATAAAACTTAGCAACTACAAAGACGGAAATTATGACGATGATAGACCACCCTTCTTGTTATAATCCCAAAACAAAAATACATTGAAATTCTAGGACCAAAATTGAGCAATAACAATCCACATATTATATATATATATATATATATCCATACATTCCAATTTAAAATATATATATATATACGAATACCTAGAGTGCCATCTCTTTCTAAAATATGCATATATACAATAAAAAGAAAAAGATTCACGTACACATACATCAATTAATCAAGGATACAATCAGGCTCTGATACAAATTGTAGGGAAAATCCACACAACGGAAGCGTGAAAAATTAGAATTAGGATGTCGGTATAAATAAAAAAATTCCCTTTTAAAAACAAGAACCTTAACCCTAGATTAATTGATGTATATAAAGGTATCGTACCTTTTTATTATAACGATTGAACTAGCACCGAATTGAATCCGCAAGATCTTCCAATCCAATCACGAACGTGAATCAACTAGGAGTGTGGGCTCCCTCTCTTCTAATTGTATACATGAGGATGGAAACAAACAAAATCTTTTTCTTTGTTAGTCACAATAATCCTCCAAGAAGAAAACAAAGAACGTTAGGTCACTTGTGAATTATCAATCAATTTGATTGAAACTCGCGTGAACCTTGATTCGATGTTGTACACAAAACCTTTTATGTAAAGGCTACTAGTGTACTATCGAAAACTAAATGTTCTTTCTTCTTTTTCTTCTATGCCAAATCTCACACTATTTCTTAGAGTTGATCAAATTTTGTCTAGAGCAAAAACAAAATTTTCTCCCAAAATTCTTATGGTGGCCGAATTCTCTCCAAGTGGAATTACTTAGGATGGCCGAAATCTTCTCTTAAATATACTAGGGCTAGCCGAAATTCTCTCTTAGAAAATCATATGGTTGGCCGAAATTTAAGAATCACAAATCCTTTCCTAAGAAGAACTTACTTAGTTGTTAAAAATCCTTTTCCAAAATGGATTCTTTCCTACACCAAGACTCCTAATCCAACTCAATAGTGTATTTGTAACCATATTTAAAGATTTCCTAATTTGATTAGATAAATAATTCTTTTTACTTATCTACTTATCAAATATAATCTTAAATATTTAATATGAATTATACTACCAACAATAGTATAATATTAGGAGACCTACTTCTACTAGAAAAAGATTTTGACTTTTAATTAAATAATTAATTAATTAACAAATTAATTAATTTCCATTTAATAAAATAAAAAAATAAAAAAAATATAATTAAACTAAACTAATAGCTTAGCCGCTCAACACCATATATGGGCCTTTATATTATTTTTTTTATTTTATTAAATCCATTGGACCTTAATAAAAAGTCCACATGTGAACTAGACCCATTCTTACAAAAAGAAACAAGTCCACATGCCTCAATACAATTCTAGATGAACCACTAAATTGGTCCGGTAGAATATATCAAGTGATCTATGCAAGTTCGTGTGGATTGAGGATCTTGGCGGGCTATCTAAATTTAAACTCCAATAGACACAACCCAATCACAATCAACAAATGATTCACTTAGGTCCGATCTATTAATTTTAGTTCATTCCACTAAAGAACTAAAACTGAACTCTTAAATAAAGATAGAATAAGTTAATATTTCTTACGCATACCCTAGGCAACCTTATTGGAGAAAGTGTATCCTCGTGAAGAATATCAGTAATCCCCAAGAGCTCATAGACCACCTATAGCTCTCCAAGTTACCATATTTACTCAGTGACCACATTTTGAACTTAGATATTTTGACTTTTTCAGAAGCCATGTTTCTATAGACACTATTGAAAACTTAACGTTAAGATTTAAAATCCAATACCTCAAAACATTCATATGATGATATTCAACTCTCATTTAATAGCTGGAGCCACGATGTCCGTATTTATAAATGAAGTCCTCTATCGATTAACAAATGGCTACCACCAAACTATCGAGGATAGACTATGCTATATAATCGTACTCATTGATAGCTCAAATGATAACACTTGCAACCATAAGTCCATCATTTGTCTCAGGATTGAGATAGACTCTCTGATTGTCTTCAAGTGAAAACTTTTATACATTAACGGTTCTAGATAAAGTAATTCACTATGATCTTATTCAATGCACCCAGTGCACTAGATTCTTTTGCTCAAAGACACCACACTTTGATGATTTTAGACTCATCGTAACACATTTGATCCCAACACAATCAAAGGCTAGCAAAAGAATCTACAACTTTGACAAGATAAATGCGTCCAACCTTTTATCTTAAGTTGTGAATATTATTCAAGACTAACTTAAATATTGTGTCTGCCTCATACATATCTAGACGTGTGAACAATTCTTCTTTTCTCGTAGTCTTTTGACCTTATGATTATTTACTTTTGACAATTATAATAATTAAACTATAAATGCTATAAGATTTTTTAAACTAAAAATCACTTTATTAATATGAAAATATTATCAAATACATTATTATACTCTTGCTATCGAGCATAATTCCAACACAATTAGATCCCCATACCTCCAAAATCCCTAAAAATCCCTAATTTTTACAGTCCAACGAATCAATTAGTGGATTAAAATATATAATTGATCTCCAAAATCCCTAAAAAATCTCATCGTAATGAAAACATTTCAGTCCGACGAATCAATTACAGTTCAAAGAATCTATCTCCAAAATCCCTAAAAAATCTCATCATCATGAACGATTTCAGAGCCGTATAATGGAGTGTGTAAAGGTTAAGCAACAGCAAGGTGGAACAGTTGGAGGAGCAAGTGGCGGAGCCTGATCAGAGTTCGATCGCAGCAAGCGTCGGTAGGAACAGGAGAGGCGATTGCTACGCACACGAGACGCGAAACAGCGGCTGTGGTTTGAAGGTGGATAAAGAGATAATGGTGTGGTAATTGAAGGTGGATTTTTTTTTTTGTGGATTTATGAAGATGGTTTGTTTGATGATCTTGTGATTTTACTTTTGATTTTTTCAATATGATAAGAGAGATGAAGAATCTTTTTTATGATCTAGATTCTGAGATTGTGTTGTATACAGTGAGAGAGATGAAGTTTTTTTTTTTTATTTTTTGTGGAGATTTTTTTTAAAATTAATTTGTTGTTGAAAAAAATATTTTTCTTTTAAAATTATTTTTCAATCGTCCATATTCTTGGGTAAATGGATGGGATAGGATCTTCTCCATCCATTATTTTTTAAAAATAGATTATTTATTAAGTTTTATATTATTAATGTTGTATCATTTTAATTTGTAAAAAGACATTTTTACCCTTTGGTAAAATAAGATTCTTGAACATCAGATTTTGTTTTTACCTTTTTACCCTTGTTGACCAGAACCCTATCAAAATTGGACGGTAGGGACTAAAGTCTGTATTGTCAGAGAAATGATGGACTAAAATTTATAATACAAAAAACCGTAGACTAAACGTAGATTAAGGCAAACTACATGGATTAAAATACGATTTACCCTAATATATAAGTTGTTATATACATGAGGGTTATGTTTAATAAAATAATTTTAATTGTCTGTAATTGATGGTTAAAGTTAGGATCCTTAATTAATTAAAATTATTAGTACGGTTCATTCCCATTAAGAAAGGAATAGTTTTTTCTGAACTGTTGATGTGGTGACATTAGAATGAAGGTACTTTACAAAATAAGATTATACAAGACGTGAACACGATAAATTAGAATCTTTAATAACCTCCGTCTTAAAACAAAGTATTCCCATTTATCAAATAGACTATCAAATAGACGGTCATATATGAAACAATCATAATCCTGAGTATTTAACAGACTCCTGCTTATAGAGTTATGTCTTTTGACTTACTCGGTATGGTTTGCTTAAATTGCAAAACTTAAAACCTTATATCTCGGAGACATTATGATATAATTAGTTGCGAATGATAATATACAAGATGGAATCCATTCCTTCTTAATTGAAGTAGATAAACAGTTCTATTGAGTAAATGATTCAGGTATTAAACAATAGAGCACTCAATTTATGGTAAGATCATAAATAATTATTCATTAGAGAATCACAAGCACTCAAGGATGAAAATGTAATTTAGAGGCCAATGAATTTGACATAGCTCATATTATGTACTGTTTATGGATGACTGATCTATATGTAATGATTATATCAACGGACTATTCGATTCCTATTCGAGTAATTAACTCTATAATGACAAGAGTGCAGTTTTAATTTTTTAGTGGAATAAATATAAAATTAATAAATATGATACTTAATTAAAGAGTTTGATTAAATATTAAAGATTTATTGGAGTTTGAAATTATAGGCCCATGTGTTCCAATGCTATCTCCATAACATTGTATTGACAATTAAGGTATAATCAATGCAAGATTGTTTGATACTTCTCCACACAATGGCTCCACCACCCAGAGTGAATACTGATCTAGATGTCGATTTTCTATAATCCTTGTATGAATGAAAATCAGAATCCGTGTATCCTAACAGGATCAAATCCTGTCCGAAATACACTAGCATATAGTTTCTCGTTCTCCGAAGATACTTGAGAATAGTCTTGACAGTAACCCAATGATCCAATCCTGGATTGGACTAATACCTGCTGACTACTCCCACTGCATAGCAGATAACCAGTCTCGTGCATAACATAACATACATGAGACTACTTATTGCTGATGCAAAGGGTACACGTCTCATATCATTAACTTCTTGTGGTGTCTTAGGACACTATTCTTTAGACAAGTGAACTCCATGCCTAGAAGATAAATTACCTTTCTTGGATTCCTGCATCGAAAATCGCATAAGAATCTTAGCGATATACAATGCCTAAGACAATGATATGAGTTTGTTCTTACGATCCCTAATAAGTTGGATCCCTAGAACATAACTCACCTCTCTCAAATATTTCTTTTGGAATTGGCTAGCCAGTCAGCTCTTCACCTCAGATAACACTCCCACATCATTCCCAATGAGTAGGATGTCATCCACGTATAGGACCAAGAAAACTACTTTATTGTCAATGATGCACTTGTAGACACAAGGCTTATCGAAGTTCTGCTCGAAGCCATAGGTTTTGATCACATCATCAAACCTAATGTTCCAAGATCTAGATGCTTGCAGAATTCCATAGATAGACCTTTACAGCTTGTAACCTTTTGCTCTTGATCTATAGACACAAATCCCTCTGGTTGCATCATATAGATGCTCTCGTCAAGATTTTCATTCAAGAATGCAGTCTTGACTGCCATTTGCCAAATTTCATAATCAAAATAGACAACAATAGATAAGAGAATCCGAATAGACTTAAACATGGATACTGGAGAGAATGTCTCTTCATAATCGAACCTCTCTTTCTGGGTATAACCCTTAGCCACTTGTTTTGCTTTGAAATTCTCTACCTTCCCGTATACTCCTAACTTTCTCTTATAGATCCACTTACACCATATGGGTTTTACCTTATCCTGTAAGTATACAATATCCTAGACTGAATTGGAGTGCATATAATCCATCTCGAGATTCATGGATTTAAGTCATTCCTCTTTATCAAGATCTTCCATTGCATTCTTAAATGTCAATGGATCATCCACACCATCAACAGAGACAACACCTTGTCCCTCACCTATACCTAAATAAAATTCAGGTTGTCTTACAACCCTCTCACTACGTCTAGGTGATAGTGTATCCTGATCAGGAACCATCTGACTTTTAGATATTTGTGGATCAAAAAATCATGTTGATGAAGGACTAATCTCACTAGGCTCCAACTCATTCAATAAAATATTAAAACGAGGTTTACGGTCACTAATATAATTATCCACAAGAAACGTTGTATTTATCGATACAAATACTTTGTTATCTTTGGGACTATATAAGTGTTCATCTCTGGTCTCCTTGAAGTATCCTATAAACAGGCAAAAAATAGACTTGGAACCTAGCTTTCCACTCATGTTCTTCAGCACGTGTGCTGGATACCCTTATAAGCGAAAATATCATAAACTAGCTTTATAACCATTCTATAACTCTAAAGGAGTCTTAGAAACAGAGTTGGATGGCACTATATTCAAAATCTATGTCGATGTTTATAACGTATATCCCTAGAAGGAATTTGGTAATGATGAGAAACTAATCATAGATATCACCATTTCCATCAGGGTTCTATTTATCCTCTCTGCTACACCATTTGGCTGAGGTGTAACGAGAGCTGTGAGTTGGAAAACTATCCTATGCTCGACCATGAAGTCTTCAAACTCTTGGTCAAGGTACTCACCTCTACGATTCGATTGTAGTGACTTGATAGTCCTACCTAATTGATTCTCAACTTTAGCTCGGAATTCTTTGAACTTTTCAAATGTTTTCGACTTGCGTTGCATTAGTAGACATATATGTATCGTGAGTAGTCATCAATAAAGGTGACATAATACTCATAGTTGCCCCTAGCTCTAACATTCATCGGTCTGCAGATGTTTGTATATATGAGTACTAGCGGCTTTATAGCTCTAAGCTCTTTTCCAGTAAAAAGTCTCTTAGTCATCTTACCTTCTAAATAGGATTCACAAACGGGTAAGGTGCGAACATTTAACTCACTTAAAGGTTCATTTTTTACTAGTCTGTCTATCCGATCAAGGTTGATATAACAAAGTCTTAGATGCCAGAGATATGTGTCATTATCTGGAGAAATCTTATGCCGTTTAGATTTTTGTTTTTCAACCTCAAACATTTCGGTGTTGAGCAATGTAGTATGTATTAACGGTCTTAACACATACATATTGTTTTAATTAATTTCTAAACAAATATTCAGACCATTCTTTCTAATAATAACATACTTGTTATTGAATTAAACATAATATGATTGTTCTAACAACTTAGAAACGGAAATCAAATTTCATGTAAATCCAGGAATATAAAAAACATTGTTCAGTAATAAAAAACTATTATTGTTACAAAATTGCAATCTTATTGCTCCCACTGCTTTGGCCGATAAGACATCCCCCAACCCCACACTCATTGAGAAGGCTCCGACCTCTAGCTCTGTCTAAGAATCAGTCCACTACAAAAAAGAACAAACATGGTTAGTTGCCTCCGAATCAACTATCAAGGGTGAAGAATCATCTTCCACTAAATAAGATTCAAGAACAAGTAAATTATATATACCTTTCATCTTTTTCTTCTTGGCTACCTCCTCCAGGTACCGAGGACAATTCCTCATCCATTGCCCGACCTTGTTACAATGGAAACATTTTCCTTTGTCTTGGTCGGTGGAGGTGCCCTTCTTTTTGCTTTCAGCTTTCTTGGGCTCGGGCTTAGGCTTACCTTTGGCCTTCCTAACATACCTCTTCCTTTTCTTCTTATTATTAGAGGTGGAAGATAACTTAGCAACATTTACCTCACTGGTCTTACCTTTGTTGTCCTGAGTCAAGGACTCAAAGGTAGCGAGCTCATTAAGCAACTGTGTGAGACTGAACCTTAACTTGTCCATCCCGTAGTAGCTCTTAAACTGATTAAAACTCTTTAGAACAGTCGTCAGTATGATGCTCACTTAAATGGGTTCGTCAATGGCCAAGTCATTGACTTCTGCCTTGTTGAAGTAAGACATCATGCTCAAGACATGTTCCCGAACTGATGTACCTTTCTTCATATAAGCGAGCATAGCGGAACGAACAGCTTCGTGTCGCTTTTGCTTGGAGGTCTGTCCGAACATAGCTTGCAATGACTCCATGATTTTGAATGCTGAAGTCATTGCTTCGTGCTTTGTGACAAGCACGTCTGTCATAGAAGCCAACAGATATGTTCGGGTCTTCTGATCAGATGAGACCCATCACTGGTATGCCTCACGAACTCTTTACAAGGCATTGGCAATAGAAGCTGGAGGACATTCCTCCGTAAACACAAACTTGAGGTCTTTGGTGACCAATATTGCATTAATATTAAGTTTCCACTTAGTGCATTTATCACCAGTTAATTTATCATTTGCAAGAATTTGTAGTATCGCAGAAGACAAAATTGCTGAAATAAATAAAATATTCATTTAGTCATTTATTACATACAAGTGCGAGTGCTTTGGTATAATGCATGAACATGTTTAACGAACTAGAACTACCCTAAAAATAGTTATTATACTACGACAATCCAACATACCATAAAAAAGTGTCGCCTTAGGGTCAGTCAAGTATTTACATATTGGACCGAGGCATTCTCAATCAAATTATATTCTAGAACAACTCTTATTCCATATCATTCAATCATTGTTTAATCATTCAGATTTTCAATTAATAAAACTTAATCAAAACCTTTATGAGTGTAACTCACCAATTCAGATCTCACGAGCTTAACTCGAGAATTTCCGCCTTAGGGTCGGTCAATCCCTAAATACCCTCAGAAATCCTATCCGTTAAGATCTTTGTGGAAACCCTTCTTAGGAAGGATAAAAGCAAATCCGTCACAAGGTCCCACTCGAATTTCACGGTGTTGAACTAATGATAGAAACTCCGGGATATATATGTCATATATCCCTCTCCCACTCACTATTTTAAAACTAGGGTTTTTTATTATCCATTAATGCACCTAGACTCTACAAGATCAAACGGTTAACTCTAATCAAATTATCTAGTGCTTTAACTAATTCATTATTAGAATCAAATTCTAGTTAACTAATAAATTATTTATGATTTTTAATAATTAAAAATCTAATCTATTAGTGAATAATCTAACCCTTTTGTAAACTATTTACTGATGTCAGATTATTATGTTAGTGTTTACCAAGTTTTAACTAATAAAACTCTAACACTTTATTCACCCCATTAATCAAACTTATTAAACTCTTTAATAACAAGATTAATATTAATGAGAATTACTAAGTTTTCTAACTATTAAAAAACTAATCTAATTTTTCATAGCCAATTATGTATTTACCAATTTTAATCATATTAAAAAAATACATAAAATATTAGACTATGATGCATGTATGACATATCCAATATATTTGTATAGGCACATCTAATCTAAATGACATAGTATGTATGACAATACTTTTATCATCACATAATATAAAGCATATATGAATTGACCGAGTACTGTGGATTATTTAACCTAAAAAAAATTGAATCTAAAATTACAAAAATACCTCAAGGCATTCCTTGGTCTTCTTGTAACTTCAGAAATCTTTCAGTCTCTTCAGGTCACTCAGATTTATCTCATGAATCCTTCTTTACGATTTTTTCAGGTCTTCAATATAGGTTACAATTTTTTTTTATTTACAATACAATAATAGTAAAAAAAAATTATACAACCCATAAACCCTAAATCCACAGTATCCTCATATTTTTGTAAATTAAAAAATATAAATACATACAAAAACATCATACAGTCAATTTAATCAGTGCCTACACAATTATACATACAAGAGCATTGAAATCAATTTCCTGTTCCGAAAAAAAAAACAGGTTCTAATACCAATTGTTGAAACCCGGTTCATTAGTAACACAACGAAAATAGGTTTTAAATTTTTAATACATATCGCAAACGATCGGTAACCAGTAAACTTGGGATTGTAATTTTTCGGAACTTATACATATAAAATTATTACAATAATAAAGTATATGTATACACAGGAAATCAAAATCAATATAATCAGAAGAAGATGTTAGAACCTTACCAACGTTTGAAGGCTCCTTCACTTCTTGCAATGCTCATGATCTGTACTACTCGATCTTCCTTGCTATTCCTGAAACTGATAACTGCTTGTGGTCACATCACGATCTCAGGAACTTAAATGAAGGATATAGAGAAAAGATGAATAAACTATTTCTTCAAAGTCAAAACCCACCGGAACAATTCTACTTAAAAATATTAATAATTTATTTTTTTTCTCTTTTGTTTGATACACTGTACACAACACTCGTGCACAATATACACCTTAAAGAAAAAAAAATATTGTTTTTTACTGTTACACAACCACGATCAAAAAACAAACAGATGCTTTGATATATATTCTTTGTTTTTTTAAGTTCAACGCATGCATCAAATTCTTGTCATTTAAAACTCAACAATTGCATCAAATGCAATTTTAAAAGACATGATCAGTTTTTTCCTTAATGTGTTAATGTGTCTTTAAAATTGATAACAGATATCGTTTTTTTTTTTTCACAAGACAATATATATATATCCAATATATTTAATTATCTTTAAAAAAAAAACACCTTTTTAAAATATCTCATATCTTTAAAAGATAATTAAATAATTATTTTTAAATTTAAATATTTTAAATTTAATAAAATAATCATATTATTTTATTCTATTTAAAATCAAATATCAACTAACACCCTCCATTTAGTCATTAATAACATAATTAAATAATTAAATATTCTTGTTATTTAATATATTTAATCATCACTATTCATTAATTAAATAATCTCATTATTCAATTAAATCTCAAATAAATACATGTCACTTTCGTAACACAATTAATTGGACAATCCAATAAATTGACTGTGATCTGTGTTACCTAAATCGATCGAACTAATAAGGGGACCAAATAGACCCATAGTATTTTGAGCTTCAATAATCCTTGGAATCACTAATTAAACTCTTTAATTAATTTTCTTTGATTATTAACTCCAGTGTTATTCCACTAAGAACCCGAAGCTACACTCTCTCAACTGCAGACACTTTTACATAGACCGATACAACTCGGTATCCATCGATATAGTTATTACACATGATGTGATACTCCACAATAGTTCATAATTAAAGATGGGTCACAATGTCCATTATACCCCTCTAATTACATATATCCTTTAAGTACCGTTGATTCTCTAATGAACAATAAATCTTATTTCCTCACGGAATTAGGAGAGCGCTCATATTGTCCAAAACCCGAATCAATTCTTAAGGGAACTACCATCTACTTCTCACAAGATGGAGTGGATTCCACTATTGTGTACAAACCTTTTCAGCCACAATTCAAACCGCAATCCTAACATATGAAGCATATTGATCATGAACTGTATCCGACCTCACCCGTGGAATATCAAAGATCACAATCTAACATGAAGGAGTCGATAAGACACTCTGGATTAAGATCACCCACATATGACCATCATTAGTATATATATATATATATATATATATATGAATCTTATCGATAAACGGATCTTGGTGAGGGATTCATATAGATCATGGCTCAATCCTATATAATCACATCATACAAGGTACCTCCATTCCTATATCTTCAAATGAATGATTTAGGATAGAATCACCGTACATTGCGGAATGGACCGCCGCTATAGATTAACCACAAATAAAGTACCCAACTTTATTTGTTATCTATGGACTCTTTAGATTGCATGTCTCTTATTATATTCATCCGTATATGACACTCATATACATAGTTCGAGATTACATCCGGCAATCTAGGATGTTAATGTGCACAAGTTATAAAATAAACAACACAACAAGAATTAATTAAACTTTTCTTTTTTTATTATTTATTTCATAAATCCATTTACAAATTACATATTTAGGGCATAAACCCCAACAAAATTTAGTCGGCATAATCTAATAGTTTAAGTGTTGATGTTGAGCCTATAAATGTCAAAGAAGCACTTGTTAATGCAAGTTGGAAGAAGGCAATGGATTTTGAATGCAATGCGTTACTGACAAATAAAACACGATCTCTTGTACCTTATGCTTCTCACATGAACATAGTATGCAATAATTGGATGTTTAGAAAGTTAAACCAAGATGGAACCTTGTAGCTAAAGGGTTTCATCAAACCCCCGAAGTGGACTTTCTTGAGACTTTTAGTCCAGTAGTTAAGTAAAGGTTGGGATGTTCAAAAATTAGACATCAATAATGCTTTCTAAATGGAGACCTTCAAGAAACTGTTTTTATGCAACAACCAGAGGGTTATATTATTGATCATGCTCATCTAGATTTTGTGTGTTGTCTGTATAAATCTTTGTATGGGCTCAAACAAGCTCCTAGAGCTTGGTTTGAGAAGTTGAAAACTGCCTTAATTCAGCATGGCTTATGTAATTCAAAGTTTGGTCACTCATTTTTTAAGAGGACTTCAACATCTGTTACTTTCATTTTAATGTATGTTGATGACATACTTATCACTGGTGATGATTTCAAGTATGTCAAACAACTTATTCATCTCTTGAATAACATGATTGCTCTTAAAGCTCTTGTTTCTTTGAAATATTTTCTGGGAATTGAGGTTGTTCGAACTAGTGTTGGGTTGCATCTCCCACAGACCAAAAATGCGCTGGATCTACTCGTCAAGACTAAGATGTTAGAAGGTCATCCTTTTTCTACTCCAGCTACTATTAATGTCAAGTTATCTTCTCATCACAGTGAAGTGTTCTCAGACCCCTCTCTCTATAGAAGTACTGTTGGGGCCCTTCAGTACTTGACTTTATCCAGCCTGATCTTACGTACATTGTCAACAAGCTCAGTCAGTTCCTTAGTGCCCCATCTTCAACTCACTGGTTAGCCTGTAAAAGGGTCTGAGGTTATATTACGGGGACTACAGATTTTGGGTTGTATTTCCAGCCTTCATCTCATCTCTCTTTAGAGTATTTTGTTGATGCAGATTATGCCAGTTCTATTCATGATCGTTGCTCCACCAGTGGATACTTTGTGTTTCTTGGTGGCAATCTTGTGACTTGGAGCTCAAAGAAGCAACCTTGCTCATGGAACAGGTGAGGTTGTTTGGTTAGCTTCTCTCCTTACTGAAATTGGTGTTCCATCTAACAAATGTCCTATATTATGGTGTGATAATCAAAGTGCCAAACAACTAGCTCAAAATCGTATTCCATGCTCGGACTAAACATATAGAAATTGATATGCATTTTGTCGGATAGAAAGTCACTTGCAATTTGATTGATGTTCGTTATGTGCCATATGAAGACCATATAGCAGATTTACTCACTAAATCTCTACCTACTGCCCAATTTCAGAAGCTTCGAGTCAAGCTCACTGTGCCTTCTCCTCGATCTCGCTTGAGGGGGGCTATTAGTGAATATGATAAAAGGGAAGATGAAGAAAGCCAAGAGAAGTCTATCCTTGCTGTTAACTATGCAATCTCAAGAGCTGAAGCTAGACAAGCTTCAACTCAGGACTTTTCACAAACACTTGGTGGTCGAAAACCTTTATTAATTGAATACAAAGCCTCTACCTGTCATAGTAGCTGATTATTGACGTCAACGCCTCAACGGTTAGTTACATTGACTCTCCAGTTTCCAGCTCAGCACTCATCAGGAACGTTGATCTTCTGGCTTATCTTGATGGATTAGACACGGTTATTTATGTCCAATTTATTAGCAGATTTGTTTAGAAAAGCAAGCAATTATATAAATATTGATGTAGTTTGTTATTGACATAAGTAGAACAAACATTAACAAAATTAATTGTTCTCCCTCAATAGTTCTCTGTTAATATTTTCCAGAATCTCCATGTTCTATAATATGATGATATTATGGACGCACATACATCTCAATGCACTCAAACTTATTTCATAAAGGAACCTTCCCTAGTTGGCATTACCTTACTCATTCCTTCATCTGATGTCATGTCTCATGTCATTTTCAACCTCTTCACTCATTTATTTTCAATAAAAAAAATTAAGAACAAATGTTAATAAATACCCTTATCCCACATTTTGATTAAAAAAAAATATATTACGGTATCAATTTGAAAATTAAAATCATAAATACTCTCATGTCTAGCTAGAGAAAAGAAAAGTTATTGTTTTTATTTTAACTAGTATTAGAATTTAGGGAAAAAAAATACAAATCCTCCTTAAAAGAACCCAAAAATAATACCTGAATTACAAGTTGACAAAAACTTGTATATACAGTAAAAAAAAAAATCTGTGTAAGAGTTATGAACAAGCCAAGTTTTACTACTACGAATAAATTTTAATTCTCCAAAAAAGTTTTACCCTTAAAAGGGTAGCTACAAAGAGTCAGTTAAGGTGTAATAATCCGAGGGCCCAAAACACTTAAAAAAAATGTAGTTTAATTGCAGAAGAACTTGAATTTTCAGTCATTATAATGTTTGGCTCTTTAAATGGACATGTCAATTCAACATTTTGGTGTCTAAACCGGGATTCCACATTCATGCATGTTAATTAATTTACATCGACGATAGAAATCAGAAGAGACAACAAAAGTTATATATATATATATATATATATATATTATAGTTTATCATGAAAATGGCAAGACTCATATATGGGCCACTCAGCCACACAAAGAAAGTTGTGGAGTGATGAAACTGCGACATTCCACTTCCACACCCATCTGTACTCCGTTGGGGTTTTCAACAAATTGGTGGATGGAGTAAAACGTTCCAACTTCAAAAACCCAAATCAATTGATATAGATATATGTATGTACCACAACATGGACCACCTATATATACCATTATCATAGGGTCCCCTTCTATAACTAGCTGGTATTAAATTGTAAATGTTAATATCATTGATTTTCTACCATTTTGATTTCAATGCAAGTATGTCTTCCGGTGCTTTAAACAGCCAAAATTCATCTTTTATATATAAGAATAAATCACTTATTATATCATTCAAATTGATTCTTGAGTTGTATATAATTACCGTTTCTAAAAAATTTAGAGTCTAATGAAAATTTTAACCATCTTAAAAGTTAAGAGTATGTATTTGACCCAAAATGCAAGAGAGCTCAATGGTATTGGCATTATAAGGGAAATCATTAATATTGTTTTTTTGATGAATTTCAAAAATTAAACGAAAGGTCTATAAGATTAATAGAATGCATATAATATATGTACCCAAAATATTAATCAATGTTCAAATAAAACAAAAGTTATTTAGAAGCAGAAAATAATATAGATAGAGCTTACGTGGCCACACACATGGCCCCACGTGTCGTAAAGTTGTCCGTGATATACATGATAGGTGGAGTAATAGTCATAATTAACATATAAGATACATGTTAATGTCAAATTTAATAAAAATAAAGTAAAATCCTATATTTTAACGTAACAATTCAGTATCAGTCAAAAAAAAACTTAACAATTTAGTATTATGTATTTATGTTTCAACGTATCATTTCATTTAAAATGCTATTTTGATTGTTTTATTATTAAAATTATAAAAGTCAACACTTACTATTAATGCATTCATTAAATCGCTGAAGAATAGTTGAATGAAATAGATTTTGATTGAAATATCATTTAAGTACATTAAATTTAAATTATTTTAAATATTTAAAAAATATATAATGATATTTTTATAAATAAAATATGAGCATTTATTATTATGTTAAATTTGACATATGTTATATTGTGTGACAAATGCTATATCGTGTGTCAAATTCGATACACAGTATAACATATATCAAATTTAAGACATCATTTAGCATTGAACGATGTACTAAATTATAGTATTGGTACAATAATTTAACACAATGTTAGAAATGCTAGTAGATAGTTTGAAGAGGATTTTGAATGGATGAATCATAAGAATGTGAGAAAGCGTTGGAGTTATGGTAAAAAACAAAGAAAGCCATTAAATTATAAGAAAACTAAATCGATAGACCATTTCTATCTATCTATCCGTAAACTTGGAACCCAAAAATCCAGTCACGTAGACGCAGAACGGAAATAAAAGGGATTACCAACGTAAAAACTAAGAACGTAAAATTGGAATCCACCAGAAAGAACTCGAAATTCGACTAAAAATTATATATTCTATCCCTCAAAACAAAGAACAAGAGGTTTAAATAGCCTCTGAAAACCCTAACTAAAAGTAAAAAGACCAAATTGGACATTCACTAAACAAATAAAAGCTAAAACGAAAAAAACTAAAAAATTAAAATAAAACTTCAAAGGCTCGACAGCCTGCCTTAATCAGCTATTTTGAGGGTGCAAACGAACTCAACCGGGGAACCCCTGTTGCCGTGATGTAGATCGTCAAAATCTCTTTCCGAAAACATATTATAATAGGAAATCGGACAACCGAGCTAAAAGTTATGTCCGTTTCTTCGAATCAGCTCTTTTAGCCGTACCTATTTCTTTCTTTACCAATTTTCTATCCAACTCTTCTTCAAACTCCAAGGCCAGTTGTTCTACATCACACGTTAATCCAATGAATTGGGAAGATACAAATGTCTAGTCTCTCTCTAGTCTCTAGGGTCTCAACTGGATTGAATAGAGGAGCCACGTGAAAGAGAGTCACTTGTTATATGCTAACAAATGATTTTCATCCCTATATCTTAATTGTTCTTGTCTGCTTTTTTGTTTATATATAACTTATACTTCTGAATTTCCATACTCTTCCCTCCATGTTGCTTAATGCTTGTATATACAAAGCAAAAGTACTACTAGGGTTCTTTTTTATTTGCATTGATTCAAGATTAATTCAAAAAATCCACGCCAGGGTTTCATGAAAGAAACTCCTGCACATGCAGTTGTTGATTCTCAACTCTTTTGGTTGATAATGTTGAGCATTCAGTTGAAGTGATAATATAACTTTATATCGGAATCTATTTCAATGGTATATCATGTAGATGTGAAAAGAACATAAAGTTGAAAAGAAAAACGAAAAAAAAAATGTATATAAAAAAAATCAGTATTTAAGTCTTGAAGCATAACCTACTTAAAAGAAAATATAAATATATATTGGATATATATATAGGGGTCGTTTGTTTTAAACGATGGTTTGTTTTTTTCCAATTAAAACTTAATGGGTCTGAATTATAATTATTAAGTTGTTTTTTTTTTGGTTTTTTGTAAGTAGTCAAACAATTTAAAAATATCAAAAAATAATTTAAAATAAAAAGTAAAAAATCTTAACTATTCACTTAATTACAAATCATTGAATTTCATTAAATTCAATCCAAAATCTTTTCTTCTGATATTATCCTCATATATAACACATTTCCAATTTCATTATAATTATATATAGTGTAGAAATCTTTATTTTAATATATTGCTTATTTTAAATGGCTTTAAAAATAAAAAAGAACCCTAATCGCTTATCATATTGGTGTTTAATATCAATACTTTATTATGATATTATGATGATGTATTTATATATTATTTTTTAAAAGTGTTTTGTGTGAGTTTTTCTATTGCCCCTTTTATTTTTTGAAAAAAAAAACATTTTCTTTTCTTTATAGTAAAAATGAAGTTTGTTTGTAATCGAAGAAGAATATTATGATCATATGTGTTTATATATAATTGTCATTTTTGTGATTGTTTTTATTCTTTATTATATGTAGATGGTTGGTTGGTCATCATTCTAAGGTCCGTTTTTGGTCGGATAACTGGTTGGGATATCCTTTGATTGACTTGGTTGAGGATAGGTCTTCATTACAACCTCTACTGGATTCTGTTGTGGGTGATATTTACTCAGATACTGGGGGTTGGAATATTCCTACTTCTTTTAAAGCTTCCTACCCAGATGTTGTTTATGAGATTGAGAATGTGGTGGTTAGCACTGATCCAGACTCGTTATTTTGGACTTGTTCCTTGGATGGTTCTGTTTCCTGTAAATCTGCTTATACATCTCTCTCTAAGGTTAGGAGTTCTGTGTTTTGGGGTAAGCAGATCTGGGCATCTTTCATTCCTCCTTCTCGCTCTATCCTCGTTTGGCGGCTGTTTCATGGTAAGATTCCCACAGACATTGTGTTGCGTGCCAGAGGTTATATTCTTCCATCTTGTTGTCGATTTTGTTATGCTGCAAAAGAGGACTTAAGGCATCTTTTTCTTGAATGTCCTTTTGTTCGTGGATTGTGGGATGCTGTATCCTCTATTTTTGGCCATAAACTTAAGTTAGAGGGTACTTGTTTGGACCTTTGGCAGGAGGCAATGAGAGTTGTATTTAGCACTCAACTGAAAAATCTCTAACGGGTTTCTATCATCACGGTTTTTTGGGTGGTGTGGTTCTTCCGGAACCAAGCTACTTTTAAGGATGGCAAGATTGTCTTTGCTGATGCCCTTTCATTACTTTGGTGTTCTGTTCGCGAGGCAGACTCTCTTCAGTATGGCACTAAGAAGAATTCAGTGGATGAGCTTCAGATTCTTCAACGGCTCCATGTCTCTGGTCGCCCTTCAAAGGCTCCTCGTATTTTAGAGGTTAATTGTCGTCCTCCCCCGTCGGGTTGTCTTAAGGTTAACACGGACGGGGCCGCTTTTGGTAATCCTAGTCTTGCTGGTTGTGCAGGGGTTTTTCGCACATGTAGGAGTTTCATTAAAGGTTGTTTTGCTATTCCTCTTGGTGTCTGTTTTGCTTTTGAGGCTGAATTTGCTGCTGCCGTTTACGCTATTGATTATGCTTGGACTTTTGGCTGTCGTCGGTTATGGTTGGAGAGCGATTCTACTTTTGTAATGGATATCCTTCGTTCTAAGTCTCGTAAAGTTCCTTGGCGTTGGCGCACCGCTTGGGATAGGTGTTTGGGTTTAATCTCTCAAATGGATTTTGCTGTGACTCATATCTATCGAGAAGGTAATCAAGTCGCAGATAGTTTAGCTTCCAGGAGCCCTAGTATCGTCTCTCCTACTTAGTGGTGGAATGCTCCGAACTTTTGCAACCCTTTTATTTTCAATGATTTTTGTAGCAGACCTTCTTTTAGGTTCTGTTGATCTGTTTTTCTTCTTTTGTTTATGTTATGTTTTGTTCGCTTTCTTTTTTCTTTAATAAAATGTTGGGTTAGCACCCCCAACAACCTTATCAAAAAAAATATGTATAATTATTTAAGATGGGTATAAATGTAAAATTACTTATTTTCAAACAATTTTACTTTTAAAGAACAAACGGGTTGACAATACATTCAGATGTGAGAAAAAAAAAATCTATCTTCAAATTCAGATTTTAGTCCCTATTCAGTCTTTAGAAAAATTCAGAACTGTCCAGTCTTTAAACAAAAAAAATAAACGACCCTTTAGTTTGCATTTGATTTTTTATTTGCACGAATAACATCTGAAAACTGAATAACATGTTTGTTTTACTGGAAATTGAATATAAGTGATAAGTCGTTTGTTTTTTAAAGTTATAAATATCTTAAAATAAATATTTTTACATCTATACCATTTCAACTACTATTTGTTATATATTTACATTTTAATATATTAAAAGACAATTTTAACAAGTAATTTAAAACTATAATTTATTATATATTTACATTTTAATAGATTGAAAGATAATATACAATATGTAATTTAAATACTTAAAAAAAAACGTAAGTTTAAAAAAAATGTAAAACATATATAGTTTGAGATCCGCCTCAAAAAATTTTGTTGTGTATCCCTCCTACATTGAACTTTGGTAATTTTAATGATTGACACGATTCTCACTTCAATTTTGTTGTGTAGCCCTCTTACATTGAACTTTTGGTAATTTTAATGATTGAACCGATCCCAAATTGTACAAGTAAAAGAGACATCAAATTCTAAAAAAAAATTAATAAAACTAATCGAATTATTAAAAAAGCTAGAAATAAAAAATTGGCTTCCAATGGAGTCATTTGAGTCTTGAAGCAACTAGATTTTATGGCTGCTAATTAGTTTTAAAGGTGAAAAGAAAAAAAATATATTAATATGATTAAGGTCATGGGAGAATGAAAACTATACATATATTATGTTTGTGAGAATAGTTTTGGAAACATAAAATTGATATAAATTTAAGTTGTTTATAGTTGATATAAATTGATATAGTTATTTAAGTGATTTTATCATTTAAAAAATCAAATAAAATAACTTAATGGAACACGTTAAGTTTCATTAAATTTTAAATAGAGAAATCCAACAGGCTCTAACTAATAATTTGTTTTAATAGTTTTTTCCTTTTTTTCGTTCTTCTTAGGTCTCTCTTTTAGTTTCAAATCATTTGTACTTTTAAAGTTTTTTTGATGTTTCTCTCTCTAACTTCTCTGGACACTTTTCTCTCTTCCATTTTAAAAAACAACCAAATAAGTTATTTTTCCAAAAAAAAATGACATTTATAGAATCAAGATATATAGTTAGAGCATCTTCAATACAATGTTATTTGAGTGTGCTGATATTATAATTTGGTATAAAGTGAAAAAAAGCACGATCAATACAATGTTAAATGTTGTGCCAAATTTGACATATTCTATTATTTGTGTCAAAATAGCTTATGTCAAATTTAACACAACAATAAATGTTGTTTTTTATTTATAAAAGTGTCATTGTATAATTATATTCAATGCATTAATTACTGACTTTTATAATTTTAAATAATAAAAAATATTATATAAATTGAATGTATTAATTATATTTGTTGATTTTTATAATTTTAAATAATAAAAAAATAAAAATAACATTTCAAATAGAATTATATATTGAAGTACGATGTTAAAATGATATTTCAAATATAGTATTTTATTATTTTTTGTACAAAATTTTATATTGGTATTGGCATATGCATATATAGGAGATGGTGTTATGTAAAAAAAAAAAAAAAAAAAACAAAGAGAGTGTTGGGAGAAAATGTAAGAGAGAGGAAGGAGGAAAATGTGGGAGAGAGGAAGGAGGAAATGAGTTTTAAAGTAAAGTTAAGCTGCATTTTTTACTGTTTCAATATTTTAGGGCAATAAATAGAATTTACAATTTCATTGATATATGAGTTAGAGAAATTTATTACCTTATTTATTTGTTAATAATTAATTTTTAAATAGCGTTAATCTATGTTCTAAGAGTATCTCCAATACAATGTTATTTGGATGTGTTAATAATATAATTTAACATAAAGTAAAAAAAAATCATCCTCCAATACAATGTCAAATGTTGTGCTAAATTTGACATATGCAATTCTTTATATCAAATTTGGTACAAAAAATAGCTTATGTCAAATTTGACACAACAATAAATACTACTAATTTAATTATAAAATATCATTGTTTAATTATATTGAATGTGTTAATTGCTGACTTTTACAATTTTAAACAATAAAAATATTATATAAATTGAATACATTAATTATATTTGTTGATTTCTATAATTTTAAATAATAAAAAAATAAAAATAGCATTTCAAATGAAATTATGTATTTGAGTACAATACTAAAATGATGTATTAAATATAGTATTTTATTATTTTTTGTACCAAATTTAGTATTGTCATTGGCATAAGCATTAGAGATGGTCTAAGGTACATGTTAAAACACTATAAATATAAAGTCAAAATGTATTTATTGTATTGTTTATATATTTATTACGGTGTTAATATTTCCTTTTATAGTATCTTAATCTGGACCCTTATGACACATATTAACATTGGACTTAATTTTTAAGATAGAAGTGTAATCTTGTTCATATAAAAAGACTGAGGCATACAAGTAGTCAAATAAGCTAATTATTCAATACATGTTAACTATGTATTTGTAATTAATAACCCTATGGTCTTAATCTTTAATCACATGCAGGACGAAGCTAGGAAATTTTATTTGGGGGTCATATAGTAAAATACAATATTTAGAGGTTAAAGTAAAATTTTACAAAATTAAATATTAATTTATAAGTTTTTATTAAATTTTTGTTTTGTTTGGGGATGCCAATCCTCCCTTGCTTTCGCCTCTATGACATATATTAAGGAATAAAAGGGCAAGAAATCGTGTATATTCAAAGATTAAAAAATAAATATGATTATTATCATTATTTTAAAACAGATTAATTAAGGATTTGAGGGAGAGACGTACGACTTGAATGCTCGACCTCAACACCTCAACATTTGGGGTGAGGGCTTTACCGCTTATTTATCTCAACTTTGGTTAATATCATTATTTTAATGTATTAAGTGTGTGAATCATTAACATTAATATGCCCGGTTAGGGCATAGGACCTCATGATCCTTTGTATTCGGCTTAAAAAAAAACTAAAAACAATAGTTCTTTTTATTTTAAAAAAAATGTGGTTACCAACCGACTATATATGAGACTACAACTGTTGTTGCTATTTTATTTTTTTTATAAACAATTGTTTATGGGAATTTGTCGATATCAAACACTATAAGTACAATCTTAATATTTACTTCACTAATTGAAATAAGTAGACTCTCAACACCGAGATAAGTCTCCCCATATTTATTGTAATTTTATAGATAATAGTGAGACAATATATACAAAGTATCAATGTTTTAACTTTGATATCGACAGAGATCGTAAATCTCCCGGCATTAAATTAACCATAATTTTTTTTTTAGTATACCACTTACAACTCAAACCCGTTTACCATAAAGTCACATTAGACGGTGGTATGACCATGGGATTAAAATGATAGAAAAATTACTTAAATAAATATAGTAGTAGAATATTAGTACAGAAAATATTGAAACCGCTCAACTGAACAACATTAAATTTAGTAGATGATAATAAATACTTAGACATGTAAGAAAATAAATACACATATAAGAAAAAAGTGAAAGACCCCACCAACCCTCCCTCCTCTCCTCCTCCTCTCTCACTTAGTTATCTCACCGCTCCTTTTAAAAATGGTCTCTCACAACTCACAACTCACAACCCTCTCTCTGACTTGCCATTAATGTCCACATAAACAAGTCCCCAGTCCTCCAAAAACCCCATTTCATCAAACACACGTTTAAATTACCAAATTATATCTACCAAATCAAACCAGACATGGGCAAGAAAATGAAGCTTCCTTTTCTCTCCAGCACCACTCTTGCTAGATCATCATCATGGCCTTGGCCTTCTTGTCACCAAACAAGAACCCTCTCTTTTCGAAACAACAACGATAGCAACAGTAACATGTTGATCAAGACCATCAACTCTGCATTTTTAGATGTTGATCATCAAACACAAACAATGCCTCCTGATTCGTCTTGGTTCACCAACTCATCCGAGTCAGCTACTGCTAGCTTCTCCACAGCTTCAGATGAGTCAAGAGGGGAGTCAATAGAGAATGTGATTCGTGGTTTGAGGTCTGAGAGGTTGTTTTTCGAACCAGGACTGGGAGAGACAAGTTCAATCCTTGAAGAAGCCAAAGCTGCAGGTGGGTCTCCATTTAAAGGGAGCTCAGTCTTGTCAATGGAGTCTAGAGACCCTTATGTTGATTTCAAGAAATCCATGGAAGAAATGGTGGAGGCTCATGGGTTGAAAGATTGGGAAGATCTTGAAGAGCTTTTGTGTTGGTATTTGAGTGTTAATGCTAAAAGTAATCATGGGTATATTGTTGGTGCTTTTGTTGACTTGCTTGTTGCTTTTGCTTTTACTACAGCTTCTGCTTCTGCTTCTACAAACACAACCACTTGTTGTTCTTGTTCTTGTTCTCATCATCATCATCATCATCACCATTCTTCTTCTTCTCCTCTATCTTTTTACACATCTACTTCTTCTGATATTGATTCTTCTTCAATGCCTTGTGTATCTTCCTTAGAAGCTGATCATCAAGAGATCGTTAGTCCTTGTTTATCTTCATTATTAGAAGCTGATAGTCATCACAAGGACGATTAATTATTATAACATGTTTTGATTCACTGGAAATCTGTGTATACCACTAGTTTCAGCAATCATGGTGAAACTTTTTTGATTACTTAATTAATTCTCTCTCTGCCCAAACAGCCACATGTGTGAAGGGTTTGCAAGTGCGACCATGTTAGAATATTTCATAGATTTGCATTGCAGGAAGTTAATATCGGTAATGCTAACTTAACTTCTATTATTATGTATACTTTCCATTTTATACAATTTTGTTTTGTGAAAAAAAAAAAGTTTTACTATATTTTTATTAATTCAGAGACCAAGTAATTAGTTAATACTACATGAAAGTGAAAGTATGGAGATTGGAAAATGAGGTTGCTTCAACGGCATTCCGTTATTAATGACACAACTGAGTTTCCATGTGGGTTTTTTTTAATAATAATCAGACCAGAACAGAGATGAGAGATTGTCTCATGATGCAACACTAATCAGCAACATGCACGTGTAGTCTATTCACTGTGATTAAATTAGTGTCCACCATTAGATATGTTTTCATATCTGTAATGTAGTAGTACTCGTTCGCCACCCAGTTCATCATCTGACATGATGGACTCATCACAGCCGTTGATTTTGAATTGGGGGCAGTATTTTTCATTTGATAGTTACAATTCTAGCTCAGAGTTTTGGCTTCAACCTAAACTCCTATCCTTGACCTGCAGCAATTTCGTTTTAAGCCCCAGAAATTGAGAAAAATAAACAAATAAAAACAAAAGTTTTTGTGTATGTGTGTGACCACTTGAACATGGAGAATTAATATTATTTTTCTTTCACAGTCTTGAGGGAGTCATTTTGTTTATAATATGAACAAAAAGACTTATTTATCTGCAGCAATATTTCAGCTTTACAATGGCTTAAAAAGATATACAAAGAAACCAAAAGTAGAAGTCCTTTTTGTAAGAAAAAAAATGGGCATCTTATCAACTCCAGCAAAGCAGTACTGAGCCAATGTAGGAATTTGAATTGAATCTAATAGCAATAAAAAGTAAATGTTGTGAGAAAAAACAAGAGAATGACATATTCTTGTTGTGGGTCAGGAGATTGTCACTACCAGAAATACAGTGAGTGGTGCAAAGGAACCGTTGAGATATTAAAATCAGATATTTGATGGTTACTACTACTTACTACTTTTGGTTAAAGCTAAACCGGCCGTTGCATTCCTTCGATTCATTAGCTGTTGCTATCCTCAACTAACATTTTAATTTTTCCTAAGCATCTAATTAATATCACTGCATTGATCAATAATATAACTTTCTATTCCTTTTCAAGTGCAAACATTCTAGATTTATCGAGTTTTAGCCACTTAAATACAAAATTTTATAAATTCAATGTCTCGCACACAATAAAAATCATATAATCATTTATCATTATGTAAAAATAAATTATTAATCAAATGTTGATAATTTAGCAATAATATTGTTTTATCAGTCCAGTTAAAATAACCAAATATAAAATAAAAAGATTTTATTAATAAAAATTTAACTTCGAATTAAGATATATACATGGGTGGAGTACGTAGTTGCATAAATTGTGGTTAGATCTTTAACTCTTAATTATTTTAATAGAAGCAGCAAAATTTTATAATGCAAACCTAGTTTGATAGGTTTGACTGCTGCTTTGGTTTGCTTCTCATTTTTATATTTCACAAACATGATAAAATAAAAGAAAAAAGAAAAAGAAAAAAAATTAGTTTGCAATATATAATAATTAATTAAGAAATTAAAACGGAAAAAAAAAAATGTCAACGCTCCATGTTTCAATAGCATTTGTCTGAGTGTGTGGAGTGGTAAATAGGATTCGTGATTGAGCGGCGAAGCTTCTAAACCTTGTGCCGCTTAATTAAATATTTTAATCTCAGTTTTACGTACCCCAAAACCAAGGCAGAGATAATTCTAAAGTATTAGCAAGCTTTTCTATTCGATACGATTCTAATTAAATATTTACCATTTTCTTATGTGTTTTCCTCTTTCTCACGTCTCAATTTCGAGGCTTGATGGATTCTTCTAATCACACATACCAATACATTAATACAAAGTAGTTATTATTAACATCTATACTTCTTAATATCTTATATAAATTAAAGTGAATATTTAATTAAATTTAAATATTTTTGCATGTATAAACTAAACATTATAATTAAAAAAGGGTTCAAAAAATTAATGGCACCTTTTAGGGGGGCTTTTGTGGAAATATCACCACATTAATAATTCATGTTTAAAAGACACCATTTAAAGTGTGGAGACGAAAATACCCATGACATCACTGTCGTTGTAAAGAAAAAGAGAAAAAGAGAAAAAGTAAAGAGACAAAAAGTGAATCAACTGTTTCGTTTTCAAGATGACGGTACCAGAACTTGGAAACCAGTGTCATCTGGAGAGTAAAACAGAATGAAAATGGGTTAGGTCAGGGTTTTGTATTTGTTGAAAGTTGTTGAGAAAAAAGAAATCGAGCTTTTATTTGCATTCAAATTTTTTAACATGTAATCGAGCTTTTGTACAAAATCTCGGAGAAGCTCGGAGCTTTTGTACAAAAGCTCGGAGCTTTTTTATAAAAGCTCGGATCGAGCTTTTATACAAAAGCTCGAATTGAGCTTTTATAAAGAAGCTCCGAGCTTTTATAAAACCTTCAGCTTTTGTACAAAAACTCCGAGATTTTATAAAGAAGCTCCGAGCTTTTACACAAAAGCTCGGAGCTTTTACACAAAAGCTCGGAGCTTTTATACAAGCTTCAAACTTTTATATTTCAGATTCTTTTGTAATTACATTTTCAGTCTTGTAAGTACTGACTAGAAAAAAAAACAACTATGGGGGGAGGGGGGTAGAGCGAGCTGACCAGGCAGCTCGACCCCCGAATGCGTCTGCGTACCCCCACTGATAATGTTATGATGTTTGACCTCCATTGGAGGTCTGTTAAACAGACCACTATGAAGAAGATGAAAGAATAAAACCTTCGAAAATTTTAAAGTAAGAGCTGATTGAAGTACAAATACAACTTTTAAAGGTATTTTAGGCAGTTCACCATAATAGGTGCCTTTTAAACTTAAGTTATTAAACTGGTAACATCATCACAACACAAAAAAAAAAGGTGACAATCCTCACCATTTCCACATTAACAAAATAGACTAGACAAAATTCAGCTTGACTACAACTAGTCTAAAAAAAACTTTCATGGCAGAATAAAGATTTTTTGAAATATAAAAACCCTCTCACATAGTTGTTTTTTCTTCTCCTAGGGTTTTTCCTCTCTAAAACCCTAAAGTAGAAGTAGACGGGTTTTGCTTTGTTCCTAGTTAGGTGGCGATTCTTTCTCAACGGAGTTCCATGGATCATGATGAGATTGCTCGTCTTTATGCATAATTATCAATCAAGTGTATGGAGGAAAAGATTTGGTGTGTGACAGAAGGTTTGAAGAAAGAGGTTGGGAAAAAACTTGACTTGTGTTTAGTACGGAAGATTTTGTCTACCAAACACGTTAATAGGGACGCTTTTCGTGTGGTCATACCAATAATATGGAGGACTTAGAGATTGGAAGTGGAAGTGGTTCCTGAAAATACTTTTTTGTTCTATTTCCGTAATCAGGCTGACCGGATTCGTAGTCTTGTCAGGGGACCTTGGAGTTTTGATAATCACCTTATAGTATTGGATAAACTGATTGGGGTAGGTGATATTACTAGTTTAGAGTTCAATCTGGTAGTTTTCTGGGTTCAAATTCATAACGCTCCTTTATTATGTATGACGAAGGAGATGGATGAGTTTGTGGGGAAACTTATAGTAGACTCGGTGGATATAGATGTCGGCTCGACAGGGGAGTGTTTTTGTAAATACTTAAGAGTGCGAGTGGTAATTGATGTATCGAAACCGTAAAAGAGGGCTCTGAGGCTAAAATTATCGGAGGATGGTAAGGAATCCTTGTTGCTTCTTCGGTATGAAAAGTTGTCAAACTATTGTTTTCACTGTGGCATGGTAGAACATACTTATTCTGAGTGTGCTCTAAGGATGACTGTCAATACTAGCGCGATGGATACAGATTTTGATTTTGGTCCTTGATTGCGGGCGACCAACCCCCCTGGTAATTATAAATCTTCTTTTGGGCACCGATATGCAGGGGGTAAGGTACCATATTCAAAAGTTGTCAGAGTTAAGGGGCCGTCTCAGCCTCATGCGTTCCAGGAGGGGAGTGATTATGAATGGAGGTTTCGACGGGATGTACAACAACGGGAAGATTATCCTGGTGGGAGAAACGATGTGGTGGCAGAGGCTGATAGCTATTCTAATTTGTTGGTAAGGAATGAAACGGTTTGCGGGGCTCAGAATGTTTTTTGTTTGGGAGGGATGTTTGATCATGGGGACCGGTTTAAGGGTCAAGGAATTGATTTGGTTTCACAGAATTGTGAGGAAAAGCATTTGAATGCTGGGGATGGTGGTTTGGTTTCTGGGCATGTTCTTCAGGAGACCGAAAAAGGTGAGATGATGGGTTCAGGTAGTTGTATGGGGGTGCAAGATTCGTATGATAATTCTGCGGCAGAGGTTGTATTGGAGGGGAAGTATGGAAGGTTGACAGATGTTGTGGTGGGTGATAGTCTAGTTTTGAGGATTTCAGAAAGAGGGTAGATGAAGGGTAGGTGGAAACGTTGGGCGTGGGAGAAGGGGGCTAGAAGTGGTGACAATAACAGTAGGAGTGTTCAAGAAAAGAAAAGAAGTGGTCTTGTGCATGAACAACAGTAGTGTTTAGTCCCAAAAAAACAAAAAACTATGTATGCTTTTGATTGTTCGTCAATTGAGATATCGGCGAGTCGGGAGGAGAAACCGACTTACCGAACGAAATGAAACTATTCTTTTGGATCATCTGGGGGGTAGGGGTAGACCGGACATTCCGGGTTCTGCATTCGTTGATGCAGGATCATCGCTCTGAGATCGTTTTTTCTAATGGAGACTCGGAGTAATCATAGGTTTTTGGAGATTTTGAGGATAAAGATTGGCTTTGATACGAAATTAGTTATGGATTGTGAGGGTTTTAGTGGTGGTTTATGCTTGTTCTGGAAAAAAAGAGACAGAGGTTTCTCTCCTCTCTTATTCACGTTTTCATATAGATGTGACGGTTAAGTCTCAAAATTTCAAAAAGTGGAGATTCACAGGCTTTTATGAGCATCTGATTGCGGGTGAGAGAAGTCACGGTTGGACTCTTCTAAGGAGATTGGTGGCTATGTCTTAACTTCCGTGGTTAGTAGGTAGAGATTTTAATGAAAATCTTGGTTTGTCGAAAAAATCATGGGGTTATATTCGTCAGGAGAGTTTAATTAGGGATGGGTAAATCGAACTGAACCGAAAATATTTCGGTTTACCCAAACTTGAACCGGTTTAAACCGAAGAAAAAATTTTAAACGAACTGAACTGAACTGATTAGAATCGGTTCGGTTCGGTTCGGTTCTGTTCATTTCGGTTTTGGACCTAATGGGCCTTTTTAAATTGATGGGTTTAATGAGTCTATTAATATATTTTTAAATTTGATGGGTTGTTATTGACTTGTTGGATTCTAATGTTGGACCAAAGTTTCTTAAATTTTAATCGCCCAAACCCAAATCAATCATAACTAATAATATTTAATTTATAATTCATTCAAAAAATCACAAATTGAATAAAGTAATAATTAATAAACATGAAATTCAATTTTCAAAGGCATACTATAAGTACAGACATACAACATAATTTTCACAAGTGACGTAAAATTCATTACTTCAATTTTCCAACAGAAATACTCTAAATCACAAATCAAACTCCAGATAAAAATTACAATCAAAATCCAAACTCCAAATCAAACAAATAAGGCAGTAAAATAATTTCAAATTCCTGCAATCATAAATGAAACAATAATTAGTAATGACCAATGACAGTTAAATAAGCAAATTGCATCCATTGAATGGGGCTAGAATTCTCTAAGGTCTGCGGACCCGAGTCACTACTCCCCTCCATTGAATCAACATTAACATCAATCTCTATCTATTCATAGTTTCACATACAAATAAAAACTAAAATAAGTAATTAAAACCAATAGAATATTATTTTTACTAATTGTGAGATAAAATAATGTAATTAAACATATAACAAAAATAATTCACTTTTATCAATTATCCATATCCACAGCCCACATCACACAGCACATGTATATAAACAACTCAAGAAGTTATCCACAACCCAATTTATACCGTATATGATATCAACATTCCACTCTACTATTTTTTTTTTAAATAAGAATAAATAACATTGTTATATCTTATAACAGCTTGTTATGGTCTACATAATTACAGATATTGAATTCTTTTTTTCAACAGTAAGTATAACTGTATAAGTTTATATATATTTTTTTAAATAGCAGAGATTTACCAGGCAAAAAAAACCGAAAGGAAACAAAAGCCAGACCCCAAAAAAACAGGGCACCATACCAAAAACGAGCCAAAGAACAAAGAGGCCTTACAAACCAAAAACAAACACAAGACACCTGAAGACCAGCCATCCACAGAAAAAATGAAAATAAAACACTACAAATACTCAAACAAGAACCCAGAAACACCCACAAAAATCAAAACCAAAACCAAGACCAAACCAACATAAATCAAATTCAACCAATAACAAACAAACCAGGAATAAACAACATATCAGAGAGAAAGCAAAGAACCAAAACAGCAACAAAAAAACTTTGGCTAAAGAAATAAAGAAATAAGAAGAGCTGAAGAAGATAATCACTAACCAAATAAGCAATTAGACGAGCTGAAGAAGAGCATAATGGTTGAGTTGAAAGATGTCTAGTTGAAGCTTTGGCTGGAGATGAAAGAGACTAGATCAAACGAGTAAATACCAGATCGATGGCCATCAGATGTGAAACAAAAAACAAATAAGACAAAAAGAAGATTAGGAAAAGAAGAACAAGAAAATTAGATCAAAAAAAGAAGAGTAGAAGACTAGAGGATAGTAAGTCGAGCAAAAAACCTTCTTTGAGTGGTGGAGATGAGCAGCAGCCAGCGGAGATGAATGGTGGGGATAACCAGATCGGGGACGAGCAATGAAGATGAGCGGTGAAGATGAGCAGCGGAGGATTGAGGAAGAGATGAGAGTCATTGTCTCTCTAAGTTTGATAAATGAGAATGAGAGAGTCGGCCGAAGAAATGAAGAATGATAGATGAGAAGCTAGAGACACTTAGGATAGGCAGTTTATTCGGTTCAAACCGGTTTTTTGAAAACCAAACCGGTTTGAACCGAATTCATTCGATGAACCGAACCGAACCGAACTGAACACCCTTTTTTTGGTTTGGTTCGGTTTGATTCGATTCGGTTTCGAACTTAGTGCCCACCCCTAAGTTTAATGACATATTTTCATTCTATTCTGAAGGACTATGTGTTGAGAGACTTGGGTTTTTCGGGACCCATTTTTACATGGACAAATAGGAGGGAGGCCTCGAATACGGTTTTTGAGTGTCTTGACAGGTTTGTTGGCACGGCTTCATAGAGACCTTTTTTCCCTTTTTTCATGGTCAAACATTTAGAGTTTTAGAAATCTGATCATAGGTCGATTTTACTTGAATGTTCGGATCATGTTGTTAGAGACCGAAGGGGTCATCGTTTTCATTACGAGTTGTGTTGGGCGGATGATGATGGGTGTTTAGAGGTGATTCGAAAGTATTGGAATGTGGTCACAAGGGGTGATTTGATGAAGAATTTTGTAAGAAAACTGGAGACGTGTTCCAATTAGCTACGGGGTTGGTATAAATCAAAGAAGTGGGACATGTAGAAAGAAATCACTCTTAAGAAAAAAGAGTCGGCGTGTTTGGGTGGGGATAGACAATCGGTTGACTGGGTTAAGGGTAGACTGATTGAGAAGAAGCTTGATGACATGTTACGTTGTGAAGAAATTTTTTAGAGGCAACATTCTAGAGTTGCTTGGTTGAAGGATGGGGATCAGAATACAAAAAAAATTCATGCAAAAGCAAACTCGAGTAGGATCCAGAATAGGATTTGTGGTTTGATGGATGAGATGGGTATTTGGTGCGATCAAGACGAGGAGGTTGCATATATTATTAATGATTATTTTTCTGAGATTTTTTCCAGTTCTAGTCTTTCTTCAGCTCAGATGGAAGACATTCTTGGGTCAGTTGAGACTTCTTTGCCGCCGAATATGAGGGATTTTTTTAATGCTAGATATACGGCAGAAGAGTTAAAGGATGCCCTTTTTGGCATGAGTCAATCTAAGGCCACATGAATTGATGGTTTTCCGGCTGATTACTATCAAAAATTTTAGGATTTTGTGGGGTAGGATGTTACAAAATTATGTTTGGATTGCCTAAATAATGGGTGGTCTGTGGAGGATATAAATTAGACATTGATTTGTCTTATCCCAAAGGTGAAACGGGTGGATCGAGTGTCGGATATTCGACCGATTAGTTTGTGCAATGTTGTTTACAAATGCATTTCGAAAGCGCTTGCGAATAGGTTGCGAAAAGTGCTTGGTTGTGTTATCTCTGAGTCTCAAAGTGCGTTTGTTTCAGGAAGATTGAATACTGACAATGCAATGGTGGGGTTCGAGTGCATGCATGCTTTACGTAAGACAGTTAATGGGAATAAAGGATTTATGGCCCTTAAGTTGGATATGGCTAAAGCGTACGATACAGTGGGATGGTGTTTTTCAGGTGGTATGATGCGCCGTTTAGGTTTTTCAAAGAATTGGATTTCAAAGGTCATGAGATGTGTGTCTTCTGTTCAATATTCGTTTATCCGTAATGGTACTATTAGAGGTAATATTAGGCCTTCTAGGGGTTTGAGGCAGGGAGACCCTTTATCTCCATATTTGTTTCTTCTCTGTGTGGAAGGATTATCGAGACTTATTATGAGGTCTGAACAGAAAGGTGGCTTCTCGGAGTTTTGTTGTAGTCGTTCGGGGCCAAAATTACTCAATTATTCTATACGGATGATAGTCTTCGTTTTACTATAGCTACTATTAAGGAATGTGTGAATATCCGTCATATTTTGGAGAAGTACTCTTTAGCTTCTGGCCAACTGGTTAATTTTAATAAGTCGACAGTTTGTTTTAGTAAGCAAATTTCTGTGGAGGACAAGAATAAGTTAGTTGTTGTGCTTGATATGATTGTAGTGGATTGTCATGCAAATTATCTAGGGCTTCCTTGTTTTACCAGGAGAAGTAAAAGGGTTATGTTTGACAATGTTAAACAACGGGTCTGGAATAAGCTTCAAAGTTGGATCATCAGTTTTTTTCTATTGGGGGCTGGGAAGTCCTTCTTAAGGAGGTTATTCAGTCTATCCCTGTTTACACAATGAACCTTTTAGACTTTCGTTTTCTCTAATTGTTGACATTCATCGAATGTGTATGAGATTTTGGTGGGGTGAAAGAGGTAAAACTCGTAAGTTGCATTGGTGTTCTTGGGAGTTTCTTTGTAAATCTAAAGTGGCGGGGGTTTAGGTTTCCGAGATATTAGTGTGTTTTGATAGAGCGATGTTGGCAAAGCAGTGTTGGAGAATTCTTCGTAATCCTAGGTCTTTAGTTGCCAAAGTCTTGAAGGGGTATTACTTTTCGTTGGTGTCATTTGTGAGTGTCATGAAGGGGTTTGTCGGTTCTTTTCTTTAGAGGAGCTTGATTTGGGGGAAGGATCGTTTGGAGAAAGGTTTGAGATGGATCAATTTATATCTATAAAGATAGATGGATTCCGCGTTTGACATCTTTCAGAATTGTTTCTCCACCGAATCTAGGTTTGTTGGCTATTGTTGACTCTCTTAAACATGCGTCATGTGAGTGCAATGGAGATGTGCTGAGTAATAATTTTTTTCCGGAAGAAGCTGATGCTATTATAGGAATTCCTCCATGTTCAACACATCTGGATGATAGCCTTTTTTTGCATTTTGACAAGGCTTGGTGTTTTACGGTGCGTAGTGGGTATTGGTTTGTTCAGAATCTGTCTTCATCTTCGAGTTGTTCTGGTCTGTCTGCAACAGAGTTTTGGTGGAAATATTTTTTGGCGCCTTCACTTGCCTTTCAAAATTAAGCTTTTTGTTTGGAAAGCCTGTCATAGATGGATCCCGTCTCGGTTCAATCTGGTTTCTCATGGTTTACATTTGGAGACGTTGTGCCCTATTTGTGGGAAATCTACTAAGACAAATTTTCATGCTCTTTGACGATGCCCACGTTTGAAAGAGCTGTATGTATGGTGTGGTTTCAGGGTTGATGGTGATAAGCTTTCAGAGTCATCCTCTTTTTTGGATTTTGCAATCTCTTTCAAAAATTCTGTGGGGGTGGCTGATTTCGAGCTTCTTTGTGTGATATGGTGGCATGTTTGGCAGTATAGAAATCAATATTGACATGGGATGGAGAGTTTACTAGTCTCTGGTTTATATGACTGGGCTATTTTTTGGAAAATTTTTGAAGGAGTTCAAAACTGGACAATGGTCAGCCTTTGTCAGTCGTTCCTACGGCCTCTTGTTGGCAAATTCCTTATATGGGGGTGTTTAAAACTAATACTGATGTTGGTCTTCGTGAGAGTGATAAGGTCTCAGGTGTGGGTGTGGTTGTTAGGGATAGTAATGGAAAGGTTAGGTTAGCTTATTGTCATCATTTATCGGCTTATTTTTCTCCACAAGTGGCGGAAGCGATGGCTATTTTGAAGGGTATTTGTTTAGCGGAGGAATGTGGGTTGGCTCCAGTGGTTCTGGAGTCGGATGCTTTATTCATGGTTAATATGATTTGTAGGAAGGAAGTGTCTTGTACTGAGGTTGGGGTTGTTATTCATGATATTTTGGGATTAATTCAGAGGGGTATTGTTTTATCGGTTAGTTGTGTTCCTCGTTTAGTTAAAAAAGTCGTTCATTGTTTAGCAGAACTCTCTCTTGATCATGTGGGTGAATTTGTTTGGGTGGAAGATCGTCCTTTTGTTTTGGAGAGTTTGGTCTTAGGCGATTACCCAAGCTCTTTGTAATTCATTCTTTTTAATGATTTGTTTCGTTTAAAAAAAAAAATTGTTTTGAAACAAAACATATATAAAGGTCCGTCCTTTAAGCGTTTTTTGTTTACAGTTATTCGAAAATAAAAATGAAAATGAAAACAATGTTTTTAATTTCAGTTTCGAAATTCGAAAATGCGTTTGATCGCATTTGCTGAAAGCTATATTTTGAAGATCAAAATAGAAAAAACGCATCTGGTAGATTAAGAAGCAGTCATATTGAACACCAATCATATTTTACAAACCCAACAATTATTATTGACATGTCATACAAATTTTGACAAGTCATAAATTCATAAACTTAAGTCTAATTTTAATCCTAAAATTTTTCCAGTTAACCTAATCTCTCACTGTCATCTCTCTCATTCAAGATCTCTCCCACTTTCATTTTAATGGCAGACTCACTCTAATTTTAATGGCAGATTCTTTATCACGACCTAACTCTGATTCCAATTTGTTTTTTTTTTGTTTCTCATTTCATCTCATGCTTTCACTTTCGTTTTCATTACAACATCACTTTCAAGGTTTCACTTTGGTTTGGTCTTAATCGAAAAATCAATGTTTTGATTTGTGTTTAAGCTTTCTTCTTCTTCTTTTTAACCTTGATTTAGTTTATTTGGGCATTAAAATGGAAACCCAATTTTTCCTATAGTTTACGGTATATGAGACACCCAATTTTTGTAATTATTGGATTTTGGAGAAGAGAAAGGATTAGGATTGTGTTTCTGGAGTTTGGAGTTGTTGAATGGAAAGAATAAAAGAGATCGAATTCATGGAGGTCACCATCAAGCTTCAACCTTTAGGCTTCAAGAACGCCCTCCAATTTTTATTTTTTTTAAGATTAGTTTAAATTGATAAATGTTTTCAGATTTATAAAGTTATTTTCTTGAAATACATATTTATAAAAGTTTTAAAGATTAGTCCAAAATTATTTAGAAATACATTTTTTTAATGATTAGTCCAAAATTTTGGAAGATGAAGAAGAACAATCACGAGGACATCGTCTAGGAAGAAAAAAAAAGTGACTTTTTTAATAAAAAAAAGTGAAAAATAGAAACATGTATTTTATATTTTTTAAAAATATTCCACTATTAAAACTGGTTTTGCTTTTCATTTAATTTTATGTTTTTTTTAAATAAAATTGAAAAACGGTTAACGAACACGAATTCAAAATTATTTTTAGAAAATAAAAATAAAAACGAACTGAAAAACAGCTTGAGGACGGGATCTAAATAGACAGTTGTTTGATTACTTATAAAAAACAAATAAACAATATATAGTTTGATTATAATGCACTGTGGGGTTAGTTAAATAGAAAAAGTTAGACGTTAGTTGACTCGTTGACAACAAAGAGAACCCTAGCCGCCGCAGCAGCTAAGAAAAGTAAAGGAACCCTGGCAGCCGCCAACCGTTGAACGCCAGTCACCTTAGCAGCCGCAGCTCATCTTTCGTCAGTCGCCGACTTCGCCTGCATCACCAACCTTTGAACGACAGTCACCTAGCTGCCGCAGATCCGAGATTGATCGACCCGTCACACGATCCAGTTCTGTCACCAACACGTCACAGTTCTACAGCCGACTTCGCCCGTTGAACTTCAGTCACCAGTCCGCCGTAGATCCAAGATCGATCGAAGACCCTGCTCCGTCGCTCGATCCAGATCTGTGGCCGACCTCGCTCGCACTCCGTCGATCTACTGTCACATCGTCCGGTAGCCGCTGCCACATGCTTGTCTGGTCGCCGCTGCCATCCGCTCTCCTAGCTAATTCCCGATCTCGTTCTCTTTGTTGGGAAGAAATTTGAGTTATAAATCTTGAATAATTTTTTTAATTATCTTTATTGCTGTTTAAACTTACGGCTGTTATGGAGGTATCAGATCTATTTCCAGAACTTGAATTGTGAACTAGAGACCCTTCAATCCAAAAAGACTTTCACACGAATGGACTTTCGATCCCAAGCTAGTAATGAAATCTTATGCCCAAGCAATCTCATCCGCCATTGCCCCAGTGTCTTCGGCTCCAAATAAAAAAGGTGATTATGTTGCAATCAAAGTAAACCCAAAGCTTATGAAGAACGGTTGAAACTTTACAGTTACTCTCTTATTAGTCGAGTCATTTTTTCAAAGGGAGAGGAACCATGGAAGGTATTGGCTCTTAAAGAAAAACTTCAAAATTTTTGGAAATTGAACTCTCAATGGCGTCTTATCTCTCTTGGGCGGGGATTCTTCCAGGTTCTTTTGAATTCTGAGGAAGATAAAGCAAAAGTTTGGGGCATCGGACCTCTGCATTTAAAACCTGGAACTCTAAGGCTTCAGCCATGGACTCAGAATTTTAATCCCAACACACAGCGCACAACGAATGCCCAAATATGGGTACGGTTTTATGATCTACCTTGGGAGTTTTGGCACCCCCAAATCCTTTCAGACATGGCACGTGGGATCAGAATTCCTCTAAAATTTGATAGAGCTACCCTAGAGGGTGATTATGGCCATTTCGCCCACATGTTGATTGATGTTGATCTTTCCAAGCCTTTGCCCGATTCCATTATGATAGAGGTAGGGGATGATTGTTTGTTTCCGACTCTTTTCTTTGAGAATGTACCAAGTTCTTGCTCAGTTTGTTGCTCTATTGGTCATTCGGGCGCTTCATGTCACCATGCGACTAGATATACAGGGAATATCACTGATGAGCCAAATGATAAGATTCCGAAAAAAGGAAGATCCAAAATTAGATAATAGTATAGACCGAAACACAAGTCAAGAGATGTCCCGACCTCTCGAGTCTTTGAGACTATCAAATCGGGTATTAATGTCATTGTGACCAAACCTGTTGCCTCTCCTCCAAACAAGACAACTTTAGATCCGACAACCTCTTCTAGTTCACTTAGGCCAATCATTACCAATGGACATGGGGAGGCCATAAAAAATGATGCTTATTTGGATGATTCCACAGACCCATTACACACTGAGCATGTGGATATAGATCCCACGTCATATCCTGTTATTGCTGATATGGAGGCCTCAATTGATCCTCCTAAGGTAGAACCATATTTGCACAATCCTGAGGGTGAAGCCAACTCTGATACTGATAGTGAAGGCACCGAATCTGACTTCAGCCACCCCACAACTTTAGACATTACATGTGTTCAATGAGGAGAATTTTGGGCAGATCAATCAGAAGATTCAGGTTGGAAGGAGGTTACCACCAAAAAAGGTAAGAAAAATAAGAAACAGGTTTCCAATGTGGTTTCGCCCAAAACTAGGGCTGCTAAAAATAAATTAGTACATAAATGATTGTCATTTATTGGAACTGTAAAGGTATTGCAAACAGCGATACTCAACGTACTTTGAAAGATTTTTGTTCTTGTCATAGATCGAATTTTGTTTGCCTTGCTGAACCATTGTGTGCATTTGATTCTATTTCTCCTACTTTTTGGCGCTCTATGGGGTTACACTTTATTGGTTCTAATGCCATAAGTACTCCTAGTATGTGGATTTTCGGGTCTACTGCCTTTTAGGATGCTACTATTGTCCTGTCTCACTCTCAACATGTAACGATTTCTGCTACTTTGTATGGAAAAGTACATCATATCTCTTTTATTTATGCCAGTGTAAACTACATCACTCGTAGATCTCTTTGGAGCTCTCTCATTGAATTTACTGGTTCAGACATTCCATGGCTTGCTATTGGGGATTTTAACTCGGATCTATGAGCTCATGAGACTACTGGTAACATTTCTACTATTTGCTGTGATGATTTTCATGCTGCTTTAACGGTCTGTGATCTTGTTGATATTAAAATGAAAGGAGTTTTTCATACACCGATTGGTCGAGGCAGACGAGGTATGGCTCTTTCTCGTTTAGTCAGAGATGTATGTTCCCACTCATTTCTGACATCTTGGTCTCAAATCGCCTGTGTTACCCTACCTAGATCTCATTCAGATCATCACCCGTTATTGGTTTCTTGTTCTGCAAGTGTATCATTAGGTCCACGGCCCTTTAGGTTTCAAGGTATGTGGGTTTGTCATCCCTCATTTCTTAATTTGGTTAGATCGGTTTGATCATCCTCTTTTATTAGAAGTGGCACTGGGATTGTTGTTCAGAAATTGAAGCTTTTGAAAAAGGCTTTGAAGAAGTAGAATTGGGAGGTGTTTGGGGATATTACATTGAATGTCACTAAGGCTAATGAGAAGGTGATGCTTATTCAGGGCATGATTGGTTCTGAAGGTTTTTCGTCTTGAGACCACCGCTTTAGCTGATCTGAATAGTGCTTTAAAACAACAAGAAATTTTTCTGAAAGAGAAAAGTAGAGTCAAGTGGCTTGTTGAGGGAGATTGGAATTCTAAATTTTTTCACTCTCTATTGAATCGTAGAAAAGGAAACAAGACTCTTTCCTCCATTCAAATTGGTGAACATATTTCTAATAATCCTGTGGATATTGGTAAGCATGTTCCCTCTTTTTATCAGCATATATTTTCGGATCCTTTCAATAATAGTTTAGACCTCTCTATAATTAGAGAGCATATGCCTTCATTGGTTACTGTTGATGAAAATACTTCGATTCTTCGGGTTCCCTCTTTTGATGAAGTGAGGAATACACTTTTTGCCATGGATCCTCTGAGTGTTCCTGGTCCTGATGGTTTATCGGGAAGATTTTATTCTCATTGTTGGGAAATTATGGGTTATGATGTGGTTTTGGCCATGCAGGAATTTTTTTCACTCTGGTCGAGTCTTTCCGGGTTTGAATTCTAATTTCTTGGTCCTTATTCCAAAGACTCCCAACTCTCTTTTGGTCGATCAGTTTCACCCGATTGCCCTAGGTAATTTTCTGTTTAAGGTTATCACTAAGATTATTGTTGATTGCTTGGCCAGAATTTGCTCCCGTATTATATCTCCAAATCAATTTGGTTTCATTATGGGTCATCAAATCGGAGACTGTATTGCTGGTGCTTCTGAATATTTTAATGTGTTAAATAACTGTAGTCGTGGTGGGCACTTGGCCTTAAAAATAGACATTCGAAAGGCTTTTGACTCCATCAGTTGGCGTTTTATCTTATCTTTGAAGTCCTTCGGTGTTTTGGCTTCTCTGAGAGTTTTATTGATTGTGTTGCATCTATTTTTAGTTCTGCTAGGATCTCAGTTCTTATTAATGGATCCCCTCAAGGTTATTTTCCTTGTTCACGTGGAGTTCGGCAAGGTGATCCTCTTTCCCCTCTTCTCTTTTGTTTGGCGGAATATTTTTTGAGCAGATACCTTACGCATCTTGTAGACTCGGGCACTATGACTTCTATCTCTTCTCCAGTTGGGATTCATGCCCCTTCACATTTTCTATATGTTGATGATGTTATTGTCTTCTGCCGGGCTTCTCCTCAGAATTTACAAGTAATTTTAGATGCTTTTGCACTTTATGGCTCTCTCTCGGAACAGCAAGTTAATTGGGAAAAATCTTCCATTTTTTTTTGCAAAGGCATATCTGGGACTCGTATTGCTAACTTTCTTTCAATGTCTGAGATGCGTAAGGGCGGAGATTCGATGACGTATCTAGGGGTCCCTATTTTCATTGGGGCACCTAAGTGTCAGTGGCTGATTCCATAGGGCTGATAAAATTAAAATTAAATTGGAATCATGGAAGGGTTTCTCTCTTTCAATGGCAGGTAAGTTATGTCTTATTGATTCAGTGATTACATGTGTCTTCCTACAATCCTTTCAAGTTTATCGTTGGCCTTCATCTCTTTTAAAAGATTTAAATGCTGCTATTCGGAATTTTTTTTGGAATGGTTCGATTGACTGTCGTAAATCTGTCCAAGTTGCTTAGAAATCTTGTTGTAGGCCTAAGGATGGTGGTGGTCTTGGTGTTAAAGACCTTGGTATTCTTTACAAGGCCATGCTTAAGAAATTCACTTGGAGGATGTTGACTGAGGAGTCCCTCGTTTTCACATATCTTCGGGCTCGATTTTTTACTCAGGATCACAAACCTAGAACGTGGTATGTTGCTTCTTCTGTTTGGCCAGGTCTAAAATAGCATTATACTCCCCTGATGATTGAATCTAGATGGTTGGTTGGTCATCATTCTAAGGTCCGTTTTTGGTCTGATAACTGGTTGGGATATCCTTTGATTGACTTGGTTAAGGATAGATCTTCATTACAACCTCCGTTGGATTCTGTTGTGGGTGATATTTACTCAGATACTGCGGGTTGGAATATTCATACTTCTTTTAAAGCTTCCTACCCAGATGTTGCTTATGAGATTGAGAATGTGGTGGTTAGCACTGATCCAGACTCGTTAGTTTGGACTTGTTCCTTGGATGGTTCTGTTTCCTGTAAATCTGCTTATACCTCTCTCTCTGAGGTTAGGAGTTCTGTGTTTTGGGGTAAGCAGATATGGGCGACTTTCATTCCTTCTTCTCGCTATGTCCTCATTTGGCGGCTGTTTCATGGTAAGATTCCCACAGACATTGCGTTGCGTGCCAGAGGTTATATTCTTCCATCTCGTTGTCGATTTTACTATACTGCAGAGGAGGACTTAAGGCATCTTTTTCTTGACTGTTCTTTTGTTCGTAGATTGTGGGATGTTGTATCCTCTACTTTTGGCCATAAACTTAAGTTAGAGGGTACTTGTTTGGACCTTTGGCAGGAGGCAATGAGAGTTGTATTTAGCACTCAACTGAAAACTCTCTGGCAGGTTTCTATTATCACGGTTTTCTGGGTGGTGTGGTTCTTTCGGAACCAAGCTACTTTTGAGGATGACAAGATTGTCTTTGCTGATGCCCTTTCATTACTTTGGCTTTCTGTTCACGAGGCAGACTCTCTTCAGTATGACACTATGAAGAATTCAGTGGATGAGCTTCAGATTCTTCAACGGCTCCATGTCTCTGGTCGTCCTCCAAAGGCTCCTCGTATTTTAGAGGTTAATTGGCGTCCTCCCCTGTCGGGTTGTCTTAAGGTTAACAAGGACGGGGCCGCTTTTGGTAGTCCTGGTATTGCTGGTTGTGCAGGGGTTTTTCGAACATGCAGAGGTTTCATTAAAGGTTGTTTTGCTATTCCTCTTGGTGTGTGTTTTGCTTTTGAGGCTGAATTGGCTGCTGCCGTTTACGCTATTGATTATGCTTGGACTTTTGGCTGGCGTCGGTTATGGTTGGAGAGCGATTCTACTTTTGTAGTGGATATCCTTCGTTCTAGGTCTCGTAAGGTTCCTTGGCGTTGGCGCACCGCTTGGGATATGTGTTTGGGTTTAATCTCTCAAATGGATTTTGTTGTGACTCATATCTATCGAGAAGGTAATCAAGTCGCAGATAGTTTAGCTTCCAGGAGCCCCAATATCGTCTCTCCTACTTGGTGGTGGAATGCTTCGAACTTTTTCAACTCTTTTATTTTCAATGATTTTTATAGCAGACCTTCTTTTAGGTTCTATTGATATGTTTTTCTTCTTTTGTTTATGTTATGTTTTGTTCGCTTTTTTTTCTTTAATAAAATGTTGGGTTAGCACCCCCAACAACCTTATAAAAAAAATAAAAAATAAAAAAAATAATGCACTGTGGATGTTTCGAGCTTGCTAGTTGAATTGATTGCAAAACCCTAAAAATAATTTAAAAGTTTTTCTTATGAAATTGATAAATTTGAAGTTTCGAGCTTGTTGGTGGAATTGATTGCAAAACCCAAAAAATAATTTAAAAAATTTTCTTGAAATTTTGTAATTAATTAGTACACACAGTTTAACCGTTGTCAATTTATTTTATATATATGAATCTGCCTTGAGTTTATGAATTTAAGATGCTCCTATATTTTTAATGAGGGTGATTAAAGGGTGTTTGTTTTTCTTGACTAATATTTTAGGGGGTGTATTGGTTCAAGATTTTATTAGACAATTTGACAAGTAAAAGTCTTGTGGTATTGGATTGAGAATTTTTAATAAGTTAGATAAGTTTTGTGATATTCGATTAAGACTTTTAAGATTTTTTTTTAAAAAAATCGATATTGTCTTGTAGTATTGAATCTAGACTTATAAGATTTTTTTTTAATAGTCCATATTGTCTTATGATATTGGATTTAGACTTTCAAGAGGCAACAAATTGTCTGGTAGCATTGGATTGAGATTAATATTTTTAGGATTTCATGACAAAATAGATTTTTCATACTTTTTAGTGATATTTATATATAACTTAAACCCAAAATTGTCTTGTTATCTCCCTCAATACTCTAGACTTTTCTTTCTCACTCAAAATCATCTTTAACTTCCTCAACCTCCAAACCCCCATAAATTTTCATCATAAATTTTCAGTCTCTTCAACTTCCATACCTCATCGGATCTTCCATACTCCATCAGATCTTTAGCTTGGACGAGTTGTTGACCACAGATGAGTGATTAGTGACAGAAAATTGGAGATAGGAGGGTGGAATAGTGTAACAATTTTACTTCATTTTTTTTTTAACTTAAATTTCATAGAACAGATGTTAAATAATGTCTAAAAAGCCACATATTTTACTAAAATCAAGATATCATGTAATAAAGGATATATATATATATATATATATATATATATATATATATATATATAAGGATTTAAATTACTTTAAGAAAGGATTTAAATGTTAATGAACAAGAAATAAAGATTTAATTATTATTTATATTAAATAATTATAATTTATATTTTATTTATCACTAGACGATACAATCATACGTCTATTATAAGAAATTACATTAACTAATTATAGTTTATAGTTAATTCGTAAGTAGACACTGATATCAAAATAACATCGATATTACTCTTAAAAATAAAAATTTTAGTGGAAATAATGTGTACCTGTAACTTTGTTCATTTTGTTTATGTGTGATATAGTAAAAATATTATATTAATGTTTATATATAATTGCATAATGAATGAGTTTAAATACAAATTTAACAATAACTTATTAAAAACAATAACACTTTGTTAATTCATATCTTAGAACTTTGTTACATTAACAATAGTATTAATAGTAACTATTTCAATTGCAGTAACTAATCAATCCCCTAAAACAAAATAAGATATATCATTAGTGAAAATGATCTATGACTATAATTTCGTCCTTATGATATAGTAAAAATATTATAATAATATATATAATAGAATAATATATGAATCTAAATACAAATTTATTGACAATTTCTTATAAACAATAACGACATACAATTTAACAGCATATAATAAGTAATATACATATTAAAAATACAATATTGAACAAATAATAAAGAATTAATGACTAGAATGAAAGAAATTATATTAATTAGTTATAATTTATCTTTATTTCATAGCTAGACACTACTAACAATATCATTGATAATAACAATTTCAATGAGGCTCCATTAGCCTCATATTTTTTTAGCAATGTGAAACTAATTAATTGAAATGAGTTCAAAATATTTATAATAAATATATTTTATTTATATTTATATTGAATATATGTCGGGATCAAACAATACATGTGTGAACCGGATATATACTTCCATAACCGGAGATAACTACTCCCACAATCCGGGAAGAAAACTCCTCATATATACTTATAAAATGTGTCATGGTGAGCTTCACCACTTATGTGAAAGGGAGGGTGCACTATCAACTCTGTTATAAAAAATGAATTATTAAATAAAAACAAAGAAATTTACATTATAAATTTATAATATGAATCAGAACCTATAAATATTATTGTTTTACTTTTCTTTAAATAAAAGCATAATAACATTATTTTATACAACGTAAAATTGTTACTATAAATAATATGTTTACAATTATACGTAAAACATGTTACATGGTATATTTGTTAACATTTTGTTTTTATTTATATAAAAAATGAGTTGTAACATTCTACTACAAAATTATTACAATGTACATTTTAATTGTTACATTTCACGGCATATTTGTTACAACGTTAAATCGTTATCATATACATCTTAATTACAATTTTTATGTAAAACTTGTTACATGGTACAGATATTTCGTTACCATATAAAATGATTTGTTGTATGATACGACAACACTATTACAACCTATAACTTTATCATTACATATCAAATCAACGTGAAATTGTAACCACAAATATTTTAAGTACAACTTACTACGTGAAACTTGTTACAAGGCACATATATGTTGTTATTGATGTAGAACAAATGACTGATTCCTACAGGCTTTGAGGGACCATCCTAAATTCAAGGCTAAGTGACTTCACCTGAAGCGAATCAAGGGACCATCCTTTGGCGGTGAGACATGTCATTTTTCAGTCAAATTCCATCTTTTTAGGCTTCGAAATTACAGTTTTTTTTTATTATTATTTTAGGAAACTTTCCTTTTTTGTCATAAGTTGACTTTGACAAGTCAGAATCGTCTACCGTCAATTCTGGCTTGTTTATGGCCGTTAGCATCATTTAATCCCACAACTTTCGTGATTTTGTTATTTTTGACAGATTTTGCTATTTTTGGTAACTTTTGCTATGTAATCTTGTTTCTTGTCCAACAAGAATTATGGTTATGGTTTAATAACTTTAAATAGCCTTGTAAGCCGAAAGGCTCATTAGCTTTTGATTCAATAAAATTTCAGAATTATTTCTCTTTATTTCTGGTGAATTCTAGTATAATGCGGAATACAGATGTCGGTATTATTCCTTTGTGTTTTCCATTGCGTCAGTTATCCATATAAATCGAGTTATTACATGCTACGTCAAAGTTGTTACGATCTACAACTTTTTTGTTACACATTATGTCAGATTTGTTACAACAATAAATCGTTACCACATATATCTTAATTACTACTTTTTATATAAAACTTGTTACATAGTATGAATATTTTGTTACCCATATAAAATGAGTTGTTACATGATACGATAACGTTACTACAATGTATAACTTTATCGCTACACATCAAATCAATGTGACATTGTTACCACAAACGTTTTAATTGTAACTTTCTACATGAAATTTGTTACAAAGCACATATATTTTATTACTCATATAAGCCGAGTTATTACATGATACAATAAAGTTGTTACAAGCTACGACTTTATTGTTACTTATCACTTAAAATCCATTACAAAGTTGAAATTGTTATCACACACATCTAAATTATAACTTTTTATTCAAAATTTGTTACATTGTATAAAAATTATGTTACAGGTAATTTATCATATAAAAAGTAATAAAAATATTTGTAAATATTTAATATGAAATTTTAATCCAAAAATTATTATGTTACAAATATTTTATAAAAATAAATCAAATAATGATTAATTTCAAAATATAATACATCAAACATATTTATAATTTTTTTTAATTTTCTAATAATAATAATAATTTAAAATAAATATATTTGTAATTATTTTAAATATATTATATTATAAATATTTAATTAAATTAAATACAAATTTAAATAACAAAAAATATCACATATTTATTTAATCACGGAAGATTAATGTGAAGATATGCATAATTCTTTTATAATTATCATTTAAAATTATTTAACACAATTATTTAACACAATTATTTTAATTAAATTAGATTATTATATTTTTACAATAAATTTTAAAAATATAAAATAAAATAACTTGAAAGTAGCTGGCTAACTGGTTCTAACCGGTTACTTCATATTTTTAAAGTGTTTGACTGCCACGTATCAACCATATATTGAATGAATCTTGTAATAAAACTCCAATAACATTATTAGGATTTAGGACCAGTTTGGTATTATTGTAACTTTTGTAATAATCACTATTAGTTGTGCTGAAAGAATAATCATTTGTGAAGTTAATCAGCAGATGATGTTTAGTTAATTGTATTTTTAAAACTACAGTATAGCTAAAAAACAATATACATATATTTGATAATTTTGTTGTAAAAGTGCTGAGATTAGTTACAATGATTAAAATGTACATAGTTTAGGACTTTATTTCATTTTTTTTCATTAATTACATATATCAAATCAATATGTAAGTAGAATAATTAAATTGGAAAAATATTCCATAAGAACAATAAAAATTTCTTTAAAAGATTTTATAAATCAATTAAATATTTAAATAGAATATTTAATTTTGAGATGAAGTAGGGTATATAATTGATTTTAATTTGATTTCATAAGGATATTAATGATATTTTAAAAGATACATTAAATGTTGAAATAGATTATTCTATAATTACTTTGAAAAAGTAACTCATCACCTGCTTCTCAAAATCACTGTCAAAACTTGTCAGATTATCAATTAATCACTTTTGAAAATTTTACCAAACATCATTCTATATCAAAATTATAAAATAATCTTATTTTAACTTTTCAAAAGCAATACCAAACTGATCCTTATCTCCCAAGAATATAGTCATACCCCTAGGAAATGAATTTGAATCCTCTATTGATCTGATTTTTTTCCTGACCTCATTTAATCTCATGACACATATGCATTGTAATGAATGTGTGGTCAAGATGTGATTGATTTTCATAACTACTTTATCAACAACCAATCACATGTTTTAAAAAGGTAAGAAAAAGAACTGATTAGTAGAGGATCCAAATTCCTAAAAAATATATTAAAAGTAGAAAATATTTATTGTATTTATTGTCTCTATCAATAAAATAAATATATTTTTGTAATAAATGTTTATCCATTTTTATATTTTAGTACATTTCTAATACTTAGGGGCTATGGCACCGGTTAAAACTATCCTTTATATATATATATATATATAGAGGACCCCTCAAATAAAAATTCTGAACTACACCGGAGTTTATGAACATAAGGTCCCGTCATACAGTTGTTTTTCAGTCCGTTTTCGTTTTTATTTTAAAAAACGATTTCGAAAACGCGTTCGTTAACCGTTTTTTCATTTTATTTAAAAAAAAAATGAAAACAAAACCAATGTTAAAAATGAAAGATTTGAAAAACACAAATTACTTGTTTTTCGTTTTTTGTTTTTCACTTTTTTTATATTAAAAAAAATCTTAAACTATTAATTGTACTTTTATGTGTTTGATATGACTAGGATAAGACGGAACAAGATTTTTAAATTACCAAAGTGCCCCTCTTATATATATATTATAATAATTATTATTATATATATATATTATATAATATATATAATATATAAATATTATATATTATAATATTTACATAATTAGTAAATCAATATATAATATTGTAAAATAATAAATATAATATATATAAATATTAATGAATTATTATTATATAAAATATAATATAAAAAATATAATAATATTTCATATATTAAAAATATAATCATTTTTAATATATTAAATATTATTACATATATTATAATTTATTTTATATATTATTATAATATGTATTATATTTTTATTATATAATAATATATATAAATTATAATTATTTATTTATAATTTAAGAGTTTAGTTTTGATTAATTCATTTTTTTGATATGTTTTCTTGAATTAATTTTTGATGTGTTACTTTTGTTTAATTTAAAAATTATAATACAAAAATTACAATTGTTAATTATTTAATCAATTTGTTTATAATTGTGATAATATTAAATAAAATACTAAATTTGATATTTCAATTTTTGATAGTTTTCAGTTAACCTACCAGACGCGTTTTTTCCGTTTTCATTTTTAAAATACAGCTTTCAGTATTTGCTACCAGACGTGTTTTCAGAATTCAAAATAAAACCAAAAATACTGTTTTTATTTTCATTTTTATTTTTATTTAAAAAAAACATTAACTGAAAAATACTTACAGAACAGACCCTGAGATGCTTCTATAATTTTAGGGAGGGACGGATGGTGACTCTAAGCGGCTGAGCTTAATATACGCTGAACTCTACTGAGCTTTTTGAGATCTGTTTACACGTGGCTACAAAACAAATAGAAGGCTAGGATTTATTTAAGGATAATACTTTTTGTTTTCTCTCCAACTTACGGACGGATCTCTCTAATTTAGGTATTTATTTATTTATTTGTTTTCCTTCTCTCACAGTCTCACACTCTCACACTCTCGAGTCTCACCTTACAAACAGGCACCATTAGGCAACAACTCCATTTCTGTCCTTATTCTTCGACGACGGACAGAAAATCCTAACTGCTCTTCGATGACCAACCAAACTTCGGCGACGGTAGAGTACGGAACCAAATTTCAACTGAATCAATTCACTAATTCACACCAGAGAAAATATATGTATAAATTGCCAAATCTTTGGCAATACTTACGGTTAATTTGTAAACCAGTTGCTTTGGCTAAATTTTTCCTTGGTTGATTGCTTCGCCATTGTTGAAGTCGATGGAGAAGAGATGGGTGGGTCAAAACGAAGAAGAGAAATTCGTTTTTTTGGTCTTTAACAAAATTGGTCCCTACGCCGATACTGCTTCCTCCAGCAACAGGAGGAAACTGGAAAAGGCCTCAATTTTTAAATATAAAAAATAAATGGATTGAGAACAAGAGATTGAAACAAGTGATTTATGATATTTACTATTTAGGTGGGAGAGGTCAGAAATTGCAGGGCAGCCATGACCAAAGCCCAAAGGAAAGAGACGTGAAAAAAGAGAGCAGATTTTAATGACCTATGACGTCATTTAGAGTGAATTGAGAATAATCATACAGTTTTTTTAATTGCCATGTGTCAAGTTCAACAACAGGTATCCTTTTCCTTTTCAAAGTTGTTGTCAAATATGGTGACATCTTTCTTGTTGTCAGATGTACTAAGACCCAGTTTGATATTGCTGTGCTGTGGAACGAAGTGCTTTTAAAATTGTTGTGGGAAGAATCAACTGAGTGTTTGGTAAACTGATTTTCAAAAGTGCTATGAGAATTAAAAACAATTTCAATGTGTTTAGTAAACTAAAATAAAAAGTGTTGTGAGTGTGTAAAGTTACTAAAAGGACATGGATCCTTGGACCCACCCAAGCACCCATGCTTGATAGCGAAAAAGGCTTCTAGTTGTAGAGTAGAATGACCTCTTTCATCATAAGATGGTGTAGAATCGAATCAATCATCTAGGCAAATAAAATTAAGCATGGGTGGTGGATCGGGAGGTCTTTGAACTTTTTGCCATTGATCTTGAGTCAGACGAAGCATTCATTTGAAAGAAAGGGAGGCTAATCAATCAGGGGTCAACCCTGAGGCTAGCGCCTCTGTAGTGATAAAATCTGCTTCTGTTACGTTAACTGAATCTTCCTTAGTTGTCACACCCTTCAAATCGTTCTGACCTTAGAATCTTCTTCCAGCCTTTGGGAAGAGCTAAGAAGGCTTGGTAATATCTATCAAAAAGAAAGAAGAGAACGAATGGTAGTTTACTTGTTTATATATTCTATTAGGTATATAGTATATTTTTCTTGTTTATTTGTGTTTAGTGTTAAGTGTTATATAATTATGGTAATTTATTGAATTAATTAGTCATATTTTTTTTCAACTTTTTTTAATTAATTAATCCAATTTCCTTATTTTTTTATTTCATTAGTTTATTCTACTTTATTTTTTTATTTTATTTTTATTCTACTTTATTGAATTAATTATCCAAATTTTTTTATACAGTTATGACAACATTTTTTTTTGTACAAACATATAAGTCAATTTTTTTTTGTTAAATTTCATTAATGGTAAGGACAAAGTTGGAAAGTTAATAAAATTTTATTTAATATCACTGTAGCACGTTTTCTAAAAGCAGAAACCAAAATCCAAAAGTATGTATTTATAGCTTCTCAAAAACTCAGTTGGGAGAAGCTAAAAATAACCAAAAGCACTTCCCAACGATTTTACCAAACACCCTGTCTTAGGTCCAGAATCACTTTTGACCCCAAAAACAGTTGGAGAAGCAATGTTAAACTGGGTCCTAATTCATTTTCATTGTTTTGTTTTTCAATGCCTTTCAAACATCGATTAAATTGATCGGGGTGAGACGAGGTTGATCTTTTTTCTTTTTTAACAAAAAAAAAATCATTATTGGTTGCTTCGAGATTAATTAAAAAGAGAATAGTTAAATTATAACCATTAAATTTAATACATAGCCGATTTGCAGACAATGTTGGTGACATGGGCCAATAGGTCACATAGTATAGAATGCACCACGCCGCATCTGATCATATCTTTGTTTCAGACAAACAAACCCACTCTAGTCTCTAGATATGGAGACGATTACTCTGCAGGCTTTTACTAGTCAAACCGGGTTGGAGAAAACCAATAGACAACAAACATGACACGAACGTCTTAGAGAATCAAAATCCATACGAACAAAAATATATAAAAGGTTTATGGTAATTAGTGAGATAATGACTCTCGTTAATGACAGACTCAATTTCCGAGAAAATCAAATTACGACCAAACAGTACTTTGAAGTTGGTGACTTGGTGTTTGAGTTTGTCCGCTTGAATTCAGCTTCGCATTAAATGTAGACTCTCTGCACCAATTTAGACTGCAGACTGCTCCATATGGGATATGGGTATCAATTTATCAAATATTATTTAACTTTTTTTTTTGTTTTTGAAATTTCTTGTTTACCATGCCACTGTACTCATCATTTTAATCAAATTAATTTAGTGAGATTTCAATAAGTAAAAGTTTGAAATCATAAATAAGATGGTAAGGACTAGACATGGAAGTGTATTTAATTTTACATTGGGGAGCAAAACGAAATCTCATGACATTTAAAACAACATAATTAATTAACCTTGGTGAAGACACAATCACATTTGTCAGTGATATAAAAACAAAACAAAAAACTTTAAATTCATAGTCTTATTAATACCAACAATAAACTACGGCCTGTGTATGTATCAATCAGTCTGCAGCCCCGCCCCATGTGAAAAATCAATGCTCCATCCTTGTATTTCACTTAATTTCTTATTATTATTTTAATCAGAAAGTAATTAAGAAGTGGTTGGTACAGAAATTAGAGAAAATAGATATAGTTATTAGTATTTAGTATTTAGTAATAGGTTGGCAACAACTATAAGCCATTTTCAATGGGACTCTATTTCTCTAAAATGGAGATCAATTTTGTTTCAATGATTCTTCAATTTTTTTTTTTTTTTTGAGATTTGATTTGGATATCTAAATTTAGAGATCCAAATCTCCATCTCCATTTCAATATTTGAATTTAATATTACTATTTTATCTCTTCCATCTACTTTTCATATTTTTAACTAAACTCAGTTAATTTAATATAATTTTGTATTCATAAATATAATCACTATAAAAATTATACCATTAAAAATATTTTATTAAGATCTTTCAACTGAGTATAATATTAACTATATTTTAATTATTTTTTAGTGTAATAAAGTGAGTAAGTTATTATCTAAAATTAAGGGTGAGTGTTAAATGGATCAGTTCATTTTTCAATAGAATCAATAAAGAGATAAAGTTCGATTTTTGAAAATATGAACCGATCCAATAAAATTTACCAGTGTCAATCGATCAAAAACCGGCCGAATTGAATCGGTTCGGTTTTTTCGGTTTTGGTCTTACTGGACCAAATTCTTGGGCTTTAATTATTACACATATTTTCATATTTTCATATTTTAATCCTTGTGGACCTTTGACTAAATTAAATTATGGGTTTGAACATATTGAACATATTAGTTTTAAATAATAATCGTTGTTATATGTATATTCTATAAAATGTGCACGCCTTCCATGAAGATTGCCAGATAAGCATCCAGGCTAGCGTCTGAATAAACACCATCGGTGACATCGCCTAGTCACGGGAACCCGAGTAAGGCCGAATATATTCGGCCTATTCCACCTATTCAGCTTTACTCAGGACGACATATGAAGCTCGAGAAAATAAGTTATCAACACAAGACATGCAATGTCATAAATTATCTTGGACACACAACCACGAGTAAAGAATTTCGGAAGGAAACAAATATATCCCCCTCGAAAAATACGTGATCCATATAAGTAGATGAGCCCAAGTAGGAAACAAATCTCACTCTGCAATCTTCAGCTTGTACGCCAAGGAATGAAACCCTAGCAAGATATGTATAAATAGATCCATAAGCTATATTGAAAGGCAGTACAAAAAAGAAAGAAAAAAAACCACTGTAAAAGAGAGACAATAGAGATCGAGAGGTGTAATTTGATATTCAATATTGGATTTGGCTTGGTTGTGCATACAGCCACCCGTGGATGTTTCTCCGGTCATCAGAGTTTTACCATGTATACTCGTGTCTCAATCATATCGTGTTGCATTCTCTTTCTTTTTCTCTTTTTATAGATCAAAATTGAATCAAACGTTGTTGACTTTCTTGACCATCAAGAAATAGACGTTGACAACTGGCGCTACAAGGAAGGGGAAGGGCCTTTACAAATCTGATATATTTAAACGATGTCCGATGACGGAAAAATAACTATTCCAAGGACGTTCGAAAATCGCTAGATAACACTCACAAAGGGGGAACCACTCAGGATCCCACAATAACCAACGGGAACCAACTGACGTCCTTGACTGGTATTCAGCGAATCCCTCTGACCAACGAGGACATAACGCGTTAATTCAGGGAAGCGTTACAACAATTATTCACCCCTCAAAATCTATTGGCTGCATATTGAAGGAATAAATCTATTGGCTGCAGGAGAGATGAATCCTCCAAACTAACCATCCCCTCAAAATCATTCACCCCCAAGCTTCGATCAGTTATAGTTGGGCCAGAACCAGACGCGTTAGCAGCCGTCAAGAACTCAGATCTTATCAACCAGACTGGGGGTACATCGCACAACCAGGTCAAGGATTTTGAGACGTCCACAGATGAACAACCTCGCCAAAAATGAAGCCACAGTCAAGCAGGGCATCATAGACACCGCAAATACAACAGACAGAGGGATCAGTCATCATTATCAGAAGACAGTGACAGTCATCATCGTAAATGCCACCGTGGAACAATACGTTTACAAGGATTAGTTCGTGAAACTTAGAAGCAGGATGAAGAGGAACCAGATATAAGTTTAACAGTCACTCAAGAGTTCAACCATCAGGGAGAGCCAGTGGGCGATAGAGATATCGTGATACAAAGCCTGACCCGAGAAGTAGAGAATAATAAGCGTCAAATGGATGTGTTGATTAGGCGTTACAGACACAATGAGTTGTCTGATGACGACTTTGACAGCCCTTTCGCTAGAGACATTCTACGAATGCCATTCCCAGAGAGATTCACATGTGGAACAATTCAAAAAGGATACAGATCCCAAAGAGCACTATAGCCCAGTATGCCCATAGTGACCCTTTGTTATACCTTAACTTTCCATAGACCCTTGGGGATTTGGGGTCATGGTGGTTTGGGAGATTACCCATGGCGAGTGTAGGGAGTTTCGGGGAATTAACTAGAAGCTTCTCAGACAATTTCTTGGGAATGTAAACAGGAAAAAAACGGTGGCATACCTCTCCCAACTAAAACAAGGAAAAGATGAGCCGTTAAAAAAGTATCTGAGAAGATTCAGCCAGGTGGTCTAAAAAATCGACAGTGCAAATGATGAAGCAATAATCGCTGCATTCATAAATAACCTACAGAATGGACAGTTGTCTTTTGACTTAAGAAGAGCTCGTTTAACTAGATATACGGACATGATGGATATGGCAGATGGATACATATTGGCTGAAGAATAAGAGGTTGTTATATGCATGGGGGGAGACCAGACGAACCTAAACTAAAAGATGTCAAGTCAAAGCCACAGAACAATAAAGGGAAACAAAAGAGGAATATCAAAGAGGAAATAAGCAAAGATGGAGGAAACGAACGTAGGAGTATTGACCAAGCTAGGGAAAGGTTTCAAGGAAAATATACGAACTACACCCCACTTCGGAAAAGGCAGAATGGGATCCTGGCGATACTAGAAGAAAAGAATCTAGTCAAGGAGCCACGATGGCAGTCGCAATTTACCCGACGAGACATGATAAAGTATTACAGATTTCACAAAGAGAGTGGACATGAAACTTCTAAATGTTACCAGCTCAGAGATCACATAGAAACCCTTATCCGAGAATGACACTTACAAGATATTATCTTGAAGAAAGATGAGAAGACAGAAACTCAGAGAGAAACAAAGTCTGGAAATCATAGTTCAGATTGGAACAAGGCCAGTCCCGGGGTGAGCGAACCAATACAAACAATCTTCAGAAGACCATCAACTGGGAAAAGTAACCGAGAAAGGACTCAGGAAATCCGAGAAGAGATTGAAGCGAGGCAGAATTTTGACGTTAATTCCATTGAGCCTGATCCAAAGAGAATAAAGGAAGGATGAGACCCAATAGTGTTCACTGAAGCTGATTCGCATGGGGTTGACGTCCGTCCAAATGATGCTCTTGTCATAAACGTCGGAATTGGCCATAGGGAAGTTCGGAGGATACTAGTGGATAACGGTAGCTCAGCAGACATCCTCAGCTTAACTGTTTATGATCAACTTATATTGGATCGGAAAGACCATAACCTTTTCATACCTCACTCAGAGGACTTGGAGGAATCGAGGTCAGGTCCCTAGGAACGACAAAATTACCTTTGAAAATCTGAGTAGCACCTTGCTAGAAAACTGTGCTACTCGACCTTGTAATGGTAGACATGGAAAACTGGCCTTACAACGCTCTACTAGGTTAACCTTTCCTGAACAAGACAAAGGCGGTAACGGCTACCTATGCTCTGATGATCAAATTCCCCGACCGAATAGGGGTAATGGTCGGTCAAGGGTTCATAAGAAATGGCTAGAAGAGCCTATCTCTCTGTTTACAAGGACAAGGATAACAACGAGCACCAAGTTTGTACTCTGACTTAACAAGATCAGACTAAGCAAGAAGAATCATTAATGTTTGAAGTTGACCCAAGGGAAGAACCCGAGACATCAAAGGATGACCAACAGAAAAGAAAGACGAACCAACAAGGAATGTCAAAATCGGAGCTAATCTAGAAGAAAAGGTCAGGATAGATCTTATCAACTTGCTCAAAGAATACAAAGATGTATTTGCATGGAGTCATGAAGACATTATGGGGATAGACACATACGTGATATCACACCACTTGGCCGTAGATTCGAGAGCCAGGCCCGTAATTCAAAAAAGGAGGTCTTTAACTTTGAGAGGAGTCAGGATATCAAGCAAGAGGTGAAAAAGTTACTCGCTATAGGGTCTATCAAAGAAATAGATTATTCTTAGTGGGTGGCGAATGTGGTGCTGGTCCAGAAAAAAAATGGTCAGTGGAGAATGGGTGTAGATTTTACAGATTTGAACAAAGTCAGCCTAAAAGACAATTTTCCACTTCCAAGAATAAACCGGTTGGTCGATGATACATCAGGTCATGAGTTGCTGAGTCTCATGGTCGCCTATTCGGGATACAACCAGATCCGGATGAACAAGGCGGATGGGGATAAGACGGTGTTTACAACCGACCAGGGTCTATATTGCTATACAGTGATGCTCTTTGGGCTAAAAAATACCGGGGCCACATATCAAAGACTGGTTAACAAATTTTTTGCTCGCCAAATAGGAAGAAACATAGAAGTCTACATAGACGATATGTTAGCCAAAAGTATCACGGCGGTTGAGCACACTTTAGATTTGCACGAAACATTTGATGTCTTAAGGAGATATCAGATGAAGTTAAATCCGAGCAAGTGCCTGTTCGGAGTTCCTTCGAGAAGATTATTCGTTTTCCAAGTAACGTTTGACGGGATGCCTAGTTTCGCTCTACAGATTCATTTCAAAGGCCACTGATAAGAGTGCCCAATTTTTCAAAGTAATCAAAATAGGAAGAGGCTCGAATGGAATGTAGAATATGAACAAGCACTTCGGAAGATAAAGGAATACTTAGTTCAGGCACCCATCCTCTCAAAACCTAAGGTAGAAGAAATACCCTACCTGTGCTTGTCCCTTACAGAGTTAGCAGTAAGCTCGGTCCTAGTCTGGATAGAGAACGGGATACAAAAACCAGTATACTATACCAGCAAGGCTCTACTCCTAGCTGAAACCAGATACTCTCAGGTAGAAAAGATAGCATTAGCATTAGTTTCGACGGTAAGGAAGTTGAGGCCGTATTTCCAGGCATATGCAATCAGGGTTTTCACCGACTGCCCACTTAAGCAAATTCTGTATAAACCTAAAATTTTAGAGAGACTGACCATATGGGCAATCGAGTTGAACGAATTCGATATTAAATATGTGCCCAAGACATCACTCAAGGGCCAAGCAGTGTCAAATTTTGTAGCAGAATTCACAGAGCTTGATATAGAGGTAAAGAGAATGTTCGATATAAGTCTCTCTTGGAAATTACATGTTAACGGCACCTAGTACACTCATGACAACAAGGTAGGGATCGTAGTATGCACCCTAGAAGAAGATGACGTTGAATGTGCCATGAGATTCAACTTCAAAGCAACAAACAACCAAGCTGAGTATGAGGCACTGCTGACAAGACTTAGAGTTTGTATCGCACCAGGTACAGATGAGGTCGAAATATTCAACGACTCACAGGTAATCGTCAACCAAATCCTAGACGAATATCAGGCCAGAGATGAATGTATGATGGCTTACTTGGACATAGCAAAACAACTCCTTCAACGATTCAAAGAATATAGGATTGTCCAGATCCCACGGGAAGAAAATGAAAAAGCAGATGCTCTGTCCAAGCTAGCGTCAGCAACAACCATAATCAGATCAAAGAATATCCCAGTCGCACAACTACTCAGGCCGAGTATAGTTGAGCCAAAAGTTTTAAAATTTTTAAAAATCTGAACACCGCCAGTCGGTTGGATGACCCAACTAAAAAGGTATTTGGAAGAAGATGTACTCCCAGAAGATCCCTTAGAAGCAAAACACATCAGGTGTATAGGTCAGCTAGGTATACTATGATTGAAAGAGAACTGTACAGAAGAGGATTTTCTCAAACACTCCAAAGATGCGTATAAGAGGAGGACGCACATCGGATACTAAAGGAAATCCATAATGGTGTATATGGAAATCATATAGGAGGCAAAAACTTGGCACACAAGGCACTCATGCAAGGTTTTTACTGGCCTTCTTTGTTCTCTGATGCCCAACGATTTTTGGAAAATTGCAATACTTGCCAAAGGATCGCCAATGACATTCGGCAACCCCCTGAGCACCTCAGAAGTCTTAAGTCCACATGGTTGTTCGCCATGTGGGGGTTGGACTTAATTGGTCAAATGCCCGCAGGAATGAGTGGCAGAGCAAAACATGGAATCGTGGTTGTAGATTATTTCACTTAGTGGGTGGAAACTGAAGCGTTAGTACACATAACAGAAGCAAACACTACAAGCTTTGTGAAAAATAACATGCTCTACATATTTAGAGTCCCGAATACAATTATCATTGATAACGGTACCTTGTTTGACAATCAAAAATTCAGACAACTGTGCAACGAGTACTAGATTTCTAATTATTATGGTACACCTGCCCACCCTCAAACAAATGGACAAGCCGAAGCGGTGAACAAAGTCATCAAGAACATGCTCAAAGCGAATATGGAAGCAAAAAAGGGTAGTTAGGCCGAAAAACTTTATGAAGTATTATTGGCTTACCGAACCACGGTAAGGACCTCTACTTGAGAAACACCGTTTTCATTGGTATTCAGAACAGATGCCGTCATCCTGATAGAAACATCATACATGTCACCCAGAGTCAAGTTATATGATGAAGATCATAATGTAGATATGTTGTTATAAGGCTTGGACGAGTTAGAAGAAAAAAGGGAGAAATCCCAAGTGCGAAATGCAACATATTAGCAAAGGAGTGGCTAGGCATTACAACTCGCATGTCCGGGTTAGAAAGTTCCAAATGGGAGACTTGGTGCTCAGAAAAGTATCGCTGAACATAAAAGATAAAGCCACGGGTTCCTTGGCTGACAAATGGGAAGGCCCATACAAAATCGAAGGAATAGCCGGGCACGGAGCGTACTAGATCACCCGACCAGAAGGAGGGGTCTTACCCCAACCATATAACACCAAATATATTTTTCTTAGAAATCCTTTTAAATATTTTTGTATTTTGTTAGTTTTACAGAATTATAAATAAAAAACCGACACGGGATTCAAAGAAATATATGCATATGATAATAAGAACATATGAAAAGACTATAAATGGGAAAAGGAATTGGCACTCACATGCAATAAAATGCTCGGGACCACTGATTTGGTGAATGTCTGAATAGGCGGAGAAGCTCAAAGAGCATGCCAGCCAAGCAAGGTCAACTTAGACCTTAGCCAAAAGGAAAACCTGATTCACTAAATTCTGGAAAATGGTTCGGGGCACCGCCAGATATATTTTGGTGAGTTGCGCAGTTGTGTTAGACAACTCAAAGCTTAACGATTCGGTAAACCCTTGCGTAGAAAAAACTAGGAGATGTCCTCAGTGACATGCGCAACGGCCCAAACGCATGATCGTGGTGAACCTCAATGCAACGTTTGGGTAACAACCGAGCATGGAATGCAAGTACAAATGTACTTGGCTTTATTTCAAAATTACTCAGTTAATAATATTAACTAGTTAATAAGATACTTGGCATTTGAAAATGTAATGGATCTGAAGTTACTCGGGCAATGACATTAGCCAATTAATAAGATACTTGGCGCTTCGAGTTGCGGTGGGTTTGTCTTACCTGAATCAGAATAGTAATATTCATGAAAACTAACAAATTCACGCGGCTAAAAGCAATCATGCAACTATGAAAATTTATAAAACAAACTGTAATTATGAATTTTTTACAAGTTCATTTAAGACGGAGCTGAGGACTTCGAGTTCCTGCCGATGCTTGGATCGGGCACCATTTCATATTCCCGGAGAAGGCTTTCATTTGAAGGCCATACAATTGTGTCAACCAGATCATCCATCCAAGCACTGTAGTCCATTTCGGTGATTGGTACAACATCAGGCTCTGCCCCGTCCACCCCGGTTTCCTAGCTAGCATAGAAAGTAGAAAGAGAATGCTCAGTCAGGACCTCCAGATGCATAGGATGAGGGTCTTTGCCTCGGCTACGAGAATAAGCTCTCCACTACTTCATTTGAATCTGAAGAGCCTTCAAGGTCCGGTCCACTTGATTCTTGATTGACAATTCCCAGTTAGCTCGGGCCTTGTCAGTCAGCCGATTTTTTACTTTGAAGAACTAGCCAGCTAAAACCAACCCCCGTTGAAATTCTCCAAGGAGTAAAACGTCATAGGCTGAGAACCTTTTAAAGCGATCAACCCCTTGAACTTCAAGTTCCAGTTTGGCTTCCTTAGAGAGGGACTCAACCATCAAAGCTTGGCGTTTAAGGTCCTCAATTTTGCACTCATAGGATGACTTTGCTTCTTCGACCTCTTGTTCAGCCCGAAACATTGACTCCTGGGCGGCAAAGAGCAAGTCTTGCAAAGATTTAGCCCTAATCACCATATACCATATATGGTATATGGTGATTTTTCCTCCGCAGTGGAGGTCCTCTCCTCAGTTTCTATCTGCTTCGCCAAGCAGCGATTGGTGAACTCTTGGGCAAAACTTGCCTCCCTTTGATAAGTCGCCTCATCTGAGCATGGTTATCCTTACTCACCTTTAATTGAGCTTCCATACACCTTATCCGATCTACTTTGTGTTGTTGTGTCTGGAAAGCCTCTGCAAACTCAGCAACCATCTGCAGAAAAATAGGTTAAAACATCCAAATTAATGCGAAATACAAAGGTAGGAAGACTCACGTAGGTCGCACTATTGAAAATATTATGAAGGCGCTCTGTCGGGAAACCATTCCTGAAGCCACTCCAATGATCATCGCCGGTAAAAGCTCGACTAGAAGACATAGTTTTCAGCATATCTTGGGGGAAAAGGTCTACAGGCTGTTCTGAGGATCCCATTTTTACAGCTTTAACCTCGGGGGGTAAGGAATTCTCTCTGCTCAAACTTTCCTGAGGATTTTCTCCTTCCCCCAAAGACTTCTTCATTTGAACGCTTGAAAAGTCTCTAGTACTAGTATCCTCGTCAGTCAATTCAATGAATGACACATCTCTCGAAACTTTTGGAGGAGGTCGAACAGGGTAGTGAGTTGCCTTCCTTTTCCCAGCTTGTGTACAGCTGAATTCAAGATCAGTTGCAAGATCTTCCTGATCCTCTATTACATCCTTAAAAGGCTCAACAAAAATGGGATGAGAAGGATCAACCTGTTCAGTAGAAGATTCCTTAATTCTTTTCTCGCCCCTGTCGGTAAACCGCTCAGCTGATACCCTATCAATGAGGGAATTAGACCCCCCCAGACACTACACCAGCAGAATTCCCTACTTGCCTGCCCTCATCCTCAGGCATTCTCTGGTCATTATCAGGTCCAATGGGGCCACTTGGGCTGCTCGGTTACCCCACAATCGGTTGAGCAACTTCTTCCGGAATGTGTTCAGGATCTTGTTCGTCAGCCCCCTCGAAATTCTCATCCTATTAGTCATCAGGCGGAGCAGTCCCCTCTTTCCTTTGATGAGTAGCCTCATTATAGTTCACCGAATAATTGACTTAACCTAGCGAGTCTGGGCATCACAGACGATGTCCATATCGAACACTAGAAATTCGAAAGGGGTTAAAAGGTATAAATACAATACAAACATCAAAATAAAAGCGATAACAGGAAAGCCATCACTTAGAGCGTCTGCGATAAGCAGAAATCATAGCAAAAAGCCAAGGTTCTTCATTTTTTCCTCATAAAAAAGGTATGACCTATTTCATTTCTCCAGTGTACGCACGACCGCCCGAGCAAGGTTAGGCAACTCAGCGTCAGTGAAAATAGGCGGCGTTTTGTTCTAGCGATCATGAGAGCAAAAATAATGAGGAACCTTCAATACTTCCCGAGTTTCACCTACCAAAAGCTTAACTTGGCTTCCCCAATTCCCTTATGCGAAAAACCGACTGTTTTTTCAATACTTGTTTGAAGTGGGAAAACCCCAGATAAAACCCTTTTTCTTATCGTCTAGGGAAGTTTCGACGCCCAGTTCACCTTCACTCCCTCTGGGATCCAACTATCCGGTGGGCTGGACAGAAGAAAATAAGTCTCAATCTGACCAGACTGCCTAAGAGTGTAAAAATACCTTATTTCACAAGGAGAAGGCGGCGACAACTTTATCCGGTTCCACATGTGCCATATGTACATCAAAATCTTATAGCTATTCGGGGAAAGCTGGGCCGGAACGATCCCAGCCTTGGCTAGGAACCATGTATTAACGGTTGTAGGGGAATTGTCACCCCATAACTAAACATAGATCTGTAAATTGCCACCATGACCGGAGGAGGGTTCCATTCGGCCATATTACCAGCAGGTATCATCGAGATGGGATCATCCAGATAAAACCGAGCATGATATTGCCCGATCTCTATATCCCCGACCACGTTCGATTCAACATCGTAAGCACTCGGGCGATCAAAAGAAAAGAGAATCCAAAAAAGCATGGTGTTCTTTTTCAACATCATTCCCATCAACCACCTGCCTCTCAATCTGAATGTCGCTTGGAATATGTATGCGAACCGTGCGACCGCTTTGATGCTTTCCCATCATAGATCGTAAAGGTACCCTGTTGCGATCAGAAATGGAAGACTCAGAACTGGAGGAAGGCTCAGAGCTAGGGTTGGAAGGAACACCAGAATAAAGCTCAGAAACGCCAACATTCAAAAAATAGAGCTGGTCAGGGGGTGAATCCCTCAAAAATTTGTAAACATAAGAGGCTAAATAAGTATCTCCACGCTCAAGGGCGTCAAAAGCTATAACGAAAAGACGATGTTGTGCAACAGGATCATGGAAACTGATCTTAAAAGCGTTGGAATAATAGACGTAGAGAACTGGTAAAGATCTTTAACGAAGAGCGAAGATGAACTTGTACGCAAATGAAGAACATGAGTAGGAAGACAGAAGCAAGCTTGGACTTTTCTTTCCGTAAGAATACTGATAAAATAGCCCCCATTAACTCAAATAAGCTGCCTGGTGATTAAAAACTCGAAACCTTAGGGTTTGGAAAGGCGGAAAGATAAAAAGAGCACGTTCGATGGCATAAGAGACGTATAAGATAATTAGGAGGTCGTATCTCATAAATGCCAATAGAGATACCAAATAATAAAAGGACACGTGTCGTGAGAAGAGCATATCAGGCCGTCAGAATTTCAAAATGTCACAATCATAGGGATTTCGTGTGAAGAGACAGATCACACAAACATGGTTGTCATTAAGACATGTCAATAATGCTGCGAAATGATTAGGAATAATAATTCCCATATTAATAAGGTATTAATGAAGAAAATGATAAAAACTAGTCGGGCGTACAATGATTAAAATACTTTCACCAAAGATATGAGTTCTACTAGGCTAAAGTATTTTTAAAGGGGTATTGTTATATGTATATTCTATCAAATGTGCACATCATTGACAAATAAGACAGCCTTCCAGGAAGATTGCCAGATAAGCATCCAGGTTGACTTCTGAATAAACACCATCAGTGGCATCATCCAGTCACGGGAACCCGAGTTAGGCCGAATATTAATATTCGGCCTATTCAGCTTTACTAGGGGACGAAATATGAAGCCTGAGTAAATAATTTATCAACACAAGACATGCAATGTCACAAATTATCTTGGACACGCAACCACGAGTAAAGAATTTCAGAAGGAAACAAATATATCCCCCTCGAAAAATACGTGATCCACATAAGTAGATGAGCCCAAGTAGGAAAAAAATCTCACTTCGTAATTTTCAGCTTGCACGCCATGGAATGAAACCCTAGCAAGATATGTATAAATAGATCCATAAACTATATTGAAAGGCAGAACAAAAAAGAAAGAAAAAGAACCACTGTAAAAGAGAGGCAAGAGAGATCGAGAGGTGTAATTTGATATTCAATATTGGATTTGGCTTGGTTGTGTATACAGCCACCCGTGGATGTTTCTCCTGTCATCGGAGTTTTACCACGTATTCTCGTGTTACAATCAGATCGAACCGGGAAAAAACCGATTCATTCAGTTTTATAAAAAATGAACTGAACTGAGCTAGTCAACATAAGAAAACCGAAAAAAAAATGATTGGATCGGTTTGGTTCGGTTTATTTGTTTTTTACCCACTCCTACCTGAAATAATAAGGAGTTAACAATTTTATTGAAGAAAGTTTGAAAAGTATTAATAGTTTATTATTTAGAGATTATAAAATGGAGAATGATTGGAATTGTAAATTTATAGAGACGAAATATTCTTGAAATATTCCATTTTAAATATTTAAAATAGAGAAATTTATAGAGAACCATTAGAGATGACATAACGAAAGTGATTTTGGAAATGGTGAGATAGTGACATATGAATGAGAGTCTCGTCTTGGTGCTCAAAATATTAATTTGTAATTAAGGTCATGTTTGAGATTGCTTTACTTTAAAAATAATCCGCTTATAGCTTAAATTTGAAAATAATGAGCTTAACAAAAAAGTGAGTAGGTGTTTGGTAAATTAAATTTTAAAATTGCTTTGCTTTTGAGAATGTGGAAAATATATTTGATGAATTGACAAAATTAGACATCATTTTATTAATGTGTTTGCACTTAGCAATTTTAAAATGATATCTTTGGGCTTTAAAAATATATATAGCTTTAGAGAATGGACATGACCAGAGTCCTAAAGGCCAAACAAACCCGACCCGTAACTAGAACCAGATTTTTTTGAAACCCTACCCGCCGCCGCTCACGCCTAATCGCTGCTGTTCAACCACGCACAAGCCCACCGCTCATCTCGTGCCGCCTGTCACGGGGTTAAAGTTTTGGACGGGCCGTGACACGCCGCTCGTCCCATGTTGTCGCTGGTCCTGTCTCCGTTAGTCGTCACTGATCTCAATTTTCTTAGCGATTCCTCTGTTTTCGCGATGGCCGTTTTGGGCGCTGCTTTGTGCCGCCTACGGCACCGTCGGAGGAGATCAATCCTCCACCGGTACTGGAGGAGGCATCGCCTCGTCCATTTCTAGATTTTATGGTGCATCCTTAGACTTCCGACAGTGGCCGCCACTACAGTGGCAACAAACCGATCAAATTTTGTTATTTTGTTATTTTTTTAGTTTTAGTTTTTTTATTTTATTATTATTAAATATAAGGGCAATATTGTATTTTAATTAAAGAGTGAGGGCATTTCAGACATTATATAAACAATAAGCTAGTTTCTACTTATAAAACAACCCTTAACTTGCTTCTCAAAAACTGATTATCGGAGAAACAAATTAGAAAATAAGCTAGTTTTGGGAAGTTTACCAAACATAAATTTGCTCAAAACTTGATAAATTAGTGATTATTTCTCAAGTAAGAGTAATCCCAAACATAACTTAAATTGCTGTGAGATTTGCGAGAGTAATTATCATATATATATATATATATATATATATATATATGAGGAAATACCCATTTTTAGTCTAAAATTAAGGTGTTGTATTATTTTGACCCAACATTAATAAATTTATTGTTTTTACCCAATTTTTGGTTGTGAAGACTGAAATACCCCTCATTTATTCAATAATTGTTTTATTACTTATTTATACATATTTTCTTTATCTTCTATCTCTTCTACATCTCACGCCTTCTACATCTCACGCCCTACTGCTCTATCTTCTACATGTTTGTCTGAAAAATCATCTTCTCTCTTCTACTGTCTCTTCTTTCTTCTACTGTCACACACATACAAATGTCCCATTTTTTTGTCTGAAATTTTATCTCTCTCTCTCTCTCTCTCTTCAATTTCCGTAGCTGTTCTCTCTAACACCATAGTAATTTTTTTCTAAAATTTTGTCTCCTCTCTCTTCAGTTTCCGCCTCATCTCTCTCTCTTCATTTTTTTTAAGTTATCATCTGTTCCATTTGTTGTTGAAACTGCTGCCATTGTTGCCACAACTGCAAAGGCATTTTTTTATGTTTTTATAATTCATTAAAAATCACATATATATATATATATATCATATAGATTTAGTTCGAAATTTAGGGATTGAGTTTTGTATTTCACGGATTTTGGTTGAGATTGTTATGATGAATCGAGTTCTGAAGGCCCTTCTTCTAGAGGTATGTATTAGAAACCCTATTTTTTTTTCATATGCATATTACAATGAATAAATGTTGAAGGAGATAGTTAACTTTGGTGTTTTTATTGTTAAACCGTGGTGTGTTTAATTGATTAATCGTGGTGTGTTTAATTGAAATCGCTTGGTGTGTTTAATTTATTATCCCTGGTGTGTTTAATTTATTGCTATAGTGTGTTTAATTGGTTTTCCCTCGAGTGTTTAATTTGTTTTTCATGGTTTGTTGAATGTTGTGTTCCATTGTATTTGTAATGTTGTTTTTATAGTGTGTTTAATTGGTTTGGCATGGTGTGTTTAATTTGTTATGCCCTGGTGTGTTTAATTTAGTGTGCCATGGTGTGTGTAATTTGTTTGTTGTGGTTTGCTTAATGTGGTATGGTTTGGTGTGTTTAAATCGGTATGGCCTGGTGTGTTTAATTGGGTTGTCATGCTGTGTTTAATAGGTTGTACATTGTATAATTTGTTACTTGTTTAATAAATTGTATTCTAAATGTGAGATTTTGATTTGTTGAAGTGCAGGAATGGACCCAACGAAATTGGTAATCACTTATGGCGGCAAATTGGTGTGAAATTTTTACGAGGGTGGTGAAACAGAGTTTGTGAAAGTTTGTAGGAATTTGATGTACAGTGAATTGTCCAGGGTTGTACAAGGTGTTGCGAATGTTGACTTAACAAGGTTTAGTACTGATTTAAGAACTTAGGTTGATACCGGGGTTAGGCTTAGGCCAGTCCGACCTAAAGTTAAAGATGATAGCGATGTTAAAATGTTGTTGTGCGATGGTGGACATGTTCCGGAGGTGTATGTTAGTGTTGTTGAGAAATTTAGTGTACAACCCGGTCATTTGGGTGTTCTTACCGTTCAGCCCGTTTATCAAAGTTTTGTACAACAATTGAAGGCACAGTTTCAATCCGGCGGTGGAAGCAACAACGTCTTGGGTTCTATACCAACAACTGATAATGTTTTTCAAACCCCGACTGGAACCCCTTTTATTTTTGAGGACCCAACAATTAACGAAGATTTGGCCGAACCTTACAACGAGGATGAGAGTTCGATTCCAGAGTACAATTCCCATAGTGAGTGTGGATTAAAGGATTTTGATGAAGATTACATTGGTAATGGTGGAAGTCGTGAGGGTGTGAATGATGAGGCAACATATCATCATGGAATGAGTTCGGATTCAACAGATGGTGGTTGCAGGGGGGTCTGTTCCACTGGTTTTTACTGGTCTAAGTCGAGATACATTTAAAGATGGTGGCATTAATGTTGGTGATAGATCCGGAACTCCAGTCTCCCAACCTTGGATTATTCCCGGAGCTTCAAACTACAGTTTTGAACTAGTTAGAACAGAGGAATCTAGTTCCTATAATCGTTTATCCAAAGGTGGGATGTTCAAAAGAAAAAAAGCTTTGAAGCTAGCTTTGCAGGAGTACACACCAAAGGAGAATTTTGAAATCCGTGTTACAAGGTCATGCACGAGTAGATATGAAGTTGCTTGCAAGGATCCCGAGTGTAAATTTCAATTCTGTGTGGTTAAGATAGAAGGTGGAAATTATTGGACAGTCCGAAAATTTGAGGAAGAACATAATTATACAATTGATGACTTGCACAACCGTCATCGACAAGCAAGCGCATGGCTTATTGGTGAAATACTGTCACCGAAACTTACAATTAGTGGTCGATCTCCGAAACTCAAAGAAATCATGACTGATATGCAAGTGGAACACATACTTAGTTTGATGTATACAAAGGCATTGAGGGTAAAAGGACTTGCTGAACAAAACGTTTTTGGTTCTCCTGATCTTTCATATCTGTTGTTGCCTGCATACTGCCACGAATTGAAATGCGTCAATCATGGTACTGTAACAGCAATAAAGACAGACGGTGATAAAAAATTCGAATATTTGTTTATTGCTTTTAATGCTTCACTTGTCGGGTTTCAGACGGCCATACGTCCTACAATTTGCATTGATGCTACTCATTTGAAGGGTAGGTTTGGCGGTGTCATGTTTATTGTAGCGTGCCAAGATGCAAACAATCAAGTGTTCCCTCTTGCTTATGGTTGGGGTGATGTTGAATGCGAGGATTCATGGACTTGGTTTTTAAAGGAGTTGAAAAAGGCAATAAGATGTCTTGCGAATTGTATCATCATTTCCGATCGCAGTCCTGCAATCAAGGTAGCTATGGCTAAAGAGTTCCCTGAAATACCACATGGTCTTTGTGGTTTTCATATGAACATGAACCTGAAGAACAGATTCAAAAGCAATGTTGTATGCAATTTTTTCCATGAAGCTGTGTAAGAAGATAGACAAACAGAGTTCTTGGAAAAGATGCGAGAGTTAAGCCGTGTAAACATGCGAGCTTATGAATATCTGATGAAAGTTGGCCCTCATAGATGGTCTCGTGCCTGCTATCCGGTTAGGAGTTATTGGGGGATGACTTCCAATATTGTGGAGTGCATGAACAATTGTTTATGGTATGCCTGTCAGTTGCCAATAACAACGTTGGTTGAGTACGTTAGAGATATGATACAGAAATGGTTTCATGAACGTCGTGATGCCGCGTCCATAAATACAACACAACTGTCCCAGTGGGCTACTGAGATGTTAACCAAAAAAAATGAAACATCACATAAGTACACGGTGCGCCCAATATACCATGTTAATTTCAATGTGAAGGACAATGAGAAAGATGGCTTAGTAAACCTTTATGAGAAGACATGTACTTGTAAAGAATTTCAGAATGACCTATTGCCTTGTAGTCATGCATTAGCTGCTATACGGTATATATTCTACTAATACTTATATGCATTCTTTGTTAATGATTACATTTAATTATTTTCTAATGATTGTCGTTGTACGCACTGTAAAAAAAAATTGTCGACTTTTGTTCGGATTTCTACAAAAACAAGCACCTGGTTGGAAAGCTATTATGGTCTCATATTTCCGGTTGGACACCCAAGCGAATGGAATATTCCAGAGGAAGTACGTGCAGAAGTTGTTCTTCCACTAGACTGGCGACCTCAAGCTGGTAGACCGAGAAAGAATAGGGTTCCGTCTGCATGCGAGCATGGTCGTAGGAGTAGGTATTGTACCATATGTAAGAAATCTGGGCACAACCGACAAAATTATGCAAACCCTCCGGTCGATCAGCATTGCAATGTTCCCAACCCATAAACAAATCCATGACTGTGCCAAGGTCGTAAGTGCAAGTTGTGTGGACAAGAGGGACACAACATAAGGACGTGTCCAACACGGCCATATGATAACCCTACGGATCCAGACAATGATGTTGAATGAGGTATGTCTCCATAAAATTTTCATATCAGTAAACAACTTTTGGGTTTTTTTTACTAAACTTTATATATTAGTGTCCATTGGATTAAACTGGTTCTTTGTTTACAGCCACGTTAAAGCGCGCAAATAAATAAAATGGATGGTTGCTTCTATCAAATGGATGATTGTGTACTTGTAATTGGATTGGAAACTACAATTACGTTTTACTGTGCAAGACTTGTAATTTGGTGGTTGTATACTGCTATCAATTGGAAAATTGTTGTGTTGCTATCAACTTATTTTGTGTTCATGTAGTTTTATTTTACTAAATGAATTTCATTAGATAGCATATATATATATTTTTTAAAGTACATGCAATGTGATGATTATTCAATTAAGTAGTTTTTTTTTTTACACAAATGAACATTCAAAAGTTGATCAAAACATATATTTGAACAGAATGCGTTATTTGAACAAACAAACAAATTAAACACGACAATGTCTTTAAATAATTAAACACATCAGTGCCCTAAAAATAAAACACACCAGTTGTCATAAATTAAACACACCAGTGCCCTTAAATTAAACACACCAGTGCATTCAAAATTAAACACATCAGCTGTCACAAATTAAACACACTGGTGCTATATAATAATTTAACACACCAGTGCCCTAAAAATTAAACACACAAGTTGTCACAAATTAAACACGCTAGTGCTAAAAATTAAACATATCAGTGCCTTAAAAATTAAACACACAAGTTGTCACAAATTAAACACACAGGTGCTACTCAACAATTAAACACACCAGTGCCCTAAAAATTAAACACACCAGTTGTCACAAATTAAACACACCGCTGCTATTCAACAGTTAAACACATCAGTGTTATTCAACAATTAAACACACCAGTGTATTTAAAATTAAATACACTAGTTGTCATGAATTGAACACACCGGTGCTATTCGACAGTTAAACACACCCGTGGTATTGAAAAATTAAACACACCAGTAGTAAGAAATGAAACACACTAGTGGCACAAGATTTATACCTAAACATATCCATAACACATCAGTATTTCGTTAGGACTCCATAACATCCATATATAAAATTAAAGACATTATCATTCTGATTTATAAAAAACAGCCAAACAAAATAAATCCACTGGTACTCCATTTCCTGTCCATCAACCTTTGAACCCTTTGTTGTCCATCCCATTTGTAAACAAAAACTCCAACCTTCCATAATCCACCTGTGTACACAAAATAAAACAAACAAACAATGAAACAATTACTTGTCAACATACTAAATAACATATCATGAAAAAATGCAGTGGGTTATTCGAACCTGTAAATTCGTCTACAAATCTATACGAGATTTGTATGGTACACTATTGTTATATATCTGGAATACTTCTTTTCAAAAGTCACTCATTTTCTTCTATCTCCACTTCCAGTTACCCTTCTTAAAAATTGAAGTCTCTGCATACTTACAAATAAAAACTCCACAACTACATTTGTCAACCTGCTGATGGATCATTTGATTGCTGGACACCGAAACAGTGAACACAGCTCCTCGTGGTTTTTCGCTCCTATTTGAAAAGAAACCACACTTGTTCATAATACTTGGCAGCAGTCGTCTCAGGGGCATTAGTTATGTGAAACGCTCGACTTGAATTGATTTTGTCTTTGTTCCGGTTGGGTCAAATATGGTAACGTGATGGTCAAGCAAATTAACCTTGCATAATATCCAGTGACCGTCTGGTTTCCTAGAACAGCAGGGAACACACAACTGCATTCAAAAACAGCCAATATAAACACTAATTAAAAAAAACAAAATAGAACCACAACTGTGTGGGTTGTGTTTGATACAACCACGAAAGACAACATTTGAATAACCCCAAAAATAGCACATATACACAACCAATAGTTGATCTTTTTTGACAAGATTATAGAATACAAAAACTAATATAACTCATTTGTGTATACAACCACCAAGGCTGTCCCCATCCCGGTCTGTTACCAAAACCATAATCAATTCAATCCTGCTGATATTCAAAAGCGAGTGCATCGAAAGAAGATTCAGCTTTGTTGTCAATCTCAAGTATCTTTTTCCATGCTAATACAGTTTTGTCTGCAACAAACGTTAATTATAGGTTGATGCGAATTGCACTCATATTTTTGCCAACTAGACATGCATGTACTATACTTACATAAAATTCAGAGGACAGTAGAACTAAGGTATGTCTGAAGTTATCGGGGTTCGATTCCCGCCTTTTTGCTAAGTAGCTCATGTATGTATCCACGTGTTGTTTTACAAAAACCAATAAATGAATAAAATCTAGAAAATGTATACAATATATAAAAAAATGTATACATAATGAATACATAGACAAACTATGAAATCAAAAAAATGTACACTTACGTTAGTGGACAACCACTTCGTAGGATCTTCCAATTCCATAAAAAAAAGACTTGTCAATGGACTCCTCCGTTCCGACGTTTCGCCTGAAATCAATGTAAACGAAAAAACCGTTGTAATATTGTTTATTACAAAAGTAAGCTGTACAAATGAAACGTTTACAATTACATACATTGCTGGTTTAGCTTTCCTCTTGAATTGGTTATATTTTCTCTTGTCTTGCTGTAGTTTCTTTACAGATTCCCGGGTCGGGTCAATAAATGGAGACATGCAATACGCAGATCGGAGCCTAACTCGGATTGATCGATCCTCCTCCACTGCGTAGTTGTAACCCATCCTAATATCTTCACTTACCAACCGTGAGCTACCCACCACCTTCTCCGTTACGGGATCCACCACCTCATTATCTCTAACAATTGTATGTACCTCCTCCCTAGCCAAGCTCGGATCTCTAACAACGGTCACCGATGCCTACGACACCCAACAATCGTATTCTCAAATATCCACACGAATAATACATAAATAATATATATACACAAATATACCTCCTGATTGCTTTGACCTCGGGAAGACTGTATCTCCTGCACGAGGCTTCTAAGCACACCTGGAAGGTTTGACACCTCCCATTTTACCACATCATCCAACACATCTGGAAGTGCCCTCACTGCCTCCAACAATTTGGTTATTCTATCACCACCCTAAAGTGTACATTTAAAATATGCACGTGTCTTAGGAAAAATAATAAAAATATAAAATTAAATTATACGACTATCATTCTAGTCAATTTACCTTAGATCGAGGCTCCTGCGGTGGGAGAGGGGTAGGTATATATCCCGGTGTATAGTCTACATAAGGGGTAGGTGTATATCCGGTGTATAGTCTACATGAGGGGTAGGTGTATATCCAGGTGTATAGTCTTCATCCTGATTAAGCCTGGTGATTGGGACTGTTTTTCTCTGCTTCTTCTTCACCGATGTCTTTTTCTTCTTCTTTTGTGCCTTTCTCTTCAATGCCCTTTTACTGGTGGCTGCTTCATCATCACCATCACCATCACCAATAACTCCATCGTTACCATCATCCCCCTCGTCTAACAACTCATGCTTTTCCTTCATTTCCATTTCCACCAAAGGTATAAATTACGGACCCTCCGTCATATTGTAGTCAACTCCAACCCAATAATCTGCTCACACCCCATCATATATTGCCTTCAAAACATCCTTTACATCAGCCTATAATAATGTGATAATATTTAGTGGTCTAAAATGTTGTAACCAATTTAATAAATAAATAGTGTGTATGCGAATAACCCACCTTCTCACTACGAGTATTAGCTTCCAGATCTAAAATCGTTTGCACAAAATTTCGTGGCCTCTTATGCATCGTCCAACGCCTCATCCTAGGCAGGCTGTCTTGTGATCTCATGCCAAACCCATCGATCAAGTTGTCCACAACCTCCATCGCCCATACCTGAAAAGAAACCTTAATAGTTAATATAAATTAATGATGCATCAGCCTCCCTTTTTGTTGATTAATATATATTACTTTATATGTTCCTAATTTTGTTACATATAATTAATTTAAGCTTTTTAAAGCTATAAAGACAGAAAGAATAGAACAATAATAGGAACTAACCTCAACAGCCCACGGGAAACTGTATAACCGGTATCTGACCTTGTCATACCCTTTCTTAGAGTTTCTTGACCTAAAACCATGCCTCAAGTAATGCAGCGTCATCTTGAACACATAGTGTCCCCATGCAAAACCATTGAATGCCTCCAAATCGTCAACCAAATTAAAAAGCCAACGGGTGACTTTTTTATCAAATGGTTGACCAAACAATACATTGTTTGCTATCAAGAACAGTGCCATCTTCAACGAATCATCGGCCTCCAAGAAGTTGCCTGCCACAAATTGATCATACACAGTGGACAACTTCAAATCTTCGGCTTCTTCTTCAGGCCAATATCTTTTGTGGATGCCGTTTTCATTGGCCACATAAGGCATGTTAAAAATTTCAGAGATTTCCCTAAACTGTAGACCGGTCACCAAACAAAATTCTCTCTGTCCAGATCTTACCTTCTTCTCACCAACCGAAAACAACAACTCGTTCTCGGATGCACCATCTATCTTAATTTCTCTCAACAATAAGCTGTGTACGATCTGAGCTGAGAACAACTAATTTGTAGGGAACTGGCCGAATTGCTTGAAACAACTCGCCATAAATTCAGCGTGCTTCCCCTCCTTACATAGTATGTCCTCTATATTGCATATGTACTTCAACCGACACCCAACGTTGACTAATGCTTCTTGAGTCCATTTATTCCTTTGGACCTTCAGAAACTAATCATAATCGATGTTCTCTTTTTGTACAATATAAAAAACGTGGCTTCACTTAAGTACACTCACATATTCCCAATTAAACAAACCAGTCATGCCCAATTAAACACACCAGTTCATACCCAATTAAACACACTCATTCACAACAATTAAACATACTAGTAATAACCAACTAAACATATCAGTCATACCCAATTAAACACACCAATTCATACCCAATTAAACACACCCGTTCACAACAATTAAACACATCAGTAATAACCAACTATACACAACAGTCATACCCAATTAAACACACCGGTCATACCCAATCAAACTCACCAGGTCATACCCAATCAAACACACCAGGTCATACCCAATTAAACACACCCGTTCACAACCACTTAAACACACCAATTCATACACAATTAAACACACCAGTCATACCCAATTAAACACACCGGTCATATCCAATTAAACACACCAGTTCATACATAAATAAACACACCAGTTCATACCCAATTTCAAATCATGAATTAAACCATAAAAAATGTACAATTTCACATCATTAACACACACCAGTTCACAACAACTCATTGACTGGACCAATATTTTAACATTCCTATTGCTTCCAAAGTCTATCCCTGCTAATAATTAAACAGCAAAAAACACACATACACAGTCAAAGAAAGAAACAAAAGACACACTCATTGTCAACACAACTTCTTTCAAAGAATGAGATATCCAAACAAAAAAAAACAACTGGGGTCTGATCATCATCTACTGAGATATACTTATATACTTTTATGTTGTTTGAATTTAGACCCACAAATCATGCTAGCTATTTTCACATGCAAATTATGCTAGCACCAGATATAAAAAATACTCAAAGGCTTTAAGCTTTCTTAATGTATCTATGAAATCACAAGTTCAAATCATTTTGTTCAAATCCCTGTTCAGACTTCGAAATCATTCACAATGAAGAAAATCAATTTCTTAAAATCCCTGCTCAAATTTCGAAATCTATTAGAGTGAACAAAATTGATTTGTTAAAATCTCTGTTCAAATTTCGAAAACTATCACAACTTAACAAAATCAATTTGTTAATGTATAAATTAAAATCAATTTCGGATTCTATAAACCAAAAATACAAAAAAAAATTGAAACCCTAAAGTCAAATGTGAAGAGGAGGTGCAAACCGCTGGTGACTGCGCGTCGTCTCCGTCTCCACGTCGTCGTCGACTCATCGTCGGTGGCTCTTCATGTTGGTTGTCGTCGGCACCATCGGTCTCTTGAAGTCGTCGGCTCTCGTCGCCACTCATCTGTCGCGTCTCGTCCTCGGTTCTGGTCTCTCTCATCTGCACGTCGTCGTTGTGTCGTTGTCGTCGTCTCGTCGTGGTGGTGGTCGTCGTCGGGTTTTGTCTCTCGCAAGTCGTCTGGTCTGGTTTCACTTTTCTGGTTTGATAGTAACATTAAGAATGAACTCTCAAGTCTCGGTTTTGGGTTTTTTATGTTTTCAATTTGTTATTTTATTTTAATTCTTAACTAATTGATTTTGAATTTCTTTTTTTTTTCATTTATTCAATTTTGTTTTTTCACGTCATTATAACAGAAGGATAATTTTATCCCAAAACTGAAAAAATTGATAAAAACAATAAATTTACTAATCCTTTATAAAAATAATAAACACACTGATCTTTTGGTTACTTTTAAAGTACTCCATATATATATATATATATATATATATATATATATATATATAAACCGTGTTGATATATGTGTATGAGAGTGTCGTTTTCTCATCAACTTGTGTCTGCTTTTCATTAGATGCATTTCTTGGCAAACCGCAACCAACCTCATCAGCATTTCTTTCAATGCTTTGCTACAAATACAATGACACTATTTCAGTTTAATTGCACGCCACCTAGATTTAACTATTTATATAGTGTCGTTTTGTAACAGTCGGGGGTACTACTCCTCATGAGAAAATTTTATACGCAGACGGGTATATCACATTACTAGAAATATGATACGTGTAATATATGAATCCAATGATATAATACTTATACCTATACTATGAGTTTATATCCATTTTTCAAACCTCAAATTATTATAATATTTAAAATAAATATAAAAAAAGTAAAATATAACACATACATTTTTCTTACCACACTTGAGTTTTCCGGTCATAGCTCCATTCATATGTGCACCTGGTGTATCAAGTCACTAAAAATAAGAAATACTTAATTATCAATATGATAAAGGTATATTTTCTTTCCATATATCAAATATTCAGAGACCAAATGTACAACTCGACAGTTCACCTAGTGTATTGAAGTTGTTTTTAGGACACCGAAGATTTTCTCTTAGGCTTCTTCAAGGATAAATTTCATCAATTTTTCCTTAAATCAAGTAGGTTTGGAAGCCATTTTGCTTGACAGAATGTGTGGCATCAGATCTGGCTTGAGAGTGATTCTTCTTATGTGGTTCGGCTGCTCTCCTCTTGCTCTGAACAAGTTCCTTGGCGGATTCGGCAGGCTTGGCAATGCTGTATCTTTCAGATATCAAAAATGGAGTTTCAGGTTTCTCATATCTTTAAGGAGGGGAATCAAGTTGCAGACGCTCTTTCTAAGCATGCTTTGGGGTTAGAGGTCGATTCGTGGTGGGCAAACTCCCTATCTTTCTGCTATTTATTGGTTGACAATGATTGCATGGGTAGAGAGTTTTTTCGTTTTTCTTGATGCTTTTTGTTTATATGGCATGCGTGCCAATGTTTTTGTTAGGATTGTTTCCCTTGGTTTTTGTGTTTTTCTGGTGTTTGTTACTCTTCATTTTATTCTTTTTATATTATTGATGGATACTGCCTTGGGGTTTTTCAGAATATGATCGTTTGTGATACTTTTTCCTTTTAAGTCAATCTAATTTTATCAAAAAAAAAAAAAAAAAAGTAGGTTTAGAAGCCAACCAGAATAATACAGGTACGAGAAGCCTAATCACGAGAAATGGGCTTGGGTCATATGTTGATGTTAGGCTGGTCTAACCGAGTAACCGGAAATTTTCCAAGCCCAATTTAGTACATGTGATGAAATTACACCTCACCAGACACCAATCCCTACCATGTATATAAGCTGCTATAAATACTACATTCACTTTCGAGCGAGGTTGTATATTACGTATAAGATGAATTATGCAGCAGAAGTAATTACTTAAATATTTCAATTGTTATTTTCAAGATATTAATTGTTGTTGGGATTTTCATATCATTTTAATTATTACAAATAATTTTTGCCTTTAAAAAAAGTATGACACTGGAATCTGCTAAAATCCAGTAAAATCAATCGTTATAAGTATTATTTGGTATGCAACTCCCACTCTAGGAGAGAAGTTACCCAATATTTTAAGATTTAATATGCCAAGTTAGATCAAATAAAAAGCGGTTCATATCTTTTTTATGAAATATTATATAAATTCGAAATTTCGAGGAGAAAAACACTACTTGAATTAGACATACCAGTTGACAAACCTCTTCTTTATCCATATCCACTTTTATTTCTTTACGGTTCCTTCGAGAGTTGCATATTCTCAAACTTTAAGGCACATGCTAAAACAGGCTTTGTATGGATATAGATTAGACATGAACTTGAGAAATGTTCGAGTATTGCATTCACAAGGACCCCATGTTGGTTTCAAAGCCTTGCATGGGTCCTTCTTCATCAGCTTTAATTAATTGCAACATTCCACACTAATATATAGTTGGAATCCAGCACTCTCTAAACCTAAAAGCAAACATTAATTAAGAGAGAAGCATTTCAAAAAATATATGGCAAAGGAGTAGGAATTTGAGATCATCTGTTTAGCTGATATTTATGTTTAGCTTTCATTATTTTTAAATGCAGAGTACTATGGCACGTTTGATATCGTTTTTAAAAACTATTTTCATGTTTTTAAAAATATAAGACCCCGTCCTACAACCGTTTTTCAGTTCATTTTTGGTTTTTGTTTTGCAAAAACGATTTCGAATTCGTGTTCGTTAACCGTTTTTCATTTTATTTTTAAAAAACAAAAAAACAAAATCAGTGTTAACGGTGAAAATTTTGAAAAACATAAAATACATGTTTTCTTTGTTTTTATTTTTGTTTTTCATTTTTCATTTTTTTTTACCTTTTTTCTTCTTCTTTTCCTATCCACTTCTCAGATCCTCTTCTTATTCTTCTGCAATCCTCTTCTTCTTCTTCTCCGAACCTTTTTCTTCTCCGATCCTCTTTTTCTTCTTCTCTGATCCTCTTCTTCCACCTCTTCGATGCTTCTTCTTCTCCCATCCTTCTCCTTCTTTGATCCTTATCCTTATCTTTTACTTTGACCTTCTTCCTTTCGTTTTCTTCTTTTCTTCTTCTTGACCGAACCGGTTTCTTTTTTTTTTCAATTTTTTATATATTTTTATTACTGTTATTTATATTTATTAAAATAATATTGTTAATAGCCATTTTTGGTAAGGGGTCAAAGGGAATTTTTTAACCTAGTTAGCACCCGGTAGGAAGCATCTCCAATATACCGGATATGTATTGAACGCAATGGTTTACCTTGAAGTATCGGGTCTAACACAACCAGGGTATCTCACCATCGTTGTAGCTCCTGCACCTTCAAGGACCACCCAACCGGTACCCAAGTACCCTGACACAGATCAGCTTCCCAATTGAGGTACATATCTTACCCATTGGGCAGGACTGGAGATGCCCATAAGGCTCCTAAATAATCATAAAGCTCATGTACAGTTGATCAAGCACCACGTCGTTAGAATGGTACCTCAAGATGCCTTGCCAGCAGGCTAGCACCTCTGGGTACCTCACCATCGGGATGAACGAGTGCCACATCGCCAGGCCTATGCTTCTCAGTGTCACGCCACTCATAGATGAAATCAAAATTATTCTCCAAACCAAAAGCAAGCTCCACGTACGTGCAACCATAATGAAAGAGTCCGAAAATGAGACAAACACGATTGTCTCTAGGATATCCTTCGCCAACCGATTCTCCAAGGTCAATCGCGTTAAGTAGAAAATCCCATCAAATGAGGGTGAATATCAACCCAGTGATCTTAGGCTTGTACACCAAGGAAAAACCCTAGCGACTCCATGTATATATACAGAGATAATAGCATGAAGAAAAGGACCAAATAATAGACGAAAAAATTGATTCCAAGAACCTAAGGGGCTATTGCTTAATCCTGTAATCAGCATTAAGCCTAGCCATCACCATTGTTAGTTGTATCCACTTATCGACATGTATGGATTCACCACATTTTATTAGTTAAAGCGAGAGGGGAGGTTGAGAGTGATCCAAGCAGTTGTACACAGTACATTGCTGAATAAAATAACGTCGTTCAGTTCATTGTCATCCCTTTCTTACATTTTGTCTATTCCTACACGTGAATTGTCCATTCCTACACGTGAAACATGTACCGAAAGTACCTAGCCCAACCGCGATCAACCTAGGTTATAGTCCCGAGGTTGTTAACTGAGATTCCTCTCCTCGTGTGAATTTTTAGTTAACACATTTTGGCGCCATCTATGGGAATATTTCATACCCTTTTTCAAATCACGTGTTTAAGCTTTTTTATAGGTATATCAGCGTCATGAGACTTCGGTCCTCCCAGGAGCAATCCGAAGCATCCAGACATCAATTCGTTGCCTCCACTCTGAAGACTTAAAGAAAGGGTAATATATCGAAGCATCAAAATCTTGCTCCAGCACCGACTGGTACCGCTCAGGCTCCGGTTCCCTCGGTGATGGGTCAGGCCATTCTAGAGTAACAGGTCACGGCTTTTGTTGAAAGTGTCTGTCTCCGGTTGGTCACATAGGGTATTACCCCTCAGCCAATAGAAATTAGTACCCGAGAGGACCCCAATAGACTGGGATTAGGATGATCACTTTCGATAGGTTAGGACTACCTCAACCGGTACCGGTCTGCGACAAGTTAGGGCCTCTGCCCTCGTTTCGATATCGGTTAGGGCCCATACCCCCGGATCCGCGTTGGCTAGCCAGTTACCAACCTCTACAGGTGAAGTCAGCTATTGACGTTCCATCGAGGGAACCCCTGCCACTTAGTTCAACCAGCAGCTGCTAGAAGAGAACCTTGACCTGACGTTGGAGGTAGTAGGAAAATTGCCAGAGGGAATCCTTCCTAGAAGGATAAACAGATTGAGGTACTAGTAAGAAGCGGCTGCCTGGTAGAGTCTGCAGTAGGTATAGGACAACATTCACATATGGAATGAGGTATGGACCGAGATCTGAGAAAATGAGAAGAAAATAAGAGGAAAACGGGATGACCTAATGAAACAAATCCAGCTCATACACACCATCAGTGGAAGACCTACCCTGGCCGATACCTTTAACAATTCCAGAAAGAATCATGCCAGAAAGATACCCCGGATTGAAGAGGTGTGAGATATCTTCAAGGTAGATTGGAGCTTGGTAGGATCCTCCTAGTCAGCCAAGATCATTTTTATTGAAGCAAATGTTTATCACACAGTGCAACCGCACGATGATCCTATGGTGGTCACGGTATAGATCGCATATTGCCTAGTCCACTGCGTGCTAATTGATAGAGGTAGCAACGTGGATATCCTTTTAAAGGATACCTTGGAAAAACTCAACCTGAAGCAGTGGTGTTACAATAGTTGCACCACCCTTTGTATGGCTTTATTGGGGACTCAATTGTACCAGTGAGATCCAAAATTCTACCGGTGATCATTAGGACTGCACCTCTCCAGCAGAACCTAATGACTAACTTCTTGGTAGTGGACATTCTGTCAGCCTATAACGCTATCCTCGGGAGGCCTTCGCTATTGGTCCTCAAAGGAGTCTTGTCCATTTACTATAATGTCCTGAAGTTTCCGATGGGAAATGAGGAAGGCGAGGTACGTGGAAACCAACAGGCTACCCGTAAATGCTACGATGTATCGACTAACCTGACGGCCATAGCCAAACAGATTTCACAGATATCAATTATACAAGCGCATATGCCATCAGAGAAGGATCTCGATACGCCAGACATCATGGGGGAGGTTGAAGTAGCAGTAGAGGAGCCCAAGTCTGAGGTCCTGCCAGAAGAAGTGATAGATGAAAATAGAAGGTAGGCCAGTGGCCACATGATTGATGCGCTAGAAGAGATACCAATCAGGGAGGGTGACCCCTCCAAGGTAGTCAAGGTCGGAGCCACACTAGAAGCTGGATTGAAAGAATGCTTGATCAGGCTCTTTAGAGCGTATAGTGACATCTTCACTTGGAGTCATGACGAGATGCCAGGAATCCTAATTTTCTTGGCAGCTCACCAGTTTACAGTTGACCCCGTCTTCAAACTTATTAAAAAGAAAAGATAACATTTCAATCCAGAGAGAAATGATGTAGTACATGAAGAGGTTGACAAATTGCTGAAAGCCGGGTTCATCAGAAAATCTCGATTCCCGGAGTGGATCGCTAACGTGGTCATGGTCATCAAAGCCAATGTAAAGTGGCGTATATGTGTCAACTACACCGACCTCAACCGAGCCTATATAAAAGATAGCTCTCCACTACCGAAGATCGATCTATTGGTAGACTCCACGGTAGGGAACAAGCCCTTATGCTTCATAGATGTATTCTCGAGGTATAATCAGATCATGATGCACCTTACATACCAAGACAAGACTAGCTTCATCACCGAGGGCCTTTATTGTTACAAGGTCATGCCCTTTGGTCTCAAGAATGTAGGAGCCACATACCATCGACTGATCAACCATTTATTCAAGCACGAGATAGGGGAGACATTAGAGGTTACATAGATGACATGATCACTAAGTCGCAGATGGCCGACCGGCATCAGGACCACCTTTGTCGAACTTTCCAAATCATTATAGAGAATCAGATAAGGTTGAACTTTGCCAAGTGCACATTTGGAGAAGCTGCAGGTAAATTCTTAGATTCATGGTCCATGAGAGGGGCATAGAAGAGAACCCAGAGAAAATCAAAGCCATCATGGACCTATAATCCCCCAGCTTTCTCAAACAGGTACAGATATTGTCCGGTTGAGTAGCAGCACTCAACCGCTTCATAACATGGTTGATCGACAAGTGCCTCTCATTTTTCAATGTAATTAAACAGGGGAAAAATATGAAGTGGGACTAGAGCAGTAAATAGGCCTTCCAGTCATTGAAAAAATACCTAGCAGGCACGTCGTTACTAGTTAAGCCGGAACCTAGAGCAGAGCTGTAAATTTACCTAGCTGTGTTTGAGACATTGGTAAGTAGGGCTTGGTTAAAGAATGTGGATATGGGGTTCAACGACCTATCTACTACGTGAGCCACGCATTGACCAAGCCAGAGAAGAATTACACTCTCATGGAGAAGCTCACTTTCCCCTTGGTGACCTCGGCAGGGAAGATCCGTCCTTATTTCCACGTATATACCATTACGTAATCGGTTAACCTCCTTGCCAGTTCTTACAAAGGCTTGATGTATCCGGGAGGTTAGTACTCTGGGCTTTTGAACTCACTCAGTTCGATATCAAGTACAAGGTAAGAACCACTATCAAGTCTCAAGCATTGACAAATGTCGTGGCTGAATTCTCAGCTCTTCCTGATCTTGGTACCTCTAAAAACCAGATCTCAATCCCTTAGAAAGGTCAAGAGCTTGGGTATTGACAAGCTAACCAGGCGATCTGGATATTCTATACTGATGGAGCATCTAGTCAAGCAGGCATCATTCTAATTGATCCAGAAAAAATGAAATGTTGTCATTGCTTCAGGTTTGAGTTCAAGGACACCAGCAACAAAGTAGAATTTGATGCCCTTGTAGCTGGGATGCAAGCATCTGTTGAACTGGGGGCTGACTACCTCCACGTGAAGAACGATTCCCAGCTTGTTGTCAACCAGGTCATTGGGATGTACCAGGCGAATGGCGATAATATGACAACGTACATCAGATTTGTCCATCAACTCAAGACCCAATTTAAGGGGTTCAAGATGGAGCAGATTCCTCACTAAGAGAATCATAAGACAGACGTCCTGGCCAAGATAGCTGTTAATGGGGGACAGATCCTACCCAAAGAAGTACCTCTCCAAGTAATTTCCTAATCCAACATAATAACAGGCAAAGAAGTTAGCCCGATTGATCGCCTTTTTTGCTGGATGGATCCGATAGTCGCTTACCTCCAAGAGCGAAAGCTCCCAGAGAACTCAGAGCAAGCTCAAAAGCTTAAAAGAACCTCAGTTCGCTACTATCTGGTAGATGGGTACCTTTACCGTAGAGAAATATCTCTTCCCCTACTCCGATGCTTACATCATGATGATGCTATTTGTTCACTTAAGGAGGTTCATTCGAGCATACCGGAGGATCAGCATTGGCCTATCAGGTACTTTGCATGGGTTACTACTGGCCAACCATGCACCATAATACGATGATGTTTTTACAGTCATGTGGACCTTGCCAGAGGATATCTAATTTGAACCATCTACCTTTGGGACGTCTCTCATCAATCAGTTCACCTTATCCCTTTGCTATCTGGAGAGTTGATTTGATCGAACCATTCTCTACTACTCCTAGTCAAGTTAAACATGTTATAGTCGCGATAGACTACTTCACCCGATGGATAGAAATATGACCAATCTCCCAAATTACAGAAGAAAACAACACCAAATTCATCAAGACTAATGTGGTTTGTTGGTTCGGTACTCTGATGATCATCATTATTGACCTAGGCAAGTAATTCGACAATGCGCAGTTCAAGGATTTTTGTGAAGACCTAGGTATCGACATCCTTTTTGCATTGATAGCTTATCACCAAACCAACGACCTGGTAGAAGCAACAAACAAAACCATTAAAAAACTCTTGAAAAAGAAACTACAACAGAAAAAGGCAAGTGGCCAGAAGAGTTTCTCATGGTAGTTTAGGCCTACCGGACCACTAGGGGAACCGAGACCAGGGAATGCCCTACTCTTTAGCTTTCGGGGTAGAGGAAATCCTACCTATCGAGCACAAGTTGACCTCATTCCGGGTTCGACATTTAGAGTCGGAAAGCAACGAGGTCAAGCTAAGGGCTAAACTGGACCTCCTGAAGGAAAAATAAGATACGGTGGTAGAAAAAGTTACAGGCTATCAGAGCCGAATCGTGAAGTACTTCAATAGGAAGGTTAGAGCTCACAGTTTCAAGGAAAGAGACCTGGTACTCCAGAAAGTGACCTAGAACACCAGAATTCAGTCAGATGGGGTATTGGGCCCTAACTGGGAAGGCCCCTACCTGGTAAAGGTAGTGGTCTGAAGTGAAGCCTACAAGCTTAAGAACATGGATAGGCGTCCTATCGACCACCCCTAGAATGCAGACCATTTGAAGAGGTTTTATCCATAAAATACCGGAGACTCATAGGTCGACCATTTCTACCTTGAATTAGTATCGGTACTAGCATTTCGTGAACATTTTGTACTGCCATTTAATTATCAATAAAATCTCTATTTGTTTCTCCATCTCCATTTGTGTATGTTTTTGCCACAAGAATTCACCATGATCACCATGAACCGAGAAAGGCCATATGGTCACCCCGATACCTTGGCTGGGTACCACCCCTCGTCAAGAAGGGTCTGAGCATAAGTGCATAGTTGCCTGACAGATCACAAGAACGGGATTGTTAGGATTATGCTCAATAATAAGAGTGTAATAATGTTTTTGACAATCTTTTCATATTAATAAAATTGATTTCTAGTTTAACACATCTTATAGCATTTATAGTTTAATTATTACAATTGTCAAAAATAAATAATCATAAGTTCAAAATACTATAAGAAAAGAAGAATTTTCCATACACCAATTAATTTAGGGTTAAGGTTCTTGTTATTAAAAAGGGAAAAAATTGTATTTATACCACACCCTTTTTTTTATGCTTCCGTTGCGTGAGTTTCTCTACAGAAGCCCCCTCACCACCTATGATTCCTTGGTCAGACACTACCCGCTAAGAAGGGTCTGAGCATAAGTGCATAATTGCCAGCCAGATCACGAGACCAGGATAGTTGAATGACAATTTTGATGCCTTGGTCGTGCTACCACCCCCAAGAAGGATCTAGGCGTAAGTGCATAGTTACCTGTTAGATTGAGATCGCCTTGGTAAGGTACCTCCCTAGTATAAGGACGAAGGGTACCTAGATTAGTTCGACCATGTTTTTCGCCTAAGTGACACAATTCCTAATATGTGAATGCTTGATACTTTTCTTATCCCAGAAAGGATAATCAATTTTTAAAAAGATCCCACTCGGATCAATTCTACTAAGTATCACAGATATCTGGTACCAATCACTTATTACTCCAATTTAATCTTCATACATTTTTCAAGTATCTTGTGTTATCAGGTTTAGTTGTATCAGGTGAACACTGGGGACTTGGTCAAGGAACGATAAACACCTCGACCACAGTGCCATATGGGCATCAAGGTACCACACTTGGGAAGGTCTCTGGTATCCAAGTTCTTACAATAAGCAATTTCGCCAAAGTTTTGACATAGAAATAGTCCAAGCTACAGTAACGGCCTCCCATAAGACTATGGGATCATGTAGATTGGGGCTCTATGTGTAGGGAAAATACATGTAGCGGAAGCGTGAAAAAAAATTGAAATTAGGGTTTCGGTATAAATAAAATTTCCCCTTTTTAATAACTAGAACCTTAACCCTAGATTAATTGATGTATATAAAAAGTATCGTACATTTTTCTCATGACGGTTGAACAAGCACCAAATTGAATCCGCAAGATCTTTCAATCCAATCACGAACGTGAATCACCTAGGAGTGTATGCTCTCTTTCTTTAAATTGTATACCTGAGGATGAAAACAAACAAAATCTTTTTCTTTGTTAGTTACAATTATCTTCCAAGAGAAAAATCCAAGAACGTCCGGTCACTTGTGAATTATCAATCTAATTTATTGAAACTTGCGTGAACCGATTTGATTTTGTACACAAAATCCTTTTGATGTAAAGGATTGTAGTGTACTATCAAAAACAAAATGTTCATTTTTCCTTTTCTCTTTGGCCGAATTCTACACCCTTTATTTATGAGTTGACCAAATTTTTTCTAGAACAAAAACCTAATTTTTCTCCCTCAAAATTCTCTTTTGCTTGGTCGAATTATCTCTTAAAAAATCACCTTGCTTGGTCGAATTATCTTTTAGAAAATCACCTTGCTTGGTCCGGTAGAATATATCAAGTGATCCTTACAAGTTCGTGTGGATTGAGGATCTTGGCGGGCTATCTAAATTTAAGCACCAATAAACAAACCCAATCACAATCAACAAATGATTCACTTAGGTCCGATCTATTAATTTTAGTTCATTCCACTAAAGAACTAAAATTGAACTCTTAAAAAAAGATAGAATAAGTTGATGTTACTCATTCATACCCTATACAACCTTATTGGAGAAAGTGTATCCTCGTGAAGAATATCAGTAATCGCCAAGAGCTCATAGACAACATATAGCTCTCCAAGTTACCATATTTACTCATATGACCACATTTTGAACTTAGATATTTTGACTTGTCAAGAAGCTATGTTTCAATAGATACTACTGAAAACTTAATGTTAAGATTTAATATCCAATACCTCAAAACATCCATATGATGATATTCTACTCTCATTTAATAAATGGAGCCATGATGTCCATATCTATAAATGAAGTCCTCTATCGATTAACAAATGAATACCACCAAACTATCGAGGATAGACTATGCTATATAATCGTGCTCATTGATAGCTTAAATGATAACACTTGCAACCATAAGTTCATCATTTATCTTAGGATTGAGATAGACTCTCCGATTGTCTTCAAATGAAAACTTTTATCCATTGACGGTTCTAGATAAAGTATTTCATTGTAATCCAATTCAATGCACCCAATGCACTAGATTCTTTTCCCCAAAGACACCACACTTTGTTGATTTTAGAATCATCATAACACATTTGATCTAACTCAAATACTAGTAAAAGAATCTACAACTTTAACAAGATAAAGGCACCCAACCTTTATCTTAAGTTGTGAATATTATTCAAGACTAACTAAAGAATTGTGTCTACCTCATACATATCCAGTTGTATGAACAATTCTTCTTTTCTCATAGTCTTTTGATCTTATGATCATTTACTTTTGACAATTATAATAATTAAACTATAAATGCTAAAAGATTTGTTAAACTAGAAATCACTTTATTAATAGGAAAAGATTGTCTAATACATTATTACACTCTTGCTATCGAGCATAATCCCAACATTATGTACCGGGGATAGACGGATTAGGTTTTGGCTAAGTATCTGGAGCTGAATCCAATCACCTATTCTATTTGACTTTTTGTACTTGGCCGGTTATTAAGTTTTTCCTTACCAAATTTTTTTAAGTCAGGTATACCCAGGGGACTGCTCTTCGATCAAGTTAAGAGATAAAGCAGAACACATTCAACCAAGATAAAGATCAACTAGATTTTGGAATGAAGAAAGAAGAAGATATCATTCATATCATTCAGGGAGCCCATCCCCTCTTATAGGCTACATTAAGAAAATCAGGGAGTCCATCCCCCATTTTTGGACTATAGAGTTTTCAGAAAAGGATAATCGGAATTGTTAAGTCATGATTCATGGTCAAATAGGGTGCCGACCCACAATATTGGGGAACAATAACAGAGATTGATAAACAGAATGTTGGATTATACATCAACTCTCTCTCTTAATGGCCTCATTCCGCTGCTCTATCTCCTAGAATCCGCTTCTCAATCTCTACATGCATAATTTCAGCAAAAACCTCAACTGGGACTAGATCGATATGAAGAGGCACCGCAACCTCAACCTCAGCTCACTCCTCTACTTCTTTTACTCTAGAAAGATCCTCATCCACTCCCTTAGAAGCAGGTTGGGCCTCTACTACTCCCTCAAGAGCAGATTGACCCCCTGCTGCCTCGATTTGACCAAGTAAAGTAGCTTCAACCTCCATCGACTCTTGCTCAACAGGGATTTCCTCCACCTCTTGACAGGCAAGGTTAACACCCATTCTTTAACCTGGGAGGCAGTTTTGACTGGGGAATTGGTGGGAGGATTCACACCACTGGCCCCCTGCTTGATAAAAAAGAGGAGATGGGTTGCAGATCATCATCATCTACCTTTTTATCGACTGTAGTGTCACGAGAAGGACCTGTTCCATCAGTAGTCGAGGCCAAAATCTTCCTGGCTTTTTCCAGGATCTCCTCCCTATTTCAATTCCCGATGATGGCCAAATTAAAAGGGGGAGGGAGAGCCTGAGCCGAATGAAACACAATATCGAAATAACCATCCCTAAAAGGAGAGTCAACCTCAGCTTCCAAGCTCGCCACCTTGTCACGTAAGGTATAGATCTCTCATTCTAGCCCCCAGATCTTGTCCCTTGCGAGGTCCCTCTCTAAGGCGTGACGCTTTGACCAAAGGACCTCAGTATCAAATGTGCATTTGTCTCGTTCCGTGCTACCTTAGGTGTTCTCGAGGGATTTGATGGTCTGGTCCATGGCCTGGCTCAAACCCTGGTTATCAGTCTGCAACTGAGCGAGCTCACCCTGGGTCTTTTCTAGCTAGGTCTCGGCGTCTTCAGCATGCCTCTTTATTGAAGTCAACATGTGGCTCACCACGACATTATATTTAAAAGTCTATAAGTCATATAAATCAAGTTAACTACCATCCAAATACAAGAAGGTGTGGGATAAAATAGAGTGAAACATAATATCCTTTTTACCTCAGCTATGAGGGCAGAGCCCTTGGAAAATAGGATGTCAGAAGGCATCGAGGTCAGGGGACTCAAACTTTCGCCAAGGTAAGCCAAGATGAACCAGTCTAAGACCTTATTTTGACCGGTAATCCTCGATTGAGATCGAGTTCGAGTTCGATCAGTGGCAGTAGCAATTTCTGAACCTCCCCCTACACTAAGAGGCACTGAATCAGGCATGGGAGGTGGAATAACAGCAACAACGGTAAAGGTAGAAGCAGCAATAATACTAATAGCATCAGTGGTAGAAGCAGCAAAATAAGCGACAACAGAAGCAATAAAATCCTGATCTTTCACCCTGGTCAACCGGGATGCGAATACATCCATTTCAGAGGTGGGACTGGGAGGAAAGGAGAAAGGTACCCTAGGAATCCCAATAGGAATACACCCACCACCCCTCGCCATAGTAGAAGGATGAGGAGTCCTAACAGTTGTGGCAACGGAAGGATCCAGATGGGGTAGGACTCAGAGGATGAAGTAAATTTTCTAGCATTCCAGACCCTATCTGAACTGGTAATGAGACAGTAGAAACTGTGAAAAACAACAAAGAGTTAGAATACCCCAGTGTCAAGCAGGAAACATGCATCAATAGAAACAGAGAGGTTGATTGTACCTAGGGAAACATTACAGAGCGTATGTACCTGTTAACCCTGTTTGGATCGTAAGCATCAGAGGTAAGATACTCTAGGTTGACATACTTTCAGTCAACGATCGCCTTCAAGATCGCCCTGGATTCATTGGGTAACGAAGCCTTTCCCCAGACCGACCTGTCATTGAACCAGCTAGGGACTTGGAACTCTATCTTTTTATTGTAAATGGAGCTCCCCCAGTCTCCGCCAACCACCACCCATTCCTTTATCCAGGAGGCGTCTTTCTTGGTAGAGCCTGGTATAATGAACTTTAAGTTGTTCTTTGCCCGAGCATAGAGCTGCCTCTTGGGAATAGAAGTTAGAGCAATAATCTGGAAAAGAAACCTCAACTTATATAATCTTGGTTCCTTATCAATGTTTTCCTTCTCACACAGCTCCACATGACAAGAAAACCCACCAGGTGCCTCCAAAACCCCGGTATCAATTGGATGGGAGCAAGCTGAAGGGCGTAAGGCACCTACGGAGGGAAGGATGAAGAGGTAACCTTACCCCACTTTCGAAAGCAACGGTATGAATAGAGAGCACGTCGGAGGGAGGACTGTACACATCATACCTCTTATGGGGAATGGCGATTGTAAAGATATCGGGAATGTTGAATCTTTCCCTCAGATGATTGATCGATTCAGCCATAGCGGTGGATTGAGGAATAACCCTGAAATCATGAGAGAGGGAGAGTACCCTTCCAGATGCAGCAACAATGACCTTGGTTTGTTCTCCACAAGCCTTGAAGTCGCCTAATTCCTCACTTGAATCCACTTTAACTATTTCAGAATGGGCAACTGGGTTATTCGAGAAGCCGATCCTGATGGCAACGCTCCGGTTTGAATGACGGTGAAGCAAGGGATCATCACTCTCCCCGTTGTCTTCTTCTTAAGCTCGTTTCCCACAGACGAGGCTTGGAGCGGTGCCTTTCACCAGTCTATCAACACTGTCGCCATCAGAGTTCGACATAGTAGAAACAGATATTGGTATGGAAACTGAAGAAAGAAGGTTGGGAAGAAGCAAATACGGCAGAGAAAGCCTATGAATTCTTTGAATTTTGAAAGTAGAATATTTGGAAGCATGAAAGAAACAAAGAGTAGTTTGGGTTAAATAGGCACAATGAAACGGTAGCCGGTAACGGATGTGTGATCAAGAATGTGAAATTCTCAGCCTCGAAGCGGGCGTGACACCAAAAATCTTTCCTCTTTCAAACAGGAACCTCACCCTCGTTTGACACGTGGACATTGCCTTTCATACGAAGATTTCCTCCTAGATTTGGTATCTGGTCGAAAATGGAAAATTTCTCAAACAAAGTAGGAAATCTGATTCCAACCCTAAATCAATCACCGATGTTCATGTCAGAGGGGACTTCTGTTAATAGCCATTTTTGGCAAGGGGTCAAAGGAAAATTTTCCACTTAGTTAGCACTTGGTAGGAAGCATCTTCATATACCTGATAGGTACTGGATGCAATGATTTACCTTGAAGTACAGGGTCTAACACAACCAGGGTATCTCAACATTGTTGGAGGAGCAAGATAAAGCTCATGCACCTTCAAGGATCACCCAACCGATACCCAAGTACCATGATAGTGTTCTGTTACCCCGTCAAGGTACATATCTTACCCCTAGAGCAGGACGGGAGATGCCCATAAGGCTCCTAAATGATCATAAAGATCCAAAACGATTAATCAAGCACCATGTCGTTAGAATGGTACCTCAAGATGCCTTGCCAGAAGGCTAGCACCTTAGGGTACCTTTCCATAGGGATGAACGAGTGCCACGTCGCCAGACCTATGCTTCGAGGTGTCACGTCACTCACAGATGAAATCAAAATTATCCTCCAAACCACAATCAAGCTCCACGTATGCGTAACCATAATGAAAGAGTCCGACAAGGAAACAAACACGATTGTCTCCAGGATATCCTCCGCCAACCGATTCTCCAGAGTCAATCACATTAAATAGAAAATCCCGCCAAATGAGGGAGAAGATCAACCCAGTGATCTTTGGCTTGTATGCCAAAGAAAAACCCTAGCGACTCCATGTATAAATACAGAGATAACAGCACAAAGAAAAGGACAGAATAATCGATGAAAAAATTGATTCTATCAACCTAAGGAGCTATCGCCTAATCTTGTAGTCAACATTAAGCCTAACCATCACCATTGTTAGTTGTGTCCACTTATCGACATGTATGAATTTGCCACCTTCTATTCATTAAAGATAGATGATAGGTTGAGAGTGATCCAAGCAATTGTACACACTACATTACTAAATAAAATAACATCGTTCAATTCATTATCATCCCTTTCTTACATTTCATCCATTCCTACATGTGAAACAGGTACAGAAGGTACCTACCTCGACCGCGATCAACCTAGGTTGCGGTCTCGAGGATGTTAGCTAAGATTCCTCTCCTCGAGTGAATTTTCAGTTAACAAATACTTATTTATATTTTAAGAGTTTAGTTTTTATTATTTGATTTTTTGATTTTTTTTTTTTGTAATTTATGATGAGTTACTTTTGTTTAATTTAAAAATTGCAATACTAAAATTATATTGGTTAATTATTTAATCAATTTGTTTGTTATTGTAATAATATTAAACAAAATACAAAAATTGATATTTCAATTTCTGATAGTTTTCACTTTTCAGGTAACCTATCAGATGCGTTTTTTCCGTTTTCTTTTTTAAAATACAACTTTTAGTATATGCTACCAGACGGGTTTTCAGAATTTGAAACTTAAACCAAAAACACCGTTTTCATTTTAATTTTAATTTTTACTTTCGAAAAACAGCAACTGAAAAACGCTTACAAGACGGACTATAATGTTTTTGGTATTGTTTTTTATAGGTATTTTTTAAAAACGAAAAACGATGTAAAAGTGTTTGGTTGTTGTTTTTAAAATGGATAAAGTAGTTGTTTGGAGGGATAAGTTATGATTTGTTTTGAAAATGGTGAAAAACAATAAAAAAAATTGTTTTTAACTTTTTAGTTATACATTCAAAAAAATGTTTTTGTTTTTAAAAACAGTTGTAAAACGTGGAAACAAACAAAATTAAAGTTGTTTTTTATTTTTTAAAAGCAGAAAACCATTTTTAAAAATGGTTCCAAACAACACCTTATTTTTGAATTTTGAAATCAAGACAAATGATTAGCAGAAGTAAGAGTATCTCCAATATAAAAGTGGTTTGCATACCAAAATCGTTGATATGGAAACAATGTCAAGAGACTTGCTTCCTACATAGCATAAAGATAGATTTTATAGACAATCAACTTAAAATTTGATGTTCAAAGCTTTTGTTTAAAACACACTTATTTTTAATGACATGTCCAATATTTTTACTTTTTTATTTTCCTATTTTTCATTTCTTTTCTTACTAAAATAGATAAAAAAATTAATGTCGATTTTAAATACTTGCTAAGTCAATCGAAAAAATAGTTATGTAACAGGCCGTCTAAAAGTAGATGGTCATGTTGACAATGTATAATATTTTTTTATCACATCAGAGCGAGATTGAATATGCACACTTGTATTGGAGATATATTTTTTCATAGACTGTCTTTTGATCCTACTTTCTTTTTTTCACAAACTACTCTTGCATTAGAGATGTTCTAGGTTTGAGAAATTTATAACGAATCAACCTTTTGTTTATTTATCAACAATTAATTTTTATATTAGAAGTGTAATCTTGTTCATATAAAAAGACTGATGCCTAAAAATAGTCAAATAAGTTAAATATTCAATACATGTTAACTATGTTTTTGTAATTAATATCTGAGGCCTATATATGGTATTGATCTTTATTCACAGGCAAGGCGAAGGCAGGAAATTTTATCTGGGGTGATCATGCAGTAAAATACAATGTGGGTTTCTTGTCCTCATTGTGGAGAGAGAACTCGTTTAATTTGATTTGGTCGCCTTCTTGTCATCGGATGCCACGACCTCTTCATCACCTGAAAATGAAATCACACAATCAAAGAAAAAGATTACACAAATCAAAATGTTATCAATCCAGTGCCTCTCATGTTATCTCAGTCTCAGTTCAATCAGTGCCAAATTAAAGCACTTTTAAGTTCCATCTAAGCTTTACCATTGTCTCATCTTTATCAAACAATACCATATATACATTTCAATATAGACAGAAGAGAACTAAAAACTATGCTATTTCTGTTCCCATATTCATTTTTATTTGTTTCTTTTTACATCATGCCCCTACAATAATATTTTGCCTATGCTTGATATGGACACTAACACACTCTATTATCAAGTTTCTATCTTTTGGGTTACAAAATTTTGTTTGATTTTTTATGAATTTTATTATTATTATCGCCTTCTCTTCTTCTTAGTTTTTAGCATTTCGATCTGTTAATTTCTCTCCAGACTTATATAAAAAAAACTTCCTTTACCAGCCTAAAAAAGCAATAAGATGTCTCCCACTATCAAAGAAAGGTGTTAATGGATGAGATAACGATGGTCATTGTGTTTGTAGTGTCATTTGATTAGATCAAAAAATCACAAAACGGGGCATTTCTCATCCTTGCAAAGCAATTAGTAAAATATAATATTGTTGATAAACATATAAGAGAAGCAAATTAATTTGTTAAAGTGTTTAATGACGTAGTGGAAAATACTAAAGAAATAGACTAATGTCTAATTTCTATAAAAACTGGAATCCACTAGAAAAATGAAGAAAATACTTATGAAATTTTATTCAATAATGAATTGTTGAGCATTTCGGCTTACAAGGCTATTTAAAATAAAAATCCTAACCCGAATCCTTATTGGACAAGAAACGAGATTACATATTAAAAACTGCTAAAAATAACGAAAACTACCTAAAATAGCGAAATTACAAAAGTTACGGAAATAAAAGATACTAATGACAAGCCAGAATTAACGGTAGACGATTATGGCTTGTCAAAGTCAACTTATAACTAAAAGGAAATTTTTCAAAACGGAAAAAAACAGCGATTTCGGGACCTAAATGATGGAATTTGACCAAAAAAAGGTCATGCCTCAACACCAAAGGTTTTGACTTCAGAAGATCTTATCGATTCCCTTCAATTAAAGTCATTTATTCTTGGATTTAGGATGGTCCCGTAAAGCCATGTAGGACTCAGCCACTTGTTCTACATCAGTTCCCTCTACTTGCAAAGAACTCGACCTCGAGTTAGGTTCAGGATAAAGAGGCTCTTCGGCATGATACTGGAACAGGTCAGCAACATTGAAGGTATTGGAAATCCCCATGGTCTCAGGTAGGTCGATCACATATGCATTATCATTGATCTTCTTCATAATTTGGTACGGACCAAACTTCTTGGGCTTCAGTTTGTTATAAGTCCCAACTGGGAACCTTTCTTTGCACAAGAAAACCATTACTGAGTCTCCCACCTCTAACACCTTCGAACGCCTATGCTTGTCTGCAGCTACCTTGTATTTCGCATTGGTTTCTTCCAGTTTCGTCTTACCTTTGCTTGCACCGCTTAAGCTTGAGTAACCATGTTTTCTACAGCAATACTAACTCCCGAACCCTTTGGCAAATGAATTAAATCCACAGTATGCTTCAGTGGTGACACATATGTCAAAACGAAAGGGGATTTTCCCGTGGTGCTATATACAACACTATTGTAGGCAAACTCAACTTGAGGTAATGCATGATCCCATTGTTTCGGTTTATCTCCGTAAATGCAACGAACCAGATTTCCCAAGGTCATATTCGTTACTTCTGTTTGTCCATCAGTTTGTGGGTGTGCAGTAGTACTACGTTTCAAAGACGTATTAAACATCGTCCACAAGGTCAACGAAAAGTGGCTAAGGAATTTTGTGTCACGATCAGAAGTAATTGATTGTGGCACCCCATGTAATCGGACCACTTTTCTAAAGAATAGTCGGGCTATGTGCGAAGCATCAGAGGTCTTCCGGCAAGGGATGAAGTGAGCCATTTTTTAGAACCTGTCAACCACCACAAAAACGGAATCTACTCTTTGCTGGTTAAGGGGTAGCCCCAACACAAAATCCATAGACAAGTCTTCCCAAATATTGTTAGGAGCAGGCAAAGGCATATAAAGACTAGTATTTTGTGATTGACCTTTAGACACCTGACAAATATAACACCTCTGCACAAAGCTACCAACATCTCGTTTCAGTTGCGGCAAGAAATACTGCTCGTCCAAGCTAGCCACCGTTTTGTCTCATCCCAGGTGTCCACACAATCCACCTCCGTGCAAGTCACGAATTAACTTCTCCCCCAAAGACGTCCTAGGAATACACAAACAATTTCCATGAAACAGATACCCATCGTTCTCTTGAAAATCACTTACAGGCTGCTTCTCCATACATTTTGACCATATTTCCTTGAAATCTTTATCCTCCCCATACAATTCCTTCATAGAATCAAACCCCACAATCTCATGAGCTAAGGTTACGAGCATGGTGGCACTGCAGCTCAATGCATCAGCAACTCGGTTCAAAACCCCTGACATGTGCTTGATAACAAAAGGAAATTTCTGAAGGAAAGTGGCCCACCTAACATGCATGTCGTCCAAGTTCTTCTGACTGTTGATAAACTTCAAAGCTTGATGGTCGGTGTACAAGACAAACTCCCTCTGTACTAGGTAATGTTCCCAGTGCTTCAAGGCTTGGACTACTACGTCAAACTCTTGATCATAAGTACTCCACTTCTGGTGAGCTTCACTTAATTTCTAGCTAAAGAAAGCTACTGATCGCTTTTCTTGGGGCAGCACAGCTCCAATTCCCACTCCACTAGCATCACACTCCACTTCAAAAATCTTCTCAAAACTAGGTAGAGCCAGTACTGGTGCAGTACACAATTTCTCATTGATTAATGTAAAACTCATCTCTGCTTCTTCTCCCCACTGAAACCGATCATTCTTCATGCATTATGTTATCGGTGTCATGATAGTGCTGAAATTCTGAATAAACCGACGATAGAAAGTGGCTAATGAAAGCTACGAACTTCATTCATGGTTTTCGACACAGGCCATTCTCCAATTGCTCGCACCTTCTCTTCGCCCACATGAATTCTTTCTGAACTCACCACGTAGCCCAAAAATAACAAACTGCTGGTCATAAAACTACATTTCTTCAGATTAAGAAACAGTTGATTTTCTTACAAACTTTTAACACATCTCGCAACTGTTCCATATTTTCTTCTTCAGTCATACTACAGATAAGAATGTTGTCAAAATAAACAACAACAAACTTTCCCATAAAAGACCTCAATACCTGATTCATCACCCGCATGAAAGTACTGGGTGTATTTGATAGACCGAACAACATAACCAACCACTCATACAACCCATCCTTGCTTTTGAACGCCGTCTTCCATTCATCCCCAGGTCTGACCCGAATTTGGTGATACCCACTACGTAGATCAATCTTCAAAAACAGCTTTGAACCCTTCAGTTGATCCAACATGTCATCTAAGCAGGGAATCGGAAATCGGTAATTAACGGTTATCTTATTGATAGCTCGACTGTCCACACACATATGCCAACACCCATCCTTATTTTGTGTCAGCACCGCAGGAATACTTTCGCATATGAAACCCTTATGCAATAATTATTCTATTTTCTCCCCACAGAATATCATTCTCCTTTGGACTCATCCCGTAATATGACAGATTGGGCAAACTCGCCCCATATATAAGATCTATATGGTGCTGAATGTCTCTTAATAGGGGTAAGTTGTTAGAAAAATATTATGATGTAATGTCTCTGAATTGTTCTAGCAACGACTGTATTTTCTCAGGGATAGTTACCGCTGGTGTTTCTTCCCCCTCTACCACAAGAGCTTTACCCATTAAAGCATAGACCTCATGTGCACCATTAATATCTGTCATGAATTCTGTGTCAGATCCGGCCACGGTTAGAAAAGTCTATTTCTCCACTTCAAAAGGCTTGTTAGGCACTGTCTGACGTTTGGTAGGAGCCATAACATTTTTATGTGACCCCTAGGTAAATAAATAAGTGTTATCCCGACCTATAAGTAATATCAACATCATATTGCCAGGGCCGACCCAACAATACATGGCTAGCATTCATATCAATCACATCGTAAACTACCTATTTCTTATATATCTTACCAATAGAAATAGAAACACGACAAATCTCAGTTACCTTTACTATCGGTCCATTTTTATCCAACCAATAGTATACGGATTGGGATGTTTCTCGGTTGGCAACTTCAGATGTTCCACCAACCTCTTTGTGACAAAGTTCTCGTAACTTCCATTGTCTACGATTAAGTCACAGACTTTCTGACTGATTGTGCAGCAAGACCGAAATATATTGTCACGCTGACTGAGGTCATCTTGCTTTGGTGCATTCAACACCCGTTGCACCAAACAGTTGACCCCCTCTCCATCTTCTTCAGTGAATTATGCTCCCTCATACAAGTCACCTTCTCCTCCTTCATCCTCAAGAGCATCCGGGTCTTCTTCGCCTCCTTCCACTCAATTCACTGGCCTAGAACGATCCGAACATGCATTTGAAAGATGACCAGGTTTCATGCATTTGAAAGATGACCAGGTTTCCTGCATCTGTAACAAATCTCTGATGTAGGTCTAACATATGGGTTTGGATTCAGATTTCTAGATACATTTCTGTTGGCTGGAGTTGATGTTTGGTGGCTACTACTTCCCTCTTCTCCACTAACTCATTTTCGTTGGCTTGATGGAAACGATGATTGAACACCCTTGTTCCTGTTAGAGAACGATGACTCAGGAATGTTCCTCTGAAAGCCAGGGCTTCCAACTCTACGTTCTAGCAACTTGGCCTTTAGCGCCATGTTATAAGCTTCATCCACAGTCCACAACACTTGCAGTCCGATGTTATCTCGAAGTGATGACCTCAACCCGTTGAGATATCTGGCTACGAGTTGCCCTTTTTTTTCACTTAAATTATTTCGCTCTGAGAGCCGAGAAAATTCTGCCGTGTAATCAAACACCGACTTAGTCCCCTACAAACAATTTTGAAGCAACTGGAATAAATATTGCTCATAGTCTGGTGGCAGAAACTTACCCATCATAAGCTGCTTCATTTTACGCCACGTCATCATAATCGCCTTTTCTTGTCGCTGACAATTCTTCTGAAACTGATCCCACCAGACTACAACCCCTCTTTTCAGTCTAAAGGTGACAAATCTGACCATCTTCTCTTCTGTAATCTCCATCATCTCAAAGAATCGCTCGACTTCTGTGATCCAATCAATAAAATCTTCTATATGCAGATTTCCATTAAAGCTTGGAAGATCTGCCTTCAATCATGCTCTTTGGATTGTCTCACAGGTTGAATAACACCATACCATCCATCTCCTTCGTCTTCAGAATCATCCTCGCTATTAGGTTGATGACGAGGAGGACGTCCTCTGTTAACAGGTTGACTTTGGGCAAATCCCTCAGCACGCACTCTGTTATCCGGTTGCGGCTGCTGGTTGTTAGCGTTGAGGTTCATCTTGACAAGCAGTTCACAAATCTCCCTCAGTTGTTGTCGTTCTTCCTCTACCGCTGCCCACAAGGCCTCCACCCCAAGATCACCGTCAGTAGGGTTTCTGTCTTCTGCTCCGTTAGTTGACATCGAGATCGGTAAATCCGTGCTCTGATGCCAATTGACGCAGTGGAAAATATTAAATAAATAGACCATCTAATTTCTATAAAAACTGGAAGCCACCAGAAAAATGAAGAGAATACTTCTAAAATTTTATTCAATAATGAATTGCTGAGCCTTTCGGGTTACAAGGATATTTAAAATAAAATTCCTAACATGAATCCTTGTTGGATAAGAAACTAAATTACATATTAAAAGCTGTCAAAATAGCGAAAACTACCTAAAATAGGGAAATTACAAAAGTTGTGGAAATAAAAGATACTAACGACCCTAAACAAGTCGGAATTGACGATAGACGATTTTGGCTTATCAAAGTTAACTTATGACTAAAAGGAAATTTCCCAAAAAGGAAAAAATTACGATTTCAGAGCCTAAATGATGGAATTTGGTCAAAAATATCGTGCCTCAATACTGAAGGTTTTGAACTCATAAGATCTCGTCGATTCCCTTCAATTAAAGTTATTTATTCTTGAATTTTGGATGGTCCCACAAAGCCATATAGAACTCAACCACTTATTCTACATCACTTAAGGAGGGTGTGAGTTGTTGTGATCAGTAGCAGTATTTTTTTGCAATTTTGCTCCATCTCAATCATAACTAAAGGAGAGTTTGTGATCTTTTTTCTTCGTTTTTCTTCTTTTTTTTTTCTTTTTTTTTTTGTTGTTGTTTGAACTTTAAACGAAGGCCCCTTGTGTTTCCACTAGCATATCATGTTCATAGATTCCCTGATGCTTGTGTATATATTTGATTGACTAAAACACTCCAAACTTTAAAGTAGACCACATTTAATTTCATTTATGGAATAGTTACGAGGGAGAGAGAGAGAGCTCTTGAATCCAAATTTTACGGTTGCAGCCATTATTGTTTCTGCACACATTGCTCAGTCAATTTGTTAATTTCCAAGTTAATTATATTATGTTACGATTTAATAGATAGTTTGTTCGTCTGTACCTCACCCATCTGTAATCTGTATAGCACTTAAGTAAACGCCTTCTAAGAGGACGAGTTAATTTGGGGATTGCAAATTATATATCAACTTGAAATAATAAGTTATGGGAAATAATTATCATGTTAGTCAAACTAACATTAAATTCGATCTAATATATCACTGCATAAATAGTGCTATGTTCAAGACTTTTAATGCATGTACAATGTATTATTTTGAAATTGTAAGACTGGACATTGGCGTTAATTTAATGCATCCTCATTACTCTATGTGTCATGATACTTAATTCATCAATTGACTTTCATTTATCTTTGTTATTCTTGGGCTAATTAATATCTTTCTAAACGAATACTAATTAAAGATAAAGTGTAATATATTATGACTTGCGTGCAGGATATATCGAGGTAATAAATACGTATAAATTTTCTGTCTGTAGTATATCATATTACTATAAACCGACAGAAGAAAGGGACAGTGCATGTATTGGAAAACGTAGAGAGTCAAGTCACAGAAATATATACATGTACATCGATCTCCTCTTTTTTTTCATATTAAAATGATTAAAAACGATATGTAATCTGTTTAACCAAATCTCTCTCGGTTACTGCGGATTTGTATCATTGCATGGGTAAGTTGGTTGATCAAAATCATCTCATCTGGAGGTAGATAAGTGTAAAAAATTAAAAAGAAAATGTGAAACGAATCCCAATAATAATGCCTAGCTTGCCAAAGATTTTGACCACTTCACAGTATTGCAGACTTGACCCAATTTGTTTTCATTTTCCGGACATCGAAAACCATCTCCAACATTAACACCAATCTCTATTCTAAAGTAAGAATCCTTTCCAACCCGGTGTTATTCTTAACGTTAGAGTAGTTCTAAAAGAATTCCAGCTCTAGAAGTAGTGCAGTCAGGTGAGTTGCCATACTTTATTGGTTTGATTGGTTTTTTTTAGTCCCTAGAATTTTTATAATTCACATATTCATCATATTAAATAAAAGTTACTATGATTTTATCCCTTATTTTAAAAAATTATTTAATTACATTTTTACCCTATTACACAAAATATATTTCAATTGTATCCTTGTAATTGTTAAATAATGTTTTTGGTTAATATATATTTGTTTTAATTGAATTATTATTTATATTAATATTTATAATAAACTAAAATGAAGTATAATACAAAAATTACTAAATGTCATTAATAATAAAAAATACTAAATTACTAATTTATTAATTTCTGAACTTATCGTAATATTATGTTAATTGAGGGGCGAAATGTTAATTTTTTTGAAACAATGAAAAAGTGAATATTTAAAGAATATTCCATATAGGGTAAGATTTAGTTTAATAGACCGGAGATAATGGAGTGGAAGTTGCTATATTTTACTGTAAAGTTGTAATAACAGAGCTCATTTTTGCTCACCTCCTTTGAAGGGGGGTGAACATTACCCCTCTCCTGTATGGATAACATGTGTTTATGGAGGGGGTAAATTTATCTAAACACTATCATATATTAGGATAAATTTACCTCTTCATAAACACATGTCATTCATACGAGAGGGAGATAATACTCACCCCTTTAAAGGGGTGAGAAAAATGGATTCGTAATAAAACGGTGCAACGGGGTGGAGGTATCCTTAGAATAACTTAGCCAATGCAAAGCTACCAAATCAACACCAATATCTTAACAAGTATATATAAATTACACAGACCCAAAAGTAGAAAAAAAATAATAATTAAAGATTTGCGGCCCATTAAAATTAATTCAATGAAAAGCTTAATTTGTACAATGACTTCATCATCATTCATTCATTCATCAACATAGAGATGATTACAACATTTGCCATTAGAGTCAGCTGATAAAGATAGTGATAGTGATACTGTGATAGTGACTAAACGTCACGTGACTTGCACCCGAAACGCAGCTTAGCGGAAGCAATACTAGTGTTGACGGAAAAAACTCCATTCCAGATCTCAGTAAAAGCTCTCACAATGATTTCATGGTGGTACGGCGAATTCAGCTGCAAAAAACAGTTGAGAAGCTCCTTCAAATCCTCCTTGTTATATATCTCCTTCTCCAATATCATCTGCAACATTGAGTGCCTGAAGTCCAGATAAGGGTCGTCAGAGTCCTTCTCCACGGCGAGGCTCTCTCCGCCGACCCGGCCGAACCCTCGTACGGGTCGAGTGGGCTGGGAGTCCCAGTAGTGGTGGGGAGGCGTGGTCATGTCGTCGATGTTGGGTGAGATTGAGAAAGTGGTGGCGGTGGCGGTGTCGTATTGGGTGGTGAGGTTGGTGTTGTGGAATGCGGAGGAGATCGATGAAGAAAAGGAAGAAGACGAGTTGTTGATCTTGAAGAGAGAGTGTTTGGTTTTATTGGGTCTGGGTTTCGGGTGGTGGAAGAGAAATGCGACCTTTGGTTTTCTACAGCTGCTGCACCCTAAGCTCACTGAGACCGTATTCATGAGGAGCTTTTTTCTTGATGTTTTCGACATTTTTGTTGCTGTTCTCTGAGAGAGGGAGAGGAGTTGAAAAGGTGTGTGCTTGTTTTGGAGTAGAGAAGAGGCAATTGACTGAGGCAGACAAGGATCTTTATAAATTCTGCATGTGAGTTTAATGATATTTTTACTTCACTGCCATATTTTAGATATCACGGCCACATCTCAACCGCACATCAAATGAAACAAAGAACGATACAGGAAAGTAGGCCAAGGACGATCTAGGGACTGTCTATATAATATCAGCCATCCGATTTGCTTACAGCGATGCAAATCTTATTAAAAAAAAAAGGTTCATTCTCGCCCACTAGTATCCGTACGTTGAAAGTGTACAATTAACCCTTTTTTATGCAATAGAATCACTAAATTCTGTATCTATATCATATTTGGTTTATCAATAATATACCCGCTAACGTTTTTCAATACTACAACTATATTGTACTTTAGGGCATTATTGGCGTTCCGGTTGGACTACTTTGATATTGTTTTAGACAAATGATTACAAATCCCGTAAACAAATTTAATCTCATGATCATCGGACTAATTAAACCCAACACCCACCCCACATCTATTTATCCCGAGACTATTTCTTACTGCTTGTTCCCTCTATCGATGGCCGCCATAAATCGTCCACACGCCTCCATCTTTCGTCGGTCGCTGCACCTCTTACTGTCGTTGTTCCGACCGTCGTCGCTTGACACGTACCGGTGTGATCTCCTCTGGGGTGCTTTTGGTACGCGAAATAGAATTGGACTAGTTTTAAGATATATGAATGTACTGGAAATGATTTGATTAATTATAGTATTTCCCGTGTTTGGTGTAACATAAGGTTGAACTAAAAATAATTCAACCCTGTACTTGGGGAAGTAATGGGATCGGACAAAATAAAAATTTTAGGAAAATATTTGGATACTGATTAGTCAGTACCCAAGATACTGGCTCCTATGTTTTGATTGGTTAAAAAAACCATCACCAGCCCTAAGTATTTAATATCAGACACCTAAATGGTTTTTTCAACCAATAAAAATATAGGGTGAGTACCTTGGAAACTGACCGGTCAGAACCAAGTATTGTCCAAAAATTTATCTTAAAAAGGAAAAAGAAAACCAATCCTCATCCAACTATTATCAACTGGATTTCTCCTCCTTCTCTTTCACTGCTTTCTTTGTTAACTAAAAAAAATGAATCTTAACACTTCTCTCTCCTCTCATCTCTTTCTATGATTCTATCCTTTCTTTGTTTTCGAAATAAAATTGATTCCACTTCTCTCTCTCTCTTCCCATCTCTTTCTCTCATTTATCTATTACCTAGAAAAAAATTGATGCTTACATTCTCTCTCCTTTCTCTGTTACAGTAGATTGAAAATAAAGAGGGAGAGAAAAGAAGGTTTTGTGTATGTTTGTGCTAGAAGAGTGAAAATGGGAGAGTCAGAGGCAGAACAGCCGTGGATCTGATTGGGTGGGTATTTTTTTTCTCTCTTTTATGTATTGGGTGATTTGGTGTTTCATTCAGCTTTGTGGATCTGTTTCGTTTGTTCAGTCAGCTTTTCAAAATTGGAATTTTTTCCAGATTTATGTTGTTGAGATTAAAAAAATAGAGAGAGAGAATTAGTTGTTGAGATTTCCAGATTTGTTGAAGAACAAAATAATTTTAAAAAACCTTGAAGAACAAAACTACTCAAATCAGGGAAAATTTATATATGTATTGTTATTGAGAATAATGAAAAGAGACTAAAAGGAGGAGAAAGAAGATGGGATCAAAAGGAATCCCATCGTTTTTTAGCAGATTATTTTATCCCATGTTGATGTGGGACTAATTAACCCAATGCCACCATACTGCCAAACATGGGATTGGGACTAAAAATATTCTAATCCCAATCCCTTCATGTGCACTAAACGCAACCTTATTGAAATTACAGAATCATACCCTTGACCATATTGACCATGTTAGATTAAAAATAGAATTAATAGTGAAATGGTAAAAATATCTTTTTGCCAATAAGTTAATAAAAATATATTTTATTTATTATAAAAAGAATTAAAATTGAAAAAAATTGTTTTTTAAAATAAATTGAAAAAATCTTCAAAAATAATAATAATAACGAGCGAGATGCACCATGTGAAAATACATAGTGTGATCTCACCAGATCTCCATTTCAATTAAAAACAATGGAGGAAATCTTTTAATGTCATCTCTCTCACCTCATCCTCCGTCTTCACCCCACAGTCTCTCTCCATCTTCCTTCGCTGCCATTGTAACACCCGATCATCTTTCTCCATTGTCGCTGCAACATCCAGTCATCGTTCTCCACTGCCGCTGCATCATCCGATCGTCTTTCTCCCTCCTCCTACTCCTCCCCCATTCATCGTCAGAAAATAAGGAGGTGTATTGGATTGAGATTTTAATAGAAAATTTTGGGGTGACCGGATTTTATGGATTTGTAGGATTTGTAGGATTTTGAATACTATCAGGATTATATGGACTAGACTTTCAGGATTCTGAATTTTTTTGAAAAAAAGTCTCTAGACTTTGTTTATAGGTTGTTAGGATTACCTAGACTTTATTTGAAGAATATTAGAATTATCTAGACTTTATTTAAAAAGTTTTTGGATTTTTTTTAATTATGGGCCCTATAAATTTGTTAGTTAACACATATACCCGATGTGAGAAACAAACTAAGTAGTTGGTCTACCATTGGTTGGATCGGCCATGCAATCGAAGAGCTTGGTGGTCCAACGTGCCATGGCCATCATGTTTTTAGAACTAATATTATTAATGACTTGCAATGGAGACATAGGGACTTGTTGGTAGGGAATTCCAATGGCTGTAATATTCTGAAATGAGGCTTTGGAGGGAACTGTGGCAACACCTTTGTGGTATCATCTGCATTGGACTGTTGGTTGCCGACATTCTTGAGCATACATGGGATTATTAACTAGTTGTATATTATTGTTATCATTCACCAGAACAACATACTTATTAGTCAGCTGGTGCTTGTAAAAACTGCTGTGATTTGAGATGCAAATTGCAACTAAAATATGCTTCTTTTATTTTTAATATTTTATTGAAACGGTTATATTTTAAATCAAAGATTCAAAACTAACTTTCAAAAAATAGAAACGATTAGATAAAATGAACGAGCATCAACATACAATGAAAATGCATATATAAAAATACCACAATAGTATGAATAATAGTTGTCAAGATATTCAAAATTCTAAAAAAAAGCACAAGAACCATTTTATAGGTATCATATTGTTTAATATCCCTCAAGCCATCTAATTATTGAAAAAAAAAATTGATGGAACTAGTCATCCTCCCATGGCCTAATATCTCTCTCTCCACATATAGTCAACTATGCTAAGTCTCCATGCATTAGCTTCCTCTCTCTGTTGCTCTTGGATTTGTGCTAGTTCTTCAAGTTCCTCTTCAATAATTTGGATGATGATGATGCAGATTCTTCGTCAATTGGGAATTCATCAGATCAACATTCTTTACAAAGAAAGTTGTGGAGTGCTACACATGTCAACACTATCTTTACTTGTGTCTTGAATGGAAATGGAGGTGCCGATTTAAAAATGGAGAACCGGGATTTAAAAATGCTAAATATTCTCTCGATCGCATTTCTCAGCGAAGCATGGAGGAGATTGAATAATTCCCTTTCATTTTCAGGATCATTCCCATTACATGCAAAATCTTGGTTAATATACTGAACATCTCGATACGGAGCTAAAAATTGACATCGATTAGCAAATACATAATCTGTAATTAAAAATACACTACTGACAGTTATTATCCAAAAGTATGACACAATAAAGCATTGGCTATTTAAAATTAAATTATGTTTTAGATATTAAAAACTAGCATTTACCGTCCATTCCTCCTTGATAAAGCTTCATTTAACAGTTTGGAATCGTGAGCTGAACCCTCCTACTCGGCAAGAACGTACATGAACTCCAAATATATCTTTTAACAATCAAATATATATATATATATATATATATATATATATATATATATATATTTATTTTTAACTGCTAAGATTTTTTAAAGACCAAGCTAAGGCCAAAACGAGAGACACAAACCAAACGAAAAAACAGAAGCAGAAGCATACAAACAAAGACCATAAGCCAAATTGGGTTTTCACATACAATAATCTTTACACAATTCATGCACTTTATCGCCAACAATTAAAAGATAAACTGGTCAATTACAAGACTACACTATTTTGGTTTGACTATATGCATCTCCAACAACATACCACTTATTTTTATATAATTCATGCACTGTATCGCCAACAAAAAAGATAAACCGATCAATTACAAGACTACATTAATTTGGTTTGACTATATGCATCGCCAACAATATACCAACAATATTACACCAACAATATACTCCACATTGATCAAGTTATCTTTTCAATATTATTATATGTGAAAACCCAATTCTTGTAAACACTGCAAGATACTATATAATCATTACCTGAACCTGGTCTATTGTTAGGGTTTCTTCACAGCCTTGTTGCTATTTTTTAAACAGTCTTGAGCGAGCGTAAAAAGTCTGATGGGTAAGGGTAAGACAATTTTGGGGTCTTGGTATTTATATAATTATAACTAAATAGTCTAGACAATCCATATTGTCATCAAACCCTATAAATATTGATCTCAATCCAATACCATCAGACAATTTGCTGCATCTTAAAAGTCTGTGTGAAATGATATAATGTATGAACATTTTTCTTATAAAAGAGTTTACTGAAAAATTGATGTTGAGATAACTTAAAAAAAAAAAAAATTAATATGCTTTATTGAATATTTTATGTTAAGAATCAACTGTTGACATTTAAAAAAAATTATAAAAAACCTTTATCTTATATCAAAAAGTTAAGATTGTAGTGTGTTGACTGCAATACCTTGATGGTCAATGGGTCAACGATTCAAGTTAAAGAAACCTGCGAAAAGATGCAACACAGAGACGAAAATAATAATGAATGCGAGACTACGTAGTAAAACTCTGATGACCGTAGAAACGTCCACGGATGGCTGCTCAAGCAACCACATCAAATCCAATATTTAGGTTTAAAGATTACAACACACACGTTTCAATCTCTCTGTATTTTTTACCATAAGGTGCTCACACCCTATAATGTGTTTTACAGGTGTATTTATACATGATTCTACTAGGGTTTGGAATCTTGGCGTGCAAGCCGAAGATTTTCTGAATTAGACTCATTTCCCCATTTAACATTTTTCCTTATTTGATGTAGCTAATATTGGAAAATCGGTTTGTGGATAGTATCTTGGAGAAGATGTATTTGTTCCTCTTTGAACTCTTTCCTTTAAGTTGCGTGCATGTTGAGTTGTTGCGGTCTTTGATGACTGCGTGATCCTGAAGGGGTTGGGAACCCTAATTAGGGTTTCTCCCTATTCTGGTCGAATAAGGCTGAGTAGGCAAGATCCCTTGTTTGGCTCTCCTCGGTCTTACTCTGATGTTTGCAAGTGTTGCGTACGTGCCAAACAACCCGTGAATTCAAGGATTTGTAGGTCTTTCAGTGGGCCTTTAGGACCTCTACTTATGTGGCACAATTAGACCGTGATGCTAGATGAAGTGTTGTTATGATGAAGACAATGCACAATAATACCCCCTTAAATACCTAAGCCGAGTGAAATGATTTCTTTGTTATTTTATCCCGAGTAAGCTTATCTTGGTAAATTCGTACTCGACGAAATGATATTTAAAAAATTCATTTTTCACTCAGCCAGACTATGCTTTCCCGGTTGACTATTCGAAACAACTTAGTGGGATTCTCCCCTTTTGGTTTTTGTTGTTTTCTTCATAAATACTTCATAAATGTGGCAGTTATGACTCCTTAATAATTCAAAATATTAATGATGTGCTTTATTGGGAGGCCGTTTAAATTTAGTCACTCTGAATTTACATCTTATGATAGTGATGTTTTGACGTCTTGAAGCCCTCTCATCTTGCCACATGTCGTCATGTGGGTTGGTGCGTCAGGCGGTATTTATAGGACGTGACCTCTGAACAGGCCCATACATCATCCGTCATTGTATTTCAAATTCTTGCCTCTTCATTTCTAGGGTTTCTATACCCTATTTAATCTTGTTTAAAGATGAAAAATCCTTCACTTTATTCATTCGAGCCCTTCAAACGTGAGCTCCATCGAAACCTAGATTTCTTCAAACCAGATCTCCAGATTTTATTGCTTCTTCGTGGCTTTTTTCAGACTTTCACGTCACTCTTTCGGATCCAGTCTCTTGTGACCCCCCTTTTTATATTGTGTATCCAATTCTAAACGCGTTCAGGTTAACTAAATCGATATCATTTTTTGAGAGGTTAGTTTTCATGAATCCTATTGCTAGGCACCATCTACTTATTTGCGTCATGGTCTCAATGGAACAGAATGATACCTTTGCAGTTGAGCGCATTTCCAGGTTGTTGGAAGCCTGACCAGCCCTACTTCTTGGCTACTGATGTCTCAGGACATGGCCGTACTGTTCCTAATACTTTTGAGGTTCCTTTATCTGATCCTTCTTTTTCTGGTCGTAATAATACCAGTCTCTTCAATGATAGGAGCCAAGAGTATTAGCCATCGTCCAGGGACCAAACGCCCCATCCCTCGTTGTTCTAGGGTCAGGGCCTAAGTAGTGAACATAACTAACGTAGAGTAAAAGCACAAGGATGCTCGTATTTCGTTCTCTAGGGAAAGACCATGTGTTTATGACACGAAGCCAAATATGGTTGGCGGTCATGAGACTCAACAATATATGGGCATGTTTGACTAGCCAAGAAATCTTTTTTAGTTTGTCCCAGCCGGGGATAGAGCCGTATGGAACGATCCACCCAAGATGGTAGCAGTTTATGGCGCGATGTTGAGTTGTTGTGTGACGCTCCCACTTTAACCGTTCAAAGCTTTACTTTTGGTTGAAGTTCAGATTTCTCTCGCCCAACTTGCCCCGAACAGTTATCGCATCCTAATGTGCTTGTGGAATATTTGTCACAGAATGAGGCTGCCCCCTCCCTCACACAACATAAGATCAGGCACTTTTATATTTTGAGGCAAGTGGGTCAGTTGGGGACCTATTTTCTTCTCTCTAGTAAGCCCGACCACTGGATCCTAAAAGGAGTTAAAGTGAATGGAGAGGTTCATATGGCCACTGAGGAAAGGATGAATGGTTTCGTTTGGGGCTTCCCTTCATCTGATAAGTTTTGGAAGAACAGGTGGTTCTTCATGGGGGGTAGCTGGGTCAGACCGTCACGCTCGATCTCAATGGTGTTCGGGTGATACATAGGGTTCCTTGGTATTTCAGTGCCCAGATACCTGGAACCGGTCGACCCCAGTTTATACTAGTGGTGAGTTGGCTAACTTGGCTAGGGATGTCATGCACTCTTTGGAGAAGAGAGGTAAACCCTACCTTTTTGAAGAGGAGAAAATGATTATGGCTAACATATTTCCTTGTTTCTCGGTTGCCGCAATCGACATAAGTTCTTTTACCTTAGTCGTTTCAATTTTTATTATTTCCATTTATGCTCCCGAGTTGAAATTTTTCCCTTAACGTAGTGCATGATGTGGACATTTTTTATGACACTCAGGTTCACCGAGTGAAAGCGACCGAGAAAACAAGTTACTGGGAAGCCTCGCCAAGAAGCTACTTGGATTGCTACTCCTGAAAATTATGAAGATGAAATTTCATCTTAGTGGAAGGCCTTGAGGAAGGCATTTATAGGGGAGTGCATGAGTATATGCTTGAAGAAATTCCTCACCACGGTGGGGAGTGAAGTAGTTTTACTGTGGGTAAGGCTAGTATATCAAAGATCTATCCCTTCAATGGGGGAGAGGAGAACGTCAATGACCCTCTTGTACAAACTCCACCGGTTTCCCCAAAGGATCCCTCAGATTTAGGAGAGGTTGAGGTTGAGGGCACCTCGACTGATTTAGTTGCTCGAGAGAGGCGTGTGGGGAAGAGGAAGACTTCCGTCTCACCCTCTCATCCCGTCATGAAGGTCCCGTATGTAGTTGAGTACATTGAGTCTTCATCGGAGGACACTGAAGATATTTCTGTCAAAGCCAGAGTCTCCACTCCTGAGATTTAGACCTATCAGTCCATGAGGGACGTGCGTGCCACTGACCCCCTAGCACACGGGGTAGAGCCTGAGGTGAATCGTTAAAATTCCACAGCGTCGGCCAAAACTAGTGTTGGCGTTTCTATGCCTGCCAATCAACCCAGTATTCCCTCTGCCCTGGATATTTTGAGGGTCATGTCGTCCGGCTATGCGTACATCATCGATTATCATTGGAGCCATTTTAGGACCGGTTCCTCTTCAAGTCTGATCCACAAATTTTTCAATAGTGCTGCCTACGTATGTTTTGACTATCTTGTTACCTCTGTATTAAATTTTTATCTTTTAATCCTTGTTTTTGCTTTATAGATGGTGGTTGAGGTGTTAGAGGCTTTCCAAATGAATCAAGCTCAAGCTGAATGGATTAGACAATTGGAAGCCCAGTTAAAGAAGAGCGAGGACAACTGTGCCCGAATCGAGCGAGCCTGCTCAGCGAAGCTTGAAGCGAACCAGGAGTTCATGGATCGACGCTTGGCGAACAAGATAGAGGCCTAGCTGAAGAAAAGGCCAAGTCCATAGAAGATCTGTTCTTTGCTACTCAGTAATCGATGTTTCAGGCAAAGAAGAAAGCATAGGAGGCAAAGTCATCCTATGAACGCAGAATTGAGGACTTGAAGTGCCAGGCTTTGACTGTAGAAGCTCTTTCCAAAAAGGCTAGGTCGGAGCTGGAAGTGTAAGAGGTTGATCATTTCAAAAGGTCTCCAGCCTATGTCACATTGCTCCTCAGAAAGTTTCAGTGTAGTATGGTCTCAGTTGGGGAGTTCTTCAAGGTGAAGAACAGAGAGACGAACAGGGCCTGGACAAACTGGAGCCTATCGATCAAGACCACGTCGACAGATCCATAGAGGCTATTCGGGTTCAGATGATGGAGTGGTGGGAATACTGTCACAGTAAAGGCAAGGAACCCCATCCTATGCATGAAGAAGCCCCGATTGAGTACGTATTTTTAACCTTTTACGACAGTCAGAAGGTAGGGATCAATGGAGAGGAACCTGATGTTGGCCCTGTTGCTGGGAAAGACTATAGTGCCTGTATGGACGATGTGGCAGACAAGTTTGTTTGGCCTTTAAATGAGAGCCTCCTGAGCGAATATGAGATGGTACCTGATCCGAGTATAGGAGGTAGCAGCTCACATCTTCCAGCCTCCTGATTGTACTAGTATTTTTGTAAATGTTTGGGATGAACATAAATCTTAATGATTTTTGTCATCTGTTATCCCGAGTGCCCTTATTTAGCATTAACTTGCACAGTTAAACATAATCGGGCAATTTGAGAATTAGCTTAACATAGGCATTGTACTGTAGTCATCTTAAATCTTTAATCAACTCATATCTTAATAAGCTGAATATCCTGTTTTTCGCCAAGTCTTAGTGTATCTTTTTAATTAGATATTAGCTCTTAAGTTGAGCTGAATGCTCTTTGGACCTTTGTCTTTACACACGTGTTGCGTCAAGGCTCACCAAGGACGTCTCCAGATTTTTATCTGTTACAGGGGTTTGTCGAATCATAGGGGTAGTGTATACCGACCAATACAGCTGCACAACTCACTAGGTTTTAAAATTTTTATACAGATCATAATCTGTATCTGGGACCAGTGAACTTTGGATCGTAATTATTATTCGAAACTAATACATACAATATGTACACACAGAAAATTGTAATCAATAAAATCAGAAGAAGAAAATCTAACCAACATTTGGAGGCTCTTTCACTTTACGATATGCTCCTGTAAGAACCACTCGATCTTCCTAGCTATCTCCCGGGATTGATAACTGCGTGTGGGCGTGTCACGGTCTCAAGAACTTAAATGGTGGATGTAGAGAGAATTGAAGAAACTCTTTCTTCTATGTGTTTTAAAAACACAAAAGCATGAAACAAGATTATATATATATATATATATATATATATATATATATATATATATATATATATATATATATATATATATATGTTTATTTTTCAAAAACTACCTTTTGACTTTTTTTTTTCTTTGTTTCTCACACCCTGCTCTTTCCTTGCAAATTCAATTCTCAGAGCAAAAACCAAAAAAATCTACTCACTTTTTATCACAAGTATATATCTCTATTATTGCTGCACACAGAATATATATATTTACGCACTGCTTCACAATATATATATATATATATATATATATATATATATATATATATATATATATATATATATCACTGCTGCTCACAAAAAAACATATATCTTTTTTTTTTCACCAACCTTTTTATATTTATATCCCCTCTGCTATATAAATATATATCATATGTGTATTAAGTATTTGCATCCTATATAAATTCTTCTTTTGACTATTGTTTTATGTACACACCAATTTGCATCCAATGCAATCTCTTGTGTTATTAATTGATATATATCTTTTAATTATCCTTTTAAAATATATATAATATATTAAAATTGATAATAAGTATTTTAAATTTAAACTTAAATTCAAATACTTAGATAAATGATTTAGTAAAATAAAATAATCCTATTATTTATGTTCACCTAAATCCATATATCAACTAACATCCTCTATTTAATAGTTAATTAATAATTCATAAGTATCAATATAATTAAATAATCTAATTAATTAATTAATTTAACTATTAATATTCATTAATTAAATAATCTCATTATTCAATTAATTACCGAATATATACGTGTCACTTTTGTAACACAATTAATTGGACAATCCAATTAATTAACCGTAAACCTTGTTACATAAATCGATCGGGTTAGCAAGGGGATCTAATGGACCCACAGTATTTTGAACTCCAATAATCTCAGAATCATTAATTAAACTCTTTAATTAATATTCATTGATTATTAACTCCGATGTTATTCCACTAAAAACCCGAAGCTGCACTCTCTCAACTACAGACGTTTTTACACAGACCGATACAACTCGGTGTCCATTCATATAGCTATTACATATGGTGTGATCCTCCATAATAGTTCATGATTAGAGTTGAGTCATAATGTCCGTTATACCCCTCTAATTACATATATCCTTTAAGTACCGTTGATTCTCTATGGACAATAAATCCTATTTCCTTACGGAACTAGGAGAGCGCTCATATTGTTCAAGCCCCGAATCAACCCTTAAGGGAACTATCGTCTACTTCTCACAAGAATGAGTGGATTCCACTATTCTGTACAAACCTTTCCAGCCACAAGCCAAACAACAATCCCAACATACTGAGCATATTGATCTGGAACTGCATCCGATCTCACCCATGGTATATCAAAGACCACGATCTAACCTGAAGGAGTCGATAAGACACTCAGGATTAAGATCACCCACATATAGCCATCATTAGTTGATATATATGAATCTCATAGGTACACGGATCTTGGTGAGAGATTCATATAGATCATGACCCAGTCCTATATGATCACATCATACAAGGTGTCTCCATTCTCATATCTATATATTAATGATTTAGGATAGAATCACCGTACATTACAGAATGGACTGCAACTATAGATTAACCACAAATAAAGTACCCATCTTTATTTGCTATCTATGGACTCTTTAGATTGCCCATCTCTTACTATATCCATCCGTATATGACACTCATATACACAGTTCGAGATTACATCCGGCAATCTTGGATGTTAAATATATGCACAAGTTATAAAATAAACAACACAACAAGAATGAATTGAACTTTTTTTATTATTTCATAAATCCATTTACAAATTACATCTTTAGGGCATAAACCCCAACAATTCAGTGTGCCTCTTGTCTCGCTATACCATAAAAAATGTATGGTCCCACCCACTTGTCAGCGAAGGATCCTGCTGCCCTATCCTTCGTGTTCGGAGACACTCTTATAAGTACTAGGTCCCTGAGTTGAAACTTTCACACTTGGACATGCGAGTTGTAATACCTTGCTGCCTTATGTTGGTAAACTACATTCCTCACTTGGGCTCTGTCTCTTGCTTTTTCCAGCTCATCCAGATTTTATAGTAGCATATCAACATTGTGGCCTTGGTCATATAACTGAACCCTCAGAGAAACGTAGGATGTTTCAACTGGAATGATAGCCTCAGTCCCATATGCTAGAGAGAAAAGGGTTTCCCCTATGGAGGTCCTTAAAATTGTTTGCTTTGCCCATAACACCTCGTGAAGCTTGTCTGCCCAGTTTCCCTTCATTACATCTAGCTTTGCTTTGAGTGTGTGTTTAATCACTTTGTTTACTGCATCAGCTTGCCCATTTGTCTAAAGATGAGCAGGCGTGGCATAATAGTTGGAAATCTAATGGTCTTTACAGAGCTGTCTAAACTTTTGATTGTCAAACTGGGTGCCATTATCAGTTATGATGGTGTTCGGGATCCCGAATCGGTAGAGTATGTTCTTCTTTATGAAGTTGGTAGTATTTACCTCTGTTCTTTATATGAGTGCCTCCGCTTTCACCCATTTGGTGAAGTAGTCAACTGCTACAATTGAATGCCTTGTGCCCCATTCTACACTCCTCGGCATAGGCTCCATTAGATCTAGTCCCCACATGGTGAATGGCTAGGAAAAAGTGAGGCTTATATGAAGTTCGGGAGGTTTTCAGATGTTGTTGGCAATACTCTGACAAGTCTCGTAACTTTCCATAAACCGTTGAGCTTCGAAGAATAAGGTTGGCCAATAGAATCCTTATATAAGTATCTTATATTCTAAACTCTTACCCCATGTATGATTTTCACATACACTATTATGGACGTCCTTCAATACCTGTTCAGCTTCTTCTTCTGCCACGCACATTTGCAGTGCTTTGGAGAATCCTCTCCTATATAATTCTCCGCTGATAATGGTCTTAACGGGAGATTTGCTCAGGATAAGAAATTTCTACTTACACCCTCGAGACCACTACCACTACCACAAAAGTGGTGGCCGGGGTTGGTACCGTTGATACCTGGCCTATTTTTAGAGGCAAACAAGAGGCTGGATTGCAAGGATACAAATAGGAGCTTTTATTATTGATTACTTGCTTTGATATACAGATTACTCTCTCAAATGCTCACAGTCTCTCTAGGATCTAGGAAGGTGGTAACTTCGTGCTTGTCAAATAGTGGAAACGGAGGTGGCTGTGTTCTGAACATAGAATTTAGGCATTCCCCTTTTCTTTTTTGTTCTTTTCTTCTATCTGTCGTCTTCCTCTGTTTTTCGTCTACCTCTACTTCTTTTTTTATATATATATATTTTGTATGTCACGCTTGGCCCTATTTATATCTGGTCCAAGTAGGTTTGAATTCGCTGATATCCCGCCATGATCCTACGAATCCGTTCCCTCCTTATCGGGCGGGATCCTTTATTTAAAAGTCGTTAGCCTCGAGTAAATAACGGAAACGATGATATTGTTAACGAAAATGAGTTTGTTTCCTTTTAGGAATCAAACTCTTGACTCACACGTAAACGGAATTAAAGATATGATCTTGTATTTTATAGCGACAAGGTTTTTCATGGAGGTCACCCCGAGGTAGATCCATGCTTCGACTATGTTCTTAAAAGCTCGAGATGGATTTTCCCTAATCCTTGGGAGCTTGAGGTGTCCTTGTAGACATTTCTAGGAGGTAGCCGAGGTAGTGTAAATTTAAGCGTGATTCCTCTTTCATGCCCAGTAGGGGCAGCGGGCTTCTGGAGAGGTAAGCGGGCTTCTGGAGAGGTTGGCAGGCTTCTGTCTAAGACTACTATTAAGCTTGTCCTCCGAAAGTCTTAACTCGGAGGAAGCCTAATTTGCTTGTCGGGCTTCTCTCGGATGTCTCTTGAGCTTGGAGACCCCCCCTGGCTTTTACGGGGTGGTTAAGGAGGTCGACCTCAAGAACCGAGGTTCCCCGATGGATGGCCTGGAGAAGCCCGGGTTCCAGTATTCGTGTGGGGGCTCATTCTGGTCACGCCTAGCTTGTTTTCTGATAGTTTTGAAGCTAGACCGGCCTTCCCTGCTCCTGCGGGGTAGCTTTATGGTCCATCTAGGCTTCATGAACTTCGATTATGGGCTTTGACTTGTAGTGGGTAAGTGGAAAATTTCTCTTTGACCCCTGACCAAATTTTACTATTACCAAATGGTATACCGGGTCGATCTATATTTGATGTGTTTTGCCTACAGGGGATCATCCAGCAAGCCACCTTTTTCCAAATATTTCCTGAGTTGGGTTATCTAGTTGCTCGGCTGTACTCGGATTTTTACCACCTCGAGTTCACCTGGCTAAGATACTCTCGACCTAGTCAAGTGAGCGACTAGGACCGTTTTGTATCTGATGCAAGTTGCAATTGTCGCCAGTTTAGACCTGGCATCTACTTTCTCGTTCTCTTCTCACTAGATCGAGTGATCTTAAATTCCTTAAAGCGTTTGTGAAGCTTGATCTTAAATTCCTTAAAGCGTTTGTGAAGCTTATTTGCTACATCCAGATAGGCAGCCATGCACTTATCCCATGCTTAGTACTCATCAAAAACTTGGTTGACTACAATTTATGAATCTCTGAATATTTCTATATCATCTGCTCCCAGCGCAATACATACCCTCAAGCCTGTTAGCAAGGCTTTATATTCGGCTTGATTGTTTGTTGTTTTGAAGTTAAATCTCATGGCATACTCTACAACATCTTTTTTTTAGGGTAGATACTACTATTTCTGCTCCACTGCCACGAGTGTTTGTTGAGCCGTCCACATGCAACTTCTATAGGAAACTTCTCTCTCCTAACATTTTGCTAACCTCCATATTAGGTTCGGTGAACTCTGCCATAAAATCTGCTACAGCTTGACCTTTTAGTGATGCCCTAGGGATATATTTGATGTCAAACTCACTCAACTCAATTGCCCATTTACTCGGTCTCCTTGACAATTTCAACTTCTACAGGATTTATTTCAGTGGGCAGTTGCTTGTCCTCCGAAATTCTTAACTCGGAGGAAGTCTACTTTGCTTGTCGGGCTTCTCTCGAATGTCTCTTGAGCTTGGAGACCCCCATGGCTTTTACGGGGTGGTTGAGGAGCTCGACCTCAGAAACCGAGGTTCTCCGATAGATGGCTTGGAGAAGTTCGGGTTCCAGTGTTTGTGTGGGGGCTGCCCTTCTAGCCGAGGTAATCATCGCTTTTACTTCCTCATCCAGTGGCTTGATTTATCATTTCCTAACATGAGTTCTCTTTTATAGGCCTTCAAGTTTTAAGTAGCCATGGGACATTAAGTGGCTTCTCTCCGTGACTGGGCAGCTAAGGCTGAGGCTGAGGCTGAGGCTGAGGTTGAGCAAGCCATGGGGTTGCAAGTGCAGGCTCAAACCCTGGTCAATGAGATGACCTCTAACCAGAGGGGAATGGAAACACAACTGGCTGAGCTCCAGTGTGACCACGAGAGGTTGAATCGGGCCTTTGATCAGGAAACTCTTCGGTCGAAGCGACGAGCCAGCCAGCGGGATGACTGGAAGGGAGAAGCTCAGGCACTGGATGGCGAGATCCAAGCTCTGTAGGCCCAAGTTGCCAATCTACAGGGTGAGTTGGAAGCGTCTTTCAATGAAGGGTATTTCTATACCTCCTTTCAGGTTACGGAAACCCTCTCCTTCCCATTTGATCTTTCCAGCATAGCCGGTTGGGACAGGGAAGAGGTTATGTTACCTGCTGCAGAGATGTCTCACCTCGAAAATGATGAAGCAGGCCCATCTACTGGGGAGGAGGCTGGGAATCGGTTTGAAGTACCATATCTGCCACCTCCTGTTTCGACCTTCCATATGTCAGGTCCTGGCGAATCCTCGAGGGGGGGTCCAGCCCAAGTAGCTAGAAGGAGACCTTATCGAAACCCGAGATCCTTCCATGATGCTTTCAGGAGAGAAGACAGTGGTGGGTTAAATTATACCTGAGTCAGTGACCCATCTTCTTGATGCAGCCATACCACCCGAGGTTATGGCGGTGATCGATAAAGTTATGGAGGAGGACCCCGCTGAGCGTCAAGCAATCGAGGAGCATCCCCAGGAGAAGGTTGCGGAGGCGGTAGAAGCAGCCTACCAGAATAAGCAACCACCAGAAAGGGGAACAGGGGGCGAGGTTCATCCGGTGGAAGAGGAGGTTAGAGACCATCGAGAGGATGCAGCAGTTCGAATTCCATTTCTTCTAGTTTGTTTTGAATGCCCGGAAAAGGGGTGGGCATCCCATCTTTACCCTTGCTTGATCATTCATCATTTCATTTTTTTTGTAGCCCAGAATCAGGGGTTGGGCTCCCTGTTTGCTGTAGCCTTACTGGGGAATAGGCTCCCCAATTTATTAATAAAGCTTAACTTGAGATCTGGTTCATATTTTGACTTACATGTACTTGCTTCTTTTTTCTGATCTCCCTCAAGGTTCAGCCTCCGTAGCAAATCGATTTAGCTTGGGAAGAATAACAAGATAAGAACATTGCTTAAACGTGAAAGCAGACAGCTAGCTCGGGCTTTCTAACTACCAAGACTTATAGCTTAACGGTTTTAGTCGATAGTCCCTTGTTTGATCGTAGACCTGTTATAGTGAGCAATCACGCGTACAAGGAAGATTAGTAACCAGTAATAACTGGGGTATTTATAGTTTAATTAAATCGAGCCCTCCATCCTTAAGCCCCTTCAGGGGGTTGTAGCCCGAGGGAGGCATCAAGTAAAGAACTGTTTAGCCCTCTCTTAGGCTAGGGATCGGGAGGGTTTCCGTGCTCTTAAAATTGAATCCTTCTTGGTGGTGGTAGCTTAACTAAGGCATCATGAGGGCTTATCTAGCTATTTTCTAGTCTTGAAATCTGGATGGCAACTATGCTCTTACACTCAGGCTTATCTTGGGGGCGGTAGCCCGACCAAGAAATTAGCTATTTCCTGGTTTTGAGATCTGGATGGCAACTATGCTTTTACACTCAGACTCTTCTTGGGGGTGGTAGCCCGACCAAGGCATCAGGAGGGCTATCTAGCTATTTCCTGGTCTTGAGATCAGGATGGCAACTATGCTCTTACACTCAGACCCTTCTTGGAGGTGGTAGCCCGACCAAGGCATCAGGAGGGCTATATAGCTATTTCCTGGTCTTGAGATCTGGATGGCAACTATGCTCTTACACTCAGACCCTTCTTGGCGGGGGGTACTCCCCGACCGAGGCATCATGAGTGGCGAGGGGGCTTCCCCAGCCTACCCCTTGTCTTGGGGTGATAATGTTGAATTTCCCATGTAGACCGAAATCATTGTAGAACATAGTTAAAGATGGAGAAAATAAGAAAAGCAGGCTTTATTAATATGAATGATGGGGTATATTATTGTCGGAGATAAAAAGAAACTAGGTGGAGGTTGCCTGCTCATGAGTCCCCTATTCAAGAATAGAATTTTTTTAAGTGATCTGCATTCCAAGTATGATCGATGAGTCGGCCATTCATATCCTCGAGCTTGTATGCCCCATTACGGATCACCATCTTTATTATGTATGACCCTTCCCAATTGGGCCCTAGGACCCCGTCTGACCTCTTCCTGGTATTTAACATTACTTTCCTGAGAACTAGGTACCCTTCTTTAAAGTTTCGGGCTTTAACCCTCCTGTTGAAGTACCTGGCAATCCTGCTTTGGTAGATTGCTACCTTCTCGGCTATTCGATCTTGTTTCTCTTCCAGGAGGTCCAAGCTAGCTCTGAGCTTACTTTCATTGTTCTCTGGTTCGAAATGTTGGACTCTAAAGGAGGTCAATTTGTGCTCGATAGGTAGGACTGCTTCAACCCCGAAGGCTAAAGAGTAAGGTGTTTCCCCGGTAGTTATTCTCCTTGTAGTGCGGTAAGCCCAAAGGACCTCAGGAAGCTCTTCTGCCCATCTGCCTTTCTTCTGCTATAGTTTTTTCTTCAACAGCTTCTTAATGGGTTTATTCGTGAATTCCACCAGACCGTTGTTCTGGGGTGGGCTACCGAAGCAAACCGAAGGTCGATTCCCAAGCCTTCGCAAAAATCTTTGAATCGACCATTATCGAACTATTTTCCGAGGTCAACTATAATGACAAGAGGGGTTTCGGACTTACAGACTACTTTAGTCTTGATGAACCTTGTTGTGTTTTCTTCTGATATCTGGGAGAGCGGTCCAGCTTCGACCCATCTTGTAAAATAGTCAATTGCTACGATAGCATGCTTGGCCTGACCCGGAGAGGTAAAAAGTGGTCCAATCAAGTCGACTCCCCACATAGCAAAGGGGTATGGAGAGCTAAGGGACGACAATCGCTCCGGAGGGAGGTGACTCAAATTTGTGGCCTTCTGGCATGCTCGCTGGCTTGCACCAAGCTCTTCGCATCTTGATGGATGGTTGGCCAATAATATCCCATGCGGAGAACCTGATATGCCAAAGCCTCTCCACCAAAGTGGTTCCCGTATTCCCTGGAATGAACCTCTCTCAAAGGCCACTTGACATCTTCTGGGTGTAGACATCGGAGCAGGGGAAAGGATCTTCCCCTCCGGTATAGATGCCCATCCACCAAACAATACCAGACCGAGAGCCTTTTGACTCTCCTAATTTGATCGGGCTCCCCGGGAAGTTTCCCATTCTGTAGGTAATCCACTATCATCCAGCACGGTTGTTGATCCAAGGTATAAGCTTCCTTACCTATCATTGTGCTAGGTAGGGGGATCACTTGAAGAGGGATTCCCTGGGGTATGGTCTGGCCACCATATGCAGCTATCTTGGCAAGTACGTCAACTCGATGATCCAGTTGTCGATATATCTGCTCGATTTTGAATCCCTTAAATCTGCTCTTGAGTTGTTGAATCAATTTTAGGTAAGCGACCATATTATCCCCTTTTGCCTGATAATCTCCGGAGACTTCGTTGACCACGAGCCAAGAGTCGCTCTTGACATTCAGGTAATCAACCCTGAGTTCTATGGCTGCCTTTATTCCGGCTAGAAGGGCTTCGTACTTTGCCTTATTGTTCGTGACTTTAAATTCAAACCTGAAACAGTGGCAGCACTTAGTTCCTTCTGGGTCGATTAAGACTATGCCCGCTCCTCCCCCGGCTTGCCCGGAAGCTCCATCAGTGTAGAGAATCCACGCCTTGCATCCTTCCGGCCAGTTGTCAGATTCTGGAAACCTCTCGGGGGTTACACCTGCTACGGCGGAGGTTACTTGTCCTGAAGGTACGGAGAGCTCTGCTACAAAGTATGCTGGTGCCTGAGCTTCTATTGCGGTCCTAGACTTGTACCTTAAATCAAACAAGGTAAGCTCCAAGGACCATAAAACCATCCTTCCGGAAACATCCAGCCTTTGTAAGAATTGATGGAAGGGGTTGGTCCCTCACCACTGCTATTGAATGAGCATGGAAGTAGGGATAAAGCTTCCTTACCGAGGTCACCAAGGGGTAAGCAAGCTTCTCCAACAGAGTATAGTTCATTTCGGGATTGGTTATAGCGCGACTCACATAGTAAATAGGTCGCTGGACCCTATCCCCGCACGCTTACGACGGTTTCTGAAATGGCCAAGTATATTTGAAACTCTTCTCCAAGACTTAGCTTAACCAGCAGTGGAGGGCTTGATAGGTACTTTTTCAAACCTTGAAAAGCTTGTTCGCTCTCTTGCTCCCATTTCATGTTTCTTTCCTGGTTTATGGCTTTAAAGAATGGTAGACACTTATTGGTAGACCGATAAATGAACCTATTGAGCGCTGCTACCTGTCCGGTCAAAGACTGAACCTTTTTAAGAGATGTAGGGGATTCTAGATCTAGGATAGCCATGATTTTTTCCGGGTTAGCCTCTATGCCTCTCTTATGAACCATGAAGCCCAGAAACTTCTCCGCAGTTACCCCAAAGACGCATTTGGAAGGTTCAACCTCAACTGGTTCTCCCTTAGAATCATGAAGGTTCTACGAAGGTCATCCAGGTGGCCTTCCGAGGTTGAAGACTTTGTGATCATGTCATCGATATACACCTCCATTGACCATCCGATTTCAGGCTTGAACAACCAATTGACTAGCCGCTGATAAATAGCTCCAGTGTTCTTGAGCCCGAAAGGCATCACCTTATAGCAGTACAAGCCTTGCGCTGTGATGAAACTGGTTTTTTCCTGGTCCGCGGGGTGCATCATAATCTGATTGTACCCTGAAAATGCATCCATGAAGCTCAGGAGCTTGTTTTCGAAGGTAGAATCGACCAGCTGATCAATTTTTGGAAGATGGAAGCTGTCCTTCGGGCATGTCCTGTTGAGGTCGGTGTAATCTACACACATGCACCACTTTCCATTTGCCTTTGTGACCATGGCCACATTGGCAATCCACTCGGGATAATGTGCTTCTCGAATGAAGCCCACCCGGGTCAGTTTGTCCACCTCTTCTTGAACCATAACATTTCTTTCGGTGTTAAAGTGGTGCCTTTTTTGTTTAATAGGTTTGAAGGTCGGATCCACTGCCAATTAATGAGCAGCTAATGTCATCGGGATCCCTAGCATCTCAGCATGACTCCAAGCAAAAATGTCGTTGAACTTTGTGAGGAGCCTGATCAAGCCCTCTTTCATTCTTGGCTCAATGGTGGCTCCGATTTTGACGACCTTCCAAGGATGGCCTATTCGGACAGGAATCTCTTCTAACTTATCCACTGGATGGCCACTGGCATATTCCTTTCTTTGTTCCTGCATGTCGGGCATTATGAGGTCATCTTTAGGGTGATCGGTGGACCCTAGATCTCCGAGGCTTAGTGTAAGGGTTGCCCTGTCTTGGATCGTTGTCACCTGGGTGAGTTGTTTTGCTAGAGCTGCTGGGTTGGCCGATACTGCGTAGCATCTCCTGGCTGCTTGCTGATCACCCTGAACTTGCCCCACATTGTCTCCTATTGGGAACTTCAGGACGTTGAGGTAAATAGAAAGGACCCCTTTCAAGGATGATAGAAATGGCCTCCATAATATTACATTGTAGGCCGATGGGGTATCCACCACCACAAAGTCTGTCATGATATTCTACTGGAGAGGTGTGGCTCCAATGATCACTGGTAGGATTTTTGATCCCACGGGTGTGATTGAGTCCCCAGTGAATCCATATAATGGAGTAGTGCAAGTATTGTAACACCACTGTTTCAAGTTTAGCTTTTCCAAGGTATCTTTAAACAGGACGTCAACGTTGCTACCTGTGTCGACGAGCACACGGTGTACCATGCAGTTTGCAATCTGTATCGTGATCACCATGGGGTCATCATGAGGTTGCACGGTGTTGTAGACGTCCGCTTCTGTGAAAATGATTTATGACAGCTGGGAGGGGTTGGTTGGTCTCTGATCCACCTTAAAGATATCCGGCCCCTAATCCTTACGAGGGACTTTCCTCGTATGGTTTTTCCTGGAACTGTTGGAGATGCCGACCAGAGTAGACCCCCCGCTGATAGTATGTATTATCTGAATCTGTTGCATCAGGTCTGTCTGATCCCCCTTCCTTTTCTCGATATGTTCTAGGATCTCAACTTGCACCTCCCTTCCAGTCTGAATGTTCTCCCTGACTTTCTGTAAGAATTCCACAAGGCATCCTCCCCTTATCAAAGCCTCGATCTGATTCTGCAGGTTGTAGCACTTTGAAGTGTTGTGCCCCACGTCCTCATGAAATACACAATGTTTATAGAAATTTCTCTTATCGACCGGGGCTTTCATGGGAGCGGGCTTCTGTAATAAACCCTTGTCCCGAATGGAGAGATAGGCTATTTCACGGGATGCATTTAAGGGAGTGTAATAATCGTACCCCCTCTCATCACGAGCTATAGGGGCCACTATCCTGAGAGATGGTGAAGCTTGATGAGGAGTTCGTTTATCTGGATATCATTCCGATCTGGGTTGAGAAAGGGGGAAGCAGTATGTTGTTTTATTAAGGGGTTTGTTCTGGTTCTTCTAAGCTTGCTCGGGTCTGGGAGCTTCCTTCTTTTGTAGTTTTACGGCTCTCATGTTGTCATGTTCCATCTTGACCTTGAGCTGTTCGTCGACCTCAATCTGCTCTAGAGCCTGATCATAGGTTTCTTGGTAAGTTTCCGGAGGTCTCTTGGCAAAAGATCAGAAAATTTTTCCTGCCCACAGTTTTCTTCTAAAGTTGGCGAGGGTTTCTTTCTCAGTGAAGACCCCCATTTGGATAACTTTCTTGTGGAAACGCTCGACATAAGCCCGGAGGGTTTCCCCTATCTCTTGGATCACGTATTGTAGGTGGATTGGGTCCTTCAATCTGGGCTTAACTCCATGGAATTGTGAACAGAAATCGGTTGATAGCTTGGTGAAGGAATCCACACTTAAAGCAGGTAGTTTCCTAAACCAGGTTTTTTTCGTAATCCGTGAGTGTAGTGGGGAACATTAGACACATATCGGCCCTGGTCGTGTTCTAGACCTCCATTAGTTGAACGAAGCTCTCTAAGTGGCTCAGGGGATCCTCAGTCTCAGAGAATCTGTTAGTTGGCATTTTGAATTTGGGCATGAGCTCCGCCTCCTGAATCCTTCTGTTGAAGGGAACATTCATTTCACTTAGAGGATCTTTCTTGTCCTCCTTGTACTTTCCCTTCTTCATTAATTGGACCTCCTTCTGAAGCTCTGCCAACTGGTCTTTTAGACGTTTGCTTTCGGATTTCCTTAAGTTGATCTCGGTTTCCTCACTATTGGATCCTTCTAACAAACTGTCGACATCTACCTGGTTCCTTCTTCAGAGCAGGTCTGCTCAGGGGCTTTGCTGACTTTCTTTTTCCCTACCTCAGGCTTCCCTCCTTGAAGTCATTGGGTGGAGAAACTCTTCCCGCTCTCGGGGAAGGATGTCCGCTGCAGATTTGACTTGCCTTAGTTGGTAGCGTGGCAGCCCTTTAAAAACGGGAGGCATGGGCCCTAACCTGTCCTGAATCGAGGTTGGGAGTCCTGTTCTATTACTAGCTGGTTCCTGAAGAGTAGGTCCCAGGCGATCAAAGACTGGCTGCCTAGCCCCGGGCCTGCTTGACTCCCCCCGATTGCAAAGGTCTGCTTGTTGGATGGGAATGCCCTCAGCGAGCAATCGAAGGCGGACGTTTTCTACGAAGACCGCCGCTTGCTGGTCAAGGTCGACCTGATTTTCCAGAGGGGGATCCAGAGCCCGCACAGTGGCTGGTTGGGCTGGGACCTGGCTATGGAGCCCAGTTTTCCTCTTTTTCTTCGGGACCTTTCGTGTTGACACAACATAAAGTTGTCCCGATGCGTCCGACTGTCCTTATGATGAGCGAAGCCTCATGATTCCTGTAAAATAACAAACTTTTAAATATAAAGATGGTCGTGGGATCGTTTCCCACAGACGGCGCCAGAAAGTGTTGACGGGAAATTTGCTCAGAATGAGAAATTCTTACTAACACCTTCGAGACCACTACCATGGAAGTGGTGGCCGGGGTCTGTACCGTTGATACATGACCTGTTTTTAGATGTAAACAAGAGGCTGGATTGTAAGGATACAAATGGGAGCTTTTATTATTGATTACTTGCTTTGATATAAAGATTACTCTCTCATATGCTCACAGTCTCTCTAGGATCTAGGAAGGTGGTAACTTCGTGCTTGTCGAATTGTGGAAACGGAGGTGGCCGTGTTCTGAACATATAATTTAGGTCTTCCCCTCTTCTTTTCTTTTTTTTTTCTTCTATCTGTCGTTTTTCCTCTGTTTTTGTCTACTTTTACTTCTTCTTTTTTTGTATAATTTGTGTGTCATGCTTGGCCCTATTTATATTTGGTTCAAGTAGGTTTGAATTGGCTGATATCCCGCCATGATCCTACGAATCTGTTCCCTCCTTATCGGGCGAGATCCTTTATTTAAAAGTCATTGGCCTCAAGTAAATAGCGGAAATGATGATATTGTTAACGAAAATAAGTTTGTTTCCTTTTAGGAATAAAACTCTTGACTCAAACTTAAACGGAATTAAAGATATGATCTTGTATGTTATCGCAGCATGGCTTTCATGGAGGTAACCGAGCTAGCTGCCTGTCGTCTCATAGAGCGAGGTAGATCCATGCTTCAACTCTGTTCTTAGAAGCTCGGGATGGATTTTCCATGATCCTTAGGAGCTTGAGGTGTCCTTATAGACATTCCTAGGAGGTAGCCGAGGTAGTGCAAATTTAGGCGTGATTCCTCTTTCATGCCAGTAGGGGCAACGAGATTCTGGAGAGGTTGGCGGGCTTCTGTCTAAGACTACTGTTAAGCTTTTCCTCCGTAAGTCTTAACTCGAAGGAAGCCTACTTTGCTTGTCGGGCTTCTCTCGAATGTCTTTTGAGCTTGGAGACCCCCCCTGGCTTTTACGGGGTGGTTGAGGAGCTCGACCTCAGGAACCGAGGTTCCCCGATAGGTGGCCTGGAGAAGCCCGGGTTCCAGTGTTCGTGTGGGGGCTCGTCCTGGTCGTGCCTAGCTTGTTTTCTGATAGTTTTGAAGCCGGACCGGCCTTCCCTGCTCCTGCGGGGTAGCTTTATGGTCCATATGGGCTTCATGAACGTCGATTATGGGCTTTGACTTGTAATAGGTACGTGAAAAATTTCTCTTTGACCCTTGACCAAATTTTACCATTAACAAATGGTATACCGGGTCGATCTATATTTGATGTGTTTTGCCTACAGGGGATCATCCAGCAAGCCACCTTCTTCAAAATATTTCCTGAGTTGGGTCATCTAGCTGCTCGGCTGTACTTGGATTTTTGCCACCTCGAGTTCACCTGGCTAGGATACGCTCGACCTAGTCAAGTGAGCGACTGGGACCGTTTTGTATCTGATGCAAGTTGCAATTGTCTCCAGTTTAGACATGGCATCTACTTTCTCGTTCTCTTCTCACGGGATCGAGTGATCTTAAATTCCCTAAAGGGTTTGAGAAGCTTATATGCTACATGCAGATAGGAGGCCATGCACCTATCCCATGCTTAGTACTCATCAAAAACTTGGTTGACTACAATTTATGAATCGCTGAATATTTATATATCATCTGCTCCCAGCGCAATACATACCCTCAAGCCTACTAGCAAGGCTTTATATTCGGCTTGATTGTTTGTTGCTTTGAAGTTAAATCTCATGGCATACTCTACAACATCTTTTTTTTTGGGTAGATACTACTATTTCTGCTCCACTGCCACGAGTTTTTGTTGAGCCGTCCACATGCAACTTCCATAGGAAACTTCTCTCTTCTAACATTTTGCTAATCTCCATATCAGGTTTGGTGAACTCTGCCACAAAATCTGCTACAGCTTGACCTTTTAGTGATGCCCTAGGGATATATTTGATGTCAAACTCACTCAACTCAATTGCCCATTTACTCGGTCTCCCTGACAATTTCAACTTCTGCAGGATTTATTTGAGTGGGCAGTTGGTGTATACCTCCACTTTATGATTGAAAATAGAGACTTAGCTTCTAAGACCATCTTTTATGCTGGTGAGTACCTTGTTTCTACCAAAATGAGAGTTTTGTTGGTGTAGTAGACTGGTTTTTGCACCCCGTCTTCTAATCTGATTAACACCGAACTAGTTGCCAACTCTGTGAGGAATAGATATAGATATAAAGTTTCTCCATCTTTGGGTTTGAAGAGGGTTGGTGCTTGGTCCAAGTATTCTTTCAGCTTTTGGAATGCCTCCTCAAAATCCGAGGTTCATTCGAGTAAAGTATGGTTTTCATTTGTTCGTTGATTTGGATATGAAGCGATTGAGTGAAGCAAGGCATCCCGCTAACCTTTGCACGTCTTTTAAAGTTCTTAGCGAGGTCATATCTGTGAGGGCCTTGATTTTCTTGAGGTTCACTTCAATTGCTCTTTGGTGGACTTGGAATCCCAGGAACCTTCCGAATGGAACACTAAACACACACTTACTCGGGTTGAGCTTCATTTTGTACCTTCTTAACACATTGAAAGAGTTGGGATTATACTCGATAGCAAGAGTGTAATAATGTATTTGACAGTCTCTTCATATTAATAAAGTGATTTCTAGTTTAACAAATCTTATAGCATTTATAGTTTAATTATTATAATTGTCAAAAGTAAATAATCATAAGGTCAAAAGACTATGAGAAAAGAAGAATTGTTCATACATCTAGATATGTATGAGGTAGACACAATTCTTTAGTTAGTCTTGAATAAATATTCACAACTTAAGATAAAAGGTTGGCCGCCTTTATCTTGTCAAAGTTGTAGATTCTTTTGCTAGCATTTGAGTGGGATCAAATGTGTTATGATGAGTCTAAAATCATCAAAGTGTGGTATCTTTGGGCAAAAGAATCTAGTGCACTGGGTGCATTGAATTGGATCACAATGAAATACTTTATCTAGAATCGTCAATGGATAAAAGTTTCATTTGAAGACAATCGGAGAGTCTATCTCAATTCTGAGATAAATGATGGACTTATGGTTGCAAGTGTTATCATTTGAGCTATCAATGAGTATGATTATATAGCATAGTCTATCCTCGATAGTTTGGTGGTATTCATTTGTTAATCGATAGAGGACTTCATTTATAGATATGGACATCGTGACTCCATTTATTAAATGAGAGTAGAATATTATCATATGGATGTTTTAAGGTATTGGATATTAAATCTTAACGTTACGTTTTCAATAGTGTCTATTGAAACATGGCTTCTGGACAAGTCAAATATCCAAGTTCAAAATATGGTCATATGAGTAAATATGGTAACTTGGAGAACTATAGGTGGTCTATGAGCTCTTGGCGATTACTGATATTCTTCACGAGGATACACTTTCTCCAATAAGGTTGTCTAGGGTATGAATGAGTAACATCAACTTATTCTATCTTTATTTAAGAGTTCAATTTTAGTTCTTTAGAGGAATGAACTAAAATTAAATAGATCGGACCTAAGTGAATCATTTGTTGATTTAGATCGGGTTGTGACTATTGGAGCTTAAATTTAGATAGCCCGCCAAGATCCCCAATCAACACGAACTTGCATGGATCACTTGATATATTCTACCGGACCAATTTAGGGGTCCATCTAGAATTGTATTGAGGCATGTGTACTTGTTTCTTTTTTGTAAGAATGGGTCTAGTTCACAAGTGGACTTTTTGTAAAGGCCAAATGGATTTAATAAAATAAGAAAATAATATATCGGCCCATATATACGGTTTGGGCGGTAAGGCTATTTAGAGTAGCTTAATTATATTATTTTATTATATTATTTAATTAAATGGAAATAAATTAATTTGTTGATTAATTAATTACTTAATTAAAAGTCAAAATCTTTTTCCTAGTAGGAGATGGTCTCCTAAAATTATACTATTGTTAGCAGTATAATTAATATTAAAGACTATATTTGATAAGTAGATAAATAAAAGGAGTTATTTATCTAATCAAATTAGGAAGTCTTTAATATGGTTACAAATACACTATTGAGTTGGATTAGGCGTCTTGGTGTAGGAATGAATTCTTTTTGGAAAAGGATTTTTAACCACCAAGTAAATTCACCTAAGGAAAGGATTCTTAACAACCAAGTAAATCATTCTTAGGAAAGGATTTGTGATCCTTCTTAGGAAAGGATTTGTGATCCTAATATATATTCTATAGAAATTTCGGCCAGCCCATAAATAAATATAATATGATAGAATTCCTTTTAGATAAGGATTCTTAACTACCAAATAAATCCACCTAAGGAAAGAATTTTTACCAACTAAGTAAATCCTTCTTAGGAGAGGATTTATGATCCTATATATATGTTTGTTAAATTTGGCCAACCTAAGGTAATTTCATAGAGAATTTCGGTCAGCCCTATTTTTCTAAGAGAAGAATTCGGCCATCATAGGAATTTTAAGGGAGAAAAATCTGATTTTACTCTAGACAAAATTCGATCAAATCTAAGAAATAGTGTGTGATTCGGGAAAGAAGAAATAGGAAGAAAGAATGTTTAGTTTTCGATAGCACACTAGTAGCCTTTATATCAAAAGATTTTGTGTACAACATCGAATTAAGGTTCACGCGAGTTTCAATATAATTGATTGATAATTCACAAGTGACCTAGTGTTCTTTGTTTTCTTCTTGGAGGATCATTGTAACTAACAAAGAAGAAGATTTTGTCTGTTTCCATCCTCAGGTTTACGATTAAAAAAAGGGAGGCCACACTTCTAGGTGATTCAAGTTCGTGATTGGATTGGAAGATCTTGCGGAATCAATTCGGCGCTTGTTCAATTGTCACGAGAAAAAGGTACGACACTTTTTATATACATCAATTAATCTATGGTTAAGGTTCTTGTTAGTCAAAGGGAAATTTTTTATTTATACGCAAACCCTAATTTTTGTTTTTGAATTATTTTTTCTACGCTTCCGCTGCTTGGGTTTTTCCCTTCAAAAAGTTTCTCTCAAGTCTACAGTGTGCCTTGCTTCTGTGACACTTTTGGTCAGCATGTTATCTATATAGACTTCCATGTTTTTCCCTAATTGGCGAGCGAATATTCTGTTGACCGGTCTCTGATAAGTTGCTCATGCATTCTTTAATCTAAAAGGCATCGAGGTGTAGCAATACAGCCCCTGGTCAGTTGTGAACGCCGTCATGTCTTCGTTTGCTCTGTTCATCTGGATTTGGTTTTACCCCGAATAAGTAACTCAAGGCCTGTTATGGCATCCATTAACAGATATATCCTTGGTAAGGGGAAGCTGTCCTTTGGGCAAGCCTTGTTCAGATCTGTAAAATCTACACATATCCTTCATTTATTATTTTTCTTGTTTACCAACACAACATTGGTCACCCACTGTGGGTACTTTACTTCCCTGATCGACCTTAGGGCGAGCAATTTTTCCAACTCTTTTTTTATTGCCGTACTCCTTTCAGGGTTGAACAGTCTCCTTTTCTTGACCACAGACCTGATCTCTAGATCAACGGCTAGATAGTGTGATATCACTTGCACATTTATTCCTGGCATGTCTTCGTGGCTCCAAGCGAACACATCCTTGTACTCCCTTAGCAAGTTGTTCAGGTCGACAGTCTTTTGTAGTTTAACACCGATCTTGACTACTTTAGTCGGTTCGTCACAGTCCAGGATTATTTCCTCTGTTGGTTTATCCTTCTGGGTCTCAGGCTCCTCTCTAGGATCTAGTTCAAATTCTTCTGGTACTTCCACCATTAATTCTTCCACTTCCTAGTCGGGAGAAAAAAATGTACATACCTGATGACTGTTGTCCTCTCTGTCTTTGTAAACTAAGAGGTGTGCCCTTCTCGTAATCTCTTGTGACCCCTTGACCACTCCTAACCCCCATTCCATTGGAAACTTCATCATCAAAAAGAAGGTAGCCGTTACTACCTTAGTTTTGTTCATGAATGGATAACCTAACAAGGCATTGTAAGGCCAATTTACCATATCCACCGCCACGAAGTTGGGTATGAAAAGGTTACAAGTCTTTCCGGTCTAGTCTCAGTTGATCGTATACTCCTGCACTTGGGATGTCCGTTGAACTCCCGTCGTCAACCAGTACTCGATGAACCTCTCTGTGGCCGATTCGGTAACTTATAACTAGGGTTTCATTGGGCCGAACATCCACTCCATGCGAGTCGGCTTCAGTGAACACTATTGGGTCTCAACCTTCCTTGATTCTTTTTGGGTCGGGTTCAACAGAGTTTATGTCGAGATTCTTCCTCGCCTCCATTGCTTCTCAGATTTCTTGTGCACGTTCCCTATTAATTTTTCTCGTTAATGGTCCATTGATGATAGTGCTTATGCTTCTTCCTTTTCGGCCTTCTTTGAGCTCATCTATCTGTTCTAATTTTCTGATTTGATCCCCTATTGGTTGTCCACCTTCTCATTCCTTTTTAGGATGATATCTTTTAAGTGCCCTTCTTGGATGAGAGTCTCAATGTAATCTTTGAGTTGGTAACATTTGGAAGTCTTGTGCTCGTTCTCCTTATGAAAGCAACAATACTTCGTAGTATCCCTTCAAGCAAACCGTGACTGTCTAGGGGGCTCATTGGACAGGTTCTTTTCTTATAAAATCATAAGGATTCCTCTTGTTTCTTCTTCAATGAGGTGTAGTTAAATTACTTGCCTCATAACTTATCCTTTGTTTGGTCGGCGCTCTTATGACCACTTATCCCCGTCCTAGGTTTCTCATCTTAGTTGCTTCCTGTCTGCTTGCCTCCCTTTTGGTTTTGTGACCATGACTTACTTTCCTTAACCTTGGATTCATCGGGATGCCTACCATGCACGAAACTTCCTCCCGTTGTAACCTTTTCCTCCTTAATCGGGGTGTATCCTCCTGCCATGTCCATAATATCTACATATTTGGTTAGATAGGCGCTCCATAGATCAAATGAGAGTTGGTCATTTTGTAGATTGTTGATGAATGCGGCGATGATAGCTTCGTCATTTGTGCTTTCGATTTATTATACCGACTGACTAAATCTTTATAGATACTTTTTTAGCAACTCTTTCTTCTCTTGTTTGAGTTGGGAGAGTTGGGCCACCGATGTCTTTCTATGCACATTTCTGAGGAACTGCCTAGAGAAAGCTCTGCTCAGCTCTTTAAAACTACCAATGCTCGTTGGGGGTAGTTCCCAAACCATCGAGATTTTAAATCTTTGAGGGTATGCGGGAAATTGAGGCACATCAAGGCATCGTTTTGGGCATACTAGGACATGACGCTCTTGTATCGCCTAACATGTTCCTTTGGATACGTGTCTTTCTTGAACTGCTACACTTGCGGCATCCTAAATCTTTCTATGAACATCATTCGAAGGATGTCGTTGGTGAAAGGACTGTCTGACTCGCCATATGGTAGGGTGAGGTCGAACCTTCCACGGTGGAAATGACGATTCCATGTCAGGCTACATCTGACACCAACTGTTGCAGAGACTCCTAGTATCACTGGGAGATATCCTCGCTAGTTGGAGGAGACTGTTGGATTCCGGCTACGGCCGTTAACTGATTCTTGACTGTCTGTGAAGTGCTTGTGACGTCTTAGAAAGTATTGACCCTTTGTACGTCGTCTAATAACTCTTGAATGTTCTTGGAACCGCTTCTATTCCTATCGCTGGCTATTGTATAGTAAGGATTTTTACAGATCTAAGTACACAAGCCCCCTCCTTCTATCGTCAAATGTTGACTGCAATTTCTTGATTGTGAATGAGTCAACGGTTCAAGTTAAAGAAACCTGTGAAAAGATACAACACGGAGATGAAAATAATAATGAATGCGAGATTACGTGGTAAAACTCCGATGATCGGAGAAACGTCCACAGACGGCTGCTCAAGCAACCAAGTCAAATCCAATATTTAGGTTTAAAGATTACAACACACACACTTCTATCTCTCTGTATATTTTGCTGTAAGGTGCTCACACCCTATAATGTGTTTTACAGGTGTATATATACATGATTCTGTTAGGGTTTGGAATCTTACCATGCAAGCCGAAGGTTGTCGAAGATTTCTAAGTTAGACTCCTTTTCCTATTTAACATTATTCCTTTTTTGATGCAGCTAATCTTGAAAAATCGGCTTGTGACTAATATCTTGGAGAAGATGTGTTTGTTTCCTCTTTGGACTCTTTTCTTGAAGTTGTGTGCTTGTGGAGTTGTTACGGTCCTTGGTGATTGTGTAATCCTGCTGGGGTTGGAAACCCTACTTAGGGTTTCTCCATATTCAGACCGAATAAGGCCGAGTAGGTAGGGTCCCTTGTTCAGCTCTCCTCTGCCTTACTCTGCTCTTTGCAAGTGTTACGCATGTGCCAAACAACGCGTGAATTCAGGGATTTGTACGTCTTTCAATGGGTCTTTGGGACCTCTACTTACGTGGCACGATTAGACCGTGTTGGCAGATGACGTGTTGTTCTGACGAAGACCATGCACAACAGAGTGCAATAAGCATTTTGTAAATAATGTGCAGAAAAATATGTAAATGTTTCAATCCAAGACTTATCAAGGGTTAACAGTCCATCGGATCAGGCTATTGATGTTCAAGAAAAATGGTCGACTGTTGTTCCATATAAGGTGATTCTTGTTCATAATCATATGACATAAGTAATTAATCATTTATAGAATTTTATGCCATATGACTTAATACGAAATAAAAAGTGTATGATGTCCTGGGCACGTCGATGCTTTGATCGAGTCAAAGTTACTTTGACCACTATGAAATAAAAAATTAAAAAAAAAACAGTTAGAATGTGAGTATGTCTATCATGTTGAAAGATTATATCCCAATAACGTTATTGGAAGTTTATTATAAGATTATTCAAATACTTGGTTAACATATGGAAGCCAAATACATTAAAAACGATGAAGTAACCGGTTATAACCAATTAACCCGTTACTTTCAAATTATTTTATTTTACATTTTTATTAATTTATGATTAAAAATGTAATAAACTAATTTAATTTAATTTAAATAATTATGTTAAATAATTTTAAATGATAATTACATAAGGATTATGCATATTCTCCAAAAAGTCATTAGTGACTTAAATAAATTTGTGATATTTTAAATTATTTTAATTTGGATTTAATATTTGTAATATAATAGATTTAAAATAATTAAATTAAAATTTTAATATATTAAAGTACTTTTATTTTTAGAATATAATAAATAATATAATTTAATTTAATTTTTATAATATTTTTGATGTAATCTATTTTGAAATTAATATTTATTTGATTTAATTTTATAAAATGAATATTTTTTATATGATAAACAACATGTAACTTAAATTTTAGATAAAAAAATTATAATTAAAATGTATCGGGTAACAATTTCAATTTGTAATAAAGTTGTAGCTCGTAATAATTTTATCATAGCAAGTAACAATTCATGTTATGTGGAAACAAAATATCTATATTATGTAACAAATTTTACGTAGAAAGTTGTAATAAAAACATTTATGATAACAATTTCATGTTTGTATAAAATGTAACGATGTTAGATTTGGCAAAAAAAAATTAATAATAAATGCTATATTTGATATATCATTTTAGCATTTTATTCAACTACACAATTCTATTTGAAATATTATTTTTACTTTTTTATTATTTAAAAGTATTAAAGTCAACAAATAAAATTAATACTTTCAATTTAAATAATATTTTTTATTATTTAAAATTATAAAAGTCAATAATTAATGCATTTAATACAATGTTATAATATTTTTGTAATTTAAAAAGAAGCATCTATTGGTGTCAAATGTAGCATTGTGTTGGAAACGTTTTAATAATTCGATTTATATAGGTAACAAAATATATGTATTTGGTAACAAGTTTCACGTAGAAAGTTATACTTAAAACGTTTGTGATAATAATTTCACGTTAATGTAATGTATAACTGTAGTTTTTAACAACGTTGTCGTATCACGTAACAACTCAATTTATATGGGTAACAAAATATTTGTATTGTATAACAAGTTTTACATATAATTTTTTTTTATAATTAAGACGTATGTGATAACGATTTAATGTTACAACAAATTTGACAACATGTGTAACAATAAAATCGTAACTCGTAACAACTTTAATATAGTATGTACCAACTTGATTTATAGGGGTAACAAAATATATGCATTTTGTAACAAATTTCACTTAGAAAGTTATAATTCAAACATTTGTGATAACAATTTCATGGAGCTGTAGGTTATTACAACGTTGTTTTATCATATAACAACTCATTTTATATGAGTAACAAAATATTTGTACTATATAACAAGTTTTATATAAAAAACAGTAATTAATATATATGCAGTAAACATAAAAAATTTGTAATCGGATTTTTTTTTAATTTTAGAAATCCGATAACTTTTTTATTTCATTTTAAAAAAAAAGTTTTAATCTTTTACTACTTGATATTCTTTCTTATTTGTTACTATTATTATTTCCTTAAAGAAAAAAAACAAATGAAATGGTTTCAAGTTTTTATTATAATAAAAGATATTAATTTCAAATTTTAATAATATTTATTGGATTTCATTTTATCCAATCGAATGGTAGTTATTAACACTATATTTGGATTGGAGGAATATGAGAGAAAGAAAAAGAAATGTAAATGAGGAAAGGAAAAGAAATGAAAGTGCTTTTAATTATTATTGTTTGGATGATTATAAATATAAAAGAAAGAAAAGGAAATCAATTTATTATCAAATACTTGAAATTACCAATTTAATTTTATTTAATTTTTTGAAAAATAGTATTATCAAATATCAGTTAAGCAAAATTTGGTGACTAGTTGAAATCTTCAGCAAGTTGCTTTTTACCAGTGTGGATGTGCATGTGCATTATCATTCCACTTGAACATATTTTGTCTGTAATGTTGTATTATATGTTATAATTTAAGACTATAATTAATACTTTGGAGGGGTTTTTAGTGCAAATGCTCGGTCCAGAAATCAAGACTCACGGGAAGATTCAAGCTAAATTTGTGATACTGTCGCATTGCTGGCAGTCTTTGCTATTTGTGACTGAAAAATTTAACTATTATTTGTAGATGATTCTGTTTCAGACAACAATATTATCATCGATTTCATCCCAACTAGAACCACTATATAATAAGATTTATAACAAGATTACAAAAAGTGATTAGATTATGTTAACGGGCGCTTAAAAACATATGTTAAGCAAGATGACATTTTCGACATTATGGGTTCTAGAGAAAAGATCACCAACTGCAGACTACATTCCACGCAAAATTTGTGCGATTAATTTGACCACAATATCCCTATATAAAGAAAAGATCACCAACTGATCACCCTACACAGTTGATAAATGCAGTAGCACAACAATATTACCTTGTGTCCTGCATGCATTGTTTTCTGTATTACAAAATTTATAAAAGAATAAAGAGAAGGTCCATACCCAAGGCTCTAGGCATTTGGCTAACAACATTTGGATAAAAAAATCAATAATCTCAGTACACATAATTGTACAAGTTTGTCCATAATATGGAATATATCTCAGATAATCAAACCATGTTTATTATAACCAACTAAAGTATGGAAATGGGGTTATATTTGAAATCCAATTTAGAATAAGATTTCGACCAGTCAAGTATCACATTAATAAAATTAGCTAATTTTCATTTGCCCATTTATATGATAATATCAGAGAAACTCGGGTCTGACCTTACTGGCTGGAACTTGAAGTTTTATTCTTGATCAAGTTAGCCACATAATCAGCAACCCATAATGAGCCAGCCTGGGTGCAAGAGAAAGCATGGGTGTGGCCCTCCCTTTCAATTGATAGACCAATATCTGGGGCCCGCTTGGAAATCTGTCAGCACAAAATTGTAGAAGATAGTCGAAACCGGTGAATGCCAAAGGGAGCAAAACTCAACAAAATAAAAGAAACAAAAAGAAAATTTGCGAGATGAACTACACATCAAGAAACATGAAACATCATTATGACCATAACTATAGCTCTAAAAATAATGTTAGCCCAAGATTTCCCATGTTATTAGGATCAGCCTCATCAAATATAATCCAGCTGAACTGTGCTATCAGGATTTATCACAATTGCATGCTACTTGAGTAACAAGTTCAATTAGCTGAAATGCCTTTCAATATCTCAGTGATGTGACATGAGTAATTATCATTAATCTTAGATAATTACTCATTTAACAAGTAAGCATTTACCAGCAGAACCTCACCAACAGATGGCAATCGTCATCACCAATATCATGAAGGCCAAATGAAACCAGCTGTCATGGTAATTAGAGCAACCATCATATTTCAAATATTACATAAACATTCCATTGGGTTTCAAAGAAGTACTTAAAAAGAGTATCCCCAATGTCAGAAACTAGCTTTTTATCGGCCCCCGTTAGTTACATAACCACTTAAATCCCCATCTGGATGACAAAGAATAAAGTATTAAAACAAAAACCAAACTATAGTTTGTTTGAGTCAGTTCTGAAGCCGTTAAAAATTAAATATTACCGCCAAATTACCTCCTATAATAAGTTTTTGGAACTAATAGTGTTTTAATGCAGTGTTAAAGCCTATTTAAATGAAAGATATTATGTTTGACCTTTTACAAGATCCACAATTCTATTAATTAAAGTGTACTTGACAAGTCTACTCTTTAAATACAACTTTACACATGAAGAGGCATATAGAGTTTAAATACTATATTTGGGTTATTTTCTATTATAAGCTTAAACTTTTGAGAACAGTAGTATTGTAACAGAAGCTCTTAGACTTGAGTCTTTATGTCAAACATTAGGGATATTTGTAGTTTACACCTAAAGTGTTGAGAGGCAGGAGAAAAGAAGATGGAAATCAAGTCACAAGGGACACAGACATCCGATTGTTCAATCTAAAGCACAAACATCTGGTTTTCCCCAAACATGCATACTCCACAAGCAGGAGTTACATACATGATACATGCACATCATATCATTGAAACTTTTCATATAAAAAATGCTCCTTTAAAGGGTAAAAAGAAAAAAAATTGTGAATTCATCCTTACCTCTTCAAACATTTGGAGTGGACCCCAATGATCATCAGTACCAAATAAAAATGCAATTTTATCCTGATTTCCTCTCATATATGCCCAGTCTGGTTTTTCTGATAGCTAACAAGAAATAAAATGAAGTCAGAACAAGGTGTGACCTCAGTACTATATGAACACTGCATGCTCTGTATATTCATTTACACACAACAGGGAACATATTCATAGTGTACTTAAAAGTATATGAAACTAACATGATCAATATAAATCCGTTATACAGAAAAATAAACACTTACGGAAATGCTACCATAAACAAGCAATACAAAATTCTTCCTTTTTTTTCTCAATTTTAATGTGTATGTTTGGTAATGATGGATTACATGAATCCTATGAAAGTCGCATCATTCTCACGTGTCGAAAATAGCAATTTTATATAGGTATGACGTCACACAATGAGATACTTTAAAAGGGTATTCCTGAATATCAGTTTACAATACCTTCTTCTATGTTGATGTGAGTAACTGCTAGACCCAAATGTTTAGGGTGAAAGGTAAGGGCCTAACTATAGTATTTAAGACATATGTTAATGAGATTTATGATACATTAACACGTCCTCACACGTATACTGTGGAAACAAATGACGAATATCAGACAGAAGTTAGACTCCCCCTATCGTGTAATATGTGCAATGAATAAGAAATCCGGATAAAGGATGGAGAGGGGATTAGAACCCGAGACGTCCTAGCACTGATACCATGTCACTTTAAGTAACCGACCCAAAAAACTTAAGTTGAGAGGTAAGGGCCCATTAAGACATGTTGATATATGATATTTCGTCATAAAAGCAATCTATACACCTCCATCATACAAGCGTCTTCCTAACTACTGGTTAGAGTAGGTAAAGTATACAAGCAGTGAATGTATATGTATGGTGAAAACCAGATGGAAAGAGGATATTGATTGTCATTAGTGATGCTAGATTAGCATAAATTATGAAAGAAAATATTAGATCTCCTGCAGTTGAGTAAGATCTCCAAGGATAAATCCCCCTCAAATCAAATGTCAGAGGGGAAGTTTTTCAATTTGGTCATAGAGGTTGATGGGATGAGGTCGGTGGGAGTCAGTTCAATTTGTGATTTGTTCATAGTGGTTGATAGGAGGAGGTGGGTGGGGTTGGTAGTATTTTTTATTTATTTATTATTATATTAAAGGCATATTTTATGGGACCATATACACTAATTTTTGCTAGTAGAGACTAGATTTATAAGTTGTGCGAAAAGACTTTAAGCGGATTAAAGCAACCTCTTTAAGAGGAGCAAGATTGGCATGGCTGCACATAATATAGATGGAATAACAATAAAGCTATAAATGAAGACAAGATGTAATGTTTTTAGATACAGCTGAATAGCTATTACAAAATATTTGGAAAGAAAATGGCTACATTTAAATAATTTACTACATCCAGATATTTACCTTTCCGAACTCTGTCTTTGCCATAAATAGTATATTCCGCATAACATGATACTGAAAATAATTATGAGATAAAATCAATTTGATTCTAAGAAATCGATTGCTTTTTTATAGGAGAATTAAAAGAATCTCCAAACAGTATACATTAGACAAAACTAGAGTACAAAATGCAAAATATAAAGAAAAATAAAAGAGAATATAATTTTTACAAGTTTCTCAAAAGTATGTTTGCAACACAAGAAGCCAACTTTTCTATCTTTTACAACAGATACAACTTCACCTGTGGCAAGTGAGTGCAAGCAGCCTCAACTGCAGCAGCGGACCATGAATTTCCAAGAGATTTAGACACAGCAAACCTCAAAGCACTCCTTGGTAAAAAACCCAAAGATGCTACAATGTGACTAAGTGTAGCAGATATAATTGAAGACCTGAAATTCACAAACATTTAATCAGTTCCTATGCATTAACGGTAGATTGAAACTAAAAAGAAACAGGTGAGTTAAGTTTCAGATAGTTAGCAACGAGAAAGAATGTCGAATTAAAACTCATGCGTAAAGGCAGCAGATCAACTACATGACTACATTAAGCAATTTATAACACTGTCATTTCCATCCCCGAAGATCCAATAAGAGAACCCGAAGCTGCAGTGGTGGACATGTAGGAGAACATAATAACAGATGTATGCAAGCATAGACATATGCAGAAAAAGTACAACAAAATAAAAAAATCACAGAACACACACTGATTGAAAATGAATTTTTATTGTCATACAGAATTGTACATGTACAAATGAAGCCCAGACATACATCTAGCAAGTAGAGAGAGGGAAGTAATGTTACTTATGATAGAGAAGAGCTTTACGCTGCAATTTTCCCAATAATAGACTGCTTTACTGATTGTAGATTTAATGCCAAAAATGGATAAAGTCCAATACAATATATCACCTAAAACCACAGAAGAAGTTGCAAGGAACATGGTTGTCTAAGTAAAAATCACATGAGAAGTAAAAAAGTAAAATGATGAACACTGAAGTATCGAATTTGTGCAATGAAGTCATCACCTTTTCTGAAGACCTCCTTAGCATTTCAATAGATATATATGAACCAATAGAGTGAGCAACCTGCAGGGACAAATTATAAATCAGCTTCCGAAGGGAAAAAAATGTACTACAAAAATCTTTCCAACATAATTTATAGATGACAAGGAATAACCCAGCAGAATTAAATATCTTTTCCAACCAGAATAAATGTTTCTTTTTTCTTCTTTTTTTTAATGTCTGGAGTGTGTGAGAGAGCACATGATAGGAGAAGCCAAACAAGTTGAAATGTCATTAAACAACAAATAAGAAAATAAAGTAGCATTCTTCCTTAATAAAAGCTCTGATAGTAAGTTAATTATATTAAGATGTGAAATAAATAAAAAATTATAAACATAGAAAAAAAAAAGTATATCACCCAATCAAGCTCAGAGCTAACATACCTGATTTCATAATTTTTACATTAGCATACGTCATTTCTTGGAAATGCTTCCCCACCAAAATTTAAATTTTATGAATGGAAGACAAACAAGTGTATACTAAATGATTTTGCACATGAAGCACACGTGTATGCTCACGTAAAAGAGCTTAGGGGTTATTTTAGATGAATATCAACTTCCAAGTTTTGGAAACACCCTGAGAAAATAGTTTTGCTAGAACTACTTGCATGACAGATCACTAGTGAGATCAAGAAATCTAATGTGAACTTAAGCCAATATTGCAAGTTTATTCTTCTTTACAGACGAATTCACTTGCTGGAGGCCAGGAAAATGTTAGATATAAAAGAGAACTATAACAGAAAATGTTCACACCAGTATTACTGGAACTTCATTATTTGGTAATTCCTGTCTGATAAAGTCCATCTGCAAAGTAAAAAATTAAAAATTAAAAATTAAAAAATCAGATCAAGTGGAGATTATGATATAGTATAAACAGAGGTAAGTCATATCCACTAAATGATTTTATCATAAAAACTAAGAGCGCCATCAGGGGCAGAGTATGGAATCAGAAAACATATAAAGGTAACATACCAGGCAACTTCACCTGATAACATTTACAGGGAAATATTAGAGACCTGCTACTCAAGTCCTCAACTGATTTTTTTTTCCCTTTTTCACTATATATATATATATATTGATTGAGTACCTTAACAAACTCATGCAGATCAATAAACAAAGTTTCCACAAAGATCGATCAAAGCAACTGTTTTAAAAGTTATTCTGACTAGTGACATCAATTCTAACAGGCCCTTGAGTTTGCCAACCAATGAATAAATTTGCAACTTTACAATCTGTCTGAGGCCAATAAAGCAAACAGAAATTTACCTTATGATCAATTTGTTCTTGCAGTGAAAACAACCTTCCACGCTCCCAGTTCTAACAAGAATGGAGAAATAATGATATTAAAAGCAAGTTAAAACAGAACAGCTGTGCCATAGTAAGGAAAAAAAAAACAAAGATATAAGAACCAGTAATTTTGCATAGGATGCATCTTACAGAGACAAAACAAATTTTTTTGTACATTATCAAACAGAATGCAATGTCATAAAATCAAGCTTTAACAGCAAGTTTCGAAGGCTAGGTATCGAGAAAATGCATGTTGTATTTTAAACAAAGAATAAATTTCAATAAAATATTTACTAATTGAAAATAACACAAACAAAATATTTTGATAATAATAAACAGACCAGCAATTGCCAAGCTTATTTTTTTCCACAGTCAGACTCTCATTCTCAACTGATTCCATTATGAACCTTTCGATCTTAATCGAAAAAATTAACTTTAGTGTCAAATTTAGCACTGACTTTTTTTTTCAGACTTTTAGCCTTCTAGGATTTAAAAAAAAAACAAAAAAAAACAAAAAACAAAAAACAAAAAATTCAACTCTAAGTGGTTGCAGCTTTCCCAATTAAGCTCGTTATGGAAAAATACAAGTGATTTTGGTTGCTTAACTACCAAATTTATCAACAATGTCACCAAAAAATTAATAAGAGTTTCTTTGTCACAACTCACAAGAACTTATACGCTACTGTTAACCTCTATTGCTAATTTAGATTTCTCAGACACCCCAGTGCTGAGTGCAGGCATGAACCATGAAAATCGCACAGTGCTTCTGTATCTGTGAGAGAAGAGATTTAGTAACGATGATTTCTCTTAAATTCAATGGATTAAATAATTAGCTTAAATCCCAATAAAAAATTGCATCCCATTCAGTTATGTTTGATTAAGGTTAATTCTTAATTATGAAAATAATTCTTGCATTGTACTCCTAACTTTGCATCATTGCTAGTAAAATAGTTGTAAAAATGAATATAGAACTTTCACCACTATCTGAAATTTGTTTTGTTTTTATCCACAATCAGTTCATGTGCCTCTGCCTAGCAGCCTAAGTGGCAGCGCCCTTAGCACTGTATTAATAAAATTAAGCCTTCCTAGCAATGTTTTCATTTTTTTTCTCCCGTTAACATGTGAATATCATATGAAGGTGCAAAATCTAACAATAGTATAAAGGGCATACACACAAAAATTGTAACGTTACATTAGAACAATGCAATTACCTTTTGCGTGTGAGATACATGCCCAATAGCTGTCAATGAATTAGTAGATGCAACCAATTAGCATAAAATCACATCCCTCAAAATTAGAATAACCCAATAATGAAGAAAGGAACATTCATGTCTCACCTGTTATTGATACGTTTCCTCCAAGAAACTCATAAAGTGATTCCACAAAATCCTTGTAAAACGTAATAACACCTGAGAAATCAAAAAGTCAAAAGCCCAAGTCCTAATGCTGATGATTTTAATAACCAAATAAACAACAGTACAATACACACGAACCTGGATTTCCAGGAATAAGTAAAATCTGCAATGTAGGATCATCAGCTTGAATCTCTAGCAATTCAGTGGTATAACTGAGCAGAATTTGGAACAGAAAACAAACAAAAAAAATCATTGCACAACAAAAAGAAATCACTAGAAAGAAAGAAAAAGTAAAAGGAGCAAATACAGATCAATATACATATATATATATACCTAGATATATTGCAGAGTCGAAAATTGACAGGTTTTTTAACTTTAGAGCCTAAATTCTCAAGGCCCATGTCTCTACTTGTACAAAATGATGTACCCTTTTTCCTGAAATACAGGGTAAAATTGTTTAAAAATTAATAAATTGGAGCAAAGTTTGAAGAATACCTGCTACGGAAGAAGAGCAAACGAGAGACGAGTGTGGACGTTGCAACAGGTGCAAGAAGCCTAACTAGCATTTGGATCCAACTGTCAGAGACACGCCCAAATCACGTGAATTTCATGTTTTCGGCATTTTAAACGTTTTTTTCATTCAGTCTGTAACATCTTTAACTGAATGAATTAAAATGGATTTTTAGTTCATATATTTTTTGAATTATTATAATTAATTTGAAATTTTAGGCATTACCATTTTAGTCCCAAATATGGATGAAAGCTTAATTCTTTAAACGTGTTTATTTTTTGGAACCTTGATTCCTCACTTTTTAAAAATACATCAAATTGGTCCCTCTTTTATTTGACCGTTAGATTAATTTAACTGTTCTAATGGTGTTTTAGTATTTAAACAACGAAATAGAAAACAATTGCCACCTGTTAAAAATAAATTTAAGAACAAATAAATATATTTATTTTAAAAAAACACGTAAATATTATTTAAGTATTATTAAATTTTAAAAAATAGATTTTTAAAAGAATTAAAATTAAGTTTCGGAAGTTATCAGAAAAAGATCCAGATCTTTGCGACCGTCCAAGCTTCTGTCCATCTCTCGCATATTCCTCACCCACCACCCATTCTCCTCCAGCTCAACTGTTACGCTTTCACTCCCCTCATAACTTCTACCGCAAACTCCACCGTCTTCTCCGGTTACGCCTTCGCCAAGGAGAAACGGGAGGGAAAAGGAACCATGGGACAAACGTGAAAATGGAGCGCCTAAGCAGATCTACTCCATCGAAGCACTAGAACAAATTTGCAGCAATTTTCCAGCTTAAAAATCAGGTTTGTTTTTTATTTTTATTTTTTAACTGATGTGGTTTTGATCGGAGATAATTTAGATTGTTAAAGTCTATTTGGGTTTGAATTATTATCTGAATGGAAAGTATTTGAAACAGAGTTTCTTACAACAAATTGCTTTGTAATTGGTTGTATTAATGTAAATCGACAAGGAAAATATACTCAGACAAGTTTACAACAAATTATATATATATATATATATATATATATATATATATATATGTCGTATGTAAATTTTATCAGACGTACACGTCATTGACAAAGACGATAAAGTTGTCAGGTGGACCTCTGAATAGGCATTCAGAAAATATCCTACAAGACATCACCAAAGAAGAGAAGCCCGAGTAAACAAGTACTGAACAAAACCTACTCGGGGTCAGTTAAAGATGCTCGGGGCTAGTTAAAGACATTTTCTACTCGGGATCAGATGATGTCATTCTGGACCAGCTAATATCGTGTTCTACTCGGAACAAACATGAAGAAAACCGAATAAAAAACTCAGCGCGTAGCTCACACGAGTCGAGTCATTAAAATACCCAAAGATATCCATATCAAAGAGGAATTCCAAGAAGAATAAAATACCAAACAAAAAGGGTTCTAAATCAGGCAACAATTTTATTTCTTCAAAAAGACTACGCTTTTATAAGGAAATAAGTCCTAACTGGACGACATCACTAGAGTCGCATTCGATCTCAATACAAATCTCTAAAATAGGAAAGAAGACAAACTACTTCAAACAAGTAATCAATCATAGTTAAATACAAAGATCTTTTATTACTTGTATAAAGAGGATTAGGGTTCTATGAACATATAAATAGACCCATAATCTCATAACAAAATACAGAGACAGAAATATAGAAAAATATAGAAAAATACAGAGAGAAAAAGAGAGATCGAGAGTTGTAAATCTTTTCAATAGTGGATTTTATCTTGGTTGATTATTCAGCCACCTGTGGACGTTTCTCCGGCATCGGCGTTTTACCACGTAAAACTTACGTCCGATTACTTTCTCATTCTCCCTCTCTTTGAAATCACAGCTAAAATCCAATTCTTGTTGACTTTTTTTATACATCCAGAAATCGATGTCAACAATTGGCGCTAGAAGGAGAAGCGTTGAACCTCCGATTTAATTAAAAGTAATGGCAGGATGCAAAAACAGTCTTGAAGATGTCTAAAAATCTCCAGATAATGTCCATATTGGCAATAGTTCACGAGATCTCGCCGCAGCCAACCAACTAACATCCCTGGCAGGGATTCAACAAATCCCTCCGACTAGCGAAGACCTAACACAACACTTCCGTGAGGCGCTGCAACAGTTGGTTGCAGACGTAGTAAAAGAAGGAGTTGATCTACTGGTTGCAGAAGAAGCGCAACCTCCTAACCTCCCACATGTAAGGCTTCGCTCGGTTGTAGCGGGGCCAGAACTATATGCATCAGAAGTCGGAAGGAACTCTGTTCCAATTAATCAGGCTGGACGTGAAACACCCGAAGAGGAACGACCACGCCAGAAGCAGAACCATGATCAGATAGCCCGTGCAAGACACCGTAAACATGACCGGTACAGGGATCGGTCGTCATCAGAAGATAGCGATCAGCACCATCGCAAGGAACCATACGTCTGCAAGAATCAACCCATGAACTCGGTATCAAAGTGAAGAGCCAGAGAAAGGAATGATAATCACCTAGCGATTTAACCATCATGGAAGTCCGGTGGAAGACAGAGACGTCGTAATTCAAAGCCTAACTCGAGAAGTCGAAAACAATAGGCGTTAAATGGACGCACTGGTCAGACGTTATGGGTACAACGATTTATTTGACAAAGATTCTGATAGTCCATTCACTAGGGAAATCTTACGGACTTCATTCCCAGAAAGGTTCAGGATGCCGCACGTGGAGCAGTTCAAAAAGGATACAGACCCTAAAGAACATGGCAGACGCTATAAAAGTGCTATGGCCCAGTAGGCCCGCAACGATCCCTTACTATGCCTCAACTTTCCATAAACTCTAGGAGACACGGGCTCAAGATGGTTTGGAAGATTGTCCCCAGCGAGCATCGGTAGCTTTAGTGAACTAAGCAAGAGTTTTTCAAGTCCATTTCTGAGCAACGTCCAAAGGAAAAAATCAGTGGCTTACCTTTATCAGATAAAACAAGGGAAATATGGGTCGTTGAAGAAATACCTGAGGAGGTTCAGCCAAGCAGTATCAGAAATCGCCAGTGCAAACGACGAAGCGATAATTGTTGCATTCATCAATAATCTACAGAATGGACGGCTATCGTTTTACTTAAGAAAAGCCCGTCTAACCAGATATTCAGATATGTACTAGCCAAAAAAGAAAATTTAGCCACGGAAGGATGCTATATGCATGGAAGAAAACCTGAAAAGGACGTTGAGTCCAAGGTGCTGAACCAAAAGTGAAAAGTCCTCATTTGTTGATTGGCTTATTTCATGAACAACCACATTGTTGGGGTTCATGTAAGGGTAGCTTAGGCTTTCAAGACCTCAAGAGGAGAAGCACCAAAGGTAAAATTCTTGTGCTTACTTTGAAGAGATAGTTGCACACACTCACATATTCATGTATAACTCTTTATCATATATGTTGAGTGTTTTCTTGTGTGCATTTTAGTTTAAATGACTCTTGTGGACCTATTTGCATCTTGCTATGAAAGTTTTACGTCAAGCTAGGCATTAAAATAGGATGAAATTTCATCACCCTTGAACTTTTTTTTTTTTTTGTGCTTTTGAGTGCTGGAAAAATAGGCCTTGCGCTGGTGGTGCGCTTCTAGACCAGCGCACCCCCACCAGCGCAACATTCATAGTGGACTGTCGCTAGTTATGCACCACTGAGCTGCGGTGCTGCACCCGCGTAAAGATGCAAAAAGTGGGCGTGCGTTGGTGGTGCACTACTCGACTAGCGCAACCCCACTAGCGCAAACATTCCAGTGGTTTTGCGCTTGTGTTGCGCCACTTACATGTGCCACTCGACCAGCGCCTATTGAAATTTTTAGGCAGTGCGCTAGTGGTGCGCACCTCACCAGCGCACAATGAAGAAGCTGGAACATTTTTTCCAAAACGACATCACTTTGTTTGGATCTCATATATATGTATATCTCATTGTCTTAAGGTCGTGTATGAGTTCAAAATATCATATATTTTCCTTAGAACACATTTCAAAGGAAAAACACTTCCAAGAACTTATTTTTAATCACTCAAAGCATTCCCATGTGCATTAAATCTTCATCTTGCATCATCTAAGTTCATTTAGAGTGCATCTATGGATAGGGTTGCTTCATTATGTCTTGTTTGGTAAGCTCTTCACTATCTTTTTATAAGTTAAGTGTTTTTGTTTGTTAAACCATCTTTTTAATTAATTGTATTCTCTTAGAATATTTCTATATACAAGTTAGAGATTGTTGTGATGACATGATTGAGTGTTGTATTGTGATAGCTTCATAGGATTGATTGATCTATGTTTAGCTAAGCTGTTTGAACATGTCATTTAGCACTTGATATCTAGGATTGCATTAATTGTCATCTCATTATCCTAGATAAGCATATAGGGTTTCCTAGCCTTGTTTGTTCATTGAATATCATCATATATTCACTTAGGACACTTTATCTCTTCATTGAGAAATAAGACTTGTGTTGCTTTCGGGAGTAGGTAGCTTAAAGCACAAGAAAAATGAACTAGGTTCACTTATACCGGGATTAGGTAGTGGTCATGGATTAAACCGGGATTAGGTTGTAATTCCTTGCCATTAGTGGATTCGAGGTTCTAGTGTGGCGCACTCATCAGTCCGTGGTTTTTCCCATTTGGAGGGTTTCCACGTATATCTCAAGTGTCATTTATATTTCTGTATTTTTACACTTGTGATTTTATTGTAACTAGCTAGGGGAATTTTCGTAATCTTGACCTTTAACGAAAATTGGGTAAATTTATTTAAAATATATTCACCCCCCCTCTAGATTAATGTTAAGCACAGCATAATATTTGTTTCAATTGGTATCAGAGCAGGTTCCTAGACATACATAGGTGATCCTTGTTCATTTCGGTGTGTGTTACATTTTGTGTGTTTGTGTTGACCATTCATACACTTGCATTCATATCATTCATTTATAAACACAATGAGTGGAAACGGTGGCAATGAGGGAGCTTCCAGCACTAGACCTTCACTCTTTACCGGATTGAATTATGCCTCTTGGAAAGGCAAGATAGAGTCGTACATATGCCAAATTCATGACAGGGCATGGATGGCAGTTGAAAATGGCTACACTCCACCCATGATGACTTCTGCAAATGGAGGAGATGATGTACTCAAACCAAAGGCTCAGTGGAATGGACAAGAGTTTGAGGCTTTAAAGTGGAATAGGAAGGCAATGCATGCCATCCTATGTGCAATGGATGATAACCAATACAAGTTGGTTCAAAATACTAGGATAGCTAAAGAGGCATGGGACATCCTAGAAGTTGCACATGAGGGAACCGAGGTGGTTAAGGAATCGAAGCTTCAAGTTCTCCAAACGCAATTTGAATTACTCAAGGTGGATGAGAATGAGTGCTTCAACGACTTTGAAGTGAGGTTGATGGACATTTTGAACCAAAGTCATCAACTTGGTGATTCTTATTCAGATAGGAAGATCAAGCAGAAGATTATGAGATCTCTACCCGATAGATTTGAGTCTAAGGTTATAGCTTTGGAAGAGAATAGTGGGTATAAGGACATAAAGCATAATGAAGTGATTGGGAGGCTTCTAGCTTATGAATCTAGGAAATGTCCTAACCCCAAACCATCAAAGAAGCAAAAAGATATTGCTTTGAAAGTCTCCAAAGTTGAGAAGGAGGAAGGTGATGACTCGGATGAAGAGATGTCCTTGCTAATGAGGAAGTTCAAGAAATTCTACAAGTCCGAGAAGAAAGGCTTTGGATCGAAGGGTCAAGACTTGAAGAAGAAGGCTCCCTTCAAAAAGTTTGAGCCTAGGCAAGAAAAGAAAAAGAAGAAATGAGTCCAATGATATACTTGTGGTGGAATAGGTCATTTTGCCCCGGAATGTACAAATCACGGGAACAAGAAGAAGGGAAAAGTGATGGCTGCCACATAGAGTGAAAGTGATAACTCTAATGAAGGAGATGAGTCTTCGGATGATGAAGAACTTATGGCTAACTTTATAGCATTTACATCATCTCTTAGGAGCAAAGATGCTAGTGAAGAAGATAGTGATAGTCAAGAGGAAGACTACTCAAGTGATGATGGATCTTCATCACAATCCACAAATGGAAGTGTGGATAGGATGGATCTTAAGGACTACATGGCTAAGTTTTAGAGCTCAAGAGACTAAAAGAAGAAAACCTAGACCTCTCAACTCAAGTTGACCAACTAAATGAAGAGTTGGGAAGATCTAAGAGGAGTGAAGAAGGGTTGAAGAAAGAGCTTGAAGATGCTAGAGAGTTGTTGGCCAAGATAAACTCTAGCACCAAGAAACTTGACCACAGATGTTGGAAAGAGACCAAGTGACAAGAAGGGGCTTGGGTTTGAAGATGACAAGATGTCATCCACTCCAAGCAAGACAATTTTTGTAAGAAGCATGAACTTCAATGGGTCCTCTCCTCATCAAACTCCTCATCAAGTGAAGGTGGCACCAATAAGCCCACCTCAAGCTCATCCTACAAGGGCTCCTCAAGTTAACCTCCCTCAACCAAAAGCTCACAAAGGGAAAACACCTATCATGCGAGCTCAACCAAGGAAGCAATCAATTCTTGCTCAACAACAAAGAAGGAAAGCTCCTCAACAACAAGCAAGACAACCACAGAGACATGGGAAGGCTCCAATGCATCCTTAAGGATATGGTATAATTCCTAACTTTTTACCTACATGTCATTTTTGTGGTATTGATGGTCACATTAGACCAAATTGCTTTAGGTATATCAAATTGTGTAGGATTGAAAGCATGATAGAAAAGAAAAAGGCTAGAGCCATGAAGCATGATCATAGGACATCTAAAGCCATGATGCATGATCCTAAGACACCTATAGCCATGATGCATGTCACTAGGAAAAGTGGAACACCTTTGCATGATCCTAGGACATTTAGAGCCCATGTACCATTGACCACTAGCAAGGAAAATACTGCACCTAACTGGATTAGAAAGGATGAACACCTTTGCCATGTTACACAAATTGCTTTGAAAGCTCATTCTTGTGATTTTTGGTATTTGGATAGTGGGTGCTCTAGGCACATGACTGGAAATAAGAGTTTCTTTGAGAATCTTGTGATTGAGGAGGGAGGAAATGTCACCTTTGGTGATGGATCCAAAAAGAAGGTCAAAGGAAAGGGAACCATTTCCATTCCCGGATTACCTTTCTTGTCCAATGCTTTGTATGTTGATGGTCTAAAAGCCAATTTGATAAGCATTTCACATCTTAGTGATGATGGACTCTCCGTCTTGTTTAGGAAAAATGATTGTTCTTTCCTATTGCCTAATGGACAAACCTTGTTAAAAGGTATGAGATCTAGTGACAATTGCTATTGTCTTGAGGCTAGAAGTGTGTATTGTAATGTGTCCAAGGATGAACAAATAGAGTTGTGGCATGAAAGACTTGGTCACATGAACTTTAGGGATTTAAGAATCTTAGATAAGTTCAATGTTGTGCGAGGCCTTCCCAAGCTTGGTAAAAAGGTTAATGGTGTTTATGGACCTTATCAACAAGGGAAGCAAACCAAAAGTATGCAAAAAAAGGGCAAGTACTTATCCACTAAAGAACCTCTAGAGCTTCTCCACATGGATCTAATGGGTCCTATGCAAACCGAGAGTTTAGGTGGAAAGAGGTACATTTTTGTGTGTGTAAATGACTTCTCTAGGTACACTTGGACTTATTTTCTTAGAGAAAAATCTGAAACCTTTGACAAGTTCAAGATGCTTTGCTCCAAAATTCAAAATAAGATGAACTCTAAAATTAAAAGTATTAAAGAATTAGGAGTGACCATGGGAAGGAGTTTGAGAATGCCTATTTTGAAAACTTTTGCAATAGTCTAGGCATTTCTCATGAGTTTTCAGCTCCTAGGACACCTCAACAAAATGGAGTTGTTGAGAGGAAAAATAGGGTTCTTCAAAAAATGGCCCGTGTGATGTTGCTTAGCAAAAATGTCCTTAGGAATCTTTGGGCTGAGGCCGTCAATACGGCTTGCTACATAGGAAATAGAGTCTTCCTTATGCCCCACACTAGGCAAACCTCCTATGAGTTATGGAAATGTAGGAAGCCAAATGTTAGCTACTTCCACACCTTTGGAAGAAAATGCTACATTTTAAATGACCGTGAACAACTTAGCAAATTCGATGCTAAGAGTGATGAGGGTATCTTCATTGGCAATGCCTTGAATAGTAGAGCCTATAGAGTTTTTAATCTAAGAACTAGGACCGTAATGGAATCATCTAATGTTGTCATTGATGATACTAGGCTCAAAACTAATGACCATGAGGAGGAGGTAGATTTAGTTGATGACTCCCCTTTGGAGAAGGTTGTTGATGTCTCTAATGTTGAAAAGACTAATCTTGATGATGACATAACACAACCTATTGATAGGCTTCCTCCCTTGAACTCAAAAGAACCTGCTCCATGGGTTAGGAAACTCCATGACAAAGAGGACATCATTGGAGAGGTTAGTGAGGGTGATAACTAGGCATCAGATGGCTAATCTAATTAGCTACACATGTTACACCTCTCAAATAGAACCCAAGAAAATTGATGAAGCCTTAAAAGATGAATTTTGGGTTCTAACCATGCAAGAAGAGCTTAACCAATTTGAAAGGAATGAGGTTTGGACTCTAGTTCCTAGGCCTAAGAACACCAATGTGATAGGCACCAAGTGGGTATATAGGAACAACAAGGCTAGGCTTGTAGCACAAGGATACTCTCAAATTGAGGGTATTGACTTTGAGGAGACATTTGCTCTCGTTCCTAGGATTGAGTCCATTAGGCTTCTTTTATCCATTTCTTGTTTGCACAAGTTCAAATTATATCAAATGGATGTTAAGAGTGCCTTCCTCAATGGTTTCTTACAAGAGGAAGTGTTTGTTGAGCAACCTAAAGGGTTTGTGGATCCTCACCACCCTAATCATGTCTATCACCTCAACAAAGCTTTATATGAGTTGAAACAAGCACTAAGGGCTTGGTAGGAGCGTCTCACCCAATATCTCATAGACAATGGCTACACTATGGGTAGTGTTGACAAGACTCTATTCATCAAGAAAAACAAAGATGAGCTCTTTATAGCTCAAATCTACTTGATGATATAATCTTTGGCTCCACCAATGACACCAAAGTCCAACAATTTGTTGATGTCATGTCTCATGAATTTGAGATGAGTCTTGTTGGTGAGTTAAGTTACTTTCTAGGTTTACAAATTAAGCAAATGGATGATGTGATTTTCATATCTCAAGCTAAGTATGCCAAAAACCTAGTGAAGAAATTTGGCCTTGAAAGTGCCAAACATTGTGATACACCCATGAGTACCACTTTGAAGCTAAGAAAGGATGCTAGTGGTAAAAGTGTGGACCAAACTTTATATTGTGGCATGATTGGTAGCTTGCTCTATTTGACCGTAAGTAGGCCCGATATCTCTTTTAGTGTGGGTGTATGTGCAAGGTACCAAGCGGATCCTAAGGAGTCTCATCTCTTTTCTGTTAAGAGAATCATTCGATATGTGAATAGAACATCCAACTATGGGATTGGGTACTCTTTTGACACTAATGCTAGTCTTGTAGGTTTTAGGGATGCAGATTGGGCAGGAAATTGTGATGATAGGAAAAGTACATTGGGCGGTTGCTTTTTCCTTGGGAACAACCTTGTCTCTTAGTTTTGCAAGAAGCAAAATTCAATTTCCTTGTCCACGGCTGAGGCCGAATACATTGTTGCTGGGAGTGGATGCACACAACTCCTTTAGATGAAGCAAATGCTAGTCGACTATGGATTCAATCAAGGTACTCTTACTCTCTTTTGTGATAACATGAGTGCAATTAATATTTCAAAGAATCCAGTTCAGCATTCTAGGACCAATCATATTGACATCTGTCATCATTTCATTAGAGAACTAGTTGAGAGCAAATGCATTGTACTTGAGCATGTAGGTACAAATGATCAACTAGAGAATCTATTTACTAAACCCTTAGATGCTACTAGATTCAAGACTCTTAGTAGATCTATTGGGATTTGTTTAATGGAGTGATGTGTTGTGGTCTTTGACCCCATATGGGGAACTCAAGTAAAGAGAGCTATTGTATACTTGTTGCATGCAATTTTTCTTTAAAATGTTTATGCCTCTTTATTGATTGCTTGAGTAGCTTGGTTGCACTTATAATATATTGTATTTTCTTAAATAAAAGTGAACTTTGCTTTGATTACAATCCATATCATATTTATGTTCAAACATGCATTTTGGACTAAAAGATATACATTGGAAGTATATGTTGAATGGCCTATAAGTATCTCCGTGGCATGATGATTCTTAAATGACATGCTAATGAAAAATGATAAAGCATGATTTGTTGATTGCAATTGTTAAATGCAACCCATTGTGTGAAACATACTAGTGAGACTAAAATGTTTAGTAAATGTCTATCTTTCTTTATTAGTTGAACATGGCTATTATCATACGGGTATCCTCCCGGAAAAATCAAATAGGGTGCAAAGTTGCTCATGCCATGTTTAGCTTTTAAAGTTGGATATAATGCCTTTAAAACTTGATATCTATAAAAACTCTATATCTTTGTTTCTCTCATGACAAATGGTGAAATTGGTTTGAATTATATTGGAAACCTTTGTCATTTGCTTTGCCAAATACCATTGTTTTTGGACTTGAATGCAACATGTCTTGTATGCAAAGCACTTTTTGATCCACACATTGTCTTCAAATAAATCTCCTTGTGTCTCTCCCATCAATTGAGATTGCATAAATGTGGCTTATATAATTATGCAACAATCTTGTATGTTCTTTTCTTTCTTTGCCTTGAGTGACCCGGTTGGGGACTTCTCCTTTGACTATATCATGACAAAAATGGGGAGTAGTGTTGGCTAAAGGAGAGTAGCATGTGTTGGTTTGAAAAGGGAGATTACATGTAGGGGGAGTAACCCGTTGAGGGGGAGTATTTCATGATATCATACTCATATTTCTAAATGCAAATGCTTTTGTTTTATATTCACTTGATTATCTCACATGCACTTGGTTTGGAAAGCGTATTTGTGCTTGCCTTGTGTGTAGGGTTGATAGTTCTACAAGAGATTGAAGACTTGAATTTTTTTTTATGTTTATCTCGTTGTAGTGTAGAATATCTTCCCGGTGTTTTTTCTATTTTGTTTTGTGAGGATCAATGTGAGTGGTGGTTTTGTCACGAAATAGCCAAAGGGGGAGATTGAAAAGTCCTCATTTGTTGATTGGCTTATTTCATGAACAACCACATTGTTGGGGTTCATGTAAGGGTAGCTTAGGCTCTCAAGACCTCAAGAGAAGAAGCACCAAAGGTAAAATTCTTGTGTTTACTTCCTTTGAAGAGATAGTTGTACACACTCACATATTCATGCATAACTCTTGATCATATATGTTTAGTGTTTTCTTGTGTGCATTTTAGTTTAAATGACTCTTGTGGACCTATTTGCATCTTGCTATGAAAGTTTTATGTCATGCTAGGCATTAAAATAGGATGCAATTTCATCACTCTTGAACTTATTGTTTTTGTGCTTTTGAGTGTTGAAAAAATTGCCCTTGCGCTGGTGGTGCGCTACTCGACCAGCGCACCCCACCAGCGTAACATTGGCAGCGGACTGTCACTAATTATGCGCCACTGAGGTGCGCTGCTGCACCCGCACAAAGATGCAAAAAGTGGTTGTGCGCTGGTGGTGCGCTACTCGACTAGCGCAGCCCCACCAGCGCAAACATTCCAGTGGTTTAACGCTTGTGTTGAGCCACTAACATGCGCCACTCGACCAGCGCCTATTGAAATTTTTAAGCAGTGCGCTGGTGGTGCGCTACTCGACTAGCGCACCTCACCAGCGCACAATGAAGAAGCTGGAACGTTTTTTCCAAAATGACATCACTTTGTTTGGATCTCATATATATATATATCTCATTGTCTTAAGGTCGTGTATGAGTTCAAAATATCATATATTTTCCTTAGAACACATTTCAAAGGAAAAATCACTTCCAATAACTCATTTTTAATCACTTAAAGCATTCCCATGTGCATCAAATCTTCATCTTGCATCATCTATGTTCATCTAGAGTGCATCTATGGATAGGGTTGCTTCATCACATCTTGTTTGGTAAGCTCTTCACTATCTTCTTACAAGTTAAGTGTTTTTGCTTACTAAACCATCTCTTTAACTAATTGTATTCTCTTATAATATTTCTAGATACAAATTAGAGATTGTTGTGATGACATGATTGAGTGTTGTATTGTGATAGCTTCATAGGATTTAGCCTTGTTTGTTCATTGAATATCATCATATATTTGCTTAGGACACTTTATCTCTTCATTGAGAAGTAAGACTTGTGTTCCTTCCGGGAGTAGATAGCTTAAAGCACAAGTAAGATGAACTAGGTTCATTTATACCGGGATTAGGTAGTGGTTATGGATTAAACCGAGATTAGGTTGTACTTCCTTGCCATTAGTGGATTCGAGGTTCTAGTGTGGGGCACTCATCAGCCCGTGGTTTTTCCCATTTAGAGGGTTTCCACGTATATCTCAAGTGTCGTTTATATTTCCGTATTTTTACACTTGTGATTTTATTGTAACTAGCTAGGGGCATTTCGTAATCTTGACCTTAAATGAAAATTGGGTAAATTTGTTTAAAATCTATTCACCCCCCCCCCCCCCCTCTAAGAAGAAGGCATCTTTGGCAGAGGAGAAGGTTGCATCACTTCAAAATCTTCTATCTTCTGCTGAAGAATCCATGCTCAAGGCGGAGCAGGTGAAGTCAGCGTATGACCAAAAATTCAAAGATGTGGAGTGCCAAGTGCTGACAGTTGAATCCCTTTCCCGAGAGGCCAGGTTGGAACTTGAAGTCCAAAGGATGGATCGTTTTAAAAGATCCCCTGCTTACGATGCCCTACTTCTTCAGGAATTTCAACGTGGGCTAGTTTCGGCCGGTGAGTTCTTCAAAGTTAAGAATAAGGCGACTGAGAAGGCCCGAGCTAATAGGAGCTATCAATCAAACATCATGTGGACCGGTCCTTGGAATCTCTTTGGATTCAGATGAAGGAATGGAAAGCCTACTGCCGTAGTCAAGGCAAAGAGCCTCATCCCATGCATTTAAAGATTCCGTCCGAGCATTCTCTCTCGACCTTTTATGCAAGTCAAGAGTCGGTTGAGGTGTAGTCCCGGATGTCAGGCTTGTCCCGGGTGAAGATTGCAGCCAGTGGAGGAATGATATTGTCGACAATATCACTTGGCCGTCTAATGAGAACCTGCTTCGTGAGTACGAGATGGTGCCATATCCGAGTATTGGCAAAGGCTCGAAATCCTCGCAACCTTAATTTTGTAGAACTGTAGAAAATTCTGATTCTTTATTTATATTTTTTTTGTACAGAACCATTCTTTGAACTGTAACCATTTTTTTAGGAGCAATAAAATTCTATTTTATTTTTAATTGAATGGTCTTGATCTCTTTATTGCTGATTGTTGCCGAGTGCTGTATTAAACTGGCTGATGTTCTAGTAACTTAACCGAGTATCTTATTAAACCGGTTGTTACCTGAATGACTTCAATTGTCAAGTATCTTATTAAACTGGCTTCTTCGATGTTCGGGTAGCTTAACCGAGTATCTTATTAAACCGATTGTTACCCGAATGACTTCAATTGCCAAGTATCTTATTAAACTGGCTTCTTCGATGTTCTGGTAACTTAACCGAGTATCTTATTAAACCGGTTGTTACCCGAATGACTTCAATTGCCAAGTATCTTATTTAATTGCTTCTTCATATTTGGGTAACTTAACCGAGTATCTTATTAAACCGGTTGTTACCCGAATTACTTCAATTGCCAAGTATCTTATTAAACTAGCTCTTTATTATTAACCGAGTCATCTTGAAACAGGCAAGTTTACACTTAGTGTTTCATACGCGGTTGCTACTCGAACATTACATCAAGGCTCACCATGATCATATGTTCGAGTCCTTACGCAATACCAAGGACGTCTCCCCAGTTTTTATGTGTAAGGGTTTGCCGAATCGTTGAGCTCTTTAAAAAAAATGGCATCAACACAGCTACGCGGTTCTTCGGAATTTCTCCCGATAGCGTCCCGATCATTTTTCTAGAGTTTGGTGCATCTGGTTTGCCTTTTTACGAAGGTCATTTTGACTATGCTCGGCTGGCATGCTCCTACGAGCTTCTCCGCCCATTCGGGATTTGATGGTCCCGAGAATTCTATTTGCATGTTCTTATTATCATGCTCTTCTTCCATATGTTCTTATTATCATATGCTTTCTTTTGGAAATCCCGAGCTAGATGCTTTCCTTTTGGAAATTCTGAGTAATTTTATTTATTACTGTAAAAAATCAACAAAGATTTAAATTCCATAGCTAACATTTATCACAACTAATATTGTCCTGACTAGAAAAAGAATACAATATTTTAATATATATATATATATATATTTTAAGGATAGAAAATTTTTAGATATCGGGCATTGCATGGTCGGGGTAAAACCCCTCCATTGGGTCGAGCAATCCAATGAGCTTCATGGCCGACTATTCCCAAGATCTTGTATTCTTTAAGCGGATTGGTGAGGTCTTGCTTGATTTTTTCCTCTCAGGTTAGCCTCGATCTTGACCGCCTTATCTGGTTCTTTTAATCCCTTCTTCTGGTTCTGCTTTGGATTCATTTGAGTCCTCCCTTAGATTCAACTCGAATGATAAGGATTCTTTACACTGATTTGGCTGCATTATGGTGCACATCTGTTCAGCATCATTCTTGCCTTTGTATACCGACAGGTTTGCTCTTCTGGCCATCTCTTGGGATCCCTTGACTATCCCGACCCCCTGTTCTGTCGGGAACTTGATCATTAATGCATAAATGGCGGTTACAGCCTATGTTTTATTCAGGAATGGCCGACCCAATAATGCATTATACGGCCAATTGTCTAAGTCAACTACCACGAAGTCGAGCAGGACAGTCCTCTGGCAAGGTACTGTTCCAATCTTCACAGGCAGTTTTACCGTCCCGAGTGACCTGACTTCTATCCCTCCAAACCCCCTTAATGGAGTATGGAAAGGCTGTAAATCTTTTCGTTCTAGCCTTAGCTGGTCGTAGACGGCCACATTGAGGATATCTGCTGAACTCCCATTATCTATTAAAATTCTCTAAACTTCCCGATGGCCAATCCGGGCACTTATAACCAAGGCATGATTTGGCCGAACATCGACGCCATGGGAATCTGCTTCTGTAAAGACTATCGGGTTCCATCCTTCCTTCACCATTTTCGGGTCTGGCTCAACCGAGTTTACATCAAAATTTTTCCTTGCTCCTATTGCTTCTCTTATTTCCTGAGTTCGTTCTCGGTTGCTTTTCCCTTTAGAGGGTCCTCCGTAAATCGTATGTATTACCTGATTGGCCTCGGGACTAGGCCATTAATTTCGTCCAGAGTGATCTGCCTTAACTTCTTTCTTAGCTTCTGGTTTCTCATCTTTTTTCAAGATTACATCCTGTAAGTGCCCTTCCCGAATAAGAGTCTCTATGTAATCTCTGAGCTGAAAACACTTTGAAGTCTCATGCTCGGTTTCGTTGTGAAATCTGCAATACTTGGTTGCATCTCTCCGGGTGAACTGAGATTGTCGCCGCGGTTCTTGTACCATATTATTCTCTTCCAGGATGGTTAAAATTTCTTCTTGTTTTTTTCCGAAGAGGGGTGTAATTGGTATTTCTGCCTTGGTATTTCTCTGTGGACCGTTCGGCATTAAGCCCATTACCCCCATCCTTATTTTTCTCTTTGCCGTTTCCTTTCTGTTTTTCCTTTTGATTCTACCCCATGGATTCGGTATCCTTCTGTTCGGGCTTTCCTCCGTGCATATAGCTTCCTCCTGTAGCTAAATCTTTCTCCTCGACTAGAGCATATCCTCCTGCCATATCCATCATGTCAGCATACTTAGTCAGCCGTGCTCTTATCAAATCAAAGGATAGTCATCCATTCTACAAGTTATTGGTGAAGGCAACAATAATTGCTTCAACATTAGCACTGCCAATTTCTGATACTGCTTGGCCGAACCGGCCCAAGTACTTTTTTAATGACTCGTTCTTCCCTTGCTTTATTTGAGAGAGGTAGGCCACCGACTTCTTCCTGTGAACATTTCTCAGGAATTGCCTTGAGAAGCTCCTGCTCAGCTGGCTGAAATTTTGGATGCTCGCCAGGGGTAGTCTTCTGAACAATCTAGACCCTGTGTCCCCCAATGTTTGCGAAAAATTGAGACACAATAGGGGGTCATTGCGGGCATATTTAGCCATGGCACTTTTATAGCGTCTAACGTGCTCCTTTGGATCTGTATCTTTTTTGAATTGTTCCACATGCGGCATCCTAAATCTTTCTGGGAAATTGGTCCGCAAAATCTCACTAGTGAATGGACTGTCAGAGTCATCGTCGGATAGATCGTTACAGCCATAACGTCTGACCAGTGCCTCCATCTGTCGCCTGTTATTCTCAACTTCTCAAGTTAGGCTCTGGATCGTGACATCTCTGTCCCCCATCAGACTTCCCTGACGGTTAAACCGTTAGGTTATCATCATTCTTTCCACAGACTCTTCACTCTGATGCCGGTCCTCTCGTGCGACTTCATGATGACGTTTGCGATGGTGTTGACCACTGTCTTCTTATGTGCTTCTGCAGCCAGTAGATCAATCCTTCTTTTACTGCGTTCGTTACCAATTGCTGCAAGGCCTCTTGGAAACGCAGTGTAAGATCTTTGTTGGTTGGAGGAACTTGCTGGATCCCCACCAGGTGCACAGGCTGGTTTTCTGTGTTTGCTGAGGATCTTGTGACGTATTGCCAACATGGAAATCGCCTGGTGATTTTTGGCCATTCTCTGAACTACTTCTGCTTCCTGCCATCGCTTTTAACAAGTTCAGAGGTTTGACACCTCTTTCTAGCCCCTATTGTTGATGTCGATTTCGGGATTGTATCAGAAAAGCCAACAAGGATTGGATTTCGGTAATTAATTCAAAGAGAAAGAGATTTTGTGAGTGTAACGAAGACTAAATTTTTACGTGGTAAAACTCCGATGACCGGAGAAACGTTCACGGGTGGTTGAAGGATCAACCAAGCCAAAATCCACTATGAAAATATAATGTTTACAAGCTCTCGATCTCTCTTTCTTCTCTCTGTACTTTTCTATTTTTTGTTGTGTACTATATTTCCTATATCTTTTTTGGACGAGATTATGGGTCTATTTATATGTTTATAGAACCCTAATCTGCCTTGTACAAGTAATACTGGATCTTTGTATATAATTGTGATTCGGTTACTTGCTTGAGGTTGATTTATCTTCTTTCCTGTTTCGGAGTCTCTTATGGAAATCGAGTGGGATTCTAGTAGTGTAGTTAAATTTGGACTTGTTTCCTTATAAGAAGGTAGTCTTCGTAAAGAAATCAAATTATTTCCTGATTGGGGACTCTTTTAATTTAATGTTCCATTTTTTTTGGGATTCCTTCCTGATGGATATCTTCGCGTATTTAATGACTTAATCAGTGTGAAATAAGCACCAAGTTCTTACTAGAGTTGTATTTATTCCCGAGTAAGAGTAATACCTGATGGTTCCGAGTAGCGCTGTTTGAGCCCGAGTGGAAGCGTTGTATAACCAGTCCCGAGTGTTGTTAACTTATCCCGAGTAGGTTTCATTCTATATATGCTTACTCGGGTTTTTTTTCTCTTTAATGATGCCTCGTAGGATATTTCATGAGTGCCTATTTGGGCGTCCACCTGATTATTTTCTCCTTCCTGTCAATGACATGTATGCTGTGTAAAATTCACATACAACACCTTGAATTGAGATTGATGAAAGATCTTCAAACGGAGAATCACGAACTTCTGGAAAAAGAAATCTGCGTTCAAAGAAATTTATGCTGAAATTTCTTCAGAATAAACCAACAATGTCTCTCAGCGAAGAATTTAAAGACGAGACAGCACGAAACCCTAGGATTTCAAAGCTGGAAAAAACTTATGACGAAACTCGATGACGTAGGCGGCGTTTGGGGAAACGTAAAAATCATTTCTCATAAATAATATTGAAAAACGAAGAGACGAGGGACGCGTGTCAAAATAGGAAGTAGCCTTCGACCGTCAGAACTTCAAAACGTCGCCATCATTTAAGATCTCGCGTGATGAAGCGAATCGAAATTACAGGGTCACCATTAAGAAGCGCCATTATGACAAGACGGCTATTCTGACAAGATATAATTAAGACGATTAAAATACTCTTGCCCGAAATGAAATTTACTCGGCATAAATATTTTAAGGGGGTATTGTTGTATGTGAATTTTACCAAGCATACACGTCATTGACAGGAAGGAGAAAATAGCCAGGTGGATGCCCAAATGGGCACTCAGGAAATGTCCTACAAGGCATCATTAAAGAGAAGAAAAGCCCGAGTAAGCATATATAGAATGAAACATACTCGGGATCAGTTAACAACACTCGGGACTGGTTAAACAACGCTTCCACTCGGGTACAAACGGCGCTACTCGGAACCATCAGGTATTACTCTTACTCGGGAATAAATACGACTCAAGTAAGAACTTGGTGCTTATTTCACACGGATTAAGTCATTAAATACGCGAAGATATCCATGAGGAAGGAATCCCAAATAAAATGGAACATTAAATTAGAAGAGTCCCCAATCAGGAAATAACTTGATTTCTTTACGAAGACTACATTCTTATAAGGAAACAAGTCCAAATTGAACTACACTACTAGAATCCCACTCGATTTCCATAAGAGACTCTGAAACAGGAAAGAAGACAAATCAATCTCGAGCAAGTAACCGAATCACAATTATATACAAAGATCTAGTATTACTTGTACAAGACAGATTAGGGTTCCATAAACAGATAAATAGATCCATAATCTCGTCCAAAAAAGATATAGACAATATAGTACACAACAAACAACAGAACAATACAGAGAGAAGAAAGAGAGATCGAGAGGTTGTAAACATTATATTTTCATAGTGGATTTTGGCTTGGTTGATCTTTCAACCACCCGTGGACGTTTCTCCGGTCATCGAACTTTTACCATATGAAACTTTTATCTTCGTTACTCTCTCAGAATCTCTTTCTCTTTGAATTAATAGCCGAAATCCAATCCTTGTTGGCTTTTCTGATACATTCCAGAAATCGACGTCAACATGTACTATTGTGGAGGGTCACACCATATGTAATAGCTATATCGATAGACACCGAGTTGTATCGGTCTGTGTAAAAACGTCTGCAGTTGAGAGAGTGCAGCTTCGGGTTTTTAGTGGAACAACACCAGAGTTAATAATCAAGGAATATTAATTAAAGAGTTTAATTAATGATTCTGAGGATTATTGGAGCTCAAAATTCTGTGGGTTCATTAGGTCCCCTTGCTAGCCCGATCGATTTAGGTAACAAGGGTCACGGTTAATTAATTGGATTGTCCAGTTAATTATGTTACAAAAGTGACACGTATTTATTCGGGAATTAATTGAATAATGAGATTATTTAATTAATGGATAATGGTGATTAAATAACTTAATTAATGAGATTATTTAATTATGTTATTAATCACTAAATGAAGGGTGTATGTTGATATTCATTTTTGAATAAAATAAGATAATTTGATTATTTTATTAAATAATTGATTTTTGAATTTAAATAGTTTGAATTCAAAAATTAAAATCAAATTAAAGATATGAGGTATTTTTTATTTGAAAGTTTTAAAAAATTCAAATATAGATTTGATCAAATTTTTAAATATTATATATAAGATATATTTTATTTAAAAAAAAAGAAAAAAAAAAGAAAGTTGATGTGCGTGAAACGCACAGCAACATACTTATATATATATTTGACAAAAGAAAAAAAGAGTTTTAGTTGTTTTTTTTGGTCAAAGGCAACAATTGGTGCATCATAAAAAATAATAACAGCACGGTGAAAGTTGATTTTTGTGAGTTATTTTGTGCAAGTGTGTGCATGAACAAACACCACAAAAGAGAAAAGGTTTTATGTACAAGTGTTGTTCATTAATATAAGGAAAGAGTTTCATATTCTTTTCTTTTTTACATCCTCCATTTTAGTTCCTGAGTTCGTGATGCGCCCACACGCAGTTACCAGTCCCGGGATATAGCGAGGAAGATCAGTGGTACAGACCAGGAGCATATTGAATAAGTGAAGGAGCCTTCAAACGTTGGTATGGTTCTTTTAATATTATTTTTTTTATTGATTACAATTTCCTGTATTTACATATATATTTTATTAGTGTAATAATTTTTATATGTATTTGTTCCGAAAAAAAATTACGATCAAAAGTTCACCGGTCCCAGATACAGAGTACGATCTGTATAAAAAAAATTAAAAAATTAAAAACCCATTTCCGCTGCGTGATCAGTGAATTTGGTTCCAACACATGCGGGTCCTTACCCGCGCACTACCTGCGACAGTCTGTCCACATCAACATTTTAAGATCTATTTTGTGAACTTTATAAATATATCTTGTTCTTAATTCAAATAGAGGCAATTGGAGGATCTAAGAATCATTTCTCTTCTCTTCCACACACTTTCTGTCATCTCTAATTACTAACCTAGATTTTGGAATCATTCCCCACCAAATCTAACCATCCTTCATCATCATCTACTCAGGGACACTTGGACGAGTGGGTTAAAGCTTTGTGAAAGGAGGAGTTCTATACATCGGTCTTTTCTTTCTCTTTTCTCCTTTGTTATTTTATTGTATTTGTCATGAGTGATAATCATCCCATTAGGGTATTGATGTGATTTATTTGTGAACTTTGGGTTGTATTGAACTTTATTTACTTTGTTAAATCTATCATATATGTTTCATTCATTGTTTTAATTGATTTAAAGAATAGTTTGTCTTAAATTGTACCCTCATTTCTTTGCAAATTGTTTGAGAAATTATTTGTGCAGAGAATTGGGTATGCCCTCTATTCGATTCTCTTAAGCTCATTTGAATGGAGGGATTGAAAAAGATTACCCTCCTCAAGTGAAATCCGGACATATTAATCTCAATCTTTTTCTAATCTCAAATGGGTAACGATTAACACTGAAAAGTGTATGTCTTATAAGGGATAATATCATCATTTTACACTTTCAATACTATTAATTCCCCAATTTAGATATATTTATGTTTGCTTACTTAAATAAATGTGTTTTGTAGTAATTAGTGTATTGTTCTTTTTTTAGGGGTAATATGGTCAATTCATAATTATGGAAAATTCAGATGGCAAAATAGATAACATTTTCAAGTTCAGAACGTTCAAAAACCCTTGGAAGGTCATGAAGGGCATTTTCATATTTTTAACCATGTTCAGAGTTCCAGACAGTAAAACCGACATCAAAAACGAACTTAGAAGACCCAAAAACCTTGGGATAGGCTAAAACCAGAGTCAAAATAGTCACTGATTATAAAAAAGAAGTTCGGATCCAATGCTAAAAGGTATACGATAGTATGGTGAGCCCATAATGACTTTGATGATGTAGCAGCAATTGATTGGTCCTCGCACGCGAGCTCACACTCTCTACAGTAGATCCGTAAAAACCAAAAGACTATTGACTTTGATGGTTGACTGATGACATGTCATATTTCTATTGGACCGAATTGCAAGTGCACCATACACACGACTATAGGGAATCACATTCTAGAAGGTAGTTGACTTAACTTTGTTCGGCCTAATCAGAGCGCACAACGTGAGAAAATCTTGACGCTCCATTCTAAATTCATCATTTGGTCAATTTTTATTTATATTTTGTATCAATAGGGGACCTCCCCCCTAATTTGGAGATCCTGAAACCATTTCTGAGCTTAGATTTGGAAAATTCTCTCTCCATTGTTCTCAAATTCTTAGTTTAAATAAAATAGCTATTTCCTAGTAAAAGTCACTATGTCTAGCTAATTTAATATAGCTAGGGTCAAAGGTGATACTGTTGGTGTGAAAATTTGATCCAATTTTGGTAAATTTATCTTTTTTTTTTTGCTTTTTCCCCTTTGATTTTTGTGGAGTCTTTGACTCACTGTGAACAGACAGATGTTGTTTGGCATAGTGGGTATTTTACCCATATCTATCAGAGGGTGGTCAGTGGAGTGGAATACCTTCCCATAAATCTGGACTAAATGATAATAATTGGATCATATTTGAAATACCAACAGTGGATCCCTTAGCCGTATTTTTAATTTTAATTGATTTACATTTTTATAATAAGTTTAAAAATTAATCTAGATAATTAATTCTATAAAGACAAGTGAAAAACCTTCATTTGGTTCGACCAGGTCTTACCTGTTTAAATTATTACTATGACACTCTTATACTTGGGAGTAGGAACACTTCTTTAGAACGGTGACCAATTCTATACCCTCTAGGTTGGTTGTTTGTGAGAGATCAAGCACCAATTCTATACCCTCAATGTTGGTAAATTTATAAAGAGATTAGTCCCTTATTTTGATAGATGTTCATTCATGAACAATCACTTGTGGGTAGCCAATACTATGTAGGGAAAAAACGGTTTCAAAATGCAACGGAAGCGTGAGAAAATTAGAAATTTAGGGTTTGCGAATATAAAAAAAATTCCCTTTTAATAACAAGAACCTTAACCATAGATTAATTGATGTATATAAAAAGTATCGTACCTTTTTTTTCGTGACGATTGAACTAGCGTCGAATTGAATCCACAAGATCTTCCAATTCAATGTTGTACACAAAACCCTTTTGATGTAAAGGATACTAGTGTACTATCGAAAACAAAAACGTTCTCTTTTTCTTTCTTCTTGGCCGAATTCACACTATCTCTATGAGTTGGTCGAATTTTGTCCAGAGTAAGAAACAAATTTTTCTCCCTCAAAATTCTCTCTTGCTAGGCCAAATTCTCTTCTTGAAAATTGCTTAGCATGGCCGAAATTCCTCTCATAAAAAACCATAAAGCTGGCCGAAATTTCCAAACCTATATATAGGGTCATAAGTCCTCTCCTAAGAAGGATTTACTTGGTTGGCAAGAATCCTTTCCTTAGGCGGATTTATTTGGTAGTTAAGAATCCTTTTTTAAAAGGAATTCTATCCTCCTCATATATATACATAGCTGGCCGAAATTTCACTTATTATAATTAGGAGACTTAGTTCTTTTCCTAAGAAGGATTTACTTAGTTGTTAAGAATCCTTTCCTTAGGTAGAATTACTTAGTGGTTAAGAATCCTTTTCAAAAATGAATTCTATCATACACCAAGACTCCTAATCCAACTCAATAGTGTGTTTGTAACTATATTAAAGACTTCCTAATTTGATTAGATAAATAATTCATTTTATTTATCTACTTATCAAATATAATCTTTTACATTAACTATACTACCAACAATAGTATAGTTTTAGGAGACCATCTCCTACTAGGAAACAGATTTTGACTTTTAATTAATTAATTAATTAATCAACAAATTAATTAATTTCTATTTAACAAAATAATAAAATAAAAATAATATATTTAAGCTATTCTTAATAGCCTTGCCGCCTATACCATATATATGGGCCATATATTATTTTTCTTATTTTATTAAATCCATTGGACCTTAATAAAAAGTCCAGATGTGAACTAGGCCTATTCTTACAAAAAGAAACAAGTTCTCATGCCTTAATACAATTCTAGATGGACCTCTAAATTAGTCCGGTAGAATATATCAAGTGATCCATGCAAGTTCGTGTGGATTGGGGATCTTGGCGGGCTATCTAAATTTAAGCTCCAATAGACACAACCCAATCACAATCAACAAATGATTTACTTAGGTCCGATGTTTTTAATTTTAGTTCATTCCACTAAAGAACTAAAATTGAACTCTTAAATAAAGATAGAATAAGTTGATGTCATTCACTCATACCCTAGACAACCTTATTGGAGAAAGTGTATCCTCGTGAAGAATACCAGTAATGGCCAAGAGCTCATAGACCGCTTATAGCTCTCAAAGTTACCATCTTTACTCATATGACTGCATTTTGAACTTGGATATTTTGACTTGTCCAGAAGCGATGTTTCAATAGGCACTATTGAAAACTTAATATTAATATTTAATATCCAATCCCTCAAAACATCCATATGATTCTACTCTCATTCAAAAAATGGAGCCACGATGTCCATATCTATAAATGAAGTCCTCTGTCGATTAACGAATGAATACAACAAAACTATCAAGGATAGACTATGCTATATAATCGTACTCATTGATAGCTCAAATGATAACACTTGCAACCATAAGTCCATCATTTATCTCAGGATTGAGATAAACTCTCCGATTATCTTCAAATGAAAACTTTTATCCATTGACGGTTATAGGTAAAGTATTTCATTTTGTTCCTATTTAATGCACCCAGTGCACTAGATTGTTTGATTATTTTAGACTCATCATAAGACATTTGATCCCACTCAAATGCTAGCAAGAGTATCTATAACTTTGACAAGATAAAGACACCCAACCTTCTATCTTAAGTTGTGAATATTATTCAAGACTAACTAAAGAATTGTGTCTACCTCATACATATCTAGATGTATGAACAATTCTTCTTTTCTCATAGTCTTTTGACCTTATGATTATTTACTTTTGACAATTATAATAATTAAGCTATAAATGCTATAAGATTTGTTAAACTAGAAATCACTTTATTCATATTAAAAGATTGTTAATTACAATATTATACTCTTGCTATCGAGCATAATCCTAACATACTATACCCTCTTGATTGGAAACCAACAAGGGATATACAACCAATTCTTTACCCTCTAGATTGGTTACATTAAATTATTGTACTTTCATGGTAATTACCAATACACCCACTGTTTGCTTGTTGGATCCATCAACTCCCTAATCTTAACCATCACATTTTAACACTAGTTTCACATTAACACTAATTGCATGTTAGACTAACTAACATAATTGTATTTTTCATCTTAACTATTTACCTTTCAAAACCAAAACCATACATTTAGTTTTACATGCTTTATTTTTGTTTAGTATTAGTTAACTTTTTTTAGTCATATTGAATCCCCTTTCCCTGTGGATGACACCTGACTTGCCATTGTACTAGTTTTATAAAATTTTGAGGCATTGTTGTGGTTCTTTATAAATTTTGTTTTGATGTATGATTTCTAATGATAAAAACGTACACATCAGCCCACTGTGGGAATCTTACGGGGAACAACATCCTAAAACGTCTACATGAAAGATCTGAAACAGATAGAGAAAATTTTGAAACTAATAGAGAAGGATAAGAAGTACTGAATTAATGGAAAACTGGAGATAGCTAAATCAAAAGACAAAGGTCACCCAAAGGTAGATCATAGCCCTTTGAGAGAAAACCCTAGAAGCATAAGTTATAGTCGATATCCACCTTATAACATGAAAGGATGAAATAGATCAAGAGAACTCTCGGCTCACCCCTCCCCATAGAAGCAACAAAATAAAGAAATAACCAAATGCTTAGTGAATCGTTTAACATTCTCGAGCTTACTTACCTTAACACCAATAGGGAAAAGATATTATTGGCTATTCGAGACAATGCTATAAACCCCAACCCTAATGGTGACCCCCTAGGAAAATAGAAGATGGGTATTGATATTGTGGCTTTTCAAAGATTATAACTGTTGACGTCGATTTCTGGATGTATGGAAAAAGTCAACAAGAATTGGATTTTAGCTGTGATTTCAAAGAGAGAGAGAAGGAGAAAGTAATTGGATGCAATTTTTATGTGGAAAAACTCTGATGACCAGAGAAACGTCCACGGGTGGCTGAATAATCAGCCAAGCCAAAAATCCACTATTAGAAAGATTTACAACTCTCGATCTCTCTTTTTCTCTCTGTATTTTCTATATTCTGTGTATATTCTGTGCTGAGATTATGGGTCTATTTATATGTTCATAGAACCCTAATCCTCTTTGTACAAGTAATAAAAGATCTTTCTATTTAACTATGATTGGTTACTTGTTCGAAGTAGTCTGTCATTCTTTCCTATTTTGGAGACTTGTATTGAGATCGAATGGGACTCTAGTGATGTAGTCCAGTTAGGACTTATTTCCTTATAAAAGCATAGTCTTTTTGAAGAAAAAATTTTGTTGCCTGATATAGAACCCGTTCTATTTGGTATTCTATTCTTCTTGGAATTCCTCTTTGATATGGATATCTTCACGTATTTTAACGACTCGATTCGTGTAAGCTACGCGTTGGGTTTTTTATTCGGTTTTCTTCATGTTCATCCCGAGCAGAACACGATATTAGCTGGTCCCGAATGATGTCATCTGATCCTGAGTAGAAAATGTCATCAACAAGCCCTGAGCATCTTTAACTGACCCCGAGTAGTATATAACGTCATCTGACCCCAAGTAGTTTTTGTTCAATACTTGTTTTCTCGGGCTTCTCTTCTTTGGTGATGTCTTGTAATATATTTTCTGAATACCTATTTGGATGTCCACCTGGCAACTTTATCCTCTTTGTCAATGATGTGTATGTTTGATAAAATTTACATACGACAATACCCCCTTAAAATATTTTTGCCGAACAGGGTTTCATTCCGGGCAAAAGCATTTTAATCAACCCTTTAAGTTTTTCGTCTCTGTAACGCCAGGGTAAATGTCTTGTCATAATGGCGTGTCTTAATGGTGACCCTATAATTTCAATTTGCCTCCTCACGTGAGATCTCAATGATTGTAACGTTTTGGAGTTCTGACGGCCTTTAGCCAGTTCTTCTCTTAACACGTGTCCTCTACCGCTTTGTTTCTTGATGTCATTTATGAGAAGCGACCTATGCGTCTTCTAGTGCCCCGCCTACTTCATCAAAACAGATTTTTTCCAGCCTTGAGACCCTAGGGTTTCATGATATTATCCCTTTAAATTCTCCTATGAGGAATTGCGTTGGTTCATTCTCAGAGACTCAAACCAGAAGCTTTTCCAGCCTAGATTTCTTTATGTAGAAAGTCGTTATTTCTCCGTTGAAGATTTTGCATCAGATTTCTTTATTCAAGGTTAGTTTTAGTGAATCTATCTTCCTGTCATCGACTTTTTACTATAGCCCTCGAGGCACTTGATCGTGGGGATTTTCAACTGGTATCTTGCGCTCGAAGATTATTGGGGCAAATCCCCCCGGATGAACCTCTTTTTTAAGAAGTCGACATTTTTGGGCTTTACCTTGACGTCCATTTTAGTTATGTATCCAGTTCTGATTCTGATTATATTTCTGAATTTGTCGTTTCTAATCACTGGGCCACTTTGATCAAGGATGGGAAAACGTCAAAGTAAGAGCGAAGTTCATAAGCACAACCCGGGCAACGTTCGAATCAGGGAGTAGGTTATTAATGAGTAGGACGTTGAAGATGAGTTCAGAAAATCTCATGTTTCTTTCTCTGTCGATCGCCCGAGTGGGTTTGACATTAAACCGAACATGGTCGGGGTAGAAGAGATCAGAAAGTATCATGCCTGATTCGATTTGGATAATTCGGTTATTCTGGTTCCTGCTGGTGATAGAGCTACGTGGAACCCTCCCTCAAGCATAGTGGCAATCTATAGGTTCATGCTTTGCTGCGGCATTACTCTTCTACTCAGCCATTTATTGCCTGGCTTCTAGCTGAAGCGGGGATTGCTCCGGTTCAATTGGCCCCGAATAGCTACAAGATCTTGATGTGCATGCGGCGCATGTGGAGCCGAATAAACCTGTCACCGCCTTCCCAGAAAGAAATCAGGCACTTTTACACACTAAGGCAGTCTGGTAAGACAAGGACTTGTTTCCTCATGTCTAATCCACCAGATTGCTGGGTCCCCGAGGGGGCAAATGTGAATCGAGGAGTTGACACCTCTGATGAAGCCAAGAAGAAGGGCTTCGTATGGGGATTTCCTTCGTCCAACAAGTACTGGAAGAACAGTTGGTTTTTTACTGGAGGAAATATAGGTCTTGAAGTCACTCTCTCGGCTGGGGAAACCCGGAGGGTGTTAAAAGTTCCCCGTTTCTTCTGTTCCCCCGAGGCATGGAATAAGAAAAAACTTGAATTCAGCGATACTGAGCTGACCAGACTTGCTCGAGCAGCAGTTCGCACTCTGAAGAAGAGAATCAAGACTTATCTTTTTAACGAGAAAAAAATGATAGAACTCAGCTTCTTTAGCCAGATTTCAGGCTATTGCAGGCGATGTAAGTGATCTTTGCACACTCCATATATATATATACTGACATGATTCCCTTTTTCTTCTAAGTGTATGACTAGGACATCGTCTGAGATCTTCAAGCTCGTCAAGTGAAGTCGATTCTTCTAGCTCTTCGCCGTTTGTCTTTTCGATGATGTCTGCTCCGGCCATAGGTTTTGGGACAATACCCAGAACTTGACTACCTCCGTCTCGTGCAGCTAGTGAAACACACCCCATTAATCCCAAGTTACCTCCTCCATACACTAGGTGTATTTTTCGCTCAGCCAAAACCTTACCAAGATGAGTTGCAGCATCAACAAACTCTCTGTACTTCCCATAATTGGTGCCACCAAACACACAAATGTTTGTGAATCGTTTAGTTGAAGGTGATGCCATTAATGCACTCTCTGAATTTTTCTTTTGAATGTTTATGAGTGCTTGAAACAAAAAGGAAAGCAAATGCTTGTATTTATAGATCTTGAAAAGGTAACACAATGATACACCTATATGTATAGGGCGGCGTGTTTGTCAATGATATTATATCCAAATGGTTCAAAAATCAAAAGTAAACAACAATAATTACAAAAGACATTAAATGCAGAAGGAAAAAGATAATAAAAACAAAAGGATATTTATTGGTAGTTGTGATTGTGGCTCACATCTTCCTCTGGTTTTACGTCCAGAAACGGCTTCAACGCCCTCTATGGGTTGGGGATATGCTTCCCATCCAATTTTCTTATAAATTGGCAAACATGGTCTTTTAAAGTCAGATTCCCAAGACTATATTGTGCATATTCATTTTGAAATTGCGGCCATAATCGGTCAATTGCCATTTGCACATATCCACTAGGATGTGCATCAATAGTCATTAGGATATTATCCAGTGACTCCCTACGCAAACAATGCCTAATGAATAAAATTTTATCTTCCCGATTATTAGACACCATTCCTAAAGAACGACAACGTGTGTTGCAAGTTGTACGTGCACATTTGTGACAAGTAACCCCTAACTTTTTAGCTCTTCATTTTTTTACAAGGTTACTTCTTCCAAAACCAGGCATGTAAGATATAAATGAATCAGCAGACTCACCTGCTAGACGTACCTTAGCTTCGATCAACCAACGAATTTCAACAGGAATGTTGTTTATCTTCAGTAAGCGTAATCTTTCGGAACGTGCGTTGTAAATCTTTTTCAGAGCATTTTGGGGCAACGATGGGAAATGTTTTCGCAGGTTTGTAAAAATTTCATCCATGCCTTGTTTTGGGGATCAGTTATTTGGGAAACTGAATTAAACCAACTGGAATTGTCACGGAGTACCGTTATCCGCCACTTAACCGGGGTTATATAGAAAAAACACACCAAGCAAAAACTGAACCTAGAAATTAATCCTGTGAAAATTCAAAGACGTAAAAGCAAACAAAAACAAAAATAATAATTGTAAACACAAATAAAGTCAAAAGCAAAAGATTTGTTTACTCACCTTTGTAACAAGGGTCAAAAAGGACGGTTGAGTCTTTTTGAAAATCTGTATTTTCTAAGAATGGTTTCACACGTTGTCCATTTACTTTAAACACATTACCATTCCTAGGATTCTCAATGTCAAGGGCACCATATGGATACACGTGTTACACAACAAATTGACCACTCCATTTCGATTTCAATTTACCAGGAAATAAATGAAGTCGAGAATTATAAAGCAAAACCTTTTGACCAACTTCAAATGATCTTCTTAAAATTCGTCTGTCATGAAAGGTTTTAGATTTTCCTTTAAGAATTTTTGCATTTTCATATGCATCATTTCTTAATTCTTCAAGTTCATTTAATTGCAACTTGCGCAATTCACCAGCATCATTTAGATTAGAATTGAAAGCTTTAATTGCCCAATATGCTTTTTTCTCAAGTTCAACAGGTAAGTGGTAAGGTTTTCCATAAACTAAACGATAAGGAGACATACCCAAAGATGTTTTGAATGCAGTGCGGTAAGCCCAAAGTTCATCATTTAGTCTAAGAGACCAATCTTTTCGATCAGGGTTAACCGTTTTTTGCAAGATATGTTTTATCTCCCTATTTGCTAACTTAACCTGACCACTTGTTTGAGGGTGGCATGGTGTGGCAATTTTGTGTGTGACTCCATATTTCTACATTAAAGACTCAAAAGGTTTGTTACAAAAGTGTTTGCCTCCATCACTGATAATGGCTCGAGGGATTCCAAATCGACTCAAAAGATTTTCCTATAAAAACTTGATCGCTGTTTTGTGATCATTATTTCGATAGGGAATTGCCTCGACCCATTTTGACACATAATCAACAGCAACTAAAATGTACAAAAATCCAAATGACGGTGGAAATTGACCCATAAAATCAATTCCCCAACAATCAAATATTTCAATGACAAGAATGGGGTTTAAAGGCATCATGTTTCGCTTGGAAATGAATCCTAACTTTTGACATTTTTCACAGGTTTTACAAAATGCATGTGCGTCTTTAAATAAGGTGGGCCAATAAAATCCACACTGCAAGATTTTTGCAGCCGTTTTCTTTGAATAAAAATTACCACCACATGCTTCAGAATGACAAAATTCAATGACACTACTTACCTCATTGCCTGGAATACACCGTCGAACAATTTGATCAGGACAATACTTGAATAAGTACGGGTAATCCCAGTAAAAACGTTTTACCTAGGTCAAAAATTTATTTCTGTCCTGTGCATTCCAATCGAGTGGCATCATTCCTGTTGCAAGATAATTAACAATGTCAGCATACCAAGGCAAAGTTGTGATAGAGAATAAAAGATCATATGGAAAAGAATCATTGATGGGTGCTTTATCAAATGACGGATCAGTGGTGAGTCGTGATAAATGATATGAAACAACATTTTCAGCACCCTTTTTGTCCTTGATTGTGAGTTTGAATTCTTGTAGCAACAAAATCCAATGAATCAATCTTGGATTTGCATCCTTTTTAGACATTAAATACTTCAAAGCAGCGTGATCAGTAAAAATAATGGTTGAAGCACCAATCAAGTATGATCAAAATTTATCCAATGCAAATATCACAACAAGTAATTCTTTCTCAGTGGTGGTGTAATTCATTTGTGCAGTATTCAAAGTTTTACTTGGTAATAAATCACAAAAGGCTTACCTTCTCTTCTTTGTCCTAAGACAACTCCAACAGCAAAATCACTCGCATCACACATCAATTCAAAAGGTAATGACCAATCAGGGGATGCATGATAGGAGCAGATGTTAAAAGGTCAATTAATTTTTTAAAGGACTCTTGACACTCTTGTGTCCATTCAAAATTTGCATCTTTTAATAAGAGGTTACAAAGTGGTTTAGATACGACACTGAAATCTTTAATAAACCTCCTATAAAATCCTGCATGCCCTAAAAATGACCGCACATCTTTGACTGTTTGTGGTGATGGTAACTTTGAAATGACTTCAATTTTTTCCTTATCAACCTCGATTCCCTTAGATGACACAACATGACCTAAAACAATTCCAGATGTGGTCATATAATGACACTTTTCCAGTTAAGCACAAGTCCTTTTTCTATGCAACGTTTCAAGACTCTTTCCAAATTATTTAGACATTCATCAAAAAAATTTCCAAACACAGTTAAATCATCCATAAAAACCTCTAACAATGTTCAATCATGTCACTAAAAATGCTTAGCATGCATCGTTGAAATGTGGCTGGAGCATTAAACAAACCAAATGGCATTCTTCTAAATGCAAAGGTTCCAAAGGGACATGTGAATGTGGTTTTTTCTTGGTCTTCTAATGCAATGGGAACTTGATAGTATCTTGAATACCCATCAAGAAAGCAGTAGTAGGGATGTCCTGCTACTCTTTCTAAAATTTGGTCAAGGAATGGAAGGGGAAAATGATCTTTTCTAGTGGCATCATTTAATTTTCTATAATCAATGCACATGCACCAACTAGATGGAATACGAGTTGGAATTAACTCACCCTTTTCATTTTTAATAACAGTGATTCCAGATTTTTTTGGTACAACTTGTGTAAAACTCACCCACTTACTATCAGAGATAGGGTAGATAATTCCCACGTCAAGTAATTTAAGGACTTCGGTCTTGACAACTTATTTCATGTGTGGGTTAAGTCTTCTTTGGGGTTGTCGATATGTTTTAGCATTTTCCTCAAAATTTATTCGATGTGAACAAATCAATGGGTTAATACCTTTCAAATCTTTCAAAGTCTAACCAATTGCATTCTTATTTTTCTTTAAAACATGTAACAACTTACCTTCTTGCTCTTCTGTGAGGTTAGAAGAGATTACCACTGGGTAGGTCCTGTTGTCTCTAAGGTAAGCATATTTAAGTCCTTCTGGTAAGGGCTTCAAATCCACTTGAAGTGCCTTTTCTTCTGACACGTCATCTGTTTGTTCCAATTCTTCAAAATCTGAAGTGTCTCCTTCTTCTTCGACAACCTGTAAACAATCATCAATATATGAATGCATGCTTGACTCAGGTAAATTGATCAAACAAATTTCAGATGAGTTAAAAGAATCCTTTTGAACATGATCTTCAACAATGGTTTCAATAATGTCTACATCTTCATCTTCATTTTCATCATCAAATGGTTCTTTAGACATGTTGAAAACATTAAGCTTAATTTCCATATTTCCAAAAGACATGCTCATTATTCCATTCCTGCAATTAATCAAGGCATTAGAAGTAGCCAAAAATGGTCGGCCCAATATAACAGGGATTGATTGGTGCTCATTAACAACATGTTATGTTTCCAAGACAATAAAATCTACAGGGTAGATAAATTTAATGACTTGTACTAACACATCTTCCACTATTCCTTTTGGTATTTTAATTTACCTATCAGCAAGACAAAGTGTTGTTGAAGTCGGCTTTAACTCACCAAGTTTAAGTTGCTGATAAACTGAGTATGGGAGCAAATTTACACTAGCACCTAGGTCAAGTAAAGCATGCTCAATTTTACAGTTACCGATTATGCAAGAAATAGTAGGACAGCCAGGATCTTTATATTTCAAAACATTTTTATTGCAAAGAATGGAACTTACCTGTTCAGCCATAAATGCTTTCTTTCTTACCTGATGTTTCCTTTTCACGGTGCACAGATCCTTCAAAAATTTGGCATAGGAAGGTACATGTTTGATTGCATCCAACAAATGGATATTGATCTTTACCTGTTTGAAAATTTCAAAAATCTCTGGGGGAGGCATCAATTTCTGTGAATTTTTAAGTGCCAGAGGATATGAAAGTGTATGTGGGAATTCAATTATTTCTTCGTTAACAGTGGTTTCATCAACCCCTTCCTTACCCTTGGAAAATGACTCATCATCATTTTTACCAGATTCAAGAATAGGTTTTTCGATGACTTTACCACTACGAAGAGTGGTGATTGATTTGACTTGGTCTGGGTGTTGATTATTGTCATAGAAACTTGACTGACTCTTGGGATTTGGTTGTGGTTGAGATGGAAACTTACCTTTTTCATGTGTGGTGAGTGTAGAAGCAATATTTGCCAAAGTATCTTTAACATCTATCAAGGTTTGTGCAGTTTGGCTGTTAATGGATTCTTGCTTCTCAATGAATGAGTGTAAAGTGTCTTCAAGGTTTTTCCTATATGGTGGGACATAAGGTGCATAACCTTGAGGGTTTTGGAAATTCTGTTATGTTTGTGGATGTGGTGGACCTGGTGGTTGTGAAGACTGGGCTTGATTGTTGTTCCTCCAACTAAAATTTGGGTGATTTTTCCAACCAGGATTGTACGTTTGTGAGTATGGGTTGGAATTTGGCTTGTTGAAAGTGTGCAAAACATTGGCTTGTTCATAAAGGCAATCTTTTATGGCTGGCAAAGTTGGACAACTATGAGTGATATAATCATCAGAATCACATACATGGCATGTGATTTCTTATAGATATTTTACATGTTCACTCTTTTTAGTTTCTAAAGCTTCAATTTTCCTAGCTAGGGATGCGAATCTAGCTTGAAAGTCATGATCTTCCCTAAGATTGTAAATGCCTCCACCAGATGGAGATGGTTGTGGTTTGCTCATGGACTCATAAGAACCAATGGTGTCCCAATTTTGAGCACTTTCGATGATATTGTCAACGTATTCAAGTGCTTCTTCAGGACTTTTGTCACTGAACTTCTCATTACACATCATTTCAATGACTTGTCAACTTTGGGGTGTGAGTTCCTCATAGAAATGTGACACTATCCTCCATGTTTCAAAACCGTGATGTGGACAGACATTTAATAACTCTTTAAGCCTATCCCAACATTGGTAAAATGTTTCCCCAGGTTTTTGGGCAAATGAAGTGATTTGCCTCTTAAGAGAGTTTTTTCTATGAGGTGGAAAAAATTTCTTTAAGAACTGTTGTTGCATATCATTCCAAGTTTGGATTGATCCTGACTTAAGGTTTTGTAACCAAGTTTTAGCTTTATCTTTTAAGGAAAAAGGGAAAAACTTAAGCTTGATTATATCCATGCTAACATTTTGGTCAATGCAAGTGTTACAGACTTCCTCAAACTCTCTAAGATGCAAATATGGATTTTTAGATTCAAGACCATGAAAATTGGGTAAAAGTTGAATGATTCCCAGTTTAAAATTAAAGTGTGCTGCATTTGGTGGGAAAACTATGCATGAAGGTGCTCCAGTACGTGTGGGATTCATGTAGTCTCTAAGAGTTCTAGGTGGATTTGGGTTATTGTGTTGGTCATGGTCAACATAAGGCGGATCGTTGCTGTGTTGAGACACGTTGTCAAGGTTGTCTAAAAGGTTTTCGGCTTGGTTTCCTTCTGGATGTCTAAGTGGGTTTTCAGCCATGTTATTAGTGAATAAGGGTTACTGGAGATGAAATACTCAAAAATGAAGAAAATAAAATAAAAAATGATAAAAATAACAAGATGCAAAATTCTAGGGGTGTAAATGCAAATATACACAAGTGTTGGGGCAAAAGTATAAATAATTATAAATACAGGGACTTAAGTGAAAATATGATAATTACAGGGACTGATATGTAAAAAATGAAAAATAAAATGACCTTTATGCAAATGCAAACTAGATCTAAGCTAAAAAGCAAATAAAAAGTTAGAGGACTAAAATGCAAAAATGTGATTAAAGATAACAACGGTTTTTTTTAAAGTGGATGAAGTTTATGATTGAGATGAGTGATGCAAGATTAAATACAAAATAAAAATAAAGAAGATAAAAAAAAATAGCAAAACTAAAATAAAATTAAAAATAAATTACTACTACAAAGAAAAGGCGGACTTACCTCCCCGGCAGCGGCGCCAAAAACTTGACACGTCCTAAAGAAGTGTTCTTACTCTCAAGTATAAGAGTGTCAAAGTAATAAATTAACCGGTAAGACCGGATCGAACCACAGGGAGGTTGTTCACTTGTCCTTGTAGAATTAATTATCTAAATTAATTACTAAGTTTAAAAAAATGTAAATCAATTAAAATTAAAACTGGGGCTAAGGGATCCACTGTTGGTATTTCGAATATGATCCAATTATTTATATTTAGTATAGATTAATGGGAGGGTATTCCACTACATTGACCACTCTCTAATAAATATAGGTAAAAGTACTCACTGGGCTAGACAATATCTGTCTATCTACAGTGAGTCAAAAACTCCACAAAGATTAGAGGGGATAAACCACTCTCTGATAAATATGGGTAAAAGTACTCACTGTGCTAGACAATATCTGTCTATCTACAGTGAGTAAAAAACTCCACAAAGATCAGAGGGGAGAAAGCATAAAAATAATAAACTTACCAAAATTGGATCATATTTTCCATACCAACAGTATCACCTTTTGCCCCCGCTATATAAAATTAGCCAGACATAATTTAACTAGAAAATAGCTATTTTATTTAAACTAAGAATTTGAGAACAAAAGAGAGAGAATTTCATAAATATAACATCAGATTTGGATTCAGGACCTCTAAATTAGGGGGGAAAGACCCCCTATTTATACAAAATACGGATGAAAATTGACCATCAGATGAATTTAGAATGGAGCGCCCAGATTTTGCCACGTCATCAGTGAACAGTGACAGTGAACAGTAACCCATCCATGAGTGAATAGTACCGCATCAATGATTGAACAGTGAAATTCAACTGTGAACAGTGAATAGTTAAAATTACGAAAATGCCCTTCAGTGAACAGTGACCGTGAACAGTAACCTATCCATGAGTGAACAGTACTGCATCCGAGAGTGAACAGTAACGCATCATGAGTAAACAGTGAAAGTCAACTATGACTAGTAAAAGTTAATTGTTAACAGTAAAAGTCAACTGTGAACAGTGAATAGTCAAAATTATGAAAATGCCCTTCGTGGTCTTCTTAAGGTTTTTTGACGTTCTAAACTTGAAAACGATATTTGTTTTGCCATCTGACATCTCCATGAATCTGAATTTACCGAATTACCTCTGCAATACAAAGAAAAATACACTGATTACTACACAAACATTTATTTAAGCGAACGAACGAAATTATGTCTAAATTGAGGAATTAATCATATTGGAAGTGTAAAATTTTGATATTATCCCTTAGTTAACATACACTTTTCAGTGTTAATCATTAGGGAATGGATGCATTCAAGTATCATCCATAATGTTAAATCAATCCTAAGCATGCATCTATTAATAGCAATTACAAGCACTAATCCTACACCTTAATCACAATCTAAATTTATAGAAGTGATTTAAGAGAGGATTCAAAATGTCTGATGATGAGATTAATCACTCAATCATTTGTAATGAGTTAAGATAGAGAATCTCCTACAACATGGACAAAGTAAGTTCAGTAAGCATTGAAGATAACTTATTGCAATCAAACCACCCATTTCCATTGTGTGCATTTATTGAAGGATAAGTAGTTGTATCAAATACCATTCATAAATTGTCATAAATACATACATGCAAGCATTAGATAGTGAATAACATGTATTGATTACGAGAAAATGGTTTATCTACAAGAATCACATCTATTTGTAATAAATAAGGATTTAGCGACACATAGAAGACAATAAACAGAAAAGTACAAGAGAGAAAGATATCACTAAATAGTAGTCTTTTTGATCTAGAGTATTCCCCTTTTCAATCCAAGCATGAATTTCTTCTAAAGCAACTTGAAATAAGCTAATCTAACGGACTACATATAGTGTTCGGTTACTAAGAAAGTGCTAAGGAACTAGTGCAAGAATTGAAGAACTCTCTCAAAATTAAAACTAGATCTAAAATGTAAGTTGTTATTGGTGTAATTTGGAGAATATGACACATCAACAATAGACGATAATCAGGGGTGCCACATCACCAAAAGTCAGCAAGACTAAACCTACCTAAAATTGCAAAGATGACTTCGTAACATCCGGTTGGCAATGCCCGAATAATCGGGTCAAAACCTTTGGTCAGGATCAAACCACCGGTTAGGGAAAATGAAGTTTGGTCGGGATTGGTAGATGGTCAGTTGAGTGACATGTGGACAATATCAATTTCAATGCAATCACGACTCAAACACGGAGAAGAAGAGTCTGACTTGAATAAGGCATCAAGAAACACACTTTGATAAGGAAATAAACTTCTTTGTTGATAGCAATGTCAAGATTAGGCAAAAGACCTAATAAAATTGGAATACGATCGATGTGAAATAGGAAAGAAGAATAAAACGACTACAATAAAATAGAGTTTCATTATAATACTAGAATTTTACTTACTTGTACACCAAGAATTAGAGTTCAATAAATGTATAAATAGACCCTAAAAAGCAATAGTTATGAGAGTGCAATAGAGATTGAGGGTGTAATAATATAATTATAGTGAATTTTTCTCGCCGTCGCCGGTAATCGTGGATATTTCCCCATTTCGGGGTTTTACAACTTAAAATCTTACGTCTTGTTTGCTTTTTTTTTTTTTCAGTCCGTAGTTTGATTATCAATTAGTATTCACCTGTATGGTGCATGATTAATTAAACCTAATCCAAAAATCACCGTCAACAATTAGTGTTAGAAGGAGGGGAGATTTAACTTGTTTCATTCGTGGAACAACAATATGCAAACAACATAGATGGAAACAAGTCTCCACACGATATTGGTACCCCATATGGTGTCGACAACCCTAGTTTGACGAGTACTGACATCGTTGGAGGAAGCTTATCCTCCATGGCCCTAACTTCCACCAGAGAAGATGTAATAGCTTCAACCGATGCCATTCTCAGAGTTTTTCTAGATGAATTTTGGTAAATACAAGAAACCCTACGGAGAGTCATTGAAGACGCCGCTAGACAGAGATTCAACAAAACGGCCACTACTAGTTTAGCCTCGCCATATCAACTGTCTACTCCACTGGTGGCTTAAGACCCCATGATACGTTTTGAGATAGTGGACATGACTCCAGGAGCTCCACATAAGTAAGGTAGAGAAAAGATGGATGGTCTTGAGAGAAGAGAATACTCTCGAAGGAGGGACGATCACTAATGTGATCGGGATCACATAGAGTGTGGAAGTCTAGAAAATCATGAGGTAAGAGAACAAAAGAAGTCCAGTTTACATGATAATGCAGGTAAGTATAAGGAAATAGGAGCAGGGTATGAACAAGAAGACAAATATGATGGTCGTAGGCATAATTTCTTATTGGCTTCGACTGATGAGGATGGTTCTCCAAGATGGCGTAAAGAAACTTCTCCTACGGTTAAGTACAATCTTCGTGATGCCCAGGTTGCAGGATGAGTTTCTAGAGATCCCTATAGCCTTACCATTCGTCATAGATTCGATGAGAACAGATAACCGGAGGGTGAATGAGAAGTTTTATTGAGGAGAATAGAAGCCCTAGAGCGAAGACAGAGTCGGGGAAATCTGTTGATCGGTAACTCCGACGGTCCATTCGTGAAATCCATAAGGCAAGCTTGCCTTATAGAAAATTTTAGGATGTTGCATGTGGAGCAGTTTAAGGCAAACACTATTGGGATTATTCTCGATAGCAAGAGTATAATAATGTATTTGATAATCTTTACATATTAATAAAGTGATTTCTAGTTTAACAAATCTTATAGCATTTATAGTTTAATTATTATAATTGTCAAAAGTAAATAATCATAAGGTCAAAAGACTATGAGAAAAGAAGAATATTCATACATCTAGAAATGTATGAGGTAGACACAATTCTTTAGTTAGTTTTAAATAATATTCACAACTTAATATAAAAGGTTGAGCACCTTTATCTTGTCAAAGTTGTAGATTCTTTTGCTAGCATTTGAATGGGATCAAATGTGTTTTGATGAGTCTAAAATCATCAAAGTGTTGTGTCTTTGGGCAAAATAATCTAGTGCACCAGGTGCATTGAATTGGATCACAATGTAATACTTTATCTAGAACCGTTAATGGATAAAGTTTTTTATTTGAAGACAATCAAAGAGTCTATCTCAATCCTGAGATAAATGATGGACTTATGGTTGCAAGTGTTATCATTTGAGCTATCAATGGGTGCGATTATATAGCATAGTCTATCCTCAAGAGTTTGGTGGTTTTCATTTGTTAATCAATAGAGGACTTTATATATAGATGGACATCGTGGCTCTATTTATTAAATGAGAGTAGAATATCATCATAAGGATGTTTTGAGGTATTGGATACTAATTCTTAACGTTAAGTTTTCAATAATGTCTACTGAAATATGACTTCTGGACAAGTCAAATCCTAGTTCAAAATCTGGTAATATGAGTAAAATGGTAACTTGGAGAGCTATACGCCGTCTATGAGCTTTTGGCGATTATTGATATTCTTTACGAGGATACACTTTCTCCAATAAGGTTGTCTACGGTACGAATGAGAAATAGTAACTTATTCTATATTTATTTAAGATTTCAATTTTAGTTCTTCAGTTGAATAAACTAAAATTAATAGATCGGACCTAAGTGAATCATTTGTTGATTGTGATTGGGTTGTGTCTAGTGGAGCTTAAATTTAGATAGCCCGTAAAGATCCCCAATCCACGCGAACTTGCTTGGATCACTTGATATATTATACCAGACCAATTTAGGGGTCCATCTAGAATTGTATTGAGGCATGTGGACTTGTTTCTTTTTGTAAGAATGGGTCTAGTTCACATGTGGACTTTTTATAAAGGTCAAATGGATTTAATAAAATAAGAAAATAATATATTGGCTCATATATATGTGTTGGGCGGTAAGGTTATTTAGAATAGCTTAATTGTATTATATTATATTTTTATTTAATTAAATGAAAATAAATTAATTTGGCTATTAATTATATATTTAATTAAAAGTCAAAATCTTTTTCCTAGTAGGAGATGGTCTCCTAAAATTATACTATTGTTGGTAGCATAATTAATATTAAAGACTATATTTGATAAGTAGATAAACAAAAGGAATTATTTATCTAATCAAATTAGGAAGTCTTTAATATGATTACAAATACACTATTGAGTTGGATTAGGAGTCTTGGTGCATGATAGAATTCCTTTTTGAAAATGATTCTTAACTACCAAGTAAATCCACCTTAGGAAATGATTCTTAACTACCAAGTAAATCCTCTTAGGAAAAGATTAAGTCTCCCAATTGAATTCTATAAAGAATTCAGCCAGCTATATATATAGAAGGATAGAATTCCTTTTAGAAAAGGATTCTTAACTACCAAATAAATCAATCTAAGGAAAAGATTCTTGCCAACCAAGTAAATCCTTATTAGAACAGGATTTACGATCATATATATATATATGTTTGGAAAATCGGCCAGCCCTAGTTTTTCAAAGAGAAGAATTCGGCCACCACAGAAATTTGAGGGAGAAAAATTTTGATTTTGCTCTGGACAAAATTCAACCAGCTTAAAGAAATAGTGTGTGATTCGAGAAAGAAGGAAAGGAAGAAAGAACGTTTTGTTTTTGATAGTATACTAGTAGCCTTTACATCAAAAGGTTTTGTGTACAACATCGAATCAAGGTTCACGTGAGTTTCAATCAAATTGATTGATAATTCACAAGTGACCTAACGTTCTTAGTTTTCTTCTTGGAGGATTATTGTAACTAAAAAAGAAGAAGATTTTGTTTGTTTCCATCATCAGTTATATAATTAAAGGTGAGGGAGCCCATACTCCTAGGTGATTCACATTCACGATTGGATTGGAAGATCTTACGGAATCAATTCGTCGATTGTTCAATCATCACGAGAAAAATGTATGACACTTTTTATATACATCAATTAATCTAGAGTTAAGGTTCTTGTTATTTAAAAGGGACATTTTTTTATTTATACCGAAACCCTAATTTTTAAATTTTTTCTACGCTTCCGCTGCGCGTATTTTCCCTACAAAAATTGACCCTCAAGAGCACGTCATAGGGTATCAGAATGCGATGGCACAATATGATTATGACGATGCCCTCATGTGTATAATGTTCCCTTAGAAATTAGGGGCTCATAGGTCTAGATGGCATGGCATCCTCTTCGGGGGATAAATCAGGAACATTGAGGAATTGATACAAGCCTTCACCAGGCAATTTATGGGGAACATTCATTAGAGGAAATCAATATCTGCCTTATCAACTTTGAAAAACAAGGAAGGATGAGAAGTTAAAAGGTTACGTAACCGGGTTTTTCCAGGAAGTATCTGAGGTGCAAGATCCAAATGACATCACGGTGGTGGCTACATTCATCAATAGCTTACAGCATATGCAGTTGTCGCTAAGCATAAGACAGAAGGGACCGACCATGTGTGCAAACAAGCTAGATGATATGGGAGGATATGAGATGGTAGAAGATGAACATATAGCCTATGTAGGAGAGCTCATTCATGGTGGCAGGCCGAAAAACAACCAGATATCTAAGGATGGCAGTTCGAAGGGTAGCAGTTGTAGGGAAAAATCGGTTCAAAATGCTGCGAAGCATATAATACGGGTTTTGTATACTTTAAATAATTTCCCCTTGAATAGAAAGAACCTTAACCAGATTAATTGACGTATATTAAAAGTATCATATTTTTTTTTTCATGATGATTGAACTAGAGCCGAATTGAATCCGCAAGATCTTCCAATCCAATCGTGAACGTGAATCACCTAGGAGTGTGGGCTCCCTTTCTTTTAATTGTATACCTTAGGCTGGAAACAAACAAAATCTTATTCTTTGTTAGTCACAATAATCCTCCAAGAGAAACCCAAAAAAGTCCAGTCACTTATGAATTATCAATATATTTGATTGAAATTCACATGAACCTTGATTCGATGTTGTACACAAAATCTTTTGACGTAAAGGCTACTAGTGCACTATTGAAACCAAAACGTTCCTCTTTTCTCTTTTCCTTGGCCGAATTTAATACACAATATCTATGAGTTGGGCGATTTTTTTTTTTTAACTATATATATAAAAAAAAACTTATCACACCAAAAATTAGGAATTGGTTGAAATTCTATATAGGAGTATCTATAGATGGCCGAAAATCCTCCTAGAAAGAGGATTTCTACATCATCACGACTTCTATCAAAATTTGGATTCAATCCTTGTAAAATTGGACTTCTTTTACACACCAAGACTCACAATCTATCTAAAATAGTGTATTTATTCAATAACAAACTATTGAATATAAATTAAATTGTGACTAAATAAAAAAAACTTCCTTTTAGAAATCAAATACGTCCTAATTTGACTAGATAAATAAATTCTTATTATTTATCTACTTATCAAATATAATATTTTATACTTATCATAATACCAACAATAATATGAATCTAGGAGACCATCTCCTACTAGGAAAAAGATTTTGACTTTTAATTAAATAATTAAATAATTAACAAATTAATAAATTCCATTTAATTAAGTAATAAAATGAAAAACAATATAATAGGCTATTATATATAGCCTTAGCCGCCCAAGCCAATATATATGGACCAAATATTATTTTTCCTATTTTATTAAATCCATTAGACTAACTAAAAAGTCCACATGTGAACTAGACCATTCTTACCAAAAGAAACAAGTCCACATGCCATAATACAATTCTAGATTGACCCATAAATTGGTCCGGTAGAATATATCAAGTGATCCATGCAAGTTCGTGAGAATTGGGCATCTTTGTGGGCTATCTAAATTTAAGCTCCAATAGACATAACTTAATTACAATCAACAAATGATTCATTTAGGTCCGGTCTATTAATTGTAGTTCATTCCACTAAAAACTAAAACTGAACTCTTAAATAAAGATATAATGAGTTAATATTGCTTATTCAAACCCTAGACAATCTTAACGGAGAAAGTGTATCCTCGTGAAAAATACCAGTAATCGCCAAGAGCTCATTGACCGCCTATAACTCTCCAAGTTACAATATTAATAGACACTATTGAAAACTTAACGTTAAGATTTAATATCCAATTCCTCAAAGCACCCATATGATGATATTATACTCTAATTTATTAAATGGAGCCACGATGCCCATATCTATAAATGAAGTACTCTATCGATTAACAAATGAATACCACCAAACTATTGAGGATAAACTATGCTATATAATCGTACCCGTTGATAGCTCAAATGATAATACTTGTAACAATAAGTCTATCATTTATCTTAGGATTGAGATAGACTCCTCGATTGTCTTCAAGTGAAAACTTTTTTCCGATCAAAATTCTGTATAAATTATTTCACTGTGATCCTATTCAATGCACCGAGTGCACTAGATTCTTTTGCCCAAAGACACCACACTTTGATGATTTTATACTCATCATAACACAATTGATCCCACTCAAATACTAGCGAAAGAATCTACAACTTTAACATGATAATAGTGCCCAACCTTTATCTTAAGTTGTGAATATTATTCAAGACTAACTAAAGAATTGTGTCTACCTCGTACATATCCAGATGTACGAACGATTCTTCTTTTCTTATAGTCTTTTGACCTTATGATTATTTACTTTTGTCAAATATAATAATTAAACTATAAATGCTATAAGATTTGTTAAACTATAATCACTTTTTTAATATGAAAAGATTGTCAAATACATTATTACACTCTTGCTATCGAGCATAATCCCAACAATCTCCCACTTGCTCTATTGCAAATGTGTGATATCTCTTATCCCCATATTCTCCAGGTACCCATCAAAACTCTTTATTAGAAGAGCCTTTGTAAAGGGATCCGTTAGATTTTCTACTGACGCGATCTTGGTTATCGTCATGTCTTCTCTATGCACAATTTCCTTAAAATGTTTGTACTTTCTTTCAATGTGTTTCCCTCTCTTATGACTTCTTGATTCTCTCAAATTACCCACTTATCCACTATTGTCAAAGTAAATAGTGATTTGCTTATTCGCATCAGGAACCACTTCCAAATCAATCAAGAATTGGCGGAGCCAGACAGCCTCTTTAGTAGCCTTGGATGTAGCAACAAACTCATCTTCCATGGTTGAATCAACAGTACAAGATTGCTTAATACTCCTCCATATGACTGCCCCTCTTCTAAGTGTTAACACAGATCTTGATGTTGATCTTCTGTAGTCAAAATTCGATTTCCTGGAAATCGAAATCTATATACCCAATGAGAATTAAATCCCCTCCGGCGTATACAAGCCTATAGTCTCTTGTTATCTTGAGATGCTTGAAAATATGCTTGACTGCCGTCCAGTGATCTGGTTTAGTCTAGAACACTGCATACATGAGACTTCCAATTGCCGAGGCATATGTAACCCTACTCATGAATTGCTCTTTGTGCTCATTCTTAGGAACTTGTTCTTCAGAAAGTTTGATTCCATATCTGAAAGGTAACATACCGGTTAATGGAGAATTTAATCTAGGTGAGAAATCCCGATTAACACCCTCGAGACCACTACCACATAGGTGGTGGCCGGGGTTGGTACCTTAGGTGCCTAAATTGATTGAATAAAGATGGATGTGTAAATATAAATGCAATGAAGACGGGAATGTAATGGATTTATTATCAACTTTGAATATTGTACAAAAAGACTCTTATACACTCTTAATCTCTCTAGGATACAGTAGGGTGGCAGCCTCGTACCTGTCGAATAGTAGATAATAGTGTTATAGAATTTAAGCCGAAGTTCAATCTCCCTCCCTCTTTTTCTTCTCCCTCTTTTTCTCTATCCTCCTCTTTTTGTTGTTTACATTGGGCATATTTATACATGGTCCTAGTAGTTAAAACCAGGAGTGAATCTCCCACAACGATTCTGAATCTGTTCCTTCCTTATCGGGCGAGATCTCTTATTTGAAAGTCATTGACTTTGCATTAATAATGGATTCGATAATATCTTTGGAGGAGATAAGTTTGTTTCCTTTTTGGACTCAATCTCTTGTATTGAAAATATAAACACGGTTATATGCTCAAGGCTAACCTAGAGGGGGGGGGGGGGGGGTGAATAGGTTAGACAACTTTTTCGACTCCCTTAGAAACAAACAAAAGTTTTTCCCTTTAGATTTCTTGTATCACAATATATATATATCAATTAAATACACTTAACCAATATATAAAACAAGTAAAGTGTGATACAAACAAGTAATGGTAACACATACATAATCTATATCATAGAAAGGAAGTCAACTTACATAAAGAGTTCGATCCTTAGTACTCAAATAACAAGTACAAATATAAGAGAGATAGGGATAGAGAAAGGTTGACACAAGATATAACATGGTAAACCTCCGAAGAGGAAACATCCACAGGTTAGCAACCACCGGCAAACAAAATCCACTAGTAGATAAGACAAGTACAATCTCTCAAGTGACCCCTTCACCTAGAAACTACCCTCCTATCCTACTCACGAAGATGTCGCCCTCATGCTCAACAATCTGAGGCCTCACACCTCTTGTCAAGACTTTCTCGCTCACCTTACCGGATCCTCACGACCCAAGGCAAGACTTCTTGCTCAACTATCCAAGTCCTTTTGACTCTAGTCAAGACTTCCTCGCTCACTCTTTTCGGATCCTCACGATCCTAGGCAAGACTTCTTGCTCGACTATCCGAGTCCTCCTAACTCTAGTCAAAACTTTCTTGCTTGACAATCCAAGGTCTCGCACCTCTTGCCAAGACTTACTTGCTCAACAACATAGGTCTCACACCTATTGTCAAGACTTCCTTCTCACAAGGTATCTAGGTGATCATGAATGTAAAATAAAAATAAGCACACAACATAGAATGTTATGATCAACTCATCCTATGGAAAATACTAGACATGAGCATGAATTCACAAAACAAATGTATTCTAGTCAATCATGCATGTTTAAATCATCTAGATCATGTAAGATATGTTCAACATTAATTACAACCTAGATACATGCATAGATCTAAAACTTGAATCACAAGATATGTTAAATTAACACATAATAAAGTTTAAACTACATAAACCACAAACATGCTAAAATCATATGACAAAGTCATTTAGATTAAAGCTAAAGTTGTAGAGCATATTCCTATACATAGATTCAAAAAATCACATGAATAACTCAAAAGAACATAAGCACATGTATTAATGTGAGAATTCGGCCAAGAGAGCTTAATACATGTGAGGAACTATTTTTCATAACATCAATCAATCAAAGATCATCAAATAATCCTAGAATCAAAGCTAGCACAATACAATCCCAAACATGTGAAAAAATAAGCAAAATCAAAACCTAACTCAACATGTAAGATTTCAATTGAAACTCAACCTAGCTTTAAAAGAGTTCAAAACTCAAATCAAAATGCTCACAATACATATATATATGTTGAAGAAGAAAACCCTAGGCAATTGACCATGTTTTAAAATAAAAGTTTGAGAGAAAATCAATACCTTAGTTGATTTAGGTGCAGTCCCGTTTTTGTGTATTTAGACTCCAAAAACATTAATAAAACTCACTTAAACCTTCAGAGAAAGGATGGAAGATGAATAGACAAACACTCTCAACTTTGAATCTCTCAAATCGAAGTTCAAATGAAGAAGTTATTGTGTTTGGAAGGTGAGAAAATAAAGAGAGAAGTTTTGCACACAAGTTTAAATTTCTTCGTAGAATGAAATGTGAGAGTGAAGAGGAATATAAAGAAGAGGGAAAGAATGAAGCAAGAATGACCAAATTGCCCTCCTTTGTTACTGCTTCCCTGAGATGGCATGTGGGCATCTCGGGGCAGCAAGGTGTACCAGCCGAGATGGCCACGCGCCTTCTCGGGCTAGCACCAATGGCTGGCCTTTGGCCGTGGTGCAACTCCCTTGCATTCCTCACGCGTTCTTCCACTGTTCTCTGGCCTCCGAACTCGGAATTGGAATCCGTTTGCGGATTAAAAACTGTAACTCTCTCATGGACATGGAAATACAAGATACTCAACCCAGACAATAATAATTTGACTCGATATATGAAGACGAAGACAATGTATGCAACATGAGTTGAAAGTGTAGTATCTTTTGACTTAGAACTTGAAATCAATAGTATGAGTAACCGAAATGACCCGAACTCAATCAAGAATGATTTAATACTAAATTCAAGTTCAATATCCATGATATACAAATATATATACAAACAAACACAATTCACACTAGAATGCAAACTACATAGAGATAGTCTCAAATCATGCATTTTCAAAAACATGTTATTTCCATACCAATGCATGAACATTCATCTTCAAGTGTGTGAATGTGTTATACATGGTGCACAACGATGCAGGGACACATATGAATGAATTGTATGTGTGTGCCTATAATGGTGCACAACGATGCATGGACATATATGAATGAATTGTATGTGTGTGCCTAAGCCTTGTAAGAGAAAGATAAGGTCTTAGTATACCTTTGTAGAATCATATTGCATCCTTTCTATTTGAAGACTTTGAACTTGCTTTTACTTGTTGTTCATTCTTCTTTGAAGCTTGAATCATCAAGTATCTAAACAACTAAATCATTACAAGTAAACATCATTTTGATATGGAATTAATGCCAACACAAACTAAAACCTAACATCTTGCGTTACAAGTAGGCAGATTTAAAAAAATTGTTGGTCATGTCGAGCCCCATCCTTGATGGTTCTGAAGCTTGATGACCTTTCCTCACTTCTACGATGTTGTTCTATGGCTCGCCCTTAGGACCCGGGGTTCATTGACTGGTGAACTCGGACTTTGATTTAGGTTAGGACAGTGGAAAATTTCTTTTTGGTCCCTAGCCAAAAATTTCTATTAACAGAAGTTCCCTCTGTTTTGAACACCAGTGATTGAGTTTGGGTTGGAGTTAGATTTCCTATTTTAATTGGGAAATTTTTCCTCCCATGTCGTTATTAGTATCTCGACAAAATCCTTACATTTAATGCTTGAGTGACATGGCATTCGCAAACCGGTACATCTTTTAAAATAATCCAGCCATGTTACGACTATCCCCACGTTTTGAGGTGATCATACCGAAGATTTCGTTAACGTCACTACCCCCTTCGCTTCTATTTATACCCAACCGTTTTACCACTTACCTCACACTTTCTTTCAAATTTCAAATTTTTAAAAATCCCTCTCTTTCGCTAACTTTGAAAAGCTCTTCATTGTTTTCTTTGTTCTTTAAGCCCTACATCTGATAATGTTGTAATTCGCTAACAATATTGAGGCTACGGTAGAGGACACTGGTGCCCCTAACTATGTTCCTAGGAAACGGGTGTGAGAAAACTCCAGCGATAAGGATGCTTCCCAGCATAATCAGCGCCACCGCTCTTCTAGGAATGTTTCGATAGGCTCCGTCTTCTCTAATCAACCTGACAACCCACTGAACTTAGTCGATGAAGTTTCCGATGGAAAATCTAGGGATACTGCTGCTGGGAGGGGTCAAGTTATGGTCGTTGATCCTCCTCTAGAGAGGCTTCCTCCCTATGATTTTAGGGTTATCCCAGATTCAACTGTTGATCTAAAATCAATCGGCCACCAGAGGTCCTAGTACAGTATTTCTGACAGCGTCTCCTTCACCGTTCCCTACAGAAATTATGACGTCTTTAATCCAACCAAAGGCATGCTTTCGATCTATGTGGCAGCTTTTGAAAATGGGGTCAGTCTTCCTCTCCATCCTACCCTTCAACGGGCTCTCAGTGCCCTACAACTAGCTCCCTTCCAGTTGACGCCCGGTTTTTAGAGACATCTGATCGGCTTTCTCATGCTGTGGAGGGAACAATGCGAGCTAAGCAAGGTCACCAGGAGCTTAGTGCTGAGGAGCTGGCTTACCTTTGTCAATTCGAGAACCTGGCTGGAGTTCCCCGAGGTCAGTTCTATGCAAAAGTAAAGATTAAGCTCAACTTTATCATCCCTGGCCCTTCACGGAAGGACCTAACATAGAAGGAGGAGTGGATCCTAGCGGGGGATGGTTATGGTAGCTCGATATTTATCGGCAGGCGAGAGTATGAGGTTCCCACGACTTTCATGACAAACCATCCTGGGATCGGGACTCCTTGCCTGCTGAATCTGAAATCCTTTAAGGGGTTTTCCTTGCCAGGAACTATCTGAACCTGAAGTTCCTGACTACTAATTCCTTCGATTCTCGTAGGGTGAATCGATACCTGTGGAACTCTGATGCTACTCCTCTTAAGTAACATCAAGTCATTATGCTTTATTCCATTAGTTAGCTCATTTCAAAGTTTTTTTTAATAGTTTTTGTTGTTGCCCCAGCTTCCCGCGAAGCCCAACAAGCTCGCACTCCTCCCGTTTTGCCAAATCGAATCAAAAAATCCCTCTGGCTTCCTTGGAGAAAGAGGGGTTAACTATTCCAACTAGGGCTTTATCTGCTCTTACTCCGTCCTCCTCCTAGCAAAGGTCCAAGATGTTGTTCCTCGCATCTCGGGTTACCATGGTGCGGGGTAAGGGGGCCTCTGTTTCTCAAGCCGCTGACGTTGCAATGACAACTCCTGCTTCAGTTGTAACTACTCCTGCTTCTGTTCATGTCACCATCTCTTTGAACTTGCCAGACACTTCTATCTCTCCATCTACATTCTCAGCCCCCCAAGCTTCAAAGGACCCCAAGGCTGGTGTTGAAGGGGTTTCCCCGTGTCGCCAAAAAAATCAGTCCGGCTCTGCCTCCCTATGCGATGTCTTAGGGCAATTCATTGCTTCGTAGCCCTAGGGTAGTCTTTCTGTGATGGCTTAATGCTCGTAGATATTCTGATCACTAAGGGATCTGTCCTCTTCGCGGAGGTAATCAACGTCTTTTATCTTCTCCTGCAATGGTTCGGTTCGTCACTTTCTAATTTGAACTCTTTTACAGGCCTTCAAATTCAAAGTGGCCATAGGCCCCTAGGTGGATTTTCTCTGTGATCGGGCAACCAAAGCTAAGGCTGAAGCTGAGCGGGCCATGGAGTTATTGGCAGGCTCAAGACTTAGTACAACAGATGGCCTCTAGTCAAAGGGGGATGGAGGCAGAGCTGGCCGAGCTTCGCTGTGATCATGAGAGGATGAAGAGGTCCCTTGACTTAAAAAGCCTTCGTTTTGAGCATCGAACTAAGCAGAGGGACTTCTGGAAGGCAAAAGCAAAAACACTAGACATCAAGAATTAGACCTTGCACGCTCAGGTAGCCAAGCTGCAAGCGGAGTTGGGCGTTTCCTTTAGCAACGGGTATTTCTATGCCTCCTTCCAGGTTGCTGAAACTCTACCTCTGCCCTTCGACCTATCCATCATTACCGACCGGGATAGGGAGAAAATAATGGCCAAGGTTACAGAGATGTCTCATCCCAAAGATGATGAATTGAGTCCTTCTAATATTGCTGGAGCTGAAAGGCAGCCAGCAATGTCAGACCTTCCTCCTCCTCCTCCTCCCGTCTTCTCAGCATTAGGTCCCAGAAACCCTCAATGAGGGTTCGGCTCGTGGAGCATGAAGGAGACCATTCAAAAGCTCGAGACCCTTCTATAGTGTCTTCAAGGGAAGAGCATAGGTGAGAGAGAGCATGACAGAGTCAATGGCCACCCTTCTCGATCAGGCTATCCTACCTGAGGTTATAGTGGTGGTTAATGAGGTCTTGAAGGAGGACCTAGTTAAACAACAGGCAGTCGGGGATCCTCCGATGGAAGAAGTAGCAAAGATGGCCAACCAAAATGAGCATTTGTAGAAAAAAAACGGTTCAAAACGCAACGAAAAAGTGAGAAAATTTAATAAAATTAGGGTTTGTGTATATAAAAAAATATATTCCCTTTTAATAACAAGAACCTTAACCCCACATTAATTGATGTTTATAAAAAGCATCGTACCCTTTTTTTCGTAACGATTGAACTAGCATCGAATTGAATCCGTAAGATCTTCCAATCCCATCACGAACGTGAATCACCTAGGAGTGTGGGCTCCCTTTCTTTAAATTGTATGTCTGAGGATGAAAACAAACAAAATCTTCTTCTTTGTTAGTCACAATAATCCTCCAAGAGAAAAGCCAAGAACGTCCGGTCACTTTTGAATTATCAATCAATTTTATTGAAACTCGCATGAACCTTGATTCGATATTGTACACAAAACCCTTTTGATGCAAAGAATACTAGTGTACTATCGAAAATAAAAACGTTCCCTCTTTTCTCTATGCTTGGCCGAATTCTTCACAAAATGAGTTGCACGAAGTTTTTTTTACTATAACAATAAAAAAACAAATAAAAAACAACTTATCACACCAAAAACTAAGGCCTGGTCAAAATTTACAAGTAGTATATATATAGGAGACCAAATCCTCTCCTAAGAAGGATTTATTTGGTGGTTATGAATCCTTTCCTTAGCTAGATTTACTTGGTGGTTAAGAATCCTTTTCTAAAAAGAATTATATCCTTCACCAAGACTCATAATCCAACTCAATAGTGTATTTGTAACCATATTAAAGACTTTCTAATTTGATTAGATAAATAATTCCTTTTATTTACCTACTTATCAAATATAGTCTTTAATATTAATTATACTACCAACAATAGTATAATATTAAGAGACCATCACCTAATAGAAAATGATTTTGACTTTTAATTAAATAATTAATTAATCACCAAATTAATTAATTTCTATTTAATTAAATAATTAAATAATATAATATAATTAAGCTATTCTAAATAGCCTTGCCGCCCAACATATATATATATGGGTCAATATATTATTTTCTTATTTCATTAAATCCATTTTACCTTTAAAAAAAGTCCACATGTGAACTAGACCCATTCCTACAAAAAGAAACAAGTCCACATACCTCAATACAATTCTAGATGGACCCCTAAATTGGTCCGGTAGAATATATCAAGTGATCCATACAAGTTTGTAAAGAATACCAAGAATCGCAAAGAGCTCATAGACAGCCTATAGCTCTCCAAGTTACAGTATTTACTCATATGACCACATTTTGAACTAGGATATTTTTACTTGTCCATAAGCCATGTTTCAATAGTTACTATTGAAAACTTAACGTTAAGATTTTATATCCAAAACTTCAAAACTTCCATATGATGATATTCTACTCTCATTCAATAAATGGACACACGATGTCAATATCTATAAATGAAGTCCTCTATCGATTAACAAATGAATACCACCAAACTATCGAGGATAGACTATGCTATATAATCGTACTCATTGATAGCTAAAATGATAACACTTGCAACCATAAGTCCATCATTTATCTCAGGATTAAGATAGACTCTCCGATTGTCTTCAAATGAAAAACTTTTATCTATTGACGGTTCTAGATAAAGTATTTCACTGTGATCCAATTCAATGCACCTTGTGCACTAGATTCTTTTGCCCAAAGACACCACATTTTGATGATTTTAGACTCATCATAACACATTTGATCCCACTCAAATGCTAGCAAAATAATCTACAACTTTAACAAGATGAAGGCGCCCAACCTTTATCTTAAGTTGTGAATATTATTCAAGCTAACTAAAGAATTGTGTCTACCTCATACATATCTAGATGTATGAACAATCTTTCTTTTCTTATAGTCTTTTGACCTTATGATTATTTACTTTTGAAAATTATAATAATTAAACTATAAATACTATAAGATTTGTTTAACTAGAAATCACTTTATTAATATGAAAAGATTGTCAATTACATCATTATACTCTTGCTGTCGAGCATAATCCTAACAGCATCCAATGGAAGGATGAGCAGGGGGCGAGGTCCACTAGGAAGGGGGATCAACAGAAGGGAACCATGAGGAAGCAGGAGCCTGATATAGTTTATTCACAACTTGTTTTTTCTGCCCGGAAAGGGGGGTGGTCACCTCGCTTTATTCATTCCATGTTTAATTAGTTTTTTCATCTTCATTCATTCAGCTTGAGTAGCCCGGAACCGGAGGTTGGGATCCCTGCTTGATAACTGTAGCCTTTCCAGGGGATAGGCTCCCATTTCATTAACAAAAACTAGCTTTATATTTCATTAATGTTTTCTTCAATGAATTTTAACATGGCCGACATCCTCTTGCTTCATTCCTGATCTTGACCAAGATGCGACCTCTGAATTTACTTGACTAACTTGAATCTTGGCAAAGATAATGAGATATAAAATTTTGTTTAAATGTGAAAGTAGACAGCTAGCTTAAGCTCTCAGTTCTCAGAAGAAGCTTGTAGCTCCATGACTTTAGTGAATAGTCCCCTTATGTGATTATAGGCTAGTTTGCACTTGTCACAACAAGCAACCACATACACATGGAAGATTAGTAACCAGTAATAACTAGAATATTGGAGTTTAAGTAGGGGAGCTTTCTAATCCTGCACCCCTTTGGGGGGTTATATCCCGATCTAGGCATCAAGAGGACTATCTAGTTATTTCCTGGTCTCGCGATCTGGATGACAACTATGCTCTTACACTGAGACCCTTCTTGGGGGTGATAGCCCGACCAAGGCATCAGAAGGGCTATTTAGCTATTTCCTTGTCTCGTAATCTGAATGGCAACTATGCTCTTACACTCAGACCCTTATTGGGAGTGGTAGCCCGACCAAGGCTTCAAGGATAGCGAGGGGGCTTCCTAGGCTAATCCCCAGTCTCGAGATCTGGATAGCAACTATGCTCTTAAACTCAGATCCTTCTTGGCGGAAGGTGGTACCCGACCGGGGAATCAATAATAGCGAGGGGGCTTCCACGGCTAATCCCTGGTCTTGAGGCGGTTATGTTGAACTCGCTCTTGTAGACCCTAATTGGATATGGAGAAATTACTGTAAAATATAATCGAAGATGGAGAACACAAAATTTATCGATAAAGAATATAGTACAATGTTGTTGGATATTTTATTGAAACCTAAATGGAGGTAGTCTACTCACGAGTCCCCTATTTAAGGGTAATAGTTCCTTAAAGTTTTGTGCTTCCTTAAAGTTTCCTAAGAACTAGGTATTCAAGGTATTTAAGGTATTCATGGTCACATTCCTAAGAACCCCATCCGACCTCTTCCTAGTATTCAAGGTCACTTTCCTAAGAACTAGGTCCCCTTCCTTAAAGTTTTGTGCTTTAAATCTCCTGTTAAAGTACCTAGCAATTTTACTCTGGCTAATCGCTACTTTCTCGGCTTCCCGATCTTGTTTATCTTCCAAGAGATCTAGGCTAGCTCGGACCTTATCCTTATTACTTCAATGTTCAAAATGTTGAACTCTGAAAAAGGTTAGTTTGTGCTAGATGGAAAGAACTGCTTCAACCCCGAAGGTTAAAGAATAGGACCTTTCTCTAGTGGTTGTTCTCCTTATAATACGGTAAGCCTATAGGAACTCGGGAAGCTTCTCGGCCCATCTACCCTTTCTCTGATGTAACTTCTTTTTCAACAGCTTCTTGATAGTTTTATTGGTGGATTTCACCAGCCCATTAGTCTAAGGGTGGGCTACTGAGGCGAATCTAAGGTCGATTCCCAAGCCTTTGTAAAAGTCTTTGAATCGGTTATTATCAAACTGCTTACCGATGTTAGCTAAAATGATAAGATGGGTCTTGAACATGCAAACTATAATGTTTTTAATGAATCTTGTTTTGTTCTCTTCGGATATCTAGGAGAGCAGTCTGGCTTCGACCCATTTTGTAAAATATTATTCGCCACAATAACATAGTTAGCTTGTCTATGAGCGATAGACAGTGGTCTGATCAGGTCGACTCCCCACATAGCAAAGGGGTAAGGTGAGCTGAGAGATGACAGACGCTTCGGTTGGAGATGGCTCAAGTTGGAGGTCTTCTGGCATGGTTCACAAGATTGTACAAAGTTCTTTGCATCTTGATGGATAGTTGGCCACTAATACCCCATGTGGAGTACTTGATATGCCAGAGCTTCCCTACCAACGTGGTTCTCGCATTCCCTATAGTGAACCTCTCTTAATGCCCATTTGGCATCACCAAGATGAAAACTTTGAAGCAGGGGAAGGGACTTGCCTCTCTTGTAGAGGCATCAATCTACCATGTAATATCGGATCGAGAGCCTCTTAATTCTTCTAGCTTGGCCGGGCTCCTCGGGAAGCTTTCCTTCCCAGAGATAAACCATTATTGGATCCATCCAGCATAGTTGACGGTCCATGGTACAAATCTTATTGCCCGTTGCTGTGCTTGGTTGGGTGATCACTTGGATGGGAACTCCCTAAGGTAAGGCATGGCCACCATTCACAGTTACCTTGGCAAGGACATCTGCTCGATGATGCTATTGCCGGGGTACCTGCTCGATCTTGAATCCCTTAAATTTATTCTTAAATAGTTTAACCAGCTTCAAGTAGGCGATCATGTTATCTCCTTTTGCCTGATACCCCTAAAAACTTGATTGACTATGAGTAATGAGTCACTCTTGACCTGCAGGTAATCAACCCCGAGCTGGAAGGCTGCCTTCAACCCTGCTAGGAAGGCTTCATACTCTACCTCATTGTTGGTGGCCTTAAACTAGAATTTGAAATAGTGGTAACATTCAGCCCCCTCTAGGTCTATTAGCACTATTCCAGTTCCTCATCCGGCTTATCCGGATGCTCCATCTGTGTAGAGGATCTAGGACTTGCTGTCATTCGGCCAACAGCCAAACTCTGGAATCTTCTCAGAAGCTATATTTACAACTGTGGAGGTTGCTTGGCCTAGGGGTGCTGAGAACTCTACCACAAGGTGCACTAAAGCCTAGGCTTTGATTATGGTTCTGGGTTTATACCTTAAATCAAATGGGTGAGCTCCGGGGCCCACGAAACTAGTTTTCCGGACACATCCGGGATTTAAAACAATTAGCGAAGAAGTTGGTCCGTTACTACTACTATGGAGTGAGCTTGAAAGTAGGGACAGAGCTTTTTTGTCGAGGTCACCAGGGATAGGTGAGCTTTTTCAGAAAGGTATAATTTTTTTTGGCTTGATTAGGGCGTGACTCACGTAGTAGACAGGCCGCTGGACCCTATCTCCATATTCCTTAACCAAGGCCCCACTCACTGTAGTTTTTGAAACGGCCAAATAGATTTGCAAATCCTCTCTAGTAGTTGGCTTTGACTAGTAACGAAGGGCTTGATAGATACTTCTTCAAGGCTTGAAAAGCTTGCTCGATCTTGTACCATTTCATGTTCCTTCCCAGCTTGATAGCTTTGAAGAAATTGAGACATTTATCAGTAGACCAAAGAAAGAACATGTTGAGAGCTGCTATCTGCCCGGTGAAGACTTGAACATGTTTAAGTGACGTGGGGGATTTTAGATCCAAGATAGCCATGATCTTTTTGTTGGGATTATGCTCGATAGCAAAAGTGTAATAATGTATTTGACAATCTTTTCATATTAATAAAGTGATTTCTAGTTTAACAAATCTTATAGCATTTATAGTTTAATTATTATAATTGTCAAAATTAAATAATCTTAAGGTCAAAAGACAATGAGAAAAGAAGAATTGTTCATACATATAAATATGTATGAGGTTGGCATAATTCTTTAGTTAGTCTTGAATAATATTCACAACTTAAGATAAAAGGTTGGGCACCTTTATCTTGTTAAAGTGTTATATTCTTTTGCTAGCAGTTGAGTGGGATCAAATGTGTTATGATGAGTCTAAAATCATCAAAGTGTGGTGTTTTTGGGCAAAAGAATCTAGTGCATTGAATAGGATCACAACGAAATACTTTATCTAGAATCGTCAATGGATAAAAGTTTTTACTTGAAGACAATCGGAGAGTCTATCTCAATCCTGAGGTAAATGATGGACTTATGGTTGCAAGTGTTATCATCTGAGCTATCAATAATTACAATTATATAGCATAGTCTATCCTCGATAGTTTGGTGGTATTCATTTGTTAATCGATAGAGGACTTCATTTATAGATATGGGCATCGTGGCTCCATTTATTGAATGAGAGTAGAATACCATCATATGGATGTTTTGAGGTATTGGATATTAAATCTTAACGTTAAGTTTTCATTAGTGTCTATTGAAACATGGCTTCTGGACAAGTCAAAATATCCAAGTTCAAAATGTGGTCATATGAGTAAATATGGTAACTTTGAGAACTATAGACGGTCTATGAGCTCTTGGCGATTACTGATATTCTTCACGAGGATACACTTTCTCCAATAAGGTTGTCTAGGGTATGAATGAGTAACACCAACTTATTCTATCTTTATTTAAGAGTTCAATTTTAGTTCTTTAGTGGAATGAACTAAAATTAAATAGATCAGACCTAAGTGAATCATTTATTAATTGTGATTGGGTTGTGTCTATTGGAGCTTAAACCTAGATAGCCCGCGAAGATTCCTAATCCACACGAACTTGCATGGATCACTTGATAAATTCTACCGGACCAATTTAAGGGTCCATCTAGAATTGTATTGAGGCATGTGGACTAGTTTCTTTTTGTAAAATTGGGTCTAGTTCACATGTGGACTTTTGTCAAAATCTTTTTCCTAGTTGGAGATGGTCTCCTAAAATTATACTATTGTTGGTAGTATAATTAATATTAAAGACTATATTTGATAAGTAGATAAATAAAACGAATTATTTATCTAATAAAATTAGGAAGTCTTTAATATGGTTACAAATACACTATTGAGTTGGATTAGGAGCCTTGGTGTTGGATAGAATTTTTTTTTAAAAGAATTCTTAACCACCAAGTAAATCCACCTAAGGAAAGGATTCTTAACTAACAAGTAAATCCTTCTTATGAAAAGATTAAGTCTCCTAATTGTATTCTATAGAAATTTCGGCCAACCCATAAATCCACATTTGGAAAGGATTCTTGCCAACCAAGTAAATCCTTCTTAAGAGAGGGTTTATGATCCTATATATATATATTTATGTTAATTTCGGCAAGCCTATGGTTTTCTATGAAAGATGAATTTCAGCCAAGCTAACCAATTTTCAAAAAGAGAATTTGGCCTAGAAAGATAGAATTGTGAGGGAGAAAAGTTTTGTTTTTGCTGTAGACAAAATATGGTTTAGAATTCAGCCAAAGAGAAAATAGAAAAAGAGAACATTTTTGTTTCTGATAGTACACTAGTATCCTTTACATCAAAAGGGTTTTGTGTACAAAATCAAATCGGGTTCTCGCGAGATTCAATCAATTAGATTGATAATTGACAAGTGATCGGACGTTCTTGGATTTTTCTCTTGGAGGATAATTGTAACTAACAAAGAAAAAGATTTTGTTTGTTTCCATCCTCAGGTATACGATTTTAAGAAAGAGAGCCCACACTCCTAGGTGATTCACGTTCGTGATTGGATTGGAAGATCTTGCAGAGCCAATTCTGCTAGGATTATACTCGATAGCAAGAGTATAATAATGTATTTGACAATCTTTTCATATTAATAAAGTGATTTCTAGTTTAACAAATCTTATAGCATTTATAATTTAATTATTATAATTGTCAAAAGTAAATAATCATAAGGTCAAAAGACTATGAGAAAAGAAGAATTGTTCATACATCTAGATATGTATGAGGTAGACACAATTCTTTAGTTAGTATGGAATAATATTCACAACTTAAGATAAAGGTTAGGCGCCTTTACCTTGTTAAAGTTTTAGATTCTTTTACTAGCATTTGAGTGGGATCAAATGTGTTATGATAAGTCTAAAATCATCAAAGTGTGGTGTCTTTGGGAAAACGATTCTAGTGCACTAGGTGCATTGAATTGGATAACAATGAAATACTTTATCTAGAACCGTCAATAGATAAAAGGTGTTCATTTGAAAACAATCAGAGAGTCTATCTCAATCTTGAGATAAATGATGGACTTAAGGTTGCTAGTGTTATCTTTTGAGCTATCAATGAGTACGATTATATAGCATAGTCTATCCTTGATAGTTTGGTGGTATTCATTTGTTAATCGATAGAGGACTTCATTTATAGATATGGACATCGTGGCTCCATTTATTGAATGAGAGTAGAATACCATCATATGGATTGTTTGAGGTATTGGATATTAAATCTTAACGTTAAGTTTTCAATAGTGTCTATTGAAACATGGCTTCTGGACAAGTCAAAATATCCATGTTCAAAATGTGGTCATATGTGGTAACTTGGAGAGCTATATGCGATCTATGAGCTCTTGGCGATTGCTGGTATTCTTCACGAGGATACACTTTCTCCAATAATGTTGTCTAGGGTATGAATGAGTAACGACAACTTATTCTATCTTTATTTAAGAGTTCAATTTTAGTTCTTTAGTGGAATGAACTAAAATTAAATAAATTGGACCTAAGTGAATCATTTGTTGATTGTGATTGGATTGTGTCTATTGGAGCTTAAATTCAGATAGCCCGCCAAGACCCCCAATCCATACGAACTTGCATGGATCACTTGATATATTCTACTGGACCAATTTAGGGGTCCATCTAGAATTGTATTAAGGCATGTGGACTTGTTTCTTTTTGTAAGAATATGTCTAGTTTACATGTGGAATTTTTAATAAGGTCCAATTGATTTAATAAAATAACAAAAATAATATATGGTATGGGCGGCAAGGCTATAATAGCATAATTATATTATTTTCTATTTTATTATTTCATTAAATGGAAATTATTAATTTTTTGATTAATTAATTATGTAATTAAAAGTCAAAATCTTTTTCCTAGTAGGAAATGATCTCCTAAAATTATACTATTGTTGGTATCATAATTAATATTAAAGACTATATTTTATAAGTAGATAAATAAAAGGAATTATTTATCTAATCAAATTAGGAAGTCTTTAATATGGTTACAAATACACTATTGAGTTGGATTAGGAGTCTTGGTGTAGGATAGAATTCATTAAGAAAAAGGATTCTTAACCAGCAAGTAAATCCACCTAAGGAAATGATTTATAACAACCAAGTAAATCCTTCATAGGAAAGGATTTGTGATCCTAATATATATTCATGTGAATTTCAGCCAGCTCGTATGTATATATAAGAGGTTAGAATTCCTTTAAGAAAAGAATTCTTAACTACTAAATAAATCCACCTAAGGAAATGATTCCTGCCAATAAAGTAAATCCTTCTTAGGAAAGGATTTGTGATCCAATATATATACCCTTGTGAATTTTGGCCAGCCCAATGGTTCTTAGAGTGAAAAATTCTGCCAACATAAGTATTTTCTAAGTGAGAATTTTGTTTGGCAATAGAGAATTTTGAGAGATAAAAATTTAGTATTTTACTCTAGACAAAGTTCAATCAACTCTAAGTTATATGGTGTGGAATTCGGCGAAGGAGAAAAGAGAAAAAGTGAACGTTTTTGTTTTCGATAGTACACTACTATCCTTTACATCGAAAGGGATTTATGTACAACATCGAATCAAGGTTCACAAGAGGTTCACAAGTGGCCAGACGTTCTTGATTTTTCTCTTCGAGGATATTTGTAACTAACAAATAAATAGATTTTGTTTGTTTCCATCCTCAGGTATACAATTTGAAGAAAAGGAGCCCACACTCCTAGGTGATTCATGTTCATGATTGGATTGGAAGATCTTACGGAATCAATTCGGCCCTTGTTCAATCGTCACGAGAAAAAGGTACACACTTTTATATACATCAATTAATCTAGGGTAAAGGTTCTTGTTTTTTAAAAGGGAAAACTTTTTATTTATATGCGGACCCTAATTTTATAAATTTTCTCACGCTTCTGCTGCGTGTGCATTTTTTCCCTACAATTGGTATCAGAGCCTGGTTGTACCCTTGATTAATTGATGTATGTGTTCGTGAATCTTTTTCTTTTTATTGTATATATACATGTTTTAGAAAGAGATGACACTCTAGGTATTCACATATATATTTACATTGGAATGTATGGATATATATATGTTTTATATGTGGTTTGTTATTGCTCAATTTTGGTCCTAGAATTTCAATGTATTTTGTTTTTGGATTGTAACAAGAAGGGTGGTCTATCATCGCCATAATTTCCTTCTTGGTAGTAGCTAAGTTTTTTTTTTATTTTTGTTGTTGTAATAAAAAAAACTGCAGTATTTTATTATTTAAATTCTTCTGTAATACATTCAAGTATCGAAGACTCAAAGGTTTGAAGAATTGGGATCAACCAGAACAAGTTTGGGACCGTGCGAAGAGCACGCGGCCACATTTGTTGTGGCATGGGCTGCACACGGCAGCCCTATGGAAGCCATGGGCTATGCATGGCAGCCTTTTATGGGTTTGTGGCATGCACACTCCCATGGGTAAGGGCCAAGGGTGCGCACACCCATGGGATGCAGCCGAGAGAGTCCGGAAGATGAAGGTCGCATGAAGACTTGTTCGCCAAGAAATGAGTTTTTTGTATTCCAAGACATATGTAATTTACTTGTTTTTTTAGGATGGACAAACATTGTGGCTATTTATAGTTTTGTAAATATTGCAATGTTTGTCATTGTTTGATAACATGTCATATAGAATAGGTGTGCCACTCATATATCTCTTTTAATATGAACATGAATTGAATGGTTTAAGTATCTAAATTGGCATCTAGATAACTTGGTAAATCATTCTTTGGAATTCGATCACACGCTGTTAGGTTTTAGATTGTGTTGGCATTAATTTCATATCAAAATGATGTTTACTTGTAATGATTTAGTTGTTTAGATTCATGATGATTCAATCTTCAAAGAAGAAGGAACAACTAGTCAAAGCAAGTTCAAAGTCTTCAAAGAGAAAGGATTCAATATGGTTCTACAAAGGTATACTAAGAATTTATCTTTCTCTTACAAGGCTAAGGCACACACATACAATTCATACATGTGTCCCTGCATCATTGTGCACCATTATAGGCACAAACATACAATTCATTCATTTGTTTCCCTGCATCATTGTGCACCAATGTATAACACATTCACACACTTGAAGATGAATGCTCATGCATTGGTATGGAAATAACATGTTTTTGAAAATGCATGATTGGAGACTATCTCTATGTAGTTTGTATTCTAGTGTAAATTGTGTTTGTATGTGTATATGTTTGTATAATATGGATATTGAACTTGAATTTAGCCTTAAATCATTCTTGATCGAGTTCCGGTCATTTCGGTTACTCATACTATTGATTTCAAGTTCTAAGTCAAAAGATACTACACTTTCAACTCATGTTGCATACATTGTCTTTGTCTTCATATATTGAGTCGAATTATTATTTTTTGGGTTGATTATCTTATATTTCCATGTCCATGAGAGATTTATGGTTTGTAATCCTCAAACAGATTAAATTTCTGAGTTCAGAGGCCGGAGGACGGTCGAAGAACGCGAGAGGAGTGCAAGGGAGTTGCACCATGGCCAAAGGCCATCAAATGGTGCAAGCCCGAGATGGCGCGTAGCCATCTCGGCTGCAACTCCTTGCTGCCCCGAGATGCCCACGTGCCATCTCAGGGAATCATTATCAAAGGGGGCATTTTGTTCCTTTTGCTTGTATTCTTTCCATCTTCTTTATATTTCCCTTCCCTCTCACATTTCATTCTAAGAAGAAATTTAAAACTTGAGTGCAGAATTTTCTCTCTACATTTTCTCACCTTCCAAACACCATAACTTTTTCATTTAAACTCCGATTTGAGTGATTCAAAGTTGAGAGTGTTTGTATATTCATTCTCCATCTTTTCTTTGAAGGTTTGAGTTAGTTTTATTGCTGTTGTTTGGAGTCTAAACTCACAAAAACGGGACTGCACCAAAATCAACTAAGGTATTGATTTTCTCTCAAAGTTTTCTTTTAAAACTTGGTCAATTGCCTTGGGTTTTCTTCTTCAACATATATATGTGTCTTGTGATAGTTTTGATTTGAGTTTTGAACTCATTTAAATCTAGATTGAGTTTCAATTGAAATCTCACATGTTGAGTTAGGTTTTGATTTTGCCTATGTTTTCACATGTTTGGGATTGTATTGTGCTAGCTTTGATTCTAGGACTATTTGATGATATTTGATTGACTGATTTTGTGAAAAATAGTTCTTCACATGTATTAGGCTCTCTTTGGCCAAAATCTCACAATGATACATGTGCTTGTGTTCTTTTGAGCTATTCATGTGTTTTGTTGAATCTATGAACAGGAATATGCTCTAGAACTTTGTCATATGATTTTAGCATGTTTTTGGTTTATGAGATTTAAACTTGATTAGGTGTTAATTTAACATATCTTGTGATTCAAGTTTTAGATCTATGCATGTATCAAGGTTGTAATTAATGTTGAACATATCTTACACGATCTAGATGGATTAAACATGCATGATTGACTAGACTACATTTGATTTGTGCATTCATGCTCATGTCTAGTATTTTCCATAGGATGTGTTGATTATAACATTTTATGTTGCGTGCTTGTTTGCGTTTTGTATTCATGATCACCAAGATGCATTGTGAGAAAGAAGTCTTGACAATTGGTGTGAGACCTATGTTGTTGAGCAAGAAAGTCTTGGCAAGAGGTTGGAGACCTCGGATTGTCAAGCAAGAAAGTCTTGACTAGAGTCGGGAGGACTCGGATAGTTGAGCAATAATTCTTGCCTTGGGTCGTGAGTATCCGGAAGGGTGAACGAGGAAGTCTTGACTAGAGTCGGGAGGACTCAGATAGTTAAGCAAGAAGTCTTGCCTAGGGTCGTGAGGATCCTGAAGGGTGAGCGAGGAAGTCTTGACAAGAGGTGTGAGGCATAGGATTGTTGAGCAAGAGGGCGACATCTTCATGAGTAGGATAGAAGGGTAGTTTCTAGTTGAAGAGGTCACTCGAGATATTGTACTTGTCTTATCTACTATTGGATTTTGTTTGCCGGTGGTTGCTAACCCGTAGATGTTTCCTCTTCGGAGGTTTACCACGTTATATCTTGTGTCAACTTTTCTCTATCCCTATCGCTCTTATATTTGTATATGTTATTTGAATACTATGGATAGAACTCTTTATGTAAGTTAACTTCCTTTCTATAATATAGATTTTGTATGTGTTACAATTACTTGTTTGTGTCACACTTTACTTGTTTTATATATTGATTAAGTGTCTTTAATTGATATATATATAGATATATATTGTGATACAAGTAATCTAGATGGACAAACTTTTGTTTGTTTCTAAGGAAGTTGAAAAATGTGTCTAACCTATTCACCCCCCTCCCTCTAGGTTAGCCCTAAGCATTTAACCGTGTTTGTATTTTCACACACCTTAAATAATTGAGTGGGAGAAGGTGTTTCGGAATACCTACAACCTCCAAGTTTAGTTGAGCTTTATGTTTCGTGTAATAACCTCCCAAGAGGTATTCATGAATGGAATTTAGCAAGATACTTCTTTACAAGGATAGACTAGACAATTAGCCCAAAAATTATCTACTCCCAAAGGAGGGATTATATTGAAGGTCGATAACTTGGTAACACACTCAATGTGAGTTTATTAATTTCCTCCCAAGAGTTCTTGTTAATAAAATCACAAGGCTAAAATTAAAAACGTTGGTTTTTATGTTAACAATAAGGTGGGACCTAGTCCAACTAGTAAATGTTGCGAACTCCCAAAGGAGGCGTGATATGAGTGTTGGATCACTGTTGAATTTTACAATTGAATTATTTAATTTAATTCAAGATAATTAATCGAAAGGTGTTTTTCATGATTATTTACTTATATAATTTTTGTTATTATAAAGAAATCATGACCCCATCCCTAATCATCCTAAAAGATAATACTTTAACTTATGATAATTATGTCACATGGAAAAGGAAAATTAGGTTATTATTGCAAGCTGAAAAACATAAATTCGGTATGTTTATTCCTTAACCACCAAACTAATGAATCTACTCAGGAGCAAAGAGATGAGTATTAGTAGTGGAAGTCTTCAGATAAGATGGCTAAATGACGTTACATTGTGGCCACATCTACGACGTGTTGCAACAGTAACATGAAGAAATGAAGACCGTTGGAGATGTTTGCTATGAGGTCTTGGATGACTAAGAGAGAGGCAATGACTGCTTTTATGAATCTTAGAATGAACCTGGACAGGGTGTGAAAGATCACATGATGGAAGTCATAGCATATCTCAACATTGCTAAACTGAACGGTGCTAAGATAGATGGTGAGATAAAAATTGACATGATTGTCAACCCACTATCGGATTCCTTTGGTTTGTTCAAAGTTGGACTACACCTTGAACAATAAGGAAAACATCTTGCAAGGCCTGATACAAGATGACCAAAGCATCGAGAAGATCCTTGTGAAAGGTAAGGGTCAAGAGATTTATATGGTTGGTAAAGTTGCTACTTTTAAGACCCGTTAGAAGGTCAAGAAACAATAGAAGAAAAAGCAATCTGGTCAAAGGAATAAACTGAATAAGAATGAATTCAACTTGCATTTAGGCAACAGAGTGTTGGAGTCTACTAGTGTAGTGGTAGACATTTGAAAATACAAACACGGTTAAATGTTCAAGGCTAACCTAGAGAGGGGTTGAATAGGTTGAACACCTTTTCGATTCCCTTAGAAATAAACAAAAGTTTGTCCCTCTAGATTGCTTGTATCAAAATATATATATTAATTAAAGATACTTAATCAATATATAAAGACAAGTAAAGTGTGATACAAACAAGTAATGGTAACACATACTCAATCTATATTATAGAAAGGAAGTCAACTTACATAAAGAGTTTTATCCATAGTATTCAAATAACAAATACAAATACTAGAGAGATAGGGATAGAGAGAAGTTGACACAAGATATAACGTGGTAAACCTCCGAAGAGGAAACATCCAGGGGCTAGCAGCCACCGGTAAACATAATCCACTAGTAGATAAGACAAGTACAATCTCTCAAGTGACCCCTTTACCTAGAAACTACCCTCCTATCCTACTCATGAAGATGTCACCCTAATGCTCAACAATCCGAGGCCTCACACCTCTTGTCAAGACTTCCTTGCTCACCTTACTGGATCCTCACGACCCAAGGCAAGACTTCTTGCTCAACTATCCGAGTTCTTCCAACTCTAGTCAAGACTTCCTTGCTCACCTATCCGAATCCCACGACCCTAGGCAAGACTTCTTGCTTTACTATCCAAGTCCTCCCGACTCTAGCCAAGACTTCCTTGCTTGACAATCCAAGGTCTCACACCTCTTGCCAAGACTTCTTGCTCAACAACATAGGTCTCACACCTATTGTCAAGACTTCCTTCTCACAATGCATCTAGGTGATCATGAATGCAAAACACAAACAAGCACGCAACATAGAATGCTATGATCAACACATCCTATGGAAAATACTAGACATGAGCATGATTGCACAAATCACATGTAGTCTAGTCAATCATGCATGTATAATCAATCTAGATCATCTAAGATATGTTTAACATTAATCACAACCTAGATACATGCATAGATCTAAACTTGAATCACAAGATATGTTTAATTAATCACAAGATCAAGTTTAAATCACATAAACCAAAAACATGAAAAAATCATATGACAAAGTCTATTAGATTTAAGCTAAAGTCCTAGAGCACATTCCTATTCATAGATTCAACCAAAACACATGAATAGCTCAAAAGAATATAAGCACATGTATTGCTGTGAGAATTCGGCCATGAGAGCCTAATACATGTGTAGAACTATTTTTCACAAAATTAATCAATCAAAGATCATCAAATAGTCCTAGAATCAAAGCTAGCACAATACAATCCCAAACATGTGAAAACATAGGCAAAATTAAAACCTAACTCAACATGTATGATTTCAATTGAAACTCAACCTAGCTTTAAAAGAGTTCAAAACTCAAATCAAAACACTCACAATACACATATATAAGTTGAAGAAGAAAACCGAAGGCAATTGACCAAGTTTTAAAAGAAAACTTTGAGAGAAAATCAATACTTTACTTGATTTAGGTGCAGTCACGTTTTTGTGTGTTTATATTCCAACAACAGCAACAAAACTCACTCAAACCTTCAGAGAAAATATGGAGGATGAATATACAAACACTCTCAACTTTGAATCACTCAAATCTGAGTTCAAATGAAGAAGTTATGGTGTTTGGAAGGTGAGAAAATGTAGAGAGAATTTCTGCTCACTAGTTTGAATTTCTTCTTGGAATGAAATGTGAGAGGGAAGGAGAATATAAAGGAGAGGGAAAAGAATGAAGGAAGAATGACAAAACTACCCTTAAAAGCACCAAGCATGCCTGCTGCCTATGGAATTTGTGCCTTAGCCTTGAATCCACCTAACCAATCATCACCAATTTATAGACACACCATTATAGAGACAACACTTATATGCACCGATAACCTATCTCTCGATAACCTACTTTTCTTCTCACACTCCCCTCGCGTTCTTCGACCGTTCTCTGACCTGCGAACTCAGAATTCGAATATGTTGGATTACAAACTGTAACTCTCACACAGACATGGACATATAAGATACTCAACCGAGAAAAAAATAATTCGACTCGATATACGAATACGAAGACAATGTATGCAACATGAATTGAAAGTGTAGTATCTTTTGACTTAGAACTTGAAATTAATAGTATGAGTAACCGAAATGACCGGAACTCAATCAAGAATGATTTAAGACTAAAGTCAAGTTTAATATCCATGTTATACAAACTTATACACACATAAACACAATCCACACTAGAATGCAAACTACATAGAGATAGTCTCCAATCATGCATTCTCTAAAACATGTTATTTCCAAACCAATGCATGGACATTCTTCTTCAAGTGTGTGAATGTGTTATACATGGTGCACAATGATGTAGGGACACATATGAATTAATTGTATGTGTGTGCCTATAATGGTGCACAACGACGCAGGGACACAAATGTATGAATTGTGTGTGTGCCTAAGCCTTGTAAAAGAAAGATAAGATCTTAGTATACCTTTGTAGAACCAAATTGCATCCTTTCTCTTTGAAGACTTAGAACTTGCTTTGACTTGTTGTTCATCCTTCTTTGAAGCTTGAATAATCATGAATCTAAACAACTAAATCATTACAAGTAAACATCATTTTTGATATGGAGTTAATGCCAACAAAAACTAAAACCTAACAATATTAGAATCAATTAAGATTCTTATAGGCATTTAGTTTTAATAAACGTTTATTATGTACCACAATTCAAGAGGAATTTAATTTTGGTCTCTTGTTTAAATAAATTTGGATATTCGGTTACTTTTAACAAAGGTTTTATTATTAGTAAGAATAACAAATTTGTTTGTAAAGGTACATTGGAAAACGGTTTATTCTACTTGCATAGAAATATCTCTCACTTGTTAGACATGGAATCAATGGAACCTAATCATAAAAGAGTAAAATTATCAAGAGATTAAACCTACCTATGGAATTTGTGCCTAGGTCATATTAACCTTAATAGGATTAAAAGATTGGTAAGTGACGGACCTCTAAGTGACTTAAAGGTTGATAATCTACCAACTTGTGGATCTTGTTTGGAGGGTAAAATGACCAAAAGGTATTTATGACAAAAGGCACAAGAGCCATCGAATGTTTAGAATTGATACACACTGATGTGTGTAGATCTATAAGCATTCAAGCTAAAGGTGGATATGAGTACTTCATCACTTTCACGGATGATCACTCAAGATTTGGCTATATCTATCTCATGAGACATAAGTCGGATGATTTTTACTTGTTCAAAGCATTTAAAGCTAATGTAGAAAATCAGCTTGAGAAACGCATAAAAATCTTGAGGTCAGATCGTGGTGGAGAATATCTATCTGGTGAGTTTCAACAATATCTTATTGATAATGGGATAGTTTTTCAGTTTTCTGCACCAAGCACACCTCAACATAATGGGGTGGTAGAAAGAAGAAATAAAACTCTTTTGGACATGGTTAGGTCTATATTGAGTTATTCAACGCTCCCTAATTCTTTTTGGGGATATGCTTTACAAATTGCTATGTACATTATAAACGATGTACCGCCTAAGTCGGTTCCCAAAACATCATATGAGTTATGGACTGGGCGAAAGCCTAGTTTACAACACTTTAGGATATTTGGATGTCCTGCACATGTGTTAAAAGGAAAGACGGAAAAGATGGAGTCCCGTTCAGAAATAAGCATATTTGTATGGTATCCAAAAGGAACCAAAGGATATAATTTCTACAGTTCTTCATATCTTAAACTATTTGTTTTGATAAATGCCAAATTTCTAGAAGAGGACTATATGAATAATTTTATGATTAAAAGTATAATTGTCCTGAATGAGCTTTTATGAGATACAATTCCACAAGAGATTTCGTAACCTAGCCCAATTGTAAGTTCCGTACCAATATAAGATCAATAATCTACCATACCTCGTCGTAGTGGGAGGGTTGTTAAACAACCCGAGAGATACATCGATCTAAGAGAATCTGTAGAGAATCTTCCGGACAACGATGATCCCTATACGTTCAAGGAAGCAATGGAAGATGTTGATTGTCACCATTGGTAAAAGGCAATGCAATCTAAAATTGAATCTAAGTTCAAAAATAAAGTCTGGTCTCTTGTAGACTTGCCTAAAAGGATAAAACCCATCGGGTGCAAGTGGGTAAACAAGAGGAAAGAAAAATGGATGGAAATATGGAAACCTTTAAAGCTAGATTGGTAGCTAAAGGTTATACACAGATGAAAGGTATCGATTATGAAGAAACATTCTCTCTTGTTGCCATGCTTAAATCCATTAGGATACTCTTATCCATTGCGGCATCTCTAGACCTAAAGATTTGGCAAATGGACATCAAGACAGCTTTCCTTAATGGAAGTCTTAACGAAAGCATCTACATGATACAACCAGAAGGATTCATTGAAAAGGGTCAAAAGGAATGGGTATGCAAGTTGTAAAGATCCATATACGGATTGAAGCAAGCATCCAGATCCTAGAACATAAGGTTTGATCAAGCCTTGAAAAGTTTTGGATTTAATAAAAAACTTGATGAACCATGTGCATACAAAAGGATTAAAGGCCACAAGTTGGTTTTCCTAGTTCTTTACGTTGATGACATACTACTCATCGGAAATGATATAGGTGTATTGACATCAATAAAAGAATGGTTAGCAAAACAATTTGATATGAAGGACTTAGGAGAAGCAAGTTATATTCTTGGTATCCAAGTCATAAGGGATAGAAAGAATAGAACGATTGCATTATCCCAAGTTTCATACATAGATAAAATCTTATCTAGGTTTTCCATGCAAGATTCTAGGAAATGTATGTTACCTTTCAAACATGGAATCAAACTTTCTAAGGATCAAAGTCCTAAGAATGAGCATGAAGAGCAATTCATGAGTAAGGTTCCATATGCATCGGCAGTTGGAAGTCTCATGTATGGAATGCTCTGCACTATATAAGATATTTGTTTTGTTGTAAGCATAGTTAGCAGGTTTCAATCGAAATCTGGTCCTGATCACTGGACGACAGTCAAGTATATTTTCAAGTATCTTAGTAGAACGAGAGATTATATGCTTGTATACTCTGGAGGGGATTTAATTCCCGTTGGGTATACAGATTCTTATTTTCAATCAGATTCTGACTCCAAAAGATCAACATCAAGATCTGTGTTTACTATTGGATGAGGGGCAATCATATGGAGGAATATCAAGCAATATTGTATTGCTGATTCCACCATGGAAGCTGAGTATGTTGGTGCATGCGAGGCTGCTAAAGAGGTTGTCTGGCTCCACCAAATCTTGATTGACTTGGAAGTGGTTCCTGAAGTGAATAAGCAGATCACTATTTATTGTAACAATAGTGAAGTAGTGGCTAATTTGAGAGAACCAAGAAGTCATAAGAGAGGGAAACACATTGAAAGAAAGTATCACTTTCTGAGGGAAATTGTGCATAGGGGTGACATGACGATTACCAAGATCGTATCAGCAGAAAATCTAGCGGATCCCTTTACAAAGGCTCTTTCATAAAATAGTTTTGATGGGCATCTAGAGAATATGGGGGTGGAAGATGCGACACATTTGCTATAGAACAAGTGGGAGATTGTTAGGATTATGCTTGATAGCAAGAGTACAATAATATGTTTGACAATCTTTTCACATTAATAAAGTGATTTCTAGTATAACAAATCTTATAGAATTTATAGTTTAATTATTATAATTGCCAAAACTAAATAATCATAAGGTCAAAAGACTATGAGAAAATAAGAATTGATAATAGATCTAGATATATGAGGTAGACACAATTCTTTAATTAGTCTAGAATAATATTCACAACTTAAGATAAAGGTGTTAAAGTTGTAGATTATTTTGCTAGCATTTGAGTGGGATAAAATGTGTTATGATGAGTTTTAAATTATCAAAGTGTGGTGTCTTTGGGCAAAAGAATCTAGTGCACTAGGTGCATTGAATTGGATCATAATGAAATACTTTATCTAGAACAGTCAATAGATAAAAGTTTCTCATTTGAAGACAATCAAAGAGTTTATCTTAATCCTGAGATAAATGATGGACTTATGGTTGCTAGTGTTATCATTTGAGCTATCAATGAGTACGATTATACAACATAGTCTATCCTCGATAGTTTGGTGGTATTCATTTACAAATTGATAGAGGACTTCATTTATAGATATAGACATCGTGGCTCCATTTATTGAATGAGAGTAGAATACCATCATATGGATTTTTTGAGGTATTGGATATTAAATCTTAACATTAAGTTTTCAATAGTGTATATTGAAACACGGCTTCTGGACAAGTCAAAATATCCAAGTTTAAAATGTGGTCATATGAGTAAATATGGTAACTTGGAGAGCTATAGGCGGTTTATGAGCTCTTGGCGATTACTAGTATTCATCATGAGGTTACACTTTCTCCAATAAGGTTTTCTAGGGTATGAATGAGTAACATCGTTATTATATCTTTATTTAAGAGTTCAATTTTAGTTCTTTAGTGGAATGAACTAAAATTAAAGATCGGACCTAAGTGAATCATTTGTTGATTGTGATTGGGTTGTGTCTATTAGAGCTTAAATTTAGATAGCCCGCCAAGATCCCCAATCCACACTAACTTGCATGGATCACTTGATATATTCTACCAGACCAATTTAGGGGTCCCTCTAGAATTGTATTAGTTAACATGTGGACTTTTTATTAAGGTCCAATAGATTTAATAAACTAACAAAAATAATATATGGCCCATATATATGGTATGGACGGCAAGGCTATTTAGAATAGCTTAATTATGTTATTTTTTTATTTTTTTATTTATTTAAATGGAAATTATTAATTTGTTGATTATATTTTTATTTAATTAAAAGTCAAAATCTTTTTCATAGTAGGAGTTGGTCTCCTAAAATTATACTATTGTTAGTAGTATAATTAATATTAAAGACTATATTTGATAAGTAGATAAATAAAAGGAATTATTTATCTAATCAAATTAGGAAGTCTTTAATATGGTTACAAATACACTATTGAGTTGGATTAGGAGTCTTGGTGTAGGATAGAATTCATTTAGAAAAAGGATTCTTAACCACCAAGTAAATCCACTTAAGGAAAGGATTATTAACAACCAAGTAAATCCTTCTTAGGATAGGATTTGTGATCCTAATAAATATTCTTGTGAGTTTCGGCCAATTCATATAAATATAAATATATATATATATATATATATATATATATATATATATATATATATAAGAGGATAGAATTCCTTTAAGAAAAGGATTCTTAACTACTAAATAAATCCACCTAAGGAAAGGATTCTAGCCAACCAAGTAAATCCTTCTTAGGAAAGGATTTGTGATCCTATATATATACCCTTGCGAATTTCGACCAGCCCAATGATTCGTAGAGTGAAAATTTCCACCAACATAAGTATTTTCTAAGAGAGAATTTTGCTTGCCAAGAGAACTTTGAGAGTGAAAAATTTAGTATTTTACTGTAGACAAAATTCAATCAACTCTAAGTTATAGGGTTTGGAATTCGGCCAAGGAGAAAAGAGAAATAGAGAACGTTTTTGTTTTCTATAGTACACTAGTATCCTTTACATCAAAAGGGTTTTGTGTACAACATCGAATCAAGTTTCAGGCGAGTTTCAATTAAATTGATTGATATTTAACAAGTGGCCGGACGTTCTTAATTTTTCTCTTGGAGGATATTTGTAACTGACAAAGAAATAGATTTTGTTTTTTTCCATCCTCAGGTATACAATTTGAAGAAAGGGAGCCCACACTCTTAGGTGATTCACGTTTGTGATTGGATTGGAAGATCTTGCAGAATCAATTCAGCGCTTGTTCCATTGTCACGAGAAAAAGGTACGACACTTTAATAAACATCAATTAATTTAGGGTTAATGTTCTTGTTATTTAAAAGAGGAATTTTTTTTATTTATACAGAAACCCTAATTTTATAAATTTTCTTATGCTTCCGCTGCGCATGTGTTTTTCCCCTAAAAATTATGTGCTTGTTCAATCGTCACGAGGAAAAATGTACGACACTTTTTATATACATCAATTAAACTAGGGTTAAGGTTCTTGTTATTGAAAAGGGACAATTTTTATTTATACACAAACCCTAATTTTATAATCTTTTATTTTTTTCACGCTTCCATTGTGTGGGTTTTTCCCTACACTTTTCTCGGTTAGCCTCTATTCCTCTCTCATGAACCATGAAGCCCAGAAACTTTCCCGCAGTCACCCCGAAGGCATATTTGGAGGGGTTCAATCGCATTTGGTTTTCCCTTAGGATCATGAAATTTCAGTGAAATTTCACATGAAATTTTGTGATCATGTCATCGATGTATACCTTCATCTACCTTCCAATCTCGGGTCTGAACAGTCGGTTAACCAGCCTCTAGTATGTAGCCTCAGCATTCTTGAGACTAAACGACATCACTTTATAACATTACAGACCTTGTTCGATAATGAAACTAGTCTTATCTTGGTCGATTGGATGCATCTTAATCTGGTGCATCCATGAAGCTCAAGAGATTGTTTCTGGACGTGGAGTCAACCAAATTATTGATCTTTGGTAAAGGAAAACTATCTTTTAGACATGCCCAGTTAAGGTTGGTGTAGTCAACAGACATTCACCACTTCACATTCGCCTTCATGACCATGACCATGTTGGTGATCCATTCGGGATAGTGTGCCTCTTTGATGAAGCCCGCTCTGATTAATTTGTCTACTTCCTCCGAACCGTGTTATTTCTTTCTGTGTTAAAGTGAATCCTTTTCTACTTGACTGGTTTGAAGGTTGGATCCACTGCTAATCAGTGAGTAGCCAATGACATTGGGATCCCGAGCATCTTATCGTGACTCCAGGCAAAGATGTCATTAAATTATTTGAGGAGCTCGATCAGACCCTTATTCAGTTCTGGCTCTAAGGAAGCTCCGACCTTGATGACCTTTGAAGGGTCATCCATCCAGATGGATATTTCCTCAAGCTTGTCCACAGAATGCCCGCTGGCCCATTCCCTGCTCCGTTCTTCTTCATCTGGGATCACAGGGTCATCATCTGGGTGAGCCGCATGCTCTATATATCTTTAGGGCCATCCCAGGTGTTTCCCTATCCTGGATTATTGTAGCCTGTACAAACTGTTTTGCTAGAGCTGCTGGGTTGGCAGATACTGCGCAGCACTTCCTGGCTGCTTACTGGTCACCAAACACATCATATACCTTGTCTTCTACAGGAAACTTTAGGATGTTGTGGTAAATGGACAAGAACCCCTTCAAGAACGATAGAAAAGGCCTTCCTAGAATCACACTATAAGCCGATGAGGTATCTACCACCATAAAATCTGTCATAACATTTTGCAAGAGAGGTGCTCTTCCAGAGATCACTAGAAGGATCTTCGACCCAACAGGTATGATCGAGTTCCCAGTGAATCCATACAGCGGGGTTATGCAGCTATTGTAACACCACTGTTTCAAATTTAGATTCTCCAAGGTATCTCTAAAGTGGATGTCGACGTTGTTTCCTGTGTCGACGTTGTTGCTTATATCGATGAGCATACGGTGGATCATGCAGTTGGCAATCTATATCGTGGTCACCATGGGATCATCTTAAGGTTGCATGGTGTAGTAGACATCCGCCTCGGTAAAAATAATCTGTGTACACTGATAGGGGTCAGTTGGGCTCTGGTCGACCTTGAAGATACCTCGCCCTTCATCTACAAGAGGGACCTTCCTCGTATGGTTTTTTCTAGAATTATTGGAGGTGCCAGCCAATGTGGGTCCTCCGATGATGGTATGTATCACCTAAATTTGCTGTATCAGATCCGCCTGCTCCCTATTCACTTCTGGTGTGCTTGCGGATCCTCTCAGTCTGAATGTTATCCCTAACTTGTTGCAAGAACTCTATCAAGCATCCTCCCTTTATCAGAGCCTCGATCTAGCTGCACAGGTTATAGCACTCTGAAGTGTTGTGATCCACGTCTTCATGAAAGTCATAGTACTTGTATAGGTTCCTCCTATCGATGGAGGTTTTCATGGGTACGGGCTTCTATAGTAGTCCCTTATCCCGGATGGTAAGGTAGATCATTTCATGGGATGCATTTAAAGGGATATAGTGATCGTATCCTCTCTCGTCTCACGTTACAAGGGCTACTATCCTAGGAGGAGGTGAAGCTCATGGTTCGCCTTACTGGTACCTTTCTTGATTGGGTTGAGAAACGAGGAAGCAGAAGGTCAACCTATTGAGGGGTTTGTTATGATTTTTCTTAACATGTTTAGGTCTGAGAGTTTCCTTCTTCTGTCGTTTTGTTGTTCTCATATCTTTATGCTCCATCTTGACCTTGAGCAGCTCATCGACTTCGACTTGCTCTAGAGCCCCATCTGGATGACTTCCTTGTGGAACCACTCCACATAAGCCCGGAGGGTTTCCCTTCTCTCTTGGATCACGTACTACAAATGGAAATGATCCTTCGTCGGGGTTTGATACCATGGAATTGTGAACAAAAATCTATTGACAGCTTTATGAATGAGTCCACATTGCCAACAGGTAGCTATCTGAACCATGTTTTGGCAATATCTGTTAGCGTAGTAGGGAACATCTGGCACATAACGGCCTTGGTTATGTTCTTGACTTCCATCACTTGGACAAAGCTCTCAAAGTGGCTCAAAGGATCCTCAGTACAAGAGAACTTGTCTGATGGCATCTTAAACTTTAGTAGGAGTTCCGCCTCCCAGATTCTTCTGGTAAATGGGGTGTTCATCTAGCTCAGGGGGTTCTTTTTTACCTCCTTACCCTTCCCTCTTTTCAACTGCTGGATCTCCTTCTACATCTTAGCCAGTTGGTCCCTTAAGCGTTTATTTCCATGCTTTTTAGAATCGACATCGGAGCTCTCATTGTCAGATCCCTCCGATGAGCTGAAAACTTCCACTTTGTCATCCTCAGGGGCAAGCTCTGTTTGCGTAGTTTTCTGACTTCCCCCGGCTTCAGCTCTAGGTTCCCTTCTGGAATTTGTCGCTCTAGGAGGGCTATGAGGTGGCCTTGGTGGAAGGTCGGCTGCAGACTTAACCTGTTTTGGTTGATATATGGTCGGCCTGTCCGAGACTGGGGGCATGGTCCCTAGCATATCCCGGATGGAAGTTATAGGCCCTGTCCTATCGTAGGCAGAGATCGGTGGGGGTGGGGGTGGGGGTGGGGGGGGGGGATCCCAACTGATCGAAGGAAGCCTACCTAGCAGCGTGTCGACTCGCCTTTCCTCGGATTCCTAGATCTGCCAGTTGAGGATCAATTCCTTCTACAGCTAGACGGAGGCAGACATTTTCCTTAATGGTTGCTGCATGCTGAATGATCACAACTTGGTTCACCGCTAGAAGGGTTGGAGCCCGCTCTACGCCTAGCTGATGTGATGGTGGCTTATGGTTTTTGGATTTCTTTCCCTTTTTCTACCCTTTCTGGGTTGAGGGGCATAAAGATGTCCCGAGGTTTTGGGTTGTCCTTGAGAGGAGTGAAGCCTCATGATTATTGCAAAACAACAAATTTGTAAGTGTAAAAATTATGGTGTGGGTTCATTTCCCACAGAAGGTGCCAGAAAGTGTTAACGGAGAATTTACTCGAGGTGAAAAATCCCAGTTAACACCCTCGAGACCATTACAACGTAGGCGATGGCCGGGGTTGGTACCTTAGGTACCTAACCTGATTGAATAAAGATGGATGTGTAAATATAAGTGCAATGAAGACGGGAATGTAATGGCTTTATTATAAACTGTGAATATCGTACAAAAAGACTCTTAAACACTCTTAATCTTTATGGGATACAGTAGGGTGGTAGCCTTGTGCCTATCGAATCGTAGATAATAGTGGAGGACATTTTCTGATTACAGAATTTGGCCCGAAGTTCAATCTCCCTCCTCTTTTTCTTCTCCCTATTTTTCTCTATTCTCCCCTTTTTGTTGTTTATGTCGGGCATATTTATACATGGTCCAGGTAGTTCAAACCAATGAATCTCTCACCATGATTCTCTGAATTCGTTTCCTTCTTTCTCGGGTGGAATCTCTTGTTTAAAAGCTATTGACGGATTCGAGAATGTCTTTGATAAAGATAAATTTGTTTCCTTTTTGGACTCAATCTCTTGCCTTACACATACGCTGAGTTTTAATATTCGTTGGAGTGTAGATATGATCTTGTGTGTATTCATGGCATGATTCTTCATGGAGGTCATCGAGTTAGATGTTCGTTGTTTCATAGAGCGAGGTAGATCCATGCCTTAGTTTTGGTCCCAAAAGCTTGGCCTAGCCTTTCATGGTCCTTTAGAGCTTGAGACGGCCTTATGGTCACTCACTGGGGGTAGCATGGATTATGTGAGCTTCTTTTTTCTCATCCAGATAGGTTCTAGTCTTCCTTAGCGAATTAAAACATAGCTATAGCATGAACCTGATATCTTTAAAGGCCTCTTTTTGTGTCTGGAAAGGATAGCGGTCTTCTGGAGAGGTTGGCGAGCTTCTGAGAAGGTTAAAAGGTAATTTTGATCTCGGGAAGCCCGAATTCCAGTGTTGGCATAAGGTGCTCGATCTGGTCATGTCGGACCTTATCCGTGATGGTTATCGATGACCTTTCCTCGCTTCTGCGGGGTGGTTCTATAGCTCGCCCTTAGTGAAGGGAAAAAACCACACGCAGCGGAAGCGTGAGAAAAATTAATATAAATTAGGGTTTGCGTATAAATAAAAAATTTCCCTTTTACGCAGCGAGAACCTTAACCCAAGATTAATTGATATATATAAAAAAGTATTGTACATTTTTCTTGTGACGATTGAACAAGCGCCGAATTGATTCCGTATGATCTTTCAATCCAATCACGAACGTGAATCACCTAGAAGTGTGGGCTCCCTTTCTTTATCTTGTAAACCTGATGATGGAAACAAACAAAATCTTGTTCCTTGTTAGTCACAATAATCCTCCAAGAGAAAAATCAAGAACGTCCGGCACTTGTGAATTATCAATCAATTTGATTGAAACTCACGTGAACCTTGATTCGATGTTGTACACAAAACCTTTTTGATGTAAAGGATACTAGTGTACTATCGAAAACAAAAACGTTCCCCTTTTTCTCTTCTTGGCAGAATTAACACTTTCTCTATGAGTTGGTCGAATTTTATCTAGAGTAAAAAACAAATTTTTTTCCCTCAAAATTCTCTCTTGCTTAGCCGAATTCACACTTTGGAAAGTCCTAAGCTTGGCCGAAATTAATTCTTGTAATTAATTAAAGCTGGCCAAAGTTTCCAAACGTATATATATTGGATCATAAGTCCTCTCCTAAGAAGGATTTTATTGGTTGGCAAGAATCCTTTCCTTAGGTGGAATTATTTGGTAGTTAAGAATCCTTATCTAAAAGGAATTCTATCCTCCTCTTATATATACATAGCTGGCCGAAATTTCCTAGAATATAATTAGGAGACTTAATTCTTTTTCCGAAGAAGGATTTACTTGGTTGGCAATAATCCTTTCCTTAGGTAGATTTACTTGGTGGTTAAGAATCCTTTTCAAAAAGGAATTCTATCATACACCAAGACTCCTAATCCAACTCAATAGTGTATTTGTAACCATATTAAAGACTTCCTAATTTGATTAGATAAATAATTTCTTTTATTTATCTACTTATCAAATATAGTCTTTAACACTAATTAGATAACCAACAATAGTATAATTTTAGGAGACCATCTCCTACTAGGAAAAACATTTTGACTTTTAATTAAATAATTATTTAATCACCAAATTAATTAATTTTCATTTAATCAAATAATAAAATAAAAAATAATATAATTAAGCTATTCTAAATAACCTTGCCGCCCAACACATATATATGGGCAAATATAATATTTTCTTGTTTTATTAAATCCATTTGACCTTTATAAAAAGTCCACATGTGAACTAGACCCATTCTTACAAAAAGAAACAAGTCTACATGCCTCAATACAATTTTAGATGGACCCCTAAAATGGTCTGGTAGAATATATCAAGTGATCCATGCAAGTTCATGTGGATTGGGGATCTTGGCGGGCTATCTAGATTTAAGCTCCAATAGACACAACCCAATCGCAATCAACAAATGTTTCACTAAGATCCGATCTATTTAATTTTAGTTCATTCCACTAAAGAACTAAATTTAAACTCTTAAATAAAGATAGAATAAGTTGATGTTACTCATTAATACCATAGACAACTTTATTGGAGTAAGTGTATTCCCGTGAAGAATACCAGTAATCGCCAAGAGCTCATAGACCGCCTATAGCTCTCCAAGTTACCATATTTACTCATATGAACACATTTTGAACTTGGATATTTTATCTTGTCCAGAAGCCCTATTTCAATACACACTATTGAAAAATTAACGTTAAGATTTAACATCCAATACCTCAAAACGACCATATGATGATATTCTACTCTCATTTAATAAATGGAACCACGATTTCCATATTTATAAATGAAGTCCTCTATCGATTAACAAATGAATACCACCAAACTATCGAGGATAGACTATGCTATATAATCGTACTCATTGATAGCTCAAATGATAACACTTGCAACTATAAGTCCATCATTTATCTTAGGATTGAGATAGACTCTCTGACTGTCTTCAAATGAGAACTTTTATCCATTGACAGTTCTAGATAAAGTATTTCATTATGATCCAATTCAATGCATCTAGTGCACTAGATTCTTTTTCCGAAAGACACCACACTTTGATGATTTTAGACTCATCATAACACATTTGATCCCATTCAAATGCTATCAAAAGAATCTATAACTTTGACAAGATAAAGGCGTCCAACCTTTTATCTTAAGTTGTGAATATTATTCAAGACTAACTAAAGAATTGTGTTTACCATATACATATCTAGATGTATTAACAATTCTTCTTTTCTCATAGTCTTTTGACCTTATGATTATTTACTTTTGACAATTATAGTAATTAAACTATAAATACTATAAGATTTGTTAAACTATAAATCACTTTATTAATATGAAAATATTGTCAAATACATTATTACACTCTTGCTATCGAGCATAATCCCAACACTTAGGACCCGGGGTTCAATGACCGGTGAACTCGGGGTTTGATTTGGGTTAGGGGAGTGGAAAATTTCTCTTTGGTCTCTAGCCAAAATTTGCTATTAACAATACCTTTCTTGGAATCTTGCATGGAAAACCTGGACAAGATTTCATCTATGTATGATGCTTGGGATAAGGCAATCATTCTATTCTTTTTATCACTTATGACTTGGATACCAAGAATATAACTTGATTTTCCTAAGTCCTTCATATCAAATTGTTTTGCCAACCATTCTTTTACTGATGTCAATACACGTACATCATTTCTGGTGAGTAGTATATCATCAACGTAAAGAACTAGGAAAACCAACTTGTCACCTTTATTCATTTTTTATACACAGGGTTCATCAAGGTTTTTAATAAATCAAAAACATTTAATGGCTTGATCGAACCTTATGTTCCAGGATCTAGATGTATTCTTCAATCCATATATGGATCTTTACAACTTGTATACCCTTTCCTCTTGGCCTTTTTCAATGAATCCTTATATTTGCATCATATAGATGCTTTCTTCAAGAATTCCACTAAGGAAAGCTATCTTGATGTCCATTTGCCAAATCTCTAGGTGTAGAGATGCTGCAATGGATAAGAGTATTGTAAAGGATTTAAGCATGGCCACAAAAGAGAAGTTTTCCTCATAATCGATACCTTTCTTCTATGTGTAACCTTTAGCTAACAATCTAGCTTAAAGGTTTCCACATTTCCATCCATTTCTCTTTTCCTCTTGTATACCCACTTGCACCTGATGGGTTTTATCCCTTTAGGCAAGTCTATAAGAGACTAGACTTTATTTTTGAACATAAATTCAATTTTGGATTGCATTGCCTTTTTCCAATGGCGACAATCAACATCTTCCATTACTTCCTTGTACATATAAGGATCATCGTCGTCTGGGAAATTCTCTATAGATTCTTCAAGACCGATGTATCTCTCGGGTTGTATACTAACCCTCCCACTACGATGAAGTATGGTAGATTGTTGATCTTGTGTTAGTGTGGAACTTGTAATTGGGTTAGGTTGTGAAACCTCTTGTGAAATTGTATCTCCTGAATGCTCATTCAAGACAATTTTACTTTTAGGCACAAAATTATTCATATAGTCATTTTCTAGAAATTAAGCATTTACCGAAACAAATAGTTTAAGATATGAAGGACTATAGAAATTATATCCTTTGGTTCCTTTTGGATACCATACAAATATGCTTATTTCTGAATGGGGACTCCATCTTTTCTATCTTTCCTTCTAACACATGCGTAGGACATCCAAATATCCTTAAGTGTTGTAAACTAGGCTTTCGCCCAGTCCACAACTCATACGGTGTTTTAGGAACTGACTTAGATGGTATATCGTTTAGAATGTACATAGCGGTTTGTAAAGTATATCCCCAAAAAGAATTAGGGAGCGTTGAATAACTCAACATAGACCTAACCATGTCTAAAAGAGTTCTATCGTTTATAATGTACATAGCGGTTTCTTCAAAAAGATTTTTGTATGTTTCTCTAGCTGATTTTTAACTTCAGCTTTAAACGCTTTAAACATGTCAAAAGCATCTGACTTATGTCTCGTGTGATACACACAGCCAAATCTCGAGTTATCATCCATGATAGTGATGAAGTACTCATATCCACCTCTAGCATGAATGCTCATAGGACCACACACATCAGTGTGTAGCAATCCTAAACATTCAGTGGCTCTTATGCCTTTGATCGTGAACGATCTTTTGGTCATCTTACCTTCCAAATAAGATTCACAAGTTGATAGATCAACAATCTTTAAGTTTCTTAGAGGTCGTCCACTAACCAATCCTATTAAGGTTAATATGACTTAGGTGTAAATGCCACAAGTAGGTTTCATCTTTTGATAATTTAACTCTTTTATGAGTAGTTTGTGTTGATTCTGTGTCTAACAAATGAGAGATATTTCTTTACAAGTAGAATAAATCATTTTCTAGTGTACCTTTGTAAACAATTTTGTTATTCTTACTAATAATAAAACCTTTATTATAAGTAACTGAATATCAAAATTTATTTAGACAAGAAAATGAAATTAAATTTCTCTTGAATTGTGGTATATAATAAACGTTTATTATCTCTAAAGGCCTCTAAAAATATAAATTGATTCTAATCTCTCCCACTAAACTAGTAGACACCAACGCTCCATTGCCTAAATGCAAGTTGAATTCAATATTATTAAGTCTTTTCCTTTCCCGAAACCCCACATAATTAGGCTCAAGTTGCTTTTTCGTCTATTGTTTCTTGACCTTCTTACGGGTTTTAACAGTAGCAACTTTGCTAAACAAATGAATCTCTTAACCCTTGCTTATCACAAGGATTTTCTCGGTGTTTTGATCATCTTGCATCAAGCCTTACAAGGTGTATTCCTTATTGTTCAAGGTGTAGTCCAACTTGAACTGATTAAAGGAATCTGACATTGAGTTGCTAATCATGTCAATTTTTGTTTCACCATCTATCTCAACACCATTAAGTTCAGCAATGTTAAGATGTGTTGTGACTTTCATCATGTGATCTTTCACCGCCTATCTTGGTTTCAACCTAAGATTCATAAAAGTAGTCACTACATCTCTCTTGGTCATCCTGAACTTCATAGAAAGCATCTCTTCCAAAGACATCCTTATATCGGCAGCAGTCTCTATTCCTTTATGTTGTTGTTGCAACACGTCGGAGATGGTGGCCATAATGTAACATTTAGCATCTCATCTGAAGACTTCCACGGTTGATACTCTTCCCTTTGCTCCTCAATAGATTCATTAGTTTGGTGGTTAAGGAATAGACAGAACGAATTTATGTTTTTCAGCTTGCAACAACAACCCAATTTTCATTTTCCATGTGACATAATTATCATCAGTTAAAGTATAATCTTTTAGGATATTGATTAGGTATGGGGTCATTATTTTTTTATAATAACAAAAATTATATAAGTAAACAATCATGATAAACCACTTTCAAATATTTATCTTGAATTATTTAAAATAATTCAATCGTAAAATTCAACACTGATCCAACACCCATATATGTCAGCCTCCTTTGAGAGTTCGCATAATTAACCAGTTGGACTAGGTCCCACCAAATTGTTAACATAATTCAGCATTTTCAATTTAAGCCTTGCGATTTGATTAACAAGAACTCTTAGGAGGATATTAATAAAATTACATTGAGTGTGTTACCAAGTTATCGACCTTCAATATATTCCCTTATGAATATCCCTCCTTTGGGAGAAGATATCGTTTGGCCAATTATCTAGTCTATCCTTGTAAGGAAGTATCGTGCTAAATTCCATTCATGAATACCCATTTCATGAATACCCATTTGGGGGTTATTACACAAAACATAAAGCTGAACTAAACTTTGTGCCGTAGGTGTTCCGAAACACCTTCTCCCACTCATTTTTTTAAAGCGTGTGATCGAATTCCATAGAATGATTTACCAAGATATCTAGATGCCAAATAGATACCTAAATCATTCAATGCATGTTCATACCAAATGAGATATATGAGTGGAACTCCTATTCTATATGATATGTTATCAAACAATGACAAACATTGCAATATTTACATAAATATGAATAGCTGCAATTTTGGTCCATCCTAGAAAAGCATGTAAATTACATATGTCTAGGAATACAAAATCTCCTTCTTGGTGAAAAAGTCTTCATGCGTCCATTGTTTGCGCACACCTTGGCTGCCTCCCATGGGCTTGCGCACACCACAACCCCATAAAAGGCTGTCATGCTCAGCCTATGGCTTCCACAGGGCTGCCGTGTGCAGCCCATGCCACAACAATTGTGGCCGCGTGCTCATTCGCAAGCACGTTTGTTCCTATGTCTTTGCACAGTCCCAAACTTGTTCCGGTTGCTTCCTATTCTTCAAACCTTTGGGTCTTCAATACTTGAATATGTTACAAAAGAATTTTAAATAATAAAATACTGCTTTTTTTTATACAATATTTTATTACAACAATAAAATAAAAAAACTTAGTAACTACCAAGAAGGAAATTATGGCGATGATAGGTCACCATTCTTGTTACAGTCCCAAAACAAAAACACATTGAAATTCTAGGACCAAAGTTGAGCAATAACAAACCACATAAACACACACACACACACACATATATATATATATATATATGTATATATATACATATATATATATATATACATATATCCATACATTCCATTGTAAATATATATGCGAATGCCTAGAGTGTTATCTCTTTCTAAAACATGCATATTTACAATAAAAAGAAACAGATTCACGTACCTATACATCAATTAATCAACGGTACAACCGGGATCTGATACCAATTGTAGGGAAAAATCGGTTCAAAACATGGCAGAAGCGTAGAATGTGGGTTTGGTATAGTTTAAAAAATTTCCCCTTTAATAGAAAAAACCTTAACCATATATTAATTGACGTATATCAAAAGTATCGTACTTTTTTTTTTCTTGACGATTGAACTAGCGCCGAATTGAATCCGTAAGCTCTCCAATCCAATCACGAATGTGAATCACCTAGGAGTGTGAGCTTCCTTTCTTTTAATTGTATACCTGAGGATGGAAACAAACAAAATCTTCTTCTTTGTTAGTCACAATAATCCTCCAAGGGAAAATCCAAGAACGTTCAGTCACTTATGAATTATCAATCTATTTGATTGAAACTCGCTTGAACCTCGCTTGAACCTTGATTCGATGTTGTACACAAAACCTTTTGACGTAAAGGCTACTAGTGCACTATCGAAAACAAAAGGTTACTTTTTTCTCTTCTCCTTGGCTGAATTTAATACACAATAATGAGTTGGACGAAGTTTTTTTAAAACTATAAAAAAAACAAATAATAAACAACTTCTCACACCAAAAATTAGGTCTTGGTCGAAATTCTATATAAGAGTATATATAGGTAGCCGAAAATCCTCCTATAAAGAGGATTTCTACTTCACAAAGACTTCTATCAAAATTTGGATTCAATCCTCTTAAAAATAGGATTTCTTTTACACACCAAGACTCCTAATCCAAATCAAATAGTATATTTATTCAATAACCTATTATTGAATATAAATTAAATTGTGACTGAAAAAAAAAACTTCCTAATAGAATTCAAATACTTTCTAATTTGACTAGATAAATAAATTCCTATTATTTATCTATTTATCAAATATAGTATTTGATACATATCATATTACCAACAATAATATGAATCTAGGAGACCATCTCCTACTAGGAAAAAGATTTTGACTTTTAATTAAATAAATAAATAATTTCTATTTAATTAAATAAAAAAATAAAAAACAATATAATAGGCTACTATATATAGCCTTAGCTGCTTGTCCATATTTTAAACTTGGATATTTTTACTTGTCCAGAAGCCATATTTCAATCGACACTATTGAAAACTTAACGTTAAGATTTAATATCCAATACCTCAAAGCATCCATATGATGATATTCTACTCTCATTTAATAAATGGAGCCACGATGTTCATATGTATAAATGAAGTCCTCTGTCGATTAACAAATGAGTACCACGAAACTATCAAGGATAGACTATGCTATATAATCGTACTCATTGATAGCTCAAATGACAACACTTGCTACAATAAGTCCATCATTTATCTCAGGATTGAAATAGACTCCCCGATTATCTTCAAGTGAAAGATTTTATCCATTGACGGATTTGGATAAAGTATTTCACAGTGATCCTATTCAGTGTACCCAGTGCACTAGATTCTTTTACCCAAAGACACTACACTTTGACGATTTTAGACTCATCATAACACATTTGATCTCAATCAAATGCTAGCAAAAGAATCCACAACTTTAACAAGATAAAGGTTCCCAACCTTTATCTTAAGTTGTGAATATTATTCAAGACTACATAAAGAATCGTGTCTGCCTTATACATATCTAGATATACGAATAATTCTTTTTTTCTCATTGTCTTTTAACATTATGATTATTTACTTTTGAGAATTGTAATAATTAAATTATAAATGCTGTAAGATTTGTTAAACTAGAAATCACTTTATTAATATGAAAAGATTATCAAATACATTATTACACTCTTGCTATCGAGCATAATCCCAACAGCAGTAAGTGGGATCAGAAAAATAATGCAAGAAAGAACAAGAAAGGTCCTAAAGACGAGGATCAAATGAACAGTAGGTTCTTCAATAGACTGTATGCTAACTACACCCCTCGAGCTCGAAAATAAAAAGAGGTACTGGCTGTAATAAAAGACAAGAATCAGTACAAAAGGCTCCTAAAGCAGTCCAATTTTGTAAGGATGGATACCTCTAAATACTATCAGTTCCACTGGGAGAACGATCATAAAACTTCTAAGTGCTACAAACTGAGAGATTATATCAAGAAGTTAATTAGAGAGAGACACTTGAAAGATATGATCTTGAAGGATGGCAATGATCAGTAGAGAGACCCCCCGAAGAACGAATAGGATAGAAGTGACAGCCTATAAATGAACTCATGGGGTTAATGATAAGTACCATCTTTGGTAGGCCGTGTAAAAGGAAAACTAGTCAGGAGAGAATGTCAAAGGTATAAGAGGCGATTAATGGTCAGAAAAAGCTGGAGGTAAACTCGGTTAGCCTTGACCAAAAGAAGCTTAAACAAGGTTGGAACTAGATCATTTTTTCCAAAGCCAATAAACATGGGCTTTTGTTGGGGTTTATGCCCTAAAGATCGAAATTGTAAATGGTTTTATGAAATAAATCAAATAAAAAGTTCAATTTATTCTTGTTGTGTTGTTTATTATATAACTTGTGCATATTAACATCCTAAATTGCAAGATTTAATCTCGAACTGTGTATATGAGTGTTGTATATAGATGGATAAAGTAAGAGACGTGCAATCTAAAGAGTCCATAGATAGTAAATAAAGCTGGGTACTTTATTTGCAGTTATTCTATCACAGTGGTCCATTCCGTAATAGACGGTGATTCTATCCCGAATCATTAATATGAGATATGGGAATGGAGGCACCATGTAAGATGTGATCATAAAGGACTGGACCATGATCTATATGAATCATTTACCAAGATCCGTTTACTGATGAGATTCATATATATAAACTAATGATGGCTATATGTGGGTGATCTTAATCCTTAGTGTCTCATCGACTCTTTCAATTTAGATCGTGGTCTTTGATATACCATGGGTGAGGTCGGATGCAGTTCCTAATCAGTATACTCTGTATGTAGGGATTGCTGTTTGGCTTATGGTTGGGAAGGTTTGTACACAATAGTGGAATTCACCACTTTTTGTGTGAAGTAGATGCAGTTCCCTTAAGGGTTGATTAGGGGCTTGGACAATATGAGCGCTCTCCTAATCCCGTGATGAAATACAATTTATTGTCCAGTAGAGAATCAACGGTACTTTAAGGATATATATAATTAGAGGGATATAGCAAACATTATGACCCAACTCTAGTTATTAACTAATGTGGAAGATCACACCATGTGTAATAGTTATATCGATGGACACCGAGTTATATCGGTCTATTTAAAAGAGTCTGCAGTTGAGAGAGTGCAGCTTCAGGTTTTTAGTGGAATAACACCAGAGTTAATAATCACGGAATATTAATTGAAGAGTTTAACTAATGTTTCCGATGATTAATGGAACTCAAAATACTGTGGGTCCATTAGGTCCCCCCTTGCTAGCCATATCGATTTAGGTAACAAGGGGCACGGTTATTTAATTGGGTTGTCCAACTAATTGTGTTATGAAAGTGACACGTATTTATTCGGGAATTAATTGAATAATGAGATTATTTGATTAAAGAATAATGGTGATTAAATAAATTAAATAATAAGATTATTTAATTATGTTATTAATCACTAAATGGAGGGCGCTTGTTGATATTTTTTTTATTGAATAAAATAAGATAATTTGATTATTTTATTTTATTAAATTAAATATTGATTTTTGAATTTAAATAGTTTAAATTCAAATTAAATGATATCTTTTATTAAAAATAAAGTAAAGATTTTGTTTTAATTAAAATGATATCATGAGGTTTTTAAAAAGGATATATATATATATATATATATATATTCTTTGACAACCGACCAAAACAAGGTATCAATTAAACTAAAAAGATTTACAAAATATATAATATATGTATATGTTTGTTAAGAAAATGAGGGTTGTGCGTGAAGCACTATAGGTACCAAGGAGAAAAGAAAAACAAAATAGTTTTGTGATGTGTGTTTTTGTGTACTTTAAAAAAAAGAAAAAAAAAATATATATTTTAAAAACTAAAATTGTTCTCAGTTGTTTTCACATAGAAGAAAGAGTTTCTTCATCTTTTCTCTCCATCCTTCATTCAAGTTTTTGATACTGTGACGCTCCTAAACACAGTTACCAGTCCCAGGATATAGCGAGGAAGTTCAAGTGGTTCAGACATGAGCATATTTGATTAAGTTTTGTTAATTAGAAACTTGATTGAATAAACAAATACTGAATAATAAGGAATAAGAGTTATTCTAGAATATCATTTGATTAAGAATGTCTTGATTCTACATGCAAAGACTTTACCGACCCTAAGGCGGCACTTCTTTGTGGTTTGTTAGATTGTCGTAGTAGAGTAAGTTGTTTTAGTGTAGTTCTAGTTCGTTAAACATGTTCATGCATCGTGTTTAAATTTATGTGAAAACACTTGAACTTGTTTTAAATAAATGACTGAATGAATGTTTTATTTTATTTCAGCAATTATGTCTTCTGCATTATTTCAAATTCTCACAAACGACATATTTACTGGTGATAACTACACTAAGTGGAAACTTAACATTAATTCAATATTGGTAACCAAAGGCCTCAAGTTTGTGCTTAAGGAGGAATATCCTCTAGTGCCTACTGCTAATGTCGCACGAACTGTTCATGAGGCATACCAGCAATGGGTCTCATCTGATGAGAATGCCCGAACATATCTGTTGGCTTCTATAACAAACGTGTTTATCACAAAGCACCAAACAATAACTTTTGCATTCAAAATCATGGAGTCATTACAAGCTATGTTCAGGCAGCCCTTCGAGCAAAAGCGATATGAAGCTATTCGTTTCGCTATGTTAGCTCTCATGAAGGAAGGTACGTCAGTTCCATAACATGTCCAAAGCATGATTTTTACTTCAACACGGCAGGGCCATTGACGAACCCAGTCAAGTGAGCATCATACTGATGACTTTTCCGAAGAGTTTTGATCAGTTTAAGAGCAACTATAGGATGAACAAGTTAAAGTTTAGTCTTACACAGTTTCTCAACGAGCTTGCTACCTTTGAGTCCTTGACTAAGGACAACAAGCTAGGGTAAGACCGATGAGGCAAATGTTGACGAACCATCTTCCTACTCTAATAAAAAAAAGTGGAAGAAGTCTGCTGGAAAGGTAAAGGGTAAGCTCAAACCCAAGAATGCCCAAGGCAAGAAGAAGTCCAAGAAATGTAAGTATGATTTACTTGTTCTTGTTTCGTGTTTGGTGAAAGATGATTCTTCACCCGGGATAGTTGATTCATGGGCCACTAACTATGTTTGTTCTTCATTGCAATGGACAGATTCTTAGACTTAGCTTGAGGAAGAAGTTTTCTTTATGCATGAGGGGCTAGGGGATGTCATGTCGGCATGAGCAGTGAGCGTAATTGCATTATGTTTTTGTAATAATTATATATTTTTAGAAAATGTATTTTATATTCCTGGATTTACATGGAATTTAATTTCCGTTTCTAAGTTGTTAGAACAAAAATGTTATGTTTCTTTTAATAATAAAACTGTTATTATTGGAAAGAATGGTCTAAAAAATTTGTTTAGGAATTAATTAAAACAATTCGTATGTGTTAAGACCGTTAAAACATACTACACTGCTCAATACCGAAATGTTTGAGGTTCAAAAACGAAGAACTAAATGACGTAAAAATTCTCCAGATAAAGACAAGTAACTCTGGCATCTAAGGCTTGGTCATTTTAACCATGACCGGATAAACAGACTAGTAAAAAGTAGACCTTTAAGTGAGTTAAAGGTTGACACCTTACCTGTCTGCGAATCTTGTTTGGAAGGTAAGATGACTAAGAGACCTTTTACTGGAAAATGGCTTAGAGCTAAAGAACCGCTAGAGATTATACATACAGACGTCTGCAAACCGATGAATGTTAAAGCTAGAGGTGGTTATGAGTATTATGTCTAGAAAACCCTAATTATAAAATAGTGAGTGGGAGAGAGATATATGTCATTATATCCCAAGATCTCCATCATTAGTTCAACACCATGAGATTTGAGTGGGGCCTCGTGATGGCTTTGATTTCATCCTCCCTAAGGAGGGTTTCCACAAAAGTCAATACCAAGGTTGACATCCTAACAGAAAGGATTTGAGTGTATTTCAAGATTGACCGACCTTAAGGCGGCAATTCTCGAGTTAAGGTCATGAGATCTGAAATGATGGGTTACACTTACAAGGTTTTAATTAAATTGATAATTTTAAAACCTGACTAAATAAACGATGGTTGAATGATATTGAATTAAGAGTTATTCTGCTATATCATTTAATTGAGAAGCTCTTGATCTAACATGCAAGAATTTGACCGACCCTAAGGCGTCACTTGCTTGTTGTATGTTAGATTATCGTGGCATAGTAACACTATTTTTAGAGTTTTTCTTGTTCATTAAACAAGCACACAACATAGAATGTTATGATCAACACATCCTATGGAAAATACAAGACATGAGCATGAATGCACAAAACAAATGTAGTCTAGTCAATCATGCATGTTTAATCTATCTAGATCATGTAAGATACGTTCAACATTAATTACAATCTAAATACATGCATATATCTAAAACTTGAATCACAAGATATATTCAATTAACACATAATCAAGTTTAAATCTCATAAACCAAAAAAACATGCTAAAATCATATGAAAAAGTCATTTAGATTAAAGCTAAAGTTCTAGAGCATATTCCTATTCATAGATTCAACAAAACACATGAATAGCTCAAAAGAACAATAGCATATGTATCATTGTGAGATTTCGGCCAAAGAGAGCCTAATACATGTGAGGAACTATTTTTCACAAAATCAATCAATCAAAGATCATCAAATAGTCGTAGAATCAAAGCTAGCACAATACAATCCCAAACATGTGAAAACATAGGCAAAATCAAAACCTAACTCAACATGTGAGATTTCAATTGAAACTCAATCTAGCTTTAAATGAGTACAAAACTCAAATAATAACAATCACAAGACACATATATATGTTGAATAAGAAAACCCAAGGCAATTGACCAAGTTTTAAAAGAAAACTTTGAGAGAAAATCAATACCTTAGTTGATTTTGGTGCAATCCAGTTTTTTTGAGTTTAGACTCCAAACACAGCAATAAAACTAACTCAAACCTTCAGAGCAAAGATGGAAAATGAATATAAAAACACTCTCAACTTTGAATCACTCAAATCGGAGTTGAAATGAATAAATTATAATGTTTGGAAGGTGAGAAAATATAGAGAGAAAATTCTGCACTCAAGTTTTAAATTTCTTCTTAGAATGAAATGTGAGAGGGAAAGAGTAGAAGCAAAATGACCAAAATGCCCTCCTTTGAGAATGTTTCCCTGAGACAGCATGTGGGCCTCTTGAGGGAGCAAGGAGTTACGGCCGAGATGGCCACGCGCCATCTCGGACTTGCACCACTTGATGGCCTTTGTCCATGGTGCAACTCTCTTGCACTCCTCTAGCGTTCTTCGACCGTTTTTTGGCCTCTGAACTTGGAATGTGAATCTATTTACGGATTAAGAACCGTAACTCTCTCATGGACATGGACATATAAGATACTTAACCCATAAAATAATAATTCAACTCGATATAAAAAGAAGAAGACAATGTATGCAAAATGAGTTGAAAGTGTAGTATCTTTCAACTTAGAACTTTAAATCAATAGTATGAGTAACCGAAATGACCAGAACTCAATCAAGAATGATTTAAGACTAAAATCGAGTTCAATATCCATGTTATGCAAACATATACACATACAAACACAATTCACACTAGAAAGCAAACTATATAGAGATAGTCTCCAATCATGCATTTACCAAAACATGTTATTTCCATACCAATGCATTAGCATTCATCTTCAAGTGTGTGAATGTGTTATACATGGTGAACAATGATGCAAGGACACATATGAATGAATTATATGTGTGTGCCTATAATGATGCACAATAATGCAGGGACACAACTGTATGAATTGTGTTTGTGTGACTAAGCCTTGTAAGAGAAAGATAAGGTCTTAGTATACCTTTGTAGAACAATATTGCATCCTTTCTCTTTGAAGACTCTGAACTTGCTTTGACTAGTTGTTCCATCTTCCTTGAAGCTTGAATTATCATGAATCTAAACAACTAAATTATTACAAGTAAACATCATTTTGATATGGAATTAATGCCAACATAATCTAAAACCTAATAGTCAGTAAGAACCTTAAGTTTATGATTACGGAGGAATGTCATCCAACATCTACTGCCAATGTCGCACGAATTGTTTAAGAGGCATACAAGAAATGGTTCTCATCGGATGAGAAGGCCCGAACATATATGTTAGCTAGTATGACAAACGTGATTATCACAAAGCACAATGAAATGACTTCTGCATTCAAAACAATCACAAAGCACGTGATTGTTTCAGGCCATGGTTGAACAGTCCTTTGAGCAAAAACGACACGAAGCTACTTATTTCACTATGCTTATTGGTATGAAAGAGGGCGGATCTGTTCGGAAATATGTCCTGAACATGATGTCCTACTTCAACACAGCAGAGATCAATGGTGGGGCCATTGATGAACCCAATCAAGTGATCATCATACTGATGACTCTTCTAAAGAGTTTAGATCAGTTCAAAAGCAACTATGGGATAAACAAGCATAGATTTAGTCTCACACAGTTTCTCAATGAGCTCACAACCTTTAAGTCCTTGACTAAGGACTGTAATGGCAAGACCGGTGAGACAAATGTTGTCGTACCATCTTCCTTCATTAATAAGAAGAGAAAAACGTCTACCAGGATGGTAAAGGGTAAACCAAAGCCCAAGAAAGTCCAAAGCAAGAAGAGGTCCAAGAAAGGTAAATATGATTAACTTATTCTTGAGTCGTCTTTAGTGGAAGATAATTCTTCACCCTGGATAGTTAATTTGGGGGCCACTGACCATGTTTGTTCTTCTTCGTAGTGGACTGATTCTTTGACACAGCTTGAGGTAGAAGCCTTGAGGTGGGGATGTCGTGTCGATTGCATTGAGCTTAATTAAATTACATTTTTTTATTAATTATATATTGTTGGACAATGTATTTGACATTTTTGGATTTTCACTAAATTTAATTTTTGTTTCTAAGTTGTTAGAAAACTTATATTCTATTTCTTTTGATAATAAATCTGTTATTATTACAAAGAATAGTCTGAATATATGTTCATGAATTAATGAAAACAATTTGTATGTGTTAAGACCGTTAATACATACAACGTTGCTCAACACCGAAATGTTTAAGATTGAAAAACTTAAAACCAAACGACATAAGTTTTCTCCAGAAAAAGAAATGTATATATGGCATCTAAGGCTTGGTCATATTAACTTTGAATGGATAGACAGACAAGTTAAAAGCGATCCTTTAAGTGAGTTAAAGGTTGACACCTTACCTGTCTATGAATCTTATATGGAAGGTAAGATGACTAAGAGACCTTTAACTAGAAAAGGGCTTAAAGCTAAAGAACCACGAGCTTATACATTCAGACATCAGTGGACCAATGAATGTTAAACCTAGGGAAGGTTATGAGTATTATGTCACCTTTATAGATGAGTACTCAAGATACAGATACGTCTACCTAATGAAACGAAAGTTAAAAACATTTGAAAAGTTTAAGAATTCTGAGCTGAAGTTGAGAATCAGTTTGGAAAGACTATCAAGTCTCTCGATTAGATCATGGAGGTGAGTACGTTGGCCAAGAGTTTGAAGACTTTATGGTCGAGTATGGGATAGTGTCCTAACTCATTGCTTCTAGTAAACCTCAGCAGAATGGTGTCAGAGAGAGGATAAATAGAACCCTAATAGAAATTGTAAGATCTATGATTAGTTTCTCATCATTACCAAATTCCTTTTGGGGATATGGGTTACAAACAGCCTCATACATTTTTAATGTATTGCCATCCAAATCTGTTCCTAAGATTCTCCTAAAGTAGTGGAATGGTCTTATCCAGATCTGGAATGACTTCCAGATCACTCAAGAAGACATGGATGGCTTACCCATTTGCTATATGGGGGGTTGACCTGATCGGACCACTTCCCATAACCCCTGGACAAGAAAATCATGCCATCGTCGCCATCAATTACTTCACTTGGTGGGTCGAGGTAGGCCCCCATTCCCAAATCTTAGAGGAAAATACTACCATGTTCATCAAGACAAACGTGGTATGTAGGTTTGGTACCCCGCTGGTCATAATCAATGACCTAGGAAAGCAGTTTGATAATGACAGGTTCAAAGATTATTATCAGAAGTTGGATATCAACCTCCGATTTGCATCGGTGGCTCATCCGTAAACCAATAGTTTGGTCGAAGCAACTAACAAGACCATTAAGAAGCTACAGAAAAGAAAGTTGCAACAGAAGAAGGGAAAGTGGGTTGAAGAGCTTCCTGAGGTCCTCTGGGTGTATCGAACCACAAGAAGGACCGCACCCGGGGAAACACCCTATTCTCTAGCATTCGAGTTTAAAGTTGTCCTCCCCATAGAACATAAGCTGACCTCATTCAGGGTACAACACTTTGAACCAGAGAGTAACGAGATCAAGCTCGGAGCTACTCTAGACCTCTTGGATGAAAAACAGGAGCAAGTGATAAAAAAGTAACGATCTACCAGAGCAAGATTGTGAGGTATTATGACAAAAGAGTGAAGGCCAAAAGCTTCAAGGAAGGGGATCTAATCCTCTGAAAAGTTAAACATAATACCAGAGTGTGAACAGACGGGGTCCTATGACCTAACTGGGAAGGCCCATACATGATCAGGGTAGTGATTCGAAATAAGGCTTACAAGCTAGAAGACATGGACGGTCGACCCATTTACCATACCTAGAATGCATACCATTTAAGAGTATTTTCTCTTAAACAGGGGACTGCAACAACAGACTACCTTCTTTTGATATCAATAAGTTAGAAAAAATGAACTCCATTTCAGCCATTAATAAAGTCTGCTATTTTTTCCCATCTACGCTATATTCTCTTCATGATTGAAACTAACCATGACCACCATAAACCAAAGAGAGCTAAAAAGCCTCATTGATTACTTGGTTCGGGTTAAGTCCTACTAGGAGGATCACCATAGTATGATGACCATGATCGCTTAAAGACCAGAGACTGGTTAGGGAAGCCCCCTCACTATCCCTGATGCCTCGGTCGGGCACCACCCCCCGCCAAAAAGAGTCTGAGAATAAGAGCATAGTTACAATCCAGATCTCGAGACCAGGACAACTAGCTAGTTTTCTTGATGCCTTGGTCAAGTGGCCTCCCCTAAGAATGGTCTGAGAATAAGAACATAGTTGTCATCCACATCTCATGATACACTGGTCTGGGTAAGTCCTACGAGGAGGATCGCCATAATATATCGGCAATGACCGCCTCAAAACCAAGAACGCTAAATAGCTTTCCCAATGCCTCGAATCAGGCTAGAACTTATAACCCTGAGAAGGACTCAGGCTTGGCAGGGTTTCCCACCCAAGTTCCAATATCCAAACTATTGTTGATTAATAATACTCCATTTACATTTGATTTCTTACTTTGACAGGAACAAGACAGCCTAAAACCATGTAAAGGGATCACTCATTGGAATCCTCGAGCTACAAGTTTCTGCTAAAGGCTGCGAGCTTGAGCAAGCTATCTACTTACACACTAAAAAAAATTTAAATCTCTTTATTTTAACCGAATTTGATTAAGTCAAGTTATGTCGGAAGTCGAATTTAGGTCGAGATCAAGAATGAAGCAAGAAGATGTCAGTCAAAGTCAAAATTCATTGAAGCAAGCATGAACGAAATCTAAAGCCAGATTTCATTAATGATGTGGGGGGTCTATCCCCTAGAAAGGCTACAATTACCAAGCAGGGAGCCCAAACCCCGGTTTTGGGCTATAAAAAATAAAAAAAATGATGGAAAAGCGATCTAGGCTCGGCATGAGTAAAACAAGGTGCCCACCCCCTTTCCGGACAGTAAAAACAAGTCGTGAATAGGTCATATTAGTCTCTAGCTTTATCCTAGTTCCCTCTAGTTGTTCTTCCTCCCTGGTGGTCTCGCCCCTTGCTCCTCCATCTAGCGATTGTTCATTTTGGTTGTCCACTTCTACTAACCCATCCTCTAGTGCTCCTCATTCTCCTGCTGCTTAACTGGGTCCTCTTCCAAGACTTTATTTACCACCACCATAACCTTAGGAGGGATTACCGTATCGAAAAGGGTAGTGTTTGACTCAATCCTTCGCACCTTAACCTCCAGCTCTACTCTAGAGGGTTCCGTAAGGCGGTCACTAGCTTCTTCTTGGGCTGTTGGATGGCTGCCCTCAAGCTATGTGGGTTGAAACCCGCTTGAGGTCTTCCCAGGACATGAAAATGGAAAAACCAAGGGAAGAGGAGAAAGATCCATCACAGTCGGTTGCTTCCAAACTCCAGCCAAGCCAGAAAGACCCACTCCATCACCTTCTGGGAGAGACATTTCAGTAACCCTGGTCAAAATTTCTTCCCTGCCCCAACTAGCGATACTGGAGAAGTCAAAAGGAAAAGGGATGGCTTTCAAAACTTAGAAGGAGGCATAGAAATAGTCGTTCCTAAAGGAAGTGTTCATCTTGACCTGCTGTTTAGCCACCTTGGCATGCAGATTCTGGTTTTCAATATCCAGCATTTTGGCTTTACCTTTCAGGAATTTTTCCACTTAGCCTGACGCTCATATCGAAGGGTTTCTAGATCAAGGGACAGCTTCAGCTTTTCATTGTCGCATAGAAGGTCAGAAAGCTCCCTCTCCATCTTTTTCTGGTTGGATGTCATCTCCCGAACCAGAGTTTGAACTTGTTTAAGCAACACATGGTCGTCTCAGCTTCGACCTCAACTTTTACAACACGGTCATGGAGGGAGGATACCCGATGGCCCATAGCGATATTGAATTTAAAGGCCTATATGATAAAAAGCCAAGGTACCGAGCTAACGAACCGTAAATAAAAGAGTAAGAAAAGAGTTACCACGGCCAGAAGAGTGGACCCCCTGGTAAGGAAGATGTCCACTAGAATTGAAGCCATCCTAGAGAGCCCACCGCCCAGGCAAGATGCCATGAACTGCTCCAAGATCTCGTCCTACCCCACTGAGCTCGACAGATGGTAGAAACAGACAGGGGGAACCTCTAGAATGCCAGCCTCGAGATCGCTGAAGCTTGAGGAGCTTTGAGCATAGATGGACTGGCAGAGACATCGGGTATGGAAATCGTCAGAACAACAACAGTAGCAGTAATAACAGAAGGAACAGAGGGGTCTTGGTGGTTGAATTAACATCCTAGGAAGAGGACTTTGCTTGGTTTAGTACCCTTGAAGCTCGCGATGCGATGATGGCCATCCTAGACCTTGGCTGGGAGGGGCACAGAGTAGGAATGGGTACGGTCATAGCTGAAAGAATGGAAGGAACCATCCGCTTTGGTTTAGCAGAAGCAGAAGGAGTGCCGGCTATCCCAGGCTACCGGGCTTCATGAGAAGCTAGAGCAACAACAAAAACTATTAATAGGAAAAGAGAAAAGAAGAATGACATCAGAACCAAGCTAACTAACGAAACAAAGCGTAGTGGCTTAGGGTTACTTACGGGGAACATCATCAGAGGTTTGTAGGTATTGATTAACCCTACGAGAGTCGAAGGGGTTAAAAGTTAGAAACTTCAGCTTCAGAAAGCTCCTAGCAAGTATGGCCCTCAGCACAACTTCATATTCAGCGGGCAAGAAATTTCGATCCCATGAAGGTTTATCGTTGAAAACCGTAGGAACCGTGAATTCATGCCCGCCAATGAAAATCGTGCTTCCCCTACTAGGATCCCTTCCTTCTTCCAAAAAGGATCCTTCCTTGAAGTGCCAAGAATAATGAAATTGAGTTTGTTCTTAGCTTTCGCATAGAACTGACCTTGGGGAACTCTGGACAAGCTTCCGATTTGAAAAAGGTAGGACAACTCCTCTGCTTCGGGCTCCCTAGTGACCTTGCTTAGCTCGCACTATTCCCTCCATAGCATGAGAAATCCAATCAGGTCCCTTTAGAAGCCGGGCGTCACTAGAGGGGAGCTAGCTGCAGTACAATGAGAGCCCGTCGAAGGGTAGGACAGAGAGAAAGCCTGGCCCTATTCTCAAGGGTCGTTACATGGATGGGGAGCATGCCTTTATGATGATTGAATACATCATAACTTTTATATGGAACTATGAGGGAGATGCTTCAGGCATATTGTACTTAGACCTCAGGCGGTCGATTGATTTCAGATCAACAATAGAATCTGGGATGACCTTAAAGTCATAAGGAAGAGGCCTTACTAGAGGAGGACCAATGACAGTGACTTGACCTTCCCAAAGGTTTTGTCCCTATCTTCTCTGTCAAAGTCTTCGTTGACTAAATTTATAGGGCAATAAGGTTAGTTAGTGAACCCGGTTCCAATGGCCACGCTTCTATTCGACCGACGATATTACGGGGTTAGGAATAAGTCATCGTCGTTAAGGTCTCTTCTTGCCTTTTTTTAGGGCAAGGCAGAAAAATTCCTCACTATCGACACGAGAATCAACGGAATCATGGCTGGCTTTCAACATGATGGATTTAGGTTTGGAGGCAGATAAAAAGAGAGGGAATAGAGGTGTAGCTGAAGAGGGCATCAAAAGAGAGGGATTTTTGAAATTTTAAAGTTTCAAAGAAAAGCGTGAGGAAAGTGATAAAGAGGTTAAGTATAAATAGAAGCGAAGGGAGCAGTGACATCAATGAAATCTTCAGTAGGATTACCTCAAATCCATGAATGGCAGTAACACAGCCGGATTGTTTCAGGAAGTACACCAGTCTATGCTCAACACGCCACTTGTGCAACTGATGAGAAGATTTCCTCCGAGATTTTTGGAAATAATAAAGGAGGGAAAATTTCCCAATTAAAATAGAAAATCTAACTCATCCCCAACTTAATCACTGATGTTCAAGTCAGAGGGGACTTATGTTAATAGCCAAATTTGGCTAGAGACCAAATAGAAATTTTCCACTCCCTTGGCCCAGGTCTAAGCCCGAGATTACTCACCACGGAACCCCGAGATCGAGCTTTGGTGCAACCCTAGAGAAATTAAGAAAGGTCACCGAGCTCAGGAAGCATCCATGTTGAAGCCCGACATAAGCGAATCGAGCTCCATGCACCAAGTCAAGGCTCAACGAGGTCGAAACTACCTCGTAACCTTAACAAGAGCCGGCCATCCTCTCCAGACTAAAGTGGGAACCTATTAAGCAATAAGCCCCTACCTCAGGATTGCTTTATCTAGCCGATAGAAGATATAGACCTATCTAGACAAGTAGCAGGAACCTCGCCAAAGCCCCGTAGCCACCAAAGGGTACCCACGGGGTCATCTTAAGCACCAAAAGACCAGGAAAGGTCAGACCAAGCTCCTAGTACCAAATCCAACGCACGTATTTACCTCATCATATGAAATTGTACTCGATGACCTCCATGAAGAATCACACCATGACGGCACATAGGATCATATCCACGCCTAATAAACATTAAATTGCCACGTACGTGTAGGGTAAGAGATTGAGTCCAAAGAGGAAACGATTTATCTCCAACAAAGATATTCTCAACTCCGTTGTTAATTCAAAGTCAATGACTTTTAATTAAAATATCTCGCCCGATAAAGGGGGAACAGATTCACAGAATCATGACGGGAGATTCGTAAAGTTTAACCTACTTGAACCATGTACAAATACGCCCAAGCATGATAGGAAAAAAGGAAAGAAAAGCGACAAAAATCATACAAAAGGAGAGGTTCGACTCCAGCCTAAATGCCATGATATATTCTACCAGACTAATTTATGGGGCCATCTAGAATTGTATTAAGGCATGTGGACTTGTTTCTTTTAGTAAGAATAGGTCTAATTCACATGTGGACTTTTTATTTAAGTCCAATGTATTTAATAAAATAGAAAAAATAGTATTTGGCCCATTTTTTTTATTTTAATATTCAATTAAATGGAAATTAATAAATTAATAAATAAATTATATAATTAAAAGTCAAAATCTTTTTCCTAGTAGGAGATGGTCTCCTAGAGTCATATTATTATTGGTAATATGATAAGTAGATAAATAATAGAAATTTATTTATCGAGTCAAATTATGAAGTATTTGATTTCTATTAAAACTCTAATTGACAATTGCTCTAATTAGGAAATTTTAATTTAGTCACAATTTAATTATATTCAGTAATTGGTTATTGAATAAATACACTATTTGAGTTGGATTAGGAGTCTTGGTGTAGAAAAGAATTCTTCTTAGAAAAGGATTCTTGCCCACCAAGTAAATCCTCCTAAGGAAAGGATTCTTTCCCATCAGGTAAATCCTTCTTATGGGAGGATTTGGTCTCCTAAATTAAAAGGATGAAGAACTCGGCCACTATAGATATGATAGTGTAGAATTTGACCAATCTAATTTTCAAGGAAAAACAAATTCTGCCACAACCTTTTTCTTGGAAAGAAATTTCAGCCAAACCCTAATCTAAGGGAGAGAAATTTCGGCCAAGAGAGAATTTTGAGTGTAGAGAATTTGGATCTTGCTCTAGATAAACTCTTCCAACTCTAAAGATTGGTGTGTGAAAATTTGGCAAAGAGGAAAAGGAAGAAAGAATGTTTTATATTCGATAGTTCACTAGTAGCCTTTACTTTAAAAGGTTTTATGGATAACATCAAATCTAGGGTCACACGAGTTTCAATCAAATTGATTGATAATTCACAAGTGATCTAACGATCTTTGTTTTTCTTCTTGGAGGATTATTATGACTAACAAAGACAAATATTTTGTTTGTTTCCATCCTCAGGTATACAATTTAAAGAAAGGGAACCCACACTTCTAGGTGATTCGCATTCGTGATTTGATTGGAAGATCTTGCAAATTCAATTTGGCGCTAGTTCAATCATCACGAGAAATGAGGTACGATACTTTTAATATATGTCAATTAATCTATGGCTAAGGTTCTTTCTATTAAAGAAAAAAAAATATACCACACCCTCATTCTACGCTTCCGCTGTGTTTTTAATCAATTTTTTCTTATAGTAAGATTTGTTAAACTAAAAATCGTTTTGTTAATATGAAAATATTGTCAAATAAATTATTACACTCTTGTTATTGAGCATAATCCCAACAAAAATATCATGTTTTAATTCTTCCTACCTCTTTCATTTATTTGTATGTGTATGCTTGTATCTTGTTTTACAATCTTTATTTTTCGAGATTCCTGAAAACAAGATTGTCCTAATATGTGATGTATGAGCACTTCAATTGATCAAAGTTGTAAATATCTTTGTATGTGTATTTAAAATATTTGTATATGATTGTCCTTGATTGAAAACTTGTACATATTGAATAACATTAATGATTTAAGTATTGTTTGGTTTTAGTTTTATTTGCTAATTCTTTCACTAGCAACTTGTAAGCTTGTTTGACAATACTTTGATTGATAATACATATTGTTTACTTACATATGCTTTATTATCTTAAGTATTTTTTTCAAACTAGCTAGAGGGATAAACTTAAGTTTGTTTCAAGGGACTGGAACAAGGTGTTAAAACCTATTCCCCCCCCCCCCCCCACACACACACACACTTCTAGGTTAGCTTAAGGCAATTTAACCACCTTTGTACAATTTCACAAGTTACTTGTTGGAGTTATAGATTAGAAAATGTGTTAGCTGCATTTTCTAGGAGATGACTGTGTAAGTGATAATACTAAATTTTACAGTAAAGTTTGAGGTGTTAGTATTATGCTCAATAGCAAGAGTGTAATAATGTATTTAACAATCTTTTCATATGAATAGAATTACTTATAGTTTAACAAATCTTATAGCATTTGTAGTTTAATTATTATAATTGTCAAAAGTAAATAATCACAAGGTCAAAAAACTATGAGAAAAGAAAAACTGTTGGTAGATCTGGATATGTATGAGGTAGACATAATTCTTTAGTTAGTCTTTAACAATAATCACAACTTAAGATAAAGGTTGGGCGTTGTTACCTTATTAAAGTTGTAGATTCTTTTGTTGGCATTTAAGTGGGATCAAGTGTGTTATGATGAGTTTAAAATCATCAAAGTGTGGCGTCTTTGGGAAAAGAATCTAGTGCACTAGTGGCATTGAATAGGATCATAGTGAAATGCTTTATCCAGAATCGTCAATGAAAAAAAATTTAACTTAAGGACAATCAGAGAGTCTGTCTCAATCCTAAGATAAATGATGGACTTATGGTTATAAGTGTTATCATTTGAGCTATCAATGAGTACGATTATATAGCATAGTCTATCCTCTATAGTTTGATGGTATTCATTTGTTAATCGATGCAAGACTTCATTTATAGATATGGACATTGTGGCTCTATTTATTAAATGTGAGTAGAATACCATCATATGGATATTTTGTGTTATTGGATATTAAATATTAACATTAAGTTTTTAGTAGTGTCTATTGAAATATGGCTTATGGATTAGTTAAAATATCCAAGTTAAAAATGTGGTCATATGAGTAAATATGGTAACTAGGAGAGCTATAGGAGGTTTATGAGTTTTTGGGGATTATTGACATTCTTCACGAGGATACACTATCTACATTAAGATTGTCTAGGGTAAGAATGAGAAACATTAAATTAATATTTTTTTTAAGAGTTCAATTTTATTTCTTTAGTGGAATGAATTGAAATTAAAAGATCGAACCTAAGTGAATCATTTGTTAATTGTGATTAGGTTAGTCTATTGGAGCTTGAATTTAAATAGCCCGTCAAGATCCCCAATCCATACGAACTTGATTGGATTACTTGATATATTCTATCGGGGCCAAGTTTTAGGTCCATCTAGAATTATTTTTGGATTTTAATGTGTAATCAAGACACGTGGGAACTCTTCAAATACCTGAAATGTGCGGCCAAGGTTGTGGGAATCCTTCGGTGGCAATAATGGGGTGCGATTAGCTTTCCATTTATACATTAAGAATATAATTTGCACATTTTTAATAAATGGGCTATTTTATTATATTATTGTATTAATTTACTGCATGTGGACTTGTTTCATTTTTAGTAAGAATGGGACTAGTTCACATATGGACTTTTTATTAAAGTCTAAAGAATTTAATAAAATGGAAAAACAATATATGGCCTGTATATAATAAGCTTGGGCGGCAAGGGCTAATATAATAGACTTTTACTTTATTATTTCATTAAATAGAAATTAATTAATTATTTAAATTAATTATTTAATTAAAAGTAAAAATCTTTTTCCTATTAGGAGAAGGTCTCCTAGTGTCATACTATTGTTGGTAGTATGATAAGTATCAAATACTTTTTTTGATAAGTAGGTAAATAAAAGGAATTTATTTATCTAGTCAAGTTAGGAAGTATTTGATATCTATCAAAACTCTAATTGACTATTGGTCATATTAGGAAAGTATTTGATAAAGTCACAATTTAATATGTATTCAGTAATTGGTTATTGAATAAATACACTAATGAATTGGAATAGGAGTCTTGGTGCAGAAATGAATTCTGAAAGTTGATAGGAGTCTTGGTGAAAGTAAATCCTTCTAGAGAGAGGATTCTTGGCCACAAAGTAAATCCTTCTATGAAGAGGATTTGGCCACCTATATATATATGACCTTGTGGAATTCGACCAAGAAAAAGAAATCTATAGAGAGATTTCGGCCAAGGCCTATTCAAGAAACTTGAGAGATTTTTTTTTATATTTTTTTTGCTTATATAGATAAAAAAAAAATACTTCATCAAACCAATTGTGTGAAGAATTGGGCCAAGCATAAAAAAAAGAGGGAACGTTTTGTTTTTGATAGTGCACCAGTATCTTTTACATCAAAAGGTTTTATGTAAAAAAAATCGAATCAGGTTCACGCGAGTTTTAATCAAATAGATTGAGAATTCACAAGTGACCAAACGTTCTTGGTTTTTCTCTAGAAGGATTATTGTGACTAATAGTAGAAAAAGATTTTGTTTTTTTTACATCCTTAGGTATTCATTTTAAAGAAAAGGAGCCCACAATCTTAGGTGATTCACATTCGTGATTGGATCGGAAGATCTTACGAATTCCGTTTGGCATAACTTCAATCCTCAAGAGATAAAGGTATGATACTTCTATTATATATTAATTAATCAAGGGTTAAGGTTCATTATTTTAAAGGATTTTTTTTTTTAAATATACGAATCGTCTTTTCTGCTTCTGTCGTACGTTTTTTCCTTTAATTGGTATTAGAGCTTGGTTGTACCCTTCATTAATTGATGTATATATACATGAAACTATTTCTTTTTATTGTGAATATGCATGTTTTAGAACAATATGGAACTCCAGGTATTCGCATATATATATATATATATATATATATATATATATATATATATTGGAATGTAAGGATATATATAAGTTTTTTATAAAGTGAATTTGATTGCACAATTTTGGTTCTAGAATTTCAATGTATTTTTGTTTTGGAATTGTAACAAGAAGTGTGGCCTATCATCTCCATAATTTCCTTCTTGGTAGTTGCTAAGTTTTTTTTATTATTTTATTGTAGTATTATAAAAAATTGTTGTAATATATTCAAGTTTCGAAGAATCGAAGAATCGAAGAATTAAAGAATTTGAAGCCAAAAAAGTAGCAACGGAGTAACCCGGGGTAACCACATAAGGCTTCGGGTGCACAAGTGCCCCACGAGACCTTTGGACATCCCCGATTGATGACTTGTTCTCCAAGTTAGGATTAGGATTTTGTATCTCAAACAAATGTAATTTACTTGTTTTACTAGGATGAACCAAGCTTGTAGCTATTTATTTTTCTGTAAATATTGCAATGTTTGTCATTGTTTGATAACATGTCATATAGAATATGAGTGCCACTTATAGATCTCCTTTGGTATGAACAAGCATTGAATGGTTTAGGTATTTAATTGGCATCTAGATAACTTGGTAAATCATTCTATAGAATTCGATAACACACCTTAAACAATTGAGCGAGAGAAGGTGTTTTGGAACACATACGGTCTCTGAATTTAGTTGAGCTTTAAGTTTCGTGTGATAACCCCACAAGGGGTATCCATGAATGGAATTTAGCAAGGTACTTTCTTTAAAGGATAGAATAGACAATTGACTCAAATAATATCTACTCTTAAAGGAGGGATATTCGTGAGGTATTGAAAGTCAGAAACTCGGTAACACACTCAATACGGTCTTATTGATAACCACCCAAGAGTTCATCTTAATAAAATTGCAAGGCTAAAATGAAAATGTTGGTTGTTATGTTAACAATTAGTTGGGAACTAGTCTAACAAGTAGATGGTGCAGACTCCCAAAGAAGGCGTGACATTTATAGGTGTTGGATCACCGTTGATTTTTTTGATTGAATTATTTTATTTAATATAAGATAAATTTTTGAAAGTGCTTAATCATGATTGTTTACATATATATAATTTTTGTTAAAAATAAATCATGACCCCATCCCTAATCAACATCCTAAAGATAATACTTTAACTGGTGATAATTATGTCACATGGAAAAGGAAAATTAGGTTGTTGTTGTAAGATGAAAAACATAAGTTTGTTCTGTGTACCCCTAAACCACCAACTTCTACTAATGAATCTACTTAGGTGCAATGAGATGAGTATCAGCAGTGGAAAGCCTTAAATGAGATGGCCAAATGTAAGATATCCAAAAGGAACCAATGGATATTATTTCTATAGTCCTTCATATCTTAAAGTATTTGTTTTGACAAACGCTAAATTTTTGGGAAAGGACTATATGAATAATATTGTGCCTAAAAGTAGAATTGTTCTAAATTAGCTTTAAGGAGATACAATTCCACAAGAGGTTTCACAACCTAGCCCAACTGTAAGTTCTGAACCATCACAAGATCAAAAAACAACAATTCCACATCATAGTGGGAGGTTAGTAGACAACCCGAGAGATACATCGATATAGGAGAATCAGTGGAGAATCTTCTGGACGACGATGATCCCTACACGTACAAGGAAGCTATGAAGAATGTTGATTGTCATCATTGGCAAAAGGCAGTGCAATCTTAAATTTAATCTATATTCAAAAACAAAGTCTGGTCTATTGTAGACTTGCCTAAAGGGATAAAAGCCATTGGGTACAAGTGGTTACACAAGAGGAAAAGAGGAATGGAAAGAAATGTTTGGATTATGCTCAATAGCAAGAGTGTAATAATGTATATGACAATATTTTTATATTAATAAAATGATTTATAGTTTAACAAATCTTATAGCCTTTAAAGTTTAATTATTATAATTGTCAAAATTAAATAATAATAAGGTTAAAAGACTACGAGAAAAGAAGAATTGTTCGTACATCTGGATATGCATGAGGTAGACACAATTCTTTAGTTTGTCTTCAACAGTATTCACAAATTAAGATAAAGGTTTGACCCATTTATCTTGTTAAAATTGTAGATTCTTTTGTTAGCATTTGAGTACGATCAAATGTGTTATGATGAGTCTAAAATCATCAAAGTGTGGTGTCTTTGGGCAAATGAATCTAGTGCACTAGGTGCATTGAATAGGATCACAATGAAATACTTTGTCCAGAACCGTCAATGGATAAAAGTTTTCACTTGAACATAATCGGAGAGTCTATCTCAATCCTGAGATAGATGATGGACTTATGGTTACAAGTGTTATCATTGGAGCTATCAACGAGTATGATTACATAGCAGTCTGTCATCAATAGTTTGGTTGCATTCATTTGTTAATCGATAGAGGACTTCATTTATAGATATGAACATCGTGGCTCTAATTATTAAATGTGAGTAGAATGTCATCTTATGAATATTTTGAGGTATTGGATATTAAATCTTAACATTAAGTTTCAATAGTGTCTATTGAAATATGGCTTCTGGACAAGTCAACATATCCAAGTTCAAAATGTGGTCATTTGAGTAACTATGGTAATTAGGAGAGCCATATGCGGTCTATGAGCACTTGGTGATTACTTGTATTCTTTGCGAGAATACACTTTCTCCATTGAGATTTTCTAGCGTATAAATGAGTAACATTAACTTATTCTATCTTTATTGAAGAGTTCAATTTTAGTTCCTTAGAGGAATGAACTAAAATTATTTGAACAGACCTAAGTGAATCATTTGTTGATTGTGATTAGATTATGTCTTTTAGAGCTTAAATTTAGATAGCCCCCCAAGATCTCCAATTCACACGAACTTGTATGGATCACATGATATATTATACCGGACCAATTTCTATGTCCATCTAGAACTGTTTTGGATTTCGGAATCCAAAAGCTTTGGAGAGGTGCAGTCATGTGTGATCAAGATACGTGGGAACTCCTCAAGATACTTGGAATGGGCGGCCAAGGATGTAGGAATCCTTGGGTGGCCCTAAAGGGGTGCGATTAGCATTCTATCAATAAATTAAGATTATAATTTTCACGTTTTAATTAAATGGGCTGTTTAAATTATATTAATGTGTTAGTTTAAGGCATGTGGACTTGTTTCCTTTTTAGTAAGAATGGGTCTAGTTCACATGCGGACTTTTTATTAAAGTCCAATGGATTTAATAAAGAAATAATAATATTTGGCTCGTGTATAGGCTAGGGTGACTAGGGCTTATAAAATAGCCTAATATATTATTTTTATTTTATTATTTAATTAAATAGAAATTAATTAACTATTTAATTAAAAGATAAAATCTTTTTCTTAGTAGGAAAAGATCTCCTTGTGTCATACTATTATTGGTAGAGGATTCTTGGCCACCAAGTAAATCATCCAAGAGAGAGAATTCTTGCCGACCAAGTAAATCCTCTTTAGGAGAGGAATTAGACACCTATATATATAGCTATGTAGAATTCGGCCAAGCCATAAGAAATCCATAGAGAGATTTCAGCCAAGGCAAGGTGGAGGCTTGAGAGAAGTTTTTTTTTTTTTTAATTTTTCTTTTATAGGTAATAATAAACTTCATGCATCCCATTGTGATTATAATTTAGCCAAGCATATAGAAAAAAGGAACGTTTTTGTTTTCGATAGTGCACTTGTATCCTTTACATCTAAAGGGTTTTGTGTACAAAAATTGAATCGGGTTCACTAGATTTTCAATCAAATAGATTGATAATTCACAAGTAACCAAATGTTCTTGGGTTTTCTCTAGGAGGACTATTGTGAATGACAAGAAAAATATTTTGTTTTTTTCCATCCTCAGGAATACAATTCAAAGAAAGGGAGCCCACACTCCTAGGTGATTTACGTTCGTGATTGGATTGGATGATCTTACAGATTCAATTCGACGCAACTTCAATTGTCATGTGAAAAAGGTATGATACTTTAATTATATGTTAATTAATCAAGGGTTAAAGTTCTTTCTTTTATATGGAAAATTTTAAAATATACCAAAACCCTTTTTTGCTTCCGCCGTGCGCTTTTTCCTACAATTGGTATCCGAGTCTGGTTGTACCCTTGATTAATTGATGTATATATACATGAATATATTTCTTTTTATTGTAAATATTCGTGTTTTAGAAAAATATGGCACTCTAGGTATTTGCATATAAATTAACATTGGAATGTATATATATATATATATATATATATACGTTTTTATAATGTGATTTGTTACTGCTCAATTTTGGTCCTATAATTTCAATGTATTTTTATTTTGGAATTGTAACAAGAAGGGTGGCCTATCATCACCATAATTTCCTTCTTGGTAGTTGCTAAGTTTTTTTTTATTATTTTATTATTGAAATAAAAAAATTTATGTTATAATGTATTCAATTTTTGAAGAATCGAAGAATTGAAGAATTTAATGCAGAAAAAGTAGCAACTGAGTAACCCAGAGTAGCCTTACAAGGGTCCGTGCATGCAAGCACCTAAACACGAGGCCTTTGGGTGGTGGCCGCTTGATGACTTGCTTGCCAAGTTAGGTTTAGGGTTTTGTATTTCAAATAATTGTAATTTACTTGTTTTTCTATGATGGATCAAAATTGTGGCTATTTACTATTCCGTAAATATTGCAATGCTTGATAAAATGTCATGTAGAATAGAAGTGCCACTCATATATCTCTTTGGTAAGAATATGCATTGAATGATTTAGGTATCTAATTGGTATTCAGACAACTTGGTAAATCATACTATGGAATTCTATCACATGCCGTAAACAATTGAGTGGGAGAAGGTGTTTTGGAATGCCTATGGCCTCCAAGTTCAGTTGAGCATTATGTTTCATGTAATACCCCCCTCCCCCAAGGGGTATTTGTGAATGGAATTTAGCAAGATATTTCCTTACAAGGATAGACTAGACAACTGACTCAAACGAAATCTACTCTCAAATGAGGGATATTCATGAGGGAATAAATTGAAGATCGATAACTTGGAAACACACTCAATGTGATTTTATTATTATCCTCCCAAGAGTTTTTGTTAAAAAAATTGCAAGGCTAAAATTTAAAATGTTAGATGTTTTGTTAACAATTAGGTGGGACTTAGTCCAACTAGTAGATGGTGTGAACTCCCAAATGAGGTGTGACATTTATGGGTATTGGATCACCGTTGAATTTTACGATTAAATTATTTTATTTATTTCAATATAAATTTTTGAAAGTGCTTTATCATGATTGTTCACTTATGTAATTTTTATTATTATTCAGAAATTATGACCCCATCTATAATCAACAACCTAAAGGATAATACTTTAACTGGTGATAATTATGTCACATGGAAAAAGGAAAATTGGGTTGTTGCTTCAAGCCGAAAAGCATAAGTTTATTCCGTGTACCCCTAAACCACCAACCCCTACTAATGAATCTATTGAGGAGCAAAGAGATGAGTATCTACAGTGGAAGACCTCAGATGAGATGGCCAAATGTTACATTATGACCACCATCTCCGATCTGTTGCAACATCAACATGAACGAATGGAGACTTCTGCCAATATAATGATGTCTCTAGTAAAGATGTTTGCAATGAAGTCCAAGACGATTATGAGAGACGCATTGACTGATTTCATTAATCTTAGGATGAAACCCTGGCAGGCTGTGAAAGATCACATAATGAAAGTCATAGCTCATCTCAATATTGTTGATAGATGGTGAGGCAAAAATTGACATGATTGTCAACTCACTGTCGGATTCCTTTGTTCAGTTCAAGTTGTACTACACCTTGAACAATAAGGAATACACCTTGCAGGGCCTGATACAAGACTTACAAAGTACCGATAAAATCCTTGTGAAAAAGCGAAGGAAAAGAGATTCATACAGTGGTAGAGTTGCTACAGTTAAGAACCGTACGAAGGTTAAGAAACAATAGAAGAAAAGGCAACTTGGACCGACCAAGAAGGAGACTAAGAAACAAACCAAGATCAAAGGGAAGTGTTACCTTTGTGGTGAAAAGAGACATTGGAAAAAAAGTTGCTCAAAGTCTTAATTAAGAAGAAAGTAATATTAATTATCTTTAAACATGTTTTCTGGCTGATTCTTTACCTTATTTGTTCATAGACTCTGGAGCCACTAATCATGTTTATTATTCCTTATAGGGGTTTAAGTAAAAGAAAAGGCTTAATGCGAATGAATTCAACTTGCGCTTAGGCAACAGAGCGTCAGTGTCTGCTAGTGCAATGGGAGATATTAGAATTAATTTAGATTCTTATAGGCATTTAGATCTAATAGACGTTTATTATGTAACTCAATTCAAGAGGAACTTAATTTCAGTTTCTTGTTTAAATAAATTTGGATATTCGGTTACTTTTAATAAAGGTTTTATTATTAGTAAGAATAACACATTTGTTTGCAAAGGTACAATGGAAAATGGTTAATTCTATTTGCATAGCAATATCTCTAACTTGTTAGACATGGAATCAACATAACCTAATCATAAAAGAGTAAAATTATCAAAAGATGAAACCTACTTATGGCATTTGCGCCTAGGTCATATTAACCTTGATAGGATCAAAAGATTGGCTAGTGATGGACCTTTAAGTGACTTAAAGGTTGATGATCTACCAACTTGTGAATCTTGTTTGGAAGGAAAGATGACCAAAAGGTTGATCACAACCAAAGGTAGAAGAGCCAATGAATGTTTAGGATTAATACACACTGATGTGTGTGGTCCTATGAGAATTCAAGCTAGAGGTTTATATGATTCCTCACTTTCACAGATGATTACTCGAGATTCGGCTATATGTGTCTCATGAGCCATAAGTAGGATGATATTGACATTTTCAAAGCATTTCAAGTTGAAGTAGAAAATCAGCTTGAGAAACACATGAAAAATCTTGAAGACTGATCACGGTGAAGGATATCTGTCTAGTGAATATCAGCAATATGTTATTGATAATGGGATAATTTCTTAGTTTTCTGCGCCAGGTACACCTCAACAAAATAAGGTGGCGAAAAGGAGAAATAGAACTCTATGGACTTGGTTAGGTCTATATTAAGTTATTCAACGCTTACAAATTCCTTTTGGGGACATGCTTTACAAAAGGCTATATATATTCTAAATGATGTACCATCTGAGTCGGTTCCTAAAACACCACATGAGTTGTGGACTGGGCGAAAACCTAGTTTACAACACTAAAGGATATTTGGATGTCCTACACAAGTGTTAAAAGGAAAGACAAAATATGGAGTCCTGTTCAGAAATAGGCATATTTGTATGTTATTCAAAAGGAACTAAAAGATATTATTTCTATAGTCATTCAGATCTTAAAGTATTTGTTTCAACGAATGCTAAATTTTTGGAAAAGGACTATGAAAAGTACATTGAAAGCGTGTGTCTAATAACCTAGAGGGGGGTGAATAGGCTTTAATCAAGTCAATTACCAAATTTTCTTGATTAGTCAATATTCAATATTAAACCAATAATATAAACACGAAACATCAAGTGTAAAAAAACGGAAATATAAACAACACAAGATGTATACGTGGAAAACCCTCCAAACGGGTAAAAAAACCATGTACTGTTTAGTGTGCCATACTCGATCGTAGAAATCCACTATATGTGCAAAGGTTACACCCTCAAGTGATTCTTGGACTCTCACACTCGACAACTTCAGGCTATGGACACCGCCAATCACCACTCTTGGTTAAGTCTCTAGTGATATCCCATGATACATTACTCTTGGCGTGAATACCTCCTACTCTACCCCCTTGGGCCTTTTACAATGGCACCCGACCAATTGCCGACCAACCCTTCATTTGGTTGCAAGACTTGAATTGCTTGTGCACTACACACCGGTAGCCACAAGACTTAATTCTCAATGAAAAGATCCACAACCTATGTGAATATGTAAAAATATTCTAAATGCAAATAATGCTAGGCAACACTAAATGCTTATCAAGGAATTAAAGAATGTCACTAAGTGCAATTCCTAGATATCAATGTCTAAATGAATGCTCAAAAAGACTTAACTAGATATGGATAAGATATAATACAATCTAGTTATCAAACAAAGCCATTTAACCATATGTTGTCATTAAGCATGGCATGGTCATTAATGCAATCATCAAAATGAAATCAATATGACCTAATCAATATCTAAATGCAAAGCATATAGATTTAGCTGGAAGGGTAAAATCGTCCTAAATGCTAGCTATCACAATACAAACCCTAAACATGTCATAACTTCAATGAATATGCAATTCATATGAAGAAATGCTAATCTAAGCAGTATATGACATGACTTGGTAAGCTAGAACAATAAATGAACAACAATGGTAGTTCTACTTACCAATCATTGAAAACCCATGCTTTAAAAGATGTTTGAAATGCAAAATGAAGATGGGTTTGAAATTTGGAGAGTCAAACACAAAGCTTGAAGCTTTCTCTCTCTAAAAATGTGTTCTTAAAGTTCTCTCTCTAGGAGTCAATTTCCCTCTTTTGGGGATTTAATTTCGGAGCTCTAAGTCTGATTTGGGAAGAAGATGATATATATAAGGTGTGAAAACGAGCTGTACAGGAAAAGACGTTTTTGCCCAATTTAGATTTTACGCTATAGGTTTTGCCCCTTGAGGGGGCCAAGATTTCGAAACGAAAAAGGCTACCAAGATTTTCGCTACTTGTTTCGCACCCGGAGGTGGCGAAAAGTTATGTTATGGAGCAAAAAGTTGAGCAATATACGCTCTCAACACTTCACCTTGAAATTCAAGCAGATCAAAACATGACGAAACGACTTCGAAACCTTTTGTATAGTATACCGTTGAAAAGGTACGGAAGTCTACTTTCTACTCCAATTTACAAAACTTTATTTATACATCTGTAGAAAGTGGTATTGTGATTTTAGTGACCAAAGGTCAGAAATGGATAACAACAGAGTTTTTCCGTTTTTATGGTTACTTTGGAGATCTCAAATTCAATCCAAACGGTCATGAAATATTACGAATAATATACCATTGGAAAGGTATTGGTGTCTAGTTTGTACAGAAATTTCAAAACTCATTTTAAATCAATGTATAAAATGTTATGGTAATAAGACCGTACAAAGGTCAGTTTTGAAAAACACTTAAATCATTGTAAACCATTCTTTAAAAACTAGACACATTACTCCAAATAACAAACCAAGAGAAGAATGAGACCTTCTCAAACGGTCACTCAGCCCACTAAAACAAGCGCACCATCATTCACACGTGGACGTATCTGATCAAACAATAGAATATGAATTAAACACACAACAAACACACCTAGAACTAAGAATGAAATGCATGATGACACATGCAACAACTCAAACACATGTAAGTGTGTGTGTGCAGTAATAAATGCATGTCAATGTAAATGCATATATATGAAATGTGAGTGTGTGTAACTAAGTCTCTTTAATAAGAAATAAGCACAAGTGAACTACCTCTTGAAGCTAATCGGGATCTTGGACGTTTGCCATCAAAAGCCTAAGCTACCCATTACATATTGAATCCCCAACGTGTTTTGTCATGAAATAAGCCAAACATAAAAGTGAGGTTCTTACAATCTCCCTCTTTGGCTATTTCATGAAAAAATCACCACTCACAAAGCAGTCCTCGCAATACAATAAAAAATCTAGCTATTGTCTATGAGAGTTTATTCTACGTTACAAAAAAGAGATACCTAATATTCTAAGTCTTCAACGTCTTCAATCTCTTCGTAGATCATCATACCTACACACAATAGCAAGAAAGCACTTTCCAAGAACAAGTGCATGTGAGGTGAACAAACATAAAAAGCAATTGCACTCAAAAATGTAATATAAACAAATGCATATGCAATTCTCCCCCTAAATGGGTGATATCCCCCTAAAGCGTAACCAATGCTCCCCTTATATCTCTCAAGACTTCTCCTCATTTTTGTCATGAGATAGGCAAATGAGCTCCCCCTATCGGGTTGCTTTAGCAAAGAGAACTATTAGCACAATTACGATGCATAATCATGTAAACGAACTTTATACAACATAAGTAATATAGAGAGATTCAAGGAGTTTCATTTAAAAAAAAATATGTGACAAGGATGCTTTGCAAGTAAGACATGTTACATTCAAATCCAAAACAAATGGTATTTGGCAAAGCAAACATTAAAAGGGTTTCTAAAAGAATTCAAACCAATTTGTACCCTTTTGTCATAAGCAAACAAGATATAGTTTTAAAAAGTTTGAAAGTAAAGAAACTATATCAATCCTTAAAGGCAAATCAAGACATGAGCAACTATTGCACCCTTTTTGATTTTTCTGGATAATTATCCGTATGATAGTAGTCTTGTTTCACCATTAAGAAAAAAAAGGAGACTAATTTGGATATAAAATCCTTATTAATTGCATGGATACAAGATCCTTATTGATTAGTCCTCTCATTTGCACTCACGTTCCTTTGCATTAAAGCAATCAAACTCAATTCATGCATATCATTTTAAAGCATGTCATTAAAAGAAAGTTCACATGTCATGGAGATAAATTATAGGTCATTCAAATGTACTTTATAAATTAAATCTCCTAGTCCAAAAATGTATGTTTGAACATAAATATGACATTGATTGTAAGGAAAGCAATAGTGCACACTTATTAAAAAAACATATAAGCATATATGTGCAACTAAGAATCTCAAGCAATTAATAAAAGAGCATAAAATTAATCAACTTTTTGAAAATTGCAAATCATGCAAGTTCGCTCTCTTTGCTTGAGCTCCCCAAATGGGGTCAAATCCAACCAATTCAATAGAAGACATGAGCCCTTATAGATCTACCGAGTCCATTGGACCTGGTTGAGTATATGGGTGATATGTTAGCACAATAATATAAATGTTCATCCTTTTTAATCCAAATCCAGCGAGGTTATATATTTTCATTCCTAGTTGTCATAGACATGTTTCTAGATTTTCTAGGCTCAATTACTCTAGATTTCCTAAACACATGCATATTGGCCCATTTAAGCCTATTCCTCTTTATCATTCTCTCAACCCTACATTTCTTAATTTACTTATAGTAGTTTGGCCTAACATGCCCATAAACACCTTAAAAATGACAAATAGGCATAAAATTTGGAGTCATACCATATCCTTATGCGGTCATTTGAGACTTGTCATGCATTTGATGTCGCCTTTGGTGTTGAGCAGGTACTCTTCTTCTTTATTGTTGAACCGAAATGCCATGCTTCCTTGGTTGAGATGGCTTGGCTTTCCTCCTTTGTTGAGCAAAGGTTGGAGGAGGAGATCTTGGTTGTTGAGAATTAGCTTCATTCTTCATTAGCATCTTCACTTGGCCATTCTTGGATGAATCTCCAAGATCAATCTTCCTCCTAAGATGTTGTGGAGGTGAAGCTTTCCTTTTACCTTGAGCTTGAGGTTGTTTGACCTTTACCTTCTTTAATTCTTCAAGGAACCTCATCTCTTTATCCTTGATAATCTTCAAGAAATTGTCTTTGTTGGCAAGTTCATCCTTCATTGCCTTCATCTTTTTATGGCAATCTTCAATCTCCTTCTTATATTTTGACACGTCAACCATGTCCATCTTTAAAGAGTCATCTAACATGGTCCTTAGTTGAAGGTTTTCCTTCTTGAACTTATTGATTTCTTCATTTTTCATCTTCAAGGACCTTAAGACTTTTAATGAAGTCTTCATAACCAAACCCTTCATCACTTAAGTTCTTAGAGCTTGAACTTTCTTTATCGAAGCTTCTACCACTTGTGCTCTAGTGGCAATCATTATCTAAGCTAGCTTCTTCAATGTCGACATTGAGTGATGGATGTCTTGTGGCCGCTTTAGTGTTGTCATCATGTAAAGCGTATAAGGCTATGTGATTCCTTTCACATCCATCGGAATCCGAAGAGCTTTCTTCACTTTCACTATAAGAGAGGGTCTTTGATTTGCCTCTTTGACTCTTGCTCTTTAAGTTTCCACAATCCAAGAAGATGTGCCCATAGCCCCCACAATCAAAACATTGAAGCTTGATCTTTGAGGTACCTAAATTTTTATCTTCTTTTTTCACTGTACCTTCGTGGATGACTCTTAGAATCTCCTAAGCTTCTCAAATAACTCGAGTGGTTTGGATGAGTTTTTCTTGACTCTCACCTACTGCACAATATAAGGCACGGACGCCCTTTGAGTTCCACTTGACAGTCTTGAGTTAGTCATTTGTCCATTTGGACTTGGGCTTAGGCATAGAAGCCCCATTCTCTTGTGTCTCTATGAGAGGTGAGTATCCTTCTTCCACACACATCCATACATGCTCATCAAGGTCATATAAAAAGACTTCTATCCTTACTTTCCAAGAGGAGTAGTTATCCTTAGTGAGCATTGGTGGTTCAGAGATCAAAACACCCTCTAGTCTCTCAAAATCACTCATGGTGTTTTGGGTTGTATGAATGCAAATGTAATGCAACAAACAATCGGAAGACACATAAACAACAACTTGGATCACCTAAGTATGTCTAGGAACTTGCTCTGATACTAATTGAAAATTGCCCTAAAAGCGTGTATCTAAAAACCTAGGGGATGAATAGGTTTTAATCAAGTCAATTACCAATTTTTCTTGAATAGTCAATATTCAAAATTCACCCAATAAAATAAACAAAATCATCAAGTGTAAAAATGCAGAAATATAAACAACACAATATGTATACGTGGAAAACCCTCCAAACGGGTAAAAAACCAAGGACTGTTAAGTGCGCCACACTCGATCGTAGAAATCCAATATATGAGCAAAGGTTACACCCTCAAATGATTCGCAGACTCTCACGCTCGACAATCTCAGGCTATGGACACCGCCAATCACCACTCTTGGTTCAATCCTTAGTAATATCCCCTAATACACAACTCTTGGCATGAACGCCTCCTACTCTACCCCCTTGGGCCTTTTACAATGGCACCCGACCAATTGCCGACCAACCCTTCATTTGGTTGCAAGACTTGAATTGCTTGTGCACTACACACCGGTAGCCACAAGACTTAATTCTCAATGAAAAGATCCACAACCTATGTGAATATGTAAAAATATTCTAAATGCAAATAATGCTAGGCAACACTAAATGCTTATCAAGGAATTAAAGAATGTCACTAAGTGCAATTCCTAGATATCAATGTCTAAATGAATGCTCAAAAAGACTTAACTAGATATGGATAAGATATAATACAATCTAGTTATCAAACAAAGCCATTTAACCATATGTTGTCATTAAGCATGGCATGGTCATTAATGCAATCATCAAAATGCAATCAATATGACCTAATCAATATCTAAATGCAAAGCATAGAGATTTACCTGGAATGGTAAAATCGTCCTAAATGCTAGCTATCACAATACAAACCCCAAAAATGTCATAACTTCAAGGAATATGCAATTAATATGAAGAAGTGATAATCTAAGCAATAAAGGACATGACTTGGTAAGCTAGAACAATAAATGAACAACAATGGTGGTTCTACTTACCAATCAGCGAAAACCCATGCTTTAAAATATGCTTGAAATGCAAGATGAAGATGGTTTGGGGTTTGGAGAGTCAAACACAAAGCTTCAAGCTTTCTCTCTCTAAAAAAAAGTTCTTCGAGCTCTTTCTCTCTCTCTAGTAGTCAATTTCTCTCTCTTAGGGATTTAATTTCAGAGCTCTAGGTCTGAGTTGGGAAGAAGATGATATATATAAGGTGTAAAATTGATCTGCACAAGAAAAGACAATTTTTCCAAAATAAGATTTTTCACTACAAGTTCTATTTTCTAATCCAATTTACAGAACATGATTTGGATACCTGTAGAAAGAGGTATGGTCATTTTAGTGACCAAAGGTCATAAACGATAACAACAGAGTTTCCCCAATTTTATTGTTACTTTAGAGATTTCAAAACCTATCCAAACGGTCATGAAGGGGTGTCTAGTTTGTATATAAATTTTCAAAACTCATTTTAATTCAATGTATAAAAGCTATGGTAATAAGACCGTACAAAGGTTAGTTTTAAAAAACATTGAAATCATGGAAAACCATTCTTTAAAAACTATACACTTTACTCCAAAAAACCAAACCAAGAGAAGAATGAGACCTTCTCAAATGGTCACTCAGCGCGCTAAAACAAGCATACCATGGTGCATGCGCGGACGTATCTGATGAAACAACGGAATATGAATTAAACACAAACAAACACACTTAGAATTAAGAATGAAATGCATGATGACACATGCAACAACTCAAACACATGTAAGTGTGTGTACAGTAATAAATGCATGTCAATGTAAATGCATATATATGAAATGTGTGTGTGTGTGCAACTAAATCTTTTCAATGAGAAATAAGCACAAGTGAACTACCTTTTGAAGCTCATCGGGATCTTGGATGCTTGCCATCAAAAGCCTAAGCTACCCATTACATATTGAATCCCCAATGTGATTTGTCATGAAATAAGCCAATCATAAAATTAAGGTTTTTACAGACTTTATGAAAAATTGTGTGCCTAACAGTAGAATTGTCTTGAATGAGCTTTCAAGAGATACAATTCCACAAGAGGTTTCACAACCTACCATATTATAAATTTCATACCAACACAAGATCAATAACCTACCATTCCTCATCGTAGTGGTGTTGGGATTATGCTCGATAGCAAGAGTGTAATAATATAATTAACAATCTTTTCATATGAATAAAGTGATTTCTAGTTTAACAAAACTTATAGCATTTATAGTTTAATTATTATAATTGTCAAAAGTAAATAATCATAAGGTCAAAAGACTATGAGAAAGGAAGAATTGTTCATACATCTAGATATGTATAAGGTAGACACAATTCTTTAGTTAGTCTCGAAAAATATTCACAACTTGAGATAGAAGGTTGGGCGCATTTATCTTGTCAAAGTTGTAGATTCTTTTGCTAGCATTTGAGTGGGATCAAATGTGTTATGATGAGTCTAAAATCATAAAAGTGTGGTGTCTTTGGGCAAAAGAATCTAGTGCACTGGGTGGTGCATTGAATAGGATCAAAATGAAATACTTTATCTAGAACCGTCAATGGATAAAAGTTTTCATTTGAAGACAATCGGAGAGTCTATCTAAATCCTGAGATAAATGATGGACTTATGGTTGCAAGTGTTATCATTTGAGCTATCAATGAGTACGATTATATAGCATAGTCTATCCTCAATAGTTTGGTGGTATTCATTTGTTAATCGATAGAGGACTTTATTTATAGATATGGACATCGTGGCTTCATTTATCAAATGAGAGTAGTATACCATCATATGGATGTTTTGAGGTATTGGATATTAAATCTTAATGTTAAGTTCTCAATAGTGTCTATTGAAACATGGCTTCTAGACAAGTCAAAATATCTAAGTTCAAAATGTGGTCATATGAGTAAACATGGTAACTTGGAGAGCTATAGGCGGTCTATGAGCTCTTGGCGATTACTGGTATTCTTCAAGAGGATACACTTTCTCCAATAAGGTTGTCTAAGGTATGAATGAGCAACATCAACTTAGTCTATCTTTATTTAAGAATTCAATTTTAGTTCTTTAGTGGAATGAACTAAAATTAAATAGATTGGACCTAAGTGAATCATTTGTTGATTGTTATTGGGTTGTGTCTATTGGAGCTTAAATTTAGATAGCCCGCCAAGATCCTCAATCCACGTGAACTTGCATGGATCGGTTGATATATTCTACCGGACCAATTTAAGGGGGTCCATCTAGAATTGTATTAAGGCATGAGAACTTATTTCTTTTTGTAAGAATAGGTCTAGTTCACATGTGGACTTTTTATTAAGGTCCAATAGATTTAATAATATATATATATATATATATATATATATATATATATATATATATATGGCCCTTATATTAGGTATGGGCGGCAAAGGCTATTGTGAATAGCTGAAATATATTATTTAAATTTTATTATTTACTTAAATGGAAATTAATTAATTTGTTAATTAATTAATTATTTAATTAAAAGTCAAAATATTTTTCCTAGTAGGAGATGGTCTCCTGAAACTATACTATTGTTGGTAGTATAGTTAATGTTAAAGACTATATTTGATAAGTAGATAAATAAAATGAATTATTTATTTAATCAAATTAGGAAGTCTTTAATATTATTACAAATACACTTTTGAGTTGGATTAGGGGTCCTGGTGTAGGAAAGAATTCTTTTTGAAAAAGGATTCTTGGTCACCAAGTAAAACTACTTAGTGGTAGAATTCTTTTTTGAAAAGGATTCATAACCACCAAGTTAATCTACCTAAGGATAGGATTCTTGTTCATCAAGTAATCCTTCTTAGGAAAAAATAAACTCTCCTAATCTACATCAAAGAGTACAATTCGGCCAACACATATGGTTATAGGAGAAGTTAGATTTCCTTTTAGATAAGGACTCTTAACGACCAAATAAATCCACCTAAGGAAAGGATTCTTGACAACCAAGTAAATCCTTATTAGGAAAGGATTTATGATTCTATATACATGTGCACGAGAATTTTGGTCATGACTAAGGCAATTAAAGGTGAATTTCGGCAAAGCTTATTTTTCTAAGGGAAGAATTCGGCCATCATAGGAATTTTGAGGGAGAAAAATCTGATTTTACTCTAGACAAAATTCGATCATCTCTAAACAATAGTGTGTGAATTCGGTTAAGTAGAGAAAAAAGGGGAACGTTTTTGTTTTCGATAGTATATTAATATCCTTTACATCAAAAGGGTTTTGTGTACAACATCGAATCAAGGTTAACGCGAGTTTCAATCAAATTGATTGATAATTCACAAGTTACCGGAAGTTTTTGGATTTTTCTCTTGGAGGATATTTGTAACTAACAAAGAAAAGATTTTTGCTTTGTCTCCATCCTCAGGAATACAATTTAAAGAAAGGGAGCCCACACTCCAAGGTGATTTACGTTCGTGATTGGATTGAAAGATCTTACGGAATTAATTCGGCACTTGTTCATTCGTCACGAGTAAAAGGTACGATACTTTTATATATGTTAATTAATCTAGGGTTAAGGTTCTCGTTGCATAAAGGGAATTTTTTTTTATACATGCAAACCCTAATTTTCATTTTTGTCACACTTCTGTTGCGTTTTGAACCCGTTTTTTCTCTACAAGTGGGAGGGTTAGTAGACAACCCGAGAGATACATCGGTCTAGGAGAATCAGTAGAGAATCTCCTAGTCAACAACGATCCCTACACGTGCAAAGAAGCCATGTAATATCTTTATTGTCGCCGTTAGCAAAAGGCAATGCAATTCGAAATTGAATCTATAGTAAAAAGCAAAGTCTGGTCTTTGGTGGACTTGCCTAAAGGGATAAAAACCATTGGGTGCAAGTGGGTATACAAGGGGAAGAGAGGAAGAATGGAAAATTTGAAACCTTTAAGGTTAGATTAAAAGCTAAAGGTTACACACAGAAGGAAGGTATCGAATATAAGGAAACCTTCTCTCTTGCCACCACGCTTAAATCCATTAGGATACTCTTATCCATTGCGGCATCTTTAGACCTATAGATTTTCCAAATGGATGTCAAGACATCTTTCCTTAATAGCAATCTTAACGAAAGCATTTATATGATGCAACCAGAAGGATTTATTGAAAAGGGTAAAGAGAAAAAGGTATGCAAGTTACAAAGATTCCTATATGGATTGATGCAAGCATCCAAATTTAGGAACATAAGGTTCGATCAAGCCGTGACTTTTTTTGGATTTATATAAAACCTTGATGAACCATGTGTATACAAAAGCATCAATGGTGACAAGTTGGTTTTCCTAGTCCATTACGTTGATGATATACTACTTATCGAAAACGATGTAGGTGTATTGACATCAGTAAAAGAATGGTTAGCAAAACAATTTGATATGAAGGACTTAGGAGAAGCATGTTATATGTTTGGTATCCAAGTTATAAGGGAGAAAGAATAGAACGATTTCATTTTCCCAAGTTTCATACATAGATAAAATCTTGTCTAAATTCTCTATGTAAGATTCCAAGAAAGGTGTGTTACCTTTCAGACATGGAATCAAACTTTCTAATGAACAAGCTCCTAAGAATATGGCTGAAGAGCAATTGATGAGTAGGGTTCAATATGCCTCGGCAGTTGGAAGTCTCATGTACGTAATGCTCTATGAAATTCCCTAGAAAGTGTGTCTATAAACCGAGAGGAGGGGGGAGGGGGGTGAATAGGTTTTTAATTCGACTGATTACCAATTTTTTTATTTAATCAATATTAGCAAAACTACCCCATTCTATCAAGTGTTCAAATAGATGATAGTAGACATAAAGCAATAACACCACACAATATATACGTGGAAACCCTGCAAATGAGAAAAACCATGGGCTGTTCAGTGCGCCTCACTCGATCCTCAAAATCCACTATTGAATGAAAGTTTACAACGTAGGTTGACCTCCCGTCACACCTAATACGGTTACTAACCCTTTCACTATATCCAATGGGCCTTTTATAGTGATAATTTAGCCATAAGCTTAATTATCAATGACGAGACAATGGAAACCTAAGTGAATATGCAACAATATTCTAAGTGTAGAAATGCCAGGTCAAGACATTCATGCTTATCTAGGATAAATAATGACATGAGAAGCAAACCTTAGATATCAATATTCTAAATGCAAAGGCAAGAAGAATTAGCTAGAGGGGTAAAACCATCCTAAATTCTAGTTATCACTACTCAATACTCTAAACCAACAATGAATACCACAAGCATGTCATAAAAGCTATTAATCATACAAGCATGCATTTAATTTGCAATAAAAGCTAAAACCTAGGTATAGATGTCATAGAATTGAAATTATAAAGTCTAGAGCATGTAGAAATTACCTAGTCAAGAAAAATATGATGCTTCATGTTTGGATGATCCTAGAAATGAACTAGATTACCATGAGATGAAGTTGGGATGAGTAAAAATGAGTGTTTGGGAGTCCTTTTATCATTAGAAAACATGGCTTCTTGGACTCCTTGAAATTAAAGAGAAGATAAGAGAACATATATATATATATGGTGCCCTACATAAAATGTCATCGTTTTGGATTAAAGGCAACCGAATCTTATCAGGATCGCTGGCTGAACTGTGGTACAGGTAAGTGTCCAGACCGCGGTACAGAGAGTGGTGTATCGCCTAGACAACACCTCTCTAAAGACTGTTGTGCAAGCATGTGCACAAGGCACGGTCTGAACAACATGTGATGCCTGGAAAACTTCGCTAGGGAGATCGTTGTGAATGCAAATAGCACAGACCGCGATCGCAGCAGCGTGTAGCCTCTGGAAAACACCGATGTGTAGACTGCAGTGGAGGCAATGCTGGGGAAGCGGTCTAGACCGCGACTAAGAGAAAAAAACTCTTATAAGAGCAAACTAAATGCATAACATAATGAAGCAAGAGATGTGGCAAATAGGGGACACAAGAAGGCAAATAAGCAAGCATACAAGATGATCAAAATATGCATGAGAGTGTTTACGTGCACTAATATCTCTTCAATGAAAGTTAAGCAAGTTATTTTACCTTTGAAGCTGGAGCTTGGTCACGAACAATGATGGCCTAAATTACCCTTGCATATTAATCCCCAAATGTGGTTGTCAACGAAATAAGCCAATCAAACACCGAGGAACTTACAATCTCCCCCTTTGCCTATTTTATGACTAAACCACCACTCATATATCATCCTCACAAATAAACAAAATAAAAGACTAGAGGTCAACAAAAAAAATGTTTCTACAATACAAAGAGATGCCTAAACACTAGATCTTCAAGTCATCCATCTCTTGTAGAATCAACATTCCTACAAAATCGTATAGCTACACTTTTCAAGACAAGTGTATATGAGGCGATCAAGAGAATATAAAAACAAGAGCAATTTGCTTAGAATTAAACAAGCAACATGCATCAACATTACACATGTAAATGCTCCCCTTAAAAGGTTAACTCCCCCTAAATCAACAAGTCAATCTCCTTTCATATGCAACTCCCAACTAATAATGCCACTCTCAGCTCCCCTAAATCCACACTACTCCCCCCTTTTATCACAAGATAGATAAAGGGGTATCTCCTAAGTGGGTCACTTAGCAAAGAGAGATAATTGCAAGAGAAATATGCATAATCATAGACAACAACTTTATGCAATTTAATTAAGTTAGAGAGAAGAGCAAGGAAGTTTAACTCCAAGAAAATGTGTGAAAGTATTGCCTTGGATAAAAGACAGGCAACATCAACTTTCAAAAAAATGGTATTTGCCAAAGCAAATATCAAACGAGGTTCCAAGAGAAGTCAAACCAATTTGCACCCTTTTGTCATTTTAGAACAAGATAAGGAAATTTAGCCTTTGAAACACATAAGCAATATTATCAATTCTTAATGGCCAATCAAGACATGGATATAAAATCCTTATTGATTGAATGGATATAAAATCCTTATTGATTGTTGTCTTGTTCAACCAGTAAGAAGAGAGACAAAGCTAAATTGGATAAGACATCCTTATTAGTTGAATGGACACAATAGCCTTGTCAATTGCATTCATACACAATTGTTGGGATTATGCTCGATAGCAAGAGTGTAATAATGTATTTGACAATCTTTTCATACTAATAAAGTGATTTCTAGTTTAACAAATCTTATAGCATTTATAGTTTAATTATTACAATTGTCAAAAGTAAATAATCATAAGGTCAAAAGACTATGAGAATAGAAGAAATTTTCATACGTCTAGATATGTATAAGGTAGACACAATTCTTTAGTTAGTCTTGAATAATATTCACAACTTAAGATAAAAGGTTCGGCGCCTTTATCTTGTAAAAGTTGTAGATTCTTTTGCTAGCATCTGAGTGGAATCAAATGTGTTATGATGAGTCTAAAATCATCAAAGTGTGGTGTCTTTGGGCAAAAGAATCTAGTGCACTGGGTGCATTGAATAGGATCATAATGAAATATTTTATCGAGAATCGTCAATGGATAAAAGTTTTCATTTGAAAACAATCGGAGAGTCTATCTCAATCCTGAGATAAATGATGGACTGATGGTTGAAAGTGTTATCATTTGAGCTATCAATGAGTACGATTATATTGCATAGTCTATTCTCGATAGTTTGGTGGTATTCAATTGTTAATCGATAGAGGACTTTATTTATAGATATGGACATCGTGGCTCTGCTTAATAAATTAGAGTAGAATATCATCATATGGATGTTTTGAGGTATTGGATATTAAATCTCAACGTTAAGTTTTCAATAGTGTTTATTGAAACATGACTATGGACAAGTCAAACTATCCAAGTTCAAAATGTGGTCATATGAGTAAATATGGTAACTTGGAGAGCTATAGACGGTCTATGAGCTCTTGGCGATTACTAGTATTCTTTATGAGGATATAAAATAACAAAAATAATATATTGGCCCATATATATGGTTTGGGCGGCAGGGCTATTTAGAATAGCTTAATTATATTATTTTTATTTTATTATTTAATTAAATGGAAAATAATTAATATAATTAATTAATTATTTAATTAAAAGTCAAAATCTTTTTCCTAGTAGGAGATGGTCTCCTAAAATTATACTATTGTTCGTAGTATAATTAATATTAATGACTATATTTGATAAGTAGATAAAAAAAATGAATTATTTATCTAAGCATATTAGGAAGCCTTTAATATGGTTACAAATACACTATTGAGTTGGATTAGGAGTCTTGGTGTAGGATAGAATTCCTTTTAGAAAATAATTCTTAATCACTAAGTAAATCCACCTAAGGATAGAATTCTTAGCCACCAAGTAAATCCTTCTTAGGAGAGGATTTGGTCTCCTATATATACTACTTGTAAATTTCGACCAAGAATGTATTTTTGATGTTAGAAGTTATTTATTATTATTATATATATAAAAAAAACTTCGTCCAACTCATCGTGTGAAGAATTCGTCCAAGAAAAGAGAAAAGAGGGAACGTTTTTGTTTTCGATAGTACACTAGTATCCTTTGCATCAAAAGGGTTTTGTGTACAACATCGAATCAAGGTTCACGCGAGTTTCAATCAAATTGGTTGATAATTCACATGTGACTGGATGTTCTTGGTTTTTTCTCTTGGAGGATTATTGTGACTAACAAAGAAGAAGATTTTGTTTGTTTCCATCCTCAGGTATACAATTTAAAGAAAGGGAGCCCACACTCCTAGGTGATTCACGTTCGCGATTGGATTGAAAGATCTTACGGATTCAATTCGACGCTAGTTCAATCATCTCGAAAAAATAAGGTACGATACTTTTTATATACATCAATTAATCTAGGGTTAAGGTTCTATTAAAAGGGAAAAAAAAAATTATACCCTAATTTTTATTCATTTTCTCATGCTTTTGTTGTGCGTGTATTTTCCCTACAACAATTTCACATGATTACTTCATGCATAATATTTAAGCAAGTCAAACTCAAGTTCATATAAACATGGAGATAAATTTTAGGTCAATCAAATGTACTTCCCTATCAAATTTGCTAGTCCAAAAAAGCATGTTTGAACATAAATGAGACATGAATTTCAAACAAGGCAAAGGCACACTTATTGAATACAAAGTCATATACTAGCATATGCAACCATAATACTCAAGCAATTAATCAATGAGCATAAAATTGAACAATTATTTTCGCTTATTGAAATGCAAGATGTGGGGTTAAACACCTAAACACATCAAGACATATAACAAATCCCAATAGACTTACTAAGTGATTTAAACCTAGTTGAGTATCCACTAGTTGATCATTAGTGCCAACATGTTCAAGTGCAATGCATTTTCTCTCAACTAGCTCTCTATTGAAATGGTGTCTAATTTCTATATGCGTGGTCCTAGAATGTTGGATAGGATTCTTTGAAATGTTTATAGCCCTCATGTTATCACAATAAAGGGTTAGAGTACCTTCATCAAAACCGTAGTCCACAAGCATTTGCTTCATCCATAGGTGTTGTGTGCAAGAACTCTTAACTGTTATATACTCGGCCTCGGCTGTGGATAAGGAAATGGAGTTTTTCTTCTTCCAAAATCAAGACATCAAGTTGTTTCCTAGAAGCAACTGCCCAATGTACTCTTCCTATCATCACAATTACCTGCCCAATCTGCATCACTAAAGCCAATTGGACTAGCATTAGTATTAAAAGAGTACCATATCCCATAGTTGGATGGACCATTCACATAACGAATGATTCTCTTCTTTGAGGAGAGATGGGACTCCTTGGGAATTGCTTGGTACCTAGCACACACATCAACACTAAAGGCTATATCGGGCATACTTGCAGTTAAGTAAAGTAAGCTACCTATCATACCATGTTATAGCCTTTGATCCACACTCTTCCCACTATTATCCTTGCTAAGTTTCAATATGGTACTCATAGGTGTGTCACAATGTTTAGCATTCTCAAGACTAAATTTCTTCACTAGGTTCTTGGCATATTTAGATTGGGATATAAAGATCCCATCATCCAATTGTTTAATTTGAAGACCTAGAAAGTAAGTAAGCTCACCAATAAGGCTCATCTGAAATTCATTAGGCATGACCTCAACAAATTGTTGGACTTTGGATTTGTTGGTGGAACCAAACACAATGTCATCAACATAGATTTGAGCTATGAAAAGCTCATCTTTGTTACCTTTAATGAATAAGGTCTTGTCAACACTACCTCTTGAGTAGCCATTGTCAATAAGATAAAAGGTGAGATGCTCATACCAAGCCCTTGGAGCTTGTTTCAACCTATACAACGCCTTTATGAGGCGATACACATGATTGAGGTGGTGTGGATCCATAAACCCCTTGGGTTACTCAACAAACACTTTCTCTTGCAAAAAACCAGGCACTCTTAACATCCATTTGATGTTATTTAAATTTGTGCACACATGATATGGATAAAAGAAGCCTAATAGACTTAAGAAGGGCAACTAGTGCACAAGTCTCCTCAAAGTCGATACCCTCAGTTTAAGAGTATCATTGTGCTACAAGTCTAGCTTTGTTGCGCACAATGTTTCCATTTTCATCTGACTTGTTCCTAAACACCCACTTGGTGCCTATGAATTTAAAACTCTTAGGTCTATGAACTAGAGTCCAAACCTCATTTCTTTCAAATTGATTCAATTCTTCTTGCATGGCAAGAACCCAAAATTCATCGTTCAAGGCTTCATCAATCTTTTTGGGTTCAATTTGAGAGGTGTAACAAGAATAGCTAATTTTATTAGCCATTTGTTGTCTAGTCATAACACCCTCATTAACATCTCCAATGATATTACTTTTATCATGGAGTCTCCTAACCCAAGGAACGGGTTCATTAGAGTCCAAAGATGGATCACTATCAAAAAGTTTATCATTTTCTTCACTATGATCCAACTTCACATCTCTTGAAGTCTCACCACACTCCTTCAAAGGTAAATCATGAGACACACTAACCTCCTCATCAAGGTTACTCAATTTTGGCAAATAATCATCTATGACAACATTGGATGATTCCATAACTCTTCTAGTTTTTAAGTTAAACACTCTATAGGCCTTACTATTTAGAGCATAGCTAATAAAAATCCCCTCATCACTCTTAGCATCAAACTTGCCAAGTTGATTTCGGTCATTGAGAATATAGCATTTGCTTCCAAATGAATGGAAGTAACAAACATTTGGCTTCCTACCCTTCCATAATTCATAGGAGGTTTGCCTAGTACCGGGCATTAAAAATACTCTATTTCCTATGTAGCAAGTTGTATTCGTGGCCTCGGCCCAAAGATTCCTAAGAAACATTGTTGCTAAGTAATATCACACGAGCCATCTATTAGGGGACCCTATTCTTCCTCTCTACAACCCCATTTTGTTGAGGAGTTCAAGGAGCTGAAAACTCATGAGAAATACCAACACTATTACAATGATTTTCAAACAAGAATTTTCAAATTCTTTGCCATGATCAATCCTAATTCTTTTAATGCTTTTAATGTGAGAATGTTTTTCATTCTGACTTTTAGTGCAGAGCATTTTAAATATTTCAAAAGTTTCAGATTTTTTTCTAAGAAAATAAGTCCATGTAAATCTAGAGAAATCATCAACACACACAAAAATATATCTCCTACCACCAAGACTCTCGGTTTGCATTGGATCCCTTCGATCCATGTGAAGAAGCTCTAATGGCTCTTTAGTGGTAAGATACTTACCCTTTTTATGCACACTCTTAGTTTGCTTCCCTTGTTGACAAGGTCCACACACTTTCTCAATTCAATTCCCAAACTTAGGAAGACCTTTCACAACATTCAACCTCTCAAGAACTTTTAAATCTTTGAAATTCATATGACCTAACCTTTGATGCCATAATTCAACTTGATCACAGCTAGATAAATTACAGTAGATGTTATTGGAATTAAGACAATAACAATTGTCACTTGATCTCTTGCCTTTCAATAAAACTTGTCCATCATCTTTTGGAATAGAGCAATCAACTTTGCCAAACATAACCGAAAGCCCTTTGGCACTCAAATGTGATATGCTAATGAGATTAGCTTGCAAGCCATCTACATAAAGAGCATTGCGCAAGGAGAGAAAACTGGGGATATATGTGTTTCCTTTTTCTAAAACCTTCTTCCGTGAACCATCACCAAAAGTGACAAATCCACCATCCTTCATAACAAGAGTCTAAAAGAAACTCTTGTTTCCGGTCATGTGCCTAGAACACCCACTATTAAGATACCAAGTGTTAGAGGCTTTGGCCTTTAAGGCCACTTGGGCCACATGGCAAACATACTCATTTTTTCTAGTCCACCTAGTAGCAACATTGTCATTTCTAGGAGCCTTGGGTTCATTGGCTCTAAAATTCCTAGGTGCATGAATTTTTGCTCTTCTAAGCATATTTTTCTCAATCATACTTTCAATGCGACACAAATTAATATACTTATAACAATTTGGCCTAATATGACCCTCAACACCACAATAATGACAAATATGAGTGAAGTAAGAATTCATACCATAGCTTTGTGCAAAGATGGAAGACTTTCCTTCTCCTTTGAGTTGATCTTTGGTGCTGAGCCAACTCTCTTCTTTATGATTGAACAAAAATTGCATCCTTCTTGATTGAGCATGAAAGGTCCTTTGTTGAGATTGGGGGATCATTTGAGGTTGATGCCTTGTTTGATGTGTTCTAGCTTGTTATGATTGAGTTTTGAATTGAACTTTTTTTGGAGACTCGACTTTAACTTGGCTTGAAGATTCTCCAACTTCGACCGTGGGCCTTGAATTTTCTTTGACTTTTCACTCTTAACAAAATTAGTCTTCTTTAAAGAGGTTGTTTCCATGTCTTCTACATATCCTAAGCCCCTCTTATCACTAGGGCTCTTCCCACTTGATAACATTTTATCGAGCTTTTCGGTTCCGGAGGTCATCTTTGCAATAAAATCTTTTGCCTCCCTAAGCTCCTCTTTCAAGCTTTCTTCCAATTTTCACTTTCTCACTTAAGTGACTCACCTTGGAAATTAACTCAAGTTCTCCTTTTTCAACTTTTGAATCTCCTTCTTCTTCTTCAATCTATAACTCTCAAAGAACTTCATGAAGTCCACATAATCCATTTCCTCATCAATTTCAAACCTTGAGTTGGATGAGACGGTCCCATCACTAGAGTCATCTACTTCTTCTTTGTCACTTATAACTTCTTTGCCATTGTGAGATGATGTGAATGCTATAAAATTTATGACTCGATCTTCATCATCCGAAGATTTTTCTTCCGCTTCTAGGTCTTCACTATCAATCTAAGTGGCCGCCATCGCTTTTCGTTCTTCTTTTTCTTCACATTTGCATATTCCAGAGCAATGTGACCTAAACCACTACATTAATAGCATTGAATCCCTTTTTTGGAGTCATTCTCTTGTGATTTTTCCATTTTCTTGAAATGACTCTTCTTCTTTATTTCTTTTCTCTTAGATCCAAATCCTTTCTTCTCAAACTTCTTGAACTTCTTAAACTTTTTTACCACGAGTGCCATATCTTTATCTGAGTCATCCTTCTCCTTCTCTTCTACCTTGGAGGTCTTCAATGTAATACTTGTTTGCTTCTTTTGAGGTGTTGATGTAGAACTCCACATAGATTCATAAGCTAGAAGTTTTCCGATTACTTCACTAGGCTTCATATTCTTGTAGTCACTATTCTCCTCAAGTGTTGTTACCTTAGACTCAAATATTTTAGGAAGTGACCTCATAATCTTTTGCTTGATTCTTCTATCTGAGTATGGATCACCTAGTTGATGGCTTTGATTTACAATATCCATTAACTTCACTTGAAAGTCATTGAAGCACTTTTCCTTCTCCATTCTAATCATCTCAAATTGTGTTTGAAGAACTTGGAGCTTAGAGTCCTTGACTACTTCAATACCTTCATGAGCCATTTGAAGAACTCCCAAAAATCCTTTGCTTTCCTTGTGGTTTGGATCGACTTGTATTGATTATTGTCCATGGCGTAAAGGATGGCATGCATGGCCTTGTTGCTTCAATTAGATGCCTCAAATTCTTGTGAACTACATTGAGATTTGGGCTTGAGAACTTCATCTCTTTCTTTAATGGTCATTGTTGGAAGAGTGTAGACATTTTCAATAGCCATCCAAGCATGGTCATCTATTTGGCAAAGATAGGATTCCATCTTACCCTTCCAAGAAGCATAGTTCACCCCATTGAGCAATAGGGGTCTTGTGCTTGAGGCTCCCTCATGACTACCACCGTTTCCACTCATAGTATTTGAGGGTAATGAGTGAATGAGATTCAAATGTAATGTAACACACCAAATGCTAGCAACCAACAAAATGCACAAGGCAAGACACACACAGAGCACAGATCACCTAAGTATATCTTGTTAGGTTTATGCTCGATAGCAAGAGTGTAATATTGTAATTAACAATCTTTTCATATGAATAAAGTGATTTCTAGTTTAACAAACCTAATAGCATTTATAGTTTAATTATTATAATTGTCAAAAGTAAACAAACATAAAGTCAAAAAACTATGAGAAAAGAAGAATTGTTCATACATCTAGATATGTATGAGGCAGACATAATTCTTTATTTAATTCTTGAATAATATTCACAACTTAAGATAGAAGGTTGGGCACCTTTATCTTGTCAAAGTTGTAGATTCTTTTGCTAGCATTTGAGTGGGATCAAATGTGTTATGATGAGTATAAAATCATCTAAGTGTGAGGCCTTTGGACAAAATCAAAATGAAGTACTTTATCTAGAACCGTCAATGGACAAAAGTTTTCATTTGAAGGTAAACAGAGAGTCTATCTCAATCCTAAGATAAATGATGGACTTATGGTTGCAAGTGTTATCATTTGAGCTATCAATGAGTACGATTATATAGCATAGTTTATCCTCGATAGTTTGGTGGTATTCATTTGTTAATCGATAGAGGACTTCATTTATAGATATGGACATCGTGGCTACATTTATTGAATGAGAGTAGAATACCATCGTATGGATGTTTTGAGGTATTGGATATTAAACTTAACGTTAAGTTTTTAATAGTGTCTATTAAAACATGGCTTCTGGACAAGTCAAAATATCCAAGTTCAAAATGTGGTCATATGAGTAAATATGGTAACTTGAAGAGCTATAGGCGGTCTATGAGCTCTTGGCGATTACTGGTATTCTTCACGAGGATACACTTTCTCCAATAAGGTTGTCTAGGGTATGACTGAGTAACATCAACTTATTTTATCTTTATTTAAGAGTTCAATTTTAGTTCTTTAGTGGAATGAACTAAAATTAAATAGATCGGACCTAAGTGAATCATTTGTTGCTTGTGATTGGGTTGTGTCTATTGGAGCTTAAATTTAGATAGCCCGCCAAGAACCCCAATCCACACGAACATGCATGGATCATTTGATATATTCTACCGGACCAATTTAGGGGTCCATCTAAAATTGTATTAAGGTATGAGAACTTGTTTCTTTTTGTAAGAATAGGTCTAGCTCACATGTGGACTTTTTATTATGGTCCAATGGATTTAATAAAATAAGAAAAATAATATATGGCCCATATATATGGTATAGGCGGCAAGGCTATTAAGAATATCTTAAATATATTATTTTTTATTTTATTGTTTAATTAAATGAAAATTAATTAATTTTTTGATTAATTATTTAATTAAAAGTCAAAATCTTTTTCCTAATAGGAGATGGTCTCCTACAACTATACTATTGTTGGTAGTATAGTTAATGTTAAACACTATATTTGATAAGTAGACAAATAAAAGGAATTATTTATTTAATTAAATTAGGAATTCTTTAATATGGTTACAAATACACTTTTGAGTTGGATTAGGAGTCTTGGTTTTAGGATAGAATTCCTTTTTGAAAAAGATTCTTAACCACCAAGTAAATCTACCTAAGGAAAGGATTCTTAACTACCAGGTAATCCTTCTTAGGAAAAGAATAAACTCTCCTAATCTATATCAATGATAAATTCGGCCAGCCCATATGGATATAGGAGAAGTTAGATTTCCTTTTAGATAAAGATTCTTAACTACCAAATAAATCCACCTAAGGAAAGGATTCTTGTCAGCCAAGTAAATCCTTCTTAGGAAAGGATTTATGATCCTATATATATGTGTGTATGATTTTTGGCCAGCACTAAGAATTCTATGATGAAAATTTCGGCCATGCTAGGTAATTTTCACATAGATAATTTGGCATAGCAAGAGAGAAATTTGAGGGAGAAAAATTAATTTTTGCTCTAGACAAAATTCAATCAACTCATAGAAAAAGGGTGTGGAATTCGGCCAAGGAGAAAAGAGAAAAAGAGAACGTTTTTTTTTCGATAGAACGCTAGTATCCTTTACATCAAAAGGGTTTTGTGTACAACATCGAATCAAGGTTCACGCGAGTTTCAATCAAATTGATTGATAATTCACAAGTGACCGACGTTCTTGGATTTTTTTCTTGGAGGATATTTGTAACTAACAAAGAATAGATTTTGCTTTGTCTCCATCCTCAGGTATACAATTTAAACAAAGGGAGCCCACACTCCAAGGCCATTCAGGTTCGCGATCGGATTGGAAGATCTTGCGGAATCAACTCGGTACTTGTTCAATCGTCACGAGAAAAAGGTACGGTACTTTTATTTACATTAATTAAGCTAGGCTTAAGGTTCTCATTGCATAAAGGGAATTTTTTTAATTTATACGCAAACACTAGTTTTTTATTTTCTCACGCTTTCATTGCGTTTTGAACCTATTTTTACCCTACAATTGGTATCAGAGTCTGATTGTACCCTTGATTAATTGATGTATGTACGTTAATCTTTTTCTTTTTATTGTATATATGCATGTTTATAATGAGATGGCACTCTATGTATTCACATATATATTTACATTGGAATGTATGGATATATATATGTTTTATATGTGGATTGTTATTGCTCAATTTTGGTCCTAGAATTTCAACGTATTTTGTTTTGGGATTGTAACAAGAAGGGTGGTCTATCATCGCCATAATTTCCTTCTTGGTAGTTGATAAGTTTTTTTTTATTTTTTTTATTTTGTTGTTGTAATAAAAAAATGCACTATTGTAATAATTAAAAAAAAACTGCAGTATTTTTTTTATAATTCTTCTGTAATACATTCAAGTATCGAAGACTCGAAGGTTTGAAGAATTGGAAGCAGCCGGAATAAGATTGGGACCGTGCAAGCCGTAGCAACGAACATGCGTGCGAAGAGCGCACAACCACGTTTGTTGTGGCATGAGCTGCGCATGGCAGCCCTTTGGTAGCCATGGGCTGTGCATGGCAGCCTTTTATGGGTTTGTGCCATGCACATGCCCATGGGAGGTAGCCGTGGGAGTCCAAACGACGAAGGTCGCGTGAAGACTTGTTCTCCAAGGAAGAAGTTCTTGTATTCCAAAATATATGTAATTTACTTGTTTTTCTAGGATGGACCAAAATTGTAGCTATTTATATTTTTGTAAATATTGCAATATTTGTCATTGTTTGATAACATGTCATCTAAAATAGGAGTGTCACTCATATATGTCTTTTGGTATGAACAACATTGAATGGTTTAAGTATCTAAATTGGCATCTAGATAACTTGGTAAATCATTATTTGGAATTCGATCACACGCCTTAAACAATTGAGTGGGAGAAGGTGTTTTGGAACACCTACGGCCTCCAAGTTTAGTTGAACTTTACGTTTCATGAATAACCTCCCAAGAGGTATTCATGAATGGAATTTAGCAAGATACTTCCTTACAAGGATAGACTAGACAAATAGCCCAAACGATATCTACTCCCAAAGGAGGGATATTCGTGAGGGATTATATTGAAGGTCGATAGCTTGGTAACACACTCGATGTGAGTTTATTAATATCCTCTAAAGAGTTCTTGTTAATAAAATCACAAGGCTAAAATTGAAAGCGTTGGTTGTTATGTTAACAAATTGGTGGGACCTAGTCTAATTAGTAAATGGTGCGTACTGCAAAGGAGGCGTGACATTTATGGGTGTTGGATCACCGTTGAATTTTTACGATTGAATTATTTAATTTAATTCAAGATAAATATTCAAAAGTGCTTAATCATGATTATTTACTTATTTATTTTTTGTTAATATAAAGAAATCATAACCCCATCCCTAATCAATATCCTAAAAGATAATACTTTAACTGATGATAATTATGTCACAAGGAAAAGTAATATTGGGTTGTTGTTGCAAGCTGAAAAGTATAAGTTCATTCTGTATATTCCTTAACCACTAAACTAATGAATCTAACTCAGGAAGCAAAGAGATGAGTATCAGTAGTGGAAGTCTTCAGATGAGATGGGTAAATGTACGTTACATTATGGCCATCATCTCCGACATGTTGCAACAACAACATGAAGGAATGGAGACTGCTGCCGACATAATGATGTCTCTAGAGAAGATGTTTGCTATGAGGTCTAGGATGACTAAGAGAGAGAGGTAGTGATTGCTTTTATGAATCTTTGGACGAAACCTGGACAGGGTGTGAAAGATCACATGATAAAACTCATAGCACATCTCAACATTGCTGAACTGAATGGTGCTAAGATTGATGGTGAGACCAAAATTGATATGATTGTCAACTCACTATCGGATTCCTTTGATCAATTCAAGTTGGACTACACCTTGAATAATAAGGAATACACCTTGCAAGGCCTGATGCAAGATATTCAAAGCACCATGATAATCCTTGTGAAAGAGAAGGGTAAAGAGATTCATATGCTTGGTAAGTTGCTACTGTTAAACACCCATAAGAAGGTCAATAGACAACAGAAGAAAAAGCAACTTGGGCCTTCTTAGAAGGAGACCAACAAAGTAACCAAGATCAAAGGGAAGTGTTTCCTTTGTTGTTAAAAGGATTAAAAGAATAGACTGAATAAGAATGAATTCAACTTGCATTTTGGCAATGGAGCGTAGGTGTCTACTAGTGTAGTGGGAGATATTAGAAATCAATTTAGATTAAGGAATTTAGATTTAATAAACGTTTATTATGTACCTGAATTCAAGATAAATTTAATTTCAGTTTCCTGTTTAAATAAATTTGGTTGTTCGGTTAATTTTAATAAAACTTTTATTATTAGTAAGAATAACAAAATTATTTGCAAAGGTACATTGGAAAATGGTTTATTCTATTTGCATGGAAATATCTCTCACTTGTTAGACACGAAATCAACGGAACCTAATCATAAAAGAGTAAAATTATCAAAATATGAAACCTACCTATGGCATTTGCGCTTAGGTCATATCAACCTTAATAGGATTAAAAGATTGGTATGTGACGGACCTCTAAGTGACTTAAAGGTTGATGATCTACCAACTTATGAATCTTGTTTGGAAGGTAAAATGACCAAAAGGTCGTTTACGACCAAAGGCGCAAGGGCCATTGAATGTTTAGGATTGATACACACTGATGTGTGTGGACCTATGAGCATTCAAGCTAGAGGTGGATATGAGTACTTCATCACTTTCACGGATGATCACTCAAGATTTGGCTATGTGTATCTCATGAGACATAAGTCGGATGCTTTTGATATGTTGAAAGCATTTAAAGCTGAAGTAGAAAATCAGCTTGAGAAACGCATAAAAATATGAAGGTCCGATCGTGGTGGAGAATATCTATCTGGTGAGTTTCAGCAATATCTTATTGATAATGGAATAATTTCTTAGTTTTTTGCACCAGGCACACCTCAACAAAATTGGGTGGTAGAAAGGAGAAATATAACTCTTTTGGATTTGGTTAGGTCTATGTTGAGTTATTCAACGCTCCCTAGTTCTTTTTTTTGATATGCTTTACAAACTGCCAAGCAAATTCTAAATGATATACCATCTAAGTCGGTTTCTAAAACACCGCAGGAGTTGTGGACCGGGCGAAAGCCTAGTTTACAACACTTAAGGATATTAAGATGTCCTGCACACGTGTTAAAAGGAAAGACAGAAAAGATGGAGTCCCGTTCAAAAACATGCATTTTTGTATGGTATCCAAAAGGAACAAAAGGATATTATTTTTATAGTCCTTCAGATCTTAAAGTCTTTGTTTCGACAAATGCCAAATTTCTAGGAGAGGACTATATGAATATTTTTATGTCTAAAAGTAGAATTGTCCTAAATGAGCTTTTAGGAGATACAATTCCACAAGAGGTTTCGCAACCAAGCCCAATTCTAAGTTCCGTACCAACACAAGATCAACATTCTACCATACCTCGTTGTAGTGGGAGGGTTGTCAGGCAACCCGAGAAATACATCAGTCTAGGAGAATCTTTAGAGAATCTTTTGGACAACGATCCTTAAACCTACAAGGAAGCAATGGAAGATGCTGATTGTCGCCATTGGTAAAAGGCAATACAATCTGAAATTGAATCTATGTTCAAAAACAAAGTCTGGTCTCTTGTAGACTTGCCTAAAGGGATAAAACCCATCGGGTGCAAGTGGGTAAACAAGAGGAAAAGATGAATGGATGGTAAGATGGAAACCTTTAAAGCTAGATTGGTAGCGAAAGGTTATACGTAGAAAGAAGGTATCGATTATGAAGAAACCTTCTCTCCTGTGACCATGCTTAAATCAATTAGAATACTCTTATCCATTGCAGCATCTCTAGACCTAGAGATTTGGCAAATGGACATCAAGGCAACTTTCCTTAATGGAAGTCTTAATAAAAGCATCTATATGTTGCAACCAGAAGGATTCATTGAAAAAGGGCCAAGAGGAAAGGGTATGCAAGTTGCAAAGATCCACATATGGATTGAAGCAAGCATCCAGATTCTGGAACACAAGGTTTGATCAAGCTGTAAAAGGTTTTGGATTTATTCAAAACCTTGATGAACCTTGTGTATACAAAAGGATTAAAGGTGACAAGTTGGTTTTCCTAGTTCTTTACGTTGATGATATACTACTCATCGGAAACGATGTAGGTGTATCGACATCAATAAAAGAATGGTTAGCAAAACAATTTGATATGAAGGACTTAGGTGAAGCAATTTATATTCTTGGTATCCAAGTCATAAGGGATAGAAAGAATAGAACGATTGCATTATCCCAAGCTTCATACATAGATAAAATCTTGTCTAGGTTTTCCATGCAAGATTCCAAGAAAGGTATGCTACCTTTCAGACATGGAATCAAACTTTCTAAGTAACAAGTTCCTAAGAATGAGCATGAAGAGCAATTTATGAGAAGGATTCCATATGATTGGACAGTAGGAAGTCTCATGTATGCAATGCTCTGTACTAGACCAGATATTTATTTTGTTGTGGGCATAGTTAGCAGGTTTCAATCGAAGCCTAGTCCGGATCACTGGACAATAGTCAAGCATATTTTCAATTATCTTAGGAGAACCAGAGATTATATGCTTGTATACTCTGGAGGGGATTTAATTCCCGTTGGGTATACAGATTTTGATTTCAGTTAGATTCTAACTCCATGAGATCAACATCTGGATCTATGCTTACTTTTGGAGGAGGGACATTCATATGGAGGAGTATCAAGCAATCATGTATATGAAAGACGGGTATGTAGCTGCATGTGAGGCTGTCAGGCACCACCAATTCCTGATTGACTTAGAAGTGGTTCCCGATGCGAATAAGCAGATCACTAGCTATTGTGACAATAGTGGAGCAGTTGCTAATTCGAGAGAACCAAGAAGTCATAAGAGAGGGAAACACATTGAAAGAAAGTATCACCTTCTTAGGGAAATTGTGCATAGGGGTGATGTGACGATTACCAAGATCGCATCAGTAGAAAATCTAGCAGATCCTTTTACAAAGGCTTTTCCTCAAAAGAGTTTTGATGGATATCTAGAGAACATGGGGATGAGAGATATGACACATTTGTTGTAGAGCAAGTGGGAGATTGTTAGGATTAAGCTCGATAGCAAGAGTGTAATATTGTAATTAACAATCTTTTCATATGAATAAAGTGATTTCTAGTTTAACAAAATTTCAGCCATGCTAGGTAATTTTCAAAGAGAGAATTTGGCATAGCAAGAGAGAATTTTGAGGGAGAAAAATTAGTTTTTGCTCTAGACAAAATTTAATCAACTCATAGAAAAAGGGTGTGGAATTTGGCCAAGGAGAAAAGAGAAAAAGAGAACATTTTTGTTTTCGATAGTACACTAGTATCCTTTACATCAAAAGGGTTTTGTGTACAACATCGAATCAAGGTTCACGCGAGTTTCAATCAAATTGATTGATAATTCACAAGTGACTGAACGTTCTTGGATTTTTCTCTTGGAGGATATTTGTAACTAACAAAGAATAGATTTTGCTTTGTCTCTATCCTCAGGTATACAATTTAAAGAAAGAGAGCCCACACTTTAAGGCGATTCACGTTCATGATTGGATTGGAAGATCTTGCAGAATCAATTCGGCACTTGTTCAATCGTCAAGAGGTAAAGGTATGATACTTTTATATACGTCAATTAATCTAGGGTTAAGGTTCTCGTTGCATACAAGAATTTTTTTTATTTATATGCAAACCATAATTTTTTATTTTATCACGCTTCCGTTGCGTTTTGAACCCGTTTTTCCCCACATATCTAGGCACCTGCTTAGATACCAATTGAAATTCCCTAGAAAGTGTGTCTATAAACCTAGAGGAGCGAAAAGGTTTTTAATTTGACTGATTACCAATTTTCGATTTATTCAGTATTAGCAATACTATCCCATTATATCAAGTGTTCAAATAGATGACAATAGATACAAATCAATAACAACACACAATATATACGTGGAAACCCTCCAAATTGAAAACAAAAACCACAGGTTGTTCAGTGCGCCACACTCGATCCTCAAAATCCACTATTGATTGAAAGTTGACAACCTAGGTTGACCTCCCGTCACACCTAATACTGTTACTAATCCTTTCACTCTACCCAACGGGCCTTTTATAACGATTTTGGATCACCAACCATTTAACCACAAGCTTAATTATCAATGAGGAGACAATGCCAACTTAAGTGAATATGAAACAATAATCTAAGTGCAGAAATGCTAGGTCAAGACATTCATGCTTATCTAGGATAAATAATAACAAGATAAGCAAATCCTAGATATCAATATTCTAAATGCAAATGCAAGAAGAATTAGCTAGAGGGGTAAAACCGTCCTAAATTCTAGCTATCACTAATCAATACTCTAAACCAACAAAAAATACCACAATCATGTCATAGAAGCTATTAATCATAAAAGCATGCATTTAATTTACAATTAAAGCTAAAACCTAGGTATACATGTCATAGAATTAAAACTATAAAGTAGAGCATGTAGAAATTACCTAGTCAAGAAGAAGATGATGCTTCAAGCATAGATGATCCTAGAAGGGAGCTAGATGGCCATGAGATAAAGTTGGGTTGAGTAAACATGAGTGTTTGAGAGCCTTCCTCTCACTAGAAAAGCTAGGTAACTCAAAGATGGATTCTTGGACTCCTTGAAAACAAAGAGAAGAGAAGAGATCATATATATATATATAGTGCCCTATATAAAATGCCATCGTTTTGGATGAATGGTAACCAAATCCCGACAGGACCACTAGCTGGACCGCGGTACAGGTAAGTGTCCAGACTGCAGTACAGAGACCGATGTATCGTTTGGACAACACCGCTCTGTAGATCGTTGTGCTTGCAAGTTCACAGGCCACGGTCTAGACAGCATGCGATGCTTTGGAAACTTCGCTAGGGAGACCACTGTGCATGCAAATAGCACAGGATAAGGTAGCAGTAACATGCAGCCTCTGGTAAACACTGCTGTGTAGACCGCAGCGGAGGCAATACAAGGAAAGTGGTCTAGACCGCGCCTAAGAGAAAAAAACTCTTCTAAGAGCAAACTAAATGCATAACTTAACCAAGCAAGAGATATGGCAAATAGGGCACACAAGAAGGGAAATAAGCAAGCATACACGATGATTTAAATATGCATTAGAGTGTTTGTGTGTACTAATATCTCTTCAAAGAAAGTTAAGCAAGTGATTTTACCTTTGAAGCTTGAGCTTGTTCACGAACAATGATGGCCTAAACTACCCTTACATATTAATCCCCAAATGTGGTTGTCAAAAAAATAAGCCAATCAAACACCAAGGAACTTACACTCTACACAAGACCAGATATTTGTCTTCCTGTTAGCATAGTTAGCATGTTTCAATCGAAACTTGGTTCTGATCACTGGACGGTAGCCAAGTAAATTTTCATATTTCTCAAGAAAACGAGAGATTATATGCTTGTATACTTTAGATGGGAATTAATTCCCGATGGGTATACAGATTATGATTTCCACTCAGATTCTGACTCCAGAAGATCAACATCAGGATCAGTGTTACTCTTGGAGGAGGTATAGTCATATGCAGGAATATCAAGCAATACTGTAATGTTGATTCCAACATGGAAGCTGAGTATGTTACCGGATGCAAAGCTGCTTGTAAGGTTGTCTAGCTCAGCCAATTCTTTATTGACATGGAAGTGGTTTCTAATGCGAATAAGCAAATCCCTATATGTTTTGACAATAAAGGAGCAGTGGCTAATTGAAGGGAACCAAGAAGTCATAAGAGAGGGAAACCCATTAAAATAGAGTGTCATCTTCTAAGGGAAATTGCACATAGGGGAGACGTGACGACTACCAAGATCGCGTCATCAGAAAATCTAACGGATCCCATCATAAAGGCTTTGTTAGGATTATGCTCGATAGCAAAAGTATACTAATGTATTTGACAACCTTTTATCTTAATAAAGTGATTTCTATTTTAACAAATCTTATAGCATTTATAGTTTAATTATTATAATTGTTAAAAGTAAATAATCGTAAGGTCAGAAGACTATGAGAAAAGAAGAATTATTCATACATCTAGATATGTATGAGGTAGACACAATTATTTAGTTAGTCTTGAATAATATTCACAACTTAAGACAAAAGGTTGGGTGCCTTTACCTTGTCAAAGTTGTAGATTATTTTGCTAGCATTTGAGTGGCATCAAATGTGTTATGATGAGTCTAAAATCATCAAAGTGAGGTGTCTTTGGGCAAAAGAATCTAATGCACCGGGTGCATTGAATAGGATCATAATGAAATACTTTATCTAGAACCGTCAATGGAAAAAAGTTTTCATTTGAAGACAATCGAAGAATCTATCATAATCCTGAGATAAAAGATGGACTTATGGTTACAAGTTTTATCATCTGAGTTATCAATGAGTATGATTATATAGCATAGTCTATCTTCGATATTGTGGTGGTATTCATTTGTTAATCGATAGAGGACTTCATTTATAGATCGGACCTAAGTGAATCATTTGTTGATTGTGATTGGGTTGTGTCTATTGAAGCTTAAATTTAGATAGCCAGCCAAGATCCCCAATCCACATTAACTTGCATGGATTACTTGATATATTCTACCGGACCAATTTAGGCGTCCATCTAGAATTGTATTAAGGCATGTGAACTTGTTTCTTTTTGTAAGAATGGGTTTAGTTCACATGTGGACTTTTTATTAAGGTCCAATGGATTAATAAATAAGAAAAATAATAAATGGCCCATATATATGGTATGGGCGGCAAGGCTATTTAGAATAGCTTAATTATATTATTTTTATTTTATTAATTAATTAAATGGAAATTAATTAATTTGTTGATTACTTATTTATTTAATTAAAAGTCAAAAAAATTTTCCTAGTAGGAGATGGTCTCCTAAAATTATACTATTTTTGGTAGTATAATTAATTTTAAAGACTATATTTGATAAGTAGATAAATAAAATGAACTATTTATATAATCAAATTTGGAAGTCTTTAATATTGTTATAGATACACTATTATGTTGGATTAGGAGTCTTGGTGTAGGATAGAATTCATTTAGAAAAAAGGATTCTTAACCACCAAGTAATTCCACCTAAGGAAAGGATTCTTAACAACCAAGTAAATCCTTTTTAGGTAAGGATTTGTGATTCTAATATATATTCTTGTGAATTTCGGCCGGCTCATATATATATAAAAGAGGACAGAATTCCTTTAAGAAAAGGATTCTTAACTACCAAATAAATCCATATACAGAAAGGATTCTTGCCATCCAAGTAAATCCTTCTTAGGAAATGATTTGTGATCCTATATATATACCCTTGTGAATTTCGGCCAGCCCAATGATTTCTTAGAGTAAAATTTCGGCCCACCTAAGGTTTTTCTAAGAGAGAATTTTTAGAGAGAAAATTTTAGTATTTTACTCTAGAGAAAATACAATCAACTCTAAGTTATAGGTGTGGAATTCGGCCAAAAAAAAAGTGAAAAAGAGAACGTTTTTGTTTTCGATAGTACACTAGTATCCTTTACATCAAAAGGGTTTTGTGTACAACATCGAATCAAGGTCCACGCGAGTTTCAATCATGTTGATTGATAATTCACAAGTGGCCGGACATTCTTGATATTTCTCTTGGAGGACATTTGTAACTAACAAAGAAATAGATTTTGTTTGTTTTCATCCTCAGGTTTACAATTTGAAGAAAGGGAGCCCACACTCCTAGGTGATTCACGTTCGTGATTGGACTGGAAGATCTTGTGGAATCAATTCGCCGCTTGTTCATTCATCATGAGAAAAAGGTAAGACACTTTTATATACATCAACTAATCTAGGGTTAAGGTTCTTGTTATTTAAAAGGGAAATTTTTTTATTTCTACGCAAACCCTAATTTTCTTATTTCTCACGCTTTCGTTGCGTTTTGAACAGTATTTCCCCTTCAGGCTTTACCACAAAAGAGTTTTGACGGGCACCTAGAGAATATGGGGATAAGAGATATGACACATTTGCTATAGAGCAAGTGGGAGATTGTTGGGATTATGCTCAATAGCAAGAGTGTAATAATGTATTTGATAATCTTTTCATATTAATAAAGTGATTTCTATTTTAACAAAGGTTATAGCATTTATAATTAATTATTATAATGGTCAAAAGTAAATAATTATAAGATCAAACGAATATGATAAAAGAAGAATTGTTTATACATCTGTATATGTATTTGAAATTCCCTAGAAAGTATATGTCTATTACCTAGAGGGAGGGTGGATAGATTTTAATTCGATAGATTACCAATTTTGCAAATTAATCAATATTAACAATTTTACCCCAATGTTCAAATAAAAGACAACAAATATAAAACTAAAACAACAAACAATATATACGTGGAAACCCTCTAAATGGGAAAAACCAGAGGCTGTTTAGAGCGCCACCCTTGATCCTCAAAATCCACTATTGAGTAAAAGTTTACAACCTAGGTTGATCTCCCGTCTAACCCCCCAGTTACCAAACCTTCCACTCTACCCAACGGGCCTTAATAGTGATTTTGGATCACTATCCTTGTGCACTAACCACTTAGCCACAAGAAAAATCAACAACGAAGAGATAATGGCAACCTAAGTGAATATGCAAGAATATTCAATATGGAAAAATGCTAGGTCAAGACATTCATGCTTATCTAGGATTAATAATGACAATTAAAGCAAATCCTAGATATCAACGTTCTAAATGCAAAAGCAAGAAGAATTAGCTAGAAGAGTAAAATCGTCCTAAATGCTAGCTATCACAAATTAATGCATCTCAACCAACAATCAATACATAAGCATGTAATAAAAGCAATTAAACATACAAGCAAGCAATTAATATGCAAAAAGACTAAAACCCTAGGTATACATGTCTTAGTAATGAAAACATAAAGTTTAGAACATGTAGAGAATACCTAGTTATGAATGTAGGGAAAAAACAGTTTAGAAACGCAACGAAAGCGTGAGAAAAAACGATAATTAGGGTTTGCGTATAATTAAAAAATTTCCCTTTTATGCAACGATAACCTTAACCCTAGATTAATTGATGTATATAAAAGTATCGTACCTTTTTCGCTTGACGATTGAACAAGCGTCGAATTGATTCCGCAAGATCTTCCAATCCAATCACGAACGTGAATCACCTAGGAGTGTGGGCTCCCTTTCTTTGAATTGTATTCCTGAGGATGGAGACAAAGCAAAAATCTTTTCTTTGTTAGTTACAAATATCCTCCAAGAGAAAAATCCAAGAACGTCCAGTCACTAGTGAATTATCAATCAATTTGATTGAAACTCGCGTGAACCTTGATTCGATGTTGTACACAAAACCCTTTTGATGTAAAGGATACTAGTGTACTATCGAAAACAAAAACGTTCCCCTTTTTTCTCTACTTGGCCGAATTCACACACTATTGATTAGAGATGATCGAATTTTGTCTAGAGTAAAATCAGATTTTTCTCCCTCAAAATTCCTATGATGGCTGAAACTTTCTCTTTCTAAAATAAAGCTTGGCCGAAATCACCTCTAATTGCCTTAGGGCTAGCTGAATTCATCATGCTCATATATATAGGATCATAAATCCTTTCCTAAGAAGGATTCACTTGGTTGGCAAGAATCCTTTCCTTAGGTGAATTTATTTGGTAGTTAAAATCCTTATCTAAAAAGAAATCTATCCTATCCTATATAATACATGTGATGAACGAAATTCCCTTCTTTGATGTAGTTTAGGAGAGTTTAATCTTACCTAAGAAAGATTACTTGATGGACAAGAATCCTATCTTTAGGTAGATTAACTTGGTGGTTATGAATCCTTTTCAAATAAGAATTCTACCACTAAGTAGTTTTACTTGGTGACCAAGAATCCTTTTCCAAAAAGATTTCTTTCCTACACCAAGATTCCTAATCCTATTTAATAGTGTGTTTGTAACCATATTAAAGACTTCCTAATTTGATTTGATAAATAACTCCTTTTATTTATCTACTTATCAAATATAGTCTTTAACATTAACTATACTACCAACAATAGTATAGTTTTACGAGACCATCTCCTAATAGGAAAAGATTTTGACTTTTAATTAAATAATTAATTAATCAACAAATTAATTAATTTCCATTAAATTAAATAATAATAAAATAAAAATAATATATTAAAGCTATTATCCATAGCCATTGCCACCCGTACCTAGTATAAAGGCCATATATTATTTTTCTCATTTTATTAAATCCATTGGACCTTTATAAAAAGTCCACATATGAACTAGACCTATTCTTACAAAAAGAAACAAGTTCACATGCCTTATTACAATTCTAGATGGACCCCTAAATTAGTCCAGTAGAATATATCAAGTGATCCATGCAAGTTCGTGTGGATTGGGGATCTTTACGGACAATCAACGATGCCGTTTTGTGTAGGGCTTCTTTATATATGTTCTCTTCTTCTTCCTTGCCTTCTTAGAGCTCAAAGAACCCATCTTCAGAGAGAGAGAACCTCCATTAGAGAGAGAAAGCTTCAAGCTTTGTTATTTGACTCTCCAAACCCCAAACTCATCTTCATCTTGCATTCAAGCATCATTCCAAGCATGAGTTTTCATTGATTGGTAAGTAGAACCACCATTGTTGTCCATTGTTATTCTAGCTTACCAAGACATGTCATTTATTGCTTAAATTAGCATTTCTTCATATAAATTGCATATTTATTAAAATTATGACATGTTTGGGTTTGTATTGTGATAGCTTGCATTGTTAGGTCATTTATGCCTAAATAGCTAATCCATGAATGTTCATGTATACATAATTGATGATTAGGTTGACTTTATGCATCTAGTCAAGTTTATGAACATTTATGTGTATGCCTCATTGATTGCATTTCTTGATTGCAAAATTGCCCTTGATTATTTGTTGTGACAACTTGTGTTGGTTGGACTTTTATTGAAAATTAGGTTGTTAGATTTTATCTACACATCTAAGTGACTCCTTGGTATGGGCATGTAGGCATTGTTTGATAACTAGGATGTTTAATTGCATTATCTACATCTAGTTAAGCATTATGTGTTTGGTCTTACACATAATTGCATTTGAGCATAGTGTCATATATACACTTAGACCATATACTCTTCACTGAGTCAAAGTCTTGTGGCTTCGGTGTGAAGTTGCACAAGCAAGAGAAGCCTTGCAACCAAGGGTAGGTTGGCAAGCAATTGGTCAGGTATCCACTGTAAAAGGCCCGAGGGGTAGAGTAGGAGGTGCTCACGCCAAGAGTAGTGGATTAGAGGATATCACTAGGGATTGAACCAAGAGTAGTGAGTGGTAGTGGCCATAGCCTAAGGTTATCGAGAGTGAGAGTCCGAGTATCACTTGAGGGTGTAACTTTTTACTTATATAGTGGATTTCTGCGATCGAGTGTGGCGCACTTAACAGCCCGTGGTTTTTCCCATTTGGAGGGTTTCCACGTATACATCTTGTGTTGTTTATATATTCGCACTTTACACTTGATGTTGTATGTTTGTTTTATTGGGTGAATTTTGAATATTGACTAATCAAAAAAAATTGGTAATTGACTTGATTAAAACCTATTCACCTCCCCTCTAGGTTATAGACACACACTTTCTAGGGAATTTCAATTGGTATCAGAGCAGGTTCCTTGACATACTTAGGTGATCCAAGCTCTTGTTTCTATGTGTCTTGTATTTGTTTGCATTTTATTTTTGCATTCATTTGCATTCATCTCATTCATTAAACACCATGAGTGGCATTGAGATGTTAGAGGGAGATTTGACCTCCAAAATTAAGAGGGAAGAATATGACTCTGATGAGGAGATGACTCTCATGGTTAAGTAATTTAAGAGATTCACAAAGTCTCTCAAGAAGAGTATGACCTCCAATGTGGAAGAGGAGAAAAGGATGAACTCCAAAGTGAAAGAGGTAAACAAGAAGAACTTGCTCAAGAATAGTGAAGAGCATGTGCTTAACTTCACGGCCTTGGGTGCTTCCTATGTGGAAGATTTTGGTATGGTAACAAGTGACCAAGGCAAAAGTCTTGATGAGGGAATTGACTCAATTGAGGAATGTCAAGTGACCCTTCTTAAACTTTTGAAGCAAAATGAAGAGCTCTCTAAGGAGGATGAGACTTTGAGAATGTGGAAGATTTCCTCAGAGGAAAAGATCCATACCCTTGAAGATAGCAAGCAAAATAGTCAAAATCAACTTCATCGGTACAAAAAGATCATGGAAGACCAAATGGAAGACATCTCCATTCTTGTCTCCAAACTGAAGACTATGGAGAACGTGACCTCCATTGATGACTCCTTGATGATGGACAAGATTGATGCGTCCAAGTATGAGAAGGAGATTGAAGATTGCCACCAACGAATGAAAGCAATGAAAGATGAACTTGCCATCAAAGATAACTCCTTGAAAATTGTCAAGGAAAGAGAGATGAGGTGCCTTGAAGAATTAAAGAAGGCCAAGGTCAAACAACCTCAAGCTCAAGGCAAGAGCAAAGCTTTATCCAAGAAACCTTCAACTCAAGGAAAGTCCACACAAGCCTTGGCAACTCAACCAAAGCCTAGGCAGTTCAAGAAGAAAGGAAAAGTTCTTGAGAAGTCAATCACCTCCTCCAACAAACCAACAATACGGAAATAAGGTGATCACAAGAAGCATGACCAACCAAGGAGGCAAGATCAACCGACTCAACCACCTCAAGAAGCTAGACCACAAAGGTGCCACCAATCGGCTCAAGCTCCAAGGAGAAGCAAACCGATGCACCATCAAAGATAACCTCATCAACATGGCGATGCCTCGATGAGAACACAATGCAATGGTATAAATTCTTACTTTGTACCTACTTGTCATTTTTATGGTATGATTGGTGACTTAAGACCATATTGCTTTAAATACATTAAGAGGTGTATATTAGAGAGCATGAAAGTAAAACGGTTGAAAAAGAAGGCAAGTTTGCATGAACCTAGGGAGTTTAGAAATTTTCTTATGACCACTAAAATTGAAAAGGTGGAACCTAGGTGGGTTAGAAAGAATGAACCCACTTGCCTTAGTGCCCATGAGACACCCGCAGATTTAACTAAGTCCTTCGGACTTGGTAAGTTTATAGAGGCTCATGTCTTCCATTGACTTGGTTGGATTTGACCCAATTTGGGGAGCTCAAGCAAAGAGAGCAAACTTGCATGATTTGCAATGTGCAAAAAGTTTATTAATTTGATGCTCTTTTGATAATTGCTTGAGATTCTTGGTTGCACATATATGCTTATATATTTTTCTTTAATAAGTGTGCAACATTGCTTTGTTTGCAATCCATGTCATATTTCTGTTCAAACATGTATTTTTGGACTAGGAGAATTAATTGGGAAAGTACATTTGAATGACCTATAATTTATCTCCATGACATGTGAACTTCCTTTTAATGACATGTTTTAAAATGATATGCATGAATTGAGTTTGATTGCTTTAATGCAAATATGTGTGAGTGAAAATGAGAAGACTAATCAATAAGGATTTTATATCCAAATTAATCTTCTCTCTTTTCTTAATGGTAAAACAAGACTACTATCATACTGATAAATATCCAGAAAAATCAAAAAGGGTGCAATAGTCACTCATGTCTTGGTTTGCCTTTAAGGATTGATATAGTTGCTTTATTTTCAATTTTTTTAAACTATATCTTGATTGCTTATGAAAAAAGGGTACAAATTGGCTTGAATTCTTTTGAAAACCCTTTTGATGTTTGCTTTGCCAAATACCATTTGTTTTGGATTTGAATGCAACATGTCTTGCTTGCAAAGCATCCTTGTCACACATTTTTCTTTAAATAAAACTCCTTGAATCTCTCTCAATTATTTAAGTTGCATAAAGTTTGTGTATATGATTATGCAATGTTCTTGTACGAATAGCTCTCTTTGCTAAAGCAACCCAATAGGGGGAGCTCATTTGCCTATCTTATGACAAAAAGGGGGAGAAGTCTTGAGAAATATAGGGGGAGCATTGGTTATACTTTGGGGAGAGAGTTTGAGAGAGAGTAACTCATTTAGGGGGAGCATTGCACATGCATTTGTTTATATTGCTTTATTGAGTGTAATTGCTTTTTATGTTTGTTCACCTCACATGCACTTGTTCTTGGAAAGTGCTTTCTTGCTATTGTGTGTAGTTATGATCTACGAAGAGATTGAAGACCTTGAAGACTTAGATTCTTAGGTATCTCTTTTTGTAACGTAGAATGGACTCTCACGAACAATAGCTAGATTATTTTTTGTTTTGAGAGGATTTATTTGTGAGTGGTTGTTTTTCATGAAATAGCCAAAGGGGGAGATTGTAAGGACCTTGATTTTAGGATTGGCTTATTTCATGACAAACCACACCACATTGGGGATGATTGTGTAATGGGTAGCTTAGGTCCGTATTGGCAAGCTTCCAAGCATCTCCATGACTTCAACCGCAAAAGGTATAGTCACTTGACTTTGTCTCTTGAAGAGTTTAGGTGCACACACACACCTCATGAATGCTTTGTTGATCTTGCATTTGTGTTTATATTGTTTATATGTGTGCATCTCTTCACAATCACACTTGCACTTCATTTATAGATTTAAGTGTGGTATTGTATTATGTTCATGCATGCACGATGGTGTGCTTGTTTTAGCCCGTGAGTGACCATATGAGAAGGTCTCATTCTTCTCTTGATTTGGTTATATGGAGTACGGTGTCTAGTTTCAAAAGAGTGTATTTCAATGATTTAAATGTTTTTTAAAACTGACCTTTGTATGGTCTTGTGATCATATCTTTTTATACAATGATTCAAAATGAGTTTTGAACATTTCTGTACAAACTAGACACCCATACCTTTCCAACGGTATATTATTCGTAATACTGCATGACATTTGGTCACTAAAATAACAATAACTTTTTCTACAGATATCCAAATCATGTTTTGTAAATTGGATTAGAAATTAGACTTCCGTACCTTTCTAACGGTATATTATAAGAAAGGTTTGGATATCGTTTGGTCATGTTTTGGGTCGCTCGAAGCTCGAGCTGTTGTGCTGTCTGGCGTGTACCGCGGCCTAGACCGCTGTTGGTGCAATGCCTAGCCAGAGACCTAGGCAGCGGTAATGTCAGCCATGCCTTGCTGTGCAGACTGCAGTCTAGACACTTGCCTAGGCAATGGCATGCACAGCGGTCATGCGGGACTTTGTCTCCCAAGTCCAAAACGATGCCGTTTTGCATAGGGCTTCTTTATATATGTTCTCTTCTTCTTCCTTGCCTTCTTAGAGCTCAAAGAACCCATCTTTAGAGAGAGAGAACCTCCATTAGAGAGAGAAAGCTTCAAGAGGGAGAAAGCTTCAAGCTTTGTTATTTGACTCTCCAAACCCCAAACTCATCTTCATCTTGCATTCAAGCATCATTCCAATCATGAGTTTTCATTGATTGGTAAGTAGAACGACCATTGTTGTTAATTATTGTTCTAGCTTACCAAGACATGTCATTTATTGCTTAAATTAGCATTTCTTCATATAAATTGCATATTTATTGAAATTATGACATGTTTGGATTTGTATTGTGATAGCTGGCATTATGCCTAAATAGCTAATCCATGAATGTTCATGTACACATAATTGATGATTAGGCTGAATTTTTGCATCTAGTCTAGTTTATGAACATTCATGTGTATGACTCATTGATTGCATTTCTTGATTGCAAAATTGCCCTTGATTATTTGTTGTAACAACTTGTGTTGGTTGGACTTTTATTGACAATTAGGTTGTTAGATTTTATCTACAATCTAATTGAGTCCTTGGTATGGGCATGTACGCATTGTTTGATAACTAGGATATTTAATTGCATTATCTACATCTAGTTAAGCATTTTTTGTTTGGTCTTACACATATTTGCATTTGAGCATAGTGTCATATATACACTTAGACCATATACTCTTCGTTGATTTAAAGTCTTATGGGTTCGGTGTGAAGTTGCACAAGCAAGAGAAGCCTTGTAACCAAGGGTAGGTTGGCAAACAATTGGTTAGGTATCCATTGTAAAAGGCCTGAAGGGTAGAGTAGGAGGTGCTCACGCCAAGAGTAGTGGATTAAAGGATATAACTAGGGATTGAACCGAGAGTGGTGAGTGGTAGTGGCTATAGCCTGAGGTTGTCGAGAGTGAGAGTCTGAGTATCACTTCAGGGTGTAACTTTTACTCATATAGTGGATTTCTGCGATTGAGTGTGGAACACTTAACAGCCCGTGGTTTTTCCCATTTGGAGGTCTTCCACGTATACATCTTGTGTTGTTTATATTTCCGCACTTTACACTTGATGTTGTATGTTTGTTTTATTGGGTGAATTTTGAATATTGACTAATCAAGAAAAATTGGTAATTAACTTGATTAAAACCTATTCACCCCCCCCCCCCCCCTCTAGGTTATAGACACACACTTTCTAGGGAATTTCAGTACCAAACAATATGTTTTGGCTAGGCTGCTTTTATTTGTTGTTGCTAGTAGGCACCTTAGTGATTTTTGTGGAGCCGTATTTGATATGTGATTTATTATATGTATGGTATATATGAAGTGTTTCTTGAGTACTCTAGGGAGTCAGACTCTTCACATTCGTGTATGGACGTAGTAGTGCATGTGGGAGGACTCATCGATGATCACGGTGAGGGTTTGGCTCTTACCTTCGAGCATGAGTGCTTTGTTTCTAGAAAAGAAATCATCACTCAAACTTTTCCTGTAAAAATTTGTTGTCGATGGGTAACTTTGACTCCGATATGTGATATGTGTTACGTCTTCCTATATAATAATGGATAAAGGGAACCTAGCAAAATTTGATAAGTTCAAGATTTGAATGATTTATGAACTTTCTTTTGAAAAATATGACTTTTCGTATTTTGAGATATTTTTGTATATTTAAAAAAATATGTTTAGTATGCTTACTGAGTTTCCAAACACACTTAGTATATTGTGATTCCATATTCTTATAGTTTTGTTTCGCTCATAGCATGGATTGGCCTTTCTGCGGAGTTTAGTTCTTAGTTTCCTTGGCGATGGGTGTTTATTTATCTTTCAGACTATTGTTAATGTTTCTCTTAGATATGAATTTTTTTTATGTAACTATGTTTGGAATTATTATTTCAGAATTTATAAGATATTTGTTAGGAAGTAAGATTATATCTTGACTCTCGGGAAGGGGCATGACACAGTCTACAAAGCGGATAATCACTGGAATTCACAGTGGTTGACTCCTCGGTTTGTGCTCTTTGCCTGGCTTGTGGTCTGGACCTCGAAACTGTAAGGGTTTTAGCCCTAAAGCTTGCATTTTGTAAATGATGATAAATTATTAATAAAAGTAGTCTTTGTATTCTAATTATATGTCTTATACTTTTATATCATATTTGCTTAACATCCAAGATTATAGGATGTAATCTCAAACTGAATATATGAGTGTCATATACAGAGGAATTCAGTTTGAGATGTGCAATCTAAAGAGTCCGTAGAGAGTAGATAAAGATGGGTACTTTATTTGTGGTTAATCTATAGCTACGGTCCATTCTGTAATGTACGGTGATCTTATCCTAGGCTATTTATATGGTGATATGAGAATGGAGGCACCTTATATGATGTGATCATATAAGACTGGGCCACGATCTATATTAATCTCTCAACAAGATCCGTTACATGATGATATTCATATATATCTACAAATGATAGCTATATATAGGATATCTTAATCCTGAGTGTCTTATCGACTCATTTAGGTTAGATCGTGGTTTTTGATATATCATGGGTGAGATCGGAGTTACATTCCCGGTCAGTAACTTTGTATGTTGGAATCGCGGTTTGGCTTAGGGCTGGGAAGGTCTGTACACAATAGCGGATTCCATTATTTCTTGTGAGAAGTATATAGTAGTTCCCTTAAGGGTTGATTCGAAGTTTAAACAATATGAGCGCTCTTCTTCTTCCGTAAAAGAAGTTAGGATTTATTGTTCATTAGAGAATCAATGGTACTTAATGTAATAGATATAATTAGAGAACTCTAATTATGAATTGCTTGTAGAGGATCATACCATATGTAATAGCTATATTGATGGACACTAAGTTTTTTGGTTTGTGTAAGAGCATCTACAGTTACGAGGGTACAGCCTCGGGTTTTAGTGGAGTAACTTCAAGGTTAATAATCGTGAAATATTAATTAAAGAATTTAATTAATTTTTTCTAAGGATTATTGAAGCTCAAGACTGTGGGTCCATTAAGTCCCCTTGTTAGCCCGAAACGTAGATGGTAACTAGGGTCACAGTTAATTAATTGGATAGTCCAATTCATTATGTTACGAAAGTAACAAGGATTTTATTCAAGTGATTAATTGAATAATGTGATTATTTAATTAATATATTAATACTTAATTAAATTAAATAATGTGATTATTTAAGTATATTAATAATTATGAATTATTAATATAATTAATTATTTTATACAGGTCAACGGTTCGAATAAAGACCAAAGCAAAGATATAAAATAATATTGATTATTTAATCTTTAATAGGTCATGGGTTCAAGTCACAGTGACAACATTGACTTAAATAGAATTTAGAATCCTATTTAATTTAGGTCACTTTTAACCCTATCATGATAGATATTTTTATTATTATTTGATTTTATAAAGATGATAATTGATTTTAAATATTTGATATTTAGAATGATAAGATTATATCATAAGGTGTTAGTATCTTTACAAAACTCTTATTAATTAAATTTAAAAAAGGGATTTTTTTAAGATATACAAAACACAAACGTGAAAACAAAAGAAAGAGTGCGGCCATATAAAAAAAAAAGAGTTTTTTTTTGTATTCTTTGTTCTTTATTATTCAAGTGGTCGAATTCTCCACACACAAAGCAAGAGTTGTTTCGTTTTGTTTTTTCAACCTCCATACAACTTCCTGAAGCCCGTGGCGCACCCACATGTAGCTGCCAGTGCCTGGGAGATAAAGAGAAAGATCTGGTGGTACAAATCGTAAAGTTATATCAAGAAGTGAAAGAACTAATGAGTTAACCTGTATGTATGATTTCGAATCTTACATGTTATTTATTCTTATTTACTGTACACGGTTCATATAGTCGTTAATTTGTTTTTAAAATGTTTTGAAATTCTCTTCCGCTGCGTGAATCTAGGGCTTACAATTGGTATTCGAGCCCTAGTATGATATATTTAAATAAACCGATCTTTGTTCTTGATTAATTGCATGTATATATGTGTAGGCACAATCTATTGAATGTTTGATGTTTTAATTTTTTTTTTTAAAGCATGACTGTTCATTAATTGTATAGTACGGTGGGTTTTAGGGTATTCGATATTAAATATAATATATATTTTTTGATGTAATATTGATTTCAGGTTGCATAATCTTTTTTATATGTTGTTTTTGTATTTTTATTGATATAAATCGTTGAAGAAGATGATCCGGAAGACAAAGCATAGTAGTCGCACGGACCTGTTGTGCGACGCATGCTTGATTGTCACCAAAAGCAATATTACTAGACATAACCAAGGTTCTGTTCTGGTTCGGAACCGCCGGTTCTGGTTCTGGTTCCGGATGGAAACAGAACCGAAATATGAACTTGAACCAAAACCGGAAATATAGACCGACACTTCAGGTTCTGCCGGTACCGCCGGTTCGGTTTTTTTTTTTTACTTTTTACTATTATACTAATTTAAAAAAAAAATAAGACATGTAATAATGTGAAATTGTAAATGAATTTGATTGCGTAAGGCCGTAAGCCAAAATTAAAATTGAAAAAAAAATACTAAATATATAAATTGAAATAAATGTACAAAACTAAACAATAAAAATTGGTCTTGCACTTAATTTGTACCAAAATTAAGTTGCCTACATATCCTCTTGGGGTTTAGAGGAATCAAAGACCACATAGTTCTCTTACATTTTATTACGTTTTACATCTGTAAGTCTTTCACTAATCGCTGCCTTTTCTTCCGGTGCCGGTGGTGTGATAATCATCAAAGAAATCATAAATCACTTCTGGCTCCATTTCTTGTTGTCTATATTCAGCCTTGTCCAATCATCAATACACACTTAGACTTGAATTGATTATGGACTCAAAAGCGAACGTCTTGTGTCCAGAATATTTCCACCCACGCTAAACTCTTGTTCCACAGCCACTGTAGAAACCAGTGTTACAAGAATCTGTTTGGCTATTATAGACAATATTGGGAAGTGCTTTTGATGTTCCCTCCACCAATGTAGAATATCAAATTGATCCGTATCACCATCTCTTATAAACTCAAAATTGGTACTGTGATAAATTTCAATCTCACAATACGAGACCGAATTTGATGAAGAAGAAGAAGAACCTCGTAATCTTTTGAGATTTTGGGATAACAGTGCAGACCCTGCCCCCAACACTCCAGACCATCGAGTTTGGGAGACATTTTCAATTTGTGGAACACTAATGTTCAATGATGGACCATAAATTCTATGATATTCATCATATAACTGATAAAATAAATTCTTAATTGTAGAACAATAACTATTAATATCTACTTCTATACCTAAACAATCATAATAAAGAGTTAAATATTCTGTCAAATTTCTATTTTACAACATGGGTCAAAACACAATGCAAGCAGGTAAATAGTTGGAAACACCCTATAACAACCTAACCATTTTTTTTTCATAGCTTCAGTGCATGCCTCTAATTGTATATCAGATGAGCAATCACCAAATGCACCAGCAATATTACAACCCTTAATAATAAATAATTGAGTAGTAGGATAATAAATACCTGACAAATTATTAGTAGCACTACTAAATTTTTTAACAAATTACAAGATTTTTTATAACATCCCAATGGTGTGCATAAAAATTGATTTGACTAACATTATATTGTATACAAGAAACTAATAAATCTCTATATTCATAACTTTCACAAAGCAATTTATAAGTAGAGTTCCAACGTGTTGGAACATCACGAGAAAATCTAATGGGATGCCTACTTGCCTGTTTACAAAATCTTACCCATGCTTTCATAACATTAGGATGTTTCCACAAATATGAGAGGGCATACTTAATCGGTTTAATAAAAGCTTGAAGAATTTCCAAACCTTTTTGAATGTATAAATTTAAAACATGAAAAATACATCTTTGATGAAAAAATTTACTATTAAAATAAGGCTTGCATAATTCAATTAAAGCAGGAATAGCTACCGTATTATTAGAAGCATTATCAAAACCAATTGAAAAAAAATTCGCTTTCAAATTTATACTCTTAAAAAATCATTTTCATATTTTTATAAAAATTATCAGCAGTATGTGCATCATCAAAAACTCTAAATGCAAGAATTCTTTTTTGTATTGTCCATGCTTTGTCCATATAATGACAAGTTACACATAAATATGAATGAGCTCGCCAATGGTCAGTCCATATGTCAGCACATACGGAAACACGACCTTTATAGTTCACAATTTTTTTTTCAAAATCCTTATTTCTTCTTTATAAATATCATACACTCTACGTGTGAGAGTGCTTCTATGGACACGACATGCAGCAGGATTTAATGCTTTATGACAATAATTAATAAAACAAACTTTTTCACCAAAACTAAAAGGTAAATGTTCTACATGTACCATCCTAGCTAATTCTTCTCTATTAGCTTGATCACTATATTTAAATAATTGAGTGTTAGGGGTAGAAAATCTGGAAATTTGAGATTGTGTATTCCCTTTGGCATGTTCTACTGGATGACGAGTCATAACATGCTTCCTATATGTGCTGTATCCTCCAGATTTAGTCCACTTATATTCTTTAGGGCAGTAATTGCAAACCACCCAACACGTTCCATCCGATTTCGTAACTTTCTTCATGTGGAGAACAAATTGATCAGATTTGGCCTGCTTCTTATCCTTATCTAACGCCTCTTCAAAATCTGGATCTGTAGTGAAATCGGGTATATTTTCTGATTGGCTTGTCATATTGACAGGGTTAGGGCTAGGCTGGCTAGCATTGGGTTTATAAATTATTAAAGGGGGATATTGATTGGCTGGATAATTTAGGGATTCAAGATAGGTTTGTTGTTGCAGGAACTCAAGGTAAGCAGTGTCATCAAAACCGATATTATCCGGCTGGACTGGATCCGGCTCCGACATAAGATCCTTACTTGTCCTGGAAATGTAATTCCTTGGTGGAATGTCTCATACTCCATTTCCACTTGCCATTAAAAAAAATAATTTATAACAAAAACTCATCAAAAAAATTAAAATAAATGGATTGAAATAAATTTGAATATTTTAATGGAAATATATTTGAAAAAATTGTTGACAAGGATTTTAAAATGAATTTTAAAAAAAACTTAAAATATAATAAATATAAACAAGTAAACAATTGACTAATTGAGAGAAAATTGAAGAGAATTAGGAGAACTCAAAGAGAGTTGAGAGAGAAATGTTGTGAAAAGAAATGAATTGGGAGGGGGAGTATTTAGAGGAAATAAATGGGAACAGAAAAAAAAAAAAAAATGTCATTGGGCTCCAACGGGACCCAACGATGGTTTTTAAATAAAATTTAGTTAAAAAAAAAGAAAATGGCATGGAATCAGCGGTTCCAGAACCGGTACCGAACCGTCGGTTCTTGGCTGATTTTTCTCGGAGACGAACCGGAATCGAACCTTTAACCCCACGGCTAGTGTTCCAGAACCGATTTCGATTTCGAAACCGATTCCGATTCCGATTCCAAAACCGGTTCCATGGTTCCGATTACGATTACAGTTCATTCACACGGTTACGGTTTGGTTCCATGGTTCAAACTGAACCATGGTCTTGTCTAAATATTGATAGATGCAATAGTTGCTTACAAGCACAAGACATATGTGATATATCAATATTTCTTGCGCAACACATATGTGAAATATCATGTGTTGGGATTATGCTCGATAGCAAAAGTAAAATAATGTATTTGATAATCTTTTCATATTAATAAACTGATTTCTAGTTTAACAAATCTTATAGCATTTATAGTTTAATTATTATAATTGTCAAAAATAAATAACTATAAGGACAAAAGACTGTGAGAAAAGAAGAATTGTTCATACATCTAGATATGTATGAGGTAGACACAATTCTTCAGTTAGTCTTGAATAATATTCACAACTTAAGTTAAAGGTAAGGCGCTTTTATCTTGTCAAAGTTGTAGATTCTTTTGCTAGCATTTGAGTGGGATCAAATGTGTTACGATGAGTCTAAAATCATCAAAGTGTGGTGTCTTTGGGCAAAAGAATCTAGTACACTGGGTGCAATGAATTGAATCACAGTGAAATACTTTATCTAGAACCTTCAATAGATAAAAATTTTCACTTGAAGACAATCAGAGAGTCCATCTCAATCCTAAGATAAATTATTGATTTATGGTTACAAGTGTTATCATTTGAACTATCAATGAGTACGATTATATAGCATAGTCTATCCTCGATAGTTTGGTGGTATTCATTTTTAATCGATAGAAAACTTCACTAACAGATATGGGCATCATGGCTCCATTTATGAAATGAAAGTAGAATATCATCATATGGATGTTTTGAGGTATTTGATATTAAATCTTAGCGTTAAGTTTTCAATAGTGTCTATTGAAACATGGCTTCTGGACAAGTCAAAATATCCAAGTTCAAAATGTGGTCATATGAGTAAATATGGTAACTTGGAGAGCTATAGGCGGTCTACTGGTATTCTACACGAAGGATACACATTCTCCATTAAGATTGTCTAGGGTATGAATGAGAAATATTAACCTATTCTAACTTTATTTAAGAGTTCAATTTTAGTTCTTTAGTGGAATGAACTAAAATTAATAGATCGGACCTAAGTGAATCATTTGTTGATTGTGATTGGGTTATGTCTATTGGAGCTTAAATTTATATAGCTCGTCAAGATCCCCAATCCACACGAACTTGTATGGATCAATTGATATATTCTACCGGACCAATTTAGGGGTCCATCTAGAATTGTATTGAGGCATGTGGACTTGTTTCTTTTTCTAAGAATGGGTCTAGTTCACATGTAGACTTTTTATTAATGTCCAATGGATTTAATAAAATCGAAAAAATAATATAATGGCCCGTACATGGTGTTGGGCGGCAAAGCTATATAGTTTAGCCTAATTGTATTACTTTTATTTTATTATTTAATTAAAAAAAATTAATTAATTTGGTAATTAATTTATTATTTAATTAAAAGTCAAAGTCTTTTTCTAGTAGGAGAAGGTCTCCAAATATTATACTATTGTTGGTAGTATAATTAATTTTAAAGATTATATTTGATAAGTAGATAAATAAAAAGAATTATGTATCTAGTCAAGTTAGGAAATCTTTAATATGGTTACAAATACACTATTGAGTTGGATTATGAGTCATGGTGTCGGAAAGAATTCTTTTTGGAAAAGGATTCTTGGTCAACAAGTAAATCCACCTTAGAATAGGATTCTTACCCATCAAGTAAATCCTTCTTAGGAAAGGATTTGTGATCCTATATATATATATCTTGAATTTCAGCCAGCCATATAATTTTAAGAAAGAAATTTCGGCCAACCCTAGAATTTTAAAAGAGAAGATTTTGGTCAACCTAAGGAAATCTACTAGGTGAGAATTCGGCCACCATAAGAATTTCGGTAGAAAAATTTGTTTTTGCTCTAGACAAAATTCGATCAACTCTAAGAAATAGTGTGAGATTTGGCAAAGAAGAAAAGGAATAAATAACGTTTAGAACACTAGTAGCCTTTACATTAAAAGGTTTTGTGTACAACATCGAATCAAGGTTCACACGAGTTTCAATCAAATTGATTGATAATTCACAGGTGGCCGGACGTTCTTAATTTTTCTCTTGGAGGATATTTGTAACTAACAAAGAAATAGATTTTGTTTGTTTCTATCCTCAGGTATACAATTTGAAGAAAAGGATCCCACACTTCTAGGTGATTCATGTTCGTGATTGGATTGGAAGATCTTGTGGATTCAATTCGGCACTATTTCAATCGTCAAGAGAAAAAGGTACGACACTTTTTATATACATCAATTAATCTAGGGTTAAGGTTCTTGTTATTTCAAAGAGAAAATTTTTGTTTATACCGAAACCCTAATTTCAATTTTTCACGGTTCTGTTGCTCGATTTTTCCTACAATTGGTATCAAAGCCAGGTTGTTCCCTTGATTAATTGATGTATGTGTACATGAATCTTTTTCTTTTTATTGTATATATGCATGTTTTAGATAGATATCGCACTATAGGTATTCACATATATATTTACACTGGAATGTATATATATATATATATATGTTTTATATGTGGAATGTTATTACTCAATTTTGGTCCTATAATTTCAATGTATTTTTGTTTTGGGATTGTAACAAGAAGGGTGGTCTATCATCGCCATAATTTCCTTATTGGTAGTTGCTAAGTTTTGTTTTTATTTATTTGTTGTTGTAATTAAAAAAACTGCACTATATTGTAATAAAAAAAAACTGCAGTATTTTTTTTATTTAAAATTCTTCTGTAATACATTCAAGTATCGAAGACTCAAAGGTTTAAAGAATTGGAAGCAACCGGAACAAGTTTGGGACCGTGTGAACTATAGCAACAAACATGCATGCGAAGAGTAAGTGTCCACGATTGTGGCATGAGCTGCACACGGCAGCCCTATGGAAGCCATTGGCTGAGCATGGCAGCCCGTTATGGAGTTGTGGCATCCGCACGCCTATGGGTAGGAGCCAAGGGTGTGCACGCTCGTGGGAGGCAGCCGAGGGAGTCCAAACGACCAAGGTCGCGTGAAGACTCGTTCGCCAAGAAAGGAGTTTTTTGTATTCCAAGACATATGTAATTTACTTGCTTTTCTAGGATTGACCAAAATTGTAGCTATTTATATTTTTGTAAATATTGCAATGTTTGTCGTTGTTTGATAACATGTCATATAGAATAGGAGTGCCACTCATATATCTCTTTTGGTATGAACATGCATTGAATGATTTAGGTATCTAATTGGCATTTAGATAACTTGGTAAATCATTCTATGGAATTCGATCACACACCTTAAACAATTGAGTCGGAGAAGGTGTTTTAGAACACCTATGGCCTCCAAGTTTAGTTGCGCTTTATGTTTCATGTATTAACCTCCCAAGAGGTATTCATAGAATGGAATTTAGCAAGATACTTCCTTAAAATGATAGACTAGACTATTAGCCCAAACGATATTTACTCCCAAAGGAGGGATATTCGTGAGGGATTATATTGAAGGTCAATAACTTGGTAACACACTCATTATAATTTTATTAATATCCGCCCAAGAGTTCTTGTTAAAAAAATTGCAAGGCTAAAATTGAAAACGCTTGTTGTTATGTTAACAATTAGGTGGGACCTAGTCCAACTAGTGAATGGTGTGAACTCCTAAAGGAGGTGTGACATTTATGGGTGTTGGATCACCGTTGAATTTTACGATTGAATTATTTTATATATAATTCAAGAAAAATATTCGAGAGTGCTTTATCATGATTATTTACTTATATAATTTTTGTTATTGTTCAGAAATCATGACCCTATCCCTAATCAACATCCTGAAAGATAATATTTGAACTAGCGATAATTATATCACATGGAAAAGGAAAATTGGGCTTTTGTTGCCATCTGAAAAGCATAAGTTTGTTCTGTGCACTCCTAAATCACCTACTCCTAATAATGAATCTACTTTGGAGCAAAGAGATGAGTATCAACAGTGGGAGTCTTCATATGAGATGGCTAAATGTTACATTATGGCCACCATCTCCGACGTGTTGCAACAGTAACATGAAGGAATGGAGACTTCTGCCAATATAATGATGTCTCTAAATGAGATGTTTACTATGAGGTCTAGAATGACTAAGAGAGAGGCAGTGGCTGCTTCATAAATCTTAGGATGAAACCTGGACAGGTTGTGAAAGATCACATGATGAAAGTCATAGCACATCTTAACATTATTGTCAACTCACTATCAGATTCATTTGATCAATTCAAGTTGGACTACACCTTGAATAATAAGGGATACACCTTGCAAGGCTAGATGCAAGATGGTCAAAGCGCCGAAAAAATACTTGTGAAAGGCAAGGGTCAAGAGATTCATACCTTAGGTAAAGTTGCTACTATTAAGACCCGTAAGAAGGTCAAGAAACAATAGAAGAAAAAGCAACTAGGACCTACTAAGAAGAAGACAAAGAAAGTAACCAAGATAAAAGGGAAGTGTTTCCTTTGTGGTGAAAATGGACATTGGAAAAGAAATTGCCCAAAGTCTTAGACAAGAAGGAAGAAGCTAATATTAATTATCTTGAAACCTGTTTTTTGGCGGATTCTATGGATTCTTGGATCAAAGACTCCGGAGCCACTAATCATGTTTGTTTTTCCTTACAGGGGTTCAAGGAAAGGAGAAGGCATAATGAGAACGAATTCAACTTGCATTTAGGCAATAAAGTGTTAGTGTTTGCTAGTTCAGTGGGAGATATTAGAATTAGTTTAGATTCTTATAGGCATTTAGATTTAAAAGACGTTTATTATGTACCTCAATTCAAGAGGAATTTAATTTCAGTTTCTTGTTTAAATAAATTTGGTTATTCTGTAACTTTTAATAAAGCTTTTATTATTAGTAAGAATGACAAAATTATTTGCAAAGGTACATTGGAAAACGGTTTATTCTATTTGCATAGAAGTATCTATCACTTGTTAGTTATGGAATCAACGAAACCTAATCATAAAAGAGTAAAATTATAAAAAAAATGAAACCTACCTATGGCATTTGCACCTAGGTCATATTAACCTTAATAGGATTAAAAGATTGGTACATGACAGACCTCTAAGTGACTTAAAGGTTGATGCTCTACCAACTAGTAAATCTTGTTTGGAAGGTAAAATGACCAAAAGGTTGTTTACGACCAAAGGAATAAGAGCCATCGAATGTTTAGGACACACCGATGCGTGTGGACCTATAAGCATTCAAGTTAGAGGTGGATATGAGTACTTCATCACTTTCATGGATGAACACTCAAGATTTGGCTATGTGTATCTCATAAGACATAAGTCGGATGCTTTTGACATGTTCAAAGTATTTAACGCTGAAGTAAAAAATCAGCTTGAGAAACGCATAAAAATCTTGAGCTCTGATAGTGGTGGAGAACATCTATCTGGTGAGTTTCAGCAATATCTTATTGATAATGGGATAATTTCTCAGTTTTCTGCACCAGGTACACCTCAACAAAATAGGGTAGCAGAAAGGAGAAATAAAACTCTTTTGGACATGGTTAGGTCATTGTTGAGTTATTCAACGCCTCCTAATTCTTTTTTGGGATATGCTTTACAAGCTGCTATGTAAATTATAAATGATGTACCATCTAAGTCGATTCCTGAAACACCGCATGAGTTATGGACAGGGCGAAAGCCTACTTTACAACACTTCAGGATATTTGGATGTCCTACGCATGTGTTAAAAGGAAAGACAGAAAAGATGGAGTCCCGTTCAGAAACATGCATATTTGTAGGATATCCAAAAAGAACAAAAGGATATTATTTCTATAGTTCTTCAGATCTTAAAGTATTTATTTCAACAAATGCTAAATTTCTGGAAGAGGACTATATGAATAATTTTATTCCTAAAAGTAGAATTATACTGAATGAGCTTTCAGGAGACACAATTCCACAAGAGCTTTCATAACCAAACCCAATTGTAAGTTCCGTACCAAAACAAGATCAACTATCTACCATATCTCATCATAGTGGGAGGGTTAGTAGACAACTCGAGAGATACATAGATCTCGGAGAATCTTTAGAGAATCTTCTAGACGACGATGATCCCTATACGTACAAGGAGGCAATGGAAGATGTTGATTGTCACCATTGGCAAAAGGTAATGCAATCTGAAATTGAGTATATGTTCAAAAACAAAGTCTGGTCTCTTATAGACATGCCTAAAGGGATAAAACCCATTAGGTGCAAGTATGTATACAAGAAGAAAAGAGGAACGGATGTAAAGGTGGAAACCTTTAAAGCTATATTGGTAGCTAAAGGTTATACATAGAAGAAAGGTATCGATTATGAAGAAACCTTCTCTCCTGTGGCCATGCTAAAATCCATTAGAATACTCTTATCTATTGCGGCATCTCTAGACCTAGAGATTTGGTAAATGGACGTCAAGACAGCTTTCCTTAATGGAAGTCTTGACGAAAACATATATATGATGCAACCGGAAGAATTCGTTGAAAAAGGCCAAGAGGAAAAGGTATGCAAGTTGTAAAGATCCATATACGGATTGAAGCAAACATCCAGGTATAGGAACTTAAGGTTCGATCAAGCCTTGAAAAGCTTTGGATTTATTCAAAACCTTGACGAACCTTGTGTACAGAAAATGATTAAAGGCGACCAGTTGGTTTTCCTACTTTATTATGTTGATGATATACTACTTATTGGAAACGTTGTAGGTGTATTAACAACAGTAAAAGAATGGTTAGCAAAACAATTTGATATGAAGGACTTAGGAGAAGCAAGTTATATTTTTGGTATCTAAGTCATAAGGGAAAGAAAGAATAGAACGATTGCATTATCCCTAACTTCATACATAGATAAAATCTTGTCTAGGTTTTCCATGTAAGATTCCAATAAAGGTATGTTATCTTTCAGACATGGAATCAAACTTTCTAATGAACAAGTTCCTAAGAATGAGCATGAAGAGCAATTCATGAGAAGGGTTCCATATGCATCGGTTGGAAGTCTTGTGTATGCAATGCTCTGTACTAAACCAGATATTTGTTTTGTTTTGGGCATAGTTAACATGTTTCAATCTAAGTCTGGTCCTTATCAATGGACGACCGTCAAGCATATTTTCAAGTATCTCAGGAGAACGAGAGATTATTATACTCTGGAGGGGATTTAATTCTCGTTGGGTATAGGGATTTTCATTTTTAGTCAGATTCTGACTCTAGGAGATCAACATCAGGATCTGTGTTTACTATTATAGGAGGGGCAGTCATATGGAGGAGTATCAAGCAATCTTGTAATGCTGATTCCAAGATGGGAGTCGAGTATGTTGCCGCATATGAGACTGTCTGGCTCTGTCAATTCTTGATTAACTTGGAAATGGTTCCTGATGCGAACAAGCAGATCACTATCTATTGTGACAATAGTAGAGCAGTGGCTAATTCGAGAGAACCAAGAAGTCATAAGAGAGGAAAACACATTGAAAAAAAGTATCACCTTCTGAGGGAAATTGTGCGTAGGGGTGACGTGACGATTACCACGATCGCGTCAGCAGAAAATCTAGCGGATCCCTTTTACAAAGGTTCTTCCACAAAAGAGTTTTGATGGGCTTCTAGAGAACATGGGGATGAGAGATATTACACATTTGCTATAAATAAAGTGGGAGATTGTTGGGATTATGCTTGATAGCAGGAGTATAATAATGTATTTGACAATCTTTTCATATTAATAAAGTGATTTATAGTTTAACAAATCTTGTAGCATTTATAGTTTAATTATTATAATTGTCAAAAGTAAAAGATCACAAGGACAAAGGACTATGAGAAAAGAAGAATTGTTCATGCATCTTGATATGTATGAGGTAGACACAATTCTTTATTTAGTCTTGAATAATATTCACAACTTAAGATAAAGGTTAGGCGCATTTATCTAGTCAAAGTTGTAGATTCTTTTGCTAGAATTTGAGTGGGATCAAATGTGTTATGATGAGTCTAAAATCATCCAAGTGTTGTGTCTTTGGGCAAAGGAATCTAGTGCATTGGGTCCATTGAATTGGATCACAGTGAAATACTTTATCTAGAACCTTCAATGGATAAAAGTTTTCACTTGAAGATAATCGAAGAGTCTATCTCGATCCTGAGATAAATGATGGGCTTAAAGTTGTAAGTGTTATCATTTGAGCTATCAATGAGTACGATTATATAGCATAGTCAATCCTCGATAGTTTGGTCGTATTCATTTTTAATCAATAGAGGATTTCATTTATAGATATGGACATCGTGGCTCCATTTATCATATGAGAGTAAAATATCATCATATGGATGTTTTGAGGTATTGGATATTAAATCTTAATGTTAAGTTTTCATAGTGTCTATTGAAACATGGTTTCTGGGCAAGTCAAAATATCCAAGTTCAAAATGTGGTTGTATGAGTAAATATGGTAACTTGGAGAGTTATAGGCGGTCTTTGAGCTCTTGACGATTACTGGTATTCTTCACGAGGATACACTTTCTTTACTAAGATTGTCTAGGGTATGAATGAGGAATATTAACTTATTCTATCTTTATTTAAGAGTTCAATTTTTGTTCTTTAGTGGAATGAACTAAAATTAATAGATCGGACCTAAGTGAATCATTTGTTAAATGTGATTAGGTTATGTCTATTGGAGCTTAAATTTGGATAGCCCTCCAAAATCCCCAATCCACACGAACTTGCATGTATCACTAGATATATTCTACCGGACCAATTTAGGAGTCCATCTAGATATGTATTGAGGCATGTGGACTTGTTTCTTTTTGTAAGAATGGGTTTAGTTCACATGTGGATTTTTTATTAAGGTCCAATGGATTTAATAAAATAGAAAAAAATAGTATAATGGCCCATATATGGTGTTGGGCGGCAAAGCTATATAGTTTAACTTAATTATATTATTTTTATTTTATTATTTAATTTAATGGAAATTAATTAATTTGGTAATTAATTAATAATTTAATAAAAAGTCAAAATCTTTTTCTAGTAGGAAAAGGTCTCCAAATACTATACTATTATTGGTAGTATAATTAATATTAAAGATTGTCTAGGGTATGAATGAGATATATTAACTTATTATATCTTTATTTAAGAGTTCAATTTTAGTTATTTAGTGGAATGAACTAAAATTAATAGATCAGACCTAAGTGAATCATTTGTTGATTGTGATTGGGTTGTGTCTATTGGAGCTTAAATTTAGATAGCCCGCTAAGATCCCCAATCCACGCGAACTTGTATGGATCACTTGATATATTCTACCGGACCAATTTATGGATCCATCTATAATTGTATTAAGGCATGTTGACTTGTTTCTTTTTGTAAGAATAGGTCTAGTTCACATGTGGACCTTTTTAGGTCCAATGGATTTAATAAAATATGAAAAATAATATATATTCCCATGTGTGGTCTTGGGCGGCAAGACTAGATGTATTAGCTTAATATACTCTTTTTTATTTTATTTTTTAATTAAATGTAAATTAATTAATTAATTAATTAACTAAATGACAAAATATTTTTCCTAATAGGAGAAGGTTTCCTAAATATTATACTATTGTTGGTAGTATAATTAATATTAAAGATTATATTTGATAAGTAGATAAATAAAAAAGAATTATTTATCTAGTCAAATTAAGAAATCTTTAATATGGTTACAAATACACTATTAAGCTGGATTAGGAGTCTTGGTGTATGCAAGAATTCTTTTTGGAAAATGATTCTTTGTCATCAAGTAAATCCATATAAGAAAAGGATTCTTACCAACCAAGTAAATCCTTGTTAGGAAAGGATTTGTGATCCTATATATATATATATTTATTTATTTTTTTTTTAATTTCGGCCAGCCATATAATTCTAAGAGAGAAATTTCGGCCAGCCCTAGTATTTTTGAAGAGAAGATTTTGGCCAACCTAAGGAATTCTACAAGGAGAGAATTCAGTCACCAAAAGAATTTTGGGAGAAAACATGTTTTTGCTCTAGACAAAATTCGTTCAACTCTAAGAAATAGTGTTAGATTCAACAAAGAAGAAAAGGAAGAAAGAACGTTTAGTTTTCGATAGTACACTAGTATCCTTTACATTAAAAGGTTTTGTGTACAATATCGAATCAAGGTTCAGGCAAGTTTTAATCAAATTGATTGATAATTCACAAGTGACCTAAAGTTCTTTATTTTCTTCTTGTAGGATTATTGTGACTAACAAAGAGAAAGATTATGTTTGCTTCCATCCTCAGGCATACAGTTTAAAGAAAAGAAGCTCACATTCATAGGTGATTCACGTTAGTGATTGGATTAGAAGATCTTACGATTCAATTCGGTACTATTTCAATCGTCACGAGAAAAAGGTACGAGACTTTTTATATACATCAATTAATTTAGGGTTAAGGTTCTTGTTATTATAAAGGGAAATTTTTTATTTGTACCAAAACCCTAATTTCAAATTTTCACGCTTCCGTTGTGTGATTTTCCCTACATCATGCATATGTGTTGGTGTTGGCATGTATGCTTTTTTTGTTGTGTTGTCATATGCGCAAATGTTGCATAGCATACACATGCACAAGTCTTGCGCAACTACATAGCTGCAACCTTTAATTATTGTGTGTTTTGGCAACAGTCACGTGTGTGTATGCAAGTATGTTTGGGCTGATTTTAGGAAATCCCTAGCCTTCGAAAAATGCTAGAGTAACACTAGGTCTTTAGGAATTTAGTCCATGTGATGGATCTATTAAAAATAAATCAAGTTGGACTTGATTTTGATCCCGGAAAATTCAGAAGACAAGACTTGAAGAAAAGATAGATTACAAGAAGACCAAGGAATGCCTTGGATCATTTTTGTAATTATATATATATATATATATATATATATATATACATATATATTTAAGTTAGATAAACCTATCGTACTTGGTAAATTCAAGTATGTTTTTATTATGAGATAATTAAAACATTGTTATGAATACACATACCATATAGATTAGTAGTGCCAAAACATGCATTTTATTAAATATCATACATGCATAATAGTCATTCTCATTTTGTGTTTTATTTTCTTTTAATATTATTAAAAATTTGGCAAATCACATAATTGGTTATTAATAATGAGATTAGTTTTTAGAGTAAAAGCTTTGTAATTCTCATTAATAATTAGTCTATTAATTAAATCGTTTAATTAGTTAGATTAGTTAGGTTCTTCACATAATATAAGGTTTAATTAGATTAAAGCCCTAATAAAATTGGACCTAATAATGTGATTAGTTTTAATTGTTAAAACTTCGTAAATCACATTAAATAATTCTAGTCTTAGTAAAATTATTTACATAGATTAGAATTTGAATAACGAACTAGTTTTCTTAATTAGTTAAAATGTCGGATTAGTTTATTTGTTGTTAGAATAAGATTCTAATAATTTATTTCATATGCCCTTGACATTTAGATTGAAATTAACCGTTTAATCTTAATAGTATCTAGGTGCATTAATTTAAAACCACCCTAATTCTAAAATAGTGAGTGGGAGAGGGATATGACATTATATCCCGCAGTCTCCATCATTAGTTCAACGTCGTGAGATTCTAGTGGGGCCTCGAGACGGTTTTGTTTTTTTCCTCTCTAAGGAGGGTCTCCATGAGAATGATTACCAAGGTTGACTTCCTTACGGATAGAATTAGTGAGTGTAATTTAGGATTGACAGATCCTAATGCGGCAATTCTCAAGATAAGCATAAGAGATCTGAACTGGTGGGTTACACTTATAAGGTTATAACTAAATTTGTTAATTATAAACCTGACTGAAATAAACGATGATTGAATGATAGAGGAATAAGAGTTATTATAGTATTTCAATTTATTGAGAATGTCTCGATCCAACATGCAAGAATTTGATCGACCCTAAGGTGGTACTTGTTTGTGGTATGTTGGATTATCGTTTCATAGAAACAGATTTTAGGTATTTTCTTATTCATTAAATATGTTCATGCATCAGTTTAATTATATGTTGAACCTTTTAATGTGATGAATGTATGGGATGAATGATTTTTTTTTATTTATTTATAATTTCAGTAATGTCGTCTGCACTTTTATAAATCCTCGCAAATGGCAAATTAATCAGAGAAAACTATATTGTGTAGAAAAATAATATATTGCAATCTTGGTAACAAAGACCTAAAATTCGTGCTAACAGAGGAATGTCCTCCAGAGCCTGCTGCTAATGCTACATGAAATATTCCTGAGGCATACCAGAAATGGGTATCAACTGATAAGAAGGCCTGAATATATCTGTTAGCCAGCATGACAGACGTGTTTGTCACCAAGCATGAGGCAATGACTACAGCATTCGAAATAATGGAGTCATTATAGGCTATGTTCGGGCATCCACCTAAGCTAAAGTGGTACGAAGTTGTTCATTCTGCAATGCTTGCTGAGATAAATGAGGATTCATCAATTTGAGAATATGGGCATGATGTCCTACTTCAACACAACTGAAATCATTTGTTGGCGGAGCTAGAGGAGAGGGCATTCTCAATACACATTTGGTCGAGTGATGTCGTGTCAGCAAGAGCAGTAGGAGTATTAGACTCCATTTATTGGTTGTTTTATTGTTTTAAAAAATGTTAATTTTATTCCTGAATTTACTAGAAATTTAATTTCATTATCCAAGTTGTTGGAACAATTTTATTCAATTTCTTTTATTGATAAATCAGTTTTTTTTCTATAAATGAATCAAATATATGTTTAGTGATGTTAATTTTATTCCTGAATTTACTAGAAATTTAATTTCATTATCCAAGTTGTTGGAACAATTTTATTCAATTTCTTTTATTGATAAATCATTTTTTTTTTCTAGAAATGGATCAAAGCTGTTAATACATACAACACTACTTAATGCTGAAATGTTTAAAGTTGAAAAACCTAAAACAAAACGACACAAAGTTTCTCCAAATAATGAAACGTATCTAAGTCATATAAGACTTGGAAATATTAATCTTGACCGGATAGACAAACTAGTTAAAAATGGGCTTTTAAGCCAATTAAAGGTTTGCATCATACCTTTTTGCGAATCCTGTTTAGAAGATAAAATGCCAAAGAAACCTTTTACTAGAAAAGGACTTAGAGCTACAGAACCACTAGAGCTTATACATTCAGACGTCTGTGGACCGATGAATGTTAAAACAAGGGGTTGAAACTACAAACACGAGTAATTTGCTTAAAACTAACCTAGATGAGCGCGGGGGGGGGGGGGGGGGGGGGGGGGGGGGGGGGGGGGGGGTGTAGGGAATAGGTTAGCTTACCTTTTTCATTCTTCATTCTCTTGAAACAAACTTATGCTTGTCCTTCTAGATAGATTGTATTATAATTTTTTTAATCAAATACAATCAAATTCAACTTAATAAAGATATGATTGGTCAAACAAAGTCAATGATGATAGCAACTTGTATGCGATACAAACTCAATTTTTCATAGGCTATAAAACATATGCCTTTAACAAGTTCAAAGTTTGATATACAATGAATATCAATTACAAGTATATTAAACAAGATAGAGATCAATTCCAAGCAAGATATATATATATATCAACACACATACAAATAGCAAGAGATAAGGATAGAGAGAATCAACACAAAATATTTACGTGGTAAGACCTCCGAAGAGGAAACATCCACGGGTTGATTCCACAACAACCGGTAAACTACTTCCACTAGTAAGATTAAAAGATACAATCTCTCAAGTGACAACTTCAGCTAGAAATCTACCCTTCAACCTAACACAATGAAAGAGATGGCATCGTGCTTAACCATATGGATCACCCCGATCGTAGTCAAGACTCCATGTGCAAATTGAAGATCCCTTCTTCAAAATACGATTTCCACGCTCAAATTGAAGAACCCCTCTCCATTATGAGATTTCCACGTTTAGCTATCCGGATCACCCCAATCCTAGCTAAGACTCCATGTGCAAATTGAAAATCCCCTCTCCAAAATACAACTTCCAATGAACAAACCAAAGAATCACTTTAAGGAGTATGACTTCCAATGTGCAACTTGAAGAATCACTCTGCAAATTCAACTTACAACCTTTTCTAAAGGCCTCCAATGTGATCATGATTGCAAAACGTAAGCAAGCACGCAACATAGAATATGATGATCAACACATCCTATGGGAACTAGACTTATCCATGAAGTTCACAAACCAAATATGTCTGGTTACTATGTATAAATAACAAATCTAGAAAATGTGAAAACACCATAACACATTTAGCTTCTAGATTTATTCATGTCACTAAACCTTGAGTCACTAATAGTCATTTAAGCACATACTCAAGATTTAGCATTAAACAAAAATCGTATATGATCAATAGAATTTCTAGCAAGAAATATAAAGGATGTATTAACAAAGCATTCAATTGAAACATAACAAGCTCTAAATATACAATACAATTGTGCTAATCATAAAAATGGTCAAATAAAAGACCTAGCACAAGTAGAGACTATTTTCAATTAAAATCAATCAATCAAATCTCAAAATAGTCATAGATAGAAAGTTAGCACAATACAAAACACAAACATGTGAAAACATAAGCTTTAATAAAATCCCAACTCAACATGTAAGATTCAATCAAAGCTCAATTTGGTTTTTGTAGAGTTAAAAACTCTAATCAAACTATACACAATAAACATACATTTATTGAAGAAGAAATCCAAGTTAATTGAATATCTGAAGCTCAAAATTCATAATAGAAATCAATACCTTAAGTGAAAACTGTGCAGTCCTGTTTCTGTGTTTAAAGCTACTAGAAAAATCAATCTATTAACCCCAAACTCTTTCGGAAAAGATAGATGTCTGGGAGAAAAAAAAATCTCTAACTTGAATCACTCGAATCAAACTAGGAAAGAAAAAGATATGGTGTTTGGAAACTAGAAAAGTTGAGGTGAAAATTTCTGCACAAGTTTTTCAAGTTTTTCTTCTTCAAAAATATTGAGAGGGATAAGAGATATTGAAAAGGAAAATAATAGAGGGAATCAAGTGACCAATACGAGGGAGACACCTCTATAACCTGTGGAAGCGAGTGGGCCTCCACAGGAGTAGAGGACCTCCTTTCCCATGGAGGTCCACGAGCCTCCATGGGAATGTTTCACCTTAAGTCTCTTTCAATTCTTTAGCCGTATCTTCAGCCTCCAAACTCTGATTTAGAATCTATTTTTGTATTACAAACCGAAAAATTCCCTCTTTAACAAAAGATGTCAAGAAAATTTTATAAAAATATATGGAATTCAATCTTGAAAATCAGAGATAAAAACCATGTACAATAAGATCATGAAAAGTTTCTTAACTTCCTAATTTGAACTTGAAACTTAATGAATGAGTAACCGAAATGAACAAAACTTAATATGAAATATTATAAGCATAAATTCAAGTTCAATATCAAATAAATACAATAAAAAAAATACCAGAACACATAAGTATTTAATTCCTAGATACAGACCTAGAACATGCAATTTCATAAAAATGTCACCTTTAAAACTAATGAATGTGCATACATGGATAAATGTGTGCATATGTCATATGAATTTTTTGTACAACAATGTAGGGACACAAATATGCAATATGTGTGTGTGTGCCTAGGCCTTATAAGAGGAAAGAGGTCTTAATATCCGTTTAGCTATGCAATAAAGCTTTGTTCCTCTTGTGTCCACCACTTTGCTTGAAATGTTGTCCAATCTTCCTTGAAGCTTGATGATCCATAAATCCTAGACAACTAATCAATTAAAAAGCAAATAATGTTTTGATATAGAATCATGCCAACACAAACTCAAAAACCTAACAATCTTCCCTTTTGGTAAATTCTATGTCAAAATATATATACATATACTAAAACATACAAAATGAAGATTGATCACAAAATCACACCCTCACATTACAATGAGTTAGTTTTCTTAGACTAATCTTCATCAAGTCTTGAATTCTTCCTTGTAATCTTCTCTTGTCACCACCTAAAAATAGCTTCAAGCACAAAGCACATACAAAAGAAACATAGAAATATGCAAGATATTTAGATAAATGTCAATGAAGTTCATATGGATACACATGTCTCCCTCAAAATACGTCCATAGTATCCATCAAATAAATATCATCATCCAAATATTACAAACCAAGAATTAAAGATACCAAATAAAAAGAAACGAAAAAAAGATAGAATTTCCCAATGAACAATCCTACCTTAGATTATGAGCATAGGTTTTAGTATCAATGATTTTCTTCCCCTTTTTGACATAAAATGTAGCCAAAAGGTTAAGAAAACATACCAAACCTCATGATCAAGCATCCTTAAAGAAGGTTCTTCTTGATGTTGATCTTACATATTGTTTTGTAGTGGATGAATTGCTAGAGAAAAGTTTGTCTTCTAAGGATTTGATCTCCCCATCTTGTTGTCTCACCTTTGCACCTAGCTCAATTACCTTAGCATCAAGCTCTTCAATCTTAGTCATAAGTGTAGGGAAAATACGGTTCAAAACGCAACAGAAGCGTAGAATAATTTATAAAATTAGGGTTTACGTATAAATAAAAAAAATTCCTTTTATGCAACGAGAACCTTAACCCTAGATTAATTGACGTATATAAAAGTATCGTACCTTTTTCTCGTGACGATTGAACAAGTGCCGAATTGATTTCGCAAGATCTTCTAATCCAATCACGAACGTGAATCACCTAGAAATGTGGGCTCCCTTTCTCTAAATTGTATACTTGAGGATAAAGACAAACAAAATATTTTCTTTGTTAGTTACCCAAGAGAAAATCCAAGAACGTCTGGTCACTTGTGAATTATCAATCTACTTGATTGAAACTCGCTTGAACCCGATTTGATTTTGTACACAAAACCCTTTTGATGTAAAGGATACTAGTATACTATCAAAAACAAAAACGTTCTCTTTTTCTCTTTTCTCCTTGGCCGAATTCCACACCCTATATCTTAGAGTTGATTGAATTTTGTCTAGAGTAAAATACTAAATTTTTCTCTCTCAAAATTATCTCTTGCCAAGCAAAATTCTCTCTTAGAAAACACTTAGGTTGGCCGAAATTTTTACTCTAAGAATCTTAGGGCTGGCCGAAAATCACATACACATATATATAGGATCATAAATCCTTTTCTAAGAAGGATCATAAATCCTTTCCTAAGAAGGATTTACTTGGTTGGCAAGAATCCTTTCCTTGAACACTATGAGCCGGTGCCTAGATATACTTATGTGATCCTTGCTCTATGTGTGTGTCTTGCTTAGTGCATTTAGTTTGATTGTTTTCCTTTTGTGTGACATTGCATTTGCATTACATCCATTACCCTCAAACACTATGAGTGGACATGGAAATAGTCATGAGGGAGCCTCAAGCACAAGACCCCTTTGCTCAATGGGGTGAATTATGCTTCTTGGAAAGGCCAGATGGAAGCCTATCTTTTGCCAAAAAGATAAACGTACTTGGATGGCTATTGAAGATGGGTATATTCCTCCAACAATGACCAATGACGATGGTGTAGAAGCTCTTAAGCCCAAGTCTAGTTGGAGTACTCAAGAATTTGAAGCATCCATATGGAACAACAAGGCCATGCATGCCATCCTTTACGCCATGGACGATAATCAATACAAGTTGGTCCAAAACACTAGGATTGCAAAGAAGGCTTGGAATATTCTTCAAACGGCACATGAGGGAACCGAGGTAGTCAAGGACTCAAAGCTTCAAGTCCTCCAAATGCAATTTTAGATGATTAGGATGAAGGAGCATCAATGCATCAATGACTTTTAAGTGAAGTTGATGGATATCGTCAACCAAAGCCATCAACTGGGTGACCCCTATTCGGATAGGAGAGTCAAGCAAAACGTTATGAGGTCACTTCCGTCAAGGTTTGAATCAAAGGTGATGGCACTTGAAGAGTATAGTGATTACAAGAATATGAAGCCAAGTGAAGTTGTTGGAAGACTTCTAGCTTATAAGTCAAGATGGAACACCACACCCATACCTCCGAAGAAGCAAAAGAGCATTGCATTGAAGATCACCAAGGTTGAAGAAGAGGAAGAGAACTCGGATGAAGAAATGGCTCTCCTGGTTAAAAGATTCAAGAAATTCATGAAGTTTTGAAAGGAAAGGATTTGGGCCAAATGGAAAGGAAGTGAAAAATAAAACTCCTTTAAAAAAGTTGGAAAAATCTCAAGAAAGTGACTTCAAGAAGGGCATTGAATGCTATGAATGCAGTGGCTTTGGTCACATTACTCCAGAATGTGCAAATTTGAAGAAAAAGAAGAAGAGAAAGGCCATGGCGGCCACTTGGAGTGATAGTGAAGACTTAAAAGAGGAAGAAAAATCTTCAGATGATGAAGATAGAGTTGTAAACTTCATTGCCTTCACGACATCTCATAATGGCAAGGAAGTTGTGAGTGATAAGGAAGAAGTAGTTGACTCTAGTGATGATAGCACCTTTTCTAACTCTAGGTTTGAGATTGATGAGGAAATGGACTATGTAGACTTCATGAAGTTTTTTGAAAAGTCTAGATTGAAAAAGAAGAAGGATATTCAAGAGTTGAGAAAAGAGAATTTAGAGTTGACTTTGAAGATTACTCACTTGAGTGAGAAAGTAAATATTGGAAAAGAGTTAGAAGAGAGCTTGAAATTGGAGCTTGTGATCACTAAGAAGAGTGAAGAGAACTTGAAGATTGAGCTTAGAGAAGCAAAAGAATTGGTTGCCAAGATGACATTCGAAACCGAGAAACTTGACAAGATGTTATCATATGGGAAGAGTCCTAGTGATAAAACGGGCTTAGGATATGTGGAAGGCAAGGATGCTACTTCCTTGAAAAAGACCATTTTTGTCAAGAGTCAAGAGCAGAGATTCGGCTCAACACCAAAAGACAACTCAAAGGAGAGGGAAATCTTCCATGCTTGCCCAAGGATATGGTATGAATTCTTACTTTACTCCTATTTGTCTTTATTGTGGTGTTGAAGGTCACATAAGACCGAATTGTTTTAAATTTATTAAGTCATGTCATTTTGAAAGCATGATTGAGAAGAATATGCTTAGAAGAGCCAAAATGCATGCACCTAGGAATTTTGGAGAAAATGAACCCATGGCTCATAGGAATAGTAATATTTCATCTAGGTGGACTAGAAGGGATGACTATTATTGTCATGTGGCTCAAGTAGCCTTGAAAGCCAAAGCTATCAATAATTGGTACCTTGATAGTGGGTGTTCTAGGCACATGACTGGAAACAAGAGTTTCTTTAAAACTCTTATGATGAAGGATGGTGGATTTGTCACCTTTGGTGATGGTTCTCATAAGAAGGCTTTAGGAAAAGGAAACATATCCATCCCCGATTTGCCCTTCTTGCCTAATGCTCTTTATGTAGATGGCTTGTAAGTTAATCTTATTAGCGTATCATATTTAAGTGATGAAGGACTTTCGATTATGTTTGGCAAAGTTGATTGCTCTATTCTAAGAGAAGATGGACAAGTTCTATTGAAAGGCAAGAGATCAAGTGACAATTGTTATTGTCTTGATTCCAATGGCATCTCTTGCAATTTGTCTAGTTGTGATCAAGTTGAATTATGGCATCAAAGGTTAGGATATATGAATTTCAAAGACTTGAAAGTTCTTAAGAGGTTTAATGTTGTGAGAGGCCTTCCTAAGTTTGGAAATAGGATTGAGGGAGTGTGTGGACCGTGTCAACAAGGAAAGCAAACTAAGAGTGTGCATAAAAAGGATAAACATCTTGCCACCAAGGAGCCACTAGAGCTTCTTTATATGGACCTTATGGGTCCCATACAAACCGAGAGTCTCAGTGGCAAGAGGTATATCTTTGTGTGTGTTGATGATTTTTCTAGATTTACATAGACCTACTTTCTTAGAGAAAAATCTGAAACTTTTGAAATTTTAAAAAAACTTTGCACTAAAATTCAAAATGAGAAGGATTCACACATAAAATGCATTAAGAGAATTAGAAGTGACCATGGGAGAGAATTTGAAAATGTTTGCTTTGATACCAATTGAAATTCCTAGAAAGTGTGTGTGTCTATAACCTAGAGGAGGGGTGAATAGGTTTTAATTCGATAGATTACCAATTTTACGAATTAATCAATATTATCAATTCTACCCCATTCTACTAAGTGTTCAAATAAAAGACAACAAGCATAAAACAGTAACAACATGCAATATATACGTGGAAACCCTCCAAATGGGAAAAAACCATGGGTTGTTCAGTGCGCCACACTCGATCCTCAAAATCCATTATTGAAAGAAAGTTTACAACCTAGGTTGGCCTCCCGTCTAACCCTCCAGTTACTAACACTTTCACTCTACCCAACGGGCCTTAATAGTTATTTTGGATCACCAACCTTGTGCACTAATCACATAGCCACAAGCTTAACCAACAATGAAGACATAATGGCAACCTAAGTGAATATGCAAGAATATTCTATATGCAAAAATGCTAGGTCAAGACATTCATGCTTATGTAGGATTAATGATGACAATTAACACAAGTCCTAGATATCAATGTTCTAAATGCAAAGGCAAGAAGAATTAGCTAGAAAGGTAAAACCATCCTAAATTCTAGCTATCACAAATTAATGCATCTCAACCAACAATCAATACACAAGCATGTCATAAAAGCAATTAAACATACAAGCAAGCATTTAATATGCAATATGAACTAAAACCCTAGGTATACATGTCGTAGTAATGAAACTATAAAGTCTAGAGCATGTAGAAGTTACCTAGTCAAGAAGAATATGATGCTCCATGCTTGGATGATCCTAGAATGAAGCTAGATGATCATGATATGAAGTTGGGTTGAGTAAAAATGAGTGTTTGGGAATCCCTCTCTCTCTAAAAAAAACTAGAACACATAAAAATGGCTTCTTGAACTCTTAAGAACCAAAGAGAAGAGAAGAGAACGTATATATATATATATATATATATATATATATATATATATATATAGTGCCCTACACAAAGTGGCATCATTTTGGAAGAAGGGCAACCAAATCTCGTCAGGACCGCTAGCTGTACCGCGGTACAGGTAAGTGTCCAGACCACGGCATAGAGAGCGATGCATTGCTTGGACAACACCGTCTGTAGGCCGCTGTGCATGCAAGTGCACAGACCGCGGTCTGGACAGTATGCAACGCCTGTAAAACTCAGCTTGGGAGATCGCGGTGCATGTAACAAGCACAGGCCGCAGTAGCCACAACGTCCAGCCTCTGGTAAACACCGTTGTGCAGACCGCGGCATAGGTAGTGCACAGAGAGCGGTCTGAGCCGAGGAACAAAGGAAAAAAAAACTCCTCTTTTTAAGGCACAAAAAATGCATTCAACACTCAAATAAAAATTAAGACACACAAAGCACACAAGATGGCAAATAAGTGTGCATGCAAGATAACTATAAGAAAATGCATGAATGTGTGTGTGTGCACTAATACCTCTTCAATGAAAGTTAAACAAGTGATTTTACCTTTGATGCTTGAGCTTGGTTACAAACAATGAAGCCCTAAACTACCCTTACATAATTATCCCCAAATGTGGTTGTCAACGAAATAAGCCAATCAAATACCGAGGAACTTACACTTTTGTATATATGAATGGGCTGACCGAATTTCGTAGGATATAGATTAGGATCACAAATCCTTTCCAAAGAAGGATTTACTTGGTAGTTAAGAATCCTTTCCTTAGGTAGATTAACTTGGTGGTTAAGAATCCTTTTCGAAAAGGAATTCTATCATTAACCAAGACTCCTAATCCAACTCAATAGTGTATTTGTAACCATATTAAAGACATCCTAATTTGATTAGATAAATAATTCCTTTTATTTATCAACTTATCAAATATAGTCTTTATATTAATTATACTACTAACATTAGTATAATTTTAGGAGACCAACTCCTACTAGGAAAAAGATTTTGACTTTTAATTAAATAATTAATTAATCAACAAATTAATTGATTTCCATTTAATTAAATAATAAAATAAAAATAATATAATTAAGCTATTCTTAATAAGCCTTGCCACCCAACAGATGTAAATGGGCCATATATTATGTTTCTTATTTTATTAAATACATTGGACTTTAATAAAAAGTCCACATGTAAACTAGACCTATTCTTACAAAAAGAAACAAGTTCACATGCCTTAATACAATTGTAGATGAACCCCTAAATTGGTCCGGTAGAATATATCAAGTGAACCATGCAAGTTCGTGTGGATTGGGGATCTTGGCGGGCTATCTAAATTTAAAATCCAATAGACTTATTCTTACAAAAAGAAACAAGTTCACACGCCTTAATACAATTGTAGATGGACCCCTAAATTGGTTCGGTAGAATATATCAAGTGATCCTTGCAAGTTCGTGTGGATTGGGGATCTTGGCGGGCTATCTAAATTTAAGCTCCAATAGACACAACCCAATCACAATCAACAAATGATTCACTTAGGTCCGATCTAGTAAATTTTAGTTCATTCCGCTAAGGAACTAAAATTGAACTCTTAAATAAAGATAGAATAAGTTGATGTTACTCATTCATACCCTAAACAACGTTATTGGGAAAGTGTATCCTCGTGAATAATACCAGTAATCACCAAGAGCTCATAGAGCGTCTATAGCTCTCCAAGTTACCATATTTACTCATATGACCACATTTAAAACTTGGATATTTTGACTTGTCCAGAAGCCTTGTTTCATTAGACACTATTGAAAACTTCACTTTAAGATTTAATATCCAATACATCAAAACATCCATATGATGATATTCTACTCTCATTTAATAAATGGAGCCACGATGTCCATATCTATAAATGAAGTCCTCTATCGATTAACAAATGAATACCACCAAATTATCGAGGATAGACTAAGCTATATAATCGTACTCATTGATAGCTCAAATGATAACACTTGCAACCATAAGTCCATCATTTATCTCAGGATTGAGATAGGCTCTCCGATTGTCTTCAAATGAAAAACGTTTATCAATTGACTGTTCTAGATAAAGTATTTCATTGTGATCTTATTCAATGCATCCAGTTCATTAGATTCTTTTGCCCAAAGACACCACACTTTGATGATTTTAGACTCATCATAACACATTTTATCCCACTCAAATGCTAGCAAAAGAATCTACAACTTTGACAAGAGAAAGGCACCCAACCAGTTATCTTAAGTTGTGAATATTATTCATGACTAACTAAAGAATTGTGTCTACCTCATACATATCTAGATGTTTGAACAATTCTTCTTTTCTCATAGTCTTTTGACCTTATGATTATTTAATTTTGACAATTATAATAATTAAACTATAAACGCTATAAGATTTGTTAAACTAGAAATCACTTTATTAATATGAAAAGATTGTCAAATACAATAATATACTCTTTCTATTGAGTATAATCCTAACAATCTCCCACTTGCTCTATAGCAAATGTGTCATATCTCTCATCCCCATGTTCTCTAGATGCCCATCAAAACTCTTTTGTGGAAGAGCCTTTATGAAGGATCCGCTAGATTTTCTGCTGACGCGATCTTGGTAATTGTCACGTCACCCATATGCACAATTTCCCTTAAAAGGTGATACTTTCTTTCAATGTATTTCCCTCTCTTATGACTTTTTGGTTCTCTCGAATTAGCCACTGCTCCACTATAGTCACAATTGATAGTGATTTGGTTATTCACATCAAGAACTACTTCAAAGTCAATCAAGAATTGGCAGAGCCAGACAACCTCTTTGGCAGCCTCACATGGGGCTACATACTCTGTATCCATGGTGGAATCAACAATATAAGATTGCTTGATACTCCTCCATATGACTATCCCTCCTCCAATAGTAAACACAGATCCTGATGTTGATCTCCTGAATTTAGAATCTAACTAAAAATCCGAATTAGTATACACAACGGTAATTAAATCCCCTCCAGAGTATACAATCATATAATCTCTCGTTCTCCTAAGATACTTGAAAATATACTTGATGTCGTCCAATGATCAGGTCCAGGCTTCAATTGAAACCTGCTAACCATACCCACTACAAAACAAATATTTGGTCTAGTACAGAGTATTGCATACATGAGACTTCCAACTGCCGATGCATATGGAACCCTACTCATGAATTGCTCTTCATGCTCATTCTTAGGAACTTGTTCCTTAGAAAGTTTGATTCCATGTCTGAAAGGTAACATACCTTTCTTGGAATCTTGCATGGAAAACTTAGACAAGATTTTATCTATGTATGAAGCTTGGGATAATGCAATCGTTCTATTCTTTCTATTTCTTATGACTTGGATACCAAGAATATAACTTGCTTCTCCAAAGTCCTTCATATTAAATTGTTTTGCTAACCATTCTTTTATTGATGTCAATACACTTACATCATTTCTGATGAGTAGTATATCATCAACGTAAAGAACTAGAAAAACCAACTTGTCACCTTTAATCCTTTTGTATACACAAGGTTCATCAAGGTTTTGAATAAATCCAAAACTTTTTACGGCTTGATTGAACCTTATGTTCCAGGATCTGGATGCTTGCTTCAATCCATATATGGATCTTTACAACTTGCATACCCTTTCCTCTTGACCCTTGTCAATGAATCCTTTTGGTTGCATCATATGGATGCTTTTGTCAAGACTTCCATTAAGGAAAGCTTTCTTAATGTCCATTTGCAAAATCTCTAGGTCTAGAGATGCTGCAATAGATAAGAGCATCCTAGTGGGTTTAAGCATGGCCACAGGAGAGATGGTTTCTTCATAATCGGTACCTTCCTTCTGTGTATAACCTTTAGCTACCAATCTAGCTTTAAAGGTTTCCACCTTTCCATCCATTCCTCTTTTCCTCTTATATACCCACTTGCACCCAATGGGTTTTATCCCTTTAGGCAAGTCTACAAGAGACCAGACTTTGTTTCTTAACATCGATTCAATTTCGGATTGCATTGCCTTTTCCCAATGGCAACAATCAACATCTTCCATTGTTTCCTTATACGTATAGGGGTCATCGTCTTCCGAAATATTCTCCACAGGTTTTCCTAAACTGATGTATCTCTCAGGTTGTCTAACAACCCTCCCACTACAATGAGGTATGGTAGATTGTTGATCTTGTGTATAAAAGTATCGTACCTTTTTCTTGTGACGAATGAACAAGCGCCGAATTGATTCCGCTAGATCTTCCAATCCAATCACGAACGTGAATCACCTAGGAGTGTAGGATCCATTTCTTTAAATTGTATACATGAGGATGGAGACAAAAAAAAATCTTTTCTTTGTTAGTTACAAATATCCTTCAAGAGAAAAATCCAAGAACGTCCGGTCACTTGTGAATTATCAATCTACTTGATTGAAACTCGCGTGAACCCAATTTGATTTTTTACACAAAACCCTTTTGATGTGAAGGATACTAGTATACTATCAAAAAAAAAACGTTCTCTTTTTCTCTTTTCTCCCTGGCCGAATTCCACACCCTAAATCTTAGAGTTTATTGAATTTTGTCTAGAGTAAAATACTAAATTTTTCTCTCTCAAAATTCTCTCTTGCCAACAAAATTCTCTTTTAGAAAACACTTAGGTTGGCCGAAAATTTTACTCTAAGAATCTTAGGGCTGGCCGATAATCACCCGCCTATATATAAGATCATAAATCGTTTCCTAAGAAGGATTTACTTGGTTGGCAAGAATCATTTCCTTAGGTGGATTGATTTGGTAGTTAAGAATCCTTATCTAAAAGGAATTATATCATTTTGTATATATACATGGGCTAACTAAATTTCATAGGATATAGATTAGGATAACAAATCCTTTTCTAATAAGGATTTACTTGGTAGTTAAGATTCCTTTCCTTAGGTAGATTTACTTGGTGGTTAAGAATCCTTTTCAAAAAGGAATTATATCCTTAACCAAGACTCCGAATCCAACTCAATAGTGTATTTGTAACCATATTAAAGACTTCCTAATTTGATTTGATAAATAATTCCTTTTATATATCTACTTATCGAATATAGTCTTTAATATTAATTATACTACTAACATTAGTATAATTTTAGGAGACCAACTCCTACTAGGAAAAAGATTTTGACTTTTAATTAAATAATTAATTAATCAACAAGTTAATTAATTTCTATTTAATTAAATAATAAATAAAAATAATATAATTAATCTATTCTTAATTAGCCTTGCCCCAACACATGTATATGGGCCATATATTATATTTCTTATTTTATTAAATCCATTAGACCTTAATAAAAAGTCCACATGTGAACTACATCTATTGTTACAAGAAGAAACAAGTTCACATGCCTTGATACAATTCTAGATAGACCCCTAAATTGGTCCGGTAGAATATATCAAATGATCCATCCAAGTTCGTGTGGATTGGGGAACTTGACGGGCTATCTAAATTTAAGCTCCAGTAGACACAACCCAATCACAATCAACAAATGATTCACTTAGGTCCGATCTATTTAATTTTAGTTCATTCCACTAAATAACTGAAATTGAACTCTTAAATAAAGATAGAATAAGTTGATGTTACTCATTCCTACCCTAGACAACCTTATTGGAGAAATTGTATCCTCGTGAAGAATACCAGTAATCCCCAAGAGCTCATAAACCGTATATAGCTCTTCAAGTTACCATATGTACTCATATGACCACATTTTGAACTTGGATATTTTGACTTGTCCAGAAGCCATAATTCAATAGACACTATTGAAAACTTAATATTAAGATTTAATATCCAATACCTCTAAACATCCATATGATGATATTCTACTCTCATTTAATAAATGAAGCCACGATGTCCATATCTATAAATGAAGTCCTCTATCGATTAACAAATGAATACCACCAAATTATCGAGGATAGACTAAGCTATATAATCGTACTCATTGATAGCTCAAATGATAACACTTGCAACCATAAGTCCATCATTTATCTCAGGATTGAGATAGGCTCTCCGATTGTCTTCAAATGAAAAACGTTTATCAATTGACTGTTCTAGATAAAGTATTTCATTGTGATCTTATTCAATGCATCCAGTTCATTAGATTCTTTTGCCCAAAGACACCACACTTTGATGATTTTAGACTCATCATAACACATTTGATCTCACTCAAATGCTAGCAAAACTAATCTACAACTTTGACAAGATAAAGGCGCCCAACTTGTTATCTTAAGTTGTGAATATTATTCATGACTAACTATAGAATTGTTTCTACCTCATACATATCTAGATGTGTAAACTATTCTTCTTTTCTCGTAGTCTTTTGACCTTATGATTATTTACTTTTGATAATTATAATACTTAAACTATAAATGCTATAAGATTTGTTAAACTAGAAATCACTTTATTAATATGAAAAGAATGTCATATACAATATTATACTCAAGCTATCGAGCATAATCCTAACAATAAGCACCTCTTGAGATTGCAAAGCCTATTTCGGTAGACTACTTGTGCTTGGCACAACACTTGGCTCATAGTACACACCAGCCATCCTTTTTCCTTTGTATGACATAAATGCCAATCAATTTACATAAAAAACGGTCCAAAGGAGTTAGAAACACATCATCATCAAGTCTTGGAACTCCTAGCTTCAAGCAAAAGTAAGTATTGAACCCAGGAAAAGCCAACTTCTTATCCAACCTAGATAAAGAAGCCTCACTCTTAATATGCTCTATCAAAAGATCACCAAGGTTTAAGGGCTTGTTTGTCACCAAGGCGTACACAATTTTGATCTTTACTTTATTTAGCTCCAAAAAATTAGTAGAACCTACAAGATTGGCACATACAAATAGATTCCAAAAGCTACTTACCATGGTTAACTCACTTTGACTAATGTAAGCTTTCTTCCCCCACTCAAAACCATCATCTTCACATAAAGTCTTTCCCATAAGATTTAAGTGATATTAATTGTCCACATCAAGTAGTTCCGACTCAATCTCATTGGAAAGACCAAGGAACTTATTGGTGGTTTCCAAGGAGATCCTAAATGTTCTTCCTCTTACATTCATCAAGGCATTTTCGAAGATTGTACTATCATTATATTCAAAGTAAAACTCTCTAACAAGGCTATCATTTACAACCCCAATAATATTGATCCATGCTTCCTAATGTCTTGATTCTATAAAACCGTAGTAATAAAAACAATACTTACAAGTGCACGAATCGTAACAAAATGTACAGTGGCAAGTAATGATCGTTCCCACGAATACTAGAGATTTACCGGTTGAAAGCGGGTTTAATTAATGCTAAATTAAAGTAACTAAGTGTCTGTTTGAAAATTGAATTAAACTAAAAACTAGATTAAACTAAATTTAAGAAAGCAATTGTGAAAAATTGGTTGTGATCAATAGAAGAAAAACCAGGTCATCAATGCTCTCCAACTATGTGTACTTAATGTTTCAAATTGACTTTGAAAAAAAATGATAATCAAGTTAAGGATTCGTTCTTATCTTTAGTATGATTGTTACCGTATGATCCTGAGATGAATCAAGTGTTCTCAATTACATGATACTCATAGATCAATGGGACAAACAATAATCGAGAACTTATTAAATACAAGAACAACGAATCAAAACCTACTTGCATAGATCAATGCTAAGATAAATTTTATCCATTCAATTGAATATTAAATAAGATTACGTATATATCAATACTCCAACCTCAATCATTAAATTATCAAAACCCTAAATTCATGCCAACATAAGATCATGCATTAATAAGAATAAGAATTAAGGCATAAGATGAATTGAATGAATCAAAGGTTGAATTACCAAATATATAGTCAATTCTAACAAGGAGCATTCATAGAGGTTCACATTGGTTCCCCAATATGGGGTTAGTTACACATCGTGAAATTAAAAGCAAATGAAAAAGAAGTGATAGAACCCATTGAATACTTCAAGTCTTCAATTGAAATCTTCTTAATCTCCGATCTTATGATGTGTAAAGATGAATGAGAGAATTGTGTAAGGTGTTTGCAAAATCGAATAATGGCTGAGAGACTAGAATGTGTGCATTCTCTTGAATAAGAATAAGAAATATATATATATATATATACATATATAGGTCCTCCACTAAGTAAGGTTTTAGAATTCCCAATAAAACTAGCAATGCACACGATCGCACCCTAGACCGCGGGACGGGCACCTTGCACATGCAGCGCAGACGAAGCATTGTGCTCTTTGGTTGTTTCCGCAACATAGATCGTGGCTTGGGCTTGACCTATGTAGCGGTCTGGACCGCAGTGCTAAAAGATTACACATCTGGACTTCTTCGCTGGCTATGCTGCGGTTGAAGCACTGCACGGGCAGCGACCTATACAACGGTAGTCGACAAAATTGGCCAATATCTTCTCGTTAAACTCTATTCTTTGCAAATATCACCAAACACCTCATAACCAAAGAAAATAACCTACACAAGCTCAACAAACAAATTTAAAAACCTAAACTACTTGGGAGACAAGCTTATTACATAGGAAATAGAGGAGAAAAACATATATAAAATAAATTGATAAAATACCCATAAACCTATCTTTTGCTAGTCCTTAAGCAAAATTAAGAAAACGAAATTCAAAAACTAAGCCCAAAAGTAAAAATACTAATTAAGCCACTTTTGTAGGTAACACGATAGCATTTAGTGTATGCTATAATATTGAAAAATAGCAATCATCCAAAATGCAATCGGAATGTGCCCATATTGAAACAATACATGCAAAAGCCAATAAGTGAAGACTAAAGATAAGTCACAAAACTGAATGCATTGCTCAATTTTTAATGAAAAGCCCACGCTCACGAGATTCAAGTTTTAAAGTCATATTCGCTAAATGCCATAGATGTATTTAACCTCGACTCTAAATCTCACAGGATAACAGTCATTAATTCACATAGAACCAAGGTAAAAACACTCATTAAGCATATGCTATAGAATTTATGCACAAGAAATTTCAAGTCTAGATCACATATGAATATTGTAGGGAAAAATCGGTCAAAACGCGGCGGAAGCGTGAAATTAGGGTTTGAAATATTTTAAAAAAAAATCCCTTTTTCATAGAAAGAACCCTAGATTAATTGATGTATATTAAAAGTATCGTACATTTTTCTCGTGACGATTGAACTAAGGTCCAACTAAATCTGCAAGATCTTCCAATCCAATCACCAACGTGAGTCACCTAGGAATGTGAGTTCTCTTTCTTTTAATTGTATACCTGAGGATGGAAACAGAAAAAAACTTTTTCTTTGTTAGTCACAATAATCCTCCAAGAGAAAACACAAGAATGTTCGGTCACTTGTTAATTATCAATCTATTTGATTGAAACTCTCATGAACCTTATTCGATTTTGTAGACAAAACCCTTTTAATGTAAAGGATAATAGTATACAATCGAAAACAAAAATGTTCCCCTCTTCTCTTCTCCTTGGCTGAATTCTACACACCACAGTTGGATGATGTTTTTTTTTAACTATAAAAGAAAAACAAAAAGAACTTCTTTCAAGTCTCCACCTATGCCTTGGCCGAATTTCAGATCATGAAATACTTATGCTTGGCCAAAATTTACAACCTATATTTATAGGTTCACAAATCAACTCCTAAATAGGATTTTACTTGGTAGGCAAGAGTCCTATCCTTAAGTGGTTTTACTTAGTGACCAAGAATCATTTTCTAAAAAGAATTCTTTCCTACACCAAGACTCCTAATCCAACTTAAATAGTGTATTTGTGACCATATTAAAGACCTCCTAATTTGACTAGATAAATAATTCCTTTTATTTATCTACTTATCAAATATAGTCTTTAATATTAATTATACAACCAACAATAGCATAATATTAGGAGACCTTCTCCTATTGGAAAAGAAAATTGACTTTTAATTAAATAACTAATTAATTAACAAATTAATTAATTTTCATTTAATTTAATAATAAAATAAAAACAATATAATTAAGCTAAAATATTTAGCCTTGCCGCCCAACACCTATACATGGGCCAAAAATATTGTTTTTTTCTTAATTTATTAAATCCATTGAACTTTTATAAAAAGCCCACATGTGAACTAGACACATTCTTATTAAAAGAAACAAGTCCAAAAGCCTTAATACAATTCTAGATGGACCCTTAAATTGGTCCGGTAGAATATGTCAAGTGATCCATGCAAGTTCGTGTGGATTGGGATCTTAACGGGCTATCTAAATTTAAGCTTCAATAGACATAACCTAATCACAATCAACAAATGATTCACTTAGGTCCAATATATTAATTTTAGTTCATTCCACTAAAGAACTAAAATTGAACTATTAAATAAAGATAGAATAAGTTAATATTTCTCATTCATACCCTAGACAATCTTTATAGAGATAGTGTATCCTCGTGAAGAATACCAGTAATCGCTAAGAGCTCATAGACCACGTATAGCTCTCCAAGTTACCATATTTACTCATATGACCACATTTTGGACTTGGATATTTTGACTTTGTCCAGAAGCCATGTTTAAATAAATACTATTGAAAACTTAACATTAAAATTTAATGTCCAATACCTCAAAATATCCATATGAAGGTATTCTACTCAATATTAATAAATGGAGCCACGATGTCCATATCAATAAATTAAGTCCTCTATTGATTAACAAATGAATACCACCAAACTATCGAGTATAGATTATGCTATATAATCGTACTCATTGATAGCTCAAATGATAACACTTGCAACTATAAGTCGATCATTTATCTCAGGATTGAGATAGACTCTCCGATTGTCCTCAAGTAAAAACTTTTAACCACTGGCGGTTGTGGATAAAGTATGTCTCTGTGATCCTATTCAATACACCTAGTGCACTAAATTCTTATGCCCAAAGACACCACACTTTGATGGTTTTAGACTCATCTAAACACATTTGATCCCACTCAAATTCTAGGAAAAGAATCTACAACTTTAACAAGATAAATGTGCCCAACCTTTATCTTAAGTTGTGAATATTGTCCAAGACTAACTAAAGAACTGTGTCTACCTCATACATATCCAGATGCATGAACAATTCTTCTTTTCTCATAGTCTTTTGACCTTATAATTATTTACTTTTGACAATTGTAACAATTAAACCATAAGTGCTATAAAATTTGTTATATTAGAAATCACTTTTATTAATATAAAACAATAGTCAAAAACATTATTACACTTTTGCTCTTGAGCATAATCCTAACAAATATATATGAGAAAGAACGCTTGATTTTATATGCAAAAGATCTCATGAAAAGAATCAAGCATTATAAACAAGATAAACACATGATTCACTTTTACTTTCATAGCAAAAGATAACCAGCAGATCAGTTATACTTATATTAAGGTTGTAACGGGGCCATGGGTGAAGGTTAAGAAAGAGTGGGAAATTAGGAGTTCAAAAACCTAGGACCATACCATGAGAGTGTTCAACTACCATTACGGCTTTGGTCAAATCTCTTGGTCTTCAATTATTCCTCGGTAAGTGGAATTTTACCACTTATTACTGTCCAGGTCTTTAAAAATCACCATTCTTCTTCACGTCAAACTGCTTTTGAGTATATACAACTTTGCAATTTATTTAACTTAATTACACTTACTAAATTTTATTCTCTGATTCTCTCAACACACCATTTATTTTGGTGGCAACTTTTACTTTACTTATTTTTTTCCTCTTTTTCTTGACTTAATCAATTAATTGAGAATCAAAAAGTTACATATAAAATCATAATTATCAAACTTACTATTATGGATTGACTGCAGCCCTTCCTTCGTTGGCCTCTGAACAAAATATGCACAAAAATCATATGCAGAACCATCACATCTCCTTCACATTCTCATAGTATGATCCCAAGCTATAAGTTATGGCTATAATATAGGCTACATGCATTATAGTTAATGTGGTGAAGAAATAAAAAGGCTTATTTAGTGTTTGGCTTCAAACAGGGCTGTGGAGCACACAACACACGTGTAGGAATTTTTAAGGCCTTTTAAGTGGTTCAAGAACACATACTTTACTCATCACTTCCACTGGCTTGACTTACTCAAGATCAAAATTAACATGTGAATTCTTTTTAATATGAAACTTCTATAATGCTCAATGTATAACCTACAGAGATCAAATCTAATGCTAGAACCTACTGAGTGTTTAGGAGTAGAAACAAATATCAATATTTATATGTCATTTATGTCCACTTTTTGGCTTAGCGAACTCACAAGGGTAGTCTTCACTATTAATCATGGCAATCCAACTACGCTCCTATCCACTATCACATCAAGAACATGTCATAATTTTTTGAAAAATGCAATGCACTACTCTAAGTGGCAAGAAGTTAGTGTACACTCAGTGATTACTGCATATTATCTTTAGGGCACAGATCAAAGCATAATATCATGGACCACACCCCCAAGCCTAAACTCAACATTATCCATAATGGTGACAAGTGAGGAAAGATGGGAGTGGAAAAGTAAATTTCAGACAAAATTAAAGAAAAAGAAATACTAATAATACTAAAATTAAAGTTAAAACACATGGTTATAAAGAAAATAAAAGGAAAACGAATCAAAATAAAAAATGAACATAGTTCAAAAGAAAAATAAGACAAGACAAAAAAGAAAATAGATATCCTCTAAAGTCCTCAATCCTCGTCTGAAAGGTGCAGAAACTTGATATCCTGGTTAGAATCATGATCATGTTGATGCGGCTCCATAGGCACTCCCAGTCCGAAACCTTACTGCTAATACCACGAACGGCCACCTGCCTGATACTCAGATGGGCAAACGGATGACTGGAGGGGAACACCACCATTATCAGCCACACAAAACCGCTAACCTTCCAACGTAGCTGACCGATGATCGTATTAACGCTATCTAAATGCATTTTCAATCAATCATTCAACCCTCTCAATTGATTATCCATAAGGTCCCGTAAAGTCTGAAACATAGAATCAAAATATGTACATCATGGCTGAGCACCATCAGGATGCGTGGCTAGTGGAACACTTGGAATCGGACCGGTAACCTCTATGTATAACCCTACCACAGTCTAGGTCACTTGCCTAGACAGCGATCTGGGCAGCGGTCATGTCTAATTTTGCTAACCTGAGACTTCAAAAAGTACCACTTTGTAGGGAAAAAACCACGCGCAGCGGAAGCGTGAGAAAATTTATTAAAATTAGGGTTTGTGTAGAAATAAAAATTTTCCATTTTAATAACAAGAACCTTAACCCTAGATTACTTGATGTATATAAAAAGTATAGTACCTTTTTTTTCGTGACGATTGAACTAGCGTCGAATTAAATCCGTAAGATCTTCCAATCCAATCATGAATGTGAATCACTTAGGAGTGTGGGCTCCCTTTCTTTATATTGTATACCTGAGGATGGAAACAAACAAAATCATCTTCTTTGTTTGTCACAATAATCCAACAAGAGAAAAACCAAGAACGTCCGGTCACTTTTGAATTATCAATCAATTTAATTGAAACTCGCGTGAACCTTGATTTGATGTTGTACACAAAACCCTTTTGATGCAAAGGATACTAGTGTATTATCGAAAACAAAAACGTTCCCTTTTTTCTCTTCTTGGTCGAATTCACACTATCTCTATGAGTTGGTCGAATTTTATCCAGAGTCAAAAACAAATTTTTCTCCCTCAAAATTCTCTCTTGCTAGGCCAAATTCTCTTCTTGAAAATTGCTTAGCATGGCCGAAATTCATCTCATATAAAAATTAGGTTGGCCGAAATAAACATACGTATATATAAATAGGATCATAAATCCTCTCCTAAGAAGGATTTACTTGGTTAGCAAGAATCCTTTCCTGAGGTGGATTTATTTGGTAGTTAAGAATCCTTATCTAAAAGGAATTCTATCCTATTATATATATATGGGCTGGTCGAAATTTCATTGAATATATATTAGGATCACAAATCCTTTCCTAAGAAGGATTTACTTGGTAGTTAAGAATCATTTCCTTAGGTAGATTTACTTGGTGGTTAAGAATCCTTTTCTAAATGAATTCTATCCTACACCAAGACTCTTAATCCAACTCAATAGTGTATTTGTAACCATATTAAAGACTTTCTAATTTGATTAGATAAATAATTCATTTTATTTATCTACTTATCAAATATAGTCTTTAATATTAATTATACTACCAACAATAGTAAAATTTTACGAGACCAACTCCTATTAAGCAAAAGATTTTGAGTTTTAATTAAATAATTAATTCATCAACAGATTAATTAATTTCCATTTAATTAAATAAAAAAAAATTAAGCTATACTTAATAGCCTTGCCGCCCAACACATGTATTTAGGCCATATATTATTTTTCTTTTTTTATTAAATCCATTGGACCTTTATAAAAAAGTCCACATGTAAACTAGACCCATTCTTATGAAAAGAAACAAGTTCACATGCCTTAATACAGTTCTAGATGGACCCCTAAATTGGTCCGGTTGAATATATTAAGTGATCCATGCAAGTTCGCGTGGATTGGGGATCTTGGCGGGCAATCTAAAATTAAGCTCCAATAGACACAACCCAATCACAATCAACAAATGATTCACTTAGGTTCAATTTATTTAATTTTAGTTCATTCCACTAAAGAACTAAAATTGAACTCTTAAATAAAGATAGAATAAGTTAATGACACTCATTCGTATCCTAGACAACCTTATAGGAGAAAGTGTATCCTCGTGAAGAATACCAGAAACCGCCTATACCGTTCCAAGTTACCATATTACTCATGTGACCACATTTTGAACTTGGATATTTTGACTTGTCTAGAAGTCATGTTTCAATAGAAGCTATTGAAAACTTAACGTTAAGATTTAGTATCCAATGCCTAAAAACATCCATATGATGGTATTCTACTCTCATTTAATAAATGGAGCCACGATGTCCATATCTATAAATGAAGTCCTCCATCTATTAACAAATGAATACCGCCAAACTATCGAGGATAGACTATGCTATATAATTGTACTTATTGATAGCTCAAATGATAACACTTGCAACTATAAGTCCATCATTTATCTCATGATTGAGATAGACTCCCTGATTGTCTTCAAATGAAAACTTTTATCCATTGACGGTTCTAGATAAAGTATTTCATTATGATCCTATTCAATGCGTCCAGTGCACTAGATACTTTTGCCCAAAGACACCACACTTTGATGATTTTAGACTCATCATAACACATTTGATCTCACTCAAATGCTAGCAAAACTAATCTACAACTTTGACAAGATAAAGGCGCCCAACCTGTTATCTTAAGTTGTGAATATTATTCATGACTAACTATAGAATTGTGTCTACCTCATACATATCTAGATGTATAAACTATTCTTCTTTTCTCGTAGTCTTTTGACCTTATGATTATTTACTTTTGATAATTATAATACTTAAACTATAAATGCTATAAGATTTGTTAAACTAGAAATCACTTTATTAATATGAAAGATTGTCAATTACATTATTACACAATTGCTATCAAGCATAATCCTAAAAATATCCCAATTTCTCTATAGCAAATGTGTCATATCTCTCATCCTCATGTTCGCTAGATGCCCATCAAAACTCTTTTGTGGAAGAACCTTTGTAAAGGGATCTGTTAAATTATCTGCTGACGCGATCTTTGTAATAGTCACGTCACCCCTATACACATTTTACCTTAGAAGGTGACACTTTATTTCAATGTTTTTCCCTCCCTTATGACTTCTTGGTTCTCTAGAACTAGCCACTGCTCCACTATTGTCACAATAGATAGTGTCTGATTATTCGCATCAGAAACCACTTCCAAGTCAATCAAGATTTGGCGGAGCCAGACAGCCTCTTTAGCAGCCTCACGTGCGGCAACATACTCAGCTTCTATGGTGGAATCAACAATACAAGATTGCTTGATACTCCTCCATATGACTGCCCTTTATCCAATAGTAAACACAGATCCTGATGTTGATCTCCTAGAGTCAGAGTCTGACTGAAAATCAGAATCTGTATACCCAATGGGAATTAAATCTCCTTCAGAGTATAAAAGTATATAATCTTTCGTTCTCCTAAGATACTTGAAAATAAGTTTGACTGTCGTCCAGTGATTAGGACCAGGTTTCGATTAAAACCTGCTAACTATGCCCACAATAAAACAAATATCTGATATTGTTTAGAGCACCGCAGACATGAGACTTCCAACTGCCGATGCGTATGGAACCCGACTCATGAATTGCTCTTCATGCTCATTCTTAGGAACTTGATCCTTAGAAAGTTTGATTCCATGTCCGAAAGGTAACATACATTTCTTGGAATCTTGCATGGAAAACCTAGACAAGATTTTATCTGTGTATTAAGGTTGAGATATTGCAATCTTTCTATTCTTGCTATCCCTTATGACTTGGATACCAAGAATATAACTTGCTTCTCCTAAGTCCTTCATACCAAATTGTTTTGCTAACCATTCTTTTATTGATGTCAATACACCTACAACGTTTCCAATGAGTAGTATATCATCAATGTAAAGAACTAGGAAAACCAACTTGTTGCCTTTAATCCTTTTGTACACACAAGGTTCATCAAGGTTTTGAATAAATCCAAAACTTTTCACGGCTTGATCGAACCTTATGTTACAAGATCTGGATGCTTGATTCAATCCATATATGGATCTTTACAACTTGCATACCCTTTCCTCTTGGCCCATTTTAATGAATCCTTTTGGTTGCATCATATAGATGCTTTCGTCAAGACTTCCAATAAGGAAAGTTGTCTTGACGTCCATTTGCAAAATCTCTAGGTCTAGAGATGCCGCAATGCATAAGAGTATCCTAATGGATTTAAGCATGGCCATATGAGAGAATGTTTTTTCATAATCGATACCTTCCTTCTATGTATAATCTTTAGCTACTAATCTAGCTTTCAAGGTTTCCACCTTTCCATCCATTCATCTTTTCCTCTTACCCGCTTGCACCTGATGGGTTTTATACCTTTAGGCAAGTCTACAAGAGTCCAGACTTTGTTTTTGAACATAGATTCAATTTTGTATTGCATTGCCTTTTGCCAATGGCGACAATCAACATCTTCCATTGCTTCCTTATACGTATAGGGATCATTATCGTCTGAAAGATTCTCTACAGATTCCCCGAGACTGATAAATCTTTCGGGTTGTTTAAAAAATCTCCCACTACGTTGAAGTATGGTAGAATGTTGATTTTGTGCTGATACAGAACTTACAATTGGGCTTCGTTGCAAAACCTCTTGTGGAATTGTATCTCTTCAAAGCTCATTCTGGACAATTCTACTTTTAGGCATAAATTTATTCATATAGTCTTTTTCCAGAAATCTAGCATTGGGGAAAAAATACTTTATGATTTGAAGGACTATAAAAATAATATCCTTTTGTTCCTTTTGGATACCCTACAAATATGCATGTTTCTGAATGGGACTCCATCTTTTCTGTCTTTGTTTTTAACACATGCGCAGGACATCCAAATATCCTTAAGTGTTGTAAACTAGGCTTTCGTCTGGTCCACAACTCATGCGGTGTTTTAGGAACCGACTTAGATGGTACATCGTTTAAAATGTAAATTACAGTTTGTAAAGCATATCCCCAAAAAGAATTATGGAGCGTTGAATAACTCAACCTAGACCTAACCATATCCAAAAGAGTTCTATTTCTCTTTTCTGCCACCTCATTTTTTTTAGGTGTGCTTGGTGGAGAAAACTGAGAAATTATCCCATTATCAATAAGATATTGCTGAAACTCACCAGATAGATATTCTCCACCACGATCATACCTCAAGATTTTTATATGTTTCTCAAGATGATTTTTAACTTCAGCTTTAAATGTTTTGAACATGTCAAAAACATCCGACTTATGTCTCATGAGATACACATAGCCAAATCTTGAGTGATCATCTGTGAAAGTGATGAAGTACTCATATCCACCTCTAGCTTGAAAGCTCATAGGTCCACACATATCAGTGTGTATCAAACCTAAACATTTAGTGGCTCTTGTGCCTTTGGTCATAAATGACCTTTTGGTTTTGGTCATTTTACCTTTCAAACAAGATTCACAAGTTGGTAGATAATCAACCTTTAAGTCACTTAAAGGTTCGTCACATACCAATCTTTTAATCCTATTAAGGTTAATATGACCAAGGCGCAAATGCCATAGGTAGGTTTCATCTTTTGATAATTTTACTCTTTTATGATTAGGTTCCGTTGATTCCATGTCTAACAAGTGAGAGATATTTCTATGTAAATAGAATAAAATGTTTTCCAGTGTACCTTTACAAATAATTTTTTTATTCTTACTAATAATAAAACTTTTATTAAAAGTAACCGAATATCCAAATTTATTTAGACAAGAGACCGAAATTAAATTCCTCTTGAATTGTGGTACATACTAAACGTTTATTAATACTAAATGCCTGTAAGAATCAAAATTGATTCTAATATCTCCCACTACACTAGTAGACACCAACGCTCCATTGCCTAAATGCAAGTTGAATTCATTCTTATTCAGTCTATTCCTTTGACCCTTTTCACCACAAAAGAAACAATTTCCTTTGATCTTGGTTACTTTCTTGGTCTCCTTCTAAAAAGGCACAAGTTGATTTTTCTTCTGTTGTCTCTTGACCTTCTTACGGGTCATTAACAGTAGCAACTTACCAAGCATATGAATCTCTTGACCACAAGGATTATCTTGGTGCTTTGAATATCTTACATCAAGCCTTGCAAGGTGTATTCCTCATTATTCAAGGTTTAGTCCAACTTGAATTGATCAAAAGAATCTGATAGTGAGTTGACAATCATGTCAATTTCGGTCTCACCATCTATCTCAGCACTATTCAGTTGTCTAGGTTTCATCCTAAGATTCATAAAAACAGTCACTGCCTCTCTCTTATTCATCCTAGACCTCATAGCTAATATCTCCTATAGAGACATCATTATATCGGCAGCAGTCTCCACTCCTTCATGTTGTTGTTGCAACACGTCGGAGATGATGACCATAATGTAACGTACATTTAGCCATCTCATCTGAATAGTAGATTCATTAGTTCGGTGGTTAAGGAATAGGCATAATGAATTTATGATTTTCAGCTTGCAATAACAACCCAATTTTCTCTTTCCATGTGACATAATTTTCATCAGTTAAAGTATTATCTTTTAGGATATTGATTAGGGATGGGGTTATGATTTCTCTATATTAACAAAAATTATATAAGTAAATAATCATGATAAAGCACTTTTGAATATTTATCTTGAATTAAATAAAATAATTCAATCGTAAAAGTTCAACGGTGACCCAACACCCGTAAATGTCACGCTTCCTTTAGGAGTACGCACCATTTACTAGTTTGACTAGGTCCCACCTAATTGTTAACATAATAACCAACGTTTTCTATTTTAGCCTTGCAATTTTATTAACAAAAAACTCTTGGGAGAATATTAATAAAATTACATTGAGTGTGTTACCAAGTTATTGACCTTCAATATAATCCTTCAAGAATATCCCTCATTTGGGAGTAGATATCGTTTGGGCTAATTGTCTAGTCTATCCTTATAAAGATGTATCTTGCTAAATTCCATTCATGAATACCTCTTGGGAGGTTATTCACGAAACAAAAAGCTCAACTAAACTTGGAGACTGTAGGTGTTCCAAAACACCTTCTCCCACTCAAATGTTTAAGATGTGTGATCGAATTCCAAAGAATGATTTACCAAGTTATCTAGATGCCAATTTAGATACTTAAACCATTCAATGTAGGTTCATACCAATAAAGATATATGAGTGGCACTCCTATTCTATATGACATGTTATCAAACAATGACAAACATTGCAATATTTACAAAATATAAATAGCTACAATTTTGGTCCATCCTAGACAAAACAAGTAAATTACATATATCTTGGAATACAAGAACTCCTTTCTTGGCGAACAAGTCTTCACGCGACCTTCGTCGTTCGGACTCCCTCGGCTATCTTCCATGGGCTTGCGCACCCTTTCGCCCTTACCCATGGGCGTGTGCATGCCACAAACCCGTAAAGGGCTGCCATGCACAGCCCATGGCTATCAAAGGGCTGCGCAAGGGCTGCCGTGTGCAGCCCTTGCCACAACAAACGTGGCTGAACACTCTTTGCACGCACGTTTGTTGTTACGGCTCACATGGTCTCAAACTTGTTCTGGTTGCTCCTAATTCTTCAAACCTTCGAGTATTCGAAACTTGAATGTATTACAAAATAATTTAAATAATAGAATACTGCAGTTTTTTTTATTACAAAAAAAAAAAAAAAAAAAAACTTAGCAACTACCAAGAAGAAAATTATGGCAATGATAGACCACCCTTCTTGTTACAATCCCAAAACAAAATACATTGAAATTTAAGGACCAAAATTGAGCAATAACAAACCACATATAAAACAAATATATCCATACATTCCAATGTAAGTATATATGTGAATACCAAGAGTGTCATCTCTTTCTAAAACATGCATATATACAATAAAAAGAAAAAGATTCACGAACACATACATCAATTAATCAAGGGTACAATCAAGCTCTGATACCAATTGTAGGGAAAAAACCACGTGCAGCGAAAGCGTGAGAAAATTTATTAAAATTAGGTTTTGTATATAAATAAAAAATTTCTCTTCTAATAACAAGAACCTTAACCCTACATTAATTGATGTATATAAAAAGTATCGTACCTTTTTTTTTGTGACGATTAAACTAGCGTCGAATTGAATCCGCAAAATCTTCCAATCCAATCACGAACGTGAATCACCTAGGAGTGTGAGATTCCTTTCTTTAAATTATATACCTGAGGATGGAAACAAACAAAATCTTCTTCTTTGTTGGTCACAATAATCAACCTAGAGAAAAACCAAAAACGTTCGGTCACTTTTGAATTATCAATCAATTTAATTGAAACTCGTGTGAACCTTGATTTGATGTTGTACACAAAACCCTTTTGATGCAAAGGATACTAGTGTACTATCAAAAACAAAAACGTTCCCCTTTTTCTCTTCTTGGCCAAATTCACACTATCTCTATGAGTTGGTCGAAATTTGTTCAGAGTAAAAAATAAATTTTTCTCCCTCAAAATTCTCTCTTGCTAAACCAAATTCTCCTCTTGAAAATCGCTTAGCATGGCTGAAATTCATCTCATATAAATACTTAGGCTAGCCGAAATTAACATACGTATATAAATATAGGATCATACATTCTCTCCTAAGAAGGATTTACTTGGTTGGCAAGAATCCTTTGCTTAGGTGGATTTATTTGGTGGTTAAGAATCCTTATCTAAAAGAAATTCTATCCTATTATATATATATATATATATATATATATATATATGTAGGCTGGTCGAAATTTCATTGGATATATATTAGGATCACAAATTCTTTCCTAAGAAGGATTTACTTGGTAGTTAAGAATCCTTTCCTTAGGTGGATTTACTTGGTGGTAAAGAATCCTTTTCTAAATGAATTCTATCCTACACCAAGCCTCCTAATCCAACTCAATAGTGTATTTGTAACCATATTAAAGACTTCCTAAATTGATTAGATAAATAATTCCTTTTATTTATCTACTTATCAAATATAGTCTTCAATATTAACTATACTACCAACAATAGTATAATTTTAGGAGACCAACTCCTATTAGGAAAAAGATTTTTACATTTAATTAAATAATTAATTAATCAACAAATTAATTAATTTCTATTTAATAAAATAATAAAATAAAATTAATATAATTTAAGCTATTCTTAAGAGCCTTTCAACCCAACACATGTATTTGGGCCATATATTATTATTCTTCTTTTATTAAATCCATTGGACCTTAATAAAAAAGTCAACATGTGAACTAGACCCATTCTAACAAAAAGAAACAAGTTCACATGCCTTAATACAATTCTAGATGGACCCCTAAATTGGTCCGGTAGAATATATCAAGTGATCCATGCAAGTTCATGTGGATTGGGGATCTTGGCGGGCTATCTATATTTAAGCTCCAATAGACACAACCCAATCACAATCAACAAATGATTCACTTAGGTCCGATCTATTTAATTTTAGTTCATTCCTCTAAAGAACTAAAATTGAACTCTTAAATAAAGATAGAATAAGTTGATGATACTCATTTATACCTTAGACAACCTTTTAGGAGAAAGTGTATCCTCGAGAAGAATACCAGTAATTGCCAGGAGCTCATAGACTGCCTATAGCTCTCCAAGTTTCCATATTTACTCATGTGACCACATTTTGAACCTGGATATTTTGACTTGTCCAGAAGCCATTTTTCAATACACTATTGAAAACTTAACATTAAGATTTAATATCCAATACCTCAAAACATCCATATGATGGTATTCTACTCTCATTCAATAAATGGAGCCACGATATCCATATCTATAAATGAAGTCCTCTATCGATTAACAAATGAATACCACCAAACTATCGAGGATAGACTATGCTATACAATCGTACTCATTGTTATCTCAAATGATAACACGTGCAACCATAAGTACATCATTTATCTCAGGATTGAGGTAGACTCCCCGATTGTTTTCAAATGAAAACTTTTATCCATTGACGGTTCTAGATAAAGTATTTCATTTTGATCCTATTCAATGTGCCCAGTCCACTAGATTCTTTTGCTCAAACACACCACACTTTGATGATTTTAGACTCATCATAACACATTTGATCCCACTCCAATGCTAGCAAAAGAATCTACAACTTTGACAAGATAAAGGCACCCAACCTTTTATCTTAAGTTGTGAATGTTATTCAAGACTAACTAAAGAATTGTGTCTACCTCATACATATCTAGATGTATGAACAATTCTTCTTTTCTCATAGTCTTTTGACCTTATGATTATTTACTTTTGACAATTATAATAATTAAACTATAAATGCTATAAGATTTGTTAAACTAGAAATCACTTTATTAATATGAAAAGATTGTCAATTACATTTTTACACACTTGCTATCGAGCATAATCCTAACACACTTTACTTAAGGTACCGTGGTATAGACTGCAACAAAGATATTACATACGAAGCGGTACATAGAGCGGTGATATCGAGGGGTTAGATGCTTTGAAGGCCACAGTGCAAACAACTTGCTTTGGTAGTGGTCTCACCAGCAGTGTTTTATAGAGGATCACCGTAATAGGCACCGCGGTGTGGACACTTTACATATGGAGCGGTGTTGGATGCTAGAACCTTCAAGCAATCATTGCTTGCTAGACCGCGGTGTGGACACTACACCAACAGAGCAGTTTTTCCAACGGTGTTTAGCAGAGCCTTCAAGCTTTGAAAACCGCAGCCTAAACAAGCGTCTAAGGAGCAGTCTGGGTAGCAGTTGCCGAAAACAATTGTTCCCAGACCTAATCTACATAGCTCAAATGCACAAATTAAAAACACCTTTCTTTTCTTTAAAAACTTCAAGATACCCCCAAACCTAAATTTAACATTGTCTCTGAATTACGTTTAAAACTAAGAATGTGGTAATGTTCAATTCTAGCTACAAGGGTACTTGAGACACTTACTTATTATGACTCAAGAAGAAAGCAAAAATTAAAATTAAAATTAAAATTAAAAAACGTTGGTGGGTTACCTCTCACCCAAGATGTATGTGAGCTCTACGGCTCTTTTAGTTTGATTGATCAAACTTTCCTTGATTCAGACATGCAAAGATATGGTTTCAGTCTTTGTCCGTTTACTTTGAATCTGCCACCATTCTGAATATTCTCAATTTCTACTGCTCCATAAGGAAAAACTTTTGTAACCTTAAAAGGACCTGGCCATTTTGATTTTAGTATTCCTAGAAACAACATCAAACACAATAGAAACAGTAAACCTAACATCCCTAGAAAATATTTCTTCCACAGAATTTGCAATTTTTTAGTTCTTTCGTTGTATATCATCACATTCTCATAGGCATTATTTCGAAGTTCTTCAAGCTCACTCATTTGTAAATGCCATTCTTCTCCAGCCTTACATAAATCAAAATTCTGTTTCTTTAAGACCCAATAGGTATTGTATGGTAAGTGAAATACTTTCCTAAAGACTATCTTGTAAGGACTCATCCCAATCAGAGTTTTGTAAGCAGTTCTATATGCCCACAAGGCATCATTAAGCTTGTGTGACCGATCCCTTCGATTTGGTTGTACCGTCTTCTCTAAGATCTACTTAATCTTTCCATTACTCACTTCAAACTGTCCAGATGTCCGAGGATGATACGAGGTTGCCACCTTGTGTTTGACATTATACTTCTTCAGCAAAGAGGTAAAGACCTTGTTACAAAAATGGCTTCCACCATCACTTATTATTGCTCGAGAAGTCCCAAATTTGGTGAAATTGTTATCCTTAATAAACTTAACAACCACTTGGCTATCATTCATCTTAGGTGCTATTTCTTCGATCCTCTTTGATACATAATCCACAACAGCCAAACCATATAAGGATAGGAACGGTCCCATAAAGTCAAATCCCCATACATCGAATATCGCCACAACCAGTTAACCTGATAATGGCATTTTATCCCTTTTTCCAATTTTCCCAATCCTTTGGCACCTGTCACAAGAAATACAAAAAATATAAGCATTTTTAAATAATGAAGTCCAGAAGAAACAAGATTGATGAACTTTCTAAGCATTCTTCTTTGCCCTTAAATGCCATCCACAATGAAGATTGTGGAAAAATTTCAACACATCCTGCTGCTCTTCCTTTGGTACACATCTTTGAATGATTTGATCGATGGCAATTTTGAAAAAGTATGGCTCATCCCAAAAATACTGTCTAGAGATGGAAAAGAACCTCTTCCTTGCTTGTGAGCTCAGGTCAGATGGCATGATTCCATTAGCAAGGTAATTCGTAATGTTAGCATACCATGGATCTTTGCCACCCATTGGTAAAAGTTGTTCATCTAAAAAATTCTCACTGATGGGTATGGTCTCAACATGTTCTTCCCCTCCTTCATCTTTCACCAATCGAGAAAGATGATCTACCACCACGTTCTCACTGCCCTTTCTATCCTTGATTTTCAAATCAAATTCTTGCAATAAAAGGATCCACCAGAGTAATCTCGATTTTGCTTCCTTTATGGTTAGCAAATACTTTAATACATAATGATCAGAACAAACAATGACCTTAAAAATTATCAAGTATGATCGAAATTTTTCTAAGGCACAAACTACAGTAAGCAATTCTTTTTCTATGGTGGAGTAATTTAATTGTGCATCATTCAATGTGTGACTAGTGTAGTAAATAACATATGGCAATTTATCTACCCGCTGCCTAAAACAGCACCTACAACATAGTAATATGCATCACACGTCAATTCAAAAGGAAGAGACCAATCATGAGTACGGATTATAGGAGTAGATGTCAATTCAAAGTTTCAAAAGCATGCAAACAATCATCATCAAACACGAATACAGTATCTTTAGTCAACAAGTTACATAGGGGATGACTAATTTTTGAAAAATCTTTGATAAAACACCTATAAAAACCTACAAGGCCAATAAAACTTCTCACATCCTTCACCGAAGTGGGAGGTGGAAGTTTTACGATGACTTCAATTGTAGCACGATCTACTTCTATACCTTTTTCAGAAACAACATGCCCTGAAACTATTCTAGACTTGACCGTAAAATGACTCTTCTCCCAACTAGGTTTCATATTAGTCTCCATGCATATTTTAAAAACAAGAGTTAAATTATCAAGGCAATGGTCAAAAGAATTACAAAAAATAGAAAAATCATCCATAAATACCTTAATAAATTTCTCTTACATGTTAGGGAATATGGACATCATGCATCTCTGGAAAGTGGTAGGGGTGTTGCATAACCCGAAAGTCATTCTTTGATATGCACAGATGCCGAAGGGACATGTGAATGTTGTCTTTTCTTCATCCTTTGGAGCAATGGTAATTTGATTGTAGCCTGAAAATCCATCCAGAAAGCAATAGTAAGCATGTCCAGCCAAATGCTCTAGCATCTAATCAATGAATGACATAGGAAAGTGATCCTTTTTGGTTGCCATGTTAAGCTTACAGTAATCTATGCACAATCCCCATCTTGTTGTCTTTCATGTGGGAATCAACTCATTGTTCACATTAGCTACCACAGTGATCCCAGACTGCTTTAGAAAAACATGGACTAGACTTACCCACTTACTATCAAGTATTAGGTATATGATACCCACTGTGAGTAGCTTCAGGACCTCTTCCCGTACAACCTCTTTCAAGTTGGGATTGAGCCTTCGTTGAGTCTCTCTCGAAGGCTTTGCATTTTCTTCTAGCAGAATTTCGTGTGTGCAAATGGTAGGGCTTATTCCCATAATATCCACTATAGACCATCCAATGGCGTTTATATGTTCCTTGAGTACATTGATTAGCTTCTCTTCCTTCTCTTCACCTATGTCAGAAGTTTTAATTACAAGAAGTGTCTCATTCTCTCCTAAGAAAGCATACTTGAGGTTAGAAGGTAGTTGTTAGAGCTTGTAGATGGAATAAGTGACTTGTTAATCCCTTCCTCAATTTCTGCACCTAATTCTTTGAACTTGGACTCTTTTTCTATATCCTCTTTCTATTGACTTTTTTCATCATCTTCAAACACTTCCTTCACCTAATCAAGTAACTCGTTGAGTCTTTCATTTGATGTGTCTTCTTGAATTACCGAATTAACCACCTCAACTGAGCAACAATCGACCGAATAGCAATCATCGGCTGCCTCATGTAGTTTTAATGATTCAAATACTTTAAACTCCATAGTCTTATCTAACACAGTCATGAGCTTTCCATTATGTACAACAATAAAGGTTTTTACAATCACCATGAAAGGTCTTCCCAGTATAATTGGTTTGCTACCTTATTCCTTACCTTTCCCATCCATATCAAGTAATATAAAGTCAAACAGAATAATAAGATTGTCTACTTAGACCAACACATCTTCAACATATCTTTTCAGGTATCTATCTGAACCATCTGAAAACTAAAGTGACATAGTTATCTACTTGAGATCATTTAACCCTAGTTGCCCATAAATGTTGTATGGCATAAGATTATTGTTGGCTCCCATATCTGACATTGCTCTCTCTAGGGTAGAACCTCCAATCATAATATTAATGCATAAACATCCTAGATCTTGGAGTTTTATTGGTGGGGATTTTTAAAGGACTAAATTGGCACTTTCGATCATGAACTCCTGATGATTCTCTAGCAACCTTCCAGACATGGAAGGTAGTTTACCTTCCAAGCACGGAGTTCACTTGTCTAAGAAACAGTGTCCTAACACACCTCAAGAAGTTGAGGATATGAGACGTGTACCCTATGCATCGACAATAGATAGTCTCATGTATGCTATGTTATGCACGAGACCGGACATCTGCTATACACTGGGAATAGTCAGTATATACCAGTCCAACTCAGAGTTAGATCATTGGGTTACTGTCAAGACTATTCTCGAGTATCTTCAGAGAATGAGAAACTACATGCTAGTGTATTTTGGACAGGATTTGATCCCGTTAGGATACATAGATTATGATATTTAGTCATACAAGGATTATAGGAAATCCACGTCTGGATCGGTTTTCACCCTATGTAGTGGAGCCATTGTGTGGAGAAGTATAGAGCAATCTTACATCGTTGACTTCACCATGGAAGCCGAATATGTAGCCGCTTGTGAAGTTGCTAAAGAGGTTGTTTGGCTCCGTAAGTTCTTGAGTGATCTCGAAGTTATTCCAGATCTGGATAAGCCCATCACACTATATTGTGATAAAAGTTGTGTTGTGGCTAATTCCAAAGAACCAAGAAGCCACAAGAAAGTGAAGCATATAATGAGAAAGTATCATCTCAATAGAGAGATAGTACAGAGAGGAGATGTGATGGTCACAAAGATAGCCTCACAAGACAATCATGTTGATCCATTTACGAAGACCTTACTGGTTAAAGTGTTTTCGGGTCACCTAGATACTTTGGGGTTACGAAACATGCCTCATATGCTTTAGTACAAGTGGGATATTGTTGGCGTTTATGCCCTACAGATGTAATTTGTAAATGGATTTATGAAATAAATAAAAGGAAAAGTTCAACTCATTCTTGTTGTTTTGTTTATTTTATAACTTGTGCATAGATTTAACATCCAAGATAGCCAGATGTAATCTCGAACTGTGTATATAAGTGTCATATACAGATGGATACAATAAGATACGTGCAATCTAAAGAGTCCAAAGATAGAAAATAAAGTTGGGTACTTTAATTGTGGTTAATCTATAGTTGCGGTCCATTCCGTAATGTATGCTGATTCTATCCTGAATCATTCATAAGAAATATGGGAATGGAGGCACCTTGTATCGTGTGATCATATAGGAGTGGGCTATAATTTATATGAATCTCTCACCAAGATCCGTTTACCGATGAGATTCATATATATAAACTAATGATGACTATATGTGGGTGATCTTAATCCTTAGTTTCTTATCGGCTCCTTCCGGTTAGATAGTGGTCATTGATGTACAATGGGTGAGGTCAAATGCATTTCCTAATCAATATACTTCATATGTTGGGATAGTGGTTTGGCTTATGGCTGGGAAGGTTTGTACACAATATTGGAATCTACTCCTTCTTGTGAGAAGTAGATGGTAGTTCCCTTAATGGTTAATTAGGGGTTTAGACAATATGAGCGCTCTTCTAATTTCATGAGGAAATAGGATTTATTGTCCATTAGAGAATCAATGGCAATTAAAGGCTATATGGAATTAGAGGGGTATAACGGACATTATAACCCAACTCTAATTATGAACTGCTGTGGAGGATCACACCATATGTAATAGTTATATCGATGAACACCTAGTTGTATCGGTCTGTGTAAAAGTGTCTGCAGTTGAGAGAGTGCAGCTTTGGGTTTTTAGTGGAATAACACCGGAGATAATAATCAGGGAATATAAATTAAAGAGTTTAATTAATGATTCCGAGGATTATTAGAGCTCAAAATTTTGTGGGTTCATTAGGTCCCTTTGCTAGCCCTATCGATTTAGGTAACAAGGGTCACAATTAATTAATTGGATTGTCCAATTAATTGTGTTACGAAAGTGATAGGTATTTATTCGGGAATTAATTAAATAACGAGATTATTTAATTAATTAATGATGGTGATTAAATAAATTAAATAATGAGATTATTTAATTAAATTATCAATCACTACATTAAGGGTGTTAGTTGATATTTGATTTTGAATATGATAAGATAATATGATTATTTTATTTTATTAAACTGAATACTTGAAATTGAATTTAAAATGTTTGAATTCAAAATAAATATTTAATTATCTTTTAAAATATATGATATAAGATATCATTGAAAAGATTCAAAAATCAAATAAAGATATCATTAGTTTTTTAAAAGATAAAAAACAAACCTTTGAAAAATATTATTTATTGGATATATATTGTCTTTGAAAAAACAAATGAATAGATATCACACTCAAATACAAACACATCTACGCATCAGTGTTTTCTTGCTTGAAATATTGTTTTTTTTTTAATCTGATCAGGTTTTCAATAAATAATATATACATATAGTCTTTGAAGAGAGATCAAAAATATAACAATATAAGTGATGCACGCAGCATAATTTATTTATTTGTTTTTTTTCCAAACACTTTTTGTGTGTGAATCAGTAAGCATCAGTGTACAACGCATAATAGTTTGCTCTGAAGTGTTCAAGCATGTATGTGTGAGAAAGATTAAAGAGAGAAAAATAGTTTGTGTGCAAGAGTTGTGCACTGATATCAAAAGAAAGAGTTTCTAATTTTCTCTACATCTTCCAATCAAGTTCCTGAGATCGTGTCGTGCCCACACACAGTTACCAGTTCTGGGACATAGCAAGGAAGATTGAGTGGTTCATACAGGAGCATATCATAAAGGGAAGGAGACTCTAAACGTTGGTAAGGTTCTAGATTTTATTCTTCTTTATATTGATTTCAATTTCCTGTATATACGTATATTTTATTAATGTAATTATATTATATGTTTTAGTGCCGAACATAATTACGATACCAAGTTTAATTGATCTATATAGAAATTTTAAAACCCATTTCCGCTGCGTTACCAGTGAATGGGGTTCCAACAAATAGGACCATAATCATCAGTGTGTATCAATCCTAAACATTCAGTCTTTCGTCTTGAACAACCTTTTGGTCATCTTACCTTCCAAACAAGATTCACAAGTTGATTGATAATCAACCTTTAAGTCACTTAAAGGTCCATCACTAACCAATCTTTTGATCCTATCAAGGTTAATATGACCTAGGCGTAAATACCATAGGTAGGTTTCATCATTTGATAATTTTACTATTTTATGATTAGGTTACATTGATTTCATGTCTAACAAGTGAGAGATATTGCTATTTAAATAGAATAAATAGTTTTCCAATGTACTTTTGCAAACAAATTTGTTATTCCTACTAATAATAGAAGCTTTATTAAAAGTAACCGAATATCCAAATTTATTAAAATAAGACACTGAAATTAAATTCCTCTTGAATTGAGGTACATAATAAACGTCTATGAAATCTAAATGCCTATAAGAAACTAAACTAATTCTAATATCTTCCACTGCACTAGTAGACACTGTAAAGTCCTCATTTATTGATTGGCTTATTTCGTGAACAAATCACATTTTTTGGGTATTATGTAAGGGTAGCTTAGGCTCTCAAGACATCAAGAGGAGAAGCATCGAAGGTAAAATTCTTGTGCTTACTTACTTTGAAGAGATAGTTGCACACACTCACAAATCCATGCATAACTTTAATTCTTATATGTTGTGTGTTTACTTGTGTGCATTTTGGTTTAAACGACTCTTGTTGATTTATTTGCATCTTGTAATTAAATGTTTTATGTCATGTTTAGTATTAGAGTAGGATGCATTTCTCATCACTCTTAAACTTATTGATTGTGTGTGTTTGAGTGTTGAAAATAGGTATTGCGCTGGTGGTGCACTACTCGACCAGCGCACCTCACCAGCGCAACATTCCAGTAGATTGTCGCATCTATTGCGCCACTGAGTTACGCTGCTGCACCCGCGTAAAGATGCAAAAATGGGCAGTGAGTTAGTGGTGCATGACTCGACTAGAGCAGCCTCACCAGCACAACATTCCAGTGGTTCGTCGCATGTAATACGCCATAGGGATACGCCAGTCGACCAGTGCCTATTGAAAAAATTAGGTTGTGCGCTACTCGACCAGCGCACGTCACCAGCGCACATAGAGGAAGCTGGAACGTTTTTTCCCAAACGACCTCACTTTGTTTGGATCTTATATATATATATATAACTCTTTGGTTTAAGGTCGTGTAAGAGTTCAGAACATCATATTTTTCGTTAAAACATATTTCAAAGGAAAAACTCTTCTAAGAACTCATCTTCAAACACTCAAAGCATTCCATGTGCATAAAAACTTCATCTTGCATCATCTAAGTTCATTTAGAGTGCATCAATGGACAGGTTTGCTTCATCACATCTTGTTTGGTAAGTTCTTCACTATCTTCTTACAAGTTAAGTGTTTTACTTGCTAAGCCATCTCTTTAATTATTTGTATGCTTTTAGAACATATTCTAGTTACAAATTAGAGATTGTTGTGATGACATGATTGAGTGTTGTATTGTGATAGCTTCATAGGATTGTTTGATCTATGTTTAGCTAAGCTTTTGAACATGTCATTTAGCTCATGATATCTAGGATTGCATTAATTGTCATCTTATTATCCTAGATAAGCATATATGGTTTCCTAGCCATGTTTGTTCTTTGTATATCATCATATATTCACATAGGACTATTTATCTCTTCATTGAGAAGTAAGACTTGTGTTGCTTCCGAAAGTAGGTAGCTTAAATCGTAAGCAAGATGGACTAGGTTCACTTTTACCGGGATTAGGTGGTGGTTGTGGATTAATCCAGGATTAGGTTGTAATTCCTTTGCCATTAGTGGATTCGAGGTTCTAGTGTGGTGCACTCATCAGCCCATGGTTTTTCCCATTTGGAGGGTTTCCACGTATATCTCAAGTGTCTTTACTATTTCCGTATTTATTACACTTGTGGTATTTCTGTAACTAGATAGGGGCATTTTCGTTAACTTGACCTTTAACGAAAATTGGGTAAATTTATTTAAAATCTATTCACCCCCCCCTCTAGATTAATATTAAACACCATAATATTTGTTTCAATTGGTATCAAAGCAGGTTCCTAGACATACATACGTTATCCTTGCTCATTTTGGTATGTGTTGCATTTTGTGTGTGTATTGATCTTTCATACACTTGCATTCATATCATTCATTAATTAAACACAATGAGTGGAAACAGTGGCAATAAGGGAGCTTTTAGCACTAGACCTCCACTCCTCATCGGATTGAATTATGTCTCTTGGAAAGGCAAGATGGAGTCGTACATTTGCCAAATTCATGACAAGTCATGGATAGCGGTTGAAGATGGCTACACTCCACCCATGATGACTCCTACAGATGGAGAAGATGATGTATTCAAGCCAAAGGCACAGTGGAATGCATAAGAGTTTGAGGCATCGAAGTGGAATAAGAAGGCAATGCATGTCATCATATGTGCAATGGATGAGAACCGGTACAAGTTGGTTCAAAATACTATGATAGCTAAGGAGGAATGGGATATCCTAGAAGTTACACATGAAGGAACCGATGTGGTTATGGAATCAAAGCTACAAGTTCTCCAAACACAATTTGAATTGCTCAAGATGGATGAGAACAAGTGCTTCAATGACTTTGAAGTGAGATTGATGGACATTGTGAACCAAAGTCATCAACTTGGTGATCCTTATTCGGATAGGAAGATCAAGCAGAAGATTATGAGATCTCTACCCGATAGATTTGAGTCTAAGGTAACGGCTTTAGAAGAGAATAGTGGTTACAAGGATATGAAGCCGAGTGAAGTGATTGGGAGGCTTCTAGCTTATGAATCTAGGAAATGTCCTAACCTTACACCACAGAAAAAGCAAAAGGATATTGATTTGAAAACCTCCAAAGTTGAGAAGGAGGAGAGTGATGACTTGGATGAAGAAATGTCCTTGCTAATAAGGAAGTTCAAGACATTATACAAGTCCGAGAGGAAAGGTTTTGGATCCAAGGGTCAAGACTTGAAGAAAAAGGCTCCCTTCAAAAAATTTGAGACTAGGCAAGAAAAGACAAAGAAGACAGGAGTCCAATGCTATGAATGTGGTGGGATAGGTCACTTTACCCCGGAATGTGCAAATCACAAGGTTAAGAGAAAGGGAAAGGTGATTGTCGCCACATGGAGTGAAAGTGATAACTCCAATGAAGAAAATGAGTCCTCAGATGATGAAGAACTCATGGCTAACTTCATAGGCTTTGCATTCTCTCTTATAAGCAAATATGCTAGTGAAGAAGAGAATGAAAGTCAAGAGGAAAACTACTCAAGTGATGATGGATCTTCATCACAATCCACAAATGGAAGTGTGGCTAGGATGGATCTTAAGGACTATATGGCCAAGTTTGAGAGTTCAAGGTTAAAGAACAAGAATGAAATTAAGAGATTAAAAGAAGAAAACCTAGACCTCTCAACTCAAGTTGAACAACTAAATGAAGAGTTGGTGAGATCAAAGAGGATTGAAGAAGGGTTGAAGAAAGAGCTTGAAGATGCTAGAGAGTTGTTGGCCAAGATGAAGTCTAGCACCAAAAAACTTGACCATATGCTAGATGTTGGAAAGAGGCCAAGTGACAAGAAGGGGCTTGGGTTTGAAGAAGACAAGGTGTCATCCACTCTAAGCAAGACCATTTTTGTAAGAAGCATGAACTTCAATGGGTCCTCTTCTCATCAATCACCTAGGAAGAAACTTGACCTAAGAGAGTGTTCAAGTAGTGCTCAAGTGAAGGTGGCACCAAGAAGCCTACCTTAAGCCTATCCTACAAGGGCTCCTCAAGTTAACTTCACTCAACCGAAAGCTCATAAAGGTAAGACACCTATCATGCAAGCTCAACCAAGGAAGCAATCAAGTCTTGCTTAACAACAAAGAAGGAAAGCTCATCAACAACAATCAAGACAACCATAAAGACATGGGAAAGCTCCAATGCATCCTCAAAGTTATGGTATGATTCCTAACTTCTTTCCTATATGTCATTTTTGTGGTGTTTATGGTTAAAATTACTTTAAAAATATTAAATTGTGTAGAATTGAAAGCATGATAGAGAAGAAAAAGACTAAAGCCATGATGCATGTCACTAGGAAAAATTGAACAACTTTCATGATCCTAGGACATTTAGAGCCCATGTACTATTGACCACTAGGACAAAAAATATTGCACCTAGGTGGATTAGAAAGGATGAACACTTTTTCCATGTTGCACAAATTGCCTTGAATGCTCATTCTTGTGATTTTTGGTATTTGGATAGTGGGTGCTCTAGGCATATGACTGGAAATAAAAGTTTCTTTGAGACTCTTGTGATGGTTGAGGGAGGAAATGTCACATTTGGTGATGGATCCAAAAAGAAGGTTAAAGGAAAGGGAACCACTTCCATTCCCGGATTACCCTTATTGTCCAATGCTTTGTATGTTGATAGTTTAAAAGCCAATTTGATAAGCATTTCACGTCTGAGTGATAAAGGACTTTCTGTCTTGTTTAGGAAAGATGATTGTTCTATCCTATTGCCAAATGGACAAACCTTGTTAAAAGGCATGAGATCTAGCAACAATTGCTATTGTCTTGAGGCTAGAGGTGTCTCTTGCAATGTGTCCAAGGATGAACAAATTGAGTCGTGGCACGAAAGACTTGGTCACATGAACTATAGGGATTTACATACCTTAGATAAGTTCAATGTTGTGCGAGGCCTTCCCAAGCTTGGGAAAAAGGTTAATGGTGTTTGTGGACCTTGCCAACAAGGGAAACAAACCAAAAGTATGCATAAAAAGGGCAAGTATTTATCCACCAAGGAACCTCTAGAGCTTCTCCACGTGGATCTTATGGATCCCATGCAAACCGAGAGTTTAGGTGGGAAGAGATACATTTTTGTGTGTGTAGATGACTTCTCTAGGTATACATAGACTTGTTTTCTTAGAGAAAAATCTGAAACTTTTGACAAGTTTAAAATGCTTTGTTCCAAAATTCAAAATGAAATGAACTCCAAGATTAAAAGCATTAAAAGGATTAGGTGTGACCGTGGGAAGGAACTTGAGAATGCTCATTTTGAAAACTATTGCAATAGTCTAGGCATCTCTCATGATTTTTTGGCTCCTAGGAAACCTCAACAAAATGGAGTTGTTGAGAGGAAAAATAGGGTTCTTCAAGAAATGGCCCATGTGATGTTGCTTAGCAATATGTCCCTAGGAATCTTTGGGACGAAGCCATCAATACGGCATGCTACATAGGAAATAGAGTCTTTCTAAGGCCCCACACTAGACAAACCTCCTATGAGTTATGGAAATGTAGAAAGCCAAATGTTAGTTATTTCCACATTTTGGAAGCAAATGCTACATTTTGAATGACCGCGATCAACTTGGCAAATTTGCTGCTAAGAGTGATGAGGGTATCTTCATTGGCTATGCCTTGAATAATAGAGCCTATAGAGTTTTCAATCTAAGAACTAAGACCGTAATGGAATCATCTAATGTTGTCATTGATGATACTAGGCTCAAATCTAATGACCATGAGGAGGAGGTAGATCTAGTTGATGACTCCAGTTTGGAGAAGGTTGTTGATGTTTCCAATGTTGAAAAGACTAACCTTGATGATGACATAACACAACCTATTGATAGGATTCCTCTATTGAACTCAAAAGAACCAGCTACATGGGTTAGGAAACTCCATGACAAAGATGACATCATTGGAGAGGTTAGTGAGGGTGTTAGAACTAGGCATCAAATGGCTAATCTAATTTGCTACATATGTTACACCTCTAGATTAGAACCTAAGAAGGTTGATGAAGCCTTAAAGGATGAATTTTGGGTTCTTGCTATGGAAGAAGAGCTTAACCAATTTGAAAGGAATGAGGTTTGGATTCTAGTTCCTAGGCCCAAGAACACCAATGTGATAGATACCAAGTGGGTATATAGGAACAAATCCGATGAGGATGACATTATTGTGCGAAACAAGGCTAGGCTTGTAGCACAAGGGTACTCTCAAATTGAGTGTATTGATTTTGAGGAGATATTTGCTCTCGTTGCTAGGATTGAATCCATTAGGCTTCTCTTATCCATTTCTTGTTTGTACAAGTTCAAATTATATCAAATGGATGTTAAGAGTGCCTTCCTCAATGGTTTCTTGCAAGAGGAAGTGTTTTTTGAGCAACCCAAAGGGTTTGTAGATCCTCACCACCCTAATCATGTCTATCATCTTAAGAAAGCTTTATATGGGTTGAAACAAGCACTAAGGGCTTGGTATGAGCGTCTCACCCAATATCTTATAGACAATGGGTACACTAGGGGTAGTGTTGACAAGACTCTATTCATCAAGAAAGACAAAGATGAGCTCTTTATAGCTCAAATCTATGTTGATGATATAGTCTTTGGTTCCACCAATGACACCAAAGTCCAATAATTTGCTGATGTCATGTCTCATGAATTTGAGAAAGTCTTGTTGGTGAGTTAATTTACTTTCTAGGTTTACAAATTAAGCAAATGGATGATGGGATTTTCATATCCCAAGCTAAGTATGCCAAAAACCTAGTGAAGAAATTTGGCCTTGAAAGTGCCAAACATTGTGATACACCTATGAGCACCACTTTGAAGCTAAGCAAGGATGCTAGTGGTAAAAGTGTGGACCAAACTTTATATCGTGGCATGATTGGTAGCTTGCTCTATTTGATTGCAAGTAGGCCCCGATATCTCTTTTAGTGTGGGTGTATGTGCTAGGTACCAATCGGATCCTAAGGAGTCACATCTCTCTTCCGTTAAGAGAATCATTCGATATATGAATGGGACAACTAATTATGGAATTTGGTACTCTTTTGACACTAATACTAGTCTTGTAGGCTTTAGTGATGCAGATTGGGCAGGAAATTGTGATGATAGGAAAAGTACATCGGGCGGTTGCGCTTTCCTTGGGAACATCCTTGTCTCTTGGTTTTACAAGAAGCAAAATTTGATTTCCTTGTCCACGGTTGAGGCCGAATACAAAGCTGCAGGGAGTGGATGCACACAACTCCTTTGGATGAAGCAAATGGATGAAGCAAATGCTAGTCGACTATGGATTCAATCAAGGTACTCGTACTCTCTTTTGTGATAACATGAGTGCAATTAATATTTCCAAGAATCCGGTTCAACATTCTAGAACTAAGCATATTGACATCCGTCATCATTTCATTAGAGAACTAGTTAAGAACAAATGCATAGTACTTGAGCATGTAGGTACTAATGATCAACTAGCGGATCTATTTACTAAACCCTTAGATGATACTCGATTCAAGAATCTTAGTAGATCTATTGAGATTTGTTTAATGGAGTGATGTGTTGTGGTCTTTGACCCCATAAGGGGAACTCAAGCAAAAAGAGCTATTGTATACTTGTTGCATCCCATTTTTTTTTAAATGTTTATGCTCTTTTATTGATTGCTTGAGTAGCTTGGTTGCACTTATTATAGTATATTGTATTTTCTTCAATAAGTGTGAACTTTGCTTTGATTACAATTCATGTCATATTTATGTTCAAACATACATTTTTGGACTAGGAGATCTACATAGGAAGTACATATTGAATGACCAATAATTATCTCCATGACATGATGATTCTTTAATGACATGCTAATGAAAATTGATAAAGCATGAATTGATGATTGCAATTGTTGAATGCAAAATATTGTGTGAGAAAGCTAGTGAGACTAAAATGTTGCATCAATGTCTCTTTTTCTTTATTAGTTGAACATGGCTACTATCATACGGGTATCCTCCCGGAAAAATCAGATAGTGTGCAAAGATGCTCATGCCATGTTTTGTTTATAAAGTTTGATATAGTGCCATTAAAATTTAATATCTATAAAAACTCTATATCCTTGCTTCTCTCATGACAAATGGTGAAATTGGTTTGATTTATATTGGAAACCTTTGTCATTTGCTTTGCCAAATACCATTGTTTTTGGACTTGAATGCAACATGTCTTGTATGCAAAGCATTTTTGATTCACACATTTTCTTCAAATAAATCTCCTTGTTTCTTTCCTATTAATAGAGTTGCATAATGTGGCTTATATAATTATGCAACAATCTTGTATGCTCCTTGCCTTCTTTGCCTTGAGTGACCCGGTTGGGGACTTCTTCTTTGCCTATATCATGACAAAAAAGGGGAGTAGTATTGACCTAGCTTTGTGGTGTTAGGGGAGTAGCATGTGGTAGCATGTGTTGGCTTTAAGAGGAGTAGTACTTGTTTGAGGGGGAGATTACATGTAGTGGGAGTAACCCATTGAGGGGGAGCATTGCATGAGCATTTCACGATGTCATATTCATATTATTGAATGAAATTGCTTTTGTTTTATATTCACTTGATCATCTCACATGCACTTGGTTTAGAAAGTGTATTTGTGCTTGCTATGTGTGTAGGGTTGATAGTTCTACAATAGATTAAAGATTTGAAGTTTTTTTTAATGTTTATCTCTTTGTAATGTAGAATATCTTCCCGTTGCTTTTTTTTGTTTTGTGAGGATCAATGTGAGTGGTGGTTTTATCGCGAAATAGCCAAAAGGGGAGATTGTAAAGTCCTCATTTATTGATTGGCTTATTTCGTGAACAAATCACATTTTTTGGGGTATTATGTAAGGGTAGTTTAGGCTTTTAAGACCTCAAGAGGAGAAACACCGAAGGTAAAATTCTTGTGCTTACTTACTTTGAAGAGATAGTTGCACACACTCACAAATCCATGCATAACTTTAATTCTTATATGTTGTGTGTTTACTTGTGTGCATTTTGGTTTAAATGATTTTTGTTGATTTATTTGCATCTTGTAATTAAATTTTTTATGTCATGTTTGGCATTAGAATATGATGCATTTTTCATCACTCTTGAACTTTTTAATTGTGTGTGTTTGAGTGTTGAAAATAGGCATTGCACTGGTGGTGCACTACTCGACGAACGCACCTCACCAGTGCAACATTCCACTGGATTGTTGCATGTGTTGCGCCACTGAGTTGCGCTGCTGCACCCACGTAAAGATGTAAAAATAGGCAATGCATTGATGGGGCGCTACTCGACTAGCGCAGCCTTACCAGTGCAACATTCCAGTGGATCGTCGCATGTGTTGCGCCACTGAGCTGTGCCAGTCGACGAACGCCTATTGAAAAAATTAGGTTGTGCGCTACTCGACCAGCACAAGTCACCAGCGCATATAAAGGAAGCTGGAATATTTTTTCCAAAACGACCTCACTTTGTTTGGATCTCATATATATATAGCTCTTTGGTTTAAGGTCGTGTAAGAGTTCAGAACATCACATATTTTCCTTAGAACACATTTCAAAGGAAAAACTCTTCCAAGAACTCATCTTTAAACACTCAAAGCATTCCATGTGCATAAAAACTTTATCTTGCATCATCTGAGTTCATTTTGAGTGCATCAATGGATAGGTTTGCTTCATCACATCTTGTTTGGTAAGTTCTTCACTATCTTCTTACAAGTTAAGTGTTTTACTTGCTAAGCCATCTCTTTGATTATTTGTATGCTCTTAGAACATATTCTAGATACAAATTAGAGATTGTTGTGATGACAGGATTGAGTGTTGTATTGTGATAACTTCATAGGATTGTTTGATCTATGTTTGGCTAAGCTTTTTGAACATGTCATTTAGCTCATGATATCTAGGATTGCATTAATTGTCATCTCATTATCCTAGATAAGCATAAAGGGTTTCCTAGCCTTGTTTGTTCTATGAATATCATCATATATTCACATAGGACTCCTTATCTCTTCATTGAGAAGTAATAATTGTGTTGCTTCCGGGAGTAGGTAGCTTAAATTGCAAGCAAGATGGACTAGGTTCACTTATACCGGGATTAGGTTGTAATTCCTTTGCCATTAGTGGATTCGAGATTCTAGTGTGGTGCACTCATCAGCCCGTGGTTTTTCCCATTTGAAGGGTTTCCACGAATATCTCAAGTGTCTTTACTATTTCCGTATTTATTACACTTGTGGTATTTCTATAACTAGATAGGGGCATTTTCGTCAACTTGACCTTTAACGAAAATTGGGTAAAATTTATTTAAAATCTATTCACCCCCCCCCCCTCTAGATTAATATTACACACCATAATATTTGTTTTAGACACCAATGCTCTATTTCCTAAACGCAAGTTGAATTCCTTCTAAGTCAGTCTCTTCCTTTCCTAAAACACATTCTAGTTAGGCTCATGTTGCTTTTTCTTCTATTGTTTTCTGACCTTCTTAGGGGCATTAACAATAGCAACTTTACAAACCGTGTGAATCTCTTAACCCTTGCCTTACACAAGGATTTTCTTAACGCTTTAAACATCTTACATCAGGCTCTACAAGGTGTATTCCTTATTGTTCAAGGTGTATTCTAACTTGAACTTATCAAAGGAATCCGATAATAAGTTGACAAATCATGTCGATTTACATCTCACCATTTATCTCAGCACCATTGAGTACAACAATGTTGAGATGAGCTATGACTTTCATCTAGTGATCTTTCACATCTTATCCAGGTTTCATCCAAAAATTCATGAAAACAGTCATTGCCTCTCTCTAAGTCATCCTGAACCTCATAGCAAACATCTCTTCTAGAGACATCATTATATCGGCAGCAATCTCTATTCTTTCATGTTGTTGTTACAATACGTTGGAGATGGTGTCCATAATGTAACATTTGGCCATCTCATTTGAAGTCTTCCAGTGCTGATACTTGTCTCTTTGATTCTTAGTAGATTCATTAGTAGGAGTTGGTGGTTTACGAGTAGACATAACGAACTTATGTTTTTCATCTTGTAACAACAACCCAATTTTTCTTTTCCATGAGACATAATTATCATCAGTTAAAGTATTATCTTTTAGGATGATGATTAAAGATGGGGTCATGATTTCTTTACAATAACAAAAATTATATAAGTAAACAATCACGATATAGAACTTTCGAATATTTATCTTGAATAAAATAAAATAATTCAATAATAAATTTCAACTGTGATCCAACGCCCATAAATATCAGGCCTCATTTGGGAGTTCGCACCATCTACTAGTTGGATTAGGTCTCACCTAATTGTTAACATAACAACCAACGTTTTCAGTTTTAGCCTTACGATTTTATTAACAAGAACTCTTGGGAGGATATTAATAAAATCACATTGAGTGTGTTACCAAGTTATCGACCTTCTATATATTCCCTCACGTATATCCCTCCTTTAGGTGTAGATATCATTTGGGTCAATTTTCTAGTCTATCCTTGTAAGGAAGTATCTTGCTAAATTTCGTTCATGAATACCCCTTGGGGGTTTATTACACGAAACATAAAGCTCAACTAATTGGAGGCCGTAGGTGTTCCGACACACCTTCTCCCACTCAATTTTTTATGACGTGTTATCAAATTCCATAGAATGTTTTACCTAGTTATCAAGATGCCAATTAGATACCTAAACCATTCAATGCATGTTCATACCAAAAGAGATATATGAATGGAAATCTTATTCTATATGACATGGTATCAAACATAGAAAAAAGTTGCAATATTCTTGAAAATATAAATAGGTACAATTTTGGTCCATCTTAGAAAAGCAAGTAAATTACAATTTTTGGAATACAAAAACTTTTTTCTTATCGAACAAGTCTTCACACAGCCATTGCCTGTTTGCACACCCCTTGGCTGCCTCCCATGGGCATGCACACCCCTTGGCTCCATAAAGGGATGTCGTACGCAGCCCATGGCATCCATAGGGCTGCCTTGAACAACCCATTCCACAAGAATCATGGTTGCATGCTCATTCGCATGCACGATTGTTGCTATGGCACACACGTTACCAAACTTGTTTCGGTTGCTTCCAATTCTTCAAATCTTCTAATCTTTGATACTTGAATATATTACAACAGATTTTTTTTATCACAACAATAAATTAAAATAAAAAACTTAGCAACTACTAAGAAAGAAATTATGGTGATGATAGGCCACCCTTTTAGTTACAATTCTAAAAAAAAAATACATCGAAATTCTATGACCAAAATTGAGTAACAACAAATCACATTATAAATTTTAAAAACATAATATATAAATATATATATATATATATACGAATACCTAGAGTGTCATCTCTTTCTAAAACATACAAATTTATTATAAAAAGAAATAGATTCATGTATATATACATCAATTAATCAAGGGCGCAACCAGGCTCTGATACCAATTGTAGGGAAAAAGCAAATCAAAAGTGACGAAAGCAGAGAAAGGGGTTTGGTATTTTTTAAAAATATTCCTTTAAAAGAAAGAACCTTAACCTTAGATTAATTGACGTATATTAAAAGTTATAGATTCTTTTGATAGCATTTAAGTGGGATCAAATGTGTTATGATGAGTCTAAAATCATCAAAGTGTGGTTTTTTCGGGCAAAAGAATTTAGTGCACTGAGTGCATTGAACAATATCAGAGTTAAATGCTGTATCTAGAACCATCACTGGATAAAAGTTTTCACTGGATAAAAGTTTTCACTTGAAGATAATTGGAAAGTCTATCTCAATCTTGAGATAGATGATAGACTTATGGTTGCTAGTGTTATCATTTGAGCTATCAATGAGTACGATTATATAGCATAGTCTATTCTTGATAGTTTGGTGGTATTCATTTGTTAATCGATGGAGGACTTTATTTATAGATATGGACATCGTGGCTCCATTTATTAAATAAGAGTAGAATATTATCATGTGGATGTTTTGAGGTATTGGATATTAAATGTTAACATTAATTTTTCAATAGCATCTATTGAAAGTCAAAATATCCAAGTTCAAACTGTGGTCATATGAGTTAATATGGTAACAAGGAGAGCTACAGACGGTCTATGAGCTCTTGGCGATTGCTGGTATTCTTCACGAGGATACATTATTTCCATTAAGATTTTCTAGAGTATGAATGAGCGATATTAACTTATTCTATCTTTATTTAAGAGTTCAATTTTAGTTCTTTAGTGAAATGAACCAAAATTATAGATCGGACTTAAGTGAATCATTTGTTGATTGTGATTAGGTTATGTCTATTAGCATAAATTTAGATAGACCGTCAAGATCCCTAATCCACACGAACTTGTATGGATCACTTGATATATTCTACCGGACCAATTTATAGGTCCATCTAGAATTGTATTAAGGCATGTGGACTTGTTTCGTTTTGTAAGAATGGATCTAGTTCACTTGCGGACTTTTTATTTAAGTCCAGTGGATTTAATAAAATAGGAAAAACAATATTTGGCCCATATATATTGGCTTGGGTGGCTAGGGCCATATATAATAGCTTATTATATTACTTTTTATTTTATTATTTAATTAAATAGAAATTAATTAATTCGTTAATTAATTAATTATTTAATTAAAAGTCAAAATCTTTTTCCTATTAGGAGAAAGTCTCCTAAAGTCATATTATTATTGGTAATAAGATAAGTATCAAATACAATATTTGATAAGTGGATAAATAATAGGAATTTATTTATCTAGTCAAATTAGGAAGTATTTGATTTCTATTAGGACTCTAATTGAAAATTGGTCAAATTAGGAAGTTTTTTTATTTAGTCACAATTTAATTAATATTCAATAATTTTTTATTGAATGAATACACTTTTTGATTTGGATTAGGAGTCTTGGTGTGTTAAGAAAATCCTATTTTTAAGAGGATTGAATCCAAATTTATATAGGAGTCTTGGTGAAGTAGAAATCTTCTTTCTAGAAGGATTTTCGGCCACCTATATATACTCCTATATAGAATTTCGACCAAGACCTAATTTTTAGTGTGAGAAGTTGTTTTTTATTTGTTTATTTTTATAGTTATTTAAAAAAACCTTTGTCCAACTCATAGATATTGTGTACTGAATTCGGCTAAGGAGAAGAGTAAAGAGGAACGTTTTGTCTTCGGTAGTGCACTAGTAACCTTTACATCAAAAGGTTTTGTGTACAACATCGAATCAAGGTTCACTCGATTTTTAATGAAATAATTGATAATTCACAAGTGACCGGACATTCCTGGGTTTCTCTTGGAGGATTATTATGCCTAACAAAGAAGAAGATTTTGTTTGTTTCCATCCTCATGTACACAATTAAAAGAAAGGGATCCCACACTCTTAGGTGATTCATGTTCGTGATTGGATTGGAAGATCTTACGGATTCAATTCGGCGCTAGTTCAATCGTCACAAAAAAAACGTACGATACTTTTAATATACGTCAATTAATCTGGGGTTAAGATTCTTTGTATAAAAGGGAAAAAAATTAAAGATATTAAACCCTAATTTAACTCTTCCACTGCTTTTTGAACTGATTTTTCCCTACAATTGGTATCAGAGTCTTGTTGTACCCATGAATAATTTATGTATATGTACGTGAGTCTATTTCTTTTTATTGTTAGTATGCACGTTTTAGAAAGAAATGGCACTCTAGGTATTTACATATATATTTATATTGGAATGTATGGATATATATATATATATATATATATATATATATATATATATATATATATATATATTTAAGTTTTATATGTTGATTGTTATTGCTAAATTTTAATCCTATAATTTCAAAGTATTTTTCTTTTGGGATAGTAACAAGAAGGGTGGCCTATCATTACCTTAATTTCCTTCTTGGTAGTTGCTAAGTTTTTTATTTATTTTGCTATTGTAAAAAAAATACTGCAAAAAAATATTGTATTAAAAAAATCTGCAGTATTTTATTATTTAAAATTCTTCCGTAATACATTCAAGTATCAAAGACTTGAAGGTTTGAAGAATTGGAAGCAACCGGAACAAGTTTGGGACCGTGCGAGCCACAGCAACAAACGTGTGTGCGAATGAGCACGCAGCCACGATTGTTGTTGCATGGGCTGCTCACGGCAGCCCTATGGAAGCCATGGGCTGCGTATGGCAGCCCTTTATGGGGTTGTGGGGTGAGCATGCCCATGGGAGGAACCCAAGGTACTCGTAAAAAAATGGACGCTAGAAGACTTGTTCGCAAAGAAGGAGATTTTTGTACTCCAAGACATGTAATTTACATGCTTTTCTAGGATGGACCAAAATCGTAGCTATTTATATTTGTATAAATATTACAAAGTTTGTCATTGTTTGATAACATATCATATTGAATATGAGTGCCACTCAAGTATCTATTTTAGCATGAACATGCATTGAATGGTTTAGGTATCTAATTGGCATCTAGATAACTTGGTAAATAATTTTATGGAATTCGATCACACGCCTTAAACAATTGAGTGGGAGAAGGTGTTTCGGAGCACCTACGGCCTCCAAGTTTAGTTGAGCTTTATATTTCGTGTAATAACTCCTCAAAGGGTATTCATGAATGGAATTTAGTAAGATACTTCCTTACAATGATAGACTAGACAATTGGCCCAATCGATATCTACTCCCAAATGAGAGATATTCGTGAGGGAATATATTGAAGATCGATAACTTGGTAACACACTCAATATGATTTTATTAATATCCTTCCAAGAGTTATTGTTAATAAAATCGCAAGACTAAAATTGAAAATGTTGGTTGTTATGTTAACAATTAGGTGGGACCTAGTCCAATTAGTAAATGATGCGAACTCCTAAAGAAGGCGTGACATTTATAGGTGTTGGATCACCGTTGAATTTTACGAATGAATTATTTTAAATAATTCATGATAAATATTTTAAAGTGCTTTATCATGATTGTTTTATATAAGTACTGTTGTTGTAAAGAAATCATGACCCCATCCCTAATCAACATCCTAAAAGATTATACTTTAACTGATGATAATTATGTCACATGAAAAGAAAAATTGTGTTGTTGTTACAAGCTGAAAAACATAAATTCATTCTGTCTATTCCTTAACTACCAAACTAATAAATCTACTGAGGAGCAAAGAGACGAGTATCAACAGCGGAAGTCTTCAGATGAGATGGATAATTGTTACATCAGTGTATTTATCATTGTATTTCAGAGGTAATTCGATCAATTCAGAATTATGGAGAATTCAGATGGAAAACAAACATCATTTTTAAATTTATAACGTCAAAAACCTTAGGAAGGCCACGAAGGGCATTTTTGTAATTTTAATTATTCACTGTTCACAGTTGACTTTCATTGTTCTTGATGATGTGGCACATTCCTATTGGGCGAACTGCGAGTGCACCATACACGCGACTGCAGAGAATCACATTCTAAAAGTCGGTGCACTGTTCATAGTTGACTTTCTAGAAGATTATTGACCGATGAATCGACATATTTCAATTGGCCTAAATTATGGGTGCATCATACACGTGTTGCAGAGAATAATATTCTAGAAGCCGGTGTACTGTTCACTATTGAATTTCAGGGATGCGTTTACTGTTCACTGTCACTGTTCACTATTCACTGATGTTGTGGCACATTCTGGACGCTCCATTCTAAATTCATCGAATGGTCAATTTTCATCCGTATTTTGTGTAAATAGGGGACCTCTCCCCCCTAATTTGCACATTCTGAATCCAAATCTGATATTAGAATTGTGAAATTCTCTCTTTTTTGTTCTCAAATTCTCAATTTCAATAAAATAGCTATTTTCTAGTTAAATTATGTCTGGCTAATTTTATATAGTTGGGGAAAGATGATATTGTTGGTATGGAAATTATGATCCAATTTTAGTAAGTTTATTTTTTTTTTGCTTTCTCCCATCTGATCTTTATGGAGTTTTTGACTCACTGCAGACAGACAGATATTGTCTAGCACAATGGGTGTTTTTTCCCATATCCATCAGAGAGTGGTTTCTCCCCTCTGATCTTTGTGGAGTTTTGACTCACTGTAGACAGACAGATGATGTCTAGCACAGTGGGTACTTTTACCCAAATCTATCAGAGAGTGATCAGTTAAGTGGAATACCATCCCGTTATTCTGGACTAAATATTAATTATTGGATCATATTCGAATTACCAATAGTGCATCCCTTAGCCCTAGTTTTAATTTTAATTGATTTACGCTTTATAACAAGCTTAGTAATTAATCTAGATAATTAATTCTACAAAGACAAGTGAACAACCTCCCTGTGGTTCGACCCGGTCTTACCGGTTAATTTATTACTATGACACTCTTATACTTGGGAGTAGGAACACTTTTTTAGGACGTATCAAGTTTTTGGCGCCATTGCCAGGGAGATAAGTCTGTCTTTTCTTTGTAGAAGTAATTTCTTTTTAATTTTATTTTAGTTTTGCTATATTATTTCTATCTTCTTTGTTCCTATTTTGAATTCAGTTTTGCATCACTCGTCTCAATCATAAACTTTATCCACTTAAAAAAAAAAACACTTGTAATCATTAATCACATTTTTGCATTTTAGTCCTTCAACTTTTTATTTGCATTTTATCTTAGATCTAGTTTGCATTTGCATATAGGTCATTTTATTATTTTTTTTTGCATATCAGTACCTGTAATTATCATATTTTCACTTTTGTCCCTATATTTATAATTATTTACACTTTTACCCCAAACACTTGTGCATATTTGCATTTACACCCTTAGAATTTATGCATTTTATTTTCATCACTTTTTTTTCTTTTTTTCTTTTATTTTCTTCATATTTGTGTATTTCACCTTCATGAACCCTCATTAAATTTGCATGAGACGTTGGTCTCGAACATCTAGTGGTAGATTAATTAGGAAATCCCAATCACCCTCATTTACCAACAACATGGCTGAAACCCACTTAGACATCCAGCAGGAAACCAAGCTAAGAACCTTTTAGACAACCTTGACAACGTGTCTCTACACAACAACCATTCGCCTTATGTTGACCATGACCAACACATTAACCCAAATCCACCTAGAACTCTTAGAGACTACATGAACCCCACACGTACTAGAGCACCTTCATGCATAGCTTTCCCACCAAATGCAACACAGTTTAATTTTAAACCGGGAATCATTCAAATTTTATCCAATTTTCACGATCTTGAATCTGAAAACCCATATTTGCATCTTAAGGAGTTTGAGGAAGTCTGTAACACTTGCACTGACCAAAATGTTAGCATGGATATAATCAGGCTTAAGTTTTTCCATTTTTCATTAAAAGATAAAGCTAAAACTTGGTTACAAAACCTTAGGCCACGATCAATTCAAACTTGGAATGACATGCAACAACAGTTCTTAAAAAAAATCCAACTCATAGAACAAACTCTCTTAAGAGGCAAATCACTTCATTTGCCCAGAAACCCGAGGAAAATTTTTACCAATGTTAGGATAGGTTCAAAGAGTTGTTAAATGTCTATCCACATCACGGTTTTGAAACATGGAGGATATTGTCATATTTCTATGAGGGACTCACACCCCAAAGTAGACAAGTCATTGAAATGTTGTGTAATAGGGAGTTCAGTGACAAAAACCCTGAAGAAGCACTTGAATACCTTGACCATATTGCCAAAAGTGCTCAAAATTGGGACACTATTGGTTCCTATGAGTCCATGAGCAAACCACAACCATCTCCATCTAGTGGAGGCATTTAAAATCTTAGGGAAGATCATGACCTTCAAGCTAGATTCGCATCCCTAGCTAAAAAGAGTGAACATGTAAAATCCATACAAGAAAACGCATGCCATGTATGTAATTATGATGATCATATCACTCATAGTTGCCCAACTTTACCAGCCATAAAATATTGCCTTCATGAACAAGCCAATATTTTGCACACTTTCAACAAGCCAAATTCCAACCCATATTCACAAACCTACAATCCTGGTTGGAGAAATCACCCAAATTTTAGTTAGAGAAGCAATAATCAAGCCTAGTCTTCACAACCACCAGGTCCATCAGATCCATAAACGCACCAGAATTCCAAAACCCTCAAGGTTATGCGCCTTATGTCCCACCATCTAGGAAAAACCTTGAAGACACTTTGCACTCATTCATTGAGAAGCAAGAATCTATTAACAGCCAAACTGCACAAACCTTGACAGATGTTAAAGATACTTTGGCAAAGATTGCTTCTATACTCACCACACACGAAAAAGGTAAGTTTCCATCTCAACCATAACCAAATCCCAAGAGTCAGTCAAAGTCCTATGATAATAACCAACGCCCAGATCAAGTCAAATCAATTATCACTCATCGTAGTGGTAAGGTCATCGAAAAACCTATTCTTGAATTTGGTAAAAATGATGATGAGTCATTTTCCAAGGGTAAGGAAGTGGTTGATGAAACCACTGTTGACGAAGAAATAATTGAATCCCTACCTACACTCTCATATCCTCAGGCTCTTAAAAATTCACAGAAATTGAAGCATCCCCAAGAGATTTTTGAAATTTTCAAATAGGTAAAGATCAATATCCCTTTGTTAGATGCAATCAAACAGGTACCTTCCTATGCCAAAATTTTGAAGGATCTGTGCACTGTGAAAAGAAAGCATCAGGTAAGAAAGAAAGCCTTTATGGCTGAACAGGTAAGTCCCATTCTTTCCAATAAAAATGTTTTGAAACATAAAGATTCTGGCTATCCCACTATTTCCTGCACAATTGGTAACTGTAAAATTGAGCATGCTTTACTTGACCTAGGTGCTACTGTAAATTTGCTCCCATACTCATTTTGTCAGCGACTTAAACTTGGTGAGTTAAAACCGACTTTAACCACACTTTGTCTTGCTGATAGGTCAATTAAAATACCAAAAGGAATAGTGGAATATGTGTTAGTACAAGTCGATAAATTTATCTACCTAGTAGATTTTATTGTCTTGAAAACACAACATGTTGTTAATTAGCACAAATCAATTCCTGTTATATTAGGTCGTCCATTTTTAGCTACTGCAAATGCCTTGATTAATTTCATGAATGGAATAATGAACATGTCTTTTGGAAATATGGGAATTCAGCTTAATGTTTTCAACATGTCTAAGGAACTATTTGATGATGAAAATGAAGATGAAAATGTAGACATTATTGAAACCATTGTTGAAAATCATGTTCAGAAGGATTCTTTTAACTCATTTGAAGTTTGTTTGATCAATTCACCTGAGTCATGCACATTTCACATCTTGATAATTGTTTACAGGTTACCGAAGAAGAATGAGACACTTTAGATTTTAAAGAATTGGAACAGAAAGATGACGAGCCAGAAGAAAAAGCACCTCAACTAGATTTGAAGCCCTTACCAGAAGGACTCAAATATGCGTACCTTAGAGACGAGCAGACCTACCCAGTGGTAATCTTTTCTAACCTCATAAAAGAGCAAGAAGGTAAGTTGTTTCATGTTTTAAAGAAAAATAAAAATGCAATTGGTTGGACTTTGAAAGATTTGAAAGGTATTAACCCATTGATTTGTTCACATCAAATAAATTTAGAGGAAAATGCTAAAACATATCGACAACCCCAAAGAAGACTTAACCCACACCGAAGTCCTTAAATTACTTGATGTGGGAATTATCTACCCTATCTCTGATAGTAATTAGGTGAGTCCTACACAAGTTATGCCAAAAATATATGGAATCACTGTTGTTAAAAATGAAAAGGGTGAGTTAATTACAACTCGTGTTCCATCTAGTTGGCGTATGTGCATTGATTATAGAAAATTAAATGATGCCGCTAGAAAATATCATTTTCCCCTTCCATTCCTTGACCATATTTTAGAAAGAGTAGCATGACATCCCTACTACTGCTTTCTTGATAGGTATTCTGGATACTATCAATTTCCCATTGCATTAGAAGACCAAGAAAAGACCACATTCATATACCCCTTTGGAACATTTGCATTTAGAAGAATGTCATTTGGTTTGTGTAATGCTCCGGCCACATTTCAACGATGCATGCTAAGCATTTTAGTGAAATGATTGAACATTGTTTAGAGGTCTTTATGGTTGATTTAACTATGTTTGGGAATTCTTTTGATAATTGTCTTAATAACTTGGATAGAGTCTTGAAACGTTGCATACAAAAAGAACTTGTGCTTGACTGGGAAAAGTGTCATTATATGACCACGTCTAGAATTGTTTTGGGTCAAGTAGTGTCATCAAAAGGTATCAAGGTTGATAAGGTAAAAATTGAAGTCATTTCAAAGTTACCATCATCACAAACAGTAAAAGATGTGCGGTCATTTTTAAGGCATGCAGGATTTTAAAGGAGGTTTATTAACGATTTCATTGTCATATCTAAACCACTTTGTAACCTCTTATTAAAAGATGCAAAATTTGAATGGACACAAGAGTGTGGAGAGTCTTTTAAAAAGATAGTTGACCTTTTAACATCTGCTCCTATCATGCAATCCTCTGATGGTCCTTGCCTTTTAAATTGATGTGTGATGTGAGTGATTTTGCTGTTGGAGTTGGCTTAGGATAGAGAAAAGAAGGCAAGCCTTTTGTGATTTATTACGCAAGTAAAACTTTGAATAGTGCACAAACGAATTACACCACAACTGAGAAATAATTACTTGTTGTGATATTTGCATTGGATAAATTTTGGTCATACTTGATTGGTGCTTTAACCATTGTTTTTACTGATCACGCTGCTTTGAAGTATTTAATGTCTAAACAGGATGTGAAGCCAAGGTTGATTCGTTGGATTTTATTGCTACAAGAATTCAAACTCACAATCAAGGAAAAAAAGGGTGGGGGTGCTAAAAATTTTGTTGCAGACCATTTATCTCGACTTACCGCTGAGTCATCATTTGATAAATCACCCATCAATGATTCTTTTCCTGCTGATCTTTTATTCTCTATCACAACTTTGCCTTGGTTTGTTGACATTGTTATTTATCTCGCAACAAGAATGATGCCACTCAATAGGAATGCACAGGACAAAAAAAAATTGACCGAGGTAAAACATTTTTACTAGGATGACCTGTACTTATTCAAGTATTGTCCTGATCAAATTGTTCGACGGTGTATTCAAGGCAATGAGGTAAGTAGTGTCATTGAATTTTGTCATTCTGAAGCATATGTATTCATTTTTTGTCAAAGAAAACAGCTGCAAATATCTTACAGTGTGGATTTTATTGGCCCACCTTGTTTAAAGACGCACATGCATTCTATAAAATCTGTGAAAAACGTCAAAAGTTAGGATCTGCTTCCAAGCGAAACATGATGCCTTTAAACCCCATTCTTGTCATTGCAATATTTTATTCTTGGGATATTGATTTTATGGGTCCATTTCCACCGACTATTTGGATTTTTATACATTTTGGTTGCCGTTGATTAGGTGTCAAAATAGGTTGAGGCAATTCCGTGTCGAAATAATGATCACAAAACAGTGATTAAGTTTTTAACGAAAAATCTTTTGACTCGATTTGGAATCCCTCGAGCCATTATCAGTGATAGAGGCAAACACTTTTGTAACAAACCTTTTGAGTCTTTAATGAAGAAATATAGAGTCACACACAGAGTTGCCACACCATACTACCCTCAAACAAGTGGTCAAGTTGAGTTAGCAAATAGAGAGCTAAAACTTGTCTTGTAGAAAACAGTTGACCCTGATCGAAAAGATTGGTCTCTTAGACTAAATGATGCACTTTGGGCTTACCGCACTGCATTCAAAACATCTTTGGGTATGTCTCCTTATCATTTAGTTTATGGAAAACCTTGTCACTTACCTGTTGAACTTGAGAAAAAAGCATATCGGGCCATTAAAGCTTTCAATTCTAACCTAAATGATGCTGGTTAATTGCGCAAGTTGCAAATAAATGAACTTGAAGAATTAAGAAATGATGCATTTGAGAAGGCAAAAATTCTTAAAGAAAAATCTATAACCTTTCATGACAGACGAATTTTCAGAAGATCATTTAAAGTGGGTCAAAAGGTTTTGCTTTATAATTCTCGACTTCATTTATTTCCTAGCAAATTGAAATCAAAATGGAGTGGTCCATTTGTTGTGAAACACGTGTATCCATATGGTGCCCTTGACATTGAGAATCCTAGGAATGGTAATGTTTTTAAAGTAAATGGACAACGTGTGGACCATTCTTAGAAAATACAGATTTTCAAAAAGACTCGGTCATCCTTTCTGACCCTTGTTACAAAGGTAAGTAAACAAATCTTTTGCTTTTAACTTTATTTTTGGTTGCAATTATTATTTTTGTTTTTTTTTCACTTTTACATTTTGAATTTTTGCAGGATTAATTTTTAGGTTCAGTTTTTGCTTGCCGTGTTTTGCTACATAACTCCGGTTAAGTGGCGGATAACGGTACTCCGTGACAATTCAAGTCGGTTTAATTTAGTTTTCCAAATAACTGATCCCTAAAAAAAAGCATGGACGAAATTTTCACAAACCTGCGAAGTCATTTTCTATCGTTACCCCAAAATGCTCTGAAAAAAAATTACAAAGCACGTTCCGAAAGATTACGCTTAATGATGATAAACAAAATTCCTGTTGAAATTCGCTTGTTTATCGAAGCTAAGGTACGTCTAGCAGGTGAGTCAACTGATTCATTTATATCTTACATGCCTGGTTTTGGAAGAAGTAACCTTGCAAAAAAATGAAGAGCTTAGAAGTTAGGGGTTACTTGTCACAAATGTGCACGTACAACTTGCAACAAACGTTGTCGTTCTTTAGGAATGATGTCTAATAATCGAGAAGATAAAATTTTATTCACTAGGCATGGTTTGCGTAGGGAGTCATTATATAATATCCTAACGACTCTTGATGCACATCCTAGTATATGTACAAATGGAAATTGACCGATTATGGCCACAATTTCAAAAAGAACATGCATAATGTAGTCTTGGGAATCTGACTTTAAATGACCTTGTTTGCCAATTTATAAGAAAATTGGATGAGAAGCATATCCCCGACCCATAGAGGGCGTTGAAGCCATTTCTGGACATAAAACCAGAGGAAGATGTAAGCCACGGTCACAACTACCAGTAAATATCCTTTTATTTTTATTATCTTTTTCCTTCTACATTTAATGTCTTTTGTAATTATTGTTGTTTACTATTGATTTTTGAACCATTTGGATCTAATATCATTGACAAATATGCCGCTCTATACATATAGGTGTGTCATTGTGTTACCATTTCGAGATCTATAAATACAAGCATTTGTTTTCATTTCTTTTTTTGCTTCAAAGCACCCATAAACATTCAGAAGAAAAATTCAAAGAGTGCATTAATGGCGTCACCTTCAACTAAACGATTCACAAACATTTGTGTATTTGGTGGCACTAATTATGGGAAATACAGAGAGTTTGTTAAGGCCAAAACTCAACTTGGTAAGGTTTTTGTTTAGCGAAAAATACACCTAGTGTATGGAGGAGATAACTTGGGATTAATGGGGTGTGTTTCACGAGCTACACGAGACGGAGGTAGTCAAGTTCTGGGTATTGTCCCAAAACCTGTGTTATCAGAAAGACAAACGGCGAATAGCTAGCTGTTTTAGGTATGCCTGAAAGATTGACTGCTATGTTACATCATGTTGATGCGTTTATAGCTTTGCCAGGTGGTTTTGGAACAATAGAAGAAATCTTTACAATGGCATCCTGGGCACAACTACACATCCATGAGAAACCCATTGGTTTGTTGAATGTTAATAAAGTTTATGATGGTTTGCTTTCATTTCTTGATCATGCTCAAAAAAATATTACATTCCACCTTCAATCCGAAAAATCTTTATCTCTGCTTCAAGTCCTCATGAGCTGATTGACCAGTTACAAGCTTTTAATTATGAGCCAGATCCCTCAACCTCATAAATAGATTGGTCCATTGATGAAGAGAACAAGAAACGTAGAATTGATCTGAATCTCGATTTGTGATTGTCCCATGGTTTTTATGCATTTTATTTTTCTTTATTTTGTATTTCTTTTGTTGTTTTGCAGGATTTTGTTGTCTTTCAAGTTGTTCAGGTGATATCTTATAAACCTTACCTATTTCTATAGACAATGGGGATAATGTCTTTTTCTGGCAGGGGGGAGGGGATAGTTAATGCAATAACTTTTTTTTTTCAAAAAGAAAACTAACTTCTAACCAATTTTTCTTGTAAATATGGCCTAGTAAGGAGATCTTTTAGATACTTCTAAGACGCATCTTTGTAGTTCTGATGATTTTTTTCCTCTCTTCTGACTATTTAAATTTTTAAACTCTGTATTGTGATATCATTGACTAATCCTTTTGTTCATAAAGTCATCTTGAAAAAAAAAATCGAACTATTCTGGACACACACGCACATTGACACGTGATTATTTGCAGTAAGTTGAGATTTTACAATATTTAGTTCTGAAACATCATTCAAGGGTAACAACCGAAGGCAGTGGTCTTGTTTAAAAATATATATAGTAACAATAATAACAATAATTTTATGTGTTTTGACCAAAACTCGTACTTAGTAGCCAGGCCTCATGCCTCAGTAAGCATAAAGTGTTTGCGTAAAACAATGGAGTCTGGATAAGAATAAAGTGCAGTTCTGTAGCCTCTTTAACTTGAGCAATTAAGTCCGAGGGGTGCTTCAACACCTAATGCCCTAAGCCCAACTGGTTTGGGAGTCATTGCCCTAAAGCTCGTTACACGGGTTAAAGAGAAAGCTTAAGGGAATTGTACGAAAAAAAAAAACATCTGCAATTCGAGTAATTAAGCCTGTAGAAGTGTTTGAACAATTAATGCCCTAAAGCCATATGGTTTAGGAGTCATTGACCTAAAGCTTGCTACATGGATTAAAGATGGAATGTTTGTTTCCAATTTTGTTGTATTAAAAAAAACAAAAACAAAAAAAAAAGAAAAAAAAAAGAATAAAATTGCTGCTTAAGGAAAAAGCCCTGATGAGATTTCAGAATGAAAATATTGTTTGATTTCAATTAAATATTATAGTTATCGTATTGATCTTTATTAAGCACAAGAAAGTTTGATTGATAACTCAATTGATGACTGGTTGTCAAAGGGTGAGAAAAGAGGTATGGGAGAGTTTGTCTATTTGGTAGTTTAGAGATTTGAATTTGAGTTTTTACTATTTTCGATTTAGTTGCTAGAGACTAGCAATGAGCTGGTTGGGGGGTGTGATTAACACTGAAAAGTTTATGTTTACTAAGGGATAATATCATCATTTTACACTTCCAATATGATCAATTCCCCAATTTAGACATAATTTCTTTCGCTCGCTTAAATAAATGTGTTGTGTAGTAATCAGTGTATTTTTCTTTGTATTTCAGAGGTAATTTGATCAATTCATAATTAAGGAGAAGTCAGATGGCAAAACAAACATCGTTTTCAAGTTTAGAACGTCAAAAATCTTAGGAAGGCCATGAAGGGCATTTTTATAATTTTAACTATTCACTGTTCATAGTTGACTTTCATTGTTCCTGATGACGTGGCACATTCCTATTGGACCGAACTGCGAGTGCACCATACAAGCGACTATAGAGAATCACATTCTAGAAGTCGGTGCACTGTTCATAGTTGACTTTCAAGAAGATTATTGACCAATGACGCGACACATTTCTATTGGCCTAAATTGTGGGTGCACCGTACACGTGCTACAGAGAATAATATTCTAGAAGTTGATGCACTGTTCACTATTGACTTTCACGGATGCATTTACTGTTCACTGTCACTGTTCACTGTTCATTATTCACCGATGACATTGCACAATCTAGACGTTCTATTCTAAATTCATCCGATGGTCAATTTTCATCCGTATTTTGTATAAATAGGGGACTTCACCCCCCTAATTTGCACATTCTGAATCCAAATCTGATATTAGATTTTTGAAATTCTCTCTCTTTTGTTCTTAAATTCTCAGTTTAAATAAAATAACTATTTTCTAGTTAAATTATGTCTGGCTAATTTTATATAGCTGGGGCCAAAGATGATATTGTTGGTATGGAAAATATGATCCAATTTTGGTAAGTTTATTATTTTTTTTTGCTTTTTTCCCTCTGATCTTTGTGGAGTTTTTGACTCACTGTAGACAGACAGATATTGTCTAGCACAGTGGGTACTTTTACCCATATCCATCAGAGACCCCACTGATCTTTATGGAGTTTTGACTCACTGTAGACAGACGGATGTTGTCTAGCATAGTGGGTACTTTTACCCACATCTATCAAGCAGTGGTCAGTGCAGTGGAATACCATCCCCTTAATCTGGTCTAAATATTAATTATTAGATCATATTCGAATTACCAACAGTGCATCCCTTGGCCGCAGTTTTAATTTTATTTGATTTATGTTTTATAACAAGCTTAGTAATTAATCTAAATAATTAATTCTACAAGGACAAGTGAACAACCTCCATGTGGTTCGACCCAGTCTTACCGGTTAATTTATTACTATGATACTCTTATACTTGGGAGTAGGAACACTTCTTTAGGACGTTTCAAGTTTTTGCCACCAACTCTGAACTGTTGCAACAACAATATAAAGGAATGGAGATTGTTGCCTATATAATGATGTCTCTAGAAGAGATGTTTGCTATGAAGTCCAGGACGGCTAAGAGAGAGGCAGTGACTGCTTTAATGAATCTTAGGATAAAACCTGGACAGGCTGTGAAAGATCACATGATGAAAGTCATAGCACATCTCAACATTGTTGAACTTAATGGTACTGAGATAGATGGTGTGAGAAAATTTGGCATGATCGTCAACTCACTGTCAGATTCCATTAATCAGTTCAAGTTGAACTACACCTTAAACAATAAGGAATACACCTTGAAAGGCCTGATGCAAGATGATCAAAGCACCAAGAAAATCCTTGTGATAGGTAAGGGTTAAGAGATTCATTCGGTTATTAAAGTTGCTACTGTTAAGACCCGTAGGATGGTAGAGAAACAATTGAAGAAAAAGCAACTTGGGCCTAACTAGAAGGGGTTCCGAGAAAGGATAAGACTTAGTAAGAATGAATTCAACTTTCATTTAGGCAACGGAGCGTTGGTGTCTACTAGTGTGGTTGGAGATATTAAATCAATTTAGATTCTTATAAGCATTTAGATTTAATAAACGTTTATTATGTACCACAATTCAAGAAGAATTTAATTTCGTTTTCTTGTCTAAATAAATTTGAATATTCTGTTACTTTTAATAAAGGTTTTATTATTAGTAAGATAACAAATCTGTTTGGAAAGGTACATTGGAAAACGGTTTATTCTACTTGCATAGAAATATCTCTCACTTGTTAGACACATAATCAACACAAACCAATAATAAAAGAGTAAAATAATCAAAAAATGTAACCTACCTATGGCATTTATGTCTAGGTCATATTAACCTTAATAGGATTAAAATATTGGTTAGTGACGGACCTCTAAGTGACTTAAAGGTTGATGATCTACCAACTTGTGAATCTTGTTTGGAGGGTGAGATGACCAAAAGGTCGTTCATGACCAAAAGCACAAGAGCCACTGAATGTTTAGGATTGATACACACTAATGTGTGTAGTTCTATGAGCATTCAAGCTAGAGGTGGATATGAGTACTTCATCACCTTCACGGAGGATTACTCGAGATTTGGCTATGTTTATATCATGAGACATAAGTCGGATGCTTTGGACTTGTACAAAACATTTAAAGCTAAAGTTGAAAATCAGCTAGAGAAACACATAAAAAACTTGAGGTCTGATCGTGGTAGAGAATATCTATCATGTGAGTTTCAGCAATATCTTAAATGATAATGTGATAATTTCTCAGTTTTCTACACCAGGTTCACCTCAATAAAATGGGGTGGTAGAAAGTAGAAATATAACTCATTTGGACACAGTTAGGTCTATGTTGAGTTATTCAACGCTCCCTAATTCTTTTGAGGATATTCTTTACAAATTGCTATGTAAAATTAGGAGACCTACTCCTACTAGAAAAAGATTTTGACTTTTAATTAAATAATTAATTAACTACCAAATTAATTAATTTCCATTTAAATAGATATTAAAATAAAAATAATTTAATTAAGCTATTTTAAATAGCCTCGCCACCCAACACATATATAAGGGAAAATATATTATTTTTCTTATTTTATTAAATCCATTGGACCTTAATAAAAAGTCCACAAGTGAACTAGACCCATTCTTACAAAAAGAAACAAGTCCACATGCCTCAATACAATTCTAGATGGACCCCTAAATTGGTCCGGTAGAATATCTCAAGTGATCCATGCAAGCTCGGGTGGATTGGGGATCTTGTGTAGGGAAAAAACGGTTAAAAACGCAAAGAAACGTGAGAAAATTAAATAAAAAATAAAATTAGGGTTTGCGTATAAAAAAAAATCCCTTTTGACTAACAAGAACCTTAACCCAAGATTAATTTATGTATATAAAAAGTGTCGTACCTTTTTCTCATGACGATTGAACAAGCGCCGAATTGATTCCGTAGGATCTTCCAATCCAATCACGAACGTGAATCACCTAGGAGAGTGGGCTCCATTTCTTTAAATTGTATACCTGAGGATGGAGACAAACAAAATCTTTTCTTTGTTAGTCACAAATATCCTCCAAGAGAAAAATCCAAGAACATACAGTCACTTGTGAATTATCAATCTACTTGATTGAAACTCGCGTGAACCCGATTATATTTTGTACACAAATCCCTTTTGATGTAAAGGATAATAGTGTACTATAAAAAACAAAAACGTTCTCTTTTTCTCTTTTCCCCTTGGCCGACTTCTACACCCTATATCTTAGAGTTGATTGAATTTTATCTACACTAAAATACTAATTTTTTCTCTCACAAAATTCTCTCTTGCCAAGCAGAATTCTCTCTCAAAATTCACAAGGGTGTATATATAGGATCACAAATCCTTTCCTAAGAAGGATTTACTTGGCTGGCAAGAATCCTTTCCTTAGGTGGATTTATTTGGTAGTTAAGAATCCTTTTCTAAAAGGAATTCTATCCTCTTATATATATTTATGAGCTGGCCAAAATTCACAACAATATATATTAGGATCACAAATCCTTTCCTAAGAAGGATTTACTTGGTTGTTAAGAATCCTTTCCCTAGGTGGATTTACTTGGCGGTTAACAATCCTTTTCTAAAAGAAATTCTATACTCCACCAAGATTCCTAATCCAACTCAATAGGGTATTTGTAACCGTATTAAAGACTTTCTAATTTGATTAGGTAAATAATTCCTTTTATTTATCTACTTATCAAATATAGTCTTTAATATTAATTATACTACCAACAATAGTATAATTTTAGAAGATCATCTCCTACTAGGAAAAATATTTTGACTTTTAAATAAATAATTAATTAATCACCAAATTAATTCATTTCCATTTACTTAAATAATAATATAATATAATATAATTAAGCTATACTAAATAGTCTTGCCGCCCAAACCAAATATATGGGCCAATATATTAATTACTTATTTTAATAAATCCATTTGACCTTAATAAAAAGTCCACATGTGAACTAGACCCATTCTTACAAAAAGAAACAAGTCCACATGCCTCAATACAATACTAGATGGACCTCTAAATTGGTCCGGTAGAATATATCAAGTGATCCATGCAAGTTCAAGTGGATTAGGGATCGTGGCAGGCTATCTAAATTTAAGCTCCAATAGACACAAACAAATCACAATCAACAAGTGATTCACTTAGGTCCGATCTATTTAATTTTAGTTCATTCCACTAAAGAACCTAAAATTGAACTCTTAAATAAAGATAGAATAAGTTGATGTTACTCATTCATACCCTAGACAACCTTATTGGATAAAGTGTATCCTCGTGAAGAATATCAGTAATCGCCAAGAGTTCATAGGCCGCCTACAGCTCCCCAAGTTACCATATTTACTCATATGACCACATTTTGAACTTGGATATTTTGACTTGTCTAAAAGCAATGTTTCAATAGACACTATTGAAAACTTAAAGTTAAGATTTAATATCCAATATCTCAAAACATCCATATGATGATATTATAATCTCATTTAATAAATGGAGCCACGGTGTCCATATCTATAAATGAAGTCCTCTATTAACAAATGAATACAACCAAACTATCGAGGATACACTATGCTATACAATCGTACTCATTGATGACTCAAATGATAACACTTGTAACCATAAGTCCATCACTTATCTCAGGATTAAGATAGAATCTCTGATTGTCTTCAAATGAAAACTTTTATTCATTGATGGTTCTAGATAAAGTATGTCATTGTGATCCTATTCAGAGCACCCAGTGCACTAGACTCTCTTGCCCAAAGACACCTCACTTTGATGATTTTAGACTCATCATAACACATATGATCCCAACCTTTTATCTTAAGTTGTGAATATTATTCAAGACTAACTACAGAATTGTGTCTACCTCATACATGTCTATATGTATGAACGATTCTTCTTTTCTCATAGTCTTTTGACCTTATGATTATTTAAATTTGATAATTAAAATAATTAAACTAAAAATGCTATAAGATTTTTTAAAATAGAAATCACTTTATTAATATGAAAAAATTGTCAAATACATTATTATACTCTTGCTATCGAGCAAAATCCTAACAATCTCCCCCTTGCTCTATAGCAAATGGGTCATATCTCTCATCCCCATGTTCTCTAGATATCCATCAAAACTCTTTTGTGGAAGAGCCTTTGTAAAGGGATCCACTAGATTTTCTGCTGACGCGATCTTGGTAATCGTCACGTTACCCCTATGCACAATTTCCCTTAGAAGGTGATACTTTCTTTCAATGTGTTTCCCTCTCTTATGACTTATTGGTTCTCTCGAATTAGTCACTGCTCCACTATTGTCACAATAGATAGTGATATGCTTATTCGAATCAGGAACCATTTCCAAGTCAATCAAGAATTGGCAAAGCCAGACAGGCATTTTAGCAGCCTCACATGCGGTAACATACTTGGCTTCCATTGTGAAATTGGCAATACCAGATTGCTTGATACGCCTCCAAATGACTGTCCCTCCTGCAATAGTAAACACAGATCGTGATGTTGATCTCCTGGAGTCAAAATCTAACTGAAAATCAGAATTTGTATACCCAACGGGAATTAAAACCCCTTTAGAGTATACAAGCATATAATCTCTCGTTCTCCTAACATACTTGAAAATATGGTTGACTATCGTCCAGTGATCAGGACCAGGTTTCGATTGAAACCTGCTAACTATGCCCACAGCCAAACAAATATCTGGTCTAGTGCAGAGCATTGCATACATGAGACTTCCAACTGCCGATGCATATGGAACCCTACTCATGAATTGCTCTTCATGCTCATTCTTAGGAACTTGTTCCTTAGAAAGTTTGATTCCATGTCTGAAAGGTAACATACCTTTCTTGGAATCTTGCATGGAAAACCTAGACAAGATTTTATCTATGTATGGAGCTTGGGATAATACAATTGTTCTATTCTTTCTATCCCTTATGACTTGGATACCAAGAATACAACTTGTTTCTCCTAAGTCTTTCATATCAAATTGTTTTGCTAACCATTCTTTTATTGATGTCAATACACCTACATCGTTTCTGATGAGTAGTATATCATCAACGTAAAGAACTAGGAAAAACAACGCGTTGCCTTTAATCCTTTTGTATACACAAGGTTCATCAAGGTTTTGAACAAATCCAAAACTTTTCACGACTTGATCGAACCTTATGTTTCAGGATCTGGATGCTTGCTTAAACCCATATATGGATCTTTGCAACTTGTATACCCTTTTCTATTGGCCCTTTTCAATGAATCCTTTTGGTTGCATCATGTAGATGCTTTCGTCAAAAATTTCATTAAGGAAAGTTATCTTGACGTCCATTTGCCAAATCTCTAGGTCTAGAGATGCCGCAATGGACAAGAGTATCCTAATGGATTTAAGCAAGGCAACATGAGTGAAAGTTTCTTCATAATCAATACCTTCCTTCTATGTATAACCTTTAGCTACCAATCTAGCTTTAAAGGTTTCCACTTTTCCATCATTTCCTCTTTTCCTCTTATATACCCACTGCACCCAATGGGTTTTATCCCTTTAGGCAAGTCTACGAGAGACCAGACTTTATTTTTTAACGTAGATTAAATTTTGGATTGCATTGCATTTTGCCAATGGCGACATTCAACATCTTCCATTACTTCCTTGTACGTATAAGGATCATTGTCGTCCGGAAGATTCTCTACAAATTCTCCTAGAACGATGTATCTCTTGGGTTGTCTAACAACCTGCCCACTACGACAAGGTATGGTAGATTGTTGATCTTGTGTTGGTACAGAACTTACAATTGGGCTTGGTTGCGAAACCTCTTGTGGAATTGTATGTCCTAAAAGCTCATTTAGGACAATTCTACTTTTAGGCACAAAATTACTCATATAGTCCTCTTCTAGAAATTTGGCATTTGTCGAAACAAATACTTGAAGATCTGAAGGACTATAAAAATAATATCCTTTTGTTCATTTTGGATACCCTACAAATATGCATGTTTCTGAACAAGACTCTATCTTTTCTTGTCTTTCCTTTTAACACGTACGCAGGACATCCAAATATCCTTAAGTGTTGTAAACTAGGCTTTTGCCCGGTCCACAACTCATGCGGTGTTTTAGGAACCGACTTAGATGGTACATCATTTAGAATATACATTGCGGTTTGTAAAGCATATCCTCAAAAAAGAATTAAGAAGCGTTGAATAACTCAACATAGACCTAACCATATCCAAAAGAATTCTATTTCTCCTTTATACCACCCCATTTTGTTGAGGTGTGCCTGGTGCAGAAAAATGAGAAATTATCCCATTATCAATAAGATATTGCTAAAACTCACCAGATAAATATTCTCCGCCACGATCAGACCTCAAGATTTTTATGCATTTCTCAAGCTGGTTTTCTACTTCAGCTTTAAATGCTTTTAACATATCAAAGGCATCGACTTATGTCTCATGAGATACATATAGCCAAATCTTGAGTGATCTTCCATGACAGTGATGAAGTACTCATATCCACCTCTAGCTTTAATGCTCATAGGTCCACACACATCAATGTGTATTAATCCTAAACATTCGATGGCTCTTGCACCTTTGGTCGTAAACGACCTTTTGGTCATTTTACCTTTCAAATAGGATTCACTAGTTGGTAGATCATCAACCTTTAAGTCACTAAGAGGTCCGTCACTTATCAATATTTTAATCCTATTAAGGTTAATATGACCTAAGCGTAAATGTCATAGGTAGGTTTCATCTTTTGATAATTTTACTCTTTTATGATTAGGTTCCGTTGATTCCGTGTCTAACAAGTGAGAGATATTTCCATGCAAATAGAATAAACCGTTTACCAATGTACCTTTACAAACAAATTTGTTATTTTTACTAATAATAAAACCTTTATAAAAAGTAACCGAATATCCAACTTTTTTTAAACAAGAAACTGAAATTAAATTCCTCTTGAATTGTGGTACATAATAAATGTTTATTAAAACTAAATGCCTATAAGAATCCAAATTGATTCTAATATCTCCCACTACACTAGTAGACACCAACATTTCATTGCCTAAACGCAAGTTGAATTCATTCTCATTCAGTCTCTTCCTATCCCAGAATCCCTTCTAGTTTGGCCCAAGTTGCTTTTTCTTCTGTTGTTTACTTGACCTTTTGACAGATCTTAACAGTAGCAACTTAACCAACCATATGAATCTCTTGACCCTTGCCTTTCACAATAATCTTTTCGCTGCTTTGAACATCTTATACAGGCCTTACAAGGTGTATTCCTTATTGTTCAAGGTGTAGTCCAATTTTGAACAAACCAAAGGAATCTGACAGTGAGTTGACAATCATGTCAAGTTTTCGTCTCACCATCTATCTCATCACCATTAAGTTCAGCAATATTGAGATGTGATATGACTTTCATCATGTGATCTTTTACACCCTATCCAGGTTTCATCCTAAGATTCACAAAAACAGTAACTGCCTCTATCTCTTAGTCATCCTAGTCCTCATAGCAAACATCTCCTCTAGAGACATCATTATATCGGCAGCAGTCTCCATTCCTTCATGTTGCTATTGCAACACGTCAGACATGATGGCCATAATGTAACGTACATTTAACCATCTCCTCTGAAGACTTCCACTACTGATACTCATCTCTTTGCTCCTGAGTAGATTCATTAGTTTTGTGGTTTAGGAATAGACAGAATGATCTTATGGTTTTTCAATTTACAACAACCCAATTTTCCCTTTTCCATGTGACATAATTATCATCAGTTAAAGTATTATCTATTAGGAATTTGATTAGGGATGGGGTCATGATTTCTTTATATTAACATAAATAATATAAATAAATAATCATGATATAGCACTTTTGAATATTTATCTTGAATTAAATAAAATAATTCAATCGTAAAAATTCAACGGTGATCCAACACCCGTAAATGTCACGCCTCCTTTGGGAGTTCGCAATATTTACTAGTTGGACTAGGTCCTACCTAATTGTTAACATAATAACCAACGTTTTCAATTTTAGCCTTGTAATTTTTTTTAACAAAAACTCTTGGGAGAATATTAATAAAATTACATTGAGTGTAATACCAAGTTATCGACCTTTAATATAATCCCTCAAAAATATCCCTCCTTTGGGAGTAGATATCGTTTGGGTTAATTGTCTAGTCTATCATTGTAAGGAAGTATCTTGTTTATTTCCATTCATGAATACCCCTTGGGGGGCTATTCATGAAACATAAAGCTCAACTAAACTTGGACGCCGTAGGTGTTCCAAAACACCTTCTCCCACTCAATTGTTTAAGGCGTGTGATCGAATTCAAGAGAATGATTTACCAAGTTATCTAGATGCCAATTTAGATACTTAAGCCATTCAATGCATGTTAATACCAAAAGAGATATATGAGTGGCACTCCTATTTGATATAACATGTTATCAAACAACGACAATCATTGCAATATTTACAATAAATATAAATAGCTTCAATTTTGGTCCATCCTAGAAAAGCAATTAAATTACATGTCTTTGAATACAAAAACTCCTTTCTTGGTGAACAAGTCTTCAAGCGACCTTCGACGTCCAGACTCTCTCGACTGCCTCCCATGGGCATGCGTACCCTTGGCCCTTACCCATGGGCGTGCGCATGCCACAAACCCATAAATGGCTACCATGCGCAGCCCTTGCCCACCTTAGGGCTGCCATGCGCAGCCCATGCCACAACAAACATAGATGCGTGCACTTCGCACGCATGTTTATTGTTACGGCTCACACGGTCCCAAACTTGTTCCGGTTGCTCCTAATTCTTCAAACCTTCGAGTCTTCGATACTTGAATGTATTACAGAAGAATTATAAATAAAAACGCTGCAGTTTTTTTTATTATTATTACAACAACAAAAAAACTTAGCAACTACAAAGAATGAAATTATGGCGATGATAGACCACCCTTCTTGTTACAATCCCAAAACAAAATTATATTGAAATTCTAGGACCAAAATTGAGCAATAACAAATCACATATAAAACATATATATCCATACATTCCAATGTAAATATATATGTGAATACCTAGAGTGCCATCTCTTTCTAAAACATACATATATACAATAGAAAGAAAAATATTCACGAACACATACATCAATTAACCAAGGGTACAACTAGGCTCTGATGCCAATTGTAGGGAAAAACGGTTCAAAATGCAATAGAAGTGTGAGAAAATTTAATAAAATATAAAATTAGGGTTTGCGTATAAATAAAAAATTTCCCTTTTGACTAACAAGAACCTTAACCCTAGATTAATTGATGTATATAAAAAGTGTCGTACCTTTTTCTCGTGAATCACCTAGGAGAGTGGGCTCCCTTTCTTTAAATTGTATACCTGAGGATGGAGACAAAAAAAATCTTTTCTTTGTTAGTTACAAATATCATCCAAGAGAAAAATCCAAAAACGTCCGGTCACTTTTGAATTATCAATCTACTTGATTGAAACTCGCATGAACCCGATTTGATTTTGTATACAAATCCCTTTTGATTTTAATGATACTAGTGTACTATCAAAAACAAAAACGTTCTCTTTTTCTCTTTTCCCCTTGGCCAAATTCTACACCCTATATCTTAGAGTTGATTGAAATTTGTCTATAGTAAAATACTAAATTTTTCTATTTCAAAAATCTCTCTTGCCAAGCAGAATTCTCTCTTAGAAAATACGTATGTTAGCCAAAATTTTCACTTTAAAAATCATAGGGCTGGCCAAAATTCACAAGGGTATATATTTAGGATCACAAATCCTTTCCTAAAAAGGATTTACTTGGTTGGCAAGAATCCTTTCCTTAGATGGATTTATTTGGTAGCTAATAATCCTTTTCTAAAAGGAATTCTATCCTCTTATATATATATATTGTTGAGCTAGCCAAAATTCACAAGAATATATATTAGGATCACAAATCCTCTCCTAAGAAGGATTTACTTGGTTGTTAAGAATCATTTCCTTAGGTGAATTTACTTGGTGGTTAAGAATCCTTTTCGAAAAAAAATTCTACCCTCCACCAAGACTCCTAATCCAACTCAATAGTGTATTTGTAACCGTATTAAAGACTTCCTAACTTGATTAGATACATAATTCCTTTTATTTATCTACTTATCAAATATAGTCTTTAATATTAATTGTACTACCAACAATAGCATAATTTTAGGAGACCATCTCCTACTAGGAAAAATTTTTTGACTTTCAATTAAATAATTAATTAATCACCAAATTAATTAATTTCCATTTAATTAAATATTAAAATAGTATAATATAATTAAGCTATTCTAAATAGCCTTGCCGCCCAAACCATATATATGGGCCAATATATTATTTACTTATTTTATTAAATCCATTTGACCTTCATAAAAAGTCCACATGTGAACTAGACTCATTCTTACGAAAAGAAACAAGTCCACATGCCTCAATACAATTCTAGATGGACCCCTAAATTGATCCGGTAAAATATATCAAGTGATCCATGCAAGTTCGTGTGGATTGGGGATCTTGGCGGGCTATCTAAATTTAAGCTCCAAGACACAACCCAATCATAATCAACAAATGATTCACTTAGATCCGATCTATTTAATTTTAGTTCATTCCACTAAAGAACTAAAATTGAACTCTTAAATAAAGATAAAATAAGTTGATGTAACTCATTCATACCCTAGAAAACCTTATTGGAGAAAGTGTATCCTCGTAAAGAATATCAGTAATCGCCAAGAGTTCATAGACCGCCTATAGCTATCCAAGTTACCATATTTACTCATATGACCACATTTTGAACTTGGATATTTTGACTTGTCTAGAAGCCATGTTTCAATAGACACTATTCAAAACTTAACGCATTTAATATCCAAAACCTCAAAACATCCAAATGATGATATTCTACTCTTATTTAATAAATGGAGCCACGATGTCCATATCTATAAATGAAGTCCTCTGTCGATTAACAAATGAATACCACCAAACTATCAAGGATAGACTATGCTATATAATGTTAGGATTATGCTCGATAGCAACAGTATAATATTGTAATTAACAATCTTATCATATGAATAAAGTGATTTCTATTTTAACAAATGTTATAGCATTTATAGTTTAATTATTATAATTGTCAAAAGTAAATAATCATAAGGTCAAAAGACTATGAGAAAAGAAGAATTGTTTATACATCTAGATATGTATGAGGTGGACACAATTGTTTAGTTAGTCTTGAATAGTATTCACAACTTAAGATAAAAGGTTGGGTGCCTTTATCTTGTCAAAGTTGTAGATTCTTTTGCTAGCATTTGAGTGAGATCAAATGTGTTATGATGAGTCTAAAATCATCAAAGTGGGTGCCTTTGGGAAAAAAAATCTAGTGCATTGAATAGGATCAAAATGAAATAGTTCTTCTAGAACCGTCAATGGATAAAAGTTTTCATTTGAAGACAATCGGAGAGTCTATCTAAATCCTGAGATAAATGATGGAATTATGGTTGCAAGTGTTATCATTTGAGCTATCAATGAGTACGATTATATAACATAGTCTACCTCAATAGTTTGGTGGTATTCATTTGTTAATCGATAGAGAACTTCATTTATAGATATGGACATCGTGGCTCCATTTATTGAATGAGAGTAGAATACCATCATATGGATGTTTTGAGGTATTGGATATTAAATCTTAACGTTAAGTTTTCAATAGTGTCTATTGAAATATGGTTTCTGGACAAGTCAAAATATCCAAGTTCAAAATATGGTCATATGAGTAAATATGGTAACTTGGAGAGCTATAGGCGGTCTATGAGGTCTTGGCGATTACTGGTATTCTTCACGAGGATACACTTTCTCCAATAAGGTTGTCTAGGGTATGAATGAGTAACATCAACTTATTCTATCTTTATTTAAGAGTTCAAGTTTAGTTCTTTAGTGGAATGAACTAGAATTAAATAGATTGGACCTCAGTGAATCATTTATTGATTGTGATTGAGTTGTGTCTATTGGAGCTTAAATTTAGTTAGCCCGCTAAGATCCCCATTCCACACGAACTTGTATGGATCACTTTATATATTCTACCGGACCAATTTAGGGGTCCATTTAGAATTGTAATAAGGCATGTGAACTTGTTTATTTTTGTAAGAATAGGTCTCGTTCACGTGTGGACTTTTTCATTAAGGTCCAACGGATTAATAAAATAAGAAAAATAATATATGGCCCATATATATATATGTGTTGGGCGGCAAGGCTATTTAGAATAGCTTAATTATATTATTTTTATTTTATTACTTAATTAAATGGAAATTAATTAATTTGTTGATTAATTAATTATTTAATTAAAAGTCAAAATCTTTATCTATTAGGAGATAGTCCCCTAAATATTATACTATTGTTGGTAATATAATTAATATTAAAGACTATATTTGATAAGTAGATAAATAAAAAGAATTATTTATCTAATCAAATTAGGAAGTCTTTAATATGGTTACAAATACACTATTGAGTTGGATTATGAGGCTTGGTGTAGGAAAGAATTCCTTTTGGAAAAGGATTCTTAACCACCAAGTAAATCCACATAAGTATAGGATTCTTAACCATCAAGTAAATCCTTCTTGGGAGAGGATTTGGTCTCCTATATATATACTTGTAAATTTCGACCAAGTATGAGTTTTTGAGGTGAGAAGTTGTTTTTTATTTGTTTTTTTATTGTTATAAAAAAAACTTCGACCAACTCATTGTGTGAAGAATTCGGCCAAGCATAGAGAAAAGAGGGAACGTTTTTGTTTTCGATAGTACACTAGTATCCTTTGCATCAAAAGGGTTTTGTGTACAACATCGAATCAAGTTGATAGATAATTCAAAAGTGACCGGACGTTCTTGGTTTTTCTCTTGGAGGATTATTGTGACTAACAAAGAAGAAGATTTTGTTTGTTTTCATCCTCAGGTATACAATTTAAAGAAAGAGAGCCCACACTCCTAGGTGATTCACGCTCGTGATTGGATTGGAAGATCTTACGGATTCAATTCGACGATAGTTCAATCGTCACAAAAAAAAAGGTACGATACTATTTATATACATCAATTAATCTTGGGTTAAGGTTCTTATTATTCAACGGGAATTTTTTTGATATACGTAAACCCTAATTTCTAATTTTTTCTCACGCTTCCGTTGCGTTTTGAACCGTTTTTTCCCTACACTTGAACATATCGAAGGCATCCGACTTATGACTCATGAGATATACATAGCCAAATCTTGAGTGATCTTCCACGATAGTGATGAAGTACTCATATCCACCTCTTACTTGAATGCTCTTAGGTCCACACACATCAGTGTGTATCAATCCTAAACATTCGATGGCTCTTGCGCCTTTGGTCGTAAACAACCTTTTGGTCATTTTACCTTCCAAACAAGATTCACAAGTTGGTAGATCATCAACCTTTAAGTCACTTAGAGGTTTCTCACTTACCAATCTTTTAATCCAATTAAGGTTAATAAGACCTAAGCGTAAATGCCATAGGTAGGTTTTATCTTTTGATAGTTTTACTCTTTTATGATTAGATTCTGTTGATTCCATGTCTAACAAGTGAGAGATATTTCCAAGCAAATAGAATAAACCGTTTTCCAATGTACCTTTACAAACAAATTTGTTATTTTTACTAATATTAAAACCTTTATTAAAAGTAACCGAATATCCAAATTTATTTAAACAAGAAACTGAAATTAAATTCCTCTTGAATTGTGGTACATAACAAACGTTTATTAAAACTAAATGCCTATAAGAATCTAAAGTGATTTTAATATCTCCCACTACACTAGTAGACACCAACGTTCCGTTGACTAAATACAAGTTGAATTCATTCTCATTCAGTCTCTTCCTATCCCAGAACCCCTTCTAGTTAGGCCCAAGGTTCTTTTTCTTCTGTTGTTTACTTGACCTTCTGACAGGTCTTAACAGTAGCGCAACTTAACCAACCATATGAATCTCTTGACCCTTGCCTTTCACAAGAATCTTTTCGGTGCTTGTAACATCTTGCAGCAGGCCTTGCAAGGTGTATTCCTTATTGTTCAAGGTGTAGTCCAATTTTGAACAAACCAAAGGAATCCGACAGTGAGTTGACAATCATGTCAAGTTTTCGTCTCACCATCTATCTCAGCACCATTGAGTTCAGCAATATTGAGATGTGTTATGACTTTCATCATGTGATCTTTCACACCCTATCCAGGTTTCATCTTAAGATTCAAAAAAGCAGCCACTGCCTCTCTCTCTTAGTCATCCTAGTCCTCATAGCAAACATCTCCTCTAGAGACATCATTATATCAGCAGCAGTCTCCATTCCTTCATGTTGTTATTGCAACACATCGGAGATGATGGCCATAGTGTAACGTACATTTAGCCATCTAATTTGAAGACTTCCACTACCGATACTCATCTCTTTGCTCCTGAGTAGATTCATTATTTTGGTGGTTTAGGAATAGACAAAATGATCTTATGGTTTTTCAACTTACAACAAACCAATTTTCCCATTTCCATGTGACATAATTATCATCAGTTAAAGTATCATCTGTTAGGAATTTGATTAGGGATGGGGTCATGATTTCTTTATATTAACAAAAATTATATAAATAAATAATCATGATATATCACTTTTGAATATTTATCTTGAATTAAATAAAATAATTCAATCGTAAAAAATCAACGGTAATCCAACACCTATAAATGTCACGCCTCCTTTGGGAGTTCGTAACATTTACTAGTAAGACTAGGTCCCACCTAATTGTTAACATAACAACCAACGTTTTCAATTTTAGCCTTGTAATTTTTATTACCAAGTTATCGACCTTCAATATAATCCCTCACGAATATCCCTTCTTTGGGAGTAGATATCGTTTGGGTTAATTGTCTAGTATATCATTGTAAGAAAGTATCTTGCTAAATTCCATTCATGAATACCCCTTGGGGGTTATTCATGAAAAATAAGGCTCAACTAAACTTAGAGGGCGTAGATGTTCCAAAACACCTTCTCCCACTCAATTGTTTAAGGCGTGTGATCGAATTCCAAAGAATGATTTACCAAGTTATCTAGATGCCAATTTAGACACTTAAACCATTCAATGCATGTTAATTCCAAAAGAGATATATGAGTGGCACTCCTATTCTATATGACGTGTTATCAAACAACGACAATCATTGTAATATTTACAATAAATATAAATAGCTTCAATTTTGGTCCATCCTAGAAAAGCAAGTAAATTACATGTCTTGGAATACAAAAACTCTTTTCCTGGCGAACAAGTCATCACGCGACCTTTGTCGTTCGGACTCTCTCAGCTGCCTCCCAAGGGCGTGCATACCCTTGGCCCTTACCCATGGGCGTGCACATGCCACAAACCCATAAAGGGCTGCCATACGCAGCCCATGGACACCATAGAGCTGTCGTGCGTAGCCCATGCCACAACAAACGTGGCTGCGTGCTCTTCGCAGGCACGTTTATTGTTACGGTTCACACGGTCCCAAACTTGTTCCGGTTGCTCCTAATTCGTCAAACATTCGAGTCTTCGATACTTGAATGTATTACAGAAGAATTATAAATAAAAATACTGTAGTTTTTTTTTATTATTACAACAACAAAATATAAAAAAAAACTTTGCAACTACCAAAAAGGAAATTATGGTGATGATAGACCACCCTTCTTGTTACAATCCCAAAACAAAATTACATTGAAATTCTATGACCAAAATTGAGAAACAACAAACCACATATAAAAAATATATATATCCATACATTCCAATGTAAATATATATGTGAATACCTAGAGTGCCATCCCTTTCTAAAACATGCATATATACAATAAAAAAAAGATTCATGAACACATACATCAATTAATCAAGGGTACAACCGGGAATTTTATCCTATTATATATATTTATGAGCTGGCCGAAATTCACAAGAATATATATTACGATCACAAATCCTTTCCTAAGAAGGATTTACTTGGTTGTTAAGAATCCTTTCCTTAGATGGATTTACTTGGTGGATAAAAATCCTTTTCTAAAAGGAATTCTATCCTCCACCAAGACTCCTAGTCCAACTCAAAAGTGTATTCGTAACAATATTAAAGACTTCCTAATTTGATTAGATAAATAATTTCTTTTATTTATCTACTTATCAAATATAGTCTTTTAATTAATAAATTAACAAATAAAAATAATATAATTAAGCTATTCTAAATAGCCTTGCCACCCAAACCTTATATAAGGGCCAATATATTATTTACTTACTTTATTAAATCCATTTGACAAAATAAAGGCGTCCAACCTTTTATCTTAAGTTGTGAATATTATTCAAGACTAACTACAGAATTGTGTCTACCTCATACATATCTAGATGTATGAACAATTATACTTTTCTCATAGTCTTTTGACTTTATGATTATTTACTTTTGACAATTAAAATAATTAAACTATAAATGCTATAAAATTTATTAAAATAGAAATCATTTTATTAATATGAAAACATTGTCAAATACATTATTATACTCTTGCTATCGAGCATAATCCTAACAATCTCCCACTTGCTCTATAGCAAATATTTCATATCTCTCATCCCCATGTTCTCTAGATGCCCATCAAAACTCTTTTGTGGAAGAGCCTTTGTAAAGCGATCCATTAGATTTTCTGCTGACACGATCTTGGTAATCGTCACGTCACCCCTATGCACAATTTCCCTTAGAAGGTGATACTTTCTTTCAATGTGTTTCCCTATCTTATTACTCCTTGGTTCTCTCAAACTATTGTCACAATAGATAGTGATATGCTTCTTCGCATCAGGAACCATTTCCAAGTCAATCAATAATTGGCAGAGCCAGATAGCCTTTTTAGCAGCCTCGCATGCGGTAACATACTCGACTTCCATGGTGGAATCGGCAATACAAGATTGCTTGATACTCCTCCATATGACTGCCCCTCCTCTAATATTAAACACAGATTCTGATGTTGATCTCCTGGAGTCAGAATCTGACTGAAAATCAGAATATGTATACCCAACGGGAATTAAATCCCTTCCAAAGTATACAAGCATATAATCTCTCGTTCTTCTAAGATACTTGAAAATATGCTTGACAGTCGTCCAGTGATCAGGACCTGACTTCTATCGAAACCTACTAACTATGCCCACATGCAATTAAATATCTGATCTAGTACAGATCATTGCATACATGAGACTTCCAACTGTCGATGCATATGGAACCCTACTAATGAATTGCTCTTCATGCTTTGATTTCATGTCTGAAAAGTAAAATACCTTTCTTGGAATCTTGCATGCAAAACCTAGACAAGATTTTATCTTTGTATGAAGCTTGGGATAATGCAATCGTTCTATTCTTTCTATCCCTTATAACTTGCTTCTCCTAAGTCCTTCATATCAAATTATTTTGCTAACCATTCTTTTATTGATGTCAATACGCCTACATCGTTTCTGATGAATAGTATATCATTAACATAAAGAACTAGGATAACCAACTTGTCACCTTTAATTCTTTTGTATACACAAGGTTCATCAAGGTTTTGAATGAATCCAAAAAATTTCACCGCTTGATCGAACCTTATGTTCTAGGATTTGGATGCTTGCTTCAATCCATATATGGATCTTTGCAACTTGCATACCCTTTCCTCTTGGCCTTTTTCAATGAATCCTTCTAGTTGTATCATATAGATGCTTTCGTCAAGACTTCCATTAAGGAAAGCTGTCTTGACGTTCTTTTTCCAAATCTCTAGGTCTAGAAGTGTCGCAATGGATAAGAGTATCAGAATGGATTTAAGCATGGCCACAAGAAAGAATGTTTCTTCATAGTCGATACCTTCCTTTTGTATATAACCTTTAGCTGCCAATCTAGCTTTAAAGGTTTCTACCTTCCCATCCATTCCTCGTTTCCTCTTGTATACCCACTTGCACCCGATAGGTTTTATCTCTTTAGGCAAGTCTACAAGAGTCCAGACTTTGTTTTTAAATATAGATTCAATTTCGGATTGCATTGCCTCTTGCCAATGGCGACAATCAACATCTTCCATTGCTTTCTTGTACGTATAGGGATCATCGTCGTCCGGAAGATTCTCTACAGATTCTTCTAGACCGATGTATCTCTAGGGTTGTTTACTAACCCTCCCACTACGACGAGATAAGGTAGATTGTTGATCTTGTATTGGTACGGAACTTACAATTGGCCTTTGTTGTGAAACCTCTTATGGAATTGTATCTCCTAAAAGCTTATTCAGGACAATTTTACTTATAGATACATAATTATTCATATAATCCTCTTCCATAAATTTAGCATTTGTCGAAAGAAATACTTTAAGATCTGAAGGACTATAAAAATAATATCCTTTTGTTCCTTTTGGATACCCTACAAATATGCATATTTCTGAACGGGAATCCATCTTTTCTATCTTTCCTTTTAACACGTGAGAAAGACATCCATATATCCTTAAGTGTTGTAAACTATGCTTTCGCCTGGTCCACAAATCATGGTGTGTTTTAGGAATCGACTTATATGGTATATCGTTTTGAATATACATTGCGGTTTGTAAAGCATATCCCCAAAAAGAATTAGGGAGCGTTGAATAACTCAACATAGACCTAACCATGTCCAAAAGAGTTTCTCCTTTCTGCCACCCCATTTTGTTGAGGTGTGCCTGGTGCAGAAAACAGAGAAATTATCTCATTATCAATAAGATATTGTTGAAACTCACCAGATAGATATTCTCCACCACAATCAGACTTCACGATTTTTATGCTTTTCTCAAGCTGATTTTCAATTTCAGCTTTAAATGTTTTGAACATGACAAAAGCATCCGACTTATGTCTCATGAGATACACATAGCCAAATCTTGAGTGATCATCCATGACAGTGATGAAGTACTCATATCCACCTCTAGCTTGAATGCTCATAGGTCCACACACATCAGTGTGTATCAATCCTAAACATTCAATGGCTCTTGTGCCTTTGGACGTAAATGACCTTTTGGTCATTTAACCTTCCAAACAAGATTCACAAGTTGGTAGATCATCAACCTTTAAGTCACTTAGGGGTCCGTCACTAACCAATCTTTTAATCCTATTTAGGTTAATATGACCTAGGCGCAAACACCATAGGTAGGTTTCATCTTTTGATAATTTTACTCTTTTATGATTAGGTTCCGTTGATTCCCTGTCTAACAAGTTAGAGATATTTCCATGAAAATAGAATAAACCATTTTCCAATGTAACTTTGCAAATAATTTTGTCATTCTTACTAATAATAAAAGCTTTATTAAAAGTAACCGAATAACCAAATTTATTTAAACAAGAAAGTGAAATTAAATTCCTCTTGAAATGAGGTACATAACAAATGTCTATTAAATCTAAATGCCTATAAAAATCTAAATTGACTCTAATATCTCTCACTATACTAGTAGACCTAACGCACTATTGCCTAAAGGCAATTTGAATTCATTCTTATTCAGTCTTTTCCTTTCCCGGTAACCCCTTATGGTTAGGCCCAAGTTGCTTTTTCTTTTGTTGTTTCTTGACCTCCCTACGGGTTTTAACAGAAGCAACTTTATAAACTGTATGAATCTCTTAACCCTTACCTTATGTTGTATGTAAATTTTACCAAGCATACACGTCATCGACAGAAAGGAAAAAATAGCCAGGTGGGTGCTTAGATGGGCATCCGGGAAATATCCTACAAGGCATCATTAAAGAGGAGCAAGCCCGAGTAAGCATATACTGAATAAAGACCTACTCGGGATCAGTTAACAACACTCGGGACTGGTTAAAACAACGCTTCCACTCAGGCTCAAATGGCATTACTCGGGACCATCAGGTATTATTCTTACTCGGGAGTAAATACAACTCGAATAAGAACTTATCATACGGGTTAAGTCATTAAATACACGAAGATATCCGTCATGAAGGAATCCCAAATAATGGACCTTCAAGTTAGAAGAGTCCCCCAATCAGGAAACAACTTGATTTCTTTTCGAAGACTACATTCTTATAAGGAAACAAGTCAAATTGAACTACACTACTAGAAACCCACTCAATTTCCATAAGAGACTCCGAAACAGGAAAGAAGACAAATCAACCTCAAGCAAGTAACCAAATCACAATTAAATACAAATATCTTGTATTACTTGTACAAAGCAGATTAGGGTTCTATAAGCATATAAATAGACCTATAATCTGGTTCGAAAAGAGATAGGCAATATAGCATACAGTAATCACAAATAATACAGAGAGAAAAGGGAGATCGAGAGCTTGTAAAAACATCTTATTCTCTTAGTGAATTTTGGCTTGGTTGATCTTTCAACCACCCGTGGATGTTTCTCCGACCATCGGAGTTTTACCACGTAAAACTTGTCTTTGTTACTCTCTCTGCATCTCTTTCTCTTTGAATCAATAGCCAAAATCCAGTCCTTGTTTGCTTTTCTGGCATAATCCAGAAATCGACATCAACAATTGGTGCTAGAAGGAGGGCGCTTGAACCTCCGAACTTGTTAGAAAGCAATGGTTGGAAGCAGAAGTAGTTCAGGGAATTGCCAAAGATCACCAGGCGATTTCCATACTGGCAATACGTCATAAAATACTGCAGCAAACACAGAAAACCAACATGCGCACCTGGCAGGGATCCAGCAAGTTCCTCCAACCAGCATAGATCTTACGCTGCATTTCCAAGAGGCCCTGCATCAATTGGTGACAGACGCAGCAAAGGAAGGGATTGACCTACTAGCCGCAGGAGCGCATACTCCCAATCCTCCATCCGTGAGGCTCCGTTCAATGGTGGCAGGACCAGGAATAACTATGCCAGAAACCAAAAGGAACTCTTCCCCAATCAATTCAGTTGGACAGAAAACACTAGAGGAGGAGAATCACCAAAAGCTGGATCACAATCAAACAGTACGTGCCAGACATCGTAAATACGATCGGCGCAGAAGACAATCATCATCAGAAGACAGTGATCAACACCATCGTAAACGTCATCATAGAGTCACACGAGGGTTCCGGCATCAGAGTGAAGAATCTGAGGAAAGAATGACAGTCACCCAACGGTTCAACCGTCAAGGAAGCGCGGTAGGGGACAGAGATATTACAATCCAGAGCCTAACTCGAGAAGTAGAGAATAATAGGCGACAGATGGAGGCACTTGTCAGACGTTACGGTTGCAACAATCTATCCGTCGATGACTCTGATAGTTCATTTACCAGGGAAATTTTGCGGACCCCTTTCCCAGAAAGATTCAGGATGCCGCATGTGAAACAATTCAAAAAAGATACAGATCCAAAGGAGCACGTTAGACGCTATAAAAGTGCCATGGCTCAATATGCCCACAGTGACCCCCTATTGTGTCTCAACTTTCCACAAACACTGGGGACACAGGCTCAAGATGGTTCAGAAGACTACCCTCTGCAAGCATCGAAATTTTCAGCAAATTGAGCAGGAGCTTCTCAAGGCAATTCGGAGCAACGTTCACAGAAAGAAGTCGGTGGCCTACCTCTCTCAAATAAAACAGGGGAAGGACGAGTCATTAAAAAAATACTTGGGCCGGTTTGGCCAAGCAGTATTAGAGATTGGCAGCGCTAATGATGAAGCCATTATTGCTGCCTTCACCAATAACTTGCAGAATGACAATTATCCTTCGATTTGAGAAGAGCACAGCTGACAAGGTATGCCGACATGATGGATATGGCAGGAGGATACGCTCTGGCTGAGGAATAAGAGTTAGCTACAGGAGAAAGCTATATGCATGGAGGAAAGCCCGAAAAGAGGAATACCGAATCCAATGGGCAGAATCAAAAAGAAAAACAGAAAGGGAAAATCAAGAAGAAAAATAAGGATAGGGTAATGGTCTTAGCGCCGAACGATCCACAAAGAAATACCGCGGAAGATATACCAATTACACCCCTCTTCGGAAGAAACAAGAAGAAATTCTAGCCATCCCGGAAGAAAATAATATGGTGCAAGAACTGCGGTGACAATAACAGTTCGCACGGAGAGATACAACTAAGTATTGCAGGTTTCATAAAGAGACCGGGCATGAAACTTCAAAGTGTTTTCAGCTCAGAGATTACATAGAAACCCTTATTCGGGAAGGGCACCTGCGGGATGTAATCTTAAAAAAGATGAGAGATCAGAAGTCAAGAAAGCCAAGGCTGATCACAACCCTGGTCAAAACCGAAGATCCAGCCCCGAAGCCAATCAAGTAATACATACAATCTTTGGAGGACCTTCTACTAAGAGGAGCAACCGAGAACGGACTCAGGAAGTCCGAGAAGCAGTAGAAGCCAGGAATAACTTCGACGTGAATTCGGTTGAACCAGACCCGAAGAGGGTAAAGGAAGGATGGGACCCGATAGTCTTCACAGAGTCAGATTCCCATGGCGTCGATGTTCGATCTAATGACGCTTTGGTTATAAGTGCCCAGATTGGCCATAAGGAAGTCCGGAGAATTTTAATAGATAATGGAAGTTCAGCAGACATCTTAAGCTTGGCCGTAAACAACCAGCTAAGATTGGACTGAAAAGATTTACAGCATTTCCATACTCCATTAAGAGGATTTGGGGGAATAGAGGTCAGGTCACTCGGGACTGTCAAATTACCTGTGAAGATCAGAACGGCACCATGCCAGAGGACTGTCCTGCTCGACTTCGTGGTAGTTGATTTGGATAATTGGCCGTATAATGCGTTATTGGGTCGTCCATTCCTGAATAAAACAAGAGCCGTGACGGCCACTTATGCATTAATGATCAAGTTCCTAACAGAACAAGGGGTTGGGATAGTCAAGGGATCCCAAGAGATGGCCCGAAGAGCAAACCTGTCGGTATACAGAGACAAGCATGATGCCGAACAAGCGTGCACCATATTGCAGCCAAATGAGTGTGAAGAATCCTTATCATTCGAACTAGATCCAAGGGAGGGCTCGAATGAATACAAGACAGAAGTGGTCGAAATACTACTCGAAGAAGACAAACCGGACAGGAAAGTCAAGATCTGGGCCAACTTGGAAGAAAAAATCAAGCGAGAATTGACCAATTTGCTTAGAGAATACAAAGATGTATTCGCCTGGAGTCACGAAGATATGATCAGAATAGATGCCCGAATAATATCCCACAACCTCTCAGTTAGCCGGAATGCCAAACCGGTAGTATAAAAGAGAAGATCGTTCAATCCTAAAAGAAGTCAAGCAATCAAACAAGAGGTGGAAAAGCTACTAGCGACGGGATCAATCAGAGAAGTCAGCTACCCCTAGTGGGTCGCCAACGTAGTTCTCGTCCAGAAGAAAAATGGACAATGGAGGATGTGCGTAGATTTCACGGATCTAAACAAGGCATGTCCAAAGGACAGCTTCCCACTCTCAAGAATAGATCAGCTGGTGGATGCCACAGCAGGTCATGAACTGCTCAGCTTCATGGATGCTTACTCGGGATACAATCAGATCCGGATGAACAAAGCTGATGAAGAAAAAATAGCTTTCACAACGGATCAGGGTTTATATTGCTACACAGTAATGCCCTTCGGTTTAAAAAATGCATGAGCCACGTACCAAAGGTTGGTCAACAAGATCTTCACTCGGCAAATAGGAAGGAACATGGAAGTGTACATTGATGACATGTTGACTAAAAGCGTCTCAGCAGATGACCATGCCCGCGACCTCCGAGAGACATTTGATGTATTAAGAAGATATCAGATGAAATTAAACCCAAGCAAATGTTTATTCGGAGTCCACTCGGGAAGATTCTTGGGTTTTCAAGTCCATCAAAGAGGAATCGAAGTTAATCCAGAGAAGATCCAGGCTTTGCAACAAATGACTTCACCTAAAACATTGAAAGAGGTACAGCGCTTAACAGGGTGTTTAGCCTCCTTGGGAAGATTCATCTCAAAGGCTACAGACAGGTGCGCGCCTTTCTTCAAAGTAATCAAAAAAGGGAAAGGCCTGGAGTGGAATAAAGAGTGTGAGCAAGCATTCTTAAAAATAAAATAATACTTGGGGCAAGCTCCTATCCTCTCAAAACCACAAAAAGGGGAAATACTTCAACTGTATTTGTCAATAACCGAGCTTGCAGCAAGTTCAGTTCTAGTCAGGACAGACGATGGAGTGCAGAAACCAGTGTATTATACAAGCAAGGCACTCCTACCGGCCGAGACCATATACTCATAGGCAGAGAAGATAGCCTTAGCATTGGTTTCAGCAGCAAAATAGCTGAGACCATACTTTCAGGCTCATACTATCCAGGTTCTCACCAATTGCCCATTAAGACAAATGTTACAAAAACTAGAGATATCAAGAAAAACTTACTAAATGGGCAATCGAGTTGAGTGAATTCGATATTCATTATGTCCCCAGAACTTCCCTCAAAGGACAAGCGGTGGCAGACTTCATAGCGAGTTCACAGAACCGAACCTAGAAGTAAAAAGACTGTTGGATAAAAGTTTCCCATGGAAATTATATGTTGATGGTTCTTCAAACACTCATGGCAGCGGGGCAGGGATCGTAGTTCGCACCCCAGAAGAAGTTGATGTTGAATGTGCCATGAGATTTGAATTCAAAGCAATCAATAATCAAGCTGAATACGAGGCATTGTTAGCTGGACTCAGAGTCTGCATAGTTCTTTGGGCAGATGAAGTGGAGATATTCAGTGATTCACATGTAGTTGTCAACCAGGTTATGGATAAATACCAGGCTAAAGATGAAGAAATGGTTGCCTACCGTGACATCGCAAAACAGCTCCTCCAAAAATTTAAAGAATACAAGATCTCTCAGATCCCCAGAGAAGAAAATGAAAAGGCAGACGCTTTATCTAAATTAGCATCAGCAACAACCTCAATCAGACCAAAAACCATTCCAGTTGCACACCTCCTTAAACCGAGTACGGCTAAACTTAAGCATTTGGAAATTTTAGAAATCCGAACACCGTAAGATGGTTAGATGGTCTATCTGAGAAGGTTCCTGTAAGAAGGCATACTCCCGGAATATCCGGTATTAGCAAAGCGCATCAGGTATTGATCGACTAGGTATACCATGATCGGAGGAGAATTATACAGAAGGGGGTTTTCTCGAGCTCTCCAGAGATGTATACCGGAAGAAGATGCACATCAAGTACTTCAAGAGATCCACGGAGGAGTTTGCGGGAACCACACTGGGGATAGGAGTCTGGCTCAGAAGGTACTCTGGTAAGGCTATTATTGGCCTACACTTTTCTCAGATGCACAGTAATGGTCGGAAAGTTGCAATACCTGTCAAAGAATTGCCAACGATATACGACAACCCCCAGAAAAGCTCAGAAATCTCACTGCCCCGTGGCCATTTGCCATGTGGGGCCTAGACTTGATCAGGCCAATGCCAGCTGGAACAGGGGGTGGAGCGAAGCACGCCATAGTAGCTGTCGATTATTTCACAAAATGGGTCGAAACTGAAGCGTTGGTGCACATCACGGAAGCCAACACCAAAAATTTTGAAAAGAAAAACATACTTTACAGGTTTGGAATTCCGGACACTATAATCACCGACAATGGCACTCAGTTTGATAACCAAAGGTTCAGACAATTGTGCGAGAAGTATCATATTGATAACTACTATGCAACACCAGCTCATCCACAAACAAACGGGCAAGTAGAAGCAGTAAATAAAATTATCAAACACACTATCAAAGCAAAATTAGATGACAAAAAAGGAAGCCTGGTTGAAAAGCTTCCTGAAGTATAGTGGGCATATCGGACGACAGCAAGGACTTCAACAGGAGAAACTCCGTTCAGCCTAGCATTCGGAACAGAAGCTGTCATCCCCATAGAAACATCGTATGCATCCCCCCGGGTCAGGCTATACGATGAAGAACAAAATATTGATACACTGCTACAAAGTTTGGATGAGCTAGAAGAAAAAAGGAGAAAAGTCCCGAATAAGAAATACAACTTATCAACAAATAGTGGCTCGCCACTACAACTCTCGTGTTCGGATCAGGAAATTTCAGTTAGGAGACCTGGTGCTCAGGAAGGTGTCACTGAACACAAAGAATAGAGCCGCGGGATCCCTGGCTGACAAATGGGAAGGTCCATACAAGATCGAGGGGATAGCTGGCCATGGAGCTTATTGGATTGCTCGACCCAATGGAGGGGTGTTACCCCGACTGTGCAATGCCCAATATCTGAAGATTTTCTATCCTTAAAATATATATTCATATTAAATATTTTATTCTTTTTCTAGTCAGGACAGTATTAGTCAGAATAAATATTAAAACTGTAATATTAATCTTTGTTGATTTTTCGCAGTAATAAATAAAACTAGGAATTTCCAAAAGGAAAGCACCTAGCTCGAGATTTCCAAAAAGCATATGATAATAAGAACAAATGGAAGAAGAGCATGATAATAAGAACATGCAAATAGAATTCTTGGGACCATCAAATCCCGAAAGGGCGGAGAAGCTCGTAGGAGCATGCCAGCCGAGCAGGGTCAAAATGACTGTCGTAAAAAGGCAAACCCGATGCACCAGACTAGAAAAATGCTCGAGACGCTATCGGGAGAAATTCCGGTGAAATGCGTTGCTATGTTGAAGCAACTTTTTTAAAAAAGAGCTCAACGATTAGGTAAACCCTTGCGCATAAAAACTAGGGAGACGTCCTTGGTATTGCGTAAGGACTCGAACGTATAATCATGGTGAGCCTTGATATAACGTTCGCGTAGCAACCAGGTATGAAACATAAGTGCAAACTTTCCTGTTTCAAGATGACTCGGTTAATAATAAAGAAGCCAGTTTAATAAGATACTTGGCAATTGAAGTTATTCAGGTAACAACCGGTTTAATAAGATACTCGATTAAGTTACCCGATCACCAGAAGCCAGTTTAATAAGATACTTGGCAATTGAAGTTATTCGGGTAACAATCGGTTTATTAAGATACTCGGTTAAGTTACCCGACCACTAGCCAGTTTAATAAGATACTTGGCAATTGAAGTTATTCGGGTAACAACCGGTTTAATAAGATACTCGGTTAAGTTACCCGACCACCAGCCAGTTTAATAAGATACTTGGCAATTGAAGTTATTCGGATAACAAGCAGTTTAATAAGATACTCAGTTAAGTTATCCGACCACCTGCCAGTTTAATAAGATACTTGGCAATTGAAGTTATTCGGGTAACAACCGGTTTAATAAGATACTCGGTTAAGTTACCCGACCACCAGCCAGTTTAATAAGATACTTGGCAATTGAAGTTATTCGGATAACAACCGGTTTCATAAGATACTTGGTTAAGTTATCCGACCATCAGCCAGTTTAATACAACCTCCGGTAAAGAAAATAAAGTCTGAAACCATTCAACTCAGAAAATCGAATTCTATTACTCTTAAAAAGGATGGTTACAGTTCAAAGAAATGATTCTTTACACAAGTAAAAAATAAAGAATCAGAATCAGAATCTTCTACAAATCTACAAAATTAAGGTTGCAAGGATTTCGAGCCTTTGCCAATACTCGGGTCTGGCACCATCTCGTATTCACAAAGCAGGCTCTAATTAGACGGCCAAGTGAAATCATCAACAATATCATCCCTCCACTGGCTGTAATCTTTACCCCGGGTTGGCCCGACATCCAGGATTACACCATCGACAGACTCTTGACTTGCGTAAAAGGTCGAGAGAGAGTGCTCGGACGGAATCTCTAAATGCATAGGATGGGGCTCCTTGCCTTAACTACGGCAGTAGGCTCTCCATTCCTTCATTTGAATCCAAAGAGATTCCAAGGACCGGTCCACATGGTGTTTGATTGACAGCTCCCAGTTAGCACGGGCCTTCTCGGTTGCCCTACTCTTTACTTTGAAGAATTTGTTGGCCGAAACTAGCCCACGTTGAAATTCCCGAAGAAGTAGGGCATCATAAGCAGGGGATCTTTTAAAACGATCCACCCCTTGGACTTTCAGCTCCAACCTGGCCTCTCGGGAAAGGGATTCAACTGTCAACACTTAACGCTCCAAATCTTCGATTTTTTAGACATACTCCGACTTCGCCTGCTCCGCCTCCAGTTCGGCCTTGATCATAGACTCTTCAGTAGAAAAAAGAAGGTTTTGAAGCGATGCAGCCTTCTTCTCTGCCAAAGATGCCTTGTCTTCAGCTTCAACCTGCTTTGCCAGGCAATTGTCGGTAAATATCTAGATAGAACCGACCTCTTGCTTGTAAGCCTACTCAGCTCGAGCACGACCCTCCTCACTCGCCTTCAGCTGAGCCTCCAGACGCTTTATCCGATCAGCCTGACATTGCTGCTTCTGAACAAGATCAGCAAATTCGGCCACCATCTGCAAAAGAATATACATAGAAATCCAACAAAGGCAAAATAGTAAAGGAGTCAGAATTAGCTAAACTTACATAAGATGCGCAGTTGAAAACGTTTTGGAGATGTTCGGGCAGTGAACCACCTCTAAAACCGCTCCAGCGGTCGACCCCAATATAAGCCCGACCAGAGGACATCTCCTAAAGCATATCTTTTGGAGAAAGGGATAAGGGAACCCCCGAGGGTTGAGTTCCCAGATTTCCAGTCTCGGGGACAGGAGAATCTCTATTTGGCTCTAGGGATGGAGAGGGAACCCCCGAAGGTTCAGCCCCCATATCTCCAACCTCGGGGGTAAAAGAGGCCCTACTCGGATCTAAAGTGACTGCATCTGCCGATACTCCAGCACCTACACTCGGGGCAATCTCATTCGTAACATCTTCATCGCTGGATTCAATGAATGTGACTACCCGAGAAACTTTGAGAGGATGAGAAGGCAAACTAACTGCCTTTCGCTTCTCACTCCGAGAATGGTGGAAGAGATCAACAGCAGGATCTTCCAGCAAATCATCCCGAAAAGACTCAAAAAGCTCAACAATGACAGGTATTTGATCCGTCAAAACGTTACCACTATCGCCAGCTTCAGACAGTCCAACAGGCTCTCCACTTGGACTCTCACACTGCCTCTCCCTATATTTAGGCAGTTGTGTCACAGTCAGCTCACCTTGACCACTTGAACCAGCGAGATCCTAAGCAGAAGGCTGAGCAATCCGATCAACGCACTCAGGAATTTACTCAGCAGTATCAATTTCCTTATCAAGCTTGGGTGGAGCAATACCCTCATCGCCCTGACGGAAAGCCTCCTTCCTACTCGCTTGAAGAATCACCTTCACCTGACGAGCCTGAAGATCGCAGACAACGACCGTATCGAACACTAAAAAAAATAAAAAAAAAAGTTAGAAAAGGAAATGGAAAAATGGAGAAACATAACATAAAGGGTGCTGGGTTACTTACAACGCCTGCGATGGCCCGAAACCTGTCTAAAAAAGCCGAGCTTGATCAAGTCATCCTCTTTGAAAAGATAGCTCTTGCTTCTCTTTTCCAGAGTACCGATAGCTACCTGGGTCAGCCTCTTCAGCTCTGAATCGTTATAATCAATTGTTTTCTTTATCCACGCTTTGGGGGAACAGAAGAAGCGGGGAACATTCAACACCATTCGAGAATCCCCAAATCGAACAGTGACATCGAGCCCGAGAGCCCGGCTAGCAAAAAACCAACTGTTCTTCCAGAACTTGTTGGATGTGGGGAATCCCCATATAAAGCCCTTCTTTTTCGGGTCATCGGAAGCCTCGACCCCCCGATTCACCTTCACTTCTTTAAGGACCCAACCGTCCAAAGGAGTAGACGTACGAAAATAGGTCCCCGTTTTACTAACCTGTCTCAGCGTAAAGAAATGTCTGATTTCATTCGGGGAAAGCGGCAAAAGGTTCATTCGGCTGAACATGTGCCACATGCACATCAAGACTTTATAACTATTTGGGGCCAACTGAGCAGAGGCTATCCCTGCTTCAGCTAAAAACCGGGCAATAAAAGGCTGAAATGGAAATGTGACGCCGCAGCAAAGCATCGATCCGTAAATCGCGATCATCCCCTCAAGAGGATTCCATATGGCTCTATTCCCCGCAATAACTAAAATGGCTGAGTCGGGCAAATCGAATCGGGAGCGGTATTTTTCTATCTCAGCTGGCCCGACCACGTTCGGTTCAATATCAAAGCCACTCGGACGAGTGTCAGAAAACGAAAGGCGAGACGCCCTGTGTACATCAGCGTCGCCCTCATTAACAATTTGTTCCCCAGTCTGAACGCTGCTCGAGCCATGCTTGTATACCTTGCTTGTGCTTTGATGTTTACCCATCCTTCGAGAAGATACCCTGTGATCAGAAATATCAGAATCAGAACTAGATGGAGAACTCGATACGGGGCTGAAAGTGACGTCAGGGTAAAGCCCAGAAACATCAACCTCTAAAAATGGAGGTTCATCTATTGGGATATCCCCCAGTAATCGTTTAATGCAAGATACTACTGGAAATCCCCACACTCTAATGCATCAAAAGCAATTTTAAAGAGACGATGACGGGAAGATGGACCCATTAAAACTAACCTTGAATTGAGACTGATGCAAGATCTTCAAAGCGGAGAATCGCGAACTTCTGGATGAAGAAATCTGAGTTTAAAGAGATTTTTGCTGGATTTTTAAGAATAAACCAACAGTCTCTCAACGAAGAATTTAAAGGCAAGACGGCACGAAACCCTAGGATTTCAAAGCGGGAAAAAGTTTAATGACGAAACCAGATGGCGTGGGCGGCGTTTAGGGAAATGCAAAAGTCATTTCTCATAAATAATGTTGAAAAACGAAGAGACAAGGGACACGTGTCAAGACAAGAAGTAGCCCTCAACCGTCAAAACTTTGAAACGTCGCTATCATTTAAGATCTTGCATGACAAAGCGAATCGAAATTACAGAGTCACCATTAAAATACATCGTTATGGTAAGACGGTTTTTCTGACGAAAGAAAATCAAAATGATTAAAATATTCTTGCCAGAAATAAAATCTTCTCGGCAAAAATATTTTAAGGGGGTATTGTTGTATGTAAATTTTACCAAGCATACATGTCATTGACAGGAATGAAAAAATAGCCAGGTGAATGCTTTGATGGGCATCCGGGAAATATCCTACAAGGCATCATTAAAGAGGAGCAAGTCCGAGTAAGCATATACTGAATAAAGACCTACTCGGGATCAGTTAACAACACTCGAGACTGGTTAAAACAATGCTTCCACTCGGGCTCAAACGGCACTTCTCGGGACCATCAGGTATTATTCTTACTCGGGAGTAAATACAACTCGAATAAGAACTTATCATACGGGTTAAGTCATTAAATACGCGAAGATATCCGTCATGAAGGAATACCAAATAATGGACCTTCAAGTTATAAGAGTCCCCCAATCAGGAAACAACTTGATTTCTTTTCGAAGACTACATTCTTATAAGGAAACAAGTCAAATTGAACTACACTACTAGAATCCCACTCAATTTCCATAAGAGACTCCGAAACAGGAAAGAAGACAAATCAACCTCAAGCAAGTAACCAAATCACAATTAAATACAAATATCTTGTATTACTTGTACAAAACAGATTAGGGTTCTATAAGCATATAAATAGACCCATAATCTGGTTCGAAAAGAGATAGGCAATATAGCATACAGTAATCACAAATAATACAGAGAGAAAAAGGGAGATTGAGAGCTTGTAAAAACATCTTATTCTCTTAGTGGATTTTGGCTTGGTTGATCTTTCAACCACCCGTGGATGTTTCTCCTACCATCGGAGTTTTACCACGTAAAACTTGTCTTTGTTACTCTCTCTGCATCTCTTTCTCTTTGAATCAATAGCTAAAATCCAGTCCTTATTGGCTTTTCTGACATAATCCAGAAATCGACGTCAACACCTTACACAAGGATTTTCTTGATGCTTTGATCATCATGCATCAGGCCTTGCAAGATGTTTTCCTTATTGTTCAAGGTGTTGTCCAACTTGAACTGATCAAAGGAATTTGATAGTGAGTTGACAATCTTGTCAATTTTCATCTCACCATTCAGTTCAACGATGTTGAGATGTTCTATGACTTTCATCATGTGATCTTTCACAGTCTGTCCAGGTTTCATCCTAAGATTCATGAAAGCAGTCACTGCCTCTCTCTAAGTCGTCCTAGACTTCATAGCTAATATCTCTTATAGAGACATCATTATATCGGTAGCAGTCTCCATTCCTTCATGTTGATGTTGCAACACATCGGAGATGATGGCCATAATGTAATGTACATTTAACCATCTCATCTGAAGACTTCCACTACTGATACTAATCTCTTTGCTCTTGAGTAGATTCATTAGTTTGGTGGTTTAGGAATAGAAAGAATGAACTTATGGTTTTTCAACTTACAACAACAACACAATTTTCCTTTTTCCATGTGACATAATTACCATCAGTTAAAGTATTATTTTTTAGGATTTAGGGATGGGGTCATGATTTCTTTATATTAACAAAAAATATATTAGTAAACAATTATGATAAAACATTTTTGAATATTTATCTTGAATTAAATTAAATAATTCAATCGTAAAAATTCAAAGGTGATCCAACACCCATAAATGGCACGCCTCCTTTGGGAGTTCGCAATATTTACTAGTTAGACTAGGTCTCACCTAATTGTTAACATAAAAACCAACGTTTTCAATTTTAGTCTTGCAATTTTTATTAACAAGAACTCTTGGAAGGATATTAATAAAATTACATTTAGTGTGTTACTAAGTTATCAACCTTCAATATAATCCCTCATGAATATCCCTCATTTGGGAGTAGATATCGTTTGGGCTAATTGTCTATTCTATCCTTGTAAGGAAGTGTCTTGCTAAATTCCATTCATGAATACCTCTTGGGAGGTTATTACACGAAACATAAAGCTCAACTAAACTTGGAGGTCGTAGGTGTTCCAAAACACCTTCTCCCACTCAATTTTGTAAGGCGTGTAATCTAATTCCAAAGAATGATTTACCAAGTTATCTGGATGCCAATTTAGATACTTAAACCATTCAATGCATGTTAATACCAAAAGAGATACATAAGTGACACTCCTATTCTATATGACGTGTTATAAATAAAAATTTTCCATTTTAATAACAAGAATCTTAACCTTAGATTTATTGATGTATAAAAAAAGTATCGTACCCTTTTTTTCGTAAAGATTAAACTAGCGTCGAATTGAATCCGCAAGATCTTCCAATCCAACCACGAACGTGAATCACCTGGATTGTGGGCTCCCTTTCTTTAAATTGTATACCTAAGGATGGAAACAAACAAAATCTTCTTTTTTGTTAGTCACAATCCTCCAAGAGAAAAACCAAGAACGTCCGGTCACTTTGAAATTATTAATCAGTTAGATTGAAACTCACGTGAACCTTGATTCGATGTTATACACAAAACCCTTTTGATGCAAAGGATACTAGTGTACTATCGATAACAAAAATGTATCCCATGTGAAATAATTAAACTATAAATGCTATAAGATTTGTTAAACTAGAAATCACTTTATTCATATGAAAAGATTGTTAGTTACAATATTACACTCTTGCTATCGAGCATAATACTAACAATCTCCCACTTGCTCTATAGCAAATGTGTCATATCTCTCATCCCCATGTTCTCTAGATGCCCATCGAAACTCTTTTGAGGAAGAGCCTTTGTAAAGGGATCCACAAGATTTTCTGCTGACGCGATCTTGGTAATCATCAAGTCACCCCTATGCACAATTTCCATTAAAAGGTGATACTCTCTTTCAATGTGTTTCCCTCTCTTATGAATTCTTCGTTCTCTCGAATTAGCCACTGCCCCACTATTGTCACAATATATAGTGATCTGCTTATTCGCATCAGGAACCACTTCCAAGTCAATCAAGAATTGGCGGAGCCAGACAACCTCTTTAGCAGGCTTGCATGCGGCAACATACTCAGCTTCTATGGTGGAATCAGCAATACAAGATTGATTGATACTCCTCCATATGACTGCCCCTCCTCCAATAGTAAACACAGATCCTGATGTCGATATCCCTGAGTCAGAATCTGACTGAAAATCAGAATTTGTATACCAACAGGAATTAAATCCTTTCCAGAGTATACAAGCATATAATCTCTCGTTCTCCTAAGACACTTGAAAATATGCTTGACTGCCGTCCAGTGATCAGGACCAAGTTTTGATTGAAACCTGCTAACTATGTCTACAACAAAATAACTTGCTTCTCCTAAGTCCTTCATATCAAATTGTTGTGCTAGCCATTCTTTTATTGATGTCAATCCACTTACATCGTTTTTGATGAGTAGTATATCATCAACGTAAAGAACTAGGAAAACCAACTTATCGCCTTTAATCCATTTGTATACACAAGGTTCATCAAGGTTTTGAATAAATTCAAAACCTTTAACAGCTTGATTGAACCTAATGTTTCAGGATCTAGATGCTTGCTTCAATCCATATATGGATCTTTGCAACTTGCATGCCCTTTCCTCTGGGCCCTTTTCAATGAATCCTTCTGGTTGCATCATGTAGATGCTTTCATCAAGACTTCCATTAAGGAAAGCTGTCTTGACTTCCATTTACCAAATCTCTAGGTCTAGAGATGCTAATATCCTAATGGATTTAAGCATGGCCATAGGAGAGAAGGTTTCTTCATAATTGATACCTTCCTTCTGTGTATAACCTTTAGCTACCAGTCTAGCCTTAAAGATTTCCAACTTTCCATCCATTCCACTTTCCCTCTTGTATACCCACTTGCACCCGATGGGTTTTATCCCTTTAGGCAAGTCTACAAGAGACCAGACTTTGTTTTTGAACATAGATTCGATTTCGGATTGCATTGCCTTTTGCCAATGGTGACAATCAACATCTTCCATTGCTTCCTTGTATGTATAGGGATTATTATCGTCCGGAAGATTCTCTATAGATTCTCCTATACCGATGTATCTCTCGGGTTGCCTAACAACCCTTCCACTATGACGAGGTATGGTAGATTGTTGATCTTGTGTTTGTACGGAATTTATAATTGGGCTTTGTTGCTTAACCTCTTGTGGAATTGTATCGCCAAAAAGTTCATTTAGGATAATTCTACTTTTAGGCTCAAAATTATTCATAAAGTCCTCTTCTAGAAATTTGGCATTTATCGAAAAAAATACTTTAAGATCTGAAGGACTAAAAAAAAAATCCTTTTGTTCCTTTTGGATACCCTACAAATATGCATGCTTTTGAACAGGACTCCATCTTATCTGTCTTTCCTTTTAACACTTGCGCCCTTAACTGTTGTAAACTAGGCTTTCGCCCAGTCCACAACTCATGCGGTGTTTTAGGAACAGACTTAGATGATACATCGTTTAGAATATACTTGGCAACTTGTAAATCATATCCCCAAAAAGAACTAGGGAGCGTTGAATAACTCAACATAAACCTAACCATATCCAAAAGAGTTCTATTTCTCCATTCTGCCACCCCATTTTGTTGAGGTGTGCCTAGTGCAGAAAACTTAGAAATTATTCCATTATCAATAAGATATTGCTGAAACTCACCAGATAGATATTCTCCACCATGATCGGATCTAAAGATTTTTTTGCGTTTCTCAAGCTGATTTTCTACTTCAGCTTTAAATGCTTTGAACATATCAAAAGCATCTGACTTATGTCTCATGAGATACACATAGCCAAATCTTGAGTGATCATCCGTGAAAATGATGAAGTACTCATATCCACCTCTTGCTTGAATGCTCATAGGTCCACATACATCAGTGTGTATCAATCCTAAACATTCAATGGCCCTTGCGCCTTTGGTCGTAAATGACCTTTTGGTCATTTTACCTTCCAAACAAGGTTCATAATTTGGTAGATCATCAACCTTTAAGTCACTTAGAGGTCCTTCACATACCAATCTTTTAATCCTATTAAGGTTTATATGACCTAGGTGCAAATGCCATAGGTAGGTTTCATCTTTTGATAATTTTACTCTTTTATGATTAGGTTCGGTTGATTCCGTATCTAACAAGTGAGAGATATTTCCATGCAAATAGAATAAACCATTTTCCAATGTACCCTTGCAAATAATTTTGTCATTCTTACTAATAATAAAGGTTTTATTAAAAGTAATCGAATAACCAAATTTATTTAAACAAGAAACCGAAATTAAATTCCTCTTGAATTGAGGTACATAGTAAACGTCTATTAAATCTAAATGCCTATAAGAATCTAAACTAATTCTAATATCTCCCACTAAACTAGCAGACACTAAAGCTCCATTGCCTAAACACAATTTGAATTCGTTCTTATTAAGCCTTCTCCTTTCTTTGAACCTCTGTAAGGAAAAACAAACATGATTAGTGGCTCCGGAGTCTATGATCCAAGAATCCATAGAACCCGCCAAAAAACATGTTTCAAGATAATTAATATTACCTTCTTCCTTTCGAGACTTTGGGCAATTTATTTTCCAATGTCCCTTTTCACCACAAAGGAAACACTTTCCTTTGATCTTGGTTACTTTCTTTGTCTCTTTCTTTATAGGTCCTAGTTGCTTTTTCTTCTGTTGTTTCTTGACCTTCTTACGAGTCTTAACAGTAGCAACTTTACCAACGGTATGAATCTCTTGACCCTTGCCTTTCACAAGGATCTTTTCCGCGCTTTTAACATCTTGCATTAGGCCTTGCAAGGTGTATTCCTTATTATTCAAGGTGTAGTCCAACTTGAATTGATCAAAGGAATCCGACAGTGAGTTGACAATAATGTCAATTTTGGTCTCAGCACCATGCACTTCAGCAATGTTGAGATGTGCTATGACTTTCATCATGTGATCTTTCACAGCCTGTTCGGGTTTCATCCTAAGATTCATAAAAGAAGTCACTGCCTCTCTCTTAGTTTTCCTAGACCTCATAGCAAACATCTTCTCTAGAGACATCATTATATCGACAGTAGTCTCCATTCCTTCATGTTGTTGTTGCAACACGTCGGATATGGTGGCAATAATGTAACATTTAGCCATCTCATCAGAAGACTCCCATTGCTAATACTCATCTCTTTGCTCCTGAGTAGATTCATTAGTAGGAGTAGGTGGTTTAGGAGTGCACAGAACAAATTTATGCTTTTCGGATTGCAATAGTAGCCCAATTTTCCTTTTCCATGTGATATAATTATCACCAGTTAAAGTATTGTCATTAAGGATGTTGATTAGGGATGGGGTCATGATTTCTTTTTAATAACAAAAATTATATAAGTAAATAATCATGATTAAGCACTTTTAAATATTTATCTTGAATTAAATAAATTAATTCAATCGTAAAAATTCAACGGTGATCCAACACTCATAAATGTCACGCCTCCTTTGGGAGTTCGCAATATTTACTAGTTGGACTAGGTCCTACCTAACTGTTAACATAACAACCAACGTTTTCAATTTTAGCCTTGTGATTTTATTAACAAGAACTCTTGGGAGGATATTAATAAACTCACATTGAGAGTGTTACCAAGTTATCGACCTTCAATAGAATCCCTCACGAATATCCCTCCTTTGGGAGTAGATATCATTTGAGCTAATTGTCCAGTCTATCCATGTAAGGCAGTATCTTGCTAAATTCCATTCATGAATACCTCTTGGGAGATTATTCACGAAAAATAAAGCTCAACTAAACTTGGAGGTCGTAGGTGTTCCAAAACACCTTCTCCCACTCAATTGTTTAAGGCGTGTGATCGAATTCCAAAGAATGATTTACCAAGTTATCTAGATGTCAATTTAGATACTTAAACCATTCAATGCATGTTCATACCAAAAGAGATATATGAGTGGCACTTCTATTCTATATGACATGTTATCAAACAATGACAAACATTGCAATATTTACAAAAATATAAATAGCTACAATTTTGGTCCATCCTAGAAAAACAAGTAAATTACATATATCTTGGAATACAAGAACTCCTTTCTTGGCGAAAAAGTCTTCACATGACCTTTATCGTTCGGACTCCCTTGGCTACCTTCCATGGGCGTGCGCCTCACCCTTACCCATGAGCGTACGCATGCCACAGGCCCATAATGGGCTGCCATGCACAGCCCATGGCTACCAAAGGGGCTGTCGTGTGCAGCCCATGCCACAACAAACGTGGTTGCGTGCTCTTCGCATGCACGTTCGTTGTTACGGCTAGCACGGTCCTAAACTTGTTCCGGTTACACCTAATTTTTCAAACCTTCGAGTCTTCGAAACTTGAATGTATTACAGAAGAATTTACATAACAAAATACTGCAGTTTTTTTATTATTATTACAACAACAACAACAACAACAAAAAACTTAGCAACGACCAAGAAGGAAATTATGGCGATAATAGACCACCCTTCTTGTTACAATCCCAAAACAAAAATACATTGAAATTCTAGGACCAAAATTGAGCAATAACAAACCACATATAAAACATATATATATACATACATTCCAATGTAAATATATATGTGAATACCTAGAGTGTCATCTCTTTCTAAAACATGCATATATACAACAAAAAGAAAAAGATTCACGTACATACATCAATTAATCAGGGGTACAACCAGGCTCTGATACCAATTGTAGGGAAAACAACAGTTCAAAAAATGCAACGGAAGCGTGATAAAAACGAAATTAGGTTTTGCGTATAAATAAAAAAATTTCCCTTTAATCTAACGAGAGCCTTAACCCTGGATTAATTGATGTATATAAAAGTATAGTACCTTTTTCACGTGACGATTGAACAAGCGCCGAATTGATTCTGTAAGATCTTCTAATCCAATCACGAACGTGATTCACCTAGGAGTGTGGACTCCCTTTCTTTAAATTGTATTCCTGAGGATGGAGACATAGCAAATATCTTTTCTTTGTTAGTTACAAATATCCTCCAAGAGAAAAATCCAAAAACGTCTGGTCACTTGTGAATTATCAATCAATTTGATTGAAACTCGCATGAACCTTGATTCGATGTTGTACACAAAACCCTTTTGATGTAAAGGATACTAGTGTACTATCGAAAACAAAAACGTTCCCTTTTTTTCTCTACTTGGCCGAATTCACACACTATTGTTTAGAGATGATCGAATTTTGTCTAGAGTAAAATCAGAATTTTCTCCCTCAAAATTCCTATGATGGCCGAAATTTTCTCTTAGAAAAATAAGCTTGGCCGAATTCACCTCTAAAAGCCTTAGGGCTGGCCGAATTCTTCATGCTCATATATATAGTATCATAAATCCTTTCCTACGAAGGATTCACTTGGTTGGCAAGAATCCTTTCCTTAGGTGGATTTATTTGGTAGTTAGAATCCTTATCTAAAAGGAAATCTATCATATCCCATATTGAACATGTGATGATCGAATTTCCCCTCTTTGATGTAGATTAGGAGAGTTTATCTTTTCCTAAGAAGGATTACTTGATTGACAAGAATCCTATCCTTAGGTAGATTAACTTGGTGGTTATGAATCCTTTTCAAATAAGAATTCTACCACTAAGTAGTTTTACTTGGTGACCAAGAATGCTTTTCCAAAAGAATTCTTTCCTACACTAAGACTCCCAATCCAACTTTATTAATAGTGTATTTTTAACCGTATTAAAGACTTCCTAATTTGATTAGATAAATAACTCCTTTTATTTATCTACTTATCAAATATAGTCTTTAACATTAATTATACTACCAACAATAGTATAATTTTAGGAGACCATCTCCTACTAGGAAAAGATTTTGACTTTTAATAAAATAATTAATTAATCAACAAATTAATTGATTCCCATTTAATTAAATAATAAAAATATATATATATATATATATATATATATATTAAAGCTATTATTAATATCCTTTGCCGCCCATACCTAAATATAAAGGCCATATATTATTTTTCTTATTTTATTTAAATCCATTAGACCTTAAGAAAAGGTCCACACGTAAACTAGACCTATTCTTACAAAAAGAAACAAGTTCACATGCCTTAATACAATTCTAGATGGACCCCTAAATTGGTCCAGTAGAATATATCAAGTGATCCATGCAAGTTCATGTGGATTGGGGATCTTGACGGGCTATCTAAATTAAAGCTCCAATAGACACAACCGAATCACAATCAACAAATGATTCACTTAGGTCCAATCTATTTAATTTTAGTTCATTCCACTAAAGAACTAAAATTGAACTCTTAAATAAAGATGGAATAAGTTGATGTTACTCATTCGTACCCTAGACAACCTTATTGGACAAAATGTATCCTCGTGAAGAATACCAGTAATCGCCAAGAGCTCATAGACCGCATATAGCTCTCCAAGTTACCATATTTACTCATATGACCACATTTTGAACTTGGATATTTTGACTTTTCCAGAAGCCAAGTTTCAATAGACACTATTGTAAACTTAACGTTAACAATTAATATCCAATACCTCAAAACATCAATATGATGGTATTCTACTCTCATTCAATAAATGGAGCCACGATGTCCATATCTATAAATGAAGTCATCTATCGATTAATAAATGAATACCACCAAACTATCGAGTATAGACTATGCTATATAATCGTACTCATTGATAGCTCAAATGATAACACTTGCAACCATAATTTCATCATTTATCTCAGGATTGAGATAGACTCTCTGATTGTCTTCAAATGAAAACTTTTATCCATTGATGGTTCTAGATAAAGTATTTCATTTTGATCATATTCAATGCACCCAGTGCACTAGATTCTTTTCCCCAAAGACACCACACTTTGATGATTTTAGACTCATCATAACACATTTGATCCCACTCAAATGCTAGCAAAAGAATCTACAACTTTGACAAGATAAAGACGCCCAACCTTCTATCTTAAGTTGTGAATATTATTCAAGTCTAACTAGAGAATTGTGTCTACCTCATACATATCTAGATGTATGAACAATTCTTCATTTCTCAGTCTTTTGACCTTATGATTATTTACTTTTGACAATTATAATAATTAAACTATAAATGCTATAAGATTTGTTAAACTAGAAATCACTTTATTCATATGAAAAGATTGTTAATTACAATATTACATTCTTGCTATCGAGCATAATACTAACATTTTCATGGAGTCCCTTTCAGAAACATGCATATTTGTAGGGTATCCAAAAGGAACCAAATGATATTGTTTCTATAGTCGTTCAGATATTAAAGTATTTGTTTCGGCAAATGCTAAATTTTTTGAAGAGGACTATATGAATAATTTTGTGCATAAAAGTAGAATTGTCCTGAATGAGCTTTCAGGAGATACAGTTTCACAAGAGGTTTTATAACCTAACCTAATTGTAAGTTCCGAACCAACACAAGATCAACAATCTACCATACCTCATCGTAGTGGGAAGTTTAGTAGACAACCCGATAGATACATCGGTTTAGGAGAATATATAGAGAATCTTCCGGAGGATGATGATTCCTATACGTACAAGGAAGCAATAGAAAATATTGATTGTCGCCATTGGAAAAAGGCAATGCAATCAAAAATTGAATCTATGTTCAAAAAAATGCTTGGTCTCTTGTAAACTTGCCTAAAGGGTTAAAACCCATCAGGTGTAAGTGGGTATACTAGAGGAAAAGAGGAATGGATGGAAAGGTGGAAACCTTTAAAGTTATATTGGTAGTTAAAGGTTACACGTAGAAGGAATGTATCAATTATGAGGAAACCTTCTCTCCTGTGGCCATGCTTAAATCCATTAGGATACTCTTATCCATTGTGGCATCTCTAGACCTAGAGATTTAGGAAATGGACGCCAAGACAGCTTTCCTTAATGGAAGTCTTGACGAAAGCATCTATATGATACAACCAGACAGATTCCATGAAAAAGGTCAAGAGGAAAGGGTATGCAAGTTGTAAGGATCCATATATGGATTGAAGCAAGCAACGAGATCCTAGAACACAAGGTTCGATCAAACCATGAAAAGTTTTGAATTTATTCAAAACCTTGTCGAACCCTGTGTATACAAAATGATTAAAGGTGACGAGTTGGTTTTCCTAGTTCTTTACGTTGATGATATACTACTCACGGAAATGATGTAGGTGTATTGACATGAGTAAAAGAATGGTTGGTAAAACAATTTGATATGAAGGGCTTAGGAGAAACAAGTTATATTCTTGGTATCCAAGTCATAAGGGATAGAAAGAATAGAACAATTACCTTATCCCAAGCTTCATACATAGATACAATCTTGTCTAGGTTTTCCATGCAAGATTCCAAGAAAGGTATGTTACCTTTCAAACATGGAATCAAACTTTCTAAGGAACAAGTTCTTAAGAATGAGCATAAAGAGCAATTTATAAGTAGGGTTCCATATGCCTCAGCAATTAGGAGTCTCATGTATGCAATGCTCTGCACTAGACCAGGTATTTGTTTTGCTGTTGGCATAGTTAGCAGGTTTCAATCGAAACCTAGTCCAGATCACTGGACGACAGACAAGCATATTTTCAAGTATCTTAGGAGAATGAGAGGTTATATGCTTGTATACTCCATAGGGGATTTAAATCCCATTGGGTATACAGATTTTGATTTCTAATCGAATTCTGACTTCAAAATATCAATATCAGGATTTGTGTTTACACATAGAGAGGGGCAGTCATATCGAGGAGTATCAAGCAATCTTGTATTGTTGATTCCACCATGGAAGATAAGTATGTTGCCACATGAGAGGCTCCGCCAAATCTTGATTGGCTTGGAAGTGGTTCCTGATATGAATAAGCAGATCACTATCTATTGTGACAATAGTGGAGCAGTGGCTAATTCGAGAGAACCAAGAAGTCATAAGAAAGGGAAACAAATTGAAAGAAAGTATCACCTTTTAAGGGAAATTGTCTATAGGGGAGACGTGACGATAACCAAGTTGGCGTCAGCAGAAAATCTTGTTGATCCCTTCACAAAGGCTCTTCCACAAAAAGGTTTTAATGGGCACCTGGAGAATATGGGGATAAGAGATATGACACATTAGCTATAGAGCAAGTGGGAGATTGTTGGAATTATGCTCGATAGCAAGACTGTAATAATGTATTTGACAATCTTATCATATTAATAAAGTTTTTTCCAGTTTAATAAAACTTATAGTATTTATAGTTTAATTATTATAATTATCAAAAGACTATGAGAAAAGAAGAATTATCCATACATCTAGATTTGTATGAGGTAGACACAATTATGTAGTTAGTCTTGAATACTATTCACAACTTAAGATAAAGGTTGGGCGCCTTTATCTGGTCAAAGTTGTAGATTCTTTTGCTAGCATTTGAGTGGGATCAAATGTGTTATGATGAGTCTAAAATCATATAAATGTGGTGTCTTTGGGCAAAAGAATCTAGTGCACTAGGTACACTGAATAGGATCACAATGAAATACTTTATCTAGAACCGTCAACAGATAAAAGTTTTCATTTGAAGATAATCGGAGAGTCTATCTCAATCTTGAGATAAATGATGGACTTATGGTTGTAAGTGTTATCATTTGATCTATCAATAAGTAGGATTATATGGCATAGTCTAACCTTGATAGTTTGGTGGTATATATTTGTTAATTGATAAAGGACTTCGTTTATAGATATGGACATCGTGGCTCCATTTATTACATGAGAGTAGAATATCATCATATGGATGTTTTGAGGTATTGGATATTAAATCTTAACGTTAAGTTTTCAATAGCATCTATTGAAATATGGCTTCTGGACAATTAAAAATATCCAAGTTCAAACGGTGGTCATTTGAGTAAATATGGTAACTATGAGAGCTATATGAGGTCTATAAACTCTTGGCGATTACTGGTATTCTTCACGAGGATACACTATCTCCATTCAGATTGTCTAGGGTATGAATGAGCAATATTAATTTATTCTATCTTTATTTAAGAGTTCAATTTTAGTTCTTTAGTGAAATGAACTAAAATTAATAGATCGGACCTAAGTAAATCATTTGTTGACTGTGATTAGGTTATGTCTATTGGAGCTTAAATTTAGATAGCCCGACAAGTTCCCCAATCCACACAAACTTGCGTGGATCGCTTGATATATTCTACCGGACCAATTTATGGGTCCATCTAGAATTGTATTAAGGCATGTGGACTAGTTTCTTTTAGTAAGAATGGATCTTGTTCACTTTCGCACTTTTTATTTTAGTCCAATGGATTTACTAAAATAGGAAAAACAATATTCGGCCCATATATATTGGCTTGGACGGCTAAGGCTATATATAATAGCCAATTATATTATTTTTAATTTTATTATTTAATTAAATAGAAATTAATTAATTCGATAATTAATTAATTAATTAATTAAAAGTCAATAACTTTTTCCTAGTATGAGAAGGTTTCCTAGAGTCATATTATTATTGGTAATATGATAAGTATCAAACACTATATCCGATAAGTGGATAAAAATTAGAAATTTATTTATCTAGTCAAATTATGAAGTATTTGATTTCCATTAGGACTCTTATTGAAAATTGGTCAAATTAGGAAGTTTTTTATTTAGTCACAATTCAATTAATAATCAATAATTTGCTATTGAATGATTACACTATTTGAGTTGGATTAGGAGTCTTTGTGTGTAAAAGAAATCCTATTTTTAAGAGGATTGAATCCAAATTTTGATAGGAGTCTTGGTGAAGTAGAAATCCTCTTTCTAGGAGGATTTTTGGCCACCTATATATACTCCTATATAGAATTTCGACCAAGACCTAATTTTTGGTGTGAGAATTTTGTTTTTATTTGTGTATTTTAATAGTTATTAAAAAAAAACTTTGTCCAACTCATAAATATTGTGTACTGAATTCGGCCAAGGAGAAGAGAAAAGAGGAACGTTTTGTTTTCGATAGTGCACTAGTATCATTTACATCAAAAGGTTTTGTGTATAACATTGAATCAAGGTTCACACGAGTTTCAATCAAATAGATTGATAATTCACAAGTGACCTGACGTTCTTGGGTTTTCTCTTAGTGGATTACTGTGACTAACAAAGAAGAAGATTTTGTTTGTTTCGATCCTCAGGTATACAATTAAAAAGGTACGATACTTTTAGTATACGTCAATTAATCTAGAGTTAAGATTCTTTCTATTAAAAGGAAAAAATTTAAATATATCAAACCCTAATTTTACGCTTCCGCTTTGTTTTGAACCAATTTTTCCCTACAAATATTCTACTCACATTTAATAAATGGAGCCACGATGTCCATATCTATAAATGAAGTCCTCTATTGATTAACAAATGAATATCACCAAAATATCAAAGATAGACTATGCCATATAATCGTACTCAATGATAGCGCAAATGATAACACTTGTAACCGTAAGTCCATCATTTATCTCAGAATTGAGATAGACTCTCTGATTGTCTTCAGGAGAAACTGTTATCCATTGACGGTTATGGATAAAATATATCACTGTGATCCTATTCAATACACCAATTGCACTAGATTCCTTTGCCCAATGACACCACACTTTGATGATCGTAGACTCATCATAACACATTTGATCCCACTCAAATGCTAGCAAAAGAATCTACAACTTTAACAAGATAAAGACGCCCAACCTTCATCTTAAGTTGTGAATATTGTTTAAGACTAACTAAACAATTGAGTCTATCTCATACATATCCAGATGCACGAGTAATTCTTCTTTTCTCATAGTCTTTTGACCTTATGATTATTTACTTTTGACAATTATAGTAATTAAACTATAAATGCTATAAGATTTGTTAAAACTAGAAATCACTTTATTATTATGAAACGATTGTCAAAAACATTATTACACTCTTGCTATTCAGTATAATCCTAACTCTTGTAAAAAAGATTGTTGTAATATGTGATATACAAGCACTTCAGTTGATCAAAGTTTGAAATATTTTTGTATGTGTTTGATCATAGTGGCATACTTGTACATATTGAAAAACATTGAGAATACAAGTATTGTTTATTTTTATTTTTATTTGTTAAGTCTTTTACGAGCAACTTCCAAGCTTGTTTGACAATACTTAGTTTGATAATACTTATTGTTTGTTTACCTATGCTTTATTATCTTATGTATTGTTATTCAAGCTAGCTAAAGAGACAAACATAAGTTTGTTTCAAGGGATTGAAAACAGTTGTAAAAACCTATTCACCCCTCCCCCCTATTAGGTTAGCTTAAGACAATTTAACCGTGTTTGTACAATTTCATTTGGTATCAGAGGGGGTCACTAGACGTTACTTAGTGAGATCACAGGATACAATCACGGTTAATTGTTTGGATTAATTATTTGTGTTGATTGTCCATCTTTTATTGTTGAAACAAAAAGGACTTGGGATATTCTTCAAGTTATTCATGAATGTGGTTCTTCATTTTCTACTTGATATTTGTCTACTAACATTTTTGTTGATAAGCTTAAAGAGAATATTAGTGACAAAAGCAAAGATGAGAAGAAGCTAGATTCCTTAGTAGACAACGTTTATGTAGGTAACCACCTATTTGTCACGACTTTGCATCAATAAGAAATTGAAGAAGAAGAAAAATAAAAGGATTTCCTGATAGACAATCGAGCTAGACATGATCACTTGTCTTTGCAACTCAGTGAAGAGAATTGCAAGTCAAAGACCACCAAATTCAACTTGATAGAAAGTGATAAAGCTTTGAAGGAAGTTGAAGTGAAGTGTAAAGTGATCAAATGTTAAGAAACAAAGATGGTTGAAGATACTCTTGTGTTAGAAAATTTAATGATTGAATTTGCTAATGATTTTTTTTTCATGAAAGAAACAATCAAATGCAAGGAAGTTGAATTGGAAACCATGAAGACCAAAAAGCTTGGTAAACTTCTTAAAGATTCAAGTGACTTAGGCTTTGTAGATGAGCAAGTGGAGTCTCCTACAACTAAAAGCAAGTCACTAAGGAACAAAGATTTCAAATGTCAATCCTTCCAAGGTCAAGAGCAAAATCAAGAAGAGTAAGGAGTCTTCACCATTGGTACACTCTCACCTTAATGGTAACTTTTATCAATATATTCCGGTTTGTTTTGATTATAATGTGGTTGGTAACATTAGGCCTAAGTGTTATGAATACATTAGGCAATGCAAACTTGGAATTGTACATCATGAAAGTGTTGATAAAAAGTTGCCTAATTATTCTCCTAAGCTGACTAAATGTAGTATCATTAATGACATCTCTAAGATTATTTTGGTTTGTTATTTTCACAATGTTTTAAGATAATTCAAACAAGGGAATGAGATGCATGCTAGTAAGATGAGAAAATCTTTTTTTAATGTTTCTACACAAGATAATGACTTTGATGCTTTGTATGATGTGCATATTGTCGAAAATCTTGTAGAGAAACATACTAGGAATGCTTGGGTTGAAAAGCATGATGTGAAAAAGATTCCTAGTTCTTATTCTAAACATGTTGCTAATGACAACAATATGAGTGTTGTATATGATAGCAATAATCATGTAAAGATGAATGTCATGAAGATTTGGGTGAAAAAGAGTGTTGGTGTTTCACATAATCATATGCATAGTCTTGATGATATTTTTATTGATGGCAATAACAATATGTTTAATATGAGTACTATCTTTATAAAGAAGATTGTGATGATTTAGCTTCTCGATATAATATTTCCATGAGATATGATCATGATGGTGTTTGTATAAGTGCACCCAAGGCTAAGTGGTTCAAATGTGTGTGCTCTTACCATTAGAGTAAGTTGCACATGTGAATAGCTTTAAGAGTTGTGTCATGTTGGGACCATTAGAGTAAGGAGCAAAATCAAGAAGAGTAAGTCACTTGCTTTGTTTTGTTACGACTTTACATAAACTCAGCTATTTCACAAGATTTGTTTGATAGTCAAAATTTTTTGATTAACTTTGAAGATGTTGCATTCATGAAATCTATATGGTGATTATTTTGTTAAGACTTTTAGAGAAAGTCACTTTTATATTTGTTTTGAGTTGAAATGCTATGTTTTTTAATCTCTTAGGATGAAACACCAATAACTTGTTGTCATGAGGACAAACAAGCCAAGAGAGCTCTTAAAAAAGGCGAAGGTGTGGCATTTGATGAAAAAAAAGGCTTGCAAAGGTATCTCTATATCCTAGTGCTTGCTTACTAGGATTTTCATCTCTCAAATCATTATTTGTTTTATGTCATGTAGCATGTCATTAGAGAACTAGTGTAGGATACTTATGGTTTTTATTGACATGTGCTCTTTTAAGATCTTTTAGTGATGATGCTCACATTGATCTTAATCTCGATGTGTGTTTATATGTTAATTGTTGAGTGGTATATTTTTGAAAAATATGAGCTTCATATTCTTTGAAAGCTACTCTCTAGAGAAGTAATGATCTTGAGTAAATCTATTTAACTTGCTCTTTGATCATGTGCTTGTAAGCCATAAAAAACTTGGTCTTCAAAAATGCACTTTGCTTCTCTTTTCTGTTTAGTTAAGTAAGTTCAGTTTGCTAATATGTGAGTTGTGGATACACCTTGAATTTTTTTGACTAGTACATTTAAGATGACCTATGGTTAGTATCTTTTTTTCTTCAACAAATACATATAACTCAATGAGCACTTTCATGGTAAGGGATACACACCTTGGCTGTAAAGCCGCCCAATGTAGGAATGGGCTACACCATTGTGATGAATGAAAGCCATCAAGAAGTGCATATGGCTATGTTGGTAAAATCAAATAAGAGTTGAAAAGAATCAATTTAAAAAATTCTTTGATTCAAAGTCTAAAAAGGAAATGGAAGAAGGCTTAAAAAGAGCATAGTTGAAAATCAAAAAGCTCGGTATGTCAAGTAGAAATGGAATAATAAGCCACATGTACACACACGCTCATATGTTGAAATCTATTCTCCTAAAAGCAAAAATTCCGGATGATAATCGGTTTCCCCTTTTATGGAAAAGCTTAAGATGAATAAATATTGATATGGTTTGCATGTTGACTATCAAATTACTTTTGTACATATACTTGAAGCAAAATTCACACACACACTTTGTTTATAAATATTTTGATATTCTTGCAATTTTAGAAGAATTATGATAGAGAGATTGAAAATCTTAGTGTATCTCACATGGCATGAGAAACTTATTTTGTTGAGTTTCTTTAAAATTGCTTAAGTGTGTGATTGTGTGAGTTTCATTGTGAACATAATGCTCTCTTGATCTTAGTTATAGCATTTATCAAGGGGGAGTATTATATGTGAAACTTTGTTCTCTTTTATGATATGTTCACATGTTCAAAGTAGATGTTTGTTGGCATATAATTGGTTGATATGATGAATCATATAGATGTTATTCTATGTTTCTTGATTTGCATGACAATTCATTGTATTACCATATGTCTTTGTATTTTTATGTGACTAATGTGCTTTGGTTATTTCCAATCATGTTTGTTTTTGTGTCAAGTAATTTTCTACACAAGGTCATGGAAGAACTAAGACTATCGGAAGTGGAAATTCATCTAAATTCATAGGCTAGTCCAAGTTGTCCTCGAAAGGATCCAAATCATCTAAGGTGAATCTCTTAAGAATTATGGAAAGCAAAAAGTTATTTCAAGAAAGAGGAATCGACTTGAGTAAGTGTGTAGGTTTTTATGTCCATCAAAGTTTAATAGATAGAAATTGGGGCTCATGGGTCAACATGCTTGGCATGGTCAATGATAGTATTGTTAGGGAATTCTATCATGAGTACAAGAAAAGTGCAACCTATTTAGATGCTATGATGGATGCTAGGGATGTTGTCTTGATGGATGTTAGGGATGTTGTCTTTAGAGTCAACTCGGAGAACATAAATAAGTTCCTCGGCTTGCCCAATAATATTGCGTCTCATTTTCTTGATGTGGACATAATAGAAAATCTCAATATTATGGGTCAAACTCTTTGTGATGACATTACCTTTGAGTGGAGGAATCGGGGATTCATTAGTCAAAGTGAGTTGACTATGGTAAGTGCCTTTTGGCATCTTTTTACATGCACCAATCTTGTTGGTTCTTCTAACACTACGGAGTTGAACAAAGAAAAGATCAAGACTGTGCATACCTTAGTGAAAAATCGACCTATAAACCTTTGAGAGATTCTCATGTCTTATATAGATAGTGTGGCTTTGTCAACAAGGTTGGACAAGAAGTTGGCACTACCGAGGTTTATCACTCGATTGTGTAGGCTTGTGGTGTGAAGACACAAGCGGAAGATGTGTTTTTACCTCCCTTAGAAAAGTTTATTGATAAAAGTGTGACATTTATGTCATACAAGAATAAGGGAAAGACTTGTGATACATTTGGACTCTTTAGTGGATCTCAGGATGCAAGTCATGTGATTAGCACAAGTTATCTTCTGGAATGGTCTACTCAATTGAAAGAAGAGGTTGAGAAGTCAAATTTGAAGATTGAAGAACTCAATGCAAGGGTAGCTTAACAAGATGCTACAATCAAATAGTTGGATGATAGCATTTCTACAAGCAAAATACCATCTCTAAAGCACTATATGAGAACTACAAACCACTCAAAGTTCTTTGATGAAACAAATGGCTAGTGGCATGACCATGAGGTATATTTCTTCTCTTATCCTTTTGGCTTCATTTCATGTCAAAAGGGAGAGAAATTAGATGTGCTATGGAGAAATAAGATGTGCTAGTTTCCTTTGTTTAAGTATTTGAGGGGAATTATGTGTTAATTCTCTCATTTTGTTAGTTTTGTTAGTTTCATTTTAGTTTTATGTGGAAACTTGAATATTTATTATGGCTTGTAATATTTTTTTTTTTTGGTTAGAATATTTTGAAATGGCATGTATTAAGAGGGAGATACATGGTTCATTTGGGATTTAAATTATTTATTCTTACCAAAGTATCTTTTGGATATGCATTGTGCTTTAAATTGATTTTAGTTGGCTACAAGAGAAGATCAAGAAGAAGTTCAAGATTTATTGAAGATTAGACTAGGAGTGTGTAACTTATTGTAAATCATTGTAACTTATTGTGACCAATCTTCTTTGTAATTGTTTCAATGTATGTATATGGGCTTTGACATGGAATTAGCCAAATGGGGAGATTGTTAGATTTTTGGTTTATGTTGCCATTAATTCCTTGCCAAAAAAATGTTTCACTTGTATTGTTTTAGTTGTCTTAGATCTACGATGATTCAAGCTTCAAAGAAGATGTGGCAACTTATCATGCGAGTTCAAGTCTTCAAAGAGAAATGTGCTTCATTGTTCAACAAAAGAATATTTAAGACCTCATTTCTCTTACAAGGCTTAGGCACACACACACACATTGCATCCATATGTGTCTTTGCATCGTTGCGCTCATTTTGTATAACACATTCACACATTTGATATTGAATGCTCATGCATTAGTGCTAAATTGACTAGTTTTGTAGATTGCATGTATTTGGACTATGTCTAGGAAATAACATTCTTGTGTGTCATGTAGTTATATGTTTATGTAACAAGGACCTTGGACTTGAATTTGATATTACATTGTTCCTTATTGTGTTCCAGTTGTTTCGGTTACTCACGCATTTGATTTCAGGTTTTGAGTCAAGAGTTACGAAACTTTCTAATAACTTTACATACAACATTTTCATCTTCAAGTATCGAGTCGAATTCATAATTTTTTTGCTTGTGTTTTATATTTATCCATGTGTATGAGAGAGTCCCGGTTTGTAATCCGTAAGAAGATTTAAATTCAGAGTTCAAAGACTGGAGAACAGTCAAAAAACATGGAGGAGCGTAAGGAAGAAGCAAGTGGCCCAAAGGCCACCAGGCCATTCCTCCAGGGTTTCGTTCCAAGCAAAAGTATTTTAATCAACCCTTTAAGTTTTTCGTCTCTGTAACGCAAGGGTAAATGTCTTGTCATAATGGCGTGTCTTAATGGTGACCCTGTAAATTCAATTTGCCTCCTCATGCGAGATCTCAATGATTGCGACGTTTTGGAGTTCTGACGACCTTTAGCCAGTTCTTCTCTTAACACGTGTCCTCTACTGCTTTGTTTCTCGATGCCATTTATGAGAAGCGACCTACGCGTCTCCTAGTGCGCCGCCTACGTTATCAAAAATTGAATTTTTCCACCTTGAGACCCTAGGGTTTCGTGCTATTATCCCTTTAAATTCTCCTCTGAAGAATTGTGTTGGTTCATTCCCAGAGACTCAAACCAGAAGCTTTTCTAGCCAAGGTTTCTTTACGTAGAAAGTCGTTATTTCTCCGTTGAAGATTTTGCATCAGATTTCTTCATTCAAGGTTAGTTTTAATGAATCTGTCTTCTCGTCATCGACTTTTTACTATTGCTCTCGAGGCGTTTGATCGTGGGGATTTTCAACTAGTATCTTGCGCTCGAAGATTATTGGAGGAAATCCCCTCGGACGAACCACCTTTTTTAAAAGTCGACGTTTCTGGGCTTTACCCTTACGTCCATTTTAGTTCTGTATCCAGTTTTGATTCTGATTCTAGTTCTGAATCTGTCATTTCTAATCACAGGGTACCATTTCGATCAAGGATGGGAAAACATCAAAGTAAGAGTGAAGTTCATAAGCACAACTCGGCTAGCGTCTGAATCAGGGAGCATGTTATTAATGAGCAGGACGTTGAAAAAGAGTTCAGAAAATCTCATCTTTCTTTCTCTGTTGATCGCCCGAGTGGGTTTGACATCGAACTGAACGTGGTCGGGGTAGAAGAGATCGGGGAGTATTGTGCCGATTCGATTTGGATAATTCAGTTATTCTGGTTTCTGTTGGTGATAGAGCTGTGTGGAACCCTCCCCCGGGCATGGTGGCAATCTATGGGTCCATGCTTTGCTGCGGTGTTACTCTTCCTCTGTAGGCCGTTCATTGCCTGGTTTCTGGCTGAAGCAGGGATTGTGCCGGCACAATTTGAGCTGAATAGCTACAAGATCTTAATGTGCATGTGGCACATGTGGAGCCGAATGAACCTGTCACTGCTTACCCCGAATAAAATCAGGCACTTCTACACACTAAGGCAGTTTGGTAAGACAGAGACCTATTTCCTCAAGTCTAATCTGCCAGATTGCTGGGCCCCCAAGGGGACAAAGGTGAATCGAGCAGTTGACACCTATAATGAAGCCAAGAAGAAGGGCTTTGTATGGGGATTTCCTTCGTCCAACAAGTACTGGAAGTTGGTTTTTCGCCGAAGGAAATCTAGGTCTTAAAGTCACTCTCTCGGCTGGGGAAACCCGGAGGCTATTGAAAGTTCCTCGTTTTTTCTGTTCCCCCGTGGCATGGAACAAGAAAAAACTTAAATTCAGCACTACTGAGCTGACCAGACTTGCTCGGGCGGCAGTTCGTACTCTAGAGAAGAGAAGCAGGACTTATCTTTTTAATGAGAAAAAGATGATAGAACTCGATTTCTTTAGCCAGATTTCAGGCTATCATAGGCGATGTAAGTGATCTTTACACACCCCTTTTATATATATATATATATATATATATATATATATATATACTGACGTGATTCCATTTTTCTTCTAAGTGTATGACTCGGACATCGTCTGCAATCTTCAAGCTCGTCAAGTGAAGTCAATTCTTCAAGCGAGCCAAAAAGAAGCGTCTCGTCAGAGCAAGGAGGGCGTTACCCAACCTAAGTCAGATGAGGATCCTGATGGCACTGACGATCAGACTCCCGAAAGTGTCCCCGATGAAGTCATCCGGCCGACCGTAGGAGAGTCAAGTGCCCGAGTGGCTATACTCAAGAGTTGCCTGTAGACGGAGGGAGGCATAGTGATGGTCTTGGTGAAGGATCTGGTGGATTGAGCTCCCAGACTGTGGTCCCTACCTAGCGGACGGATGCCGGTGATGGAGGTAAAACCTCTAAGGGACAAGTAAATACAGATCCTGACTTTTTTAAATCCTTTCGGAAGGATGTTCAAGAGATCCCTCTATTGATCTCGGCTTTCATCTCTCTCGCGCCAAGAAGAAGAAGTCGGTAGATTCTCCTACCCGTCCACATAAAGTTCCTCGGGTGGTTTCATTCATCGATTCCAGTGATGAAGACACCGGAGCTGAAATTCCCTAGAGTGTTGATGTTGAAGTATCGGTGGGTACGGAGACATCGGACCCGATCAGTGGATATTTCCCCTTCGAGGTTGAAGATGCCAGAGTTGAACCCTCGAGAGGCCTTTTCTATCCCTCCCCTCATGATCTGTTGTGGGTGATGTCATCCGGTCGGGCTTTCATCAGGGATAACCACTAGAGTTGTTTTCTAGATGGCTCTTTAACGAAGCGCCTTCAGAATATTTTCAACGGCGCATCTTATGTAAGTTATTCCTAACTCTTCAATTTTCTTGCTTGTTCACCATATTTTTAATTAAACTCCTTTGTAGATTGTGGCCGAGTTTGCAGAGCTGGTTCAAACGCAGCAACATCAGGCTGATCGAATAAGGCATCTTGAGGCTCAACTGAAAGAAAGTGAGGACAGTCGTGCTCGGGTTGAGGCGGCTTATCAAACAGATATGGGCTCTGCCCAAGTGTTTGGCGACCACAGTTTGGCAAAGCAAGCGGAGGCCGAAAGAAGGGCTTTTTTGGCAGAAGATAAGGCTATGTCATTTCAAAACTTGTTGTCTTCTGCCCAGGAATCAATGCTTAAGGCCGAGCAGGAAGCGGAGCAGTCCAACTTGGCATATGAACAGAAGATTGAAGACTTGGAATGCCAAGCTTTGACAGTCGAGTCCCTATCCAAAGAGGCCAGGCTGGAACTTGAAGTCTAGGGAGTTAATCATTTTAAAACATCCCCTGCTTAGGACGCCCTTCTGCTTCAGGAATTTCAGCGAGGGCTAGTTTCAGTTGGCGAGTTTTTTAAGGTCAATAATCGGGCAACAGAAAAATCCCGAACCGACCGGGAACTGTCGATCAAGAATCACGTGGGTCGATCCTTGGAATCACTTCGGGCTCAGATGAAAGAGTGGAGAGCTTATTGCCGTAGTCGAGGTAAGGAGCCCCATCCCATGCATTTAGAGGTTCCATCTGAGCACTCCCTCTCGACCTTTTAATGCAGTTAGGATTCGGTAGAAGAAGGTGTAGTGCCTGATGTTGGACCGATCCCGGAAAAAGATTACAGTAAATGGATGGATGATTCAGTCGATACGATTGCTTGGCCTTCCAATGAAAGTCTGCTCCGTGAATATGAAATGGTGCCAGACCCGAGCATTAGCAAGAGTTCAAAATCCTCCTAACTGATTCATTTTTGTAGAGATTCTTTGTAACAATTCTTCGTAACAATTATTTTGTAAAGATTATCAATGAAATTCCGAGTTAACAGTGACTTTGAAAACCGAGTGGTCTGATCTGATTCACTACTCTAGAAATTTTACCGAGGCTTCTTTAACTTGAGTATCTTATTAAATCGACTATTAAAATTTATGCCATGTATCTTATTAAACTGGCTATTTCTGATGTTCGGGTAACTTTACCAAGTATCTTATTAAACCTGTTTCGTTACCCGAATAATTTTTAGCACCAAGTATCTTATTAAACTGGCTATTTTTGATGTTCGGGTAACTTCACTAAGTATCTTATTAAACTTGTTTCGTTACCCGAATAATTTATAACGCCAAGTATCTTATTAAACTGGCTAATATTATTAACCGAGTCATCTTAAAATAGGCAAGTAGATTTATACTTCTGTTTCATACTCGGTTGCTACCCGAACATTACATCAAGGCTCACCATGATCATGTGTTCGAATCATTACACATTACCGAGGACGTCTCCCCAGTTTTTCTGTGCAAGGGTTTATCGAATCGTTAAGCTTTTCGAACCGCTTAACACAGCTACACAATTCACCAGAATTTTTTCCGATAGCGTCCTAAGCCTTTCTCTAGAATCTGGTGGATCGGGTTTGCCTTTTTGCTAAGTCAATTGACCTTGCTCGGCTGGCATGCTCCTTCGAGCTTCTCTGCCCATTCGGGAATCAATGGTCCTGAGTATTCTATTTGCATGTTCTTATTATCATGCTCGCCTTTCACATGTTCTTATTATCATGCTCGTCTTTCACATGTTCTTATTATCATATGCTTTATTTTTCGGAAATCCCGAGTTTGATTTTTATTTATAACTATAAAACCAACAAAGATTTAAGTTCCAAAGCCAATATTTGACCTAACTAAAATTATCCTGACTAGAAAAGGAAAACAAAATAATCTAAGGATAGAAAATTTTCAGATATTGGGCATTGCATGGTCGGGTTAAAACCCCTCTATTGGGTCGTGCAATCCAATATGCTCCATGGCCAGCTATTCCTTCGATTTTGTACGGGCCCTCCTGCTTATCAGCTAGGGAACCTGCAGCTTTATTTTTTGTATTTAATGACACCTTCCTAAGTACCAGGTCTCCTAGTTAGAATTTCCTGACCCCAGCATGAGAGTTGTAGTGGCGAGCTACTCTTTACTGATATGCCATATTCTGTATTCGGGACTTCTCCCTTTTATCTTCTAGCTCATCTAGACTTTGTAATAGCTTATCAACATTCTGTTCTTCATTATATAGCCTGACCCGGGGTGATGCATATGACGTTTCTATGGGGATAACAGCTTTTGTTCCAAACGCTAAAGTGAATGGAGTCTCTCTTGTTAACGTTCTTGCTGTCGTTCGGTATGCCCATAATACTTCGGGAAGCTTTTCAACCCAAATTCCTTTCTTGGCATCCAGCTTTGCTTTGAGTGTATTCTTGATTATTTTGTTTACTGCTTCAGCCTGCCCGTTTGTTTGAGGATGGGCAGGTATGGCATAATAATTGGTAATTTGGTACTCTTTGCACAGCTGTCTGAATTTTAGGTTATCGAACTGGGTGCCGTTATCAGTGATGATAGTGTTTGGGACTCCAAACCTGTAGAGTATATTCTTTTTCATAAAATTTATGGTATTTGTTTCTGTGATGTGCAATAATGCTTCAGCTTCTGCCCACTTCGTAAAATAGTCAACGGCTACTATGGCGTACTTTGCTCAACCCCCTGTCCCTGGCATTCGACCGATTAAATCCAAACCCCACATGGAAAATGGTCATGGGGATGTGAGGTTTCTGAGTTGTTCAGGGGGTTGTCGGTTATCATTAGCAATCCTTTGGCAAGTATTGCAACTCTCTAAACATCGCTGTGCATCTGAGAATAAAGTTGGCCAATAATAACCTTACTTGAGTACCTTGTGTGCTAAACTCTTACCCCTAGTATGGTTTCCGCAAACTCCCCCATGGATTTCCTATAATATCTGACATGCATCTTCCTCTGACACATATCTTTGAAGTGTTCGGGAAAACCCCCTTCTATATAGTTCTCCTCTGACCAATGTGTTCCTTGTTGATTGATACCTTATACATTTTGCTTGTAGGGGATCTTCAGGGAGCACGCCTTCTTCTAGGAACCTTCTCAACTAGGTCATCCAACCATATGACGGTGTTTAGATTTTTGAAATTTTGTAGTTCTTTGGATCAGTTGTGCTCAGGTTTGAGGAGACGTGCAACCGGAATAGTTTTTGGCCTGATTGTGGTTATTGCTGATACTAGTTTAGACAAAGCGTCTGCCTTTTCATTCTTCTCCCTGAGGATATGGGCAATCCTATATTCTTTGATTTCTAAAGGAGCTGTCTTGCAATGTCACGATAGGCTATCATGTCTTCATCCCTAGCTTGGTATTCGTCCAGGACTTGTTTGACAACTACTTGTGAATCGCTAAATATCTCGACTTCATCGGCCCCGAGAGCTATGTAGAGTCTGGCTAGTAATGCCTCGTACTCGGCTTGATTATTGGTTGCTTTGAAGTCAAACCTCATGGAGCACTGGACATCATCTCCTTTTGGAGTACATACTACGATCCCTGCCCCGCTGCCGTGAGTGTTTGAAGAGCCATCAACATACAATTTCCATGGGAAATTTTTTTCCAACATCTTTTTTGCTTCCAGGTTTGGCTCTGTGAACTATGCTATAAAATCTGCCACTGCTTGTTCTTTGAGGGATGTCTTAGGGACGTAGTGGATATTGAATTCACTTAGCTCGATTGCCCATTTGGTTAGTCTTCCTGAAATCTCTGGCTTCTGTAAAATTTGTTTCAATGGGCAGTATGAGAGAACCTGGATTGTATGAGCCTGAAAGTATGGCATTCTCTTCTGTATCACTGGTCATTGGTAAAGTCATTTGCTATAGGGCTTGGATTTTTTCAGGATTGACTTCGATTCCCCTTTGGTGACCTTGGAAACCCAGGAACCTTTCTGAAGGAACTCCGATAAACACTTGTTTGGATTCAGCTTCATTTGGTATCTCCTCCAAACATCAAATGTCTCTCGCATGTCTGAAGTATGCTTGTTTGTCGAGATGCTCTTGGTCAACATGTCATCAATGTATACTTCCATGTTTCTTTCTATTTGTCGTGTGAAGATTCGGTTAACCAGCCTTTGATATGTTGCCCCTGTATTTTTTAATCCGAAAGGCATCACTGTGTATTAGTACAAGCCCTGATCGGTTGTAAACGCTATTTTTTCTTTAACAGGCATGTTCATCCGGATTCGGTTATCCCGAGTAGGCGTCCATAAAACTGAGCAATTCATGGCATGATGTAGCATCCACCAGTTGGTCTATCCTTGAGAGTGGAAAACTGTCTTTTGGGAATGTTTTGTTCAAATCTGTGAAATCTACGCACATTCTCCATTGTCCATTTTTCTTTTGGACAAGGACTACATTAGCTACCCATTGAGGGTAGTTGAACTCTCTAATCGACCCTACAGCGAGTAGCTTTTTCACTTCCTGTTTGATTGTCTGACTTCTCTCGAGATTGAATGACCTTCTCTTCTGTATCACTGGTTTTGCATTCGGGTCTACCATGAGATGATAAGACATTATTCGGGCGTCTATCCCGACCATGTCTTCATGACTCCAGGCGAACACATCCTTATATTCTTCAAGCAGATTAATGAGGCTTTGTTTGACTTTTCTTTCCAAATTGGCTCCGATCTTGATCTTCTTATCCGGTTCATCTTTTTTCAAGATAATTTCTTCGGCCATTTCATTTTCGGACTCATTCTACTCTTCCCTTGGATAAAATTCGAATGACAGTGACTCTCTGTTCTGACTCAGCTGCGTTATAGTGCATACCTATTAACTATCATTTTTGTCTTTGTACATTGACAAGTTAGCTCTTCGGGCCATCTCTTGGGATCCCTTGACTACACCGACCCCTGTTCGGTCAGGCACTTGATCATCAATGCATAAGTGGTTGTTACTGTCTTAGTTTTATTTAAGAATGGCCGACCCAAAAACGCATTATACGGCCAATTGTCTAAGTCTACTACCACGAAGTCGAGCAATACAGTTCTATGACAAGGTGCCACTCCAATCTTTACGGGTAGCTTTACCGTCCCGAGTGACCTGACCTCAATTCCTCCAAATCCTCTGAGTGGGGTATGGAAAGGTTGTAGATCCTTTCGGTCCAACCTGAGTTGATCGTAGACGGCTATATTGAGAATGTCTGCCGAACTTCCATTATCTATCAGGATTCTCCTGACTTCCCGGTGACCAATTCAGGCACTTATGACCAAGGCGTCATTTGGCCGAACATCGACCTCATGTGAGTCTGCTTCAGTGAATATTATTGGGTCTCATCCCTCCTTTACCCTTTTCGGGTCTGGCTCGACCGAGTTTACGTCAAAGTTATGTCTTGCCACCACTGCTTCTCTGATTTCCTACGTCCGCTCTCGGTTACTTCTCCCAGTGGATGGTCCTCCAAAGATTGTTTGTATTAATTCATTGGCCCCTGGGCTGGCCCTTTGATTTCGACCAGAGCTATGATCGGCCCTGATCTCTTTCTTTTTTTCTGACTTCTTATCCCATTTCAAGATTACATCCTGAAGATGTCCCTCTCGAATGAGGGTTTCTATATAATCTCTGAGATGGTAACATTTGGAAGTCTCATGACCGGTTCCCTTGTGGAATCTGCAGTATTTGGTTGTATATCAACGAGAAAACTGAAATTGTTGACGTGGCTCTTTTACCAGATTTTTCTCTTCTAGTATGGCCAAGATTTCCTCCTGGTTTTTCGAATAGGGGTGTAGTTGGCGTATCTACCTCCGAATTTCTCTGTGGTATGTTCAGCATTACACCCATTTCCCCCGTCCTTACTTTTTTCTTTGTTGTTTCCTTTCTTTTTTCCTTTTTGGTTCTGCATCTTAGACTCAGCGTCCTTGTCTGGTCTTCCTCTATGCATATAGCATCCTCTCGTGGCTAGTTCTTCTTCTTCGGCTAGTGCATATCCTCCCGCCATTTCCATCATATCTGAACATCAGGTTAGACAGGCTCTTCTCAAGTCAAAAGATAGCCATCCATTCTGTAGATTGTTGATGAATGCAGCAATTATCGCTTCGTTGTTTGCACTGCGACTTCTGATACTGCTTGGCCGAATCTCCCCAGGTATTTCTTCAACGACTCATCTTTTTCTTGTTTAATCTGAGAAAGGTAAGCCTCTAATTTTTTCCTGTGAACGTTGCTAATAAATGGCCTTGAGAAACTCCTGCTCAGTTCACTGAAGCTTTCGATACTCTTTGGGGGCAATCTCCCGAACCATCTCAAGCCCGTCTCTCTTAGAGTTTGTGAAAGTTGAAGCATAGTAAGGGATCGTTATGGGCATACTAGGCCATAGCACTTTTATAGCGTCTGACGTGTTCTTTAGGGTCTGTATCCTTATTGAATTGCTCCACGTGCGGCATCATGAACATTTCTGGGAATGAAGTCCGCAAGATTTCCCTAATGAATGGACTGTCAGAATCTTCGTCAGATAAATCGTTGTACCCATAACGTCTTACCAGTGCGTTCATTTGACATATATTGTTTTTGACTTCTCGAGTTAGGCTCTGAACTACGACATCTCTGTCTCCCACCGGACTTCCATGACGGTTAAACAGCTGAGTGATTGTCATTCCTCTCTCTGGCTCTTCACTTTGATGCCGAATCTTATGGATTGATTCTTGCAGGCGTATGGTTCCGTGATGACGCTTGCGATGGTGGCGATCGCTATCTTCTGATGACGACGGATCCTTATGCAGGTTATGTTTGCGGTGTCTTGCACGGGCTGTCTGATCATGGTTCTGCTTCTGGCGTGGTCGTTCTTCTATTGGTGTTTCACATCCAGCCTGATTAATTGGAGCAGAGTTCCTTACAGCTTTCGGTGCATTTAGTTCTGGCCCCACTACAACAGATCGAAGCCTTACAGGTGGGAGGTTAGGAGGTTACGCTTCTTCTGCAACCAAAAGATCAACTCCTTCCTTTGTTGCGTCTGCCACCAACTATTGCAGTGCCTTGCAGAAGCATCTTGTTAGGTCCTCGCTGGTCTGAGGGATTTGTTGAATCCCCGCCAGTGATGTTGGTTGGTCGGTTGTGGTAAGATCTCGTGAGCTACTGGCAATATGGACATTATCTGGAGATTTTTGGACATCTTCAGGACTGTTTCTGCTTCCCGCCATTACTTTTAATTAAATCGAAGGTTCAACCCTTCTTCTAGCGCCAATTGTTGACGTAGATTTCTGGATGTATGGAAAAAGTCAACAAGAATTGGATTTTAGCTGTGATTTCAAAGAGAGAGAGAAGGAGAAACTAATCGGACACAAGTTTTACATGGTAAAACTCCGATGACCGGAGAAACGTCCACGGGTGGCTGAATAATCAGCCAAGCCAAAATCCACTATTGAAAAGATTTACAACACTCGATCTCTCTTTTCCTCTTGGTATTTTCTATATTATGTGTCTATTCTGTGACGAGATTATGGGTCTATTGACGAGATTATGGGTCTATTTATATGTTCATAGAACCCTAATCCTTTTTGTACAAGTAATAAAAGATCTTTCTATTTAACTATGATTGGTTAGTTGTTCGAAGTAGTCTGTCGTTCTTTCCTATTTCGGAGACTTGTATTGAGATCGAACGGGACTCTAGTGATCTAGTCTAGTTAGGACTTATTTCCTTATAAAAGCGTAGTCTTTTTAAAGAAATAAAATTGTTGCCTAATTTAGAACCCGTTCTATTTGGTATTCTATTCTTCTTGGAATTCCTTTTTGATATGGATATCTTCGCGTATTTTTAAGACTCGACTCGTGTGAGCTATGCGCTGGGCTTTTCATTCGGTTTTCTTCATGTTCGTCCGGAGTAGAACACGATATTAGCTGGTCTCAAATGATGTCATCTGATCCTGAGTAGAAAATATCATCAACTAGCCCCGAGCATCTTTAACTGACCCCGAGTAGTATATAACGTCATCTGACCCTGAGTAGGTTTTGTTCAATACTTGTTTACTTCTTTGGTGATGTCTTGTAAGATATTTTCTGAATGCCTATTTGGATGCCCACCTGTCAACTTTATCCCCTTTGTCAATGATGTGTACATCTGATAAAATTTACATACGACATTATCAAACGTATACCGAGACTTATTATCCATTTTCCGAAACTTATTGCTTGGTACCAACTTTTCTAATCACTTTTATTAAAATCCAGACTGTTATTTTGTTTTATGATACCATCGTTAATTTGCTAATAAACTTTTGTACATAAACATGGATCATGTTAGAATAGTTATATCATATGACGGTCGATGGGAATAACTACCAAATGGAAGCTAGAAATTTGTTGGCTCAGACAATTAAGGAATATATGTGCTAAAGAATATGAATTTTGAAGAACTGTTGGCACTTGTGTAGTCCATTGTGAAAAATGATTCAAACAAAAACAATATTGATCTACAGTCAACATCAATTGTTCCTGGCATTGCATGTCGCACATTTATATGAAACGACGATGGTGTTCAGTTTATGCTAGGGGAAGATAGGGTTATTCCTCAAGTAAATGTTAGCCTAATTGAAAGGAGACGTGGAGGTGTGATGGGTGATGACATCCCTCTTCATGGAAATCCCTAACATTATGCATCGGTCAGCGGTAGTAACCAAATGTTCACACAACGGAGTGAGACGTATAATGATTGAAATCCTAAAGGTCCATAAACCATTTGCAGTGTCCCGGTAGTAGCGGTTGAACTTGCAGATGACGTTGAATCCCATTTTGATGATTACTTTGGGTGACAATTTGAGGCGAATATAGAGCCCAATTATGATCATGTAAGTGACCATGATAACGTTGTTTAAGAACCTATACAATGTCAAACTAGAGGAAGGCGTTTACAAGGTGACCGTCCCTATGGTTATGCACCAAATATGCCGGGGACATCCTATATCTTGGAAAATCTTATTATGGTTTCACGTGATCCTAACAACATGATCTACAAAGATCAATATTTTTTGAAAAAATTTGATTTAAAGGGGTTAGTAGGTCTTCGTGCAAAGAGGGAGAACTTTGAATGGAATGTAAAAAGGTCTAACAAGTTGATTATACATTTGGTGTGCAGGATTGACAACTATATGTTGAAATTAAGAGCGGTGAGGAGAAATTAAGAGAGATACTTTCAATTAAGAATTTTTGTTAGTTAACACAGTTGTCCCTTGGAGGAGGTCTATCGGCATCAGCTATAAACTAGTAAGGTCATAATTGGTTAAGTGGTATCCCCTGGAGGCCAACAACATGATGGTTGTCTAATGCGACCTAAAGACATAATTACGGATATGAAAATAATGTATGGCATCCAAATTATGTATAGTAAAGCATATCAAGCCTTGCATTATGCATTGGCTTTGACCAATGGATCGCATGAAGAAATGTTCCAACTACTGCAATTATTTGGTTATGTTCTAGAACAACAAAATCTTGGCTCCATCATAGAGTTACAGTACACATAGGACAACAAATATGTGTATTTCTTCACGGTGTTAGAGGCTTCAATTAGAGGTTTCCGGTGGTGCATGTGTCTTGTGATTGTTGTTGACGATACCCATCTAAAAGGGAGATGTACGGGTACAATGTTTGTGGCAACAACACAAGATGACAATGAACAAGCATATCCATTAGCATTTGGTTACGGAGATTCAGAAAACAATTCTTATTAGGAGTGGTTTTTGGATTGCTTGATTGATGCCCTTGGTTAGATTGGAAATTTTGTTTTCACTTCCGATAGACATGCAAGCATAAAAGTCAGGATATCTAGCATCTTCCCATATGCAACCCATACTATATGTGCTTGGTACTTTTCTAAAAATATAAATAAATGTTTCCATAGAGAAGATGTATCCGACATAATATTTGCAGCATCAAAATCATACCATGAATTGAAATATAACGTCCACATCAATGCATTCAATTATATTTTTAATACCAGGCTAGAAAAGTGGTCTCGTGTCTACTGTCCCCAACAAAGATTTAGGTTGATGACAACTAACCTTACTAAGTGCCTAAACTCATGCTTATGATTAGCACGGAAACTGACAATGTTTTTGCAACATTGGTATTACGATCGTCATTGAGCTGCACAGTTTATGCATCACCAACTAATTGATGTTGCACAATTGGTGATCTCAAAACTTATTACAAAATGTAGTTATATGATTGTAACTCATGTTGATTGAAACATATTCTTAGTTTAATTGAAAGAGGATCAGCAGGCGGTTAACTTGTTGCAGAAGACTTGTACATGTAAGAAATACCAAATGGATTATCTACAATGTTCTTAATAACTTGGAGCAGCTAGGTAAGTTGGATTCTGTGAAATAATTTCAAGTTTCTAATATTTTACAATGAAACAATTAACATGTTTTGTTCCATTATTCCAGGGAGTAAAACTTGGATTACACTTCCCTATGTGCAGACTATTACACGAGGGAAACACTTGTGGACTCATATTCAGTGCCTATCATGCTTGTGGGCCATCCTAATACTTGGGTAGTGCATGAAGACATAAGACAACTTGTTGTATTATCTCTTGTAAGTTTCTCATTTTTATTGGCTTATTTCATTGACAAATTCACATTGGGGTCACATATTGTAAAGGGTAGATTAGGAAATGAAGATCTCCCATTGGACTCTAAGTGCCTCAATGAAGGTAGATTACTAGACTCTTCTTTTAATTTGAAGAGAAATAGCAGCACACACTCTTCTGCATGGATTTCTATTTGATAGCATATTTTATATGACTTTGAATAATGCATTTTATGTCATTCATTCACATTCTACACTTGCAAATTTTGCATATAGGATAGTGCGTTGAGTTTGTCTAGAGAAGAGGATTTTCCTCATAACCGCGGTTCAGGTCACTAGGTATGCACCTGCCTCCGCCGTCGTCCCAACAGCGGTTGGTTCCAGCAGCGATATGCTTCAGGGACCGTCGTCTGTGCACCTGTCTACACAGCGGTCCCTGCCCGGTATTCTACAGGATGCACATGTTGTCTATACCGTGGCTTACGCATATGCACGCCTATTGGTATCTAATGCGGTGTTATCCAGGCAATGTACCGTTGTATGCAACGCGATCTGGACAACTTGGCCATGCCGCTGTCCAACCAGCAGTAATGACGGGATTTGGTTGCTATTTTTCAGAACGTTGTCATTTCATCTAGGGTTATATATATATGTGTGTTCTTTTCATTCTTGCCTCTTTAGAGCTCCAGAATTCCTTCCATTACTTTTCATTTAGAGCTCAATAGTGACCTGCAAGCGAAGATAGCAAGAAACCTTTTTTAATGTCCAAAACCCAAAGACCCATCATTCATTCATGGTTCATACATCATCTAGCATGGGTCTTCATCAACATGTTTGACTTGGTAAGTAGAACATCATTCTCATCCATCTTTGTGTTCTTGCTTAACAAGAAATCTATTTTATAACTTGTTTGCATATAGATTTAGATTTTAATTACTAGAATAGATAATTGTTGATGTTTGGGTTGTTGTATTGTGATAGTTATTGCATCTAGGTGTGCTTTGATTTTATATAGCTAAGTTGTGTATTGCATATAGTAGCATGATATCATGGATTGGTTGAATTGACAACATTAATTCCTAGATAAGCACTAAATGTTTTAACCTAGCATTTATGCATTTAGAGTATTTTTCATATTCACCTTAGGTTGCATTTCCATTCTTAATAAGAGTGAAGTCTTGTATTTACCGTAGGTAGTATACAAACAAGAGCCGATTATAACTATTAAAGGTCTGTGGGTAGGAAAAGTGTATTAGTAACCATATAGGTGTGATGTGGTCAACCTAGGTTGTAATTGTTGGGATTATGCTCGATAGCAAGAATGTAATAATATATTTGACAATCTTTTCATATTAATAAAAGTGATTTCTAGTTTAACAAATCTTATAGCATTTATAGTTTAATTATTATAATTGTCAAAAGTAAATAATCATAAGGTTAAAAGACTATTAGAAAAGAAGAACTGTTCAAACATCTGGATATATATGAGGTAGACACAATTCTTTAGTTAGTCTTGAATAATATTCACAACTTTAGATAAGGGTTGGGTGCCTTTATCTTGTCAAAGTTGTGATTCTTTTGATAGCATTTTAGTGAGATCAAATGTGTTATGTTGAGTATAAAATCATCAAAGTGTGGTATCTTTGGGCAAAAGAATCTACTGCACTGGGTGCATTGAATAGGATCATAGTGAAATGCTTTATCCAGAACCATCAGTAGATAAAAGTTTTCACTTGAAGATTATCGAAGAGTCTATCTCGATCCTAAGATAAATGATAGATTTATGGGTTCAAGTGTTATCTTTTGAGCTATCGATGAGTACGATTATATAGCATAGTCTATCCTCGATAGTTTGGTGTTATTCATTTGTTAATCGATAGAGGACTTCGTTTATAGATATGGACATCATGACTCCATTTATTAAATGAGAGTAAAACGTCATCATATGCATGTTTTAAAATATTGGATATTAAATCTTAACGTTAAGTTTTCAATAGTGTCTACTGAAAAATGGCTTCTCGACAAGTCAAAATATCCAAGTTCAAAACGTGTTCAAAAATATGGTAACTTGGAGAGCTATAGGCGGTCTATGAGCTCTTGGCAATTACTGGTATTCTTCACGAATATACACTTTCTCCTTTAAGATTGTCTAGGGTATGAATGAGCAATATTAACTTATTCTATATTTATTTAAGAGTTTAATTTTATATATTTAGTGGAATGAACTAAAATTAATATATCGGACTTAAGTGGATCATTTGTTGATTGTAATTAGGTTATGTCTATTGGAGCTTAAATTTAGATAGCCCACCAAGATCCCCAGATCACACGAACTTGCATGGATCACTTGATTTATTCTACTGGACCAATTATGGGTCCATCTAGAATTGTATTAAAGCATGTGGACTTGTTTATGGTTGTACCCTTGATTAATTGATGTATATATACATGAATCTACTTTTTTTTATTGTAAATATGCATGTTTTAGAAAAAGAAGACACTCTAGGTATTCGCATATATATTTAAAATTGAATGTATGAATATATATATACATATATATATACATATATATATATATATACATATATATATACATATATATATATATATATATATATATGTTTTTGTGTGGTTTGTTATTGCTCAATTTTGGTCCTGGAATTTCAATGTATTTTTGTTTTGGGATTGTAACAAGAAGGGTGGCCTATCATGGCCGTAATTTCCGTCTTGGTAGTTGCTAAGTTTTTTTAGTTTTATTGTTGTAAAAAAAACTGCGGTATTTTTTTTAAAAATACTGTTGTAATATATTCAAATATTGAAGATTCAAAGATTTGAAAAATTGGGAGCAACTAGAACAAGTTTGGTACCGTGCGTGCCATAGCAACAATCGTGCGTGCGAGTGAGCGTACGACCACGATTGTTATGACTTGGGCTGCGCACGGCAGCCCCATGGACCCCATGGGTTGTGCATGGCAGATCTTTATGAAGCCAAGGGTGCGTATGCCCATGGGAGGCAGCCGAGGAATGTCCAAACGGACGGTAGTCACGTGAAGACTTGTTCGCTAAGAAAGGAGTTTTTGTATTCCAAGACTTATGTAATTTACTTGTTTTTCTAGTATGGACCAAAATTGTAGCTATTTATATTTCGTTAATATTGCAATGTATGTCATTGTTTGTTAACATGTCATATTGAGTAGGAGTGTCACTCATATATATCTTTTGGTATGAACAAGCATTGAATGGTTTAGGTATCTAATTGGCATCTAGATAACTTGGCAAATCGTTCTATGGAATTCAATCACACGTCTTAAATAATTGAGTGGGAAAAGGTGTTTTGGAACACCTACGACCTCCAAGTTTAGTTGAGCTTTATGTTTCATGTAATGACTCACCAAGGGGTATTCATGAATGGAATTTAGCAAGATACTTCCTTACAAGGATAGACTAGACAATTAACCCAAAAGATATCTACTCCCAAAGGATGGATATTCGTAAGGGATTATATTGAAAGTCGATAACTTGGTAACACACTCAATGTAATTTTATTAATATCCTCCTAAGAGTTCTTGTTAATAAAATTTCAAGGCTAAAATTGAAAACGTTGGTTGTTTTGTTAACAATTAGGTGGGACTTAGTCCAACTAGTAAATGAAGTGAACTCCCAAATGAGGCATGACATTTATGGGTGTTGGATCACCGTTGAATTTCATGATTGAATTATTTTATACAATTTAAGATAAATATTCAAAAGTGTTTTATCATGATTGTTTACTTATATAATTTTTGTTATTGTTCAGAAATCATGACCACATCCTTAATCAACATCCTAAAAGACAATACTTTAACTGGTGATAATTATATCACATGGAAAAGATAATTTGGGCCTTTATTGCAATCTGAAAAGCATAAGTTTATTCTGTCTACTCCAAAACCTCATACTCCTACTAATGAATCTACTCAGAAGCAAAGAGATGAGTATGAACAGTGGAAGTCTTCTGATGAGATGGCTAAATGTTACATTATGGCCATCATCTCTAACGTGTTGCAACAGCAACATAAAGGAATGGAGACTGTTGTCGATATAATGATGTCTCTGGAAGAGATGTTTGCTATGAAGTCCAGGCTGTTTTCATGAATCTTAGGATGAAACCTAGAAAGGCTATGAAAGATCACATGATGAAAGTCATAGCACATCTCAACATTGCTGAACTAAATGTTGTTGAGAAAGATGGTGAGACTAAAATTGACATGATTGTTAACTCACTATTAGATTCCTTTGATCAATTCAAGTTGGACTACAGCTTGAACAATAAGGAATACTTCTTGTAAAGCTTGATGCAAGATGTTAAAAGTGCCAAGAAAATCCTTGTGAAGAGTAATGGTCAAGAGATTCATGTCGTAATTAAAGTTGCTACTGTTAAGACTCATAAGAAGGTCAAAAAACAACTAAAGAAAAACCAGCTAGGACCTTCTAAGAAGGAGACAAAGATAGTAATGAAGATCAAATAAAAGTGTTTCATTTGTGGCGAAACGGGACATTGGAAAAGAAATTATCCAAAGTCTCAGTACAATAAGGAAGAAGGTAATATTAATTATCTTGAAACATGTTTTTTGGCAGATTCTATGGATTCCTGGATCATAAACTCCGGAGCCACTAACCATGTTTGTTTTTCCTTACATGGGACCAAGGAAAAAAGAAGGCTTAATATAAATGAAGTCAACTTGTATTTAGGCAATGGAGCATTGGTGTTTGTTAGTTCAGTGGGAGATATTAGAATTAGTTTAGACTCTTATAGACATTTAGATTTAATAAACGTTTATTATGTACCTCAATTCAAGAGGAATTTAATTTCAGTTTCTTGTTTAAATAAATTTGGATATTCGGTTACTTTTAAAAAAGCCTCTATTATTAGTAGGAAAAAAAATTGTTTGCAAAGGTACATTGGAAAATGGTTTAATCTATTTGCATAAGCAATGTCTCTCACTTGTTCGACACGGAATCAATGGAACCTAATCATAAAAGAGTAAAATTATCAAAAGATGAAACCTACCTATGGCATTTGCACCTAGGTCATATTAACCTTGATAGGATTAAAAGATTGGTTAGTGACAGACCTATAAGTGACTTAAAGGTCGATGATATACCAACTTGTGAATCTTGTTTGGAAGGTAAAATGACCAAAAGGTAGTTCACCACCAAAAGCACAAGAGCCACTTATTGTTTAGGATTAGTACACACTGATGTATGTGGTCCTATGAGCATTCAAGTTAGAGGAGGATATGAGTACTTCATCATTTTCATTGATGATTACTTAAGATTTCACTATGTGTATCTCATGAGATATAAATCGAATGCTTTTAACATGTTCAAAGCATTTAAAGCTGAAGTAGAAAATCAGCATGAGAAACGCATAAAAATCTTGAGGTCTGATCATGGTGGAGAATATCTATCTGGTGAGTTTCAACAATATCTTATTGATAATGGGATAATTTCTCAATTTTCTGCACCAAGTACACCTTAACAAAATGGGGTGGTAGAAAGAAGAAATAGAACTCTTTTGGACATGGTTAGGTCTATGTTGAGTTATTCAATGCTTCCTAATTCTTTTTAGGGATATGCTTTACAAACTGCTATGTACATTCTAAACGATGTATCGCCTAAGTCGGTTCCTAAAACACCACATGAGTTGTGGACCTGAGGAAAGCCTAGTTTACAGCATTTAAGGATATTTGGATGTCCTGTACACGTGTTAAAAGAAATGACAGAAAAGATGGAGTCCCGTTCAGAAACATGCATATTTGTTGGGCATCCAAAAGGAACCAAAAGATATTATTTCTATATTCCTTCTGATCTTAAAGTATTTGTTTCGACAAATGCTAAATTTTTGGAAGAGGACTATATGAATAATTTTGTGCCTAAAGTAGAATTTTCCTGAATGAGCTTTCAGAAGATACAATTCCATAAGAGTAAGTTATGTACCAACACAAGTTTAACAATCTACCATACCTCATCGTAGTTGGAGGGTTAGTAGACCACCCTAGAGATACATCGGTTTAGGAGAATCTGTAGAGAATCTCCCAGACGAAGATGATCCCTATACGTACAAGGAAAAAATGGAAGATGTTGATTCTCGCCATTGGCAAAAGGCAATGCAATCCGAAATTGAATCTATATTCAAAAACAAAGTCCAGCCTCTTGTAGAATTGCCTAAAAGGATAAAACTCATCGGGTGCAAGTGTGTATACAAGAGGAAAAGAGGGATGGATGGAAAGGTGGAAACCTTTAAAGCTAGATTGGTAGCTAAAGGTTGCACACAGAAGGAAGGTATCGATTATGAGAAAACCTTCTCTCTTGTGGCCATGTTTAAATCCATAAGGATACTCTTATCAATTGTGGCATCTCTAGACCTAGAGATTTGGCAAATGGATGTCCTGACGGCTTTCCTTAATGGAAGTCTTGACGAAAGCATCTATATGATGCAACCAGAAGGACTCATTGAAAAAAGCCAAGAGGAAAGGGTATACAAGCTATAAAGATCCATATATGGATTGAAGCAAGCATCCAGATCCTGGAACATAAGGTTTGATCAAGCCATGAAAAGTTTTGGATTTATTCCAAACCATGATGAACCCTTTGTATACAAAAGGATAAAGGTGACAAGTAGGTTTTTCTAATTCAAAACCATGACGAACCCTTTGGCCAAATTCTCTCCATGTTCAATTTTTTAGGCTAGACGAAATTTCTCATCTATATCTATATAGCTCGTCGAAATTCCTTTTCTATATATATAGGGCTGGCCGAAATTCATTCTTGGAATATATTAGGATTTCAAATCCTTTCCTAAGAAAGATTTACTTTGTTGTTAAGAATCATTTCCTTATGTGGATTTACATGGTGACCAAGAATCCTTTTAAAAAAGAATTCATTCAAAAAAGAATTTTTTTTTACAACAAGACTCCTAATCCAACTCAAATAGTGTGTTTGTAACCATATTAAATATTTCCTAATTTGACTAGATAAATAATTACTTGTATTTATCTAGTTATTAAATATAGTCTTTAATATTAATTATACAACCAACAATAGTATAATATTAGGAGACCATCTCCTACTAGGAAAAAGATTTTGACTTTTAATTAAATAATTCATTAATTACCAAATTAATTAATTTTCATTTAATTAATATAATAAAATAAAAATAATATACCGCTCAACATCATACATGGGCCTTATATTATTTTTCTATTTTATTAAATCCATTGGACCTTAATAAAAAGTTCACATGTGTACTAGACTCATTCTTACGAAAAGAAACAAGCCACATGCCTCAATACAATTCTAGATGGACCCCTAAATTAGTCTGGTAGAATATATCAAGTGATCCATACAAGTTCGTGTGGATTGGGGTTCTTAGCGGGCAATCAAAATTTAACCTCAAATAGACACAACCCAATCACAATCAATAAATGATTCACTAAGGTCCGATCTATTAATTTTAGTTCATTCCACTAAAGAACTAAAATTGAACTCATAAATAAAGATAGAAAAAGTTAATATTTCTCATTCATACCCTCGACAATCTTAATGGAGAAAGTGTATCCTCGTGAAGAATACCAGTAATCGCCAAGAGCTCTTAGACAACCTATAGCTCTCCAAGTTACCATATTTACTCATATAACCACATTTTGAACTTGGATATTTTGACTTGTCCAGAAGCCATGTTTCAATAGACACTATTAAAAACGTAACGTTAAGATTTAATACCCAATACCTCAAAACATCCATGTGATGATATTCTACTCTCATTTAATAAATGGAGCCACGAAGTCCATATCTATAAATGAAGTCCTCTATCGATTAACAAATGAATACCACTAAACTATCGAGGATAGACTATGCAATATGATCGTACTCATTAATAGCTCAAAAGATAACACTTGTAACCATAATTCTATCATTTATCCCAGGATTGAGAAGGACTCTCCGATTGTCTTCAAGTGAAAACTTTTATCCATTGACGGTTCTAGATAAAGTATTTCACTGTGATCCAATTCAATGCACCCAGTGCACTAGATTCTTTTGTCCAAAGACACCACACTTTGATGATTTTAGACTCATCATAACACATTTGATCCCACTCAAATGCTAGCGAAAGTATCTACAACTTTAACAAGATAAAGGTGCCCAACCTTTACCCTAAGTTGTGAATATTATTCAAGACTAACTAAAGAGTTGTGCCTACCTCATACATATCTAGATGTATGAACAATTCTTCTTTTCTCACAGTCTTTTGACCTTATGATTATTTACTTTTGACAATTATAATAATTAAACTATAAATGCAATATGATTTGTTAAACTATAAATCACTTTATTAATATGAAAGATTGTCAAATACATTATTATACTCTTGCTATCGAGCATAATCCCAACAAATTCATCATATTGTGGTATCATTGGGCAAAAAAATCTAGTGCACTGGGTGCATTGAATAGGATTACAGTGAAATGCTTTATCTAGAACCGTCAGTGGATAAAAGTTTTCAATTTAAGGTAATCGGATGGTCTATCTCAATCCAAATATAAATGATGGACATATGGTTACAAGTGTTATCTTTTGAGTTATCAATGATTACGATTATATAGCATAGTCTATCTTCGATAGTTTGGTGGTTTCATTTGTTAATCTACAGAGGACTTCATTTATAGCTACGGACATCGTGGCTCCATTTATTGAATGAGAGTATAATACAATCATATGGATGTTTTGAGGTATTGGATATTAAATCTAAACGTTAAGTTTTCAATAGTGTCTATTGACACATGGCTTCTGGACAAGTCAAAATATCCAAGTTCAAAATGTGGTCATATGAGTAAATATGGTAACTTGGAGAGCTATAGGCGGTCTATGAGCTCTTGGAGATTACTGGTATTCATCACGAGGATACACTTTCTCCAATAAGGTTGTCTAGGGTATGAATGAGTAACATCAACATAGGAAGTATAGAAAGGAATTCTTCTTTGAAAAGAATTCTTGGTCACCAAGTAAATCCTCATAAGGAAATGATTCTTGCCCACTAAGTAAATTCTTCTTAGAAGAGGATTTGGTCTCTTAAATTAAGAGGATGAAGAATTCGGCCACTATATATATAATAGTGTAGAATTCAGCCAACCTAATTTTTAGAGAGAAAAATTTCAGCCCTTCCTTTTCTTGGAGAGGAATTCCGGCCAAACCCTAATCTAAGGGAGATAAATTATGACCAAGAGAGAATTTTGAGTGTAGAGAATCCGGATCTTGCTCTAGATAAATTCTTCCAACTCTAAAGATTGGTGTGTGAAAATTCGGCAATAAGGACAAGGAAGAAAGAACTTTTTGTATTCGATAGTGCACTAGTAGCCTTTACATTAATAGGTTTTGTGTATAACATCGAATCTAGGTTCACGCGAGTTTCAATCTAATTGATTGATAATTCATAAGTGACCTAACGTTCTTTTATTTTCTTCTTAGAGAGGATTATTGTGACTAACAAAGAAAGAGATTTTGTTTGTTTCCATCCTCAGGTATACAATTTAAAGTAAGGGGAACCCACACTCCTAGATCATTCACGTTCATGATTGGATTGGAAGATATTGCGGATTAAATTCGACACTTGTTCAATCGTCACACTAAAAAGGTACAATACTTTTATTATACATTAATTAATCTAGGGTTAAGGTTCTTTCTATTATAGGAAAAAAAAAATATCAAACCCAAATAGATGATTGTGCATGGATGGCAATTGAAGTTGGGTACACTCATCAAACAATGATCGCCAATAATGGTAGTGAAGACTCCAAGCCTAAGTCTCAATGGAGCACACAAGAATTTAAAGCCTCCAAGTGGAATAACAAGGCAATGCATGCCATTTTGTGTGCCATGGATGATAATCAGTATAAGTTGATTCAAACTACTAGAAATGCTAAGGAGGAGTGGGCGATTTTTGAGATGGCTCATGAAGGAACCGAGGTAGTCAAGGACTCCAAGCTTCAAATCCACCAAATTCAATTTGAGACTATTAGGATAGAGGAGCATGAGTTTCAATGATTTTCAATTGAAGCTGAAGGACATTGTCAACCAAAGCCATCAACTTGGTGACCCCTACTCGGATAGGAGAATCAAGCAAAGGATTATAAGGTCGCTATTGGTAAGATTTGAGTCAAAGGTGATGACACTTGAGGAGAACAGTAACTATAAGAACTTGGAGCCAAGTGAAGTCCTTGGAAGACTTCTTGCATATGAGTCTAGGTGGACTCCTACACCTACACCTCCAAAGAAGCAAAAGAGCAATGCTTAGAAGACCTCCAAGGTTGAGAAAGATATAGAAGACTTAGATGATGAAATGGCCCTCATGGTCAAAAAGGTTTAAGAAGTTTGTGAAATTTGAAAAGAAAAGTTTTGGATTCAAAGGTAAATATTAGAAGAAGAATACACATTTCAATAAAATGGAGAAAGGTAAAGAGAAGGACTCCAAGAAGGGCATTCAATGGTTTGAGTGTAGTGGATATGGTCACATTGCTCCTAAGTGTGCAAATTGGAAAAGGAAGAAGAAGAAAAAAGGAAAGGCAATGGCTGCCACATAGAGCGATAGTGATGACTCGGAATAGGAATGCGGATCCTCGGATGATGAAGATCATGTGGCAAATTTCATTGCCTTTGCATCCTCTCTCAATAGTAAGGAAGATTTAGATGACCAAGAAGAAGGAAGACAATTTGAAGATGACTCAGTGATGTGAGTTCTCCATCTCACTCTAAAAGTGGAAATGCAAAGGGAATGTACCTTGAAGAGTTCATTGAGCATTTTCAAAGCTCAAGGCTGAAAATGAAGAAAGATGTTCGAAGACTCAAAGAAGATAACCTCAAGCTATCAACTGAGGTGATTCACTTAAATGGAGAGGTAAAGATAGCTAAAAAGAATGAAGCCATAATGGAGAAGGAACATGAAGAAGCAAAAGAAACTATTGCTAAGATGACTTCAAGCACAAATAAGCTTGTGTTAGGATTATGCTCAACAGCAAGAGTGTAATAATTTATTTGACAATCTTTTAAAATTAATAATGTGATTTCTAGTTTAACAAACCTTATAGCATTTATAGTTTAATTATTATAATTGTTAAAATTAAATAATCATAAGGTCAAAAGACTATAAGAAATGAAGAATTGTTTGTACATCTGGATATGTATGAGGTAGACACAATTCTTTAGTTAGTCTTGAACAATATTCAAAATTTAAGATAAAGGTTGGGCGTCTTTACCTGGTTAAAGTTGTAAATTATTTTGCTAGCATTTGAGTGGAATCAAATGTGTTACGATGAGTCTAAAATCATCAAAGTGTAGTTTCTTTGGGCAAAAGAATCTAGTGCACTATGTGCATTCAATAGGATTTCAGTAAAATACTTTATCCAGAACCGTCAATGGATAATAGTTTTCACTTAAGGACAATCGGAGAGTCTATCTATCCTGAGATAAATGATAGACTTATGGTTACAAGTGTTATCATTTAAGCCGTCAATGAGTGCAATTATATAGCATAATTTTTCTTCGATGGTTTGGTGGTACTCATTTGTTAATCGATAGAGAACTTCATTTACAGATATGGACATCGTGGCTCCATTTATTAAATGTGAATAGAATATCATCATATGGATATTTTGAGGTATTGAATACTAAATCTTAACATTAAGTTTTCAATAGTGCCTATTGAAACATGGTTTCTGGACAAGTCAAAATATCCAAGTTTAAAATATGGTCGTATGAGTAAATATAGTAACAAGGAGAGCTCTGGGTGATTACTAGTATTTTTCACGAGGATACACTATCTCCAATAAGGTTTTCTAGGGTATGAATGAGAAATATTTACTTATTCTATTAGTTCTTTAGCGGAATGAGATAAATTTAATAGATCAAACCTAAGCGAGTCATTTATTGAAAGTGTTTAGGTTATATCTATTGAAGCTTAAATTTAGAATGCCCGCCAAGATCCTCAATCCACTCACACTTGCATGGATCACTTGATATATATATATATATATATATATATATATATATATATGTGTGTGTGTGTGTGGGGGGGGGGGGGGGGGGGGGGGGGGGGGGGGGGGAGGGGAATTCGTGCAACGGAAGTGTGAAAAAAATAAAAATTAGGGTTTCGGTATAAATAAAAATTTTCCCTTTATAATAACAAGAACCTTAACCATAGATTAATTGATATATATAAAAAATATCGAACCTTTTTCTCGTGACTATTAAACTAGCGCCGAATTGAATCCGTAAGATCTTTCAATCTAATCACGAACGTGAATCACCACCTAGGAGTGTGGGCACCCTCTCTTTCTAATTGTATACCTGATGATGGAAACAAACGAAATCTCTTTCTTTGTTAGTCACAATAATCCTCCAAGAAGAAAAACAAATAACGTTAGGTCAGTTGTTAATTATCAATCAATTTGATTGAAACTCGCGTGAACCTTGATTCAATGTAGTACACAAAAGCTTTTAATATAAAGGCCACTAGTGTACTATCGAAAACTAAACGTTCTTTCTTCCTTTTCTTATATGTCGAATCTCAGACTACTTCTTAGAGTTGATCGAATTTTGTCTAGTTTAAAACCAAATTTTTCTCCCAAACTTATTATAATGGCCAGATTCTATCCAAGTTCAATTTTTTAGGCTAGCCAAAATTTCTCTTCTATATCAATATAGCTCGTCGAAATTCCTTTTCTATATATATAGGGTTGGCCGAAATTCCTTCTTGGATTATATTAGGATTTCAAATCCTTTCCTAAGAAGGATTTACTTGGTTGTTAATAATCTTTTCCTTAGGTGGATTTACTTGGTGACCAAGAATCCTTTCCAAAAAGAATTCTTTCCTACACCAAGACTCCTAATCCAATTCAAATAGTGTATTTGTAACCATATTAAAGATTTTCTAATTTGACTAGATAAATAGTCCTTGTATTTATCAACTTACCAAATATAGTCTTTAATATTAATTATCCTACCAACAATAGTATAATATAAGGAGATCATCTCCTACTAAGAAAAAGATTTTGACTTTTAATTAAAATATTAATTAATTGCCAAATTAATTAATTTCCATTTAAGTAATATAATAAAATAAAAATAATATAATTAAGATAAACTATATAGCTTTGCCGCCCAACATCATATATGGGTCATTATGTTATTTTTTCTATTTTATTAAATCCATTGGACCTTAACAAAAAGTCCACATGTGAACTAAACTCATTCTTACAAAAAGAAACAAGTCCACACGCCTCAAAACAATTCTAGATGGACCCCGAAATTGGTCCGGTATAATATATCAGGTGATCCACGCAAGTTCGTGTGGATTGGGGATCTTGACGGGCTATCTAAATTTAAGCTCCAATAGACACAACCTAATCACAATCAACAAATGATTCACTTAGGTCTGACCTATTAATTTTAGTTCATCCCACTCAAGAACTAAAATTGAACTCTTAAATAAAGATTGAATAAGTTAATATTCCTCATTAATACCCTAGACAACCTTAATGGAGAAAGTGTATCATCATGAAGAATACCAGTAATCACCAAGATCTCATAGATCGCCTATTGCTCTCCAAGTTACCATATTTACTCATATGACCACATTTTGAACTTGGATATTTTAACTTGTTCAAAAGCCATGTTTCAATAGATACTATTGAAAACTTAACGTTAAGATTTAATATCCAATACCTCAAAACATTCATATGATGATATTCTACTCTCATTCAATAAATGGAGCCAAGATGTCCATATCTATAAATGAAGTCCTCTATCGATTAACAAATGAATACCACCAAACTATCGAGGATAGACTATGCTATATAACCGTACTCATTGATAGCTCAAATGATAACACTTGCAACCATAAGTCCATCATTTATCTCAGGATTGAGATAGACTCTCCGATTGTCTTCAAATGAAAACTTTTATCCATTGACGGTTCTAGATAAAGTTTTTCATTTTGATCATATTCAATGCACCCGTGCACTAGATTCTTTTGCCCAAAGACACCACACTTTGATGATTTTATACTCATCATAACACATTTGATCCCACTCAAATGCTAGCAAAAGAATCTACAACTTTGACAAGATAAAGGAACTCAACTTTTATCTTAAGTTGTGAATATTATTCAAGACTAACTAAAACATTGTGTATACCTCATACATATCTAGATGTATGAACAATTCTTCTATTCTCATAGTCTTTTGACCTTAGGATTATTTACTTTTGACAATTATAATAATTAAACTATAAATGCTATAAGATTTGTTAAAAAAGAAATCACTTTATTAATATGAAAAGATTGTCAAATATATTATTATACTCTTGCTATCGAGCATAATCCCAACAATCTCCCAATTGCTCTATAGCAAATGTGTTATATCTCTTATCCCCATGTTCTTTAGATGCCCATCAAAACTTTTTTATGAAAGAGCCTTTGTAAAGGCATCCGCTAGATTATTTGCTTACTCGATCTTTGTAATTGTCATGTCACCTATATGCACAATTTCCCTCAGAAGGTGATACTTTCTTTCAATGTGTTTTCCTCTCTTATGACTTCTTGGTTCTTTCTAGTTAGCCACTGCTCCACTACTGTCATAATAGATAGTGATCTGCTTATTCGTATCAGGAACTATTTTCAAGTCATTCAAGAATTGGCGAAGCCAGACAGCCTCTTTAGCAGCCTCGCATACGGCAACATACGAGGCTTCCATGGTAGAATCAGCAATACAAGATTGCTTGATACTCCTCCATATGACTGCCCCTTCTCCAATAGTAAACACAGATCATGATGTTGATCTTCTAGTGTCAGAATCCGATTGGTAATCGGAATCTGTATACCCTTTGGGAATTAGATCACCTCCAGAGTATATAAACATATAATCGCACATTCTCTTAAGATATTTGAAAATATGTTTACTATTGTCCAGTGATAAGGACAAGGTTTCGATTAAAACTTGCTAACTATGCCAACAGCAAAGAGCATTGCATATGTGAGACTTCCAACTGCCGAAGCATATGGAACCCTACTCATGAATTGCTCTTCATGCTCCTTCTTATGAACTTGTTTATTAGAAAGTTTGATTCCATGTCTGAAAAGTAACATACCTTTTTTGGAATCTTGCATGGAAAACATAGAAAAGATTTTATTTATGTATGAAGCTTTGGATAATGCAATCGTTCTATTCTTTCTATCCCTTATGACTTGGATACCAAGAATATAACTTGTTTCTCCTAAGTCCTTCATAGCAAATTGTTTTGCTAACCATTCTTAGGGGTGTGCAATTTCGGTTTGGTTTGTGTTGAAGCTCAATATCAAACCAAACCGATATGTATCAGTTTGACTATAGTTCGACCCAAACCAAACCAATATGATTTGCCAAACTGATGCAAACCAAACAAAAAGAAGTTGGGTTGGTTTGGAATGATTTGACGGATTAGGTTTGAACCAAAAAAATCATTTTTTCTATTATTATAAAAAAACTATATAACTATAAAAATATTAAGTAGGTGTTATTTAATTATTTTAAAAATTACAAATATTATATAATTAACAAATTAACAATAAAAGGTACCATAACATAAAAATAAAAATAAACCATAATAAAACTTATATTCTAAAATATAATGGAAGGGATAAATAACTGTATTTTATTTATTAAAAAAATATAATATGTAAAAGAAATAGAAATAGTACAATACCAAATAGTTGATGATAATGAATTTGAAGAAAAAAAAACTTATTTATATGAGAAGTAAATAAGTATAATTAAAAGTAACAAAACCCTAGGAAATATAGATTGAGTTTTATTAAATATATGGGTTGGTTTTGGGTTATATGAATTTTATTTTTAGCAACCCAAACCAAACCAATCATTGATTGGTTTGGTAAATGACAGAACGTTTAATACATTTTTTTATATGTGAAACCGATCCAACCCATAAAGTTTGGGTTGGGTTAGGCGGATTGGTTTGGTTTGACGGTTTTTTGCACACCCCTAACCATTCTTTTACTGATGTCAATACAACTACATCGTTTCCGATGAGTAGTATATCATCAACGTAAAAAACTAGGAAAACCAACTTGTCGCCTTTAATCCTTTTGTATACTCAAGGTTCGTCAAGGTTTTGAATAAATCCAAAACTTTTCACGGCGTGATCGAAATTTATGTTCCAGGATCTGGATGCTTGCTTCAATCCATATATGGATCTTTGTAACTTGACTACCCTTTCCTCTTGGCTTTTTTCAATGAATCCTTCTTGTTGCATCGTAGAGGTGCTTTTGTCAAGACTTCCATTAAGCAAAGCTATCTTGACGTACATTTGCCAAATCTCTAGGTCTAGAGATGCTGTAATGGATAAGAGTATCCTAATGGATTTAAGCATGGCCACAAGAGAGAAGGTTTCTTCATAATCGATTCCTTCCTTCTGTGTATAACCTTTAGCTACCAATCTAGCGTCAAAGGTTTCCACTTTTCCATCCATTCCTCTTTTCCTCTATTATACCCACTTGCACCCCATGGGTTTTATCCCTTTATCCAAGTTTACAAGAGACCAGACTTTGTTTTTCTAACATAAATTCAATTTCAGATTGCATTACCGTTTGCCAATGGCGACAATCAACATCTTCCATAGCTCCCTTGTATGTATAAGGATCATTGTCGTCCGGGAGATTCTCTACAGATTCACCCAGACCGATGTATCTCTTGGGTTGTCTACTAACCCTCCCACTATGACGAGGTATGGTAGATTGTTAATCTTATGTTGGTATGGAACTTACAATTAGGCTTGGTTGTGAAATCTCATGTGGAATTGTATCTCTTGAAAACTCATTCAGGACAATTCTACTTTTAGGCACAAAATTATTCATATAGTCCTCTTCCATAAATTTAGCATTTGTCGAAATAAATACTTTAAGATCTGAAGAACTATAGAAATAATATCCTTTTGTTCCTTATGGATACCCTACAAATATGCATGTTTCTTAACAGGACTCCATCTTTTCTGTCTTTCCTTTTAACACCTGCCCAGAACATCCAAATATTCTTAAGTGTTGTAAAACTAGGCTTTTGCTTGGTCCATAACTCATGCGGTGTTTTAGAAACCGACTTAGATTGTTCATCGTTTAGAATGTACATAGCAATTTGTAAAGCATATCCCAAAAAGAATTAGGAAGCATTGAATAACTCAACATAGACCTAACCATGTCCAAAAGAATTCTATTTCTTCTTTCTGCCACCCCATTTTGTTGAGGTGTACCCGGTGCAGAAAATTAAGAAATTATCTCATTATCAATAAAATATTGCTGAAACTTACCGGATAGATTTTCTCCACCATGATCAGACCTCAAGATTTTTATTAGTTACTCAAGCTGATTTTCTACTTCAGCTTTAAATGCTTTAAACATATCAAAAGCATCCGACTTATGTCTCATGAGATACACATAGCCAAATCTTGAGTGATCATCCGTGAAAGTGATGAAGTACTCATATCCACCTTTAGCTTGAATGCTCATAGGTCCACACACATAAGTGTGTATCAATCCTAAACATTCTATGGCTCTTGTGCATTTGGTCGTAAATGACCTTTTGGTCATTTTACATTCCAAACAAGATTCACAAGTTGGTAGATCATCAACATTTAAGTCACTTAGAGGTCTGACACTTACCAATCTTCTAATCATATTAAGGTTAATATGACCTAGGCACAAATGTCATAGGTAGGTTTCATCTTTTGATAATTTTACTCTTTTATGATTAGGTTCCGTTGATTCCGTGTCTAACAAGTGAGAGATATTTCAACGCAAATAGAGTAAACCTTTTTCCAATGTACCTTTGCAAAAAAAATTGTCATTCTTACTAATAATAAAAGCTTTATTAAAAGTAACTGAATAACCATATTTATTTAAACAAGAAACTGAAATTAAATTCCTCTTGAATTGAGGTACATAATAAACGTCTATTAAATCTAAATACCTATAAGAATCTAAACTAATTCTAATATATGCCACTAAACTAGCAGACACCAATGCTCCATTGCCTAAACTCAAGTTTAATTTGTTCTCTCTAAGCCTTCTCCTTTCCTTGAACCTCTGTAAGGAAAAAAAACATGATTAGTGGCTCTAGAGTCTATGATCCAATAATCCATAGAATCCGCCAAAAAACATGTTTCAAGATAATTAATATTACCTTCTTCATTCTTTTCTTGAGACTTTGGGCAATTTCTTTTCCAATGTCCCTTTTCACCATAAAGGAAACACTTCCCTTTGATCTTGGTTACTTTCTTTGTCTCATTCTTAGTAGGTTCTAGTTGGTTTTTCTTTTATTGTTTCTTGATCTTCTTACGGGTCTTAACAGTGCGAATTTACCTACGGTATGAATCTCTTGACCCTTGCCTTTTATAAGGATTTTCTTGGAGCTTTGAACATCTTGCATCATGCTTTGCAAGGTGTATTCCTTATTATTCAAGGTGTAGTCCAACTTGAATTGATCAAAGGAACCTGATAGTGAGTTGACAATCATGTCAATTTTGGTCTCACCATCTATCTCAGCACCATTCAGTTCAGCAATGTAGAGATGTGCTATGACTTTCATCATGTGATCTTTCACACCCTGTCCAGGTTTCATCCTAAGATTCATAAAAGCGGGTCACTGCCTCTCTCTTAGTCGTCCTAGAACTTATAGCAAACATCTCCTCAAGAGCCATCATTATATCGGCAGTAGTTTCCATTCCTTCATGTTGCTGTTGTAACACGTCGGAGATGGTGGCCACAATGTAACATTATCCATCTCATCTGAAGACTCCCACTGCTGATACTCATCTCTTTTCTCCAGAGTAGATTCATTAGTAGGAGTAGGTGGTTTAGGAATATATAAAATGAACTTATGGTTTTTCAACTTACAACAACAACCCAATTTTCTTTTTTCATGTGACATAATTATCAACAGTTAAAGTATTATCTTTTAGGATTTTGATTAGGGATCGGGTCATGATTTCTTTATATTAACAAAAATTATATAAGTAAATAATCATGATAAAGCACTTTCGAATATTTATCTTGAATTAAATAAAATAATTCAATCATAAAAATTCAACGGTGATCCAACTCCCATAAATGTCACACCTCCTTTGGGAGTTCACACCATTTATTAGTTGGACTAGGTCCCACCTAATTGTTAACATAACAACCAACGTTTTCAATTTTAGCCTTGTGATTTTTATTAACAAGAACTCTTGGGAGGATATTAATTAACTCACATTGAGTGTGTTACTAAGTTATCGACCTTCAATATATTTGCTCACGAATATCCCTCCTTTGGGAGTAAATATTGTTTGGGTTAATTGTCTAGTCTATCCATGTAAGGAAGTATCTTGCTAAATTCCATTCATGAATACCCCTTGGGGGGTTATTACACGAAACATAAAGATCAACTAAACTTAGATGTCTTAGGTGTTCTGAAACACCTTCTCCCACTCAATTGTTTAAGGTGTGTGATCGAATTCCAAAGAATGATTTACCAAGTTATCTAGATGCCAATTAGATACCTAAACCATTCAATGCATGTTCATAGAAAAAGAGATACAAGAATCGCACTCCTATTCTATATGATATTTTATCAAACAACGACATACATTACAATATTTAAAATTTTGGTCCATCCTAGAAAAGCAAGTAAATTACATGTTTGGAATACAAAAACTCCTTTCTTGGCGAACAAGTCTTCTCACGAGACCTTCGTCGTCCGGACTCCCTCGGCTGCCACTCATGGGCGTGCGCAGCCCACAACCCCATAAGGGGCTGCCATACGCAGCCCATGGCTTTATTAGGGATGCTGTGAACAGCCCATGCCACAACAATTGTAGCCGCATGCTCTTCACACTCAATGTCCCAAACTTGTTCCGGTTGCTTCCAATTCTTCAAACCTTCGAGTCTTCGATACTTGAATGTATTACAGAAGAATTTTAAATAAAAAAATAATGCAGTTATTTTAATACAATATAGTGCAGTTTTTTTTATTACAGCAATAAAATTTAAAAAAACTTAGCAACTACCGAGAAGGAAATTATGGCAATGATAGACTACTCTTCTTGTTACAATCCCAAAACAAAAATACATTGAAATTCTAGGACCAAAATTGAGCAATAACAATCCACATATAAAACATATATATATATATATGCGAATACCTTGAGTGTCATCTCTTTCTAAAACATGCATATATATAATAAAAAGAAAAATATCCACGTACACATACATCAAATAATCAAGGGTACAACCAGGCTCTGATACCAATTGTAGGGAAATTGGTACAACGGAAGCGTTAAAAAATTGAAATTAGGGTTTCGGTATAAATAAAATTTTTCCCTTTATAATAACAAGAAACTTAACCCTAGATTAATTGATGTATATAAAAAGTATCAAACCTTTTTCTCATGACGATTGAACTAGCGCCGAATTGAATTCGTAAGATCTTCTAATCCAATCACGAATCTGAATCACCTAGGAGTGTAGGCTCCATCTCTTTCTAATTGTATACATGAGGATGGAAACAAACAAAATCTCTTTCTTTGTTAGTCACAATAATCCTCCAAGAAGAAAAACAATGAATGTTAGGTCAGTTGTGAATTATCAATCAATTTGACTGAAACTCGCATGAACCTTGATTCAACGTTGTACACAAAACCTTTTAATATAAAGGTTACTAGTGTACTATCGAAAACTAAACGTTCTTTCTTCCTTTTCTTCTTTGCCGAATCTCACACTACTTCTTAGAGTTGATGGAATTTTGTCTAGTATAAAAAAAAAAAATCTCCCAAAATTCTTATGGGGGCCAGATTCTCTCCAAGTTCAATTTTTTAGGCTAGCCGAAATTTCTCTTATATATCTATATAGCTCGCCAAATATTCTTTTCTATATATATATATATATATATATATATATATATAGAAAAGAATATTTGGCGAGCTATATAGATATATAAGAGAAATTTCGGCTAGCCTAAAAAATTGAACTTGGAGAGAATCTGGCCCCCATAAGAATTTTGGGAGATTTTTTTTTTTTATACTAGACAAAATTCCATCAACTCTAAGAAGTAGTGTGAGATTCGGCAAAGAAGAAAAGGAAGAAAGAACGTTTAGTTTTCGATAGTACACTAGTAACCTTTATATTAAAAGGTTTTGTGTACAACGTTGAATCAAGGTTCATGCGAGTTTCAGTCAAATTGATTGATAATTCACAACTGACCTAACATTCATTGTTTTTCTTCTTGGAGGATTATTGTGACTAACAAAGAAAGAGATTTTGTTTGTTTCCATCCTCATGTATACAATTAGAAAGAGATGGAGCCTACACTCCTAGGTGATTCAGATTCGTGATTGGATTAGAAGATCTTACGAATTCAATTCGGCGCTAGTTCAATCGTCATGAGAAAAAGGTTTGATACTTTTTATATACATCAATTAATCTAGGGTTAAGTTTCTTGTTATTATAAAGGGAAAAATTTTATTTATACCGAAACCCTAATTTCAATTTTTTAACGCTTCCGTTGTACCAATTTCCCTACAATTGGTATCAGAGCCTGGTTGTACCCTTGATTATTTGATGTATGTGTACGTGGATATTTTTCTTTTTATTATATATGCATGTTTTAGAAAGAGATGACACTCAAGGTATTCGCATATATATATATATGTTTTATATGTGGATTGTTATTGCTCAATTTTGGTCCTAGAATTTCAATGTATTTTTGTTTTGGGATTGTAACAAGAAGAGTAGTCTATCATTGCCATAATTTCCTTCTCGGTAGTTGCTAAGTTTTTTTAAAATTTTATTGCTGTAATAAAAAAAACTGCACTATATTGTATTAAAATAACTGCATTATTTTTTTTTTAAAATTCTTCTGTAATACATTCAAGTATCGAAGACTCGAAGGTTTGAAGAATTGGAAGCAACCGGAACAAGTTTGGGACATTGAGTGTGAAGAGCATGCGGCTACAATTGTTGTGGCATGGGCTGTTCACAGCATCCCTAATAAAGCCATGGGCTGCGTATGGCAGCCCCTTATGGGGTTGTGGGCTGCGCACGCCCATGAGTGGCAGCCGAGGGAGTCCGGACGACGAAGGTCTCGTGAAGACTTGTTCGCCAAGAAAGGAGTTTTTGTATTCCAAAACATGTAATTTACTTGCTTTTCTAGGATGGACCAAAATTTTAAATATTGTAATGTATGTCGTTGTTTGATAAAATATCATATAGAATAGGAGTGCGATTCTTGTATCTCTTTTTCTATGAACATGCATTGAATGGTTTAGGTATCTAATTGGCATCTAGATAACTTGGTAAATCATTCTTTGGAATTCGATCACACACCTTAAACAATTGAGTGGGAGAAGGTGTTTCAGAACACCTAAGACATCTAAGTTTAGTTGATCTTTATGTTTCGTGTAATAACCCCCCAAGGGGTATTCATGAATGGAATTTAGCAAGATACTTCCTTACATGGATAGACTAGACAATTAACCCAAACAATATTTACTCCCAAAGGAGGGATATTCGTGAGCAAATATATTGAAGGTCGATAACTTAGTAACACACTCAATGTGAGTTAATTAATATCCTCCCAAGAGTTCTTGTTAATAAAATCACAAGGCTAAAATTGAAAACGTTGGTTGTTATGTTAACAATTAGGTGGGACCTAGTCCAACTAATAAATGGTGTGAACTCCCAAAGGAGGTGTGACATTTATGGGAGTTGGATCACCGTTGAATTTTTATGATTGAATTATTTTATTTAATTCAAGATAAATATTCGAAAGTGCTTTATCACGATTATTTACTTATATAATTTTTGTTAATATAAAGAAATCATGACCCGATCCCTAATCAAAATCCTAAAAGATAATACTTTAACTGTTGATAATTATGTCACATGAAAAAAGAAAATTGGGTTGTTGTTGTAAGTTGAAAAACCATAAGTTCATTTATATATTCCTAAACCACCTACTCCTACTAATGAATCTACTCTGGAGAAAAGAGATGAGTATCAGCAGTGGGAGTCTTCAGATGAGATGGATAAATGTTACATTGTGGCCACCATCTCCGACGTGTTACAACAGCAACATGAAGGAATGGAAACTACTGCCGATATAATGATGGCTCTTGAGGAGATGTTTGCTATAAGTTCTAGGACGACTAAGAGAGAGGCAGTGACCGCTTTTATGAATCTTAGGATGAAACCTGGACAGGGTGTGAAAGATCACATGATGAAAGTCATAGCACATCTCTACATTGCTGAACTGAATGGTGCTGAGATAGATGGTGAGACCAAAATTGGACATGATTGTCAACTCACTATCAGGTTCCTTTGATCAATTCAAGTTGGACTACACCTTGAATAATAAGGAATACACCTTGCAAAGCATGATGCAAGATGTTCAAAGCTCCAAGAAAATCCTTATAAAAGGCAAGGGTCAAGAGATTCATACCGTAGGTAAATTCGCACTGTTAAGACCCGTAAGAAGATCAAGAAACAATAAAAGAAAAACCTAACTAGAACCTACTAAGAATGAGACAAAGAAAGTAACCAAGATCAAAGGGAAGTGTTTCCTTTATGGTGAAAAGGGACATTGGAAAAGAAATTGCCCAAAGTCTCAAGAAAAGAATGAAGAAGGTAATATTAATTATCTTGAAACATGTTTTTTGGCGGATTCTATGGATTATTGGATCATAGACTCTAGAGCCACTAATCATGTTTTTTTTCCTTACAGAGGTTCAAGGAAAGGAGAAGCTTAGAGAGAACAAATTAAACTTGAGTTTAGGCAATGGAGCATTGGTGTCTGCTAGTTTAGTGGCATATATTAGAATTAGTTTAGATTCTTATAGGTATTTAGATTTAATAGACGTTTATTATGTACCTCAATTCAAGAGGAATTTAATTTCAGTTTCTTGTTTAAATAAATATGGTTATTCAGTTACTTTTAATAAAGCTTTTATTATTAGTAAGAATGACAATTTTTTTGCAAAGGTACATTGGAAAAGGTTTACTCTATTTGCGTTGAAATATCTCTCACTTGTTAGACACGGAATCAACGGAACCTAATCATAAAAGAGTAAAATTATCAAAAGATGAAACCTACCTATGACTTTTGTGCCTAGGTCATATAACCTTAATATGATTAGAAGATTGGTAAGTGTCAGACCTCTAAGTGACTTAAATGTTGATGATCTACCAACCTTGTGAATCTTGTTTGGAATGTAAAAATGACCAAAAGGTCATTTACGACCAAATGCACAAGAGCCATAGAATGTTTAGGATTGATACACACTTATGTGTGTGGACCTATGAGCATTCAAGCTAAAGGTGGATATGAGTACTTCATCACTTTCACGGATGATCACTCAAGATTTGGCTATGTGTATCTCATGAGACATAAGTCGGATGCTTTTGATATGTTTAAAGCATTTAAAGCTGAAGTAGAAAATCAGCTTGAGTAACTAATAAAAATCTTGAGGTCTGATCATGGTGGAGAAAATCTATCCGGTAAGTTTCAGCAATATTTTATTGATAATGAGATAATTTCTTAATTTTCTGCACCGGGTACACCTCAACAAAATGGGGTGGCAGGAAAGAAGAAATAGAATTCTTTTGGACATGGTTAGGTCTATGTTGAGTTATTCAATGCTTCCTAATTCTTTTTGGGATATGCTTTACAAATTGCTATGTACATTCTAAACGATGAACAATCTAAGTCGGTTTCTAAAACACCGCATGAGTTATGGACCAAGCAAAAGCCTAGTTTTACAACACTTAAGAATATTTGGATGTTCTGGGCAGGTGTTAAAAGGAAAGACAGAAAAGATGGAGTCCTGTTAAGAAACATGCATATTTGTAGGGTATCCATAAGGAACAAAAGGATATTATTTCTATAGTTCTTCAGATCTTAAAGTATTTATTTCGACAAATGCTAAATTTATGGAAGAGGACTATATGAATAATTTTGTGCCTAAAAGTAGAATTGTCCTGAATGAGTTTTCAAGAGATACAATTCCACATGAGATTTCACAACCAAGCCTAATTGTAAGTTCCATACCAACATAAGATTAACAATCTACCATACCTCGTCATAGTGGGAGGGTTAGTAGACAACCCAAGAGATACATCGGTCTGGGTGAATCTGTAGAGAATCTCCCGGACGACAATGATCCTTATACATACAAGGGAGCTATGGAAGATGTTGATTGTCGCCATTGGCAAACGGTAATGCAATCTGAAATTGAATTTATGTTAGAAAAACAAAGTCTGGTCTCTTGTAAACTTGGATAAAGGGATAAAACCCATGGGGTGCAAGTGGGTATAATAGAGGAAAAGAGGAATGGATGAAAAGTGGAAACCTTTGACGCTAGATTGGTAGCTAAAGGTTATACACAGAAGGAAGGAATCGATTATGAAGAAACCTTCTCTCTTGTGGCCATGCTTAAATCCATTAGGATACTCTTATCCATTACAGCATCTCTAGACCTAGAGATTTGGCAAATGTACGTCAAGATAGCTTTGCTTAATGGAAGTCTTGACAAAAGCACCTCTACGATGCAACAAGAAGGGATTCATTGAAAAAAGCCAAGAGGAAAGGGTAGTCAAGTTACAAAGATCCATATATGGATTGAAGCAAGCATCCAGATCCTGGAACATAAATTTCGATCACGCCGTGAAAAGTTTTGGATTTATTCAAAACCTTGACGAACCTTGAGTATACAAAAGGATTAAAGGCGACAAGTTGGTTTTCCTAGTTTTTTTACGTTGATGATATACTACTCATCGGAAACGATGTAGTTGTATTGACATCAGTAAAAGAATGGTTAGGGGTGTGCAAAAAAACCGTCAAACCAAACCAAATCCGCCTAACCCAACCCAAACTTTATGGTTGGATCGGTTTCACATATAAAAAAATGTATTAAACGTTCTGTCATTTACCAAACCAATCAATGATTGGTTTGGTTTGGGTTGCTAAAAATAAAATTCATATAACCCAAACCAACCCATATATTTAATAAAACTCAATCTATATTTCCTAGGGTTTTGTTACTTTTAATTATACTTATTTACTTCTCATATAAATAAGTTTTTTTTTCTTCAAATTCATTATCATCAACTATTTGGTATTGTACTATTTCTATTTCTTTACATATTATATTTTTTTAATAAATAAAATACAGTTATTTATCCCTTCCATTATATTTTAGAATATAAGTTTTATTATGGTTTATTTTTATTTTTATGTTATGGTACCTTTTATTGTTAATTTGTTAATTATATAATATTTGTAATTTTTAAAATAATTAAATAACACCTACTTAATATTTTTATAGTTATATAGTTTTTTTATAATAATAGAAAAAATGATTTTTTTGGTTCAAACCTAATCCGTCAAATCATTCCAAACCAACCCAACTTCTTTTTGTTTGGTTTGCATCAGTTTGGCAAATCATATTGGTTTGGTTTGGGTCGAACTATAGTCAAACTGATACATATCGGTTTGGTTTGATATTGAGCTTCAACACAAACCAAACCGAAATTGCACACCCCTAAGAATGGTTAGCAAAACAATTTGCTATGAAGGACTTAGGAGAAACAAGTTATATTCTTGGTATCCAAGTCATAAGGGATAGAAAGAATAGAACGATTGCATTATCCAAAGCTTCATACATAAATAAAATCTTTTCTATGTTTTCCATGCAAGATTCCAAAAAAGGTATGTTACTTTTCAGACATGGAATCAAACTTTCTAATAAACAAGTTCATAAGAAGGAGCATGAAGAGCAATTCATGAGTAGGGTTCCATATGCTTCGGCAGTTGGAAGTCTCACATATGCAATGCTCTTTGCTGTTGGCATAGTTAGCAAGTTTAATCGAAACCTTGTCCTTATCACTGGACAATAGTAAACATATTTTCAAATATCTTAAGAGAATGTGCGATTATATGTTTATATACTCTGGAGGTGATCTAATTCCCAAAGGGTATACAGATTCCGATTACCAATCGGATTCTGACACTAGAAGATCAACATCATGATCTGTGTTTACTATTGGAGAAGGGGGCAGTCATATGGAGGAGTATCAAGCAATCTTGTATTGCTGATTCTACCATGGAAGCCTCGTATGTTGCCGTATGCGAGGCTGCTAAAGAGGCTGTCTGGCTTCGCCAATTCTGAATGACTTGAAAATAGTTCCTGATACGAATAAGCAGATCACTATCTATTATGACAGTAGTGGAGCAGTGGCTAACTAGAAAGAACCAAGAAGTCATAAGAGAGGAAAACACATTGAAAGAAAGTATCACCTTCTGAGGGAAATTGTGCATATAGGTGACATGACAATTACAAAGATCGAGTAAGCAAATAATCTAGCGGATGCTTTACAAAGGCTCTTTCATAAAAAAGTTTTGATGGGCATCTAAAGAACATGGGGATAAGAGATATAACACATTTGCTATAGAGCAATTGGGAGATTGTTGGGATTATGCTCGATAGCAAGAGTATAATAATATATTTGACAATCTTTTCATATTAATAAAGTGATTTCTTTTTTAACAAATCTTATAGCATTTATAGTTTAATTATTATAATTGTCAAAAGTAAATAATCCTAAGGTCAAAAGACTATGAGAATAGAAGAATTGTTCATACATCTAGATATGTATGAGGTATACACAATGTTTTAGTTAGTCTTGAATAATATTCACAACTTAAGATAAAAGTTGAGTTCCTTTATCTTGTCAAAGTTGTAGATTCTTTTGCTAGCATTTGAGTGGGATCAAATGTGTTATGATGAGTATAAAATCATCAAAGTGTGGTGTCTTTGGCAAAAGAATCTAGTGCACGGGTGCATTGAATATGATCAAAATGAAAAACTTTATCTAGAACCGTCAATGGATAAAAGTTTCATTTGAAGACAATCGGAGAGTCTATCTCAATCCTGAGATAAATGATGGACTTATGGTTGCAAGTGTTATCATTTGAGCTATCAATGAGTACGGTTATATAGCATAGTCTATCCTCGATAGTTTGGTGGTATTCATTTGTTAATCGATAGAGGACTTCATTTATAGATATGGACATCTTGGCTCCATTTATTGAATGAGAGTAGAATATCATCATATGAATGTTTTGAGGTATTGGATATTAAATCTTAACGTTAAGTTTTCAATAGTATCTATTGAAACATGGCTTTTGAACAAGTTAAAATATCCAAGTTCAAAATGTGGTCATATGAGTAAATATGGTAACTTGGAGAGCAATAGGCGATCTATGAGATCTTGGTGATTACTGGTATTCTTCATGATGATACACTTTCTCCATTAAGGTTGTCTAGGGTATTAATGAGGAATATTAACTTATTCAATCTTTATTTAAGAGTTCAATTTTAGTTCTTGAGTGGGATGAACTAAATTAATAGGTCAGACCTAAGTGAATCATTTGTTGATTGTGATTAGGTTGTGTCTATTGGAGCTTAAATTTAGATAGCCCGTCAAGATCCCCAATCCACACGAACTTGCGTGGATCACCTGATATATTATACCGGACCAATTCGGGGTCCATCTAGAATTGTTTTGAGGCGTGTGGACTTGTTTCTTTTTGTAAGAATGAGTTTAGTTCACATGTGGACTTTTTGTTAAGGTCCAATGGATTTAATAAAATAGAAAAAATAACATAATGACCCATATATGATGTTGGGCGGCAAAGCTATATAGTTTATCTTAATTATATTATTTTATTTTATTATATTACTTAAATGGAAATTAATTAATTTGGCAATTAATTAATATTTTAATTAAAAGTCAAAATCTTTTTCTTAGTAGGAGATGATCTCCTTATATTATACTATTGTTGGTAGGATAATTAATATTAAAGACTATATTTGGTAAGTTGATAAATACAAGGACTATTTATCTAGTCAAATTAGAAAATCTTTAATATGGTTACAAATACACTATTTGAATTGGATTAGGAGTCTTGGTGTAGGAAAGAATTCTTTTTGGAAAGGATTCTTGGTCACCAAGTAAATCCACCTAAGGAAAAGATTATTAACAACCAAGTAAATCCTTCTTAGGAAAGGATTTGAAATCCTAATATAATCCAAGAAGGAATTTTCGGCCAACCCTATATATATAGAAAAGGAATTTCGACGAGCTATATTGATATAGAAGAGAAATTTTGGCTAGCCTAAAAAATTGAACTTGGATAGAATCTGGCCATTATAATAAGTTTGGGAGAAAAATTTGGTTTTAAACTAGACAAAATTCGATCACTCTAAGAAGTAGTCTGAGATTCGACATATAAGAAAAGGAAGAAAGAACGTTTAGTTTTCGATAGTACACTAGTGGCCTTTATATTAAAAGCTTTGTGTACTACATTGAATCAAGGTTCACGCGAGTTTCAATCAAATTGATTGATAATTAACAACTGACCTAACGTTATTTGTTTTTCTTCTTGGAGGATTATTGTGACTAACAAAGAAAGAGATTTCGTTTGTTTCCATCATCAGTATACAATTAGAAAGAGAGGGTGCCCACACTCCTAGGTGGTGATTCACGTTCGTGATTAGATTGAAGATCTTACGGATTCAATTCGGGCGCTAGTTTAATAGTCACGAGAAAAAGGTTCGATATTTTTTTATATATATCAATTAATCTATGGTTAAGGTTCTTGTTATTATAAAGGGAAAATTTTTATTTATACCGAAACCCTAATTTTATTTTTTTTCACACTTCCGTTGCACGAATTCCCCTCCCCCCGCCCCCCCCCCCCCCCCCACACACACACACCATATATATATATATATATATATATATATATATATCAAGTGATCCATGCAAGTGTGAGTGGATTGAGGATCTTGGCGGGCATTCTAAATTTAAGCTTCAATAGATATAACCTAAACACTTTCAATAAATGACTCGCTTAGGTTTGATCTATTAAATTTATCTCATTCCGCTAAAGAACTAATAGAATAAGTAAATATTTCTCATTCATACCCTAGAAAACCTTATTGGAGATAGTGTATCCTCGTGAAAAATACTAGTAATCACCCAGAGCTCTCCTTGTTACTATATTTACTCATACGACCATATTTTAAACTTGGATATTTTGACTTGTCCAGAAACCATGTTTCAATAGGCACTATTGAAAACTTAATGTTAAGATTTAGTATTCAATACCTCAAAATATCCATATGATGATATTCTATTCACATTTAATAAATGGAGCCACGATGTCCATATCTGTAAATGAAGTTCTCTATCGATTAACAAATGAGTACCACCAAACCATCGAAGAAAAATTATGCTATATAATTGCACTCATTGACGGCTTAAATGATAACACTTGTAACCATAAGTCTATCATTTATCTCAGGATAGATAGACTCTCCGATTGTCCTTAAGTGAAAACTATTATCCATTGACGGTTCTGGATAAAGTATTTTACTGAAATCCTATTGAATGCACATAGTGCACTAGATTCTTTTGCCCAAAGAAACTACACTTTGATGATTTTAGACTCATCGTAACACATTTGATTCCACTCAAATGCTAGCAAAATAATTTACAACTTTAACCAGGTAAAGACGCCCAACCTTTATCTTAAATTTTGAATATTGTTCAAGACTAACTAAAGAATTGTGTCTACCTCATACATATCCAGATGTACAAACAATTCTTCATTTCTTATAGTCTTTTGACCTTATGATTATTTAATTTTAACAATTATAATAATTAAACTATAAATGCTATAAGGTTTGTTAAACTAGAAATCACATTATTAATTTTAAAAGATTGTCAAATAAATTATTACACTCTTGCTGTTGAGCATAATCCTAACACAAGCTTATTTGTGCTTGAAGTCATCTTAGCAATAGTTTCTTTTGCTTCTTCATGTTCCTTCTCCATTATGGCTTCATTCTTTTTAGCTATCTTTACCTCTCCATTTAAGTGAATCACCTCAGTTGATAGCTTGAGGTTATCTTCTTTGAGTCTTCGAACATCTTTCTTCATTTTCAGCCTTGAGCTTTGAAAATGCTCATGAACTCTTCAAGGTACATTCCCTTTGCATTTCCACTTTTAGAGTGAGATGGAGAACTCACATCACTGAGTCATCTTCAATTGTCTTCCTTCTTCTTGGTCATCTAAATCTTCCTTACTATTGAGAGAGGATGCAAAGGCAATGAAATTTGCCACATGATCTTCATCATCCGAGGATCCGCATTCCTATTCCGAGTCATCACTATCGCTCTATGTGGCAGCCATTGCCTTTCCTTTTTCTTCTTCTTCCTTTTCCAATTTGCACACTTAGGAGCAATGTGACCATATCCACTACACTCAAACCATTGAATGCCCTTCTTGGAGTCCTTCTCTTTACCTTTCTCCATTTTATTGAAATGTGTATTCTTCTTCTAATATTACCTTTGAATCCAAAACTTTTCTTTTCAATTTCACAAACTTCTTAAACCTTTTTGACCATGAGGGGCCATTTCATCATCTAAGTCTTCTATATCTTTCTCAACCTTGGAGGTCTTCTAAGCATTGCTCTTTTGCTTCTTTGGAGGTGTAGGTGTAGGAGTCCACCTAGACTCATATGCAAGAAGTCTTCCAAGGACTTCACTTGGCTCCAAGTTCTTATAGTTACTTGTTCTCCTCAAGTGTCATCACCTTTGACTCAAATCTTACCAATAGCGACCTTATAATCCTTTGCTTGATTCTCCTATCCGAGTAGGGGTCACCAAGTTGATGGCTTTGGTTGACAATGTCCTTCAGCTTCAATTGAAAATCATTGAAACTCATGCTCCTCTATCCTAATAGTCTCAAATTGAAATTTGGTGGATTTGAAGCTTGGAGTCCTTGACTACCTCGGTTCCTTCATGAGCCATCTCAAAAATCGCCCACTCCTCCTTAGCATTTCTAGTAGTTTGAATCAACTTATACTGATTATCATCCATGGCACACAAAATGGCATGCATTGCCTTGTTATTCCACTTGGAGGCTTTAAATTCTTGTGTGCTCCATTGAGACTTAGGCTTGGAGTCTTCACTACCATTATTGGCGATCATTGTTTGATGAGTGTACCCAACTTCAATTGCCATCCATGCACAATCATCTATTTGGGTTTGATATTTTTTTTTTTCCTATAATAGAAAGAACCTTAACCCTAGATTAATTAATGTATAATAAAAGTATTGTACCTTTTTAGTGTGACGATTGAACAAGTGTCGAATTTAATCCGCAATATCTTCCAATCCAATCATGAACGTGAATGATCTAGGAGTGTGGGTTCCCCTTACTTTAAATTGTATACCTGAGGATGGAAACAAACAAAATCTCTTTCTTTGTTAGTCACAATAATCCTCTCTAAGAAGAAAATAAAAGAACGTTAGGTCACTTATGAATTATCAATCAATTAGATTGAAACTCGCGTGAACCTAGATTCGATGTTATACACAAAACCTATTAATGTAAAGGCTACTAGTGCACTATCGAATACAAAAAGTTCTTTCTTCCTTGTCCTTATTGCCGAATTTTCACACACCAATCTTTAGAGTTGGAAGAATTTATCTAGAGCAAGATCCGGATCTCTACACTCAAAATTCTCTCTTGGTCATAATTTATCTCCCTTAGATTAGGTTTGGCCGGAATTCCTCTCCAAGAAAAGGAAGGGGCTGAAATTTTTCTCTCTAAAAATTAGGTTGGCTGAATTCTACACTATTATATATATAGTGGCCGAATTCTTCATCCTCTTAATTTAAGAGACCAAATCCTCTTCTAAGAAGAATTTACTTAGTGGGCAAGAATCATTTCCTTATGAGGATTTACTTGGTGACCAAGAATTCTTTTCAAAGAAGATTCCTTTCTATACTTCCTATGTTTGATGTTACTCATTCATACCCTAGACAACCTTATTGGAGAAAGTGTATCCTCGTGATGAATACCAGTAATCTCCAAGAGCTCATAGACCGCCTATAGCTCTCCAAGTTACCATATTTACTCATATGACCACATTTTGAACTTGGATATTTTGACTTGTCCAGAAGCCATGTGTCAATAGACACTATTGAAAACTTAACGTTAGATTTAATATCCAATACCTCAAAACATCCATATGATTGTATTATACTCTCATTCAATAATGGAGCCACGATGTCCGTAGCTATAAATGAAGTCCTCTGTAGATTAACAAATGAAACCACCAAACTATCGAAGATAGACTATGCTATATAATCGTAATCATTGATAACTCAAAAGATAACACTTGTAACCATATGTCCATCATTTATATTTGGATTGAGATAGACCATCCGATTACCTTAAATTGAAAACTTTTATCCACTGACGGTTCTAGATAAAGCATTTCACTGTAATCCTATTCAATGCACCCAGTGCACTAGATTTTTTTGCCCAATGATACCACAATATGATGAATTTGTTGGGATTATGCTCGATAGCAAGAGTATAATAATGTATTTGACAATCTTTCATATTAATAAAGTGATTTATAGTTTAACAAATCATATTGCATTTATAGTTTAATTATTATAATTGTCAAAAGTAAATAATCATAAGGTCAAAAGACTGTGAGAAAAGAAGAATTGTTCATACATCTAGATATGTATGAGGTAGGCACAACTCTTTAGTTAGTCTTGAATAATATTCACAACTTAGGGTAAAGGTTGGGCACCTTTATCTTGTTAAAGTTGTAGATACTTTCGCTAGCATTTGAGTGGGATCAAATGTGTTATGATGAGTCTAAAATCATCAAAGTGTGGTCTTTGGACAAAAGAATCTAGTGCACTGGGTGCATTGAATTGGATCACAGTGAAATACTTTATCTAGAACCGTCAATGGATAAAAGTTTTCACTTGAAGACAATCGGAGAGTCCTTCTCAATCCTGGGATAAATGATAGAATTATGGTTACAAGTGTTATCTTTTGAGCTATTAATGAGTACGATCATATTGCATAGTCTATCCTCGATAGTTTAGTGGTATTCATTTGTTAATCGATAGAGGACTTCATTTATAGATATGGACTTCGTGGCTCCATTTATTAAATGAGAGTAGAATATCATCACATGGATGTTTTGAGGTATTGGGTATTAAATCTTAACGTTACGTTTTTAATAGTGTCTATTGAAACATGGCTTCTGGACAAGTCAAAATATCCAAGTTCAAAATGTGGTTATATGAGTAAATATGGTAACTTGGAGAGCTATAGGTTGTCTAAGAGCTCTTGGCGATTACTGGTATTCTTCACGAGGATACACTTTCTCCATTAAGATTGTCGAGGGTATGAATGAGAAATATTAACTTTTTCTATCTTTATTTATGAGTTCAATTTTAGTTCTTTAGTGGAATGAACTAAAATTAATAGATCGGACCTTAGTGAATCATTTATTGATTGTGATTGGGTTGTGTCTATTTGAGGTTAAATTTTGATTGCCCCGCTAAGAACCCCAATCCACACGAACTTGTATGGATCACTTGATATATTCTACCAGGACTAATTTAGGGGTCCATCTAGAATTGTATTGAGGCATGTGGCTTGTTTCTTTTCGTAAGAATGAGTCTAGTACACATGTGAACTTTTTATTAAGGTCCAATGGATTTAATAAAATAGAAAAATAATATAAGGCCCATGTATGATGTTGAGCGGTATATTATTTTTATTTTATTATATTAATTAAATGAAAATTAATTAATTTGGTAATTAATGAATTATTTAATTAAAAGTCAAAATCTTTTTCCTAGTAGGAGATGGTCTCCTAATATTATACTATTGTTGGTTGTATAATTAATATTAAAGACTATATTTAATAACTAGATAAATACAAGTAATTATTTATCTAGTCAAATTAGGAAATATTTAATATGGTTACAAACACACTATTTGAGTTGGATTAGGAGTCTTGTTGTAAAAAAAAAATTCTTTTTTGAATGAATTCTTTTTTAAAAGGATTCTTGGTCACCATGTAAATCCACATAAGGAAATGATTCTTAACAACAAAGTAAATCTTTCTTAGGAAAGGATTTGAAATCCTAATATATTCCAAGAATGAATTTCGGCCAGCCCTATATATATAGAAAAGGAATTTCGACGAGCTATAAGATATAGATGAGAAATTTCGTCTAGCCTAAAAAATTGAACATGGAGAGAATTTGGCCAAAGGGTTCGTCATGGTTTTGAATTAGAAAAACCTACTTGTCACCTTTATCCTTTTGTATACAAAGGGTTCATCATGGTTTGGAATAAATCCAAAACTTTTCATGGCTTGATCAAACCTTATGTTCCAGGATCTGGATGCTTGCTTCAATCCATATATGGATCTTTATAGCTTGTATACCCTTTCCTCTTGGCTTTTTTCAATGAGTCCTTCTGGTTGCATCATATAGATGCTTTCGTCAAGACTTCCATTAAGGAAAGCCGTCAGGACATCCATTTGCCAAATCTCTAGGTCTAGAGATGCCACAATTGATAAGAGTATCCTTATGGATTTAAAACATGGCCACAAGAGAGAAGGTTTTCTCATAATCGATACCTTCCTTCTGTGTGCAACCTTTAGCTACCAATCTAGCTTTAAAGGTTTCCACCTTTCCATCCATCCCTCTTTTCCTCTTGTATACACACTTGCACCCGATGAGTTTTATCCTTTTAGGCAATTCTACAAGAGGCTGGACTTTGTTTTTGAATATAGATTCAATTTCGGATTGCATTGCCTTTTTGCCAATGGCGAGAATCAACATCTTCCATTTTTTCCTTGTACGTATAGGGATCATCTTCGTCTGGGAGATTCTCTACAGATTCTCCTAAACCGATGTATCTCTAGGGTGGTCTACTAACCCTCCAACTACGATGAGGTATGGTAGATTGTTAAACTTGTGTTGGTACATAACTTACTCTTATGGAATTGTATCTTCTGAAAGCTCATTCAGGAAAATTCTACTTTAGGCACAAAATTATTCATATAGTCCTCTTCCAAAAATTTAGCATTTGTCGAAACAAATACTTTAAGATCAGAAGGAATATAGAAATAATATCTTTTGGTTCCTTTTGGATGCCCAACAAATATGCATGTTTCTGAACGGGACTCCATCTTTTCTGTCATTTCTTTTAACACGTGTACAGGACATCCAAATATCCTTAAATGCTGTAAACTAGGCTTTCTCAGGTCCACAACTCATGTGGTGTTTTAGGAACCGACTTAGGCGATACATCGTTTAGAATGTACATAGCAGTTTGTAAAGCATATCCCTAAAAAGAATTAGGAAGCATTGAATAACTCAACATAGACCTAACCATGTCCAAAAGAGTTCTATTTCTTCTTTCTACCACCCCATTTTGTTAAGGTGTACTTGGTGCAGAAAATTGAGAAATTATCCCATTATCAATAAGATATTGTTGAAACTCACCAGATAGATATTCTCCACCATGATCAGACCTCAAGATTTTTATGCGTTTCTCATGCTGATTTTCTACTTCAGCTTTAAATGCTTTGAACATGTTAAAAGCATTCGATTTATATCTCATGAGATACACATAGTGAAATCTTAAGTAATCATCAATGAAAATGATGAAGTACTCATATCCTCCTCTAACTTGAATGCTCATAGGACCACATACATCAGTGTGTACTAATCCTAAACAATAAGTGGCTCTTGTGCTTTGGTGGTGAACTACCTTTTGGTCATTTTACCTTCCAAACAAGATTCACAAGTTGGTATATCATCGACCTTTAAGTCACTTATAGGTCTGTCACTAACCAATCTTTTAATCCTATCAAGGTTAATATGACCTAGGTGCAAATGCCATAGGTAGGTTTCATCTTTTGATAATTTTACTCTTTTATGATTAGGTTCCATTGATTCCGTGTCGAACAAGTGAGAGACATTGCTTATGCAAATAGATTAAACCATTTTCCAATGTACCTTTGCAAACAATTTTTTTTCCTACTAATAATAGAGGCTTTTTTAAAAGTAACCGAATATCCAAATTTATTTAAACAAGAAACTGAAATTAAATTCCTCTTGAATTGAGGTACATAATAAACGTTTATTAAATCTAAATGTCTATAAGAGTCTAAACTAATTCTAATATCTCCCACTGAACTAACAAACACCAATGCTCCATTGCCTAAATACAAGTTGACTTCATTTATATTAAGCCTTCTTTTTTCCTTGGTCCCATGTAAGGAAAAACAAACATGGTTAGTGGCTCCGGAGTTTATGATCCAGGAATCCATAGAATCTGCCAAAAAACATGTTTCAAGATAATTAATATTACCTTCTTCCTTATTGTACTGAGACTTTGGATAATTTCTTTTCCAATGTCCCGTTTCGCCACAAATGAAACACTTTTATTTGATCTTCATTACTATCTTTGTCTCCTTCTTAGAAGGTCCTAGCTGGTTTTTCTTTAGTTGTTTTTTGACCTTCTTATGAGTCTTAACAGTAGCAACTTTAATTACGACATGAATCTCTTGACCATTACTCTTCACAAGGATTTTCTTGGCACTTTTAACATCTTGCATCAAGCTTTACAAGAAGTATTCCTTATTGTTCAAGCTGTAGTCCAACTTGAATTGATCAAAGGAATCTAATAGTGAGTTAACAATCATGTCAATTTTAGTCTCACCATCTTTCTCAACAACATTTAGTTCAGCAATGTTGAGATGTGCTATGACTTTCATCATGTGATCTTTCATAGCCTTTCTAGGTTTCATCCTAAGATTCATGAAAACAGCCTGGACTTCATAGCAAACATCTCTTCCAGAGACATCATTATATCGACAACAGTCTCCATTCCTTTATGTTGCTGTTGCAACACGTTAGAGATGATGGCCATAATGTAACATTTAGCCATCTCATCAGAAGACTTCCACTGTTCATACTCATCTCTTTGCTTCTGAGTAGATTCATTAGTAGGAGTATGAGGTTTTGGAGTAGACAGAATAAACTTATGCTTTTCAGATTGCAATAAAGGCCCAAATTATCTTTTCCATGTGATATAATTATCACCAGTTAAAGTATTGTCTTTTAGGATGTTGATTAAGGATGTGGTCATGATTTCTGAACAATAACAAAAATTATATAAGTAAACAATCATGATAAAACACTTTTGAATATTTATCTTAAATTGTATAAAATAATTCAATCATGAAATTCAACGGTGATCCAACACCCATAAATGTCATGCCTCATTTGGGAGTTCACTTCATTTACTAGTTGGACTAAGTCCCACCTAATTGTTAACAAAACAACCAACGTTTTCAATTTTAGCCTTGAAATTTTATTAACAAGAACTCTTAGGAGGATATTAATAAAATTACATTGAGTGTGTTACCAAGTTATCGACTTTCAATATAATCCCTTACGAATATCCATCCTTTGGGAGTAGATATCTTTTGGGTTAATTGTCTAGTCTATCCTTGTAAGGAAGTATCTTGCTAAATTCCATTCATGAATACCCCTTGGTGAGTCATTACATGAAACATAAAGCTCAACTAAACTTGGAGGTCGTAGGTGTTCCAAAACACCTTTTCCCACTCAATTATTTAAGACGTGTGATTGAATTCCATAGAACGATTTGCCAAGTTATCTAGATGCCAATTAGATACCTAAACCATTCAATGCTTGTTCATACCAAAAGATATATATGAGTGACACTCCTACTCAATATGACATGTTAACAAACAATGACATACATTGCAATATTAACGAAATATAAATAGCTACAATTTTGGTCCATACTAGAAAAACAAGTAAATTACATAAGTCTTGGAATACAAAAACTCCTTTCTTAGCGAACAAGTCTTCACGTGACTACCGTCCGTTTGGACATTCCTCGGCTGCCTCCCATGGGCATACGCACCCTTGGCTTCATAAAGATCTGCCATGCACAACCCATGGGGTCCATGGGGCTGCCGTGCGCAGCCCAAGTCATAACAATCGTGGTCGTACGCTCACTCGCACGCACGATTGTTGCTATGGCACGCACGGTACCAAACTTGTTCTAGTTGCTCCCAATTTTTCAAATCTTTGAATCTTCAATATTTGAATATATTACAACAGTATTTTTAAAAAAAATACCGCAGTTTTTTTTACAACAATAAAACTAAAAAAACTTAGCAACTACCAAGACGGAAATTACGGCCATGATAGGCCACCCTTCTTGTTACAATCCCAAAACAAAAATACATTGAAATTCCAGGACCAAAATTGAGCAATAACAAACCACACAAAAACATATATATATATATATATATATATATATGTATATATATATGTATATATATATATATATGTATATATATATGTATATATATATTCATACATTCAATTTTAAATATATATGCGAATACCTAGAGTGTCTTCTTTTTCTAAAACATGCATATTTACAATAAAAAAAAGTAGATTCATGTATATATACATCAATTAATCAAGGGTACAACCATAAACAAGTCCACATGCTTTAATACAATTCTAGATGGACCCATAATTGGTCCAGTAGAATAAATCAAGTGATCCATGCAAGTTCGTGTGATCTGGGGATCTTGGTGGGCTATCTAAATTTAAGCTCCAATAGACATAACCTAATTACAATCAACAAATGATCCACTTAAGTCCGATATATTAATTTTAGTTCATTCCACTAAATATATAAAATTAAACTCTTAAATAAATATAGAATAAGTTAATATTGCTCATTCATACCCTAGACAATCTTAAAGGAGAAAGTGTATATTCGTGAAGAATACCAGTAATTGCCAAGAGCTCATAGACCGCCTATAGCTCTCCAAGTTACCATATTTTTGAACACGTTTTGAACTTGGATATTTTGACTTGTCGAGAAGCCATTTTTCAGTAGACACTATTGAAAACTTAACGTTAAGATTTAATATCCAATATTTTAAAACATGCATATGATGACGTTTTACTCTCATTTAATAAATGGAGTCATGATGTCCATATCTATAAACGAAGTCCTCTATCGATTAACAAATGAATAACACCAAACTATCGAGGATAGACTATGCTATATAATCGTACTCATCGATAGCTCAAAAGATAACACTTGAACCCATAAATCTATCATTTATCTTAGGATCGAGATAGACTCTTCGATAATCTTCAAGTGAAAACTTTTATCTACTGATGGTTCTGGATAAAGCATTTCACTATGATCCTATTCAATGCACCCAGTGCAGTAGATTCTTTTGCCCAAAGATACCACACTTTGATGATTTTATACTCAACATAACACATTTGATCTCACTAAAATGCTATCAAAAGAATCACAACTTTGACAAGATAAAGGCACCCAACCCTTATCTAAAGTTGTGAATATTATTCAAGACTAACTAAAGAATTGTGTCTACCTCATATATATCCAGATGTTTGAACAGTTCTTCTTTTCTAATAGTCTTTTAACCTTATGATTATTTACTTTTGACAATTATAATAATTAAACTATAAATGCTATAAGATTTGTTAAACTAGAAATCACTTTTATTAATATGAAAAGATTGTCAAATATATTATTACATTCTTGCTATCGAGCATAATCCCAACAATTACAACCTAGGTTGACCACATCACACCTATATGGTTACTAATACACTTTTCCTACCCACAGACCTTTAATAGTTATAATCGGCTCTTGTTTGTATACTACCTACGGTAAATACAAGACTTCACTCTTATTAAGAATGGAAATGCAACCTAAGGTGAATATGAAAAATACTCTAAATGCATAAATGCTAGGTTAAAACATTTAGTGCTTATCTAGGAATTAATGTTGTCAATTCAACCAATCCATGATATCATGCTACTATATGCAATACACAACTTAGCTATATAAAATCAAAGCACACCTAGATGCAATAACTATCACAATACAACAACCCAAACATCAACAATTATCTATTCTAGTAATTAAAATCTAAATCTATATGCAAACAAGTTATAAAATAGATTTCTTGTTAAGCAAGAACACAAAGATGGATGAGAATGATGTTCTACTTACCAAGTCAAACATGTTGATGAAGACCCATGCTAGATGATGTATGAACCATGAATGAATGATGGGTCTTTGGGTTTTGGACATTAAAAAAGGTTTCTTGCTATCTTCGCTTGCAGTCACTATTGAGCTCTAAATGAAAAGTAATGGAAGGAATTCTGGAGCTCTAAAGAGGCAAGAATGAAAAGAACACACATATATATATAACCCTAGATGAAATGACAACGTTCTGAAAAATAGCAACCAAATCCCGTCATTACTGCTGGTTGGACAGCGGCATGGCCAAGTTGTCCAGATCGCGTTGCATACAACGGTACATTGCCTGGATAACACCGCATTAGATACCAATAGGCGTGCATATGCGTAAGCCACGGTATAGACAACATGTGCATCCTGTAGAATACCGGGCAGGGACCGCTGTGTAGACAGTGCACAGACGACGGTCCCTGAAGCATATCGCTGCTGGAACCAACCGCTGTTGGGACGACGGCGGAGGCAGGTGCATACCTAGTGACCTGAACCGCGGTTATGAGGAAAATCCTCTTCTCTAGACAAACTCAACGCACTATCCTATATGCAAAATTTGCAAGTGTAGAATGTGAATGAATGACATAAAATGCATTATTCAAAGTCATATAAAATATGCTATCAAATAGAAATCCATGCAGAAGAGTGTGTGCTGCTATTTCTCTTCAAATTAAAAGAAGAGTCTAGTAATCTACCTTCATTGAGGCACTTAGAGTCCAATGGGAGATCTTCATTTCCTAATCTACCCTTTACAATATGTGACCCCAATGTGAATTTGTCAATGAAATAAGCCAATAAAAATGAGAAACTTACAAGAGATAATACAACAAGTTGTCTTATGTCTTCATGCACTACCCAAGTATTAGGATGGCCCACAAGCATGATAGGCACTGAATATGAGTCCACAAGTGTTTCCCTCGTGTAATAGTCTGCACATAGGGAAGTGTAATCCAAGTTTTACTCCCTGGAATAATGGAACAAAACATGTTAATTGTTTCATTGTAAAATATTAGAAACTTGAAATTATTTCACAGAATCCAACTTACCTAGCTGCTCCAAGTTATTAAGAACATTGTAGATAATCCATTTGGTATTTCTTACATGTACAAGTCTTCTGCAACAAGTTAACCGCCTGCTGATCCTCTTTCAATTAAACTAAGAATATGTTTCAATCAACATGAGTTACAATCATATAACTACATTTTGTAATAAGTTTTGAGATCACCAATTGTGCAACATCAATTAGTTGGTGATGCATAAACTGTGCAGCTCAATGACGATCGTAATACCAATGTTGCAAAAACATTGTCAGTTTCCGTGCTAATCATAAGCATGAGTTTAGGCACTTAGTAAGGTTAGTTGTCATCAACCTAAATCTTTGTTGGGGACAGTAGACACGAGACCACTTTTCTAGCCTGGTATTAAAAATATAATTGAATGCATTGATGTGGACGTTATATTTCAATTCATGGTATGATTTTGATGCTGCAAATATTATGTCGGATACATCTTCTCTATGGAAACATTTATTTATATTTTTAGAAAAGTACCAAGCACATATAGTATGGGTTGCATATGGGAAGATGCTAGATATCCTGACTTTTATGCTTGCATGTCTATCGGAAGTGAAAACAAAATTTCCAATCTAACCAAGGGCATCAATCAAGCAATCCAAAAACCACTCCTAATAAGAATTGTTTTCTGAATCTCCGTAACCAAATGCTAATGGATATGCTTGTTCATTGTCATCTTGTGTTGTTGCCACAAACATTGTACCCGTACATCTCCCTTTTAGATGGGTATCGTCAACAACAATCACAAGACACATGCACCACCGGAAACCTCTAATTGAAGCCTCTAACACCGTGAAGAAATACACATATTTGTTGTCCTATGTGTACTGTAACTCTATGATGGAGCCAAGATTTTGTTGTTCTAGAACATAACCAAATAATTGCAGTAGTTGGAACATTTCTTCATGCGATCCATTGGTCAAAGCCAATGCATAATGCAAGGCTTGATATGCTTTACTATACATAATTTGGATGCCATACATTATTTTCATATCCGTAATTATGTCTTTAGGTCGCATTAGACAACCATCATGTTGTTGGCCTCCAGGGGATACCACTTAACCAATTATGACCTTACTAGTTTATAGCTGATGCCGATAGACCTCCTCCAAGGGACAACTGTGTTAACTAACAAAAATTCTTAATTGAAAGTATCTCTCTTAATTTCTCCTCACCGCTCTTAATTTCAACATATAGTTGTCAATCCTGCACACCAAATGTATAATCAACTTGTTAGACCTTTTTACATTCCATTCAAAGTTCTCCCTCTTTGCACGAAGACCTACTAACCCCTTTAAATCAAATTTTTTCAAAAAATATTGATCTTTGTAGATCATGTTGTTAGGATCACGTGAAACCATAATAAGATTTTCCAAGATATAGGATGTCCCCGGCATATTTGGTGCATAACCATAGGGACGGTCACCTTGTAAACGCCTTCCTCTAGTTTGACATTGTATAGGTTCTTAAACAACGTTATCATGGTCACTTACATGATCATAATTGGGCTCTATATTCGCCTCAAATTGTCACCCAAAGTAATCATCAAAATGGGATTCAACGTCATCTGCAAGTTCAACCGCTACTACCGGGACACTGCAAATGGTTTATGGACCTTTAGGATTTCAATCATTATACGTCTCACTCCGTTGTGTGAACATTTGGTTACTACCGCTGACCGATGCATAATGTTAGGGATTTCCATGAAGAGGGATGTCATCACCCATCACACCTCCACGTCTCCTTTCAATTAGGCTAACATTTACTTGAGGAATAACCCTATCTTCCCCTAGCATAAACTGAACACCATCGTCGTTTCATATAAATGTGCGACATGCAATGCCAGGAACAATTGATGTTGACTGTAGATCAATATTGTTTTTGTTTGAATCATTTTCACAATGGACTACACAAGTGCCAACAGTTCTTCAAAATTCATATTCTTTAGCACATATATTCCTTAATTGTCTGAGCCAACAAATTTCTAGCTTCCATTTGGTAGTTATTCCCATCGACCGTCATATGATATAACTATTCTAACATGATCCATGTTTATGTACAAAAGTTTATTAGCAAATTAACGATGGTATCATAAAACAAAATAACAGTCTGGATTTTAATAAAAGTGATTAGAAAAGTTGGTACCAAGCAATAAGTTTCGGAAAATGGATAATAAGTCTCGGTATACGTTTGATAATGTCGTATGTAAATTTTATCAGATGTACACATCATTGACAAAGGGGATAAAGTTGACAGGTGGGGCATCCAAATAGGCATTCAGAAAATATCTTACAAGACATCACCAAAGAAGTAAACAAGTATTGAACAAAACCTACTCAGGGTCAGATGACGTTATATACTACTCGGGGTCAGTTAAAGATGCTCGGGGCTAGTTGATGATATTTTCTACTCAGGATCAGATGACATCATTTGAGACCAGCTAATATCGTGTTCTACTCCGGACGAACATGAAGAAAACCGAATGAAAAGCCCAGCGCATAGCTCACACGAGTCGAGTCTTAAAAATACGCGAAGATATCCATATCAAAAAGGAATTCCAAGAAGAATAGAATACCAAATAGAACGGGTTCTAAATTAGGCAACAATTTTATTTCTTTAAAAAGACTACGCTTTTATAAGGAAATAAGTCCTAACTAGACTAGATCACTAGAGTCCCGTTCGATCTCAATACAAGTCTCCGAAATAGGAAAGAACGACAGACTACTTCGAACAACTAACCAATCATAGTTAAATAGAAAGATCTTTTATTACTTGTACAAAAAGGATTAGGGTTCTATGAACATATAAATAGACCCATAATCTCGTCAATAGACCCATAATCTCGTCACAGAATAGACACATAATATAGAAAATACCAAGAGGGAAAAGAGAGATCGAGTGTTGTAAATCTTTTCAATAGTGGATTTTGGCTTGGCTGATTATTCAGCCACCCGTGGACGTTTCTCCGGTCATCGGAGTTTTACCATGTAAAACTTGTGTCCGATTAGTTTCTCCTTCTCTCTCTCTTTGAAATCACAGCTAAAATCCAATTCTTGTTGACTTTTTCCATACATCCAGAAATCTACGTCAACAATTGGCGCTAGAAGAAGGGTTGAACCTTCGATTTAATTAAAAGTAATGGCGGGAAGCAGAAACAGTCCTGAAGATGTCCAAAAATCTCCAGATAATGTCCATATTGCCAGTAGCTCACGAGATCTTACCACAACCGACCAACCAACATCACTGGCGGGGATTCAACAAATCCCTCAGACCAGCGAGGACCTAACAAGATGCTTCTGCAAGGCACTGCAATAGTTGGTGGCAGACGCAACAAAGGAAGGAGTTGATCTTTTGGTTGCAGAAGAAGCGTAACCTCCTAACCTCCCACCTGTAAGGCTTCGATCTGTTGTAGTGGGGCCAGAACTAAATGCACCGAAAGCTGTAAGGAACTCTGCTCCAATTAATCAGGCTGGATGTGAAACACCAATAGAAGAACGACCACGCCAGAAGCAGAACCATGATCAGACAGCCCGTGCAAGACACCGCAAACATAACCTGCATAAGGATCCGTCGTCATCAGAAGATAGCGATCGCCACCATCGCAAGCGTCATCACGGAACCATACGCCTGCAAGAATCAATCCATAAGATTCGGCATCAAAGTGAAGAGCCAGAGAGAGGAATGACAATCACTCAGCTGTTTAACCGTCATGGAAGTCCGGTGGGAGACAGAGATGTCGTAGTTCAGAGCCTAACTCGAGAAGTCAAAAACAATATATGTCAAATGAACGCACTGGTAAGACGTTATGGGTACAACGATTTATCTGACGAAGATTCTGACAGTCCATTCATTAGGGAAATCTTGCGGACTTCATTCCCAGAAATGTTCATGATGCCGCACGTGGAGCAATTCAATAAGGATACAGACCCTAAAGAACACGTCAGACGCTATAAAAGTGCTATGGCCTAGTATGCCCATAACGATCCCTTACTATGCTTCAACTTTCACAAACTCTAAGAGAGACGGGCTTGAGATGGTTCGGGAGATTGCCCCCAAAGAGTATCGAAAGCTTCAGTGAACTGAGCAGGAGTTTCTCAAGGCCATTTATTAGCAACGTTCACAGGAAAAAATTAGAGGCTTACCTTTCTCAGATTAAACAAGAAAAAGATGAGTCGTTGAAGAAATACCTGGGGAGATTCGGCCAAGCAGTATCAGAAGTCGCAGTGCAAACAACGAAGCGATAATTGCTGCATTCATCAAACAATCTACAGAATGGATGGCTATCTTTTGACTTGAGAAGAGCCTGTCTAACCTGATGTTCAGATATGATGGAAATGGCGGGAGGATATGCACTAGCCGAAGAAGAAGAACTAGCCACGAGAGGATGCTATATGCATAGAGGAAGACCAGACAAGGACGCTGAGTCTAAGATGCAGAACCAAAAAGGAAAAAAGAAAGGAAACAACAAAGAAAAAAGTAAGGACGGGGGGAAATGGGTGTAATGCTGAACATACCACAGAGAAATTCGGAGGTAGATACGCCAACTACACCCCTATTCGAAAAACCAGGAGGAAATCTTGGCCATACTAGAAGAGAAAAATCTGGTAAAAGAGCCACGTCAACAATTTCAGTTTTCTCGTTGATATACAACCAAATACTGCAGATTCCACAAGGAACCGGTCATGAGACTTCCAAATGTTACCATCTCAGAGATTATATAGAAACCCTCATTCGAGAGGGACATCTTCAGGATGTAATCTTGAAATGGGATAAGAAGTCAGAAAAAAAGAAAGAGATCAGGGCCGATCATAGCTCTGGTCGAAATCAAAGGGCCAGCCCAGGGGCCAATGAATTAATACAAACAATCTTTGGAGGACCATCCACTGGGAGAAGTAACCGAGAGCGGACGTAGGAAATCAGAGAAGCAGTGGTGGCAAGACATAACTTTGACGTAAACTCGGTCGAGCCAGACCCGAAAAGGGTAAAGGAGGGATGAGACCCAATAATATTCACTGAAGCAGACTCACATGAGGTCGATGTTCGGCCAAATGACGCCTTGGTCATAAGTGCCTGAATTGGTCACCGGGAAGTCAGGAGAATCCTGATAGATAATGGAAGTTCGGCAGACATTCTCAATATAGCCGTCTACGATCACTCAGGTTGGACCGAAAGGATCTACAACCTTTCCATACCCCACTCAGAGGATTTGGAGGAATTGAGGTCAGGTCACTCGGGACGGTAAAGCTACCCGTAAAGATGGAGTGGCACCTTGTCATAGAACTGTATTGCTCGACTTCGTGGTAGTAGACTTAGACAATTGGCCGTATAATGCGTTTTTGGGTCGGCCATTCTTAAATAAAACTAAGACAGTAACAACCACTTATGCATTGATGATCAAGTGCCTGACCGAACAGGGGTCGGTGTAGTCAAGGGATCCCAAGAGATGGCCCGAAGAGCTAACTTGTCAATGTACAAAGACAAAAATGATAGTTAATAGGTATGCACTATAACGCAGCTGAGTCAGAACAGAGAGTCACTGTCATTCGAATTTTATCCAAGGGAAGAGTAGAATGAGTCCGAAAATGAAATGGCCGAAGAAATTATCTTGAAAAAAGATGAACCGGATAAGAAGATCAAGATCGGAGCCAATTTGGAAAGAAAAGTCAAACAAAGCCTCATTAATCTGCTTGAAGAATATAAGGATGTGTTCGCCTGGAGTCATGAAGACATGGTCGGGATAGACGCCCGAATAATGTCTTATCATCTCATGGTAGACCCGAATGCAAAACCAGTGATACAGAAGAGAAGGTCATTCAATCTCGAGAGAAGTCAGACAATCAAACAGGAAGTGAAAAAGCTACTCGCTGTAGGGTCGATTAGAGAGTTCAACTACCCTCAATGGGTAGCTAATGTAGTCCTTGTCCAAAAGAAAAATGGACAATGGAGAATGTGCGTAGATTTCACAGATTTGAACAAAACATTCCCAAAAGACAGTTTTCCACTCTCAAGGATAGACCAACTGGTGGATGCTACATCATGCCATGAATTGCTCAGTTTTATGGACGCCTACTCGGGATAACCGAATCCGGATGAACATGCCTGTTAAAGAAAAAATAGCGTTTACAACCGATCAGGGCTTGTACTAATACACAGTGATGCCTTTCGGATTAAAAAATACAGGGGCAACATATCAAAGGCTGGTTAACCGAATCTTCACACGACAAATAGAAAGAAACATGGAAGTATACATTGATGACATGTTGACCAAGAGCATCTCGACAAACAAGCATACTTCAGACATGCGAGAGACATTTGATGTTTGGAGGAGATACCAAATGAAGCTGAATCCAAACAAGTGTTTATCGGAGTTCCTTCAGAAAGGTTCCTGGGTTTCCAAGGTCACCAAAGGGGAATCGAAGTCAATCCTGAAAAAATCCAAGCCCTATAGCAAATGACTTTACCAATGACCAGTGATACAGAAGAGAATGCCATACTTTCAGGCTCATACAATCCAGGTTCTCTCATACTGCCCATTGAAACAAATTTTACAGAAGCCAGAGATTTCAGGAAGACTAACCAAATGGGCAATCGAGCTAAGTGAATTCAATATCCACTACGTCCCTAAGACATCCCTCAAAGAACAAGCAGTGGCAGATTTTATAGCATAGTTCACAGAGCCAAACCTGGAAGCAAAAAAGATGTTGGAAAAAAAATTTCCCATGGAAATTGTATGTTGATGGCTCTTCAAACACTCACGGCAGCGGGGCAGGGATCGTAGTATGTTACTCCAAAAGGAGATGATGTCCAGTGCTCCATGAGGTTTGACTTCAAAGCAACCAATAATCAAGCCGAGTACGAGGCATTACTAGCCAGACTCTACATAGCTCTCGGGGCCGATGAAGTCGAGATATTTAGCGATTCACAAGTAGTTGTCAAACAAGTCCTGGACGAATACCAAGCTAGGGATGAAGACATGATAGCCTATCGTGACATTGCAAGACAGCTCCTTTAGAAATCAAAGAATATAGGATTGCCCATATCCTCAGGGAGAAGAATGAAAAGGCAGACGCTTTGTCTAAACTAGTATCAGCAATAACCACAATCAGGCCAAAAACTATTCCGGTTGCACGTCTCCTCAAACTGAGCACAACTGATCCAAAGAACTACAAAATTTCAAAAATCTAAACACCGTCATATGGTTGGATGACCTAGTTGAGAAGGTTCCTAGAAGAAGGCGTGCTCCCTGAAGATCCCCTACAAGCAAAATGTATAAGGTATCAATCAACAAGGAACACATTGGTCAGAGGAGAACTATATAGAAGGGGGTTTTCCCGAACACTTCAAAGATATGTGTCAGAGGAAGATGCATGTCAGATATTATAGGAAATCCATGGGGGAGTTTGCGGAAACCATACTAGGGGTAAGAGTTTAGCACACAAGGTACTCAAGTAAGGTTATTATTGGCCAACTTTATTCTCAGATGCACAGCGATGTTTAGAGAGTTGCAATACTTGCCAAAGGATTGCTAATGATAACCGACAACCCCCTGAACAACTCAGAAACCTCACATCCCCATGACCATTTTCCATGTGGGGTTTGGATTTAATCGGTCGAATGCCAGGGACAGGGGGTTGAGCAAAGTACGCCATAGTAGCCGTTGACTATTTTACGAAGTGGGCAGAAGCTGAAGCATTATTGCACATCACAGAAACAAATACCATAAATTTTATGAAAAAGAATATACTCTACAGGTTTGGAGTCCCAAACACTATCATCACTGATAACGGCACCCAGTTCGATAACCTAAAATTCAGACAGCTGTGCAAAGAGTACCAAATTACCAATTATTATGCCATACCTGCCCATCCTCAAACAAACGGGCAGGCTGAAGCAGTAAACAAAATAATCAAGAATACACTCAAAGCAAAGCTGGATGCCAAGAAAGGAATTTGGGTTGAAAAGCTTCCCGAAGTATTATGGGCATACCGAACGACAGCAAGAACGTTAACAAGAGAGACTCCAATCACTTTAGCGTTTGGAACAAAAGCTGTTATCCCCATAGAAACGTCATATGCATCACCCCGGGTCAGGCTATATAATGAAGAACAGAATGTTGATAAGCTATTACAAAGTCTAGATGAGCTAGAAGATAAAAGGGAGAAGTCCCGAATACAGAATATGGCATATCAGTAAAGAGTAGCTCGCCACTACAACTCTCATGCTGGGGTCAGGAAATTCTAACTAGGAGACCTGGTACTTAGGAAGGTGTCATTAAATACAAAAAATAAAGCTGCAGGTTCCCTAGCTGATAAGCGGGAGGGCCCGTACAAAATCGAAGGAATAGCTGGCCATGGAGCATATTGGATTGCACGACCCAATAGAGGGGTTTTAACCCGACCATGCAATGCCCAATATCTGAAAATTTTCTATCCTTAGATTATTTTGTTTTCCTTTTCTAGTCAGGATAATTTTAGTTAGGTCAAATATTGGCTTTGGAACTTAAATCTTTGTTGGTTTTATAGTTATAAATAAAAATCAAACTCGGGATTTCCGAAAAATAAAGCATATGATAATAAGAACATGTGAAAGACGAGCATGATAATAAGAACATGTGAAAGGCGAGCATGATAATAAGAACATGCAAATAGAATACTCAGGACCATTGATTCCCGAATGGGCAGAGAAGCTCGAAGGAGCATGCCAGCCGAGCAAGGTCAATTGACTTAGCAAAAAGGCAAACCCGATCCACCAGATTCTAGAGAAAGGGCTTAGGACGCTATCGGAAAAAATTCTGGTGAATTGTGTAGCTGTGTTAAGCGGTTCGAAAAGCTTAACGATTCGATAAACCCTTGCACAGAAAAACTGGGGAGACGTCCTCGGTAATGTGTAATGATTCGAACACATGATCATGGTGAGCCTTGATGTAATGTTCGGGTAGCAACCGAGTATGAAACAGAAGTATAAATCTACTTGCCTATTTTAAGATGACTCGGTTAATAATATTAGCCAGTTTAATAAGATACTTGGCGTTATAAATTATTCGGGTAACGAAACAAGTTTAATAAGATACTTAGTGAAGTTACCCGAACATCAAAAATAGCCAGTTTAATAAGATACTTGGTGCTAAAAATTATTCGGGTAACGAAACAGGTTTAATAAGATACTTGGTAAAGTTACCCGAACATCAGAAATAGCCAGTTTAATAAGATACATGGCATAAATTTTAATAGTCGATTTAATAAGATACTCAAGTTAAAGAAGCCTCGGTAAAAATTTCTAGAGTAGTGAATCAGATCAGACCACTCGGTTTTCAAAGTCACTGTTAACTCGGAATTTCATTGATAATCTTTACAAAATAATTGTTACGAAGAATTGTTACAAAGAATCTCTACAAAAATGAATCAGTTAGGAGGATTTTGAACTCTTGCTAATGCTCGGGTCTGGCACCATTCATATTCACGGAGCAGACTTTCATTGGAAGGCCAAGCAATCGTATCGACTGAATCATCCATCCATTTACTGTAATCTTTTTCCGGGATCGGTCCAACATCAGGCACTACACCTTCTTCTACCGAATCCTAACTGCATTAAAAGGTCGAGAGGGAGTGCTCAGATGGAACCTCTAAATGCATGGGATGGGGCTCCTTACCTCGACTACGGCAATAAGCTCTCCACTCCTTCATCTGAGCCCGAAGTGATTCCAAGGATCGACCCACGTGATTCTTGATCGACAGTTCCCGGTCGGTTCGGGATTTTTCTGTTGCCCGATTATTGACCTTAAAAAACTCGCCAACTGAAACTAGCCCTCGCTGAAATTCCTGAAGCAGAAGGGCATCCTAAGCAGGGGATGTTTTAAAATGATCAACTCCCTAGACTTCAAGTTCCAGCCTGGCCTCTTTGGATAGGGACTCGACTGTCAAAGCTTGGCATTCCAAGTCTTCAATCTTCTGTTCATATGCCAAGTTGGACTGCTCCGCTTCCTGCTCGGCCTTAAGCATTGATTCCTGGGCAGAAGACAACAAGTTTTGAAATGACATAGCCTTATCTTCTGCCAAAAAAGCCCTTCTTTCGGCCTCCGCTTGCTTCGCCAAACTGTGGTCGCCAAACACTTGGGCAGAGCCCATATCTGTTTGATAAGCCGCCTCAACCCGAGCACGACTGTCCTCACTTTCTTTCAGTTGAGCCTCAAGATGCCTTATTCGATCAGCCTGATGTTGCTGCGTTTGAACCAGCTCTGCAAACTCGGCCACAATCTACAAAGGAGTTTAATTAAAAATATGGTGAACAAGCAAGAAAATTGAAGAGTTAGGAATAACTTACATAAGATGCGCCGTTGAAAATATTCTGAAGGCGCTTCATTAAAGAGCCATCTAGAAAACAACTCTAGTGGTTATCCCTGATGAAAGCCTGACCGGATGACATCACCCACAACAGATCATGAGGGGAGGGATAGAAAAGGCCTCTCGAGGGTTCAGCTCTGGCATCTTCAACCTCGAAGGGGAAATATCCACTGATCGGGTCCGATGTCTCCGTACCCACCGATACTTCAACATCAACACTCTAGGGAATTTCAGCTCCGGTGTCTTCATCACTGGAATCGATGAATGAAACCACCCGAGGAACTTTATGTGGACGGGTAGGAGAATCTACCGACTTCTTCTTCTTGGCGCGAGAGAGATGAAAGCCGAGATCAATAGAGGGATCTCTTGAACATCCTTCCGAAAGGATTTAAAAAAGTCAGGATCTGTATTTACTTGTCCCTTAGAGGTTTTACCTCCATCACCGGCATCCGTCCGCTAGGTAGGGACCACAGTCTGGGAGCTCAATCCACCAGATCCTTCACCAAGACCATCACTATGCCTCCCTCCGTCTACAGGCAACTCTTGAGTATAGCCACTCGGGGCACTTGACTCTCCTACGGTCGGCCGGATGACTTCATCGGGGACACTTTCGGGAGTCTGATCGTCAGTGCCATCAGGATCCTCATCTGACTTAGGTTGGGTAACGCCCTCTCCTTGCTCTGACGAGACGCTTCTTTTTGGCTCGCTTGAAGAATTGACTTCACTTGACGAGCTTGAAGATTGCAGACGATGTCCGAGTCATACACTTAGAAGAAAAATGGAATCACGTCAGTATATATATATATATATATATATATATATATATATATATAAAAGGGGTGTGTAAAGATCACTTACATCGCCTATGATAGCCTGAAATCTGGCTAAAGAAATCGAGTTCTATCATCTTTTTCTCATTAAAAAGATAAGTCCTGCTTCTCTTCTCTAGAGTACGAACTGCCGCCCGAGCAAGTCTGGTCAGCTCAGTAGTGCTGAATTTAAGTTTTTTCTTGTTCCATGCCACGGGGGAACAGAAAAAACGAGGAACTTTCAATAGCCTCCGGGTTTCCCCAGCCGAGAGAGTGACTTTAAGACCTAGATTTCCTTCGGCGAAAAACCAACTTCCAGTACTTGTTGGACGAAGGAAATCCCCATACAAAGCCCTTCTTCTTGGCTTCATTATAGGTGTCAACTGCTCGATTCACCTTTGTCCCCTTGGGGGCCCAGCAATCTGGCAGATTAGACTTGAGGAAATAGGTCTCTGTCTTACCAAACTGCCTTAGTGTGTAGAAGTGCCTGATTTTATTCGGGGTAAGCAGTGACAGGTTCATTCGGCTCCACATGTGCCACATGCACATTAAGATCTTGTAGCTATTCAGCTCAAATTGTGCCGGCACAATCCCTGCTTCAGCCAGAAACCAGGCAATGAACGGCCTACAGAGGAAGAGTAACACCGCAGCAAAGCATGGACCCATAGATGCCACCATGCCCGGGGGAGGGTTCCACACAGCTCTATCACCAACAGAAACCAGAATAACTGAATTATCCAAATCGAATCGGCACAATACTCCCCGATCTCTTCTACCCCGACCACGTTCAGTTCGATGTCAAACCCACTCGGGCGATCAACAGAGAAAGAAAGATGAGATTTTCTGAACTCTTTTTCAACGTCCTGCTCATTAATAACATGCTCCCTGATTCAGACGCTAGCCGAGTTGTGCTTATGAACTTCACTCTTACTTTGATGTTTTCCCATCCTTGATCGAAATGGTACCCTGTGATTAGAAATGACAGATTCAGAACTAGAATCAGAATCAAAACTGGATACAGAACTAAAATGGACGTAAGGGTAAAGCCCAGAAACGTCGACTTTTAAAAAAGGTGGTTCGTCCGAGGGGATTTCCTCCAATAATCTAGCGTACTAGTTGAAAATCCCCACGATCAAACGCCTCGAGAGCAATAGTAAAAAGTCGATGACGAGAAGACAGATTCATTAAAACTAACCTTGAATGAAGAAATCTGATGCAAAATCTTCAACGGAGAAATAACGACTTTCTACGTAAAGAAACCTTGGCTGGAAAAGCTTCTGGTTTGAGTCTCTGGGAATGAACCAACACAATTCTTCAGAGGAGAATTTAAAGGGATAATAGCACGAAACCCTAGGGTCTCAAGGTGGAAAAATTCAATTTTTGATAACGTAGGCGGCGCACTAGGAGACGCGTAGGTCGCTTCTCATAAATGGCATCGAGAAACAAAGCGGTAGAGGACACGTGTTAAGAGAAGAACTGGCTAAAGGTCGTCAGAACTCCAAAACGTCGCAATCATTGAGATGAGGAGGCAAATTGAATTTACAGGGTCACCATTAAGACACGCCATTATGACAAGACATTTACCCTTGCGTTACAGAGACGAAAAACTTAAAGGGTTGATTAAAATACTTTTGCTTGGAACGAAACCCTGGAGGAATGGCCTGGTGGCCTTTGGGCCACTTGCTTCTTCCTTACGCTCCTCCATGTTTTTTGACTGTTCTCCAGTCTTTGAACTCTGAATTTAAATCTTCTTACGGATTACAAACCGGGACTCTCTCATACACATGGATAAATATAAAACACAAGCAAAAAAATTATGAATTCGACTCGATACTTGAAGATGAAAATGTTGTATGTAAAGTTATTAGAAAGTTTCGTAACTCTTGACTCAAAACCTGAAATCAAATGCGTGAGTAACCGAAACAACTGGAACACAATAAGGAACAATGTAATATCAAATTCAAGTCCAAGGTCCTTGTTACATAAACATATAACTACATGACACACAAGAATGTTATTTCCTAGACATAGTCCAAATACATGCAATCTACAAAACTAGTCAATTTAGCACTAATGCATGAGCATTCAATATCAAATGTGTGAATGTGTTATACAAAATGAGCGCAACGATGCAAAGACACATATGGATGCAATGTGTGTGTGTGTGCCTAAGCCTTGTAAGAGAAATGAGGTCTTAAATATTCTTTTGTTGAACAATGAAGCACATTTCTCTTTGAAGACTTGAACTCGCATGATAAGTTGCCACATCTTCTTTGAAGCTTGAATCATCGTAGATCTAAGACAACTAAAACAATACAAGTGAAACATTTTTTTGGCAAGGAATTAATGGCAACATAAACCAAAAATCTAACAATCTCCCCATTTGGCTAATTCCATGTCAAAGCCCATATACATACATTGAAACAATTACAAAGAAGATTGGTCACAATAAGTTACAATGATTTACAATAAGTTACACACTCCTAGTCTAATCTTCAATAAATCTTGAACTTCTTCTTGATCTTCTCTTGTAGCCAACTAAAATCAATTTAAAGCACAATGCATATCCAAAAGATACTTTGGTAAGAATAAATAATTTAAATCCCAAATGAACCATGTATCTCCCTCTTAATACATGCCATTTCAAAATATTCTAACCAAAAAAAAAAAATATTACAAGCCATAATAAATATTCAAGTTTCCACATAAAACTAAAATGAAACTAACAAAACTAACAAAATGAGAGAATTAACACATAATTCCCCTCAAATACTTAAACAAAGGAAACTAGCACATCTTATTTCTCTATAGCACATCTAATTTCTCTCCCTTTTGACATGAAATGAAGCCAAAAGGATAAGAGAAGAAATATACCTCATGGTCATGCCACTAGCCATTTGTTTCATCAAAGAACTTTGAGTGGTTTGTAGTTCTCATATAGTGCTTTAGAGATGGTATTTTGCTTGTAGAAATGCTATCATCCAACTATTTGATTGTAGCATCTTGTTAAGCTACCCTTGCATTGAGTTCTTCAATCTTCAAATTTGACTTCTCAACCTCTTCTTTCAATTGAGTAGACCATTCCAGAAGATAACTTGTGCTAATCACATGACTTGCATCCTGAGATCCACTAAAGAGTCCAAATGTATCACAAGTCTTTCCCTTATTCTTGTATGACATAAATGTCACACTTTTATCAATAAACTTTTCTAAGGGAGGTAAAAACACATCTTCCGCTTGTGTCTTCACACCACAAGCCTACACAATCGAGTGATAAACCTCGGTAGTGCCAACTTCTTGTCCAACCTTGTTGACAAAGCCACACTATCTATATAAGACATGAGAATCTCTCAAAGGTTTATAGGTCGATTTTTCACTAAGGTATGCACAGTCTTGATCTTTTCTTTGTTCAACTCCGTAGTGTTAGAAGAACCAACAAGATTGGTGCATGTAAAAAGATGCCAAAAGGCACTTACCATAGTCAACTCACTTTGACTAATGAATCCCCGATTCCTCCACTCAAAGATAATGTCATCACAAAGAGTTTGACCCATAATATTGAGATTTTCTATTATGTCCACATCAAGAAAATGAGACGCAATATTATTGGGCAAGCCGAGGAACTTATTTATGTTCTCCGAGTTGACTCTAAAGACAACATCCCTAACATCCATCAAGACAACATCCCTAGCATCCATCATAGCATCTAAATAGGTTGCACTTTTCTTGTACTCATGATAGAATTCCCTAACAATACTATCATTGACCATGCCAAGCATGTTGACCCATGAGCCCCAATTTCTATCTATTAAACTTTGATGGACATAAAAACCTACACACTTACTCAAGTCGATTCCTCTTTCTTGAAATAACTTTTTGCTTTCCATAATTCTTAAGAGATTCACCTTAGATGATTTGGATCCTTTCGAGGACAACTTGGACTAGCCTATGAATTTAGATGAATTTCCACTTCCGATAGTCTTAGTTCTTCCATGACCTTGTGTAGAAAATTACTTGACACAAAAACAAACATGATTGGAAATAACCAAAGCACATTAGTCACATAAAAATACAAAGACATATGGTAATACAATGAATTGTCATGCAAATCAAGAAACATAGAATAACATCTATATGATTCATCATATCAACCAATTATATGCCAACAAACATCTACTTTGAACATGTGAACATATCATAAAAGAGAACAAAGTTTCACATATAATACTCCCCCTTGATAAATGCTATAACTAAGATCAAGAGAGCATTATGTTCACAATGAAACTCACACAATCACACACTTAAGCAATTTTAAAGAAACTCAACAAAATAAGTTTCTCATGCCATGTGAGATACACTAAGATTTTCAATCTCTCTATCATAATTCTTCTAAAATTGCAAGAATATCAAAATATTTATAAACAAAGTGTGTGTGTGAATTTTGCTTCAAGTATATGTACAAAAGTAATTTGATAGTCAACATGCAAACCATATCAATATTTATTCATCTTAAGCTTTTCCATAAAAGGGGAAACCGATTATCATCTGGAATTTTTGCTTTTAGGAGAATAGATTTCAACATATGAGCGTGTGTGTACATGTGGCTTATTATTCCATTTCTACTTGACATACCGAGCTTTCTGATTTTCAACTATGCTCTTTTTAAGCCTTCTTCCATTTCCTTTTTAGACTTTGAATCAAAGAATTTTTTAAATTGATTCTTTTCAACTCTTATTTGATTTTACCAACATAGCCATATGCACTTCTTGATGGCTTTCATTCATCACAATGGTGTAGCCCATTCCTACATTGGGCGGCTTTACAGCCAAGGTGTGTATCCCTTACCATGAAAGTGCTCATTGAGTTATATGTATTTGTTGAAGAAAAAAAGATACTAACCATAGGTCATCTTAAATGTACTAGTCAAAAAAATTCAAGGTGTATCCACAACTCACATATTAGCAAACTAACTTACTTAACTAAACAGAAAAGAGAAGCAAAGTGCATTTTTGAAGACCAAGTTTTTTATGGCTTACAAGCACATGATCAAAGAGCAAGTTAAATAGATTTACTCAAGATCATTACTTCTCTAGAGAGTAGCTTTCAAAGAATATGAAGCTCATATTTTTCAAAAATATACCACTCAACAATTAACATATAAACACACATCGAGATTAAGATCAATGTGAGCATCATCACTAAAAGATCTTAAAAGAGCACATGTCAATAAAAACCATAAGTATCCTACACTAGTTCTCTAATGACATGCTACATGACATAAAACAAATAATGATTTGAGAGATGAAAATCCTAGTAAGCAAGCACTAGGATATAGAGATACCTTTGCAAGCCTTTTTTTCATCAAATGCCACACCTTCGCCTTTTTTAAGAGCTCTCTTGGCTTGTTTGTCCTCATGACAACAAGTTATTGGTGTTTCATCCTAAGAGATTAAAAAACATAGCATTTCAACTCAAAACAAATATAAAAGTGACTTTCTCTAAAAGTCTTAACAAAATAATCACCATATAGATTTCATGAATGCAACATCTTCAAAGTTAATCAAAAAATTTTGACTATAAAACAAATCTTGTGAAATAGCTGAGTTTATGTAAAGTCGTAACAAAACAAAGCAAGTGACTTACTCTTCTTGATTTTGCTCCTTACTCTAATGGTCCCAACATGACACAACTCTTAAAGCTATTCACATGTGCAACTTACTCTAATGGTAAGAGCACACACATTTGAACCACTTAGCCTTGGGTGCACTTATACAAACACCATCATGATCATATCTCATGGAAATATTATATCGAGAAGCTAAATCATCACAATCTTCTTTATAAAGATAGTACTCATATTAAACATATTGTTATTGCCATCAATAAAAATATCATCAAGACTATGCATATGATTATGTGAAACACCAACACTCTTTTTCACCCAAATCTTCATGACATTCATCTTTACATGATTATTGCTATCATATACAACACTCATATTGTTGTCATTAGCAACATGTTTAGAATAAGAACTAGGAATCTTTTTCACATCATGCTTTTCAACCCAAGCATTCCTAGTATGTTTCTCTACAAGATTTTCGACAATATGCACATCATACAAAGCATCAAAGTCATTATCTTGTGTAGAAACATTAAAAAAAGATTTTCTCATCTTACTAGCATGCATCTCATTCCCTTGTTTGCATTATCTTAAAACATTGTGAAAATAACAAACCAAAATAATCTTAGAGATGTCATTAATGATACTACATTTAGTCAGCTTAGGAGAATAATTAGGCAACTTTTTATCAACACTTTCATGATGTACAATTCCAAGTTTGCATTGCCTAATGTATTCATAACACTTAGGCCTAATGTTACCAACCACATTATAATCAAAACAAACCGGAATATATTGATAAAAGTTACCATTAAGGTGAGAGTGTACCAATGGTGAAGACTCCTTACTCTTCTTGATTTTGCTCTTGACCTTGGAAGGATTGACATTTGAAATCTTTGTTCCTTAGTGACTTGCTTTTAGTTGTAGGAGACTCCACTTGCTCATCTACAAAGCCTAAGTCACTTGAATCTTTAAGAAGTTTACCAAGCTTTTTGGTCTTCATGGTTTCCAATTCAACTTCCTTGCATTTGATTGTTTCTTTCATGAAAAAAAAATCATTAGCAAATTCAATCATTAAATTTTCTAACACAAGAGTATCTTCAACCATCTTTGTTTCTTAACATTTGATCACTTTACACTTCACTTCAACTTCCTTCAAAGCTTTATCACTTTCTATCAAGTTGAATTTGGTGGTCTTTGACTTGCAATTCTCTTCACTGAGTTGCAAAGACAAGTGATCATGTCTAGCTCGATTGTCTATCAGGAAATCCTTTTATTTTTCTTCTTCTTCAATTTCTTATTGATGCAAAGTCGTGACAAATAGGTGGTTACCTACATAAACGTTGTCTACTAAGGAATCTAGCTTCTTCTCATCTTTGCTTTTGTCACTAATATTCTCTTTAAGCTTATCAACAAAAATGTTAGTAGACAAATATCAAGTAGAAAATGAAGAACCACATTCATGAATAACTTGAAGAATATCCCAAGTCCTTTTTGTTTCAACAATAAAAGATGGACAATCAACACAAATAATTAATCCAAACAATTAACCGTGATTGTATCCTGTGATCTCACTAAGTAACGTCTAGTGACCCCCTCTGATACCAAATGAAATTGTACAAACACGGTTAAATTGTCTTAAGCTAACCTAATAGGGGGGAGGGGTGAATAGGTTTTTACAACTGTTTTCAATCCCTTGAAACAAACTTATGTTTGTCTCTTTAGCTAGCTTGAATAACAATACATAAGATAATAAAGCATAGGTAAACAAACAATAAGTATTATCAAACTAAGTATTGTCAAACAAGCTTGGAAGTTGCTCGTGAAAGACTTAACAAATAAAAATAAAAATAAACAATACTTGTATTCTCAATGTTTTTCAATATGTACAAGTATGCCACTATGATCAAACACATACAAAAATATTTCAAACTTTGATCAACTGAAGTGCTTGTATATCACATATTACAACAATCTTTTTTACAAGAGTTAGGATTATACTGAATAGCAAGAGTGTAATAATGTTTTTGACAATCGTTTCATAATAATAAAGTGATTTCTAGTTTTAACAAATCTTATAGCATTTATAGTTTAATTACTATAATTGTCAAAAGTAAATAATCATAAGGTCAAAAGACTATGAGAAAAGAAGAATTACTCGTGCATCTGGATATGTATGAGATAGACTCAATTGTTTAGTTAGTCTTAAACAATATTCACAACTTAAGATGAAGGTTGGGCGTCTTTATCTTGTTAAAGTTGTAGATTCTTTTGCTAGCATTTGAGTGGGATCAAATGTGTTATGATGAGTCTACGATCATCAAAGTGTGGTGTCATTGGGCAAAGGAATCTAGTGCAATTGGTGTATTGAATAGGATCACAGTGATATATTTTATCCATAACCGTCAATGGATAACAGTTTCTCCTGAAGACAATCAGAGAGTCTATCTCAATTCTGAGATAAATGATGGACTTACGGTTACAAGTGTTATCATTTGCGCTATCATTGAGTACGATTATATGGCATAGTCTATCTTTGATATTTTGGTGATATTCATTTGTTAATCAATAGAGGACTTCATTTATAGATATGGACATCGTGGCTCCATTTATTAAATGTGAGTAGAATATTTGTAGGGAAAAATTGGTTCAAAACAAAGCGGAAGCGTAAAATTAGGGTTTGATATATTTAAATTTTTTCCTTTTAATAGAAAGAATCTTAACTCTAGATTAATTGACGTATACTAAAAGTATCGTACCTTTTTAATTGTATACCTGAGGATCGAAACAAACAAAATCTTCTTCTTTGTTAGTCACAGTAATCCACTAAGAGAAAACCCAAGAACGTCAGGTCACTTGTGAATTATCAATCTATTTGATTGAAACTCGTGTGAACCTTGATTCAATGTTATACACAAAACCTTTTGATGTAAATGATACTAGTGCACTATCGAAAACAAAACGTTCCTCTTTTCTCTTCTCCTTGGCCGAATTCAGTACACAATATTTATGAGTTGGACAAAGTTTTTTTTTAATAACTATTAAAATACACAAATAAAAACAAAATTCTCACACCAAAAATTAGGTCTTGGTCGAAATTCTATATAGGAGTATATATAGGTGGCCAAAAATCCTCCTAGAAAGAGGATTTCTACTTCACCAAGACTCCTATCAAAATTTGGATTCAATCCTCTTAAAAATAGGATTTCTTTTACACACAAAGACTCCTAATCCAACTCAAATAGTGTAATCATTCAATAGCAAATTATTGATTATTAATTGAATTGTGACTAAATAAAAAACTTCCTAATTTGACCAATTTTCAATAAGAGTCCTAATGGAAATCAAATACTTCATAATTTGACTAGATAAATAAATTTCTAATTTTTATCCACTTATCGGATATAGTGTTTGATACTTATCATATTACCAATAATAATATGACTCTAGGAAACCTTCTCATACTAGGAAAAAGTTATTGACTTTTAATTAATTAATTAATTAATTATCGAATTAATTAATTTCTATTTAATTAAATAATAAAATTAAAAATAATATAATTGGCTATTATATATAGCCTTAGCCGTCCAAGCCAATATATATGGGCCGAATATTGTTTTTCCTATTTTAGTAAATCCATTGGACTAAAATAAAAAGTGCGAAAGTGAACAAGATCCATTCTTACTAAAAGAAACTAGTCCACATGCCTTAATACAATTCTAGATGGACCCATAAATTGGTCCGGTAGAATATATCAAGCGATCCACGCAAGTTTGTGTGGATTGGGGAACTTGTCGGGCTATCTAAATTTAAGCTCCAATAGACATAACCTAATCACAGTCAACAAATGATTTACTTAGGTCCGATCTATTAATTTTAGTTCATTTCACTAAAGAACTAAAATTGAACTCTTAAATAAAGATAGAATAAATTAATATTGCTCATTCATACCCTAGACAATCTGAATGGAGATAGTGTATCCTCGTGAAGAATACCAGTAATCGCCAAGAGTTTATAGACCTCATATAGCTCTCATAGTTACCATATTTACTCAAATGACCACCGTTTGAACTTGGATATTTTTAATTGTCCAGAAGCCATATTTCAATAGATGCTATTGAAAACTTAACGTTAAGATTTAATATCCAATACCTCAAAACATCCATATGATGATATTCTACTCTCATGTAATAAATGGAGCCACGATGTCCATATCTATAAACGAAGTCCTTTATCAATTAACAAATATATACCACCAAACTATCAAGGTTAGACTATGCCATATAATCCTACTTATTGATAGATCAAATGATAACACTTACAACCATAAGTCCATCATTTATCTCAAGATTGAGATAGACTCTCCGATTATCTTCAAATGAAAACTTTTATCTGTTGACGGTTCTAGATAAAGTATTTCATTGTGATCCTATTCAGTGTACCTAGTGCACTAGATTCTTTTGCCCAAAGACACCACATTTATATGATTTTAGACTCATCATAACACATTTGATCCCACTCAAATGCTAGCAAAAGAATCTACAACTTTGACCAGATAAAGGCGCCCAACCTTTATCTTAAGTTGTGAATAGTATTCAAGACTAACTACATAATTGTGTCTACCTCATACAAATCTAGATGTATGGATAATTCTTCTTTTCTCATAGTCTTTTGATAATTATAATAATTAAACTATAAATACTATAAGTTTTATTAAACTGGAAAAAACTTTATTAATATGATAAGATTGTCAAATACATTATTACAGTCTTGCTATCGAGCATAATTCCAACAATCTCCCACTTGCTCTATAGCTAATGTGTCATATCTCTTATCCCCATATTCTCCAGGTGCCCATTAAAACCTTTTTGTGGAAGAGCCTTTGTGAAGGGATCAACAAGATTTTCTGCTGACGCCAACTTGGTTATCGTCACGTCTCCCCTATAGACAATTTCCCTTAAAAGGTGATACTTTCTTTCAATTTGTTTCCCTTTCTTATGACTTCTTGGTTCTCTCGAATTAGCCACTGCTCCACTATTGTCACAATAGATAGTGATCTGCTTATTCATATCAGGAACCACTTCCAAGCCAATCAAGATTTGGCGGAGCCTCTCATGTGGCAACATACTTATCTTCCATGGTGGAATCAACAATACAAGATTGCTTGATACTCCTCGATATGACTGCCCCTCTCTATGTGTAAACACAAATCCTGATATTGATATTTTGAAGTCAGAATTCGATTAGAAATCAAAATCTGTATACCCAATGGGATTTAAATCCCCTATGGAGTATACAAGCATATAACCTCTCATTCTCCTAAGATACTTGAAAATATGCTTGTCTGTCGTCCAGTGATCTGGACTAGGTTTCGATTGAAACCTGCTAACTATGCCAACAGCAAAACAAATACCTGGTCTAGTGCAGAGCATTGCATACATGAGACTCCTAATTGCTGAGGCATATGGAACCCTACTTATAAATTGCTCTTTATGCTCATTCTTAAGAACTTGTTCCTTAGAAAGTTTGATTCCATGTTTGAAAGGTAACATACCTTTCTTGGAATCTTGCATGGAAAACCTAGACAAGATTGTATCTATGTATGAAGCTTGGGATAAGGTAATTGTTCTATTCTTTCTATCCCTTATGACTTGGATACCAAGAATATAACTTGTTTCTCCTAAGCCCTTCATATCAAATTGTTTTACCAACCATTCTTTTACTCATGTCAATACACCTACATCATTTCCGTGAGTAGTATATCATCAACGTAAAGAACTAGGAAAACCAACTCGTCACCTTTAATCATTTTGTATACACAGGGTTCGTCAAGGTTTTGAATAAATTCAAAACTTTTCATGGTTTGATCGAACCTTGTGTTCTAGGATCTCGTTGCTTGCTTCAATCCATATATGGATCCTTACAACTTGCATACCCTTTCCTCTTGACCTTTTTCATGGAATCTGTCTGGTTGTATCATATAGATGCTTTCGTCAAGACTTCCATTAAGGAAAGATGTCTTGGCGTCCATTTCCTAAATCTCTAGGTCTAGAGATGCCACAATGGATAAGAGTATCCTAATGGATTTAAGCATGGCCACAGGAGAGAAGGTTTCCTCATAATTGATACATTCCTTCTACGTGTAACCTTTAACTACCAATATAACTTTAAAGGTTTCCACCTTTCCATCCATTCCTCTTTTCCTCTAGTATACCCACTTACACCTGATGGGTTTTAACCCTTTAGGCAAGTTTACAAGAGACCAAGCATTTTTTTGAACATAGATTCAATTTTTGATTGCATTGCCTTTTTCCAATGGCGACAATCAATATTTTCTATTGCTTCCTTGTACGTATAGGAATCATCATCCTCCGGAAGATTCTCTATATATTCTCCTAAACCGATGTATCTATCGGGTTGTCTACTAAACTTCCCACTACGATGAGGTATGGTAGATTGTTGATCTTGTGTTGGTTCGGAACTTACAATTAGGTTAGGTTATAAAACCTCTTGTGAAACTGTATCTCCTGAAAGCTCATTCAGGACAATTCTACTTTTATGCACAAAATTATTCATATAGTCCTCTTCAAAAAATTTAGCATTTGCCGAAACAAATACTTTAATATCTGAACGACTATAGAAACAATATCATTTGGTTCCTTTTGGATACCCTACAAATATGCATGTTTCTGAAAGGGACTCCATGAAAATGTTAGTATTATGCTCGATATCAAGAATGTAATATTGTAATTAACAATCTTTTCATATGAATAAAGTGATTTCTAGTTTAACAAATCTTATAGCATTTATAGTTTAATTATTATAATTGTCAAAAGTAAATAATCATAAGGTCAAAAGACTGAGAAAAGAAGAATTGTTCATACATCTAGATATGTATGAGGTAGACACAATTCTCTAGTTAGACTTGAATAATATTCACAACTTAAGATAGAAGGTTGGGCGTCTTTATCTTGTCAAAGTTGTAGATTCTTTTGCTAGCATTTGAGTGGGATCAAATGTGTTATGATGAGTCTAAAATCATCAAAGTGTGGTGTCTTTGGGGAAAAGAATCTAGTGCACTGGGTGCATTGAATATGATCAAAATGAAATACTTTATCTAGAACCATCAATGGATAAAAGTTTTCATTTGAAGACAATCAGAGAGTCTATCTCAATCCTGAGATAAATGATGAAATTATGGTTGCAAGTGTTATCATTTGAGCTATCAATGAGTACGATTATATAGCATAGTCTATACTCGATAGTTTGGTGGTATTCATTTATTAATCGATAGATGACTTCATTTATAGATATGGACATCGTGGCTCCATTTATTGAATGAGAGTAGAATACCATCATATTGATGTTTTGAGGTATTGGATATTAATTGTTAACGTTAAGTTTACAATAGTGTCTATTGAAACTTGGCTTCTGGAAAAGTCAAAATATCCAAGTTCAAAATGTGGTCATATGAGTAAATATGGTAACTTGGAGAGCTATATGCGGTCTATGAGCTCTTGGCGATTACTGGTATTCTTCACGAGGATACATTTTGTCCAATAAGGTTGTCTAGGGTACGAATGAGTAACATCAACTTATTCCATCTTTATTTAAGAGTTCAATTTTAGTTCTTTAGTGGAATGAACTAAAATTAAATAGATTGGACCTAAGTGAATCATTTGTTGATTGTGATTCGGTTGTGTCTATTGGAGCTTTAATTTAGATAGCCCGTCAAGATCCCCAATCCACATGAACTTGCATGGATCACTTGATATATTCTACTGGACCAATTTAGGGGTCCATCTAGAATTGTATTAAGGCATGTGAACTTGTTTCTTTTTGTAAGAATAGGTCTAGTTTACGTGTGGACCTTTTCTTAAGGTCTAATGGATTTAAATAAAATAAGAAAAATAATATATGGCCTTTATATTTAGGTATGGGCGGCAAAGGATATTAATAATAGCTTTAATATATATATATATATATATATATATATATATATTTTTATTATTTAATTAAATGGGAATCAATTAATTTGTTGATTAATTAATTATTTTATTAAAAGTCAAAATCTTTTCCTAGTAGGAGATGGTCTCCTAAAATTATACTATTGTTGGTAGTATAATTAATGTTAAAGACTATATTTGATAAGTAGATAAATAAAAGGAGTTATTTATCTAATCAAATTAGGAAGTCTTTAATACGGTTAAAAATACACTATTAATAAAGTTGGATTGGGAGTCTTAGTGTAGGAAAGAATTCTTTTGGAAAAGCATTCTTGGTCACCAAGTAAAACTACTTAGTGGTAGAATTCTTATTTGAAAAGGATTCATAACCACCAAGTTAATCTACCTAAGGATAGGATTCTTGTCAATCAAGTAATCCTTCTTAGGAAAAGATAAACTCTCCTAATCTACATCAAAGAGGGGAAATTCGATCATCACATGTTCAATATGGGATATGATAGATTTCCTTTTAGATAAGGATTCTAACTACCAAATAAATCCACCTAAGGAAAGGATTCTTGCCAACCAAGTGAATCCTTCGTAGGAAAGGATTTATGATACTATATATATGAGCATGAAGAATTCGGCCAGCCCTAAGGCTTTTAGAGGTGAATTCGGCCAAGCTTATTTTTCTAAGAGAAAATTTCGGCCATCATAGGAATTTTGAGGGAGAAAATTCTGATTTTACTCTAGACAAAATTCGATCATCTCTAAACAATAGTGTGTGAATTCGGCCAAGTAGAGAAAAAAAGGGAACGTTTTGTTTTTTAGTACACTAGTATCCTTTACATCAAAAGGGTTTTGTGTACAACATCGAATCAAGGTTCATGCGAGTTTCAATCAAATTGATTGATAATTCACAAGTGACCAGACGTTTTTGGATTTTTCTCTTGGAGGATATTTGTAACTAACAAAGAAAAGATATTTGCTATGTCTCCATCCTCAGGAATACAATTTAAAGAAAGGGAGTCCACACTCCTAGGTGAATCACGTTCGTGATTGGATTAGAAGATCTTACAGAATCAATTCGGCGCTTGTTCAATCGTCACGTGAAAAAGGTACTATACTTTTATATACATCAATTAATCCAGGGTTAAGGCTCTCGTTAGATTAAAGGGAAATTTTTTTATTTATACGCAAAACCTAATTTCGTTTTTATCACGCTTCCGTTGCATTTTTTGAACTGTTGTTTTCCCTACAATTGGTATCAGAGCCTGGTTGTACCCCTGATTAATTGATGTATGTACGTGAATCTTTTTCTTTTTGTTGTATATATGCATGTTTTAGAAAGAGATGACACTCTAGGTATTCACATATATATTTACATTGGAATGTATGTATATATATATGTTTTATATGTGGTTTGTTATTGCTCAATTTTGGTCCTAGAATTTCAATGTATTTTTGTTTTGGGATTGTAACAAGAAGGGTGGTCTATTATCGCCATAATTTCCTTCTTGGTCGTTGCTAAGTTTTTGTTGTTGTTGTTGTTGTTGTAATAATAATAAAAAAACTGCAGTATTTTGTTATGTAAATTCTTCTGTAATACATTCAAGTTTCGAAGACTCGAAGGTTTGAAAATTAGGTGTAACCGGAACAAGTTTAGGACCGTGCTAGCCGTAACAACGAACGTGCGCGAAGAGCACGCAACCACGTTTGTTGTGGCATGGGCTGCACACGACAGCCCCTTTGGTAGCCATGGGCTGTGCATGGCAGCCCATTATGGGCCTGTGGCATGCGTACGCTCATGGGTAAGGGTGAGGCGCACGCCCATGGAAGGTAGCCAAGGGAGTCCGAACGATAAAGGTCATGTGAAGACTTTTTCGCCAAGAAAGGAGTTCTTTATTCCAAGATATATGTAATTTACTTGTTTTTCTAGGATGGACCAAAATTGTAGCTATTTATATTTTTGTAAATATTGCAATGTTTGTCATTGTTTGATAACATGTCATATAGAATAGAAGTGCCACTCATATATCTCTTTTGGTATGAACATGCATTGAATGGTTTAAGTATCTAAATTGACATCTAGATAACTTGGTAAATCATTCTTTGGAATTCGATCACACGCCTTAAACAATTGAGTGGGAGAAGGTGTTTTGGAACACCTACGACCTCCAAGTTTAGTTGAGCTTTATTTTTCGTGAATAATCTCCCAAGAGGTATTCATGAATGGAATTTAGCAAGATACTGCCTTACATGGATAGACTGGACAATTAGCTCAAATGATATCTACTCCCAAAGGAGGGATATTCGTGAGGGATTCTATTGAAGGTCGATAACTTGGTAACACTCTCAATGTGAGTTTATTAATATCCTCCCAAGAGTTCTTGTTAATAAAATCACAAGGCTAAAATTGAAAACGTTGGTTGTTATGTTAACAGTTAGGTAGGACCTAGTCCAACTAGTAATATTGCGAACTCCCAAAGGAGGCGTGACATTTATGAGTGTTGGATCACCGTTGAATTTTTACGATTGAATTAATTTATTTAATTCAAGATAAATATTTAAAAGTGCTTAATCATGATTATTTACTTATATAATTTTTGTTATTAAAAAGAATCATGACCCCATCCCTAATCAACATCCTTAATGACAATACTTTAACTGGTGATAATTATATCACATGGAAAAGGAAAATTGGGCTACTATTGCAATCCGAA